>JASDDO010000019.1:639544165-641944165 GCA_030015575.1 Agapanthus africanus | reverse complement strand
CTTTGGTTCTGTCAAATCATCAGCTGCGGTTTGTATAGCTGGAACCTTTCCAGTTCTACAGAACTGACCTTGCCTCGATCTTGTCCGGATTTTTCTTTTGACATAGGCCGGACAATCCCAAATCTTAACTTACTTGAGAGATAGGCTCTTCCCATACCATGTCTTATATGGAGTGGTAGGCACTGATTTGAATCGAACCCTATTCAATACGTATGCAACTTCATAAGTGCATAACTCCCTAAAAGGAAATAGGAAACTCAGTACTACTCATCATAGAGCGCACCATATCATATAGGGTGTGATTGCTCCGCCCCGATATACCATCGTGCTATGGTGTATACGGAGGAGTAATGTTGAGAGAGAATCTCATTCTCCTTTAGAATAGTCCAGGAATTCCATGCACAAGTATTCTCCTCCCTGATCTCATCATAGGACATAATACTTATACCCGGTTATTGGTTCTCTACTTCTAACTTATATTCTGTGAATATCTCAAAAGCTTCGGGCCTATGTTTCAACAGGAACATATGTCTGAATCTTGAGAGATTATCAGAGAACGTAATGAAGTATAAAGAACCAGTCCTGGCATGTGTAGACAGGAGACCTTACATACATCATAATGTATCAGTCCTAAGAGTTTACTAACTCTTTCTCTGTTTCCAATATACAGAGCTATGGTCATCTTATCTCTGTGACATGACTGGCAAGTTTCACAAGATGTAAATTCAAACTGATTTAAATATGCATCTAAAATGTAACTTCAGTCAGTCGGGTCGCATTGATATGACCTAGTCTACAATGCCTCAAGAATGATTCGTTCATTTCTGAACTCTTCCTCTTGTGTGTGTTCTGTATACGAAGAACTGTAGTTTGATTTAGAACGTCAATGCTTTTAGATAACGTGCCTGAACTGATCAACTTTTGAAATAGGAAATGTTCAAAATAATATCCAACAATACAAAATTATATCCTTCTTTACTAATAAAGAACCTGATATGATTTTGTATATCAGGTTCGGTATCTAATAGCATTTGTTCAGAATCAATGTACTGGTAATACAGGGTAACAGTGACCAACAGACTTGGCTGCAACACTTGCCCCGTTTTCTGTCTCATGAAACTTATCACCCGTTCTCAGTTTTTCTACCTTTTTGTAGCCCTATGTAACAGATTACATATCTGGGATCCTGATCCGGTATCAAATACCCAGGATGCAGAGGATACTGAAAAACAGTTCTTTGTAATGAACACACCCGAAGGAGATGCATCGTATACACTTTCTTCGTTTGGGCGGCATAGGAATTCTGATATTTCCCTATTTCCTGCTCTGTCTTACAACAATTATAAGTTGGAGCGGGACCAACGTTCCCCAGCCAGTATAACAAGCGGGTTCGGTCAATACATCCATATTATTATCTTGATTAAGACGTGATATGGTCGCTACCTGGAGAGAGAGAGAAGAAAACACTCTGCGCGCGCTCTTGCAAGATTAGATTGGTTATTATTTTATCTAATCAGGATGGCTCCCACTGTTTTTATCAAATCTTCCTTCAAACCCTAAAAGGAAAGACTAGCCGGGATTAATTACACTCTACAAGTTCGCCAATCTTTCAGCCAGGCCAGTGTCGGTACTTTGAGGGAGGTTCCCCGTGCTTTCGCACGGACCTAATTACAGTAAACCTCGTTTTCCCAGAGGCGTAACCCCGTTGACACCTTTCTAGACACCTACTTGATCGGCTAATTGTAAAGTGCAAAACTCTCCCAGGAGTAACAATTACTCGCAGTGGGTATCGGGATCCAACTATCATATAGAAGGTATGCAATCTCATTGCAAATTTCAACACTTGAAACTCCCGATAATGGTTTTTACCCCTAGCACCTATGACCTTGGCTAAGGTCAACAAATCATAGGTACTAGTCAAGTTCTACCCGTCATTTCGTGATTAATTAGACCCACCCACATGACCCTTGGCTAAGGTCAACAAAGCCACATGACTGTCCTAACTAATCGCATCATATGCTGTATAGGAAGACATCACTTAGCTACCGCACACTACTCCTCGGCTATGGTCGACAAACGTAGCACGAATACTAAGTACTCTACTTCCTAAAATGACGGAGGGTTGCGAATGGTTTTTAAGAAAACCTTTAACGCTTTGAACTTGATCTCGTTGCGGAATCAAATGGTTTTTAAATGGAATGTTTTTGAAGCTTTTCTAGTTTTGCTAAAGGGGTCACTCCCGGTGAAGGGATCGTCGGCCCTTTCCTCGTCGAATGAGGTGCGGGATATATCATATATATCACTGTGCAAAGCAGAAACTATAGAAGCAATCAAAAGACAAACCGAGGGTTGTAGCATCTGCCAGTTATTGCTAAAGGAGTCACTCCCGGTGAAGGGATCTCGGTCCTTTCCTCATCGAATAAGGTGCAGGATGTTCTATAATGAACACCGCGATGCAAAGCAAGAACTTTAGCTACCTATTTTATTTTGAAATTCGATTCCACAACATCAATTAGGTTTATTTTCTTTCATTAATCTCATTAATGAATATCCCATCATTTAAGTACCTAAACATCACAGATAAATACGACGTACACTTATGCCATCCGCATTCGCCTCGATGTCCCCTCATGCACCGTTAGGTTAGGTAACTAACGGCAGAGCGGGGCAGGGCTAGCGCGGGTGTAAAACATAAGTAACGTCTATATAATATATCATATATACTATATACAGCATTTATCACAGAACATATCACATGATCACATCACAGATATCGCAGCAGAAGAATCATATGAAACATTGGATATACTAGGACGTCCGTGTTTTCAATACGAGCCAGTATAAAACACGGATTCCACGGTCGCGATGAATAGCCAAACCCACACCCCTAGACCCCTACGAGAGCGGCAAGCAACCCTACCAATCCTAGAGTTAGGAGACCCGGACTCGACTCCTCGAGTTGGTCTCCCACTGGACCCTAGAACCCGGTCACTTGTGCTCCCCTCCTTGGGTCTATCCTAGTGCTAAAAAGTAAATAATATACAAATGGTGACATCATCCGCAACCTGGAAGTGCCCCAATAAAAGAATATTACATACAAGTTTTTACATGAATGAAAATGAAAAACACTCATCTCACATAAAAAACCCCGGGTATTCGAACACGACGATCCAATATAACATATCCAGCAACACATAGCATCACATGTCATCAACGTAAGTAAATATGCGCATCCCAATTGTCGTTGACATATAGAAACGAAACCGGCGATAACACATATTACACTTACGGTCACAGAAAAGAAAGTGTAAAACTACAACAGTTGGAATCCGCAAACTCTTTAGACATCGCATGCCCAGACCAATGAATTCCTTAGACATCACATGTCTAACAATTATAAACCCCGCATTTTAGTCTCATTATCGAAAACTCTTTTCAATATCAAGTCGGGCAATTCAACATGATTCCCAACATTCTGATCGAATGCTCGTCGCAAACTTTAGTAGGCAGCTGCACCCCCGATGCCGTCGACGAAGTGCACCAAGGCGGAACACCGCTGCCGCGAGCAGCCAAACGGATGCTTCCGGCGACGGGGTTCTCCTACAGTCACTTGGTCGGGGCTATGGAGTGAGGCTGTCTATTAAGTTTACCTGGCGAGTATCCGCGTACACTACGTGACTGCGACGGATTTTTGATCGCATCAAAATTCCGTGGTAACCGATCAAGTGAGACTAAACTGCTATGTTTATAACATTCATTCAGTTATCTCATAAATACTTGTGAATTCCAAATGTTGTATCACATTCCGGATAAATAGAAAATGTTAAACTTTCCGATCGAACAATCGAACACCCAAGTTTTCCCGAAACAGCTCAACACATGAAATAAGTTTTAAAACATTCACTTCGTGCCTCAGTACCAACGGTCCAGCCGTAGAAGGGTCAAGCCAACGCCTCACATGTGGCACGTCGTACTGCCCCAAACCCTAAGGTTCAAAGGGCAGTTTAAGACGGTCACATAATCGAGTTAAGGTTTGTTGTCTTCTAGAGGGACCATCGTGTTACTTGCACTACTTAGAACGTCATTAAACTACGGAAAAATCCAACAATTGGAAATTTCCCGGCAGGGGAAAAAGTGGGTATTTATATACGGTCGAACTTTTTAACATATTCTAAAATTACCCGGAAAAACACATAGACAAAGTTTGATAATCCGATCGAATACACGAACTCCCAATACAACCCAAAATATTCAACTCTTGAATAAATATTAAAAAATCCCAGAAAATCCAGAACCAAAATATAGGAATTACTGTGCAAAAATTATTGGTCAATGAGACCATACGGCCGCGGAACCGCCGCATAAGCCATGCTTCTGCCGCTGTTCCGCGGCGGTTTGATGGATTTAGGAGCTCCGTTTTGTACCATAATTCTTAGATCTTCCTGCTGAATTTTTTAAGAATTTTTAATCTGGAAAAAACCCAGTTTTTAAAAAATGTACAGAGAGCATTTTTGGGTTTGGGTTTTGGTTCGATCGGACTTCTAACTCCGTCTACGCATCGCCTAAGGCTCTAGCTAGGCTCTGATACCAATGTTAGTCAGGCAGCCACCCCATCCAATGGGGTCGCCGTGGCACCAACGGGTCCCTCAGCCGCTACTTTTTACGCATGCCCCCTCGCGAGGACTACAACCCGCTGGAACACCTTCCGGTCTCGGGACACCCTGGGGGTAAGAGCCTATGCTTCGCCACACTATCACACAGTGAGAACCCTCCATAGGTCGACATCCAATGCCTAGTAGCTCTGATACCACTGTAGGGTTCCTAGGCACACTAATGAAGTCTCACAAGTGATCAAACATGCCCAATTCAAAAATTTCATGTGCCTACAAACCCTAATACGGATCGTTAACTAGATAATGAGACGATGCAAGCAAGTAAATAACTTTAACTAAGAGTGAACGAACATACAACCTTTGTAGATCCGGTCCTCCACCTCCTAGGTTCCGTGATGACGTCCCTCCGCTGTCCATATCGGATCCCGAACTCTAGCATCGTCTTCATCGGAAAAATGGGCGGGCTAGGTCGTCGACTTCGATGCCGAAGATGATCTACGTCGAGGCAACTCAAGATCAAACTCCAACTTCACCAAGTCATGAAACTTGTGAAGAAAACACCCTATACTACTTGGCAAGTGGTAGAGGATGAAGAAATAGGAAGTGGGTTCACTTTAGAATTGGATTTCTCACTCTTTTTCTCAAGTTGCCATTGATGGAGGCAAGCTTTTCTTCTTGTTGATGATGAAGAAGATGAAGAAAGAATATGATAAGTGTTCTTAAAAATAGAAAATAAAATCAATACTTATCATATAGCAACCACGGTTAGGTGTAGAGAATGAACTATGGTTAGGTTGAATGGTTAGGGTTAAGCATGAGACAAATATGGTGGACTTGTTCAAAGCTTCATGAAGCTTCAACAAGCAAACAAAGAAAGCCACCATGACTAATTATCTTTCAAAAAAGAATAAACAAACAAATAAATGAATAAGTAAATAAAATCAAAACCCTAACCATTGCATAACCATGGTTTAATCTAAACATACACCCTAACTTTCATGTATCATCAAACATGATACAATCAAGTGCACAAAAGTATATCACATATACAACTTGTGCACATCAAGTAAGAAAATCCTTTTAAAGTGAACAAATACTAGTTAATGAAAAGTAATATATCAAATATATAATTATGGATTAAATCATTAAATCAACACTTGATTTAACGATCCGGTCATATCGCATATGACCGAATAATATTCAATGTATCGGCTTATCGAATCAATCCTTGATTCGATAACTAGGTTATATCGCATACAACCAATCGATACATTCATCGCGAGAACAGAATATGGTATCACATACACGCATTATTCTCGGTCCCGCACATATCTCATATGCGCTTCTATTTCGTTTCGCTTGAGCCAGGAAACCTCTGTGTAGGACTCTAAAGACTCGTCAATACGCCGGCAGCAGATGATGATCATATCAAACACCCACAAGCCGAAAGCGGTCTGCTAAACGTAACGGCCACCCGGGTATTGAGCGATCAGAAGATCGACGAGCAAGCCCGCTCATACTCCTGTGAATCCAACCAGTAACACTTACCGTACAGTCCGGTCTGTTTGTCTGATATGTCGCATATCTCGCCTAGGGGTGGTAAACGTCAGACCCCAATAGCTCGATAAGTCATGCCGACGTGAGGTCCAAAACAATCATGAAACTACTGATAACTCTTACCAGTATATCACTGCAATCCTGGCCAGTGATTTCCTGTTATGGCCAGTCGTGCATAGCGCAACATCAACCCCCAATACCGGGAGAGACGAATCCCCTCCTATCGCTTATTGCCTCCATGTGAATCGGGACTGTACCCAAAAACCACCTGTTTGCACGACTCAGTAGAGCCGTGGTAGGGTGGAAATCAAAGCACAGTGGGAGACACACAAGACTCTATGACGATCTCGGGTCAACAGACTAAGCTGTACCAGTGTCACCAGAGAACTGCCATCTGACGTGAGGTATAATACCATCTGGGAGTTCTCAGCGAGTCCGTTCAGTGTACCCAGTCTCCACTGAGCACCCGCATACCATCTCTGATGTCAAACACCAATGGATATGGGATCATCCATCGCCCATCACATGGGTCGAGAAGATATACGCTAGTCTACTTTGGAATATCGATGCCTCGTCTCGATATTCCCACGACTAGGAACATTGAAGGATGTACTCATGGACTATCCAGGCCCCACTAGTATGATCTACATCATAGTCCTAGAAGTCGAGCACACATCCTAAGGGCTTTATCAACATGTAATCAGAGATGCAGAGAGTATACATGTTAAGATAAAGAGCAACCAGATAGCGTACTATCATGTCGAGCAAGAAAGTCCTACCTATATATGTCCCTGCATCCACTACAATATACATCCAATGTACAGTAATGGCCTCTAGGGCATACATATAACTAACATATCATATATACTGCTATGCAAAGCAAAACTGTAGCTACCCTTTTTTATAAAGTTTTGATTCCACAACATCTTTTAGGTTTCTTTTATTTTTATTAATCTCATTAATAAAAAATCCCATCAGCTTATGCTTCCTAAGCATCCCTAAGCATCACAGAAGAAACGAAAGCAGTAATATTTATATATCAGCATATATATATATATAGTATAAGCATTCGTCTCAGGCAGTAATATGATCTCATCACAGAACATTGCAGCAGAAGAACATATATGAAATATTGGATATACTAGGACGTCCGTGTTTTCAATACGAGCCGGTATAAAACACGGATTCTACGGTCGCGATGAATAGCCAAACCCATATCCCTAGACCCCTACGAAAGCGGCAAGTAACACTGCCAATTCTAGGGTTAGGAGACCCGGTCTCGACTCCTCGAGATGGCCTCCCACTGGACCCTAGAACCCGGTTACTTGTGCTCCCCTCCTTGGGTCTACCTAATGCGGAAAAGTAAATAATATACAATGGTGTCATCAACCTCATCCTGGAAGTGCCCCAATAAAAGAATATTACATACAATTGAATTTTACATGAATGAAAATAAAAGCCCTCATTTCACATAAAACCCCCGGCTATTCAGAACACGACGATCCAATATAACATATCACAGCAACACATAATATCACATATCATCAACGTAAGTAAGTATGCATACACCGATCGTCGTTATCGTATAGCAACGAAAACCGGCAATACAACTACATACTACACTTACGGTCACAGAAAAGAAATTGTAAAACTACAATATTTGGAATCCACAATCACTTTAGACATCGTAAATCCGAAATATCACATACTTCGCATTTCATGCCTAACTCTATGAATTCCACATATTGTATGACATTCCAGATAAATAGACAGTATTAAACTTTCCGATCGAATAATCAAATACCCAAGATTTCCTAAATAGCTCAACACTTGAGCGGAGTTCAAAAGTTCCAGAATACGTCACAGTAGCAACGGTCCAGCCGTAGAAGGGTCAAGCCAACGCCTCACATGTGGCACGCCGTACTGTCCCAAACTCGAAGGTTCAAAAGGCAGTTCAAGACGGTCACATAATCGAGTTAAGGTTTGCTGTCTTCTAAAGGGTCCATCGCGTCACATGCATGGTTTTCCGAAAGATTTAAACCCGAGAAAAATTCAACACTTGAATGATTTTCGTGCCGGGAAAAATTGAGTTAATGATATCTGTTTGAACATTTTAACAGTTTCTAAATATCCGGAAATTTTAACGAATTTAAATTTTCTGATCGAATCTACGATTACAAAATAAACCCCAGAATACTCAACACTTGAGTAAAAATAAAAATACCAGAAACTGTACAAGCATTAAAAAAGAATTACTGTGAAATAAAAATTGTCACATCAAACAGTACTGCCGCGGAACCGCGGCCCAAGCAGGGTACGGCCGCGTTTCCGCGGCTATCTGTACGGATCACTTCCTCGTATTTCACTGATATTCTTATTTTTGTCTGCTGTATTTTTCAGGTATTTTTAATTCAGAAAAATCACAGTTTTTGAAAAATATCCAGAGAGTGGTTTTGTTTTGTCGGTTCGGGTTCGATCGGAGTTTTAACTTCGTAAACACGTCGTCTAATGCTCTAGCTAGGCTCTGATACCACTGTAGGGTTCCTAGGCACTCTTGTGAGGGTTCATAAGGCATCAAACATGCCCGAATTAAATTTTAGATGTGCCGAACAACCCAAAGCCGGGATCTTTGCTAGATTATTAAGGTTTAACATGCAAGATAACATCTTTAATACTAAGTGTGAGGGATTACAACCTTTGTAGTCTGCTCCTTTGCTTCACAAGCTCCGAGTAGAAGTGGGTACGGCCGCGTTTCAAGATAAAAAGTTATTAGGGTTTAACATGCAAGATAACATCTTTAATACTAAGTGTGAGGGATTACAACCTTTGTAGTTCGCTCCTTCGCTTCACAAGCTCCGAGTAGAAGTCCCTTCGCCGCGATCCATGATCTCCCGGACTCAAGAGAGGCTCCACAACTCGAACGATCCATGAAAGCTTGTCGTATTCCTTTTCTCCGATGATCTACGTCGAAGTTGCAATACCTCAAGCTCTCTCACTCTAATGAGGTGAACACCCTAATCTAATGGGCTAGATTAGATGAGGATGATGGAGTAGTATTTGTGCTTTCTTTTTATATCATTTTCTCACAAGAACTCATCATAAAAGAAATCACAAGTGAGCTCTCTCAAAAACTCAAGAGAGAAGAAGTTGAAGAATAATGAGATAATTCCTTTTGTGATGAATAGTAGATAAGAATATATGATTGATATGGAACCATGGTCAAGGATGATAGGCTAAACCTTTGTAGAGAATAAACTAGAGCTAGGGTTTGGTTAGGTTAAGAGTGAGTCAAGGATAAGTATCAACCATAATATCTTAACCAAGACAAAAGGAAACCCTTCTAGAATAATCAAGAAAGAGCTAACCCTAATCAAACCCTAATCTCTTTTTATCATCCCTAAACATGTTTCATAATAAATCATATCATGTCACAATAATATATATCACATATATATTATATATTTGCAACAAAAGAAAATAATACATTTAACATATATCAATGTATTAATCCGGTGAGAAAATGAAATAATAATGCGAGCCAATATTAGATAATGTAATACAATATATCATATATATCATTATACATTAAATCATCGAATCAACACTTGATCCGACGATCCAACTATATCGAATATAACCGACTAATATATCATGTACCGATTCATCGAATCAACACTTGATCCGATGTCCCGGTTCATATCTAAATATCACAAGAATATAGTACGGTATCACATATCGCATTATCCTCGGTACTGCACATATCACATATGTGCCTCTACTCCGTTTTGCCTGAGCCAAGAAACCTCTGTGTAGGACTCTAAAGAATCGTCAATACGCCGGTAGCAGGTGATGATCATATCAAACACCCATAAGCTGCAAGCGGTCAGCTAAACGTAACAGCCACCCAGGTATTGAGCGATCAGAAGATCAAAAAGCTAGCCTGTCCGTTCTCCTGTGAATCCAATCAGTAACACTCCCGTACCGTCTGGTCTGTTCGTCTGATATGTCGTATATCAAGTCTAGGGGTGGTATACGTCAGACCCCAGTAACCGATAAGTCGTGTCGATATGAGGCTCATAACAGGTCGAGAAACTACTGGTAACACTTACCAATATATCTCTATATCAGCCCTGGCCAGGGACTTCCAGTTATAGCCAATCGAACACAGCACAACATCAACTCCCTATACCGGGAGAGACGAATCCCCTCCTATCGCTCATTACCTCCATGTGATTCGGAACTGTACCCAAAAGCCACCATTTTGCACGCCCTCTTGGACGTGGTAAGGTGGAAATCAAAGCACGGTGGGAATCACACAAGACTCTATGACGATCTCGGGTCTACAGACTACCCTGTAACAGTGTCACCAGAGAACTGCCATCTGACGTGTGGTATATCACCATCTGGGAGTTCTCGGCGAGTCCGTCCAGTGTACCCAGTCTCCACTGAGCACCCGTAAACCATCTCTGATGTCAAACACCGATGGATATGGGATCATCCATCGCCCATCATATGGGTCAAGATGCGTATACGCTAGTCTACTATGGTGTATCAACGCCCCGTCTCGATATACCCTCGACTAGGAACATTTATAGGATGTACTCATTGACTACCGTGGCCCCACTAGTATGATCTCATCATAATCCCAGTAGTCGAGTACAGATCCTAAGGGCTTTATCAACATGTGAGAGAAAGACAGTAAACCAATACAAGTCAACATGTTAAGATAAAGTGAAACCAAAATAGCATAGTATCATGACGAGCAAGAAAGTCCTCTCTGTATATATCCAAGCATCCATCATAATATACATCATATGTACAACAATGGCTTCTAGGGCATATACATAACTAACACCCGGAACAACATCTTATGCCGTGAAATGCGGATAATGTCAATCTCGTTAAACACTTACGGGTCCTCTCGACTCATAAGGAAGAAAACTCTCTTGTAAGATCCTTACGACTTATAAGGGAAAACGCACTTAGGAATCCTCATGATTCCTAAGGAGAAAATACACCTACGAGATCCTCTCGACTCGTAGGGAGAAAAGTCTTTATGAGACCCTCACGGCTCATGAAGTTGAAAAGTCTTAGGTAGCAGATCTGAACCTACTTCCTAAGCCATCACTATCTCTCAAAGAGTTCAAGACGGAATGCTCTCTATCATTCACAGGCTACGCTTACTAAGGAAACAAGCCGGCAACAAAGAAAAGAGAAGAAAGCGGTAATAGAACAAAAAATATGCGTATCTTTTATTCATGAATTCAGTGTAGTTTAAGTTGAATCGTATGAAAGAACAAAAAATGGATACATGTTATTCAAAGATTACAAGCAAAACAGCTACTGAGAAGGAAGTGTTTTCAACAAGTCCGCAAACTGCTCTCGCACACCTTTCAGCGCCTTCTCGTGATCAGCCGCCGCGGCCAGCTCCGCATCAATTCGAGCCCTTTGCTGCAAGCATGATGAAACCTTCTCATCGATTTCCCGTTGGGCAGCTTCGCGACTCTGCGTAACCCGCTCGATAGAGTCGAGCTTCCGCCTCAATACAAGCCCTTCCAAGATACATTCCTGCAAGGTGTCAAAAACAGCTCTCAGTTGCGTGGCATTCGCTTTAACTTGGGCGCGCAGCCGGGAAGATTCACCCGAAGCTTCCTCGCGTTCTTTCCGCCTCAAGGTCCCTTCTTGTTAGAAATGGCGGAGGAAGGACACACTCTGCTCGACCCATGCGGCCCGCTGGGAGTTCAAAGCCTGAATCTCAGGGGCAGGACGCATAGGGTCAAGCTCATGCAGGTAGGCCTCAATCTTCCTGCAGTTGTTAACCCAAGGCTCAACGACGCCTTCGTTATGGAAGTTCACAAGCGTCGCCAGCATTGGATTAACTTCGGCAGCAAAATCTACAACAAACGTAGGGGCCTCCGCGTCAAGCTCTTCGATATAATCGATCAACATACGCAGGCTGGTCACAGCACCCTTTGAGGATGGATGTCTGGAAAAGGGCCCTGACGGCATTATAACGCGAGACTCGAACGGGGCTGGAGTCGATGTGACCGCTACAAAACAAATCACAATCATATGTCGGCTTAAGAAATAAAAAAATATATATGAACAAAAGAGTCTATTATACCGGCTGCAACAGAGGGCAAAGCTGGGAGTTCCGGTGGCGCGGCGATACCCTTGACCCCTCCTTATATTTGTAAGGCCATGAGCAATGCAAAGAAGAATTAGCAATAATGTGACTGCCCGTTAAAGAAAAGAAAGGACGTCGGTTAGGAAAGATACTCACCGACACCAGCAGGGCGGACTAATCTCTGACTGGAAAGAGAAGTGCGGGTTCAGCACCTGATACAAATGATCAAAAAGAACTCCTGCGAGATCACGATGATACATGGTCAGTACACGAAAGATGCTGTCCCCGATTAAAATTTATCACAAACACATACCTTCCAGCATTTGAGAAGATATAAGAGAAGACGGAGGGGCAACCACCGTCAAAGCAACAACTGGCGATGCTTCCTCAGGTGGTACAACCTCAACACTAGCCACGCCTGCATTAGAAACGAGGGAAATACAGTCAGGAGAGATTGAAAGGGATTGTGTAGGGTTGCTAGGCACACTAACAAGGCTCTACAAGGCATCGACCATGCCAAAATTAAATTTTTATGTGCCGAATAACACTAAGCAAGATCGTATAATAGAGTTTAGGCGAATCGAAAGGCAAGTAAACAACTTTACTCTAAAAGATCACGAAATACAACTTTTGTAGATCGGTCCCCCACTTCTTTAGCTCCTTGATGAAGTCCCTTCGCTGCGATCATGGTTCTCCCGGACCCTTGCATGGCTTCACGAGGCGAAAAGGTGCGACCTTTGCTTGAAGTCTCCGAGGCCGAAGATGATCTGCGTCGAGGGAATTCCGACTCAAGCTTCTACTTCACTAACTTGAGAATTAGTGAAGTAAACACCCTATACTAAAGTGCTAATCTAGTAGAGGATGGAGAAATAGGAAGTGGGTTCTCTTTAGAATTTTGTTTCTCACTTTGTTTCTCACTTTGGATCAAACCCTAGTTTCCTTTTTTTCTTTTCACAATGAAGAAGAAGATGATGAACTAAAGAAAAGAAAAATGAGGATAATGATCAAGCGAGAAGAGTAACCAAGGTGAGTGAGTATCATATACTAACCCTTGTAGAGCCATAACCATAGCTAATTGATTATGGTTGGGTTAAAAGGAATCTAAGGTAAAGACAAAGCTTGTAGACTTTGTCAAAGCAAGTTAAGCTTCTACAAGCTTCATGCTCATTCCAAAACTCCACTAATTTTGTAATTATCTTAAATAATTTTAACCCTTCATAATACATTGAATGGTGTATGTCTCATACATGCATGAATGGTGTATCATCAACCATGATACAATATGATAACACATTTTAAACATATATCATATATATGTTAAAGTAGTGTACAAGTGAGAAAAACCCTAAAGTGAACAAGTGTTAGTAAATGTAAACTAGTATATCTAATATACAATTATACACTTAATTATTAAATCAACACTTCACTTAATAATCCGGTCATATCTCATATAACCGGCTAACATCCATTGTATCGACTTATCGAATCAACACTTGATTCGATAACCCGGCCATATCATATACAACCGACCGATACATATAGTCACGAGAATACAATACGGTATCACATACACGCATTTATTCTCGGTCTCGCACATATCACATAGTGCTCCTATTTCATTTTTCCTGAGCCAGTAAAACCTCTGTGTAGGACTCTAAAGACTCGTCAATACGCCGGCAGTAGGTGATGATCACATCATACACCCATAAGCCGTCAGCGGTACTAGCTGGACGTAACGGCTACCCGGGTATTGAGCGATCAGAAGATCAGCAAGCAAGCCCGCTCCATCTCCTGTAAAAGCCAGCCGGTAACACTTCCAGTACAGTCCGGTCTCCTCTTCTGATATGTCGCATATCAAGTCTAGGGGTGGTAAACGTCAGACCCTAATAACCGATAAGTCATGCCGATGTGAGGCTCATAACGGGTCGAGAAACTACTGGTAACACTTACCAGTAAATCTCTAATCAGCCCTGGCCAGGGACTTCTCTGTTACGGCCAATCGAGCACAGCGCAACATCAACCCCCAATACCGGGAGAGACGAAACCCCTCCTATCGCTCATTGCCTCCATGTGACTCGGGACTGTACCCAAAAACCACCGTTTTGCACGCCCTCATGGACGTGGTAAGGTGGAAATCAAAGCATAGTGGGAATCACACAAGACTCTATGACGATCTTGGGTCTACAGACTAACCTGCACAAGTGTCACCAGAGAACTGCCATCTGACGTAAGGTATAATACCATCTGGAAGTTCTCGGCGAGTCCGTCCAGTGTACCCAGTCTCCACTGAGCACCCGTATACCATCTCTGATGTCAAACACCAATGGATATGGGATCATCCATCGCCCATCTCATGGGTCGAGAAGCGTATACGCTAGTCTACTCTGGTGTATCGATGCCCCGTCTCGATACACCCACGACTAGGGACCTTGAAGGATGTACTTATGGACTACCATGTCCCCACTAGTATGATCCGCATCATAGTCCAGGTAGTCAAGTACACATCCTAAGGGCTTTACCAACATGCAACTATAAGACAGTATAAAGAGACAAGTATACATGTTAAAGTAAAGTGCAACCAGATAGCATACTATCATATCGAGCAAGAAAGTCCTCTCTATATATGTCCAAGCATCCAATATAATATACATCATCTGTACAATACTGGCCTCTAGAGCATACATACAACTAACAATCTTCCATTTGCACTAGGGCCAGCTGCTGTAGTATCGCATACCGAGCATCCCGAAGAGTCTCTCATACTGTATCTGGGGAATGGCCTTCGTGAGTGGATCCGCTGTGTTATTCTTCGTGTCAACCCTCCTAACCTCGATCTCCCGGCGATCAACTATCTCCCGGATCAGGTGATACCACCTCAGAATATGCCTGGATCGCTGATGGGACCTGGGTTCCTTGGCCAAAGCCACCGCTCCATTGTTATCACAATACAAAGGTATTGGATGCTCAATGGATGGAACCAGTCCAAGTTCAGTAATGAACTTCTTGATCCAGACAGCCTCTTTGGCAGCATCGTTGGCAGCGATGTATTCAGCCTCCATCGTCGAGTCTGCCACGGTTTCCTGCTTGGAACTCTTCCAGCTAACCACCCCTCCGTAAAGGGTAAAGACAAAACCCGACTGCGACTTAAAGTCGTCCTTATCACTCTGGAAGCTCGAATCGGTAAAGGACTCCACTTGGAGTTCTCCGTTACCATACACCAAGAGCATCTCTTTAGTCCTTCGTAAGTACTTGAGAATGCTCTTCACAGCTGTCCAGTGACTCTCTCCAGGATCAGCTTGATACCTACTCACTACACTTAGTGAGTATGCTACATCGGGTCTGGTACATAGCATCGCGTACATGATAGAGCCTACTGCCGAAGCATAGGGTATCCCTTGCATGCGAGCTCTCTCCAAATCAGTCTTGGGAGACATCTCTTTAGAGAGAGTGAGCCCTGAGATCGTGGGTAAAAACCCATGTTTGGACTCTTCCATACTAAACCTCTTTAGTATGGTGTCAATGTACCTGGATTGGGACAATCCCAATATCCGTTTAGATCTATCTCTATAGATCCTAATTCCCAATATGCATGAGGCATCACCAAGATCTTTCATTGAGAATCTTTGTGATAAGAAGAGCTTCATCGATTGCAGCATAGGAATGTCATTTCCTGTCAAGAGTATGTCGTCCACGTACAATACGAGGAAGACAACCTTACTCTCTGCCACCTTCTTGTAGATACAAGGTTCATCTACGTTTTTGACGAAATCAAACTCTTTGATAACGATGTCAAAGCAGATGTTCCAACTCCGCGATGCATGCTTCAATCCATAAATGGATTTAAGCAGCTTGCACACCTTCCCGCTGCTCCCACTATCTACGAAGCCCTCTGGCTGAGTCATGTACACGCACTCTTCTAAATCACCGTTTAGAAAGGCGGTCTTAACATCCATTTGCCAGATTTCGTAGTCATGATATGCAGCGATGGCAAGCATGATCCGGATGGATTTAAGCATAGCCACTGGAGAAAAGGTTTCGTCATAGTCCACACCTGGTCTTTGACGAAAACCCTTTGCAATAAGTCTAGCTTTGAAAGCCTCCACTTTCCCATCTACACTAAGTTTTTTGTCACGACCCGAGAATTTCGACTCGTGACAGGCACTTAACCACGCAACGTCTACAGGCGTAACGCGGCTAAGTAAGCCGAACCCAGAAATCAAAACCAATAAAGAAAGAGTGATTAAAACATTTTTTGTAAAAACAGTCATACATATCTGAGAAACTTCCATTTATTTAGTAGAAATCCATTTTAGTTCAAGAGTTATAATTTTTATGATTTTGGCAGCATTTCCTTTTTTAAACATTTGTCCCGCAAGTCGGGTAAAAGCAAGGTGTCGCAGAAACAACAAGTGAAATGAATAAAGCATCACAATATGATATACGACGCCGTAGCGAAGAATACACAGTAAAGCAAGGACAAATATCACAAAGATAAGACTGCATAAAATAAAGTCGGCTCACATGCGAGCTCGACACCAGAGTATAAAATCATACATAACGTCCTCACAACTGTCTCTAAGTCAATACAGAAAGGTAGATGGAGAATACTAGATACATCAATATACAACTGAAAGATAACAGATACCGTACAAAACCCACCTAACAGCAAAAGGCTAACTCGCCTCAGCAATGGTATCTGTGCCAAAAGATGCGGTAAACAGCCAGCCGTGACTACTCCCAAGGGCAACCTGCAAATACTGTGGCACAACGGGGGTGAGTTGCCAACTCGTGAATAGAGATAACATATAAAGGTTATCGCGAGCTTGCATATATAGCGTGGCTCTACTAATGCCAGCAGATGATATCAATGCATGCCAAACAGTGGATGCAATAGTAATGCAAGTGCTCTATCAGGTAAATGCTACAGGATGAGGTATATAGTAATCAATACTGAGCATGGGATAAATAACATCTACATGGAAACAATAATCGGTGCCTCAGACTGCACCCAAATCCCAATACACTCAGGCGCCGGCACACCCATCGGCCCTCAAATCCTGTATATCTCTGAGAAATCACGAGTGCCCAACATCGGCACCCAAAATATCATAAAATACTCGTGTCCAGCATCGACACGCAAATCCTCGTATATCTTGCTCCGTCAGTCCGGATCTGCCCCACGAGGTCCGTCTGCGGTATCGGCCCTCGGCCCCGGCAGTACGGATCGTCCCGCATCCATCTCTCGACTCTGGTCAGTATCCTCCGGACAACTGCCAGGTCCAACCAATCACCGTTAGGTACTCGCCCGCCTCCAGGCTCAATCGGCCAACCCATCGATTCATCTCGCCGAGGGGAACCATACCGGGCCCACCACGAACCCGCAGACGGATCATCCACTCCTCGAATCCGGTTTCAAGCATACATCTCAGCACCGAGAAAACGCGTGGTGGACACACCAAAATATCATATCACGAGGTACCGGGTTTTTCAAAATAGTGCATCTTTTCTTAAATACTTCCACGGTCCTCAAAACCAGAAATCGCATGAAATCCAACACCAATAAGTAAATCCAATGCGAGGTACAATGTAAATCAATCCATGGTATGAGCATAAGGGGAAAACCGCTTTTAAAAATAGTTTCCGTTTTTAAAGATGTCATGCGGCTCCCAATTTCCAGGAAATCACCACCAATCATATGTAAGATAAACTACAGCAATATAATCATGGCAGTTCTACAGTGAGTGTGGCATGGCAATTACTAACGGTGTGTGTGTAGCATGCAAATAGTTCCCGTGCAACATAGACCGTTAGTAATAGTGCGGTGTTCTATCAGTTCTAAGCATATATATATATATATATATATATATATATATATATGTGTGGCAGGGAATGCAATATGCGATGACAGTCTATGGGGTACATGCAACATATAATAATTAAGTCCTATCAGCCCTGACGCATAACGCCATGCGGGCGATATCCCCGTAGATGTGAAATCTACTCACCGAAGTCTCGCGCTAAGTGTAGCCGACGACTTGCTTGCCCTTCTTCGCAGCGTCCGTCTCACTGGCCTGCGAACCTAGAATCACATAACATATATCACACATAAACTCAATTTCACAGAAACGCGACATTACGGCCCAACTAGAAACCCGTGTCGCAAACCAATCGCGCGTGTGCGCGATACGCTAAAACGTGTGATCACGCGCCTGAAACTACCCTGACGCGTCGCGATACGCAGAAACCCCAAACCCACTCACGTATCACGCGTGTCGCGAAGATTTAGAAAAACGGCAAAACAGGTATTTGGTCCCAGATTTCTATACAGAACTAAACTTACAAAAATATATATATCACAGCACCCTACACACTAGCAGACACCTACAGGACCAAACCCTAACCCAAACCCTACCCATTTGGCCGCAAATTGCGGCCAGAATGAATTAATTGGCGGCCAACTGAAGGAATTTAGGGGTCGGGTTCTATCTAGGGTATCAGCACCTCACTACTATACTTCAGTATCCTCAATTTCATCATCGGGTCAAAAGCAGTTCCAGAAAACTCAGTTTGCTCAAAAACGACGAATTTGCATCAATTAGGGAACTGGTGGTATTTTAGTGCAATTGGGGTTAAGCTAAGTTAATATGGTCTCAACACCCCCACTAACAACCTACTGAAACCAATTCACACCACACTAGCTCAAGATTCCCACTAAACACCTCATATCGCACTAAAACGCACTAAAAACCACTAACCGATGCAAAACTACTCTAACCAAGCAAACTAGGGAATAAGTTTAGGAAATATACCTCATACTTAACCCTAGGGAGCTGGAGGAAGAAGAAGGAGGTGCAGGGAAGGGCTGCACTTGGTGCTGGTGCTGCTGCTGCTCACTGTGCTGCGGCTACTGCTCTCTGCTGCTGCTGCTGCTACTGCCTCTGGCTGCTGCTGCTGCTTCTGGCTTCAGTTGGTGCTGTTGCTATGCTTGCTGCTGTTGCTGCTGCTGGGGGTTGGAAGAGGTAAGTTTGTGTGTGAGTGTGTGTGAGACTTGAAAGAAACAAGGAAATGAGAGGAACAATTATCACCCAATTGTCAACCCTCCTCTCTCTCTCTCTCCTCATGATTGCAAGCATGGCTTAAAGCCATGATGCACTCTCCCTCTCTCTCACAAGTCAACACCCATAACAATTCAAATTAAAGTAACTTTTAATTAACTAATTAAACCCACTTAAAAACCCATAAGACTTAATCCTCAAGATTAACCCACCATGGCTATTAATCATGGTAAAACTTATTTTAAAAACCCTAGTTTACATGCACATGTGTGTGCAAGCCTAGGAAAATTTTAGAAAAATATTTATTAAATTAGGAAAAATATTTAAAACACAATTTGGTAAACTTTTTGTTAAAAACCCAATATTTAAATATAATTATTCCCTAAACATATCCTAAGGTGTTACAATCTCTCCCCCTTAAAGAAATTCGTCCCCGAATTTCAAAAATCTAACTACATGTACCTTCAAAAAGATGGGGATACGTCTTCATCATCTCGCTTTCGGTCTCCCAAGTGACCTCCTCACGGTTCTGACCACGCCAAAGTACCTTAACTGATGGGATGTCCTTCGATCTCAATTTCTTCACTTGTCGATCCAAGATCATCACCGGCTGTGCTGCATAGGAAAGGTCGCGCTCCAGCTGGATCGTCGGATGCTGAATCGCATGCGAAGGATCATGAAGATATCTACGGAGCATCGAGACATGAAATACGAGATGCACATCTGGAAAGCTGGGCGGAAGGGCTAACCGGTATGCTACTGCACCAACACGCTCGAGGATCTCGAAAGGGCCCACATACCTGGGACTGAGCTTCCCCTTCTTCCCAAACCTCATCACACCTTTCATTGGGGAGACCCTCAAGAAAACATGATCACCAACAGAAAACTCAAGTCTGCGTCGCCGACGGTCCGCATAAGATCTCTGTCTACTCTGGGCTGCTCTCATCCTATCACGAATCAACTGGATCTTCGCGGTCGTCTCCTCAACGATCTGTGGCCCTAAGATACTGCTCTCACTGAGCTCTGTCCAACAAGCGGGCGACCTGCATCTCCTCCCATAAAGAGCCTCAAATGGTGCCATCTGAATGGTCTCCTGGTAGCTGTTATTGTAGGAGAACTCTACTAAGGGCAAATGATGATCCCAGCTACCTCCGAAATCCAATACACAAGCTCTGAGCATGTCCTCGAGAGTCTGAATGGTCCGCTCTGACTGTCCGTCGGTCTGCGGATGAAAAGCTGTGCTGAAACTCAAGCGAGTGCCCAAAGCCTCCTGAAGCCTCTGCCACAGTCTACTGGTAAACTGGGTGCCTCTGTCGGACATAATACATGTCGGGACTCCGTGTAGTCGCACTATCTCGTCAATGTAGATCTGGGCATACTGAGTAAATCCGAAAGTCGTCTTCACTGGTAGGAAGTGAGCCACTTTCGTCAAACGATCCACGATCACCCAGATGGAGTCATACCCCCGACTAGTCCTGGGTAGTCCCACAATGAAGTCCATCGAAATCTGTTCCCATTTCCACTCCGGAATGGGTAACGGCTGTAGCTCTCCCGCGGGCCTCTGGTGTTCAGCCTTGACTTGCTGACAAGTCAGGCATCTCGAAACAAAATCTGCGATGTCCCTCTTCATTCCGTCCTACCAATAAACATCTCTCATATCATGATACATCTTAGTGGAACCAGGATGGACGCTATGTACCGATTGATGTGCCTCCTTAAGAATCTCGCACCTCAGTCCCTCAGCATCAGGTACGCACAGTCTGACTCCAAATCGTAGTATCCCCTGATCATCGATCACGAACTCGGAAAATCTGCCCTGTCCAATCTGTGCCATGATCTCAGAACATCGGTCATCACTGAGCTGTGCCTCACGTATACGATCGATCAATTGTGGGCGTGCACGGACATGCGCGATCTGTCCTCCAATCGGCGTGAATTCGAACTGTATCCGGCTATCGCATAATATCTGCCAGTCCGCGGATGACTGCTCCTGTACTGCGCTCAAACAAGATAGACTACCACCGGGCCTCCTACTCAAAGCATCCGCCACCACATTTGCCTTGCCCGGGTGATATAAGATCTCGCAGTCGTAATCCTTCACTAACTCCATCCATCGGCGCTGTCGAAGGTTCAGATCTCGCTGCTGGAATATGTATTTCAGACTCTTGTGATCAGTGAATATCTGGCACGACTCGCCGTAAAGGTAATGTCGCCAGATCTTAAGTGCGAAGACCACTGCAGCCATCTTCAAACCGTGAGTGGGGTAGTTCTGCTCATGTTTCTTCAATTGTCGCGAGGCATACGCGATCACCCTGTCATGCTGCATCAGAATGCACCCTAGCCCCACTCGAGAGGCATCACAAAAGACCACAAATCCGCCCGATCCGGAAGGCAAAGATAACACCGGTGCCGTCGTCAGCCGAGTCCGTAACTGCTAAAAACTGTGCTCGCACTCCTCCGTCCAATCGAAAGGATCTCCCTTCCGGGTCAACCCGATCAACGGTGTAGTAATACGGGAGAAGTCCTGCACAAAACGCCTGTAGTAACCGGCCAACCCCAAAAAGCTGCGAATCTCCGTCACTGATGTGGGTCTGGGCCAACGCTGAACGGCCTCGATCTTCCTCGGATCTACACATATACCGTCTCGTGAGATCATGTGTCCCAAGAAGTCTACGCTGTCTAGCCAGAAAGCACACTTCGAAAATTTCGCATAAAGCTGGTGCTCCCTCAAGGTTTGCAATGTAATCCGCAGGTGCTGCTCGTGCTCCTCACTACTCCGGGAATACACCAAGATATCGTCAATGAAGACTATGATGAATAGATCCAAATATGGCCGGACAATACGGTTCATCAAGTCCATGAAGGCTGCTGGCGCATTGGTGAGTCCGAACGACATCACCAAAAACCCGTAATGGCCGTAGCGCGTACGGAAAGCTGTCCTGGGAATGTCCTCCTGTCGAACCCGCAGCTGATGATAGCCCGATCGTAAATCGATCCTCGAAAAGTACCCTGCCCCCTGAAGCTGGTCGAACAAATCGTCGATACGCGGCAAAGGATACCTGTTCCGCACTGTCACCCTGTTCAGCTGGCGGTAGTCGATACACAGACGCAAACTGCCATCTTTCTTCTTAACGAACAGGACTGGAGCACCCCAAGGAGAAACACTGGGTCGAATAAGTCCCTTGCCCAGTAAATCTTGCAACTGACCCTTCAATTCTCTAAGTTCCGCCGGGGCCATCCGATAAGGCGGTATGGAAATAGGCCCCGAGCCAGGAACCAAATCAATACAGAAAGAAATGTCGCGCTCGGGCGGCAACCCTGGAAGCTCGGCAGGGAACACATCAGGAAACTCGCTAACAACCGGAACCTGATCCAATGGAACCTCTGTAGCGCGAGCATCGCAAACATAGGCGAGAAATCCCTGGCATCCCTTCCTCAAAAGCTGTCCAGCGCGAAAAGAAGAAATCACACTGTGAGGGGTGGCACCATGGTCCCCTAAGACAACAAAAACCGACTCACCGGGAAAACAAAATCTAACTGTCTTTTCACGGCAGTCCACAGAAGCATAGCACGTGGCTAACCAATCCATACCTAAGAGAACGTCAAAGTCCAACATCTCGAGAAGGATCAAGTCGACAGACAACTCTCTCTCGCCAATACAGACGGTACAGGTTCAGAACACATGTCTAGCAACAAACGACTCTCCCACAGGAGTGGTCACTACAAGCGGCTGATCAAGAAAGCCGGACTCTCTACCCAAACTCGGCACGAAGTGTGTGGATACGTACGAGTGTGTGGATCCGGGATCGAACAGTACGTGTGCGTCAACTGAACATACAAGAAGGATACCTGAAACCACTGCATTGGACGCCTGCGCGTCCTGATGCGTCAAAGCAAAAACCCGTGCCTGTCCACCACCTGCGACTGACTGCCCTCTGCCTCGGTCATCTCGCCCTCTCTGAGCAACTCCTCCACGCCCACGACCTCTCTGTGCATGAGTCTGGCGCGGAGCAACGGTAGGTACAACGGGCAATGCCCTCTGGGGTGGTGAAGGTGGTAAGGTAACATGCGGTGCTGCCGCCTCCCTCCGGCGTGTCTCTGGATAATCTCGAACGAGGTGAAGTAGGCTGCCACATCTTAAGCAACCCCGCGGCGACTGCTGACTTTCCCGTGGATACGAACTAAACATCCGGCCTCGTCCCGAATCTCTGCTACTCGTCATACCAGAACGATACCTGTCGCGGCGTCTGAATGACTGCCTCCGTGCGGAAATACTGGTACGAACTCTCTTCGGCTCTGGAACTACCGAAGTCTCAGCAAGGTGCTCCTCCACTACTAGGGCTGCGTCTACAGCTGCTGCACAGGTCTCGTAGTGCTGCGCGCTGATCGCGAGGAACAGTGGTGTAAGCAAGCATCGAACAAATCTCCTGACTCTCAAATCGTCGGTAGCCACTAAATATGGGGCGTAGACTGCTAGCTCTGTAAACAGCACGTCATACTCTGCCACTGTCATCCCTGGCGTCTGGCGCAAGGACTCAAATCTGCGTGCTCGGGCATCCCTAACACTCTGTGGAAGGAAACGGGCTAGAAATATGGTCACGAACTCCATCCAGGTCATAGGAGGAAGACCTGCTGCTCTGCCTTTCTCAACTGAATCACACCACTTCTGCGCATGACCTTCCAGACGAAAGCTCGCGAACTCGACCCATCTCGCATCTGCGCATCTGAGGGAACGACATATCCTGGCCATCCTGTCGATGAAAGACTGTGGGTCCTCGGCTGTATCGGTGCCTGTGAAGACCGGAGGCTTCAGCCTCATGAATTCTGATAACGATACTGTGATCACCTCCGTGGCTGCAGGGGCAACTGGCTGTGCGGTAGGTACCATCGCGGTCGCTGGAACATGTGGAGCTACCTCTGGTCGCTGCGCTCGAAGCGTCTCAACTAGCGATCCTATCATCTGGCGCATCTCCTGCATGCTAGATCCCACCGTCTGGCGCATCTCCTGCATACCAGCCCCTAGCGTGGCGATCTGATCTGTAACGGCAGGAACAGCCTGCTCGGGTACAACGGGTGCACTGCCCGGATCAGTCCTCGTCTCGGACGAGTCAACACGAATCTCGGCCCTCGCGGCCGCTCTCTGTGCCCTCGTAGTCTTTAGGCGGCATAATGGCTGAAAGAAAATTAGGATTCGATAAGAACACGGAAATCGAATCGCAAGAATGTATGTAATCAAGGAGGAATTTAAATCAACAAGTCCTAAGGTCGCGTAGGCGGAGTACCGTGTCATGAGTATGCCGCAGAACATACACACGCTACGCTACCCTGCTGCAGCTACCTACTCCATCATACCAGGGTCATCCTACACTCCGAAGGTAAAACCTACGCTCTGATACCAACTTTGTCACGACCCGAGAATTTTGACTCGTGACCGGCACTTAACCACGCAACGTCTACAGGCGTAACGCGGCTAAGTAAGCCGAACCCAGAAATCAAAACCAATAAATAAAGAGTGATTAAAACATTTTTTGTAAAAACAGTCATACATATCTGAGAAACTTCCATTTATTTGGTAGAAATCCTTTTTAGTTCAAGAGTTATAATTTTTATGATTTTGGCAGCATTTCCTTTTTTAAACATTTGTCCCGCAAGTCGGGTAAAAGCATGGTGTCGCAGAAATAACAAGTGAAATGAATAAAGCATCACAATATGATATACGACGCCATAGCGAAGAATACACAGTAAAGCAAGGACAAATATCACAAAGATAAGACTGCATAAAATAAAGTCGGCTCACATGCGAGCTCGACACCAGAGTATAAAATCATACATAACGTCCTCACAACTGTCTCTAAGTCAATACAGAAAGGTAGATGGAGAATACTAGATACATCAATATACAACTGAAAGATAACAGATACCGTACAAAACCCACCTAACAGCAAAAGGCTAACTCGCCTCAGCAATGGTATCTGTGCCAAAAGATGCGGTAAACAGCCAGCCGTGACTACTCCCAAGGGCAACCTGCAAATATTGTGGCACAACGAGGGTGAGTTGCCAACTCGTGAATAGAGATAACATATAAAGGTGATCGCGAGCATCCACATATAGCGTGGCTCTACTAATGCCAGCAGATGATATCAATACATGCCAAACAGTGGATGCAATAGTAATACAAGTGCTCTATCAGGTAAATGCTACAGGATGAGGTATATAGTAATCAATACTGAGCATGGGATAAATAACATCTACATGGATATGTCAACATGGAAACAATAATCGGTGCCTCAGACTGCACCCAAATCCTAATACACTCAGGCGCCGGCACACCCATCGGCCCTCAAATCCTGTATATCTCTGAGAAATCACGAGTGCCCAACATCGGCACCCAAAATATCATAAAATACTCGTGTCCAGTATCGACACGCAAATCCTCGTATATCGGGCTCCGTCAGTCCGGATCGGCCCCACGATGTCCGTCTGCGGTATCGGCCCTCGGCCCCGGCAGTATGGATCATCACGCATCCATCTCTCGACTCTGGTCAGTATCCTCCGGACAACTGCCAGGTCCAACCAATCACCGGTAGGTACTCGCCCGCCTCCAGGCTCAATCGGCAAACCCATCGATTCATCTCGCCGAGGGGAACCATACCGGGCCCACTACGAACCCGCAGACGGATCATCCACTCCTCGAATCGGGTTTCAAGCACACATCTCAGCACCGAGAAAACGCGTGGTGGACACACCAAAATATCATATCACGAGGTACCGGGTTTTTCAAAATAGTGCATCTTTTCTTAAATACTTCCACGGTCCTCAAAACCAGAAATCGCATGAAATCCAACACCAATAAGTAAATCCAATGCGAGGTACAATGTAAATCAATCCATGGTATGAGCATAAGGGGAAAACCGCTTTTAAAAATAGTTTCCGTTTTTAAAGATGCCATGCGGCTCCCAATTTCCAGGAAATCACCACCAATCATATGTAAGATAAACTACAGCAATATAATCATGGCAGTTCTACAGTGAGTGTGGCATGGCAATTACTAACGGTGTGTGTGTAGCATGCAAATAGTGCCCGTGCAACATAGACCGTTAGTAATAGTGCGGTGTTCTATCAGTTCTAAGCATATATATATATATGTGTGTGTGTGTGTGTGTGTGTGTGTGTGTGTGTGTGTGTGTGGCAGGGAATGCAATATGCGATGACAGTCTATGGGGTACATGCAACATATAATAATTAAGTCCTATCAGCCCTGACGCATAACGCCATGCGGGAGATATCCCCGTAGATGTGAAATCTACTCACCGAAGTCTCGCGCTAAGTGTAGCCGACGACTTGCTTGCCCTTCTTCGCAGCGTCCGTCTCACTGGCCTGCGAACCTAGAATCACATAACATATATCACACATAAGCTCAATTTCACAGAAACGCGACATTACGGCCCAACTAGAAACCCGTGTCGCAAACCAATCGCGCGTGTGCGCGATACGCTAAAACGTGTGATCACGCGCCTGAAACTACCCCGACGCGTCGCGATACACAGAAACCCCAAACCCACTCACGTATCACGCGTGTCGCGAAGGTTTAGAAAAACGGCAAAACAGGTATTTGGTCCCAGATTTCTATACAGAACTAAACTTACAAAAATATATATATCACAGCACCCTACACACTAGCAGACACCTACAGGACCAAACCCTAACCCAAACCCTACCCATCTGGCCGCAAATTGCGGCCAGAACGAATTAATTGGCGGCCAACTGAAGGAATTTGGGGGTCGGGTTCTATCTAGGGTATCAGCACCTCACTACTATACTTCAGTATCCTCAATTTCATCCTGAACCCATCGGGTCAAAAGCAGTTCCAGAAAACTCAGTTTGCTCAAAAACGACGAATTTGCATCAATTAGGGACCTGGTGGTATTTTAGTGCAATTGGGGTTAAGCTAAGTTAATATGGTCTCAACACCCCACTAACAACCTACTGAAACCAATTCACACCACACTAGCTCAAGATTCCCACTAAACACCTCATATCGCACTAAAACGCACTAAAAACCACTAACCGATGCAAAACTACTCTAACCAAGCAAACTAGGGAATAAGTTTAGGAAATATACCTCATACTTAACCCTAGGGGGCTGGAGGAAGAAGAAGGAGGTGCAGGGAAGGGCTGCACTTGGTGCTGGTGCTGGTGCTGCTCACTGTGCTGCGGCTACTGCTTTCTGCTGCTGCTGCTGCTGCCTCTGGCTGCTGCTGCTGCTTCTGGCTTCAGTTGGTGCTGTTGCTGTGCTTGCTGCTGTTGCTGCTGCTGGGGGTTGGAAGAGGTAAGTGTGTGTGTGAGTGTGTGTGAGACTTGAGAGAAACAAGGAAATGAGAGGAACAATTATCACCCAATTGTCAACCCTCCTCTCTCTCTCTCCTCATGATTGCAAGCATGGCTTAAAGCCATGATGCACTCTCCCTCTCTCTCACAAGTCAACACCCATAACAATTCAAATTAAAGTAACTTTTAATTAACTAATTAAACCCACTTAAAAACCCATAAGACTTAATCCTCAAGATTAACCCACCATGGCTATTAATCTTGGTAAAACTTATTTTAAAAACCCTGGTTTACATGCACATGTGTGTGCAAGCCTAGGAAAATTTTAGAAAAATATTTATTAAATTAGGAAAAATATTTAAAACACAATTTGGTAAACTTTTTGTTAAAAACCCAATATTTAAATATAATTATTCCCTAAACATATCCTAAGGTGTTACATTTTTTCTTGAAGATCCACTTGCTCCCAATGGGTTTTACCACTTCAGGAGCAACTTCCAAAGTCCATACTTTGTTGGTGTACATGGATTCCATCTCGGACCGCATTGCATCCAGCCATTTCACTGAGTCCCCACTCGTGATGGCCTGCTCGAAGCTAGTTGGGTCATCATCAACCATGATGCAATCCTCACTCCCACCATCCATGAGAAAACCGTAGTATCTCTCAGGTGGGTGAGGAACCCTACTAGATCGGCGGAGTGGCTGGGGTTCATCGGGAACTACCGAATCCTCTGGTTCTACCAAATCTTCTGTTGTGGTTTGTACAGCTGGAACCTCTTCCAGTTCTACCTCAGAGCCACTAATCTCTTTTGCAAGAAATTCCTTTTCTAAAAAGGTGGCGTGTTGAGCAACAAATACTCTTTGTTCCTCACTGTGGTAGAAGATATACCCTCGCGAATGCTTGGGATATCCAACAAACTTACACAAAACAGATCTTGCCTCTAGTTTGTCCGGTTTTTGTCTTTTGACATAGGCCGGGCAACCCCATATCTTAATAAAATTAAGATATGGTCGCTTCCCCTCCCATATCTCATATGGGGTGGTAGGCACAGATATGGTAGGAACCCTATTCAGTAGGTATGCTGCTGTCTCCAGTGCATATCCCCAGAAGAAAATAGGTAACTCAGCTACACTCATCATTGAGCGCACCATATCTAATAGGGTGCGGTTCCTCCGTTCTGATACATCATTGTGTTGTGGTGTATATGGAGGAGTTAGCTGAGAGAGAATCTCATTCTCTTTTAGGAAGTCCAGGAATTCATTGCTCAAGTATTCACCTCCTCGATCAGATCGAAGGATTTTAATACTTTTCCCGGTTTGGTTTTCGACTTCTTGTTTATATTCTCTAAATTTCTTAAAAGCTTCTGATTTGTGTTTCATCAGGAACACATATCCGAATCTAGAGAGATCGTCAGTGAATGTAATAAAGTACGAAGAACCATCCCTAGCATGTGTAGACATGGGACCGCATACATCACTATGTATCAGTCCCAAGAGTTCGGTAACTCTTTCTCCGTGTCCCGTAAACGGTGTTTTGGTCATCTTGCCTTTGAGACATGACTGGCAAGTGTCATAAGATGAAAATTCAAACGGATTTAAATATCCATCCTTATGCAACTTAGCTAGTCGTGTCGCATTGATGTGACCCAGTCTACAATGCCACATGAAGGATTCGTTCAGTTCTGAACTCTTCCTCTTGTGTGTGTTTGTTATGCTCAGAACTATAGATTGATTTAGAACATAAATGCTATTGCACAACGTGCCTGATCCAACCAACTTTTGGTTAAGGAAAATGTTCATAATATTATCCTGTAATACAAAATTATATCCCTCTTTACTCAACAAAAAAGCCGATATAATGTTGCATATCAAGTTCGGCATGAAATAGCATTCGTTCAGAATCAATGTATTACCAGTTGGCAATACAAGGTGATATTCCCCGACGGTTTTAGCTGCAACAATTGCACCATTTCCAGCCCTTGTGTCTTTATCACCTTCTCCAAGTTCTCTACCTTTCCTAAGCCCATGTAACTGATTACATATATGGGATCCTGACCTGGTATCCAATACCCAGGACGTAGAGCAAAAGGAGAAACAGTTCTCAGTAATGAACACACCAGAAGAAAATGCATCAACATGTACTTTTTTCATTCGGGCGGCATGGGAATCCTGGTATTCCCCTATATCCTGATCAGTCTTATAACTCTTATAAGAAAGAACGGAACCAACATTCCCCAGCACAGTATAACATGCGGGTTCGGTCAATACATCCATATTATTATCTTTATTAAGGCATGATATGGTCGCTACCTGGAGAGAAAGAGAAGAAAACACTTTAGCGTATGCTCTTGCAAGATCAGATTGATTATTATCTTATCTAATCAGGATGGCTCCCACTGTTTTTATCAAATCTTCCTTCAAACCCTAAAAGGAAAGACTAGCCGGGATTAATTACACCCTACAACTTCGCCGATCTTTCAGCCAGGCCAGTGTCGGTACTTTGAGGGAGGTTCCCCGTGCTTTCGCACGTACCTAATTAAAGTAAACCTCGTTTTCCCAGAGGCGTAACCCCGTTGACACCTTTCAAGACACCTACTTGATCGGCTAATTGTCCTGTGTAAAACTCTTCCAGGAGTAACAATTACTCGAAGTGGGTATCAGGATCCAACTATCTCATAGAAGGTATGCAATCTCATTGCAAATCTCAACACTTGAAATTTCCGATAATATTTTGCCCCAAGCATCCCATGACCTTGACGGAGGTCAACAAACCATAGGGTGCAAGTCAAATTCAACCCGTCATTTCTTGATTGAATCAAACCCACCCGCACGACCCTTGACGGAGGTCAACAAGGTCGTACGACTACCCTAATCCAATCTGCATCATATGCATAAGCAGATTAATACTACTTAGCTACCGCACACTACGCCTTGACGGAGGTCAACAAACGTAGCACGAATACTAAGCAGGACTTATCTGAAATGACGGAGGGCTACGACAGGTTTTTCTGAAAACCTATTGCGTAATGAACTTGATATCGTCGTAGAATCGCATGAATTTTGAAATGGAGTTATTTTGAGGCTTTTATTAGTTTTGCTAAAGAGGTCACTCCCGGTGAAGGGATCTCGGCTCTTTCCTTATGGGATAAGGTGCAGGATATATCATATACATCACTATGCAAAGCAAAACTTCAAAAGCAGTCAAAAGTCAAAGTTGTAGCATCTGCCAATTTTGCTAAAGAGGTCACTCCCGGTGAAGGGATCTCGGCTCTTTCCTCATCGAATAAGGTGCAGGGTATATCATATATACCGCTATGCAAAGAAAAACTGTAGCTACCCTTTTTATATTTTAAAATTTGATTCTACAACATCTTTTAGGTTTCTTTTCTTTCATTAATCACATTAATAAAGTCCCATCATTTAAGTCACCTAAACATCACAGATAAATACGACGTACACTTATGCCATCCGCATTCGCCTCGATGTCCCCTCGTGCACCGTTAGGTTGGGTGACTAATGGCAGAGCAGGGCAGGGCTAGCACGGGTGTAAAACATAAGTAACGCCTATATAATATATCATATATACTATATACAGTATTTATCACAGAACATCAAATGATCACATCACAGATATTGCAGCAGAAGAAATATATGAAACATTGGATATACTAGGACGTCCGTGTTTTATTTTGAGCCTCTATAAAATACGGATTCCACGGTCGCGATGAATAGCCAAACCCACACCCCTAGACCCCTACGAGAGCGGCAAGCAACCCTACCAATTCTAGAGTTAGGAGACCCGGACTCGACTCCTCGAGTTGGTCTCCCACTGGACCCTAGAACCCGGTTACTTGTGCTCCCCTCCTTGGGTCTATCCTAGTGCGGAAAAGTAAATAATATACAAAAGGTGACATCAACCTCGACCCGGAAGTGCCCCAATAAAAGAATATTACATACATTTTAAATTTACATGAATGAAAATAAAAGCTCTCATCTCACATAAAACCCCCGGCTATTCAGAACGCGACGATCCAATATAACATATCCAGCAACACAGAACATCACATGTCATCAACATAAGTAAATATGCGCATCCCAATTGTCGTTGACATATAGCAACGAAACCGGCGATATAACATATTACACTTACGGTCACAGAAAAGAAAGTGTAAAATTACAACATTTGGAATCCACAATCTCTTTTGACATCGTAAATCCGAAATATCACATATTTCGCATTTCATGCCTAACATGTATGAATTCCACATATTGCATCACATTCCAGATAAATAGACAGTATTAAACTTTCCAATCGAATAATCAAATACTCAAGATTTCCATAATAGCTCAACACTTAAGCGGAGTTTAAAGATTTCAGAATACGTCACAGTAACAACGGTCCAGCCGTAGAAGGGTCAAGCCAACGCCTCACATGTGGCACGCCGTACTGCCCCAAACCCTAAGGTTCAAAGGGCAGTTCAAGACGGTCACATAATCGAGTTAAGGTTTGTTGTCTTCTAGAGGGTCCGTCACATTTCTTACACGTTTTTCCGAAAGATTCAAAACCGAGAAAAATTCAACACTTGAATATTTTTCGTTCCGGGAGAAATTGAGTTAATGATATCCGTTTGAACATTTTAATACTTTCTAAATTATCCGGAATCACAGAACAAAATTAAATTCTCCGATCGAATCGACGATTTCAAAATAAACCCCAAAATTACTCAACACTTGAGTCAGATATAAAATACCCAGAGAAATCAGTAAACAATTAGGAACTTTACTGCGCAAAACGACAATGGTGACGTCACAATATGACCGCGGAACCGCCGCACGAGCCATGCTCGTGCCGCGGTTCCGCGGCTCTTTAGGCGCCACTCTGCATCGTTTTGCACAGTATTCCTTATATTTGCCTGCTGATTTTTTTAAGCATTTTTAATTTGGAAAAATCCCAGATTTTAAAAAATGTACAGAGAGGGTTTAATTTCGACGTGTTCGGGTTCGTTCGGAGTTTTAACTTCGTTAACACATCGCCTAATGCTCTAGCTAGTCTCTGATACCACTGTAGGTCAGGCAGCCACCCCATCCAATGGGGTCACCGTGGCACCAACGGGTCCCTCAGCCGCTACTTTTTACGCATGCCCCCTTGCGAGGACTACAACCCGCCGGAACACCTTCCGGTCTCGGGATACCATGAGGGTAAGAGCCTATACTTCGCCACACTGTCACACAGTGAGAACCCCCCATAGGTCAACATCCAATGCCTAGTAGCTCTGATACTACTGTAGGGTTACTAGGCATACTAACAAGGCTCTACAATGCATCGACCATGCCAAAATTAAATTTTTATGTGCTGAATAACACTAAGCAAGATCGTATACTAAAGTTCAGGCGAATCGAAAGGCAAGTAAACAACTTTACTCTAAGAGATCAAGAAATACAACCTTTGTAGATCGGTCCTCCACTTCTTTAGCTCCTTGATGAAGTCCCTTCGCTGTGATCGTGGTTCTCCCGGACCCTTGCATGGCTTCACGAGGCGAAAAGGTGCGACCTTTGCTTGAAGTCTCCGAGGCCGAAGATGATCTACGTCGAGGGAATTCCGACTCAAGCTTCTACTTCACTAACTTAAGAATTAGTGAAGTAAACACCCTATACTAAAGTGCTAATCTAGTAGAGGATGGAGAAATAGGAAGTGGGTTCTCTTTAGAATTTTGTTTCTCACTTTGGATCAAACCCTAGTTTCCTTTTTTCTTTTCACAATGAAGAAGAAGATGATGAACTAAAGAAAAGAAAAATGAGGATAATGATCAAGTGAGAAGAGTAACCATGGTGGGTGAGTATCATATACTAACCCTTGTAGAGCCATAACCATAGCTAATTGATTATGGTTGGGTTAAAAGGAATCTAAGGTAAAGACAAAGCTAGTAGACTTTGTCAAAGCAAGTTAAGCTTCTACAAGCTTCATGCTCATTCCAAAACTCCACTAATTTTGTAATTATCTTAAATAATTTTAACCCTTCATAATACATATAATGGTGTATGTCTCATACATGCATGAATGGTGTATCATAAACCATGATACAATATGATAACACATTTTAAACATATATCATATATATGTTAAAGTAGTGTACAAGTGAGAAAAACCCTAAAGTGAACAAGTGTTAGTAAATGTAAACTAGTATATCTAATATACAATTATACACTTAATTATTAAATCAACACTTGACTTAATAATCCGGTCATATCTCATATAACCGGCTAACATCCATTGTATTGACTTATCGAATCAACACTTGATTCGATAACCCGGCCATATCATATACAACCGACCGATACATATAGTCGCGAGAATAGAATACGGTATCACATACACGCATTTATTCTCGGTCTCGCACATATCACATACGTGCTCCTATTTCGTTTTTCCTGAGCCAGTAAAACCTCTGTGTAGGACTCTGAAGACTCGTCAATACGCCGGCATTAGGTGATGATCACATCACACACCCACAAGCCGTCAGCGGTACTAGCTGGACGTAACGGCTACCCGGGTATTGAGCGATCAGAAGATCAGCAAGCAAGCCTGCTCCAACTCCTGTAAAATCCAGCCGGTAACACTTCCCGTACAGTCCGGTCTCCTCGTCTGATATGTCGCATATCAAGTCTAGGGGTGGTAAACGTCAGACCCCAATAACCGATAAATCGTGCCGATGTGAGGCTCATAACGGGTCGAGAAACTACTGTTAACACTTACCAGTAAATCTCTAATCAGCCCTGGCCAGGGACTTCCCTGTTACGGCCAATCGAGCAGAGCGTAACATCAACCCCCAATACCGGGAGAGACGAAACCCCTCCTATCGCTCATTGCCTCCATGTGACTCGGGACTATACCCAAAAACCACCGTTTTGCACGCCCTCATGGACGTGGTAAGGTGGAAATCAAAGCACAGTGGGAATCACACAAGACACTATGACGATCTCGGGTCTACAGACTAACCTGCACAAGTGTCACCAGAGAACTGCCATCTAACGTAAGGTATAATACCATCTGGGAGTTCTCGGCGAGTCCGTCCAGTGTACCCAGTCTCCACTGAGCACCCGTATACCATCTCTGATGTCAAACACCAATGGATATGGGATCATCCATCGCCCATCTCATGGGTCGAGAAGCGTATACGCTAGTCTACTCTGGTGTATCGATGCCCCGTCTCGATACACCCATGACTAGGGACCTTAAAGGATGTACTTATGGACTACCATGTCCCCACTAGTATGATCCACATCATAGTCCAGGTAGTCAAGTACACATCCTAAGGGCTTTACCAACATGCAACTATAAGACAGTATAAAAAGAGAAGTATACATGTTAAAGTAAAGTGCAACCAGATAGCATACTATCATATCGAGCAAGAAAGTCCTCTCTATATATGTCCAAGCATCCAATATAATATACATCATCTGTACAATACTGGCCTCTAGGGCATATATACAACTAACAGATTGCAGAATAAAAAGAATAGTATTGACCCAAGATCTACCTGGTGAGTCACCGGTCGGAACCGCGACAAGGGCGTCGCTTGATACAGCGACTGCTTCACCCTCCTCCATCGGAATGGATTCGCCACCCGTAGCTTCATCCCCCGACTCCACGAGAATCGTCATGATACTCACAGCGCCCGGCAACGGCAGGGAGCCGCAAGGAGAAAGAGCGACGATTGGAGCAGTTCCAGACTCTTGAGAAAGGGTGGCCACTTCAGGCTCAGTGGTTACCTCCATCTCACCCACCGCTACCTCGAGCTCGGCGATTGTAGCCATCTCGCCTACCGCTGCCTCGGGTTCGGCGATCGTGGCTATCTCCTCTACCGCTACCCCAGGCTCAGTGGTTGCCGCCACTTCTTCGGCAAGACTCGGCCCTGCAAGATAGGATATAAGAGAACCTGAAAGTTAGAACTTTGACAAAAGAACCCAATGTCACGTTACCTTGAGTTGGTCTTCCGATTGCTTCCCGAGTCGCATGTGCTGCCTGTCTGTGGGCAGTGGACAAGGCAGCTGGAGCATCCTCTGAAGGACTAGGGGCAGGGGTAGCGATGCTCGAACTTGCACCCGCGGCCAAGGCAGCACTACGCTCCCTTGCCACGCGCATTCTGTGCTTCCTTTCCGCTCGGGCCGTCATAGCGGATCTTCTAGAAGCCTCCATCAATAGGATGTCATCATCCACGCCAAGGGTTACCTCTGGAGTCGTTATGGCATCTGTCATCGGTCGTTTGAGTAAGGCCTCTTTCGGAAGTGCTGAGGAGGCCGGGACTTCGATGGCTGGCCCGGGAAGCATCTCCGCATCACCTTGCGGGGTTGGCATTGTAGTCCCTGCGAAAATATAAAGAAGGGGTCAGATTGTCCATAAGAAAGGAGAATGAAGATGCAATGAGCCGAGAAATACCAATGCCCAGCAAAGCGCGAGTCCTCTCCTCCTCCTCAAAGGTCCTAAGGGAAGCCGCTAGAGCCTCTTCAGTGGAAAAGCCTGTTACAGAAGGAAAAATGTCAGTCAAAACATGATAATAAAAATATAATGCAATAACAGAAGTTACGGCTTATACTTACTTGATTGTGCGAGGATGGCCATTCCCGCTTTGTGGCTTGCTGATCGCACAGAAGCTGCAATGGCGGCCTCGAGATCAGTATCGTCCGGCGCTATGAATAGACCTTCGTTAGTCCCATATTCGCCCAAGCCCTCACTATAAGGAGCATGAGGCTCCTGACCAAATACGACATCGGCAGAGAAGAGCGACTTCTTCTTCCTCTTCTGCGAGCGAGCTCCGGTTGCCGCTAACACCAGCTTACGCTTGGTGGGCACCTTGGCACGATGAGTCCTGATGTCTGAACCCACGCCAGACTCAGGGGAAGCTACATTCACCATCTCCACGGGAGCACGGGGCACCGGTAGTACATTCACCATCTCCACGGGAGCACGGGGCACCAGTAGCACAGGCCTGTTGTGCGGGACTTAAATCACGGCAGCTTCTCTTAGCGGAGGGAGGACAATGGTCCGTCGCTTCAAAGCGACGTTTCGATCACCAGCAGGGGGTGCACCCTTGCGGTCGAGCAGCAGTCGCTTCTCCTCCCTGATAACGGTGCCCATCGAATGTTGGTACCAGGCCACGTGTACATTAAGGGCCTTCGGGACACAACTCGGTTCGCTGATAAAGATGTGAGACCCTGTGTTCAAGCGCATGAAATGATGCAGTGCGCTCCGCATTCCCTCTTCGGTAGCAACAGGTTCTGCCAGGAAAGCCTCAACTGGGATGCCCTGATTGTAACTCAGCTGCTGGGCAAAACGATGTGGGTTGTATCTCATGAATAGCGCCGCATCATTTTTCCTGAATACAAGAAAGCCCGGCCTGATGGAGTACAAATGAAGAATCTCTCGGACTTTCAACACGGAGGCCCCGTCTTTAAAAATGTCTCGCAATGGCAGCACTGCCTTTGAAGTTTCCTGGCCGATGGTCAAGACTTTGTCTGTGAAAGACATACCATCTCCAACCGTGCGCGGACGGAGGAGCAAGCTCCTAGCTTCCCGTGGTGACGGACTCACGATGGAGGCGTCAACCAGCCGCATTATCCGTGGGAACTTGCATCTATCGTAAAAAGAAGGTCTTTTGTGGATGCCAAAGACCCCAAGCACGTGCAGCTCCATCCATGAAGTGAAGTAATGCATTGGGAAGTTGGCAGGATGCACCCCTGGTTCAGTGGTATCTTCTGCTATGCTAAGACCGTGATATAGGTGGGCTAACCCGGCGATCCCGATGGCCACTTGTATTCCGGCAACTATGCGATGCGCGGGGTAGAAGACGGAGGGCCTCATGTAATGAGGATGCATAGGAAGCGCGAACCAGCTTAACCATAAACTGAGGAACCCGAGAAAGAACGCTTCCTCATCAATGCCCGGAGCAGCGATTTCTGACAGAGGGACGATCGCGACGTCAGGAAGAAAGAAACCCTTTTGATCAGCTTCTAGCATCGGCCGACGGTCCAAACCAAAGCCGAAGAGATCATCATGTTTAGCAAACTTTTCGCCTTGTTGCGACAAAATTTCCGGGTGAAGAAAACGGGCAATGAAGTCCGTAAAGATGACCCCTCGGCCTCCGGATTCAAGGAAGAGGCTCTCATACATGTTCAACACCTTTATCAGACTTGGGAACTGGTGCCGAATGACGTTCTCTGGAGTGAGGCTCATCACCATTGTCTTGGTGGCAAAAACATATTCATCCGGAGGAAGCAGCTCCTCGTAGTGCTACCCCCTAACCGGTAAACCAGAAACCTCGGAAAATTCTTCCAAGAAAATGGAGACCTCTCTATCCAATAGGCGGAAGGTATGGGTCGGGATGTTCCACTGCTCCAAAAACGCCTTGATCCACCATGTGGGAGGTGCAGAATACTGGAACAAGGAAGCGTAGTCCGCAGGGTATAAGCCGAGCTTTAGCAGATGCGATTTCTTTGCCGACAAGATATACAGGGCCCACTGCAAGTACCCGGCCGGATGACGGGGAGTTAGCCCGATGTTGTAGGGCTGTCTCCAATGACGCGACTGGCCCTAACATATACGCCGCCCAAGGGTATCCAAAGCCGCCGGCTGATGCACAGGTACTGCGGCGATCGAAGTCTGAAGGAGACCCTCCGAAGTCCAATTAACCACCTCCACGATATAGTTCACCGGGGGTGCATCTGCATACGGGATCGCCGAGATAGGCTCCGAAGGCGTCGCACAAGAAAAGCTACGGCGGCCTCTAATAATCTGATCGTACCATCTACCCCACAGATGAAGATTCTTGTATTCCGGGTCGTGGTCTTTGATCAGCGCGAGAAACGCTCGGTCTACAGGCGCCTTAGGAAACCCGCCTTCTGATCGGATGAACGGAAAGGAAGTGTCGAAAGACATGTCGCCTGTGCAAAAGGGGACAAAAGTCAACTGTCAGTGCTATAATTCTGACACTTGGTACTTTAAAATTTGTACCACACTGCAATGCAGTGGAGAGGGACCAAAGAGGGTCCCACAAAATCTAGATGACAATTCATCAATTGATAATTAATAAAACAGCCTCATCATTTGATGAGACTGTTAATTAAGTGAGGAGATCGTCAAAAAAATTCTCATTAAATGAGAGATCCCTCGGGAAGAGGAGTAAATCTCCCTTTGAGAGCAATGCTCTATGACAGAGTGACACTTGCCAAACTCTGATCATGAGGGAATCAAAATTCCTCACGAGCCTTGCTCTAGAAAAAAATGATGATGGAAAAACCCATCAGAAAAAAAAATTAAAATCAAATTTTATGAATTAAAAATTCAAAGATCTCCAAGATCTATGAACAAACTCTAAGAGTTCTTTATGAGCAAAGCTCTGTTCATGGGTTAAGAAACCCTGAAACAAGATCTCCTTAGATCTATGGGTTCAAGAGACCAAAACTCTGTTAATGAAACCCTAAAAAAAGGGTTTTCTTTAGATCAAAGATCTATGAAGAGTAAGGCTCTGTTAATGGGTAAAACCCTAGATTATCTAAAAAAATTTACCTAAAATTTTAACAGAGTTTTTACTCTTGAAAAGTTCTTAAACAGAAGAGCTATGCTCTGAACAAAAATTTTCAAAGAAAGAAGATGAACAGAATCATCTAAAGGACCAAAGGTCCTATTTATAGGCATTGAAACGCCTCTTCAACTTCTGAGTTGATCCAAGGGCGCAGATGCTGCCACCGCTGCACTCATGTGTGGGTCACATGAGCGCAACGGTGGGGGGGGCATTTGTTTCCCCAAATCAGAGCAAAGCTTTGTTTGAAATTCGAATTTCAAAAAAAAATTGAAGCGACGCTTCAGATGCAGCGCCAAGTGCGCTGCGCCCTAGGCAGCGCACCATGTGTGCGCTAGCGCTAGGCGCGCTGCGCGCCACGTGTCAAACACAGGTGCGCTGCGCTCAGCGCACTATGTGCAAAGCACGGGTGCGCTAGCGTTGGAATTAAAAACTCCCCACCGTTAGATCAAAAGATCTAATAATAATGATAAATCATTAATTAAGCAGAATTAAAATTCTGTTATGGAAAGATTTTCTTTCAATCTTGTTAAAAACAAGAAGATTGCCTTCTGTAAAATAGAAGCCCTACGATCAAAGATCCAATGGTTGGGAAATATCCCCAAATCAATCAGAGAAAGATCTCTTTAACTGATTCAACAAATCAGCTTGCCCTATATAAAGGCCCCAAGACTTCTAGTCTAATATAGAGAAACCCCCTCATAAACTTTGAGAAACTCAAAGATAAAGAGCAAGCTCTTGCAAGAAGATACTTTTTCAAGGTAAAGATGTTGAATGAACACAGAGATGAAATCATCTTATAAAAAGGAGAATTCTTTTCTTTTAAAAAGATCATAGATCTTCAAGACAAAAAATCTTTCACAAATGAGATCAAAAGATCTCATCATAAAATAAAAGAAGAACATATTTTTCTCACAGATCATGGATCTATAAAGGCAAATCTTTTCATCAAAATAAGAGATTGAAAATCTCTCCTGCAAAATAAGAACTGTTGTTCTTAAATCTTGAGACAAAGTCTCTTCTAAAAGAACATAAATTTGTTCCCAAATCATAAAATTGATCAAATGCGCTTTGCGCTCATGAAATGCGCCTTGCTCTCTTGAACAGCGCTTCTGGCTCTCTGGACCGGCGCTCAGCGCCAAAATGCGCCACGTGTCAACCATGTATGCGCTAATTAACAACTTGCGCTTTGCGCTTCTGAAATAGCGCAATACGCTCATGGGCCGGCACTCAGTGCCAAGCGCACCACGTGTCACTCACGTGTGCGCCACTAAATTGAAAGCGCAATGCGCTCATGGACTAGCGCTTAGCGCTCATAAACTGGCGCAATGCGCCCATCATCTGGCGCTTAGCGCCAAGCGCGACACATGTCCTTCACATGTGCGCTACTTAGCAGAAGCGCACTGCGCTCTTTGACTGACTTAAAGCGCCTAGCACTCCACGTGTTGCGCTGACAGAACATAAATTGTTCATTAACAAGCCCAGAGCTCTGGTGAATGCTCAGCATTCAATAAAAAGACAAAAATATTGTCAGAAGGGCCAAGCCCAAATAAAGGCTCAATAGCCAGAATAAAAATGTTAAACATTTATTGGACTTAGCCCAATATTGGCCATAACTCCTCAACTTATATCTAATTGTGCCCATCTGCTCATGAATATTTAGCAGATCTTATTCCCAAATTGGACTACAGATCTTTCAACCAACTCACACCGGTTCGAGAGTACATCTCTTTACTCCTCTGATATCTGTCGTTGTAATCCTTCAACGTCTTCAGAGAGGTGACGGGTCCCGACAACCACACATTTCACGGACTGTGGGGTCCTTAAGCCCACGGACTACGATGTCCTTAACCTTGACTGTGAGGTCCTTAAACTCACGGACTATGATGTCCTTAACCTCGACCGCGATGTCTTTAAACTAACACTGGACCGAAATGTCCTTAAACTAACAATGGACCGTAATGTCCTTAAATTAATCGACCGTAATGTCTCTAAACCAAACAATAGAGTCCAAATGCTCTTTTGTTGGATCTAAACGATCCGGTTAAGTTGATCTTAGTCTAAAATGAGACTAACGTATCCTTAACATACGTTTAAGTTGATCTTAGTCTCAAATAAGGCTAACATATCCTTAAACCCAACCCCCAAACCCAAATCTAAGAAAATACGGATTTGGACTAATCCACGCCCTACGGGTGACAACATAAATTAGTCTCCGTATACAATCCACGGGTAACCAAAAAAAAAACACCCACGACACGAAGTGACCATTTGGAGAAGGAGAAAGTGGTTACCGCGATGCGGCAGCGTAATTAACTGTAGGGGCTTACGGCTGCATGGAAGAGCGTCCCCACAATAAAAAAAAACCTCAAACGAGGGGGAATCTAACGAAGTCTGCCAAATCGGCCATATCCGTTTAAACCTTCGATACATGGTGCCATAAATCAACTTGGCATCTTCGGAGTGGTGGACGGATAGCACCAATTAGCATCTGCCCCGCAATTCAGGCGCGACGTTCACCGCGTCTTCGCGCGCCTTTCGGCGGGGAACAATTATCATCATATCCTGAATTAGGGATATTGATCTAAAGTCTAGTACATTCCGATATCATCATACATATATATCCGCGTGTGTATGAAAACACATCGCCCAACGATCCACTCATATATCATGTCGTATATCATAACACGACCCAATTCATATCACCGATCTCACAGCATCATGCCCAATCACATCGACTTATCTCCAAGTATCATATACTATCCTCATCATACGTGTATACGTCTATATATATATATATATATATATATATATATATATATATATATATATATATATATATATATATATATAAACACATCCACACACACACGCACACACACATACATATATATCATATACACCAAAATATAACCCGTGTGTGCATGTGTGTGTGTGTATACCTTATTCTAGGGTTCGCGACTAAGAACTAACCAAAAACGTTTTCTTCCAATTACAATAAAACTAACACTTGCTTTCCTAAAATCTTTCTTGCTAATTATCCACATTTCACAAAAACACAATATAAATATATAACAATCATATGCTACACTACGAACTGCGGGGGTGCTATACGCCATCCACCCGACTTCCCCCGTAGATATACATCTACTCACCTTGATCCTTACTTGCCGAAGTTGATGTCGCCTTGCTCCTTATTGTTATCCGAAATCTACGTGAGGGTGCCTACAAATACAAACACATAGTATCGTAAACAGAATCACGTACGAAAACCAAAACGGCACACGAATCGCACATAGGTTAAAACCTATGGTCTACGCATGCAAGAATAACCAAACAACCCTCGAGATTAGCGTGCAAATGTCATACCACCGAGTTAAAACCCAAATACTAAAATCTAAGTCATAAATAGTCGCAAAACCAAAGCAGCAACATAAGAAAACACTTCCAGATTTTGTTCCAAGTGAAATTAATCAATTCTGCACATGTGGAGGGTTTAGTTTATTGAAAATGGAGCCATGGACCAAACACGAAGCCATTCACCCCTAACCTGGCCGCAATTTGCGGCCAGAAAGAGTTTATTTGCGGCCTAAAAGTGGATTTGGGGTCTCGGGTCATCAGGGTAGCTTCTAGGTCACCTGCTTGTGCACTGTAATCGCTATAAATTTTTCCGAGTCCCCAGGTCATAGCAGATCTCTATAACACAACACAATTACCACAACTTCGATATCTGCCAAGTTCAAGTTCACATTTTGGGGTTTGGTCTCAGGTTTTGTCCTGAATTCTAACACTAGAGGGGTTGTATGGCCTCTACTAATCTCAATTTATATTTCACAACTCATAAAATCCCCTAAACTCTTCTTGAAATTTTCAAAACTCACTAAACCTCACTTAATCACTTCTAAACTAAAATAAATACTAAAGTAAATGAATTACTATACTAATGGTGAAAGAGTTACCTCATTTGGTAACTCAAGAATTTTCTTGAGTTGCTCCAAGTGCTCAAAATCCAAACTTTCTTGATCTCCCATACTTGTAGTGAGATTGTGCATGATTTTTGTGAAGAGAGTGCAAGGTTTTGAAGTGGTTTTAATGGTGTTGAGTGGAGGTAGAGGAGGTGGGAGGAAGAGGGCAGCCATGAAGGAGGAAGAGGGGAGGAAATGGTGAAGGAAAAATGAAGGATGAAAATGACCAAGGTCAATGAAGACCCCTCACCTCTCTCTCTCTCTTCACTCTCTTGCCCATACCCTTCACCATGCCACAATTCTTTATTCCTTTTTCCCTTTTCTTTTCTTTTATTTATCTTTTCTTTTAAATCTCAATTTAAACAAAGCCATTCAAGAATAAAGAAAGAAGTCATGATAGAATAAAATGTAACAAGTGTATAACATGATATGGTGCATGTCACATGCAAAATCATACTTAATGCATAATTAATGAACATTAATCAAGTTTAGAAATAAACTTGTATATAATAAATTATACAATAATTCATAAAACGTCTAAATCTCACAATTTCTTTAAAAATCAACATTCAAGATAATTTTTCAATATTTTTCTAATCTATTGGTATATGATCATACCATAACGTTAAAACTAATCTCCATTCATTAAAATATTCATAATATTTATTATTTTATTTATTTAAATTCCCAGAAAAAATATTTTATTTTTCTGAAATGTTACAGTTGGGCGTCGTATATATATTTATTGCGTGGTTGTGTTTCCGCCATTTGACGAAGAGCTAGCTCCCGTTTGGGGATGTCTATATATATTGGTTGTATGAGGTTTTGGATCAAAAATTTCAAGGGAGGTGCCGTTTAAATTTTTAAGGACGAAAATGTTTTCAACTTTATTATATAACCCCTTTTGTTTTCTCATAAATATTTATTTATGCATTTAAAAAAAAACTTGATTTCATTATACCTTTTTTTCAAAACTGCACCTCCACTATTTTCTGCATAAAGGTTTTGATTTCTGGGTTTCGGATTACTTGAATTACATTACGCCTTTAAACGTTGCGTGATTTAAGTGCCGGTCACGAGCTAAATTCCGGGTTTTGACAGAGTAATTCCTTACATGCTAGGGTTCGTAGGCTAGAGTAGATCAATAGATGATAAAATCATTTAACTCATTTTGTACATTTTAAAGTCTATAAATTTTACCAAAATAAATGTCAACATCCTAATCGGACGCGCTACCAATTTATTGCTAGTCATGACCACGATTCGAGATCTGTTTAACACTTGTTTTGGTAAATGCTAGACATGAATAGAGATCAATGTAAGGACAAGGGTTAAGAGTGGGGAACCCCTAGTTTCTTCCAAAAGAACCTTAATCCACATTAATCGCTATCGATCTAGTTTTAAAGTATTAAAATATAAATTGAGGCATTTTTAATTAGTCATCCATTACTACTAAGTCATATGAACCCTACAAGTCCTTTTCTTATAAACTTTACATCCGTTTCAAATTAAATCTACAACCAATCAACCAATCTTTTATCAACTCGTCTAAAATAAGAAAAAGGTTCACGTTTCCCTGTGGAGGACCCGTACTCATCGTGGCTAACTACTAGTGACACCGTCTTGTTTGTGGTTACTTTACTAAATACTTCTTTTTAAACGATCAATCAACCGACAATAGAACTTTTTACATTGTTAATTCAACGGTGAAAAAGTGTCGGAATCATATGAATTTCGGTGTATCCACATTTTACATGATAAAGATAATGATGATGAGTGCCGATCGTCGAAAAAATTCGTAGAGGATATATATATTTTACGTCACTTAACGAAAAAGCCTTTTGGGACCTCTTTGCTACATTATTCTATATATATATATATATATATATATATATATATATATGGGGGGAGAGAGAGATATTATGGGTTGACTGAGGCATATAAAGAAAAAAACAAGTGCACGCGGTGAGTGGTAATTTTAGATTCCCAAAAAATATCAGAATATTTGTTTTAACAAAACTATATTTCCGTTAATTTTATGATTCTCTCCTGAATAATATTTCCACGAACCGTTCATATCATATTCCTTATAAATATATGTCTATCTAAATATTAGCAAGAAATATTCCAGCCTATCAGGCTGTGACCACTTCATGATTGCCGCTCATTGCCATTGATCGTCTGTCGCCTGCCGTCGTTGACCGCCACTAGCTCCGACCGTCGTCGACAGTCACTACCACCGAATGCCACCGATGGTCGTCGTCGGGCACCATCTGCTCGTGTTGGCGTTGCCGCCAATTTGTTGCCGCCGGTCATGGTCCCTCCCACACTCGAAGGTTTATTATTGATGTCCTCTAGTCACCGCTACTCCTACACCACCGCCGTTGCCCGCCATCGTCGTCCCAATCATCACCACCCTCACTGCCGGTCATTGTCAGGTGCCAACCTGCCATTGTTGTCTCTACCATCACGGTTGTCACCTTATCATACCACTACAAGCAAGTTTGTCCGTCGTTCGTTGCATATTTATGTTTCGAGAATTGTCAAATTAAACTGCCAATGTAATATTACTTGCAATGAGATGCTTTGTAATTGCATTTCTTGGACTGTAGATTCCTAGTAACTTTGCTATCTATCTGCCAAGCGGGCCACAAGGGCTAAAGTTGTAACTGCACAGGGAAACTGGACAGGTTCCTACCTATCCAAAGGAAATAAAACGAGCACCACCAACCAGGTCCTCCTGTTTTACCTTTATTTATTGTGTAGGCTCCTTGCATGGACCACTTAAGCCCAATAGAAATAAAAATCATTTAATGGTTCAAATGCATATTACAATGGTTTAAGAGGAATATCAACCCGCGGTAGTACAAGGTGGTTTTAAATAAATGCACATCACCTGCATGAAGTTTGCAAGATGGTCTTTTAATTTTAGGAATTGTCAAATTATAATGAAATGCATGCTTTAGACCTTTATTTTTTCTCCAATCTTCCTCGATTTTGTAACCTTCTCCTCATAGTTATAATGATTTACCAACTAATTCACTCTTTTGATGTATCTGATGTCAACAATAATACATAAGCTATATGTGCAAAACGATAGATCTTTTGCAAATAAAAAGGGTGTCGGTAACCAAAATGAGAAAACTTTGATAATATAAGATGGCAAGGCAAACTATAGCTTTCCACGATAGAGAAAATAATATTGATATTCCTGGAAAATGTGAGGAGGGTTTCTTGCAATATAGATCGAGTATAATGGTAACTAATGAATTCTGAAAGTGTGCCAAAAGTCTCATTTTGTCCATTTCTCTAAAACGAAAATGATCTTCATAATTCTCTAGAGCGAGAAACATCTAATTCATGTCGGCAAACCAATGAGAGACCGACGCTCGTGTCTGGGAAAAAAATGCGCAATCGCCTCGTGCGTGGTAACACGTGCGTCTACTTCGAATACACTAAAAGTTTAAAAAAATAAAAAAATGAACAAGATCAAATCATCAATAAATAAGAGCCATCTCATGATACATGGCTCATAGCAAGCCACCGCGGCCCCAAACAAAAGCACGTGCCGTTTGGGCCCTTCACCAAAAGTCAATGCCTTTCAAGACTTGGTTGCGGGACCCAGAGTATTGAAGAGTCGATGACCCCATGAAAATGATGACTCATTATTGTATTTACAATGCATATTGATTTGCACAAACATATAATAAACAAAAGTTCAATTTCTGTAAAAATCCATGTGATTTTGTTTTCTAGGAGTTGCAGTTTCGTCGTTTGTCTGAATCATGAATCATGATGCATATATGTGATTTTTCTAATTCAACATTTTAGTTTGTTTACGGGAGGTTCCCTCTTTTCTTTTGGGTGCGGTTCTGATGGATACAATTTTGAGTTCACTATCACACATCAATGTTAACTCATTTAAAGCACGCAACGAATTTAAAATTCTATTGGATAATACACCTACAATTATATACACTGTTTAGTTGGTCTCATGCCAAGAGTTTCAATCAATTCCTTCGAGAAAATAAAGACATTTTTGCATAATGTAATTGATGATGCTCGATATCGGCGATTTTCCAGATCGTGGCACGTGGCTGATGACGTGTGCCGAAGCCCGCAAGGAAGGACCGATAACAGCACGCCGGAAGAACACCCGGGTCTGCGATCCTTGAATGTGGCCGACTTTCTGTGACCGACCACACAACTCTTGTGCCCGCCTTACAAACAACTGTTGGCACACCTCCAAGCCCTCGCACAATTGGCCTCCTCGGCCCCCTCAGCTCATCTTCGGGCTTTAGCAGAACCAGGACACCTCGGCCTCCCACTCGTCCCCGAGCTTCCTGCCGAGCTCATCCTCCTCGGTCTCATCCTGACCGACCCGCAGCGCTGATCACAGGCTCCCACGCCACGGCTCCGCGAATCTCGCCATGCACGAGATATCCGCCGCCCACGATCCCAAGTTCCACGCCATCACGACCCCCTATTAACGAACCTGTCTCGCCATTAATGCGGGATCCCGCTTATCACGCGAGCGTGACGTCGGGTGCGTAACGGCCGGCGTGATTCTCGCGCCTGCTTGCCCCTCGCTGCCGCTATATAAACCCCTCTTTCAGACGATCAAGGTACGCAATTCTCTCCTCACTAGGCCGCTACTCTGCCCAAATTGCACCACTAACTTGATCGTCGGAGGGTCCTCGGTGGTACAACCACCCCAGGACTTCCTTGCAGGTAGCTCGGCCACCACAACCTAAAACCCATTGAGAATCCACACGCTTCAGGAGTCATCTCCAAATCAATCTCAGTGTCCGTCGTCGCTCGACAGCAGATCTGTGGAAGGTAACATCTTGACGTGATATGATGCACGTCCGCTGGCGCCGTCTGTGGGAAATTCTTGATTCCACGGAACAAAGTTCATCTTCCGATCTCCATTCAATGGCGAGCGATCACCGCGATGATCCGAGCACCAACTGCCGCCTCCCCCACAACGCAGGCGCAGACGAATCTCCTCCCCCGAACGCCATCAATGCCCTAGCCGTCCGGATAGATCGACTCGCGTCCGTCGTGGATGCGCTCGTCTGTGTCCAAACGGTGGGCCAGGCTCCCCAGGTCGCCGCTCTCCCACCTCGGGATCGGAACCCCTACAGAGGGAGAGAAGTCTCTGCACGCGTCGGCACAGCCGACCACAGACTTTGTAAGTCCACGTTGCCATCCCCGGTTCTTGCGGGGAGACGGAAACGGTATAAAAATCAAATTTTTAGCGCAAAGGGCAACATGGACTATCAAAGTCGGGATCTTTACTAAACTAAACTAGCTATCATGCTAAAGAGAGTTAGCTACTCGGATAAAAGGTTATACCTAACTTGAACTCCTTCTTCTTGAAACCTTTGTAGGGTTTGATGGTGCTTTCCTCGTCGCCTTCTTCCGTCAAAGATGGATCCACCTGAGGGTTCGACCTTCGGGCTCCTTTCTCGAACTTTGAGAGAACTAGGATCTTTGGCTTGCCAAACCTCTAACCCTAGAGTGAGTAGAGAGAGGCTTTGGGGTGTTTTTATCTCAAGGAGAGGGATTCTCAACACATGAGAAGGAATCTCCTTGAACTAGAGGAGGAAGAAGAAGAAGTGAGGAGAGAGAAGTGTTATGATAGAATGAGCTATTCTTTTCATTTTACAACCATAACTAAAATGAAAAGAATTATCAAATTAACAATAATAATAAAAATGAAATAGTTGATGGATGGTTTGGAATGACCACTATCATCACATTCATTAAATGAATTTTGCTAGAATCAAAGAGTATCTTTGTAAAGTAATGATGATGGTCAAACTTTCAACTATGGTCAACAAGTCAACAAAACCAACCATGACACAATTTCATTTAATTAATATTATTAATTGATATATCATAAATTCATTAGGGTTTGGAAAAAGACGACTGTCAACTGTGCATACGCACCCGTTCCGAAACCCGAATGAATATCCTCTTCCTCTGCCTCAATCAACTGTGCATACACACCCGCATTCTTGTTCCGAGGAACATGAATACTAAGAGATAAAATCAACCCCAAAACATATACCAGTATCTGGCTCAAACCAGAGCCTGCTAGTAATATCTGTCCAGACTCCAATCGTGCACAAGTGCGCGGATGAGAACGAACCCTGTCGCAAAACCATGGGACCTCTACTCTGTTTTGCCCAGAGGCGAATAGCCCTCTGTGTGGGACTCTAAAGACTCGACACTACGCTGGCAGTGGGTTTAACCACAGACCGCAAGCGGCACTAGCTGTGCGTAACGATCCCCAGGTAGATGTCGATAAGAAGACTGATGAGGTGAACCCCATCTGAACTCCCACTGAGTCTGAATGTGACAGTCTCCGTACAGTCCGGTCTGTTCGTCTGATACATCGCATGTCGGGCCTAGGGGGCGGTAAACGTCAGTCCCCTAATAGCGGTACAAGTCGTGTCGGAGTGAAGCCCAAAACACCCTGAGATAACACTGGAAGCCTACCAGTATATCTCGCTTGCCCTGGCCAGGGACTACTCGTGTAATGGCTCTCCTAGACATAGCGCGATGTCAACCCCCAATACCGGGAGAGACGAATCCTGTCTAACCGTCACTGCCTCCAAGTGCTTCGGGACTGCACCCAACCACTACCTGTTTGCACGACTCCTTTGAGCCGTGGTAGGGTAGTGATCAAAGTGCAGTGGGAACACACTCGAGGCGAAGTGCCAGTGTCAAGTCAGCGGACTAAGCTGTACTCATGTCACCTGGGAACTGATAACTGACGATAGGTATAATACCAACTTGTCAGTTCCCGACGAGTCCTGTCCAGTGTACTCGTAACCTAAGGAGCACCCGCATACTATCTCAAGTACGACGTACTGACGGCTGTGGGATAGACCGTCTCCCATACTGGGATGAGAAACGCATGCGCCAGTCTACTCCGGAGTATCGATGCCCTGTCTCGATAGTCCTGCGACTAGGGACCTGTATAAGGATGTGCTTATAGATTACCCAGCCCCCACTAGTGTGACTGCCATCACAACGCTGGTAATCAAGCAAAGATCCTAAGGGCTCCACTAATGCGTATAAGTGATATGATAAAATAAACACATGTACACATTGAAGTAGAAACAAACCAAGTAGCATACTACTATTTTGAGTAAGATTGTATATACAAGGTGAATATCCCAATCTTCCATTAAGTAATATACAAACCAGTATGATACAGTAATGGCCTCTAGGGCATATACACTAACAGACTTGATGCCTCCCACGGCCGCCAATCTCCGGGCCAACATATTTTATGACCCGTTGGGCGCCCCACTGTAACACCCAGCCCCTTTTATACCAATAACCGTATTACTTTGTGTTACCCTTATAATTCATTTATTTACATCTGTAAACTATGTTAAATATTTTGAAACTCCCAATCCATTTTATCTCCCCCTCTCCCTTCTCAAACCCTAATTCCAATTCCTCATTTTCTTTTCCCATTTATATGAACCTCTATTCCGGCCCATCTCTCTTCATATTTTTATTTAAACCCCAAAAAAAACATATTTTCCCTTCAAACCATTTTTCTATTCATTAAAATTAAACCCGGCCTGTTTCTCATTTTCCCCCAGCAGCCCACTTCTTTTTAAAATAAACTCATTTTCTTTTCCCCAAAGGCCAAGCCCACTTCTTCACTTTTCTCCATTTTCCCAGCCGGCCCTTCGTTTCTTTTTTTCCTTTTTATTAATTTTTCCAGCGGCCCAGCTCCTCAGCCCACACAAAATAAATGGAAATTCATTTTTTATTAAATCTCGGCCCGGCCCACTCTTCTCACTTCCTCCGCTCCCGCGCTTCAACCCGACCCGGCCCAAAAACCCTTCTTCCTCCAACGGCTACTTCTGCCTCCCCCGCTCGCGATCCGTATTCTCCGCCGACTCCTCCGCCCACGCTCGCTCGCCGTTACCCCCACGACGCGCCCCCTCACGGTCCACTCGACGCGCACCCTCGTCTCCCTTATCTCATTCTCATCTCCTCTTTCCTCCTCCTACTCCCTCACCCAACCCACAGCACCCCTCAGGTCCCCGTCGCCGACGACGACGAGAACGACCACCGTCACTGCCCTCGTCTCCTCACCATTCTCCCTCGCTCTTCCCCGCATTCACCAACCTCCTCATCTCCCACCCCTGAACACCCGAGCTCGAGACGGGCCCTGCCCCCATCTCGACCCCCTCCTGCGCTCTCGCCGGCGAGCCTCCTCTCACCGGGATCGCCTCGCCGACGCATCATCATCATCATCGCCATCGCCATCATTCACGACTTCTCTCTCCCCCTCTTCCCCTGCAACTCACTCCTCTCCCACTCTCTCTGTCTCTATCTCCTCCCTTCTCTCTCTCTCTCTTCCTCTACAGCTCTCTCTCTCTCTCTCTCTCTAATCCCTCCTCTCTCTCTCTTTCTCGGTTCTCACTCTCTCTCTCTTTCTCAGTTATCTCTCTCTCTCTCTCTCTTTCTCTCCCTCTCTAAACCTCACCCGTCTCTCTCTTTTCTATCAACCTACCACCACCACGACATCGCCTGAGCTCGCAACAGCCCATCATCAAGCTCGAGCCAAGCCCAAGCCTAGCCGAGACTCACGTGCTTGCTACTCCGTGCTCGGAACGTGTCACTACTGCCTTCGCTGCCGCGCCATCAGTTCACCGTCTCCAGGCAAGTTTTATACTTGCTACATGCTAATTTGTATTAGTTACGAACTATAATTTTATAAATTCCATACTAAATATCCTCGATAAAGTATACGATGCAACTGTTTGATGCATGACCTCAATGGAAATACTCACCTAATTTGACGGAACTCATTGGTAAAGTTTGGCCCGTATGGATGCGAATCTAGTGTGTGAATTTTATTGGAAAATACGACTATTAACGACTAAAACGACTACCCCCAAGTTTACCCGTAAAACTGGAAATTTCTGGTATCTGAAAACCGTTAAAATCACCATAAATTATATACATACTGGAATGATGCGTTCGGGGGCTTAAATTGAAGCCGACTCGATGAACTATAACCCTATGTAAGTTTTTAATTGTTTCTGTACTTGAACTGTGACAATATTTGGATCGGAGTGCGACTCTGGACTGCAGTCCAGAGCGACTCTGTTTACTGTATGCTGTCCCGTAATGGGTACCACACTGTTTCCTGAATTTGTAGGTTGCGGAACTCCGCTGTTTATTAAAGATGAATCTTTTAGCTAGATAATACAAGTGGTTTCACCCTGTTTCGTCAACATTGGCTATTTAACATGTAATTTAAAAGATCGGGATGTATAACAGTCCCAACAGAATCAGAATTGACATACTAGTATTGAACAGTGTATATCTCCTGATGTACGAATGAGATTGAAGATCCGTATATTGCGTTGGAAACCTTACTAAAAACCATAGATTTAATTCAACTGTAGAATCGCTAAAATATGATCCCAATTGGGATTAAAATGTGTTGCGAAACGGACTTCCGATTCTGAAACTGGGTTTCCAGCTGTGAACGCTTAAAAGGAAATGGCCATAACTAATGATCCTGAAACCCGATTGCCGTGAAACCAAATTCGCTGGTTAGATAACCAATCATACTATTTATTCCCCATTTATTGTTTCACTAAACTATACACGTTTGATTTATGATAAATATTGCAAGTGGTATATTACCGACTCATGACTTCCTAATCGTGCTTTACATACTGTTTACGCATCATATCATACATGTGTCACTGCATTGATAACTTAGTGATAATGTGCATTACCCAGTGTCAGGTATTAGTGATGATTGTGGCAAGTACGTTAGTGTTCCTGTATCAGTGAATAAATGAAAGTGATACATACTTATACACAACCAGTGAACCTTATGATTTTATTGTATTGTCGATGTCTGTGGGACGCGTGTACGTGTAACTATAAGTGGTATGGGACACTTATGGAAACTCTTGCATGGGTGTCACAGATAAGACATCAGACTCTGCCATTTATCTTAGGTATTAGTCGGGACGTGCTTGATGGAGGTCCTGCCTCCAATTCTCGCGCAGACTTGTCACATACCGACTGGTATTTAGGGCTATGGTTAGCGTTTGATGTAGACCACGGGGTGTGGGGTAGTTTGAGTGTGAGTTCAACAGAATCTCGGGAGTCCCATGCCGGCTTATATATATGGAGATATATGGAGATTTACAGGGTACATGATTATTACTGTGAGTTACATGTTGGGCCCGTGGTCCCTTGCCCTTGGGTCCTACCCTTGGGTGGAGGACACTCGCGAGTGGTTGACTCTCATAGTTGGACTGACGATTGGCTCAGTGACCTGTATAATGAGACTTAGAGACTGATAGGGATAATGGCATTGATATACATCACTTACTGTGTTGACATACCTGGCATATTCTTTTATTGCTATACTGTTCACCTACTCTTTTAGACACTTCTTCGATTACTTCATGTTCATACCCATACCGTCTTTGATTTACTGTTATATATATATTTTTATCACTGTTAGAGTTGTCACTTGGATTTATATATTATATTTCTATTGTGTCGCTCTGACGACCTGAGTATGCATGCTCAGTGTGAGGAGAGGATTTAGCCTGGACCAGGACTAGACGTACATCACGGACATCTTGATTTACCATCCAGAGTTATACCCTTTTGTTTCCCATCAGGTCAGTTCTTATTATTGTATTGTTTCAGTTACTGCACTTCTCATTACCTGCGCATTATTTACTGTTTACCACGTAAAGCTAGAAGCCGAAGTGTGACTACGGCAGGACTTTTCCTTGACCGTAGGAGTATGGCTGGCCTTGTCAACCCCTCGTATTCCGTATTTTGGAAAGCGGGGCGTGACACCCACAGTTAAACACCGAGGTCTGTCGCCCGAACGCCTCGCCCCGAGCCCCTACGCTCTCCTGTCCCTCCCGAGGAGATGTCGGTCAGCTCGCCTGCTCACTGGCATGACCGACATCCCCTCTCTCGACAAGGTCGCGCGGACGGAACTCGTCCCGGCAGCTCGAAAACTACCTCGCTGGGCGACCTAAGGAACCTCAGCAAAAGGAACCAGGGCTCATCAAAAATCATGGTCGTGTCGGTGAGGGGTACGTCATGTACTTACGAGACTCAGCACCCCATGCCGGCCGCAGAGGCCGGCAGCCGTCCGAGGAAGAAGGCCAGGAAGACCGAGCCGGTCATTTTCGATGACGGGGACCTCCACGGCATATCCCAGCCCCACAATGACCCTCTGGTGATCACGGCTCGGGTCCACCAATACAAGGTGTACAGGATACTGGTCGACTCGGGAAGCTCGGCGGACATTCTCTTTTATGACCGCTTTCTGTGCATGGGGCTCACCCCTGCAGACTTGAGGCCGACCTCCCACGTCCTTTCAGGATTCACCAACCACTCCATCCCGGCGGAAGGGGTAATCACTTTGTGGTTTAACGCCGGAGAGGTCGGTCATATGCGAACAGTGCCTGTGGAATTCATCATAGCGTGAATCCCACCAGCCTACAATATCCTCCTCGGCCTCCCAACGCTGAACTCCCTCTGGGCCCAGATATTGACTTACCACTTGGCGATGAAGTTCCCTTTCGATCAGGGCGGGATAGGTCGGGCCTATGGAGACCAGTGGATTGCAAAGGTTTGCTTCACTGCAACATCTTCATCTGGGCGGCCAACCGACGATGTCGAAGGTGAATGTGACATCAGGGGTTTCCTGGACACTTGAGATGAGCAAAAAATGGTCCGAGGGACCCCGGTGGAGCCATTGACAGAGGTCCCCCGCGTAGAAGGGGATGACAAAAAATAGTTCAGATCGGGTCGCTCTTGAGAGGAACTCAGCGAGATGATCTGGTTCATTTCCTCAGAAACAACTCCGATGTGTTCACCTGAGCACCTGCTGACATGCCTAGGATCGACCCCAAAGTCATATCTCACAAGCTCGGGGTAGATCCTACGGCTCGACCCGTCAGGAAGAAAAAGTGAAGCTTCGCCCCGGTCAAACAGAAGGCTATCGAGGACGAAGTAGATCGGCTCCTCGCCGCCAACTTCATTCGGAATGTGCCCTATTCGGAGTGGCTGGTGAACGTAGTTCTGGTCAAGAAGTCGAGCGGGAAATGGCACATGTCCGTCGACTTCACCAACCTCAACAAGGCCTGCCCCAAAGACAACTATCCCCTCCCTCGAATAGATCAGCTCGTCGACAGCTCGGCAGGCCACGAGCTATTGAGCTTCATGGATGCCTTTTCCGGCTACAATCAGATCCGTATGAATCCGGCAGACGAAGATCTTACCGCATTCACAACGGACCAGGGGGTGTACTGCTACAAGGTGATGCCCTTCGGCCTCAAGAACACCGGAGCTACGTACCAATGATTGGTTAATCGTATGTTCAAACCGCAGATCGGCAGGAACATGGAAGTTTACGTCGACGATATGCTCGTCAAATCTATCTCGTCGGTTGACCACGCCAAGGACCTGGGCGAGGCCTTCGAAGTGCTCCGCAAGTTCAAGATGAAACTGAACCCCGCCAAGTGCGCATTCGGAGTCACCGGGGGAAAGTTCCTCGGTTTCATGGTCACCCACCGCGGAATCGAAGCTAACCCAGAGAAAATCGACGCTATCCTCAACATGGCCATGCCCAAGACCAATGTCGAGATCATGCGACTTACGGGGCGAGTAGTCGCTCTGAGCCGTTTTATGTCGAGGTCTGGGGAGAAGTGCCTCCCGTTCTTTAAAGCTCTAAGGAAGATCCCGAGGTTCGAGTGGTCAGAGGAGTACCCGACCGCCTTTGACCAATTGAAGAGGCACCTTGCGACGCCACCACTGCTCACCCGACCAGTTAAAGGAGACGAGGTATCACTGTATCTGGCGGTGTCCGACCAAGCAGCGGGCTCGGTGCTCGTCCGAAAGGTCGACGAGGTGCAGAAGCCGGTGTACTACGTGAGCCACGTCTTCAAAGACGCAGAAACAAGGTATCCAGCCATAGAAATGATCGTCTTGGCACTCGTTGTGGCCTCAAGGAAGCTACGACACTACTTCCAGGCGGACACCATCCTCGTTCTTACCGAGCGCCTGCTGGGGGCTATCCTCGCCTCACCTGAATCCTCGGGCCGCTTAGAGAAGTGGAGGTGGGAGTTGTCCCAGTTTGACATAAAATACTGCCCGAGGCAGGCTATCAAGGCACAAACCCTGTTCGATTTTATCGTCGAGTGCACCATCCCCAGCAAGAAACCGGAGTTCGTGCCGACCCTCGCGGCTCAACCCTCGGTCGAGGGGAGGTCCGAATCCGTCCCTGAGTGGGTCGTTTACATCGACGGGTCCTCAATCGAGGAAGGCTGTGGTGCCGACCTCATCATTCGAGGCCCGAACGAGGTGGAAATGGAGTATTCTCGGAAGCTGGGATTCAAGGCTTCAAACAATGCAGCAGAGTACGAGGCTGTGCTGGCTGGACTGCGCATGGCCTCCGGGCTGGGGCTGAAAACAATTCGAATTCGCAGCGACTCAGCCCTATTCGACGGCCAAGTGACCGGCCATTTCGAAGCTCAGGAACCTCTAATGGTGAAGTATCTCGCCGAGGTAAGAAGACTTCGAGAGAACTTTGACGAAGTCCAGGTAGATCAAATACACAGACAACTCAATGCCCAAGCCGACGCTCTGAGTTAACTGGCTTCATCCTACTCGGCCAACAACAAGCGGTCTATCCTCTTCGAGATCTTGCCATGGCCCAGCGTGGAAGACGGGGCGACAATACTTCATGTGTACACAGCCTAGGAAGAAGACCGAGACTGGAGGAAGCCCCTCATGGAATTCTTGAAAGAAGGTACGCTCCCGGATGATTGGAAAGCAGCCCGCCTTCTCCGAGCCAAAGCTCGTCACTTCGTCTGGAGCAATGGGAACCTTTACAAAAAGTCCTTCACCCAGCCCCTGCTCTGGTGCATCGACCCCCACAAAGCCGACTACGTCCTCCGTGAAATCCATGAAGGAGTCGGCGGTGCACATCAAGAGGCCCGCACCTTAATCCAGAAGGCATTGCTCCAAGGGTACTACTGGCCAACTATTCACGAAGACGCCCAGAAGCTCGTCAGGAGATGCAAAAGTTGCCAACTCCACGGAGGCATACCTCGCCTTCCGGCTACCGAGCTAACTGCCCTAACTTCCCCGTGGCCGTTCACCCAGTAGGGATTGGACATGATAGGCCAGTTCCCTACCGGTACGGGCGGGCACAAGTATGTCCTCGTCGCAGTGGATTACATCACAATGTGGATTGAGGCCGTCCCCATCAGGAAACCGGATGCCACCACGGCTATCAAGTTCCTGCAGAACAACGTGATACTCCGATTCGGTATACCGAGGTGTATCATCACCGACTACAGGAAAAACTTTGAGAATGAAAAAGTGAAGGAATTCTGCAATGAGTATCATATCCTCATGAAGTTTGCCGCGGTTGCATATCCCCAATGCAACGGGCAAGCCGAAGTTGCTAATCGGGACGTCCTCCGAGGTCTACGAACTTGCCTAGAAGGATGCCAAAGTGGTTAGGTCGAGGAGTTACCCTGTGTCATATGGGCCTTGCACACGTCAAAGAAGACCCCCACTGGGGAAACCCCTTTCAGCCTCTGCTACGGGACCGAGGCAATGGTCCCAGCGGAGATCGGGGTACCCAGTCATCGGGTCGAACACTTCGACGACGAAGCAAATACCACGGACCTACGGACCAACCTAGACATCTTGTTGGAGAAACGAGACCGGGCTCAGATCAGAGCCGCCGCCTATCAGCAGCAAATCACTCGATACTACAACGCGCGAGTCAAGCGTCGCTTCTTCAATACTAGAGACCTAGTCCTGAGGCGAAATGAATTCGTCGACCAAGGCATGCTGCATAAGTTCTCCCCTAAATAGGATGGTCCCTTCCTCATCTCCGAGGTCATTCCCGGCGGGGCCTACTGCTTGCAAGACGTGGATGGGCGCAAATTTCCACGGCCTTACAATGCTGAGAAGCTCAAGCTATACTAGTGAGGGAAACATCCTGCTCGGTCCGTCCTTAACAGGACCTCTTACGGCCCCTCCCGCGCTAAGGATCAAAGCTCTCATCAAGAGGCAACCGGGCCCGCCCTTACTCGGTTATCCCTGGCTGGTAGCTACCTACACCAACAATGCCAGGGATCGAAGCCCTCGCCAAGAGGCACTGGGCAGCAACCCTGCTCGGCCCATCCTTAAGGATTAAAGCCCTCTCCAAGAGGCACCGGGCAGTAACCCTGCTCGGCCCGTCCTTAGCAGGACACTTACGGCCCCTCCCGTGCTAAGGATCAAAAGCCCTAATCAAGACGCAACTGGGCCCGCCCTTGCTCGGTTATCCCTGGCTGGTAGCTCCCTACCCCATAATACCAGGGATCGAAGCCCTCGCCAAGAGGCACTGGGCAGTAACCCTGCCCGGCCCGTCCTTATGGATCAAAACCCTCGCCAAGAGGAATCGGACAGTAACCCTTCTTGGCCCATCTTTAGCAGGCCTCTTACATCCCAACCCGCGCTAAGGATCAAAAGCCCTCATCAAGAGGCAACCGGGCCTGCCCTTGCTCGGTTATCCCTGGCTTGTAGCTCCCTACCCCACAACGCCAGGGATCGAAGCCCTCGCCAAGAGGCACTGGACAGTAACCTTGGTTGGCCCGTCATTAAGGATCAAAGCCCTCGCCAAGAGGCACCGGGCAGTAACCCTACTTGGCCCGTCCTGAGCAGGCCCCTTACAGCCTCTCCCGCGCTAAGGATCAAAATGTAAGGTTACTAGGCACAATCACAAGGGTCTATAAGGTATCAACCATGCCGAATTAAAAATTTTCAAGTGCCGAACAACCTAAAGCGAGGATCTTTGCTATATAATTAGGGTTAATAAAGCATGTAAACAACTTTACATCTAAGAGAAAGGGATTACAACCTTTGTAGTCCACTCCTTCGCTTCATAAGCTCCGAGTAGTAGTCCCTTCGTCGTGATCCATGAACTTCCTGTAGGGATCCTAGGCACTCTAATGAGGTCTCACAAGGCATCAACCATGCCAATTTAAAAATTTACAAGTGCCGAGAAACCCTAATACGGATCGTTAACTAGAATTTTAGGCGAACACATGCAACTAGTTAACAATTTAACTAAAAGAACGGATATACAACCTTTGTAGATCCGGTCCTCCACCTCCATAGCTCCGCAATGAAGTCTCCTCGCTGTCCAAATGGAAACCCGGGCTCTAGCGTCGGCTTCATCGGAGAAATGGGCGGGCAAGGTCGTCGGCTTCGTGCCGAAGATGATCTACGTCGAGGCATCACAAGATCAAGCTCCCACTTCACCAAGTCATGAAACTTGTGAAGAAAACACCCTATACTACTTGGCAAGTGGTAGAGGATGAAGAAATAGGAAGTGGGTTCACTTTAGAATTGGATTTCTCACTCATTTTCTCAAGTTGCCATTGATGGTGGCAAGGTTCTCTTCTTGTTCAAGATGAAGAAGAAGATAAAGATGAATATGATAAGTTTTTTTAAAAAGAAAAATAAAATGAATACTTATCATAATCCAACCATGGTCAAGTGTAGAGAATGAACTAGGGTTAAGTGGAATGGTTAGGGTTAAGCATGAGACAAAATGGTGACTTAGTCAAAGCTTCATGAAGCTTCAATATCAAACAAAGAAAGCCACCATTTTCTCTTTATCATTTTCTTTTGTCAAAATGAACAAAAGAAATAAATAAATGAATAAGTAAATAAACCAAAACCCTAACCACTCATATAACCATGGTTTAATCTTTACACAAACTCAAGTAAGTATGTATCATCAAACATGATACAATCAAGTGCACAAAAGTATATCACATATACAACTTGTGAACTTCAAGTGAGAAAATCCATTTAAAGTGAACCAATACTAGTTAATACAAAGTAATATATCAAATATATAATTATACATTAAATCATTAAATCAACACTTGATTTAACGATCCGGTCATATCGCATATAACCGACTAGTATCCTATGTATCGGCTTACCGAATCAATCCTTGATTCGATAACTAGGTTATATCGCATACAACCTTTCGATACATTCATCGCGAGAATGAAATACGGTATCACATACACGCATTATTCTCGGTCCCGCACATATCTCATATGCGCTCCTATTTCATTTCGCTTGAGCCAGGAAACCTCTGTGTAGGACTCTAAAGACTCGTCAATACGCCGGCAGCAGGTGATGATCATATCAAACACCCACAAGCCGCAAGCGGTCTGCTAAACGTAACGGCCACCCGGGTATTGAGCGATCAGAAGATCGACGAGCAAGCCCGCTCATACTCCTGTGAATCCAACCAGTAACACTTACCGCACAGTCCGGTCTGTTCGTCTGATATGTCGCCTAGGGGTGGTAAACGTCAGACCCCAATAGCTCGATAAGTCGTGTCGATATGAGGTCTATAACAGTTCGAGAAACTACAGGTAACACTTACCAGTAAATCTCAGCAACCCTGGCCAGGGATTTCCGGTTATAGCCAATCGAACACAGCGCAACATCAACTCCCTATACCGGGAGAGACGAATCCCCTCCTATCGCTCATTGCCTCCATGTGACTCGGGACTGTACCCAAAAACCACCGTTTTGCACGCCCTCTTGGACGTGGTAAGGTGGAAATCAAAGAACAGTGGGAACCACACAAGACTCTATGACGATCTCGGGTCAACTCTGTACCAGTGTCACCAGAGAACTGCCATCTGACGTAAGGTATAATACCATCTGGGAGTTCTCGGCGAGTCCGTCCAGTGTACCCAGTCTCCACTGAGCACCCGTATATCATCTCTGATGTCAAACACCAATGGATATGGGATCATCCATCGTCCATCTGTATGGGTCGAGAAGGTATACACTAGTCTACTCTGGTATATCGATGCCCCGTCTCGATACACCCATGACTAGGGACTTTGAAGGATGTACTTATAGACTATCTGTCCCCACTAGTATGATCTGCATCATAGTCCAGGTAGTCAAGTACACATCCTAAGGGCTTTACCAACATGTAACAGAGAGACAATCAGTATACACGTTAAGGTAAAGATCAACCAGATAGCATACTATCATGTCGAGCAAGAAAGTCCTCCCTATATATGTCCCAGCATCCACTACAATATACATCCTATGTATACTAATGGCCTCTAGGGCATACATATAACTAACAATCTCCCACTTGCACTAGGGCCATCTGATAGCAGTGGTTGTAGTATCTAATAACCAACCATCCCATAAAAGTCTCTCTCTGGGAAAAAGCCTTTGTGAGTGGATCCGCCGTGTTGTCCTCTGAACCTACTCTCCTTACCTCGATCACCTTGGAGATCAACTATCTCCATGATCAGGTGATGCTGCCTCAGAATACGCCTGGGTCACTGATGGGAAGGGCGTTCCTTGGCATAAGCCACAACTCCATTGTCTCACAATGGTAGGAACGAAGTTCATCCAATGAACTAATATACACCCAAACAGCCTCTTTGGTAGCATCTGAAGTAGCGATGTATCCAGCCTTTATCGTCTAGTATGCGACGGTATCTAGCTTGGAACTCTTCCAACATACCGTCCCTTTACTGAGGGTAAAGATAATGCCTGTGACTGACATTCAGTCGTCCTTATCACCCTGGAACACTTCCAGTGATTCTCCCCAGGATCGATTGATACCATCTCACTACAGCTAGTGAGTATCCTAACATCCATTTAGATCTATCTCATAGATCCAAAACCTAGAATTTAGGAGGTATCACTTTGATCCTATATGGAGAATCATTGTGATAAACGGAGATTGACCGAGCGTAGCATAGAAAACTCCTTCCCTATCTAGAGTATGTCATCCATGTACTTTACGAGGATCGTTACTATACTCCCTACTACCTTTTTGTTTATACAAGGTTCATCTCCCATTGTGATGATGTCAAACTCTTTGACTAATACATCAAAACAGATGTTCCAACTCCGCGATACCTGATTTATCCTATAAAGCATCTTGTACACGTTTCCGCTGCTCCCACTGTCTACGAAACCCTCTGGCTATGTACTTATAGACGTTCTCTTCTAAAACATCATTTAGAAAAGCAGTCATGGCACCCAACCGCCAGATATCGTAGTCATGGTATGTAGCCGTGGCAAGTAGGATCTGGATGGACTTAAGCATAGCTACTTGAAAAGGTTTCATCATTATCCACGCCTGGTCGATGACGAAAAGCTTTAACAAGTCTCAACTTTTCCATCTACACCAAGTAATCTTCTCAAGATGTACTTGCTCCTGATGGGGATTTAACCCTTCAGATATAGCAACCAAAGTCCATACTTTGTTGGTGTATAAGGATTCCATCTCAGATCGCTAAGCATCCAGCCATTCTTACAGAGTCTTACTCCTGATGGCCAGCTCGAAACTAGTTGGGTCATCATCTCATGATGCAATCCTCGCTTCCACTGTCATAGAGAAACCGAAGTATCTCTCAGGTGGGTGAGGAACCCTACTAGATCGGCGGAGAGGCCGAGGTTCGTTGGTAACTATTGAATCCTTTGGTTTTATCAAATCATCTGCTGTAGTTTGTATAGCTGGAACATTTCCAGTTCTACATAACAGACCTTGCCTCGAGCTTATCCGGATTTTGCTTTTAGACATAGGCCGGACAACCCCAAATCTTAACTAGCTTAAGACATGGGCTCTTCCCATACCATATCTCATATGGAGTGGTAGGCAACTGATTTGATTTGAACCCTTTTCAATAGGTATGCAGCTTTTCAAGTGCATAACTCCCAAAAGAAAACAGGTAACTCAGTAGTACTCATCACAGAGCACACCTTATCATATAGGGTGTGATTGCTCTACCCCGATATACCATCGTGCTATGGTGTATACGGAGGAGTAATGCTGAGAGAGAATCTCATTCTCCTTTAGAATAATCCAGGAATTCCGTGCTCAAGTATTCTCCTCCTTGATCACATCAAAGGACATAATACTTTTACCCGTATTGGTTCTCTACTTCTAGCTTATATTCTGTGAATATCTCAAAAGGTTCGGACTTGTGTTTCAACAGGAACATATGTCTGAATCTTGAGAGATCATCAGAGAATGTAATGAAGTAAAAAGAACCGGTCTTTGCATGTGTAGACAGGGGACCTTCATACATCAACATGTATCATCCCTAGAGTTCACTAACTCTTTCTCTGTTTCCAATAAACAGAGCTATGGTCATCTTCTCTTTGTGACATGACTGGCAAGTTTCACAAGATGTAAATTCAAACTGATTTAAATATGCATCTATATGTAACTTCAGCCAGTCGGGTCGCATTGATATGACCTAGTCTACAATACCTCAAGAAGAATCCGTTCATTTCTGAACTCTTCCTCTTGTGTGTGTTCCGTATACTAAGAACTGTAGTTTGATTTAGAACATCAATGCTTTTAGATAACGTGCCTGAACCGATCAACTTTTGATATAGGAAATGTTCAAAACATTATCCAACAATACAAAATTTTATCATTTCTTTACTAATAAAGGGACTGATATGATTTTGTATATCAGGTTCGGTATCTAATAACATTCGTTCAGAATCAATGTATTGGGAATACAGGATGACAGTGACCAACAGACTTAGCTGCAACACTTGCCCCATTTTCTGCCTCATAAAACTTATCACCCGTTCTCAGTTCTCTACCTTTCTGTAGCCCTATGTAACATATTATATATCTGGGATCCTGATCTGGTATCTCATACCCAGGACGTAAAGGATACTGTGAAACAGTTCTCTGTAATGAACACACCCGAAGATGATGCATCAACACGCACTCTCTTCGTTTGGGCGGCACGGGAATTCTGGTAATCCCCAATTTCCTGCTCTGTCTTATAACAATTATAAGTTGGAGCGGGACCAACGTTCCCCAGCTCAGTATAACAAGAGGGTTCGGTCAATATTCCGTATTATTATATTGATTAAGGCGTGATATGGTCGCTACCTGGAGAGAGAGAGAAGAAAACACTCAGGGTGCGCTCTTATAAGATCAGATTGGTTATTATTTTATCTAATCAGGATGGCTCCCACTGTTTTTATCAAATCTTCCTTCAAACCCTAAAAGGAAAGACTAGCCGGGATTAATTACACACTACAAGTTCGCCAATCTTTCAGCCAGGCCAGTGTCGGTACTTTGAGGGAGGTCCCCCGTGCTTTCGCACGAACCTAATTAATGTAAACCTCGTTTTCCCAGAGGCGTAACCTCGTTGACACCTTTCTAGACACCTACTTGATCGGCTAATTGTAATTGTTGGAGATAGTGTCCTCAGAGTCAATTATTGGATCACAGGCACGTGATTGCGATGATTGAGGGAGGACCTATCCCGGTAGGACAGTCTTAGTCAAGATGATAGTATGCTATCTGGTTTAACTTTATCATCGTGTACTGTTTCAGGTGACCTTACAGGTCGCTATTACACGTTGATAGAGCCCCTAGGATTCTTGCTTGACGACCAGCAGTATGAAGGCGATCATATACGTGGGAGCTGGGTTCTATAAGCACATCCTTAAATGGTCCCTAATCGTGGGAGTTTCGAGACTGGGCATCGATACTCCATTAGTAGACTAGTGTATACAGTCGAGACACCGACGAGGGGCGGTGGCCGGTCTCACAAGCCACTGGTGTCAGTTGGTTCACCTAAGATGTATACAGGTGCTCATTGGGTTATGAGTACACCGGACAGGACTCGCCGGGAACCTGCTAGTTGGGATTATACCAGACGTCAGATAACAGTTCCCTGGTGACATGTGTACAGGTTAGTTCATCGACCTGAGATCGTCATTTGTCTTGTGTGAGTTCCCACTGTGCTTTGATTACTACCCTACCACGGCTCAAAGGAGTCGTGCAAACAGGTTTTAGTTGGGTACAGTCCGGAGCCACATGGAGGCAGTGAGCGGATCTTCAGGGGTTCGTCTCTCCCGGTATTGGGGGTGAGGTCGCGCTGTGTCTAGGAGAACCATTACGCAAAGCCCTCGGCCGAGGCAGGAGATTTACTGGTAGGTATTCCAGAAGTATCTCAGGGCGTTCTGGGCTACACTCCGACACGACTTGTACCGCCTTTGGGGGTCTGACTTTTACCAACCCTCTAGGCCCGCCATGCGATGCTTATAGAAGAACGGACCGGACTGTACGGATATTGTCACTGACAGGCTCAGTAGGGTGTCAGGATGAGTTCACTCATCGACGTCCCTTTTGGTCAATAGCTGGTGGCCCGTCACGTATTGGCTTATACCTCTGACGTGCTGGTGGTTAAATCCACAACCATAGTATTGACGAGTCTTTAGAGTCCACCACACTTTCAGTTACTCAAGCTTTCGGGCGAAACGCTGTAGAGGCCGTATGAAGATATGGCAGGGTCCGATCAGATACGTGCGGTATTGCACGGATCAGGATCGGACGGTTTGTACTAGAGGCCGTATAGTTATATGGCAGGGTTCGATCAGATACGTGCGGTATTGCACGGATCAGGATCGGACGGATATTACTAGCCGGCTTTGGTTTAAGCCGGATCCTAGTATAGTACAGTGTAGATTTTGTCTCATTGCATTTGTATCCGGACGGAATACAGATGCGGGTGTGTATGCACAGTATCGGGGTTTTCCTGTAATTTATTACGGGACCAGTTTTCTGGAGTTGCCAGTTTGCATTCCGTTCCGGTCGGTTTTCCTTTGTTCTTTCCCGGCCGGACTTTTCCGATGGAGGGGGTTATTTGCAATTGTGCAAATAACATTTGAGGAGGGGGTTTCTTGCACTTGTATTCATTATGATAAGCATCTTTTGTTTTTCATCCATGATGGTTCTTTAATGAGATTTGAAAGGTTAAGGTTTGGATGTAAGTTTGTTATGATGATGTTTGGATGTGGTCACCATTCTCTTTATCCTACACTCACCTCCCTTAGTTGTTTTCCCCCACCATTTCCCACTTGATAATGGCCGGCCACATTTGGATGGAAGAGGAGAGAAATTTCCATTTTGGTGTGGCACATATTTCTTCATCTCATTCTTCTAGTTTTGGAAAAAAAATGAAAGCACCATTTTTCCTTAACCTTATTCCTCCATCACCAATGGCAACTTCACTACTCCAAAGAGACATAGACTCTACACTATTTCTACAGCTAATCTTGGGCATGTCGACTTGCCGGCTTCATGCCCGAGTTGCCTCGGTATTGAGGCGGGAGCCCATAAAAGACGCAGGCGATGTGGTGCCCTTCCGGCGAGGAGGCGACGACCGGAGTTTCCGCGAGAGATCGGGATGACGACGAGAAGACCGGAGGACTCGGATCACTCGGTATATCTCTCACCCTCTCTCTTGATAGCTAGTATCGGTTAATGGTTACGATCCGGGTTTATTGTCCGCGGTAGCGCCAGTTTAAAGTTAAGAAAAATTTAGATTCCGCATTTTGGCCTCGGATAGACGGCCGGGGCGCTGCCGTGGCGCAACATGGTATCAGAGCCACGCCATTAACCTTGCCTAGCTTGTTCTAATGTGTTTTACTTATCCGATCGACCAAAATTCCAAAAACCGCGTTTTGCTTGCATCAGTTTTCTGTCGATTTTTTCCGGGCTCTAAAAATTTTTCAGGTTGTAGAAAACTGATGTACATGGAATTATAAGCAAACTGCAAAAATTTGGTAAACTGATCCCTTTATAGGACCGCGGAACCGCGGCAATAACCCCTCATTTGCCGTGGTTCCGCCGTAGTATATTGGTTTCATTATACCAATTTTTTTGTGATGGGCTTTTGGGCTGTTTTTAGGGGTTTTGGAATATTCTGTTTGGGCCCAGATTTTCTGCAAGTGCTACAGTAATGCTTTGGGGCCCACTTGGTAAGATTTGATCGATCGGATATTTTAAACACATTATTTCACAGTATTTACATTATATCTGCGACCGTGAATATCACTTGATCGGTAAATCCTGTCTAACTGCTATAGCCCGGTTAGACGGATTTGCGAACGTGATTTTCACGTTGATGTTCTGTGTTTATGCTGTGATGTTGCGGATCGGTCGTGGGGGATAGCCTGGATGCAATGCTAGTACAGTTGTGGTTGTATTATGTACCTTTGATATTGCGGGGCGAGCGTCCGACATGTGGACTGCCGTCACTGCCTGTTTTTATTATTCTTTTGGGGCACGACCTGGTTGTGGTCGATGTACCCGTTGTATGTATATTTTACTTTCTGTACTAGTATTACCCCGCGGAGGGGTGCACGGATAGCCGGGTTCTAGAGGGCAACGGGCCCGCATCTCATGGCATTGAGACGGAGGGGGCTTCACTCGAGAATTGGCGGGCTATTCGCCGCACTCGTAGGGGGTACAGGTTGACCCAGGAGGGGTGCCCAAGTTACCGGATTCCATGAAGTGCTGGGTGGTCCATTCACGGTACTGAAAGGGGCTGCCTCGCTTCAGGTTTTGGCGGGTGACTTGCCGTGCCCGTAGGGGTCTAGGATTTCATTGCACAGGCTATCCACACGACCAGGGGAACGTCGGGTTTCAGCAGCGGCTCTGTGAAACCCGGGGCTTCCGGATATCTGTATTGTTCTGTGATGCTGTACATTTCTGTGATGTTGCATTTTATCACGCCTTGAGCGAATATAATATATTGGTATATATATTAGTAGATGTTGTATATGTTTTACATCCGCGCTAGTCTAGTCCCCGCTCTGTCGTTAGTTAGCTAACCTAACGGGTAATGACGGGACCCAGTGGCGAATGCGGATGGCATATACGTACATCAGTATATTTTCGTTCTTTGTGGTGTGATCCATTGATGGGACTGCGTTGATTCGGATCAATGCAAGATAAACAAACCTATTCTGATGTTGTTGGAACACTTTTCAAAAAGCTGTTATTGCAAGGACGTTCACTTTTGTTTTGCATCGTGGTATTCATTTGGAATATCCTGCTCCTCAGTCGACGAGGCAAGGGCCGAGATCCCTTCACCGGGAGTGACCCCTTGGACAGAAGTTTGCGTCACGGCATTAACTTCACTATAGCCGATTGCCTTTTGCTTTGCATCGTGGTATTCAGTTGGAATATCCTGCACCTCATTCTACGGGGAAAGAGCCGAGATCCTTTCACCGGGAGTGACCTCTTTAGTAAAGGTTTTCGTCACTATATTTTTATAAAAAGTTATCCAGTTCCTTCAACGATATCAAGTTCATTACGTTAAAGGTTTTTCGCCAAAAACCTGTCGTAGCCCTCCGTCATTTCAGATTAGTATTACTTAGTATTCGTGTTGCGTATGTCGTGCTTAGCCGAGGCGTAGTGTTCGGTAGCTATGTAGTGCTTTTCTGTTGCATGGATATGAGATTGGTTAGGACAGTCGTGCGGTCATTTTGGCTCAGTCAAGGATTCGTACGGGCGGGTCTAATGCAATCAAGATAATGACGGGTTGAACTTGACTAGGATCCTTTGATATGTTGGCTCAGTCAAGGTCACGTGGGTCCTAGGGGTAAAAATCACATCGGGAGTTTCAAAAGAACTGAAACTTGCCAGACATGCGCATACCTTCTGGAGTGTGGTGACGTGAGTGGATTCCGTCACGTTATCATGCGATGATAGTTGGATCCCGATTCCCTCTGATGAGTTGGTTTACTCCTCGGGTGATCCCGACTAATTCTTCTTTCAGGTTTGGAGGAGAATTTGAGGTTACAGTGGGAGGTTTCCAGATTAGATAAAGTGATAACCATTCTGATCTAGGTTAGAGTGCACGCTGAGTGTTTCTTTTCTCTCTCTCTTTGGCAGCGACCATTGACCCGACCCTAGACTATGACTCAGTGACCAAGTTGACCGAACCTTCTTAACACTGGCTTTTGGATTGTCAGAGTTGCAAACCTCATTGCCACTCCTACTTTTACCCTTTTCTCCAGGACACCCCGTATTACTACGAACGTCCACTTCCATTGGACAAAACCATCGTATGGTTATATACGAACTCGAAGGACTTCGAGGATGATTTCTGGTTCTGAAGAAAACGAATAGGATTATTCAGTTGTCTTTTCTTTTCACCTTCTCTCATTGCGAGTACTCCTTGGTTTAGGAGATAGTACACCTATTATGCAGATTGGATAGTCTTCTTCCAAACCTTAGGCTGGTGCCAAACGGTGGGGAATGAAGAAAACCAATTAGCATAACGATGGTGTGCAGAAGGTATTAAGTTAAGACAAAGAAAGGGATTAGTAAGAGGGCAAAGTAAATTGCGACTGCCATTCACGACCAAACCGAGTATTTCTTCGCCAATCCTAAATCACCTTTGTATTTCTCCAGGACACTCCGTATCACTACGAGGATCCCAAGTTTTTGGATAATCCATCGTATGGTTATATACGAACTCGAAAGGAACTTGTTCCAGTTCGGGGATGGATTCTGGTTCAGGAGAAATAGGAATAAGGTTTATTCGGTTGTCTTTTATCTTCACCTTCTCTCGCTTTGCGAGTGCTCCTAGGATTAGGACAGTACACCTTTTATGCTTATTGGATAGTCTTCTTCCAAACCATAGGCTGGTGCCGAACGGTAGGGAAGGAAGAAAACCATTTGGCCTAAAGGGGTGTGCAGACGGTAATGACTAAAGACATATAAAGGGATTTGGACAGATGGCAAAGAGATATACGGTTACAGTTGTGAATCTGGATGATGGTAGAGGCATTACTAGGAATACCAGGATACCCTATCGAAACATTTCAATGTTTCAGTTCAACTGTGTACTGTTAAAAGAAAACTGATTTCCTGATTAGACACTTGCTCCAGTGTATGTATTTACCAGGTTTGATTCTCACATCTGTATGGTTTTACAGATGATGAGTGGGAGTAAGTTATTGGGAATAGGGTGATCATCCTCATTATATCGGGATTCGTTGTAATCGGTGATATTTGAGGAGATCACCTGGGCTGTTTGCCGGTCGGCAAATATTTGGTTTTGAATATCCGCTGTTGTGCACCAATTTCAAATTGATATATCTGTACGTCTATTTTCATAGAGTGAGATATACCTTTTGATATTATGTCGATGACATTTACCTAAATGAGTGGATGGTTAGGTAAGGAGCATCAAACAGCGGTGTAATTCTTCTTAACCATAAGTACAGTTTTCAACTTACGACGCACAGTGAAAGAGTTGTTGGACTCAGCGGACTTATACAGAGTATTGTATGTTGTCCAGTGTCCATTAGGACAGAGGGGTTGGTCCTCATACTATATTCTGTTTACTTCTAACTTCTCTAGTTCTTAGACATGTGTTTCGTAGAAACACAGGGTCTAAGTTTTGAGGAGTTATAGGTATTTGAATAGAGTAAGAGAACCAGGTGTAGCAAGTATCGGGATTCTTCAAAGTGATCGAAGATGTAGATACTTGTGTATGGTATTCAGTTGATAGTAATGATAAAGAGAAATTGCTTCTCTTTCAGGTTACTCATAATTGGAAGCATTCCTAAGTTGAGTAACGCTGATCGGCCTCCTTCCATTTAGTTGACATGCACTGGAGATAGCTGCATGATTTGAATCTGGTTCATTTAAATCAGTGCCTCTGGTTCTATATTGGATATAGAACAGTTCATATCTTAACGATGTTAAGGTACGGGGAGTTGTCCGGCTTATGATTAAAACCAGACACTGGACAACTCAAGGCACGTTTCTGTAATGGCTGTTTGTGGGTTGACCCAGGCTATGACGAGGGTTGACTTTCTACCATATGGAAGATCAATAGTGATATTGTTCTTAACTCGCCACATTTTAAAAAGAAATGGTTATTTTTCAGAAAACAGTAGTGGGAGTATGGTAGAACTGGAAGTAATTCCAGAACCACAAACGATTACTGAAGATTTGATAAGGAACCTAAAGATTCAATCTGGATTGACATTCTATTAGCCACTCCGCAGATATGGTGGGTAACTTCAGGCACCCGAGAGGTACTCCGGTAGCCTCAAGGACGGTGACAGGGAAGTTCTTGTTTACCCACACTAGCCATTGCTGTTGTTCCAGGCTGCGAGACCCGGTGGGAGGATGAGTATAGCGTCGTTCTAAACTAGTTTTACAAGTGCACGTATATATGAATCTGCCAGAGGGTTGTCGTAGTCAGTGGGAGCAGCGGAAGCATTGGTGGACATCAGGCTTATGTCTATTTATAGACTAAAGCAGAGATAGCGGAGATAGATCATCTATTTCTGATGTGAAGTCATAGGTTTGACTTCATCAGAATAGGGGATGGATCTGTTAAGAAGGTAGTAGGGTGTGATGTCCTGGTATTTGATGACATACACAGAGTAGGAAGCGATATTCCTCTACTACGATCGGTTATATTTTGGTTGTCACACAGTGTTTTTCTCCACACAGGACTTGGATATTATATCAGACATTCTGGTTACTAGATCTATAGTTTTAGATCTAGATTTGGGTGGTTTCCTAATCTGGGTACCTTGAAAGCATTCTATGAGTATTTAGAATGGACGACTCCTGACACGGTAGTATACCTGCAGGTAATGGAGTCACCCTCTCTAAAGGTGTCTTACAGACTAAAGGGGAGAGGGATACGCATGATTGACAGATCACTTGCTTAGGCAATTGAGTCAGTCATAAGATGTCAAGTACCACACCAGATGTTGTTCTTGCAGTAGATGCAATAAGTTGATATTAATCCAATCCTGGAGAAACAATCGGAAGCAGTTTTAGGACATAAGTGCGTGTTCTAGGGATGTGATAACGACAGCCTCTTTTAGGAGACGGTTATCATTCCAGGCTTCCAAGGTGACATGGATGGAAGAGTGGCTTTCAGAGTTATAGATTCTCCTTCTGACGAGGGGCAGTATTTTGGACAGGTGGTCCAAGGCAATACTGAGGGAGGCATGGCGCTGGGTACTGATTAAGTTCAGTTATCGATACAGTCTAAGAAGTTTGGATTTGGAGTTCATTTATGAGCTAGGTCCCATCAGATATCCAGACATACTCTAAGACAGGTATTGCTCATTTCGGGAGATGGCTTTCTCCGCGAACTTGAGATATAGAGAGACATAGAAAGAAACATCACAGCGGATCCACTCACTGAGGCTATTCCTCGAATGCAATAGTTTCGCAAACGAGCTTTGTGAGACTGACTAGTAGAGGAGTTGGGTGTTCGGTATCACACGGGCTGTGAGTATGCGACATCGCAATAATTAGCCTTGAGTGCAAGTGGGAGATTGTTGGAGATAGTGCCCTCAGAGTCAATTATTGGATCACAGGCACGTGATTGCGATGATTGAGGGAGGACCTATCCCGGTAGGACAGTCTTAGTCAAGATGATAGTATGCTATCTGGTTTACCTTTATCATCGTGTACTGTTTCAGGTAACCATACAGGTCGCTATTACACGTTGATAGAGCCCCTAGGATTCTTGCTTGACGACCAGCAGTATGATGGCGATCATATACGTGGGAGCTGGGGTCTATAAGCACATCCTTAAATGGTCCCTAGTCGTGGGAGTTTCGAGACTGGGCATCGATACTCCATTAGTAGACTAGTGTATACAGTCGAGACCCCGACGAGGGGCGGTGGCCGGTCTCACAAGCCACTGGTGTCAGTTGGTTCACCTAAGATGTATACAGGTGCTCATTGGGTTATGAGTACACCGGACAGGACTCGCCGGGAACCTGCTAGTTGGGATTATACCAGACGTCAGATAGCAGTTCCCTGGTAACATGTGTACAGGTTAGTTCATCGACCTGAGATCGTCATTTGTCTCGTGTGAGTTCCCACTGTGCTTTGATTACTACCCTACCACGGCTCAAAGGAGTCGTGCAAACAGGTTTTAGTTGGGTACAGTCCCGAGCCATATGGAGGCAGTGAGCGGATCTTCAGGGGTTCGTCTATCCCGGTATTGGGGGTGAGGTCGCGCTGTGTCTAGGAGAGCCATTACGCAAAGCCCTCGGCCGAGGCAGGAGATTTACTGGTAGGTATTCCAGTAGTATCTCAGGACGTTCTGGGCTACACTCCGACACGACTTGTACCGCCTTTGGGGGTCTGACTTTTACCAACCCCCTAGGCCCGCCATGCGATGCTCATAGACGAACGGACCGGACTGTACGGATATTGTCACTGACAGGCTCAGTAGGGTGTCAGGATGAGTTCACTCATCGACGTCCCTTTTGGTCAATAGCTGGTGGCCCGTCACGTATTGGCTTATACCTCTGACGTGCTGGTGGTTAAATCCACAACCATAGTATTGACGAGTCTTTAGAGTCCACCACACTTTCAGTTACTCAAGCTTTCGGGCGAAACGCTGTAGAGGCCGTATGGAGATATGGCAGGGTCCGATCAGATACGTGCGGTATTGCACGGATCAGGATCAGACGGTTTGTACTAGAGGCCGTATAGTTATATGGCAGGGTTCGATCAGATACGTGCGGTATTGCACGGATCAGGATCGGACGGATATTACTAGCCGGCTTTGGTTTAAGCCGGATCCTAGTATAGTACAGTGTAGATTTTGTCTCATTGCATTTGTATCCGGACGGAATACAGATGCGGGTGTGTATGCACAGTATCGGGGTTTTCCTGTAATTTATTACGGGACCAGTTTTCTGGAGTTGCCAGTTTGCATTCCGTTCCGGCCGGTTTTCCTTTGTTCTTTCCCGGCCGGACTTTTCCGATGGAGGGGGTTATTTGCAATTGTGCAAATAACATTTGAGGAGGGGGTTTCTTGCACTTGTATTCATTATGATAAGCATCTTTTGTTTTTCATCCATGATGGTGCTTTAATGAGATTTGAAAGGTTAAGGTTTGGATGTAAGTTTGTTATGATGATGTTTGGATGTGGTCACCATTCTCTTTATCCTACACTCACCTCCCTTAGTTGTTTTCCCCCACCATTTCCCACTTGATAATGGCCGGCCACATTTGGATGGAAGAGGAGAGAAATTTCCATTTTGGTGTGGCACATATTTCTTCATCTCATTCTTCTAGTTTTGCAAAAAAAATGAAAGCACCATTTTTCCTTAACCTTATTCCTCCATCACCAATGGCAACTTCACTACTCCAAAGAGACATAGACTCTACACTATTTCTACAGCTAATCTTGGGCATGTCGACTTGCCGGCTTCATGCCCGAGTTGCCTCGGTATTGAGGCGGGAGCCCGTAAAAGACGCAGGCGATGTGGTGCCCTTCCGGCGAGGAGGCGACGACCGGAGTTTCCGCGAGAGATCGGGATGACGACGAGAAGACCGGAGGACTCGGATCACTCGGTATATCTCTCACCCTCTCTCTTGATAGCTAGTATCGGTTAATGGTTACGATCCGGGTTTATTGTCCGCGGTAGCGCCAGTTTAAAGTTAAGAAAAATTTAGATTCCGCATTTTGGCCTCGGATAGACGGCCGGGGCGCTGCCGTGGCGCAACAGTAATGTGTAAAACTCTCCTAGGAGTAACAATTACTCGCAGCGGGTATCGGGATCCAACTATCTCATAGAAGGTATGCAATCTCATTGCAAATTTCAACACTTGAAATTCCCGATAATTTTGCCCCTAACCTCCTATGACCTTGACAAAGGCCAACAAACCATAGGATGCTAGTCAAGTTCAACCCGTCATTTCCTGATTGAATCAAACCCACCCGCACGACCCTTGACAAAGGCCAACAAGGTCGCACGACTACCCTAACCCAATCTGCATCATATGCATAAGCAGATAAGCACCAGTTAGCTACCGCACACTGCGCCTTGACAAAGGCCAACAAACGCAGCACGAATACTAACTACTACTTATCTGAAATGACGGAGGGCTACGACAGGTTTTTCTGAAAACCTATTGCGTAATGAACTTGATATCGTTGTAGAAGCAAATGTTCTTAAAATGGAGTGTTTTTGAGGCTTTTCTAGTTTTGCTAAAGGAGTCACTCCCGGTGAAGGGATCGTCGGTCCTTTCCTCGTCGAATGAGGTGCGGGATATATCATATATATCACTATACAAAGCAAAAACTTTTAAAAGCAATCAAAAGACAAACCGAGTGTGTAGCATCTGCCAGTTATTGCTAAAGGAGTCACTCCCAGTGAAGGGATCTCGGTCCTTTCCTTATCGAATAAGGTGCAGGATATATCATATACACCGCTGTGCAAAGCAAGAATTGTAGCTACCTGTTTTATTTTGAAATTCAATTCTACAACATCTTAGGTTTCTTTTATTTCATTAATCACATTAATGAAGTCCCATCATATAAGTACCTAAACATCACAGATAAATACGACGTACACTTATGCCATCCGCATTCGCCTCGATGTCCCCTCGTGCACCGTTAGGTTAGGTAACTAACGGCAGAGCGGGGCAGGGCTAGCTGATCGCACGCTTTTGGCGTGTCGGATGTTCAAAGAATTTAAGTGTAACCGCGATCAGGACGGTGTCGCTTTGCAGCTAGCCGGTGAGCACGGGTCGGTCCACAGGGAGATGGTGTTATCTTACCTTCTTGTTTTAGACGAGTCAATAAAAAATCTGTATGTTTATTTGATTTAACCTATGTGTTTATCTGCAAATATAAAGCTGTTAAGAAAAGATACGAGATTGTAAGCTAAGAAATCCGTACTCAAACCTTTGAGCCGAGTCTTGACCAATTGAAGCTAAGCAATCGGCAACAACGTGGATTAGGGGATTTAAGCGCGGTATTCGTGGAATACGGCTTATTTACCCTTGTCCTTCCGTTCTTGTCTCTTGCTTTCGCCTCCGGCCAAACCGAACGCAACCGGTCGCGGTTAGGAATCACCGTTACCTTGTCAGGGTACGGTGCCTAACGGAGCGCTTGCGTATGGTTTGGGCGAAGTTCAAATGGAAAATAACGGGAAAAGGAATTGGCAAAGAAACGTTAACTTATAATACCGTATTTTATCTTAACAACAATAATTACATACATTCACAAAAGAGGACCAAAAAGAGAGCAAAAAGAAAAGAACAAAGAAAAGAAAAGATACAAGTATTTAAAGTGCATGAATGTAAATTGCAAGTAATTAAAAAGACAAGTAATAAAAAGCGAGTAATAAAAAGAACAAGAAAAGAACACGGAAGTAGAACCCAAGCCAAGCATGTGCTCAATAGCCAACCCTTAAACTTGCAAGCTCAATGAAGAGGTTGCAAGATCAAGGGAAGGGTAGAGAACGCATGTGAAGTGACGAACTAGTCCCGGGAGAAAATACGACCTTTGAGATCAATAACTAACCCTTACCCATTCAAGCTCAATAAAGAGGTTGAATGAGCAAGAGAAAGCAAGAATCTCAAGGGGAAGAAGAAACACAAAAGAATGATACAAAACCCTCATCTTTATTCATATCCACAAAAAGCTCTCACTACAATTCATGGAAGAGGAATGAAGAAGAAGAAGAAAAAGAACTAAAACTACAAAAGAAAGGGGAACAAAAGAATGCAAAGAATGACCCTTGGCTTTGGCAAGTTCTGCTGTATTTATAGGCAGGGAAATGGGGTTCTAGGGCAACCAGCAGACCAGAGATGAAGTCCCAAGAATACCCCCAAAAAACGTCGGCAAGTGGGCCCCACATGGCCGCGGAAGGGCGGCCAAAACCCCTATTTGGCCGCGCTTCCGCGGCCGTTTGGTGGAGTTGGGCTTGGGGATTTCTTGTGGGTTCCTGGTTTTGTGTCCCCTGTTGTCTGGTACATGTAGTTTCTGAAATTACTTTCACATTTCTTCCAGAATTTCTGTTGAGGAAAGGTGGACTTTTTGTCAAGATTTGGAATGATTGCCTCGAGCTCCGCGTAGATCTCTTGGATCTTGTGCTACCATTGAGCCTTGTGCCTGAAAGCGACATTGATTTGACATTTTGTCTTCCTAAACTGGTATCTGGCAGCATACGGATGAAGAGCGGAGACCGTGTTTTATCAGTGGTTGGCAGGAACCCGGATATTGTCGTGTTTTCCATGAATTTCACCGTTTTAGGACCGAGAACCTGTATTCTGCAAATATGTGATAAACACGGATAAAAAGCACCTACCTATAAACACACGAGCGTAAGAATGGGCGGTATAAAATGCAGTATTCTGTTATGAACAAATACCCCCAAACTTAACTTTTGCTCGTCCCGAGCAAAACCAATTATTCACAAAAATAAAATGATAACCGCACTTTCGCAGGGAACGCGATTGCACTGAGCATGTGCAACAAGCCGTTAAACCTCTAGGTGTCCCTAGTAGGAGGAGTGTTGTCTCCTGAGGGTTTTCAGCGGATACTACCCACAAAATCCGGTCAAGCTAGTTTTGTAAAATAACTAAGATTCAAACCCCTAAAGTTTTGTTTTAGAAAATAACAATTCTATTATCCTAAATCTAGACTATCGAACCTTTATTTTTCACACCTCGCTTCTTATTTAACTACAGATTTTATATGTCTTTACGTGCAGTGCAAATAGTGTCGTTAAGTTCCCGAAAGGTCGAATAAAGTCATTATGTCACACAATAAAGCCCAGATAACTATTTTAAAAGGATCACATAAGTTTTATAAAGAGTTAAGCATTTTTCAAGTTTCGTTTTCCAGTAAAGTTTCAACTTCAGAATTTCTATCTTCCCTAACAGGAAACTAGGTCTTATTCTTCATTCCACCTTTTTCTTGTTTTCATTTCATACACACCTCTGTGAACGTGCAATAGTCTTTATCATAGAGTAAAACCTTCATATCTCCGTTAAAATTTTTTTTTATAAAAGCTTGTCTTTTATCAAGATTATTCTCACACAAAGAACCGTTAGGAATTTTAACTCGGAGAGAACACTTGCTTGACTTTGTTTTAAAACTGGACTTTCTAGGCTTCTTAGCGAGCTTTGGGACAATGCACCCAAACCAGTTGGTTTTAGGGCATTAGGTGTAGAAACACCCCAGCGGACTTAATTACTCAAGTTACCTAGGTCCAAAAACAAAAGACATTTTGACGTGAAAATCAGATGATTCAATACGAACGGAGATATAACCGGTAGTTCAATTATTTTTTGGATAAAAGATGTGTTTAGTGGGTTCGGTGTGTAATCATTCCACTCAAGTTTCAGATGGGTTATTTTTCAGACTTAGTTCCAATTAAGGCATCAATAATATTCCTTCATATTCACTTACTTCATAAACTATTCTTGATATATTACTTATTTCAGAACAAACCTATTTGATCCTCAGAAAATCATTTATCTTATTTAAAAGTTTTTTAAACATAAAAGACTTGTCATCTAATTCCCAAAAACTCACGACACGTGTAGTGTGATGTAAAGACGTATATCAGCTATAGTTAACTTCAAAGGAGAGTTATCTTTCAGGTTTTCAAAATCCAAACATAAGATCTAGTTATTCCTATTTTTTCAAACAAAAACCGTCGAAATGTTGAATCAAAGTTCTTCCACAAGCTAACTTGACAAAAAGTTTTTATGTTTTTTAGAAAATTTTCAGATTTTTATGGGTTTTTCGAATAAGGTATGCAAATGCAAAATATACATGCGAAGGAAGAAAGCTTACCGAGCACACCCCCAAACTTAAACTTGACAGTGCCCTCACTGTCAGGCTATACCAAGAGGGTCAAAATTGCCGGCGCTTCCTCTAAAAACAAATTATATACAAGACAAAAAAAAAGGAAAACCAAAAATATATACAAAAAATGTCCCCCCCAAACTTAAGTAAAACAGTGTTTCCACTGTTAAGCGTTGAAATTCAGGATTAGGGGGGAAAGAACAGTATCCATCTATACAAGGCCTTACACAGGCCAAAAGTTAGCACCAACCATTCAAAAATCTTATCTCTGTAGAGCGGTGGCTGGTGGAAGAAGGCGTAGAGAAAAGAGATGGAAAATACACGAGACCGCCTGTGGAGAGAAGTGGAATGTGGTCTCGGTAGATGAGAAGAAGAAGAACGGCGGAAGGGAAAAAGAAGTGGAATACGAACTTGAGGGTGCAAATGGAGTAAATAGATTAGCACAATTTGTGATGACCGATGTGTGGAAAGCGATTGTGCTAATATATTTACCCGTCGAGAGATTGGGTCAAATCCCTCAAGGTTCGTGAGAAACCATGGGTACGCCGAACTTGGTAAACCAGACATATGAAATGAAAATGATACGGGTTCTTGCAAGGTCGGAACGATGGAAAGGGTGGAGGGAAGGGGTTGAGGAAGGGTATCGGTTAAGGTTTCGGGAGGGTGTACACAGTCAGTGAAAGGAACAGGATGAACTGGAAAATCCGACTCATCATCTAGAACTGTTTCATCCTCAAAAATCTCCTCAAAATTCTCCTCAAAATTTAGCACATCCATGCTCTTTTCTTCAAAGTCCAGACGCATATGGGGTTCGGGAAAAACAGTTAAAGACTCGGGATGATGATTTGAAGAGACAAACTCAACCAAATCTACGGGTTCATCATCCAAAATGTTCCCTGCGTCAACATCCTCAATCAAGTGAAAGTCTATTTTCTCAGACACCTCATCTAAAGCATGGATATTAATCGATTCTAGTTCTAAGATGGAGGTGTAGAGGTCAAAAGGATTGGGTATGGTTTCACTCAAAAGGGACCCTTCACAATCGGGCAAATCAAACACTACAAAGTCGCACAACTCATTAAACATTCTATCTTCAATTGATAATTCATTTGGGATACTCGATAGACTTTCAAAACAGGAGTTGTCGGATTCAATTTGGGATGGGTAGGTTTGATTTGGAAGGGGGTATATCTCACTCTCTCCACTCAAATTCACAGCCTGTCCTGCCACCGCATCATACATTGGAAAAGTTGTACCTAATTGAAAACTAGCTACCGGGTCACTAGGTTGCATGAGGGCGGCCATGGACGCATTCAAATCCATCATCTGTTGGCTTGACGCTACCCTAAAGTCTTCCAAGGACTGTTCTAAACTAGACATTGGTTGTGAAGGGGTTTCAGTAAAAGATTCAAAGTTATTTGGATACTGAAAACTCCCAAATTGCGGTTCTGATGCAATGTCTAGGGAAGGTGCATAAGTAGGGTAGGATTGGTAGGAATTGAATGGCTGGACAGGAGTGGGATCAACATTGGGATAAGAAGGTGAATGGAATTGTTGATCCCAAGAATTTGAAGTGGTGAAAGGAGTGAAAGATCGGCTACGAGATTGTTCAATACGTTCTGCAATAGACATAGGTCTTGGAATTGCAACATGACTCGAAGAAGGGGTATCAACGTAAGAAGGGGTGACTGTTTGAAATGGTTGATATGAAGTGGATTGCGGAGTCAAATTGTTTGTCCTAGACGCGTCTATCCGATCTCTCAATGAAATTTTTGGCATGGAAGGATCGTTTGAAGTTCGACCAAAACAAGAACCGTATGATGTAATGTCTGGTTGTGGGTACCAAAGTTCGGCAAGAGTTTTGCGAGGAGGGGTACCCATGATATGAAGAGAGAAGAAAGAAAGACAGAGAAAAGGAGGGGAAAAAGAATGTGATTTTTTTTTTATTTAGTTAGTTGTTAGCAAAAGAATGAAATATACACAAAAAAAGAATATGGACAAAAATAATCACGACACAAAAATTACCACACACCTAATCGTTCTAGGGTTAACCTAGGTCAACTAGACCTGCTCCAGAACTTGATTGTCGAAGTAAAACTGTGTCGAGAAACAGGCTCAAGATACACTGATCACGAGGCCAGGTAAGTGCAGAGATAAGGGGAGGTTTTCCAACGCTTTCGCGAAGTTCCTTAATTAAATAACCCTTTCTCTTTCGGCGGTTGCGCCTTTAACACTTTCCTAGACACCCCGTAAACAATATACCGTTAAGCGAGGTTCTAAACACAATTAACTTCTCCTAGTGAGCGCGAAGTCCTTAAGGCTTAAAGTCTAGTTTCTTTTAAATTTGTGCGGGTAAACGTTATGCGCAAGTTCGTGATTTGTGGGCCACGGAAAAGGTGATGAAATCCTTTACCGTATGTTGTGGGGTTCGCTTGCCCTTAAGTCCGTATTAATGTATGCAATGCGCAATTCAAAAAATTCTATAAAGAATCAAACAATCGTTTTTTAGTTTAAGCGCGGCGCTGCAACAAATACGGGTTAGTCAATTTTTAGCGTTTGCTAGCGAACTTGCAAAGAATCCTGCAAAGAATAGTATATTGGAAGCGTCGGATTTGAGAAGAAGGTGTTAGTAAAGTACGTACCGTTAAGTTTTTGGGTTAGGAAACCCCCGTTGAATCAAATCCGGTAAGCTTGAAAAGTTCGCTTGCGCGGGTCAAACTACCCGGATCTTTGGCACTGTACTTTGCAATCACCTTAACTTTGAATGTGCACTTTGCTCCCCACAATCTCAGTTTGCAAATCCGCAAAAATCTGCACACTTGCCCACAAAAATTATCCCAAAAAACAACAAAAAGACTTTTTTTTTTATAAATATATACAAAAAGAATATTAACCCGAATAACAAGAAAGAAAATACGCTACCGTCTCCCCGGCAACGGCGCCATTTGGTCGCACGATTTTGGCGTGTCGGATGTTCAAAGAATTTAAGTGTAACCGCGATCAGGACGGTGTCGCTTTGCAGCTAGCCGGTGAGCACGGGTCGGTCCACAGGGAGATGGTGTTATCTTACCTTCTTGTTTTAGACGAGTCAATAAAGAATCTGTATGTTTGTTTGATCTAACCTATGTGTTTATCTGCAAATATAAAGCTGTTAAGAAAAGATACGAGATTGTAAGCTAAGAAATCCGTACTCAAACCTTTGAGCCGAGTCTTAACCAATTGAAGCTAAGCAATCGGCAATAACGTGGATTAGGGGATTTAAGCGCGGTATTCGTGGAATACGGCTTATTTACCCTTGTCCTTCCGTTCTTGTCTCTTGCTTTCGCCTCCGGCCAAACCGAACGCAACCGGTCGCGGTTAGGAATCACTGTTACCTTGTCAGGGTACGGTGCCTAACGGAGCGCTTGCGTATGGTTTGGGCGAAGTTCAAATGGAAAATAACGGGAAAAGGAATTGGCAAAGAAACGTTAACTTATAATACCGTATTTTATCTTAACAACAATAATTACATACATTCACAAAAGAGGACCAAAAAGAGAGCAAAAAGAAAAGAACAAAGAAAAGAAAAGATACAAGTATTTAAAGTGCATGAATGTAAATTGCAAGTAATTAAAAAGACAAGTAATAAAAAGCGAGTAATAAAAAGAACAAGAAAAGAACACGGAAGTAGAACCCAAGCCAAGCATGTGCTCAATAGCCAACCCTTAAACTTGCAAGCTCAATGAAGAGGTTGCAAGATCAAGGGAAGGGTAGAGAACGCATGTGAAGTGACGAACTAGTCCCGGGAGAAAATACGACCTTTGAGATCAATAACTAACCCTTACCCATTCAAGCTCAATAAAGAGGTTGAATGAGCAAGAGAAAGCAAGAATCTCAAGGGGAAGAAGAAACACAAAAGAATGATACAAAACCCTCATCTTTATTCATATCCACAAAAAGCTCTCACTACAATTCATGGAAGAGGAATGAAGAAGAAGAAGAAAAAGAACTAAAACTACAAAAGAAAGGGGAACAAAAGAATGCAAAGAATGACCCTTGGCTTTGGCAAGTTCTGCTGTATTTATAGGCAGGGAAATGGGGTTCTAGGGCAACCAGCAGACCAGAGATGAAGTCCCAAGAATACCCCCAAAAAACGTCGGCAAGTGGGCCCCACATGGCCGCGGAAGGGCGGCCAAAACCCCTATTTGGCCGCGCTTCCGCGGCCGTTTGGTGGAGTTGGGCTTGGGGATTTCTTGTGGGTTCCTGGTTTTGTGTCCCCTGTTGTCTGGTACATGTAGTTTCTGAAATTACTTTCACATTTCTTCCAGAATTTCTGTTGAGGAAAGGTGGACTTTTTGTCAAGATTTGGAATGATTGCCTCGAGCTCCGCGTAGATCTCTTGGATCTTGTGCTACCATTGAGCCTTGTGCCTGAAAGCGACATTGATTTGACATTTTGTCTTCCTAAACTGGTATCTGGCAGCATACGGATGAAGAGCGGAGACCGTGTTTTATCAGTGGTTGGCAGGAACCCGGATATTGTCGTGTTTTCCATGAATTTCACCGTTTTAGGACCGAGAACCTGTATTCTGCAAATATGTGATAAACACGGATAAAAAGCACCTACCTATAAACACACGAGCGTAAGAATGGGCGGTATAAAATGCAGTATTCTGTTATGAACACTAGCGCGGGTGTAAGACATAAGTAACATCTATATAATATATCATATATACTATATACAGTATCTATCACAGAACATCACATGATCACATCACAGATATCACAGCAGAAGAATCATATGAAATATTGGATATACTAGGACGTCCGTGTTTTCAATACGAGCCAGTATAAAACACGGATTCCACGGTCGTGATGAATAGCCAAACCCACACCCCTAGACCCCTACGAGAGCGGCAAGCAACCCTACCAATTCTAGGGTTAGGAGACCCGGACTCGACTCCTCGAGTTGGTCTCCCACTGTACCCCAGAACCCGGTTACTCGTGCTCCCCTCCTTGGGTCTATCCTAGTGTGGAAAAGTAAATAATATACAAAGGGTGACATCTTCCGCAACCTGGAAGTGCCCCAAATTAAAAGAATATTACATACAAGTTTTTACATGAATGAAAATGAAAAACACTCATCTCACATAAAAAACCCCGGCTATTCAAACACGACGATCCAATATAACATATCCAGCAATACATAGCATCACATGTCATCAACGTAAGTAAATATGCGCATCCCAATTGTCGTTGACATATAGCAACGAAACCGGCGATATCACATATTACACTTACGGTCACAGAAAAGAAAGTGTAAAACTACAACAGTTGGAATCCGCAACCTGCATAGACATCGCATGCCTAATCAAATGAATTCCTTAGACATCGCATGCATAACAATTATAAATCCCGCATTTTAGTCTCAAAATCGAAAACACTTTTCAATATCAAGTCGGGCAATTCAACAAGATTCCTGAAATCCTGATCGAATGCTCGTCGCAAACTTTAGTAGGCGGCCGCACCCCCGATACCGTCGACGAAGTGCACCAAGGCGGAACACCGCTACCGCGAGCACCCGGACGGATGCTTTCGGCGACGGGGTTCTCCTACAGTCACTTGGTCGGGGCTATGGAGTGAGGCTGTCTATTAAGTTTATCCGGCGAGTATCCGCGTACGCTACGTGATTGCGACGGACTTTTGATCACATCAAAATTCCGTGGCAACCGATCAAGTGAGACTAAACTGCTATGTTTATAACATTCATTCAGTTATCTCATAATTTCTTGTGAATTCCAATTATTGTATCACATTCCAGATAAGTAGAAAATGTTAAACTTTCCGATCGAACAATCGAACACCCAAGTTTTCCCGATACAGCTCAACTCATGAAATAAGTTCAAAGACATTCACTTCGTGCCTCAGTACCAACGGTCCAGCCGTAGAAGGGTCAAGCCAACGCCTCACATGTGGCACGCCGTACTGCCCCAAACCCAAAGGTTCAAAGGGCAGTTCAAGACGGTCACATAATCGAGTTAAGGTTTGTTGTCTTCTAGAGGGTCCATCGCGTTACTTGCACTACTTAGAACGTCTTTAAACCACGGAAAAATCCAACACTTGGAAATTTCCCGACAGGGGAAAAATTTGGTATTTATATCCGGTCGAACTTTTTAACATATTCAAAAAATTATCCCGAAAACACATAGACAAAGTTTGATAATCCGATCGAATATACGAACTCCCAATACAACCCAAAAAACTCAACTCATGAGTTCAAATTAAAAAAAAATTCCCAGGAAAACCAACACTAAAAACTAGGAATTACTGTGTAAACATAATCATCTGAAGAGTCAAACTGGCCGCGGAACTGCCGCAATAGGCATGCTATTGCCGCGGTTCCGCCGCGCCTTTAGCGATTCAGGTTCTTGAACTTCACAGTAATTCTTAGAAATACCTGCTGATTTTTCGGCATATTTTTAATTCTCAAAAAACCACGATTTCAGAAAATGTACAGAGAGCATTTTGGATTTAGGGTTTCGGGTTCGTTCGGGTTTCAAACGTCGTCTAGACTTTGCCTAAGGCTTTAGCTAGGCTCTGATACCACTGTAGGGATCCTAGGCACTCTAATGAGGTCTCACAAGGTATCAACCATGCCAATTTAAAAATTTACAAGTGCCGAGAAACCCTAATACGGATCGTTAACTAGAGTTTTAGGCGAACACATGCAACTAGTTAACAATTTAACTAAAAGAACGGAAATACAACCTTTGTAGATCTGGTCCTCCACCTCCATAGCTCCGCAATGAAGTCTCCTCGCTGTCCAAATGGAAACCCGGGCTCTAGCGTCGGCTTCATCGGAGAAATGGGCGGGCAAGGTCGTCGGCTTCGTGCCGAAGATGATCTACATCGAGGCATCACAAGATCAAGCTCCCACTTCACCAAGTCATGAAACTTGTGAAGAAAACACCCTATACTACTTGGCAAGTGGTAGAGGATGAAGAAATAGGAAGTGGGTTCACTTTAGAATTGGATTTCTCACTCATTTTCTCAAGTTGCCATTGATGGTGGCAAGGTTCTCTTCTTGTTCAAGATGAAGAAGAAGATAAAGATGAATAAGATAAGTTTTTTTAAAAAGAAAAATAAAATGAATACTTATCATAATCCAACCATGGTCAAGTGTAGAGAATGAACTAGGGTTAAGTGGAATGGTTAGGGTTAAGCATGAGACAAAATGGTGACTTAGTCAAAGCTTCATGAAGCTTCAATATCAAACATAGAAAGCCACCATTTTCTCTTTATCATTTTCTTTTGTCAAAATGAACAAAAGAAATAAATAAATGAATAAGTAAATAAACCAAAACCCTAACCACTCATATAACCATGGTTTAATCTTTACACAAACTCAAGTAAGCATGTATCATCAAACATGATACAATCAAGTGCACAAAAGTATATCACATATACAACTTGTGAACTTCAAGTGAGAAAATCCATTTAAAGTGAACCAATACTAGTTAATGCAAAGTAATATATCAAATATATAATTATACATTAAATCATTAAATCAACACTTGATTTAACGATCCGGTCATATCGCATATAACCGACTAGTATCCTATGTATCGGCTTACCGAATCAATCCTTGATTCGATAACTAGGTTATATCGCATACAACCTTTCGATACATTCATCGCGAGAATGAAATACGGTATCACATACACGCATTATTCTCGGTCCCGCACATATCTCATATGCGCTCCTATTTCATTTCGCTTGAGCCAGGAAACCTCTGTGTAGGACTCTAAAGACTCGTCAATACGCCGGCAGCAGGTGATGATCATATCAAACACCCACAAGCCGCAAGCGGTCTGCTAAACGTAACGGCCACCCGGGTATTGAGCGATCAGAAGATCGACGAGCAAGCCCGCTCATACTCCTGTGAATCCAACCAGTAACACTTACTGCACAGTCCGGTCTGTTCATCTGATATGTCGCATATATCGCCTAGGGGTGGTAAACGTCAGACCCCAATAGCTCGATAAGTCGTGTCGATATGAGGTCTATAACAGTTCGAGAAACTACAGGTAACACTTACCAGTAAATCTCAGCAACCCTGGCCAGGGATTTCCGGTTATAGCCAATCGAACACAGCGCAACATCAACTCCCTATACCGGGAGAGACGAATCCCCTCCTATCGCTCATTGCCTCCATGTGACTCGGGACTGTACCCAAAAACCACCGTTTTGCATGCCCTCTTGGACGTGGTAAGGTGGAAATCAAAGCACAGTGGGAACCACACAAGACTCTATGACGATCTCGGGTCAACTCTGTACCAGTGTCACCAGAGAACTGCCATCTGACGTAAGGTATAATACCATCTGGGAGTTCTCGGCGAGTCCGTCCAGTGTACCCAGTCTCCACTGAGCACCCGTATATCATCTCTGATGTCAAACACCAATGGATATGGGATCATCCATCGCCCATCTGTATGGGTCGAGAAGGTATACGCTAGTCTACTCTGGTATATCGATGCCCCGTCTCGATACACCCACGACTAGGGACTTTGAAAGATGTACTTATAGACTATCTGTCCCCACTAGTATGATCTGCATCATAGTCCAGGTAGTCAAGTACACATCCTAAGGGCTTTACCAACATGTAACAGAGAGACAATCAGTATACACGTTAAGGTAAAGATCAACCAGATAGCATACTATCATGTCGAGCAAGAAAGTCCTCCCTATATATGTCCCAGCATCCACTACAATATACATCCTATGTATAGTAATGGCCTCTAGGGCATACATATAACTAACACTTCCGAACTCTAGAGAGGCTCCACAAGCCGAATGATCCATGCTTGCTTGAAGTCTTCCTTTTTGAAGATGATCTACCTTGAAGAATCTTTAACTCAAGCTCTCACTTCTCTAATAAAATATTAATGAAGTAAACACCCTAATCTAAGTGGCTAGAATAGATGAGGATGATGAAGTAGGAATTTATCTCTCTTTTGTTTTCATTTTCTCACTTTAATTCATCACTTTCCAAAAAGCTAGAAAGCTTTTTTCAAGAGGAAGAAGAAGAAGAAATCTATTTGTGATGAATAATGAAATTATTATTATGGTTACAAATACAACCTTGGGTCAAGTATGAAGGCTTAACCCTTGTAGAGACTTAACTAGGGTAAAGGGTTTGGGTTGGGTTAAGAAATATCTTCACAAAATATCAATCCAAAATATCTAAGCTTAAAACAAAATAAAGCTTCTAGAAGCTTCATGAAAAAGCTAACCCAAATCAAACCCTAACTATGTTTAATCTCCACAAATCATGTTGTATTTGTAATCATAACTTGTTACAATATTATATATCACATATATAATATATTTTTGTAACAAAAGAATAACATATATCGCATATATATTAATGTATTATCCGGTGAGAAAATGAATCAATAAAGTGAGTTTATATTAGATAATATAATGTAATATATCACATATATAATTATACATTAAATTATCGAATCAACACTTGATCCGACAATCCGGCTATATCGCATATAACCGACTAATATAACATGTACCGATTCATCGAATAAACACTTGATCCGATGACTCGGCTATATCACATATACCCGGCCGATATCATATATCGCGAGAATAGAATACGGTATCTTATATCGTATTATTCTCGGTCCCGCACATATCACATATGTTCTCCTACTCCGTTTTGCCTGAGTCAGGAAACCTCTGTGTATGACTCTAAAGAATCGTCAATACGCCAATAGTTGGTGATGATCATATCAAACACCCACAAGCTGCAAGCGGTCAGCTAAACGTAATAGCCACCCAGGTATTGAGCGATCAGAAGATCAACAAGCAAGCCTGTACATTCTCCTGTGAATCCGATCAGTAACACTACTGTACAGTCCGGTCTCTTCGTCTGATATGTCGCATATCCAGTCTAGGGGTGGTAAACGTCAGACCCCAGTAACCGATAAGTCGTGTCGATGTGAGGCTTATAACAGGTCGAGAAACTACTGATAACACTTACCAGTAGCACTCTATATCACCCCTAGCCAGGGACTTCCAGTTATAGACAATCGAACACAGCACAACATCAACTCCCTATACCAGGAGAGACGAAACCCCTCCTATCGCTCATTGCCGCCATGCGATTCGGGACTGTACCTAAAAGCCACCGTTTTGCACGCCCTCTTGGACATGGTAAAGTGGAAATCAAAGCACAATAGGGAATCACACAAGACACTATGACGATCTCAGGTCTATAGACTAACCTGTACCAGTGTCACCAGAGAACTGCTATCTGACGATTGGTATAAATCCATCTAGGATTTCTCGGCGAGTCAGTTCAATGTACCCAGTCTCTACTGAGCAACCGTACACCATCTTTGATATCAAACACCGATGGATATGGTATCATCCATCGCCCATCATATGGGTCAAGATGCGTATATGCTAGTCTACTCTGGTGTATCGATGCCCTGTCTCGATACTCCCTCGACTAGGAACAGTTATAGGATGTACTCGTTGACTACCCTGGCCCCACTAGTATGATATCATCATAGTCCCAGTAGTCGAGTATATATCTTAAGGGCTTTATCAACATGTGAGAGCAAGACAGTAAACTAATACAAGTCAACATGTTAAGACAAAGTGAAACCAAATAGCATACTATCATGTCAAGCAAGATAGTCCTCTCTATATATATCCAAGGATCCACTATAATATACATCACATGTACAACAATAGCCTCTAGGGCATATATATAACTAACAATCTCCCACTTGCACTAAGGCCAGCTGTTGTAGTATCTCATACCCAACATCCCGAAGAGTCTCTCAAACTGTGTCTGGGGAATGGCCTTCATGAGTGGATCCGCAGTGTTGTCCTTCGTTTCAACTCTCCTGACCTCGATCTCCTGGCGATCAACTATCTCCCGGATCATATGATACCGCCTCAGAATATGTCTGGACTTCTGATGGGACCTGGGTTCTTTGGCCAAAGCCACAGCTCTATTGTTATCACAATACAAAGGTATTGGATGCTCAATGGATGGAACCACACCAAGTTCAGTGATGAACTTCTTCATCCAGACAGCCTCTTTGGCAGCTTCGTTGGCAGCGATGTATTCAGCCTCCATCGTCGAGTCTGCAACGGTTTCTTGTTTGGAACTCTTCCAATACACCGCCCCTCCATTGAGGGTAAAGACAAATCCCGAGTGCGACTTAGAGTCGTCCTTATCACTTTGGATGCTTGAATCGGTAAAGGACTCCACCTGGAATTCACCGTTACCATACACCAAGAACATCTCCTTAGTCCTTCTCAAGTACTTGAGAATGTTCTTCACAGCTATCCAGTGACCCTCTCCAGGATCTTCTTGATACCTACTCACTACATTTAGTGAGTATGCTACATCGGGTCTAGTACATAGCATCGTGTACATGATAGAGCCTACTGCCGAAGCATAGGGTATCTCTTGCATGCGAGCTCTTTCCAAATCAGTCTTGGGAGACATCTCTTTGGAGAGAGTGAGTCCAGAATTTGTGGGTTGGTTCCCACGCTTGGATTCTTCCATACTAAACCTCTTTAGTATGGTGTCAATGTACCTGGATTGGGACAATCCCAGTATCCTTTTAGATCTATCTCTATAGATCATAATTCCCAGTATGCAGGAGGTGTAAGGTTCCTAGGCACTCATACAAGGGTCTATAAGGTATCAACCATGCCCGATTTAAAATTTAGGCATGCCGAACAACCCAAACTTAGGATCTTTGCTAGATAATTAGGGTTTCACATGCAAGTAAACATCTTTACAACTAAGAGAGAGGGATTACAACCTTTGTAGTCCGCTCCTTCGCTTCATAAGCTCCGAGTAGAAGTCCCTTCACCGCGATCCACAATCTTCCGGACTCAAGAGAGGCTCCACAACTCGAATGATCCATATTTGCTTGTAGTCTTCCTTTTCTTTGATGATCTACCTCGAAGTTCCTTTAACTCAAGCTCCTTATCACTAATGAGGTGAACACCCTAATCTAATTGGCAAGATTAGATGAGGATGATGAAGTAGGATTTATGCTCTCTTTTATTATCAAATTCTCACTCTAATTCATCACATAAAGAAAACCTAGAAAGTTTTTTCAAGGCTCAAGGAAGAAGAAGAAGAATTAATCCTTTTGTGATGAATAATGAAAATCATTATATGATTACAAATGCAACCATGGTCAAAGATGACAAGGCTAACCCATGTAGAGAGTTAACTAGGGTTAAGGGTATGGTTTGGGTAAGGAAAATATCTCACAAAATATCCATCATAATATCTTTGCAAGAAACAAAAGGAAACCTTCTAGAAGGTTCATGAAAGAACTAACCCAAATCAAACCCTAACCATGTTTAATCTCCACTAATCATGTTGCATTAGTAATTATAACATGTTACAATATTATATATCACATATATAATATATTTTGTACCAAATGAAAATAATACAATTAACATATATCGCATATATATCAATGTATTACCCGGTGAGAAAATGAATCAATAAAGCGAGCCAATATTAGATAATGTAATGCAATATATCATATATATAATTATACATTAAATTATCGAATCAACACTTGATCCGACAATCCGGCTATATCGAATATAACCGACTAATATATCATGTACCGATTCATCGAATCAACACTTGATCCGATGATCCGGCTCATATCAAAATATCGCGAGAATAGAATACGGTATCTCATATTGTGTTATCCTCGGTCCTGCACATATCACATATGTTCCCCTACTCCGTTTGGCTTGAGTCAAGAAACCTCTGTGTAGGACTCTAAAGAATCGTCAATACGCCGGTAGCAGGTGATGATCATATCAAACACCCACAAGCTGCAAGCGGTCAGCTAAACGTAACAGCCACCCAGGTATTGAGCAATCAGAAGATCAACAAGCAAGCCTGTACATTCTCCTGTGAATCCAATCAGTAACACTCCCGTACAGTCCAATCTCTTCGTCTGATCTGTCGCATATCTAGTCTAGGGGCGGTATATGTCAGACCCTAGTAACCGATAAATCGTGTCGATGTGAGGCTCATAACAGGTCGAGAAACTACTGGTAACACTTACCAGCAAATCTCCAAATCAGCCCTGGCCAGGGACTTCCAGTTATAGCCAATCGAACACAGCACAACATCAACTCCCTATACCGGGAGAGACGAATACCCTCCTATCGCTCATTGCCTCCATGTGATTCGGGACTGTACCCAAAAGCCACCGTTTTGCACGCCCTCTTGGACGTGGTAAGATGGAAATCAAAGCACAGTGGGAATCACACAGGGTCCCGACAGCGCCTCGGCCGTCAAAAACACGGCCAAAATGCGGAACAAAAATTTTCTGAAACTGGCGCTACCGCTACCCGAATCCCGGATCGACCTTAAACCCTAAACTAGCAAATTAACTAAGAGTTGATCCGAGTCCTTCGGTCTTCATTCCAAGCTCCTAGTGGTTCTTTGATGTGGTTTGGTTGCCGGTCCTCCTCCATCTCCGATGATCCACCCGAAGGAAACGACGCATGCTCCAGCTTCGTCGAACGAAGCAACCGACGCTCAAAAGTTGCTGGCGATGGAGAGTTGAGGTGTAGTAGTGTGTCACTATATTTTCTCTCATAGCCCAAAGGTCAAATGGGCAACCATAGAAGATGAATGAAGTGAGGAGACTATAGCATGAACAAAGGAAATTTGGCTAAGTATTTTTGTGTGTGCTTGAGAGAGTGGGAGAGAGAGCTAGTGTAATGAATAATAATCAAATGAAAATGAACCCCCATGCCCACAATAATGTGGCCGGCCCCCTTCTCTCTTAATCACAAAAAAATATCATTTCCTTTTTTCAAATTAAACAATTAAAACAATAAACAATGCAAACCATGCTTTGAATCCATGTTCATGCCATGCTTGTGCCACCTCACACCCTCTACCTCATTATTAAACAAAATGGATTTCCATAAATGGAAAATCAAATAATGAGGTGGCAAAGGTTGTAGAAGCTATTCCGTATAAAATACGGAATACTTCCCGGTACATGTATCGAAATACATATACGCGTATTCGTACAAAAATACGAATAGCCAAGAGAGAAAATAAATAGCGAACAATAATACTAGAATACATATATATAAATACATATGTAAATTATTAAATCAAAATCTGATTTAATAAACTGGCTTAATCCTAAGCCGCTAGTATTATCAACTGTCCGATTAAAGTCTGCGCAGCGTGCACATATTTAATCGGACACCTGTATGTACCAACATACGCCATGTACACTGATTTAATCAAAAACATTTCTAAACCGCAATCAAGAACGGCGTCGCTTGGTAGCTAGCCGGTGAGTACGGGTCGGTCCACAGGGATGTTGTGAATTTCCTAATTGCTTTTACGAGTTAATTCCGATTAGTGTGAACGGATTGATTAAATCCAAAAACTAAATTAATCTAGATCTAGATATTGCTAGGGTTAGGTCTAGGTTAAGTTTGGAAAGTCAATAAATCTCACCGCTTTCTATACCCCTATTAAGATCTATTAGGTGTTATGGTAATTATTAATAAAGTGGATTAGAACCATTCGGGAAGATGTTTCTTCCTCTAGGTTCTTGTGCTTCCTTTATCAATCCTTACCCTAACCTCCATGGAAAACACGCTCAACCGGGCATTTATACTACGGTATCACCGCTACCTCGTAGGATAGGGTGCCGTAGGGAGCGGTATGTGCATGTATGCATGAAGTCCTAGGAAAATATATAATGGGCAAGAAAGGGGTGAAAGATCTTCATCTCTCAAACCTTCCCCAAAGCTAACCCTAACAAGCGAGGAGACTACTCGCTCATTAGGGAATTGAAAAATATTTATCTAGGACAGAGAATAAAAGATCTAACTATCTAACTAGGGCAAGAAATTAAATTTAACTAGGGCAGATAAGAAATTACCTAGGGCAAGAATTGAAAACTTACTCCTAAATTGATGCTCTCCAAAAAGAATTCTGAATTTTATTAATGAAAGAAGGCATAGCCTAATACAAGGATTTGGGTCTCTATTTATAGGACATAGAAAACCCTATGTTTATAATCGCCGCATGTCTGCTATTACAAAAATACCCCTAGGAAGACTAGTTAGCGCCGCCAAGAAACTTGGTAAATTTTTCGCCACTACGGGCCATATACGGCCGCGGAACCTCGGCCGCATCCCTGGTTTGGTCGCGGTTCCACGGCCATATGAAGAGCTTGGTTCTTGAAACTTCTTGGGCTGGCTCTGGTCTTTCTCTTCTTCTTATTTCTTTGGTTTGTTCTTCAGATTGGCTTCTAGGTTTCTTCCAGATCTCCACAGTGAATAATTGTAGTGGATTTTTACCGTTGCTTCGTGACGAAGTCTTGAACCTTGCGCTGCCCAGTACTTTATGAACTGATCTTCGTGTAGGCTTGATCAAGATTCCACCATTTATTGGTCGTAGTCTCACTTTGTATCATCTTTTCCATCAAGTTCAATGTTTTTGCTCCGAGAACCTGTAACCTGTAACTAAGTAGCAGACATGGGTCAAAAGCACCTGTTTATTTGTAAAATGCATAAGAATGGGAAATATAATAATGCAATATTATGGTATAAACAAATACCCCCAAACTTATCTATTGCTCGTACTCGAGCAAACCTAGTTTTATTCTCAACAAAATCCTAACCTCTCTTTCGCAGGGAAACGTGATTGCACTGAGCACGTGCAACAAGCCGTTAAACCTTTAGGTGTCCCAAGTAGGAAGAGTGTTGTCTCCTGAGGGTTTTCAGCGGATACTACCCACAAAATCCTATCAATTAGGCCCATTGACTTTTATTCTCCAATTAGATTTTCCAACAAGGAATTCTATTATCTTCGACTCATAAATTATCCACCCGTATTCTTCTCACCTCCTTATCAGTTAACTTAAGATTATATATGTTCTGTAGACTTACTTAGCTTTTGGCATCTCTTAAGTTTTCCTTCTAGGGTTCTATCTCAACTTAGGAATTTTTATCATCTCTACTAAAGATACAAGTCCTATTCTTCATTCCTATCTCTTATCTAAACCTCTATCACATACCCCTACGTGTGTGTATATATCACCCTTACACTTGGAAATTCAAATCAAGCAATCATACTCTTGTCCATTGTCCAAAGCACTTCTTAATAGGTGAATTTTTAGATGAATTTCGCTCACACATCCTTCATGCGACTGTTAATACTTCTTGAGGTACCACAACCGATTACAAGATGTGTTTGCACAATAAGGCGTAATTCCTAGTCTTGTAACACCTAAGGCTTTAGCAGTGACTCTCAAACCAGTTGGTCTAAGGCACTAGGTGATGAAGCACCCTTGCTAAATATTTTTCTATTTTTTCAGCCTTAAGTAATTACAAAAACCAGTGTTCATTTTTTTCTTTATTCACACTTGTATATTTTTTTTATTTTTCATCGTACTAAGGAGTTTAGACAAGAGCATTTCAAGGTCTCTTCTACTATTCCAAGTTTCAAGGTGCGTGTTTGTGCAAGTTGTAAGGTGTATATTTTCAGAATTTAAACTTAAGCTAGGAATTATTTTTCAAACTTATACTTTAATAAAAACATCAATACTCTTCCCTTGTTTTAACTTAGCCCAAGAAGTGAACTCAAAATTTGCCTATTTCTAAATAAACTACAAAGACGTATACTTTCTACCGTTAAACTTTAAGAAATGTTATTTTTAGGGTTTTTAACTCACTAAGTCTAAGATCTAGTTGTTCATGGCTAGTTAACCTTTTTGTCAAACTCAAGTCAATTATGGCCAAAATTGAATACATTTATTTTTATAATTTTTAAAATTTTCAATTTTTTATGGGTTTTAAAATAAGTATGCAAATGCAAAAAATGTACATATGAATGCGAAGGAAGAAGGCTTACCGATCATACCCCCAAACTTAAAATTGACAGTGTCCTCACTGTCATGCTACGCCGAGAGGGTCAAAATGTCGGCACTCCCCTGTTTATTTATTTATAATTTTTTTTTATTTTTTATTGTTAAAATAAAAACAAAATATATATACAACAAGGTTCCCCCCAAACTTAAGTAAAACAGCGTTAAAGTTTAGAGTTAGGGAGGAGAAAAATCTAACTATACAAGGCCTTACACAGACCAAAAGTTAGCACCAACCATTCAAAAATTCTATCGTGATAATGGTGGGGTTAGTGAAAGAATGGAGTGTAAAGAAAAGAAATGAGAAGCGTACGAGACCGTGTGGAGATAGAAACGGTATACGGTCTCGGTGGAGGAGAATGGCGGAGGGAAAAAGGAAATGGTAGTGGTTCTACTTCTTCGAGTGGAGGTTGATTAATCACAAAATCCGTATCGTTTAAGAATGCGAGTTCGTCGGCGAAAATATCTTCGAAACTTTAATCGAAGGTCCGATTGAACGTTTCAATCTCAAAAAAGTGTCACACCAGAATTCAACACACTTGATTGTGATTCAAATCGGATTGTGATTCATCAACACTCAGTATCATTAAAGGAAGACTAGAAGAGCCAAAGAAAGTGGGAATACGAACTTGAGGGTGAGGATGGAGTGTATAAATTAGCACAATTTGTAATGACCGATGTGTAAAAAGAGATTGTGCTAATCTATCAACCCGCGGAAAATTGAGATTAAATCCCTCAAGATTCGTGAGCAAACATGGGTATGTCGAATTTGGTATTGGAGATGAAAGCGTAACGGTCTCTTGCAAGGTCGGAACGAGGACGGAGGGAAGTGAGTGTGGAAGGGTATTAGTCAAAGATTCAGGAGGGTGTACACAATCAGTGGAAGGGACATGATGAATTGGGAAATCCGACTCATCAAACAAAACTGGTTCATTCTCAATAATTTTCTCAATATTCTCCTCAAAATTTTGCTTATCCATGCTATTATCATCAAAATCAAGACGCATATGAAGTTCGGGAAAAATATTTAATGACTCGGGATGATGAATTAGACATAAAATTTCAATCGAATCTACGGGTTCATCATCCAAAATATTCCCGACGTCTATATCCTCAATCAAGTGAAAATCAATTTTTTCTGACATCTCATCAAAAGCATGAATATTTATCAATTTAGGTTCTAGAGTGGAGGTGTAAAGTTCAAAAGGATTAGGTGTGGTTTCACTTGAAAGGGAATCTTCACAATCTGGTAAATCAAGCACTACAAAATCACACAACTCGTTAAATGTTTTATTTTCAACTTGTGAATCATTTGGGACGATCGATGGAAAACCGGAGTTGTGGGCTTCAATTGGGTATGGGTAGGTTTGATTTGGAAAGGTGTAGAACTCACTCTCTCCTCTCAAATTCTCACTCTGTCCAACCGCCTCCTCATGCATTGGAATTTTTGGAGCTAGTTGGAAACTAGCTACCGGTTCACTAGGTTGCATAAGAGCGGCCATGGACGCATCCACATTCCTCATCATTTTGTTTGTTGCTAAAATATAAGCTTCCAACGACTGTTCCAAACTAGACATGGGTTGTGAAGGGGTCTCGGTAAAAGATTCGAAATTGTTTGGATACGTGAAACACCCAAATGGATGTGTAGAAGTAATGTCAAGTGAAGGTGGGAAAGTCGGGTAGGACTGGTAGGAATTGGATGGTTGGACAGGAGTAGGATCAACATTTGTATAAAAAGGTGAATGGACTTGTTGATCCCTAGAACTGGATGTGTGGAGAGAAGTGAAAGATCGACTACGAGATTGTGCAATATGCTCAGCAATAGACAAAGGTTTAGGAGTTACAACAGGACTTGAAAAAGTGGTGTCAACATGAGAAGGTGGTGAAGGTTGAAATGGTTGACACAAAGTAGATTGCAAAGTCGAACTGTTTCTCCTAGACGCTTCTATTCGATCTTTCAAAGAAATTTTGGGCATGGAGGGGTCGTCCTTAAATCGACCGAAACAATTCGCGTAAGAGGCAAAGTTTGGTTCAGGGTACCAAAGTTCGGCAAGAGATTTATGAGGTGGGGTACCCATGATGTAAAAAGGAGAAGAGAAAGAAGGTGGGTGGTGCAAGGAGTTCTTAGCGACAAGTTGCAAGTTTTTTATAAAAATTTTCCTTTTTCCTTTTTCTCTTTATTTGGAATTTTTGCAAAGAAGATTTTTGATAAAGGGTTTAGACACACTTTTAATCAACCAAAAATGCACAATCAGGCCTAGATCTAGGGCCACCTACGTCAGCTAGACAGCTCCTGACTATTCCAAAGGGCTAGAAATAGGGTCTAAAACCGTCTCTTCACCGCCAATTACGGCCAGGTAAGTGCCAGGTGAGTGGGAGGCTCTCCACTACAAGTAGTGGCCCTAATTAAGTAACCACTCGCCTTAGACACAGTTGTCTAGACACCGCAAAGTCAGGTTAGGATCAACGGCCGATGCCTACAACTAGTCCTCTGGCCTATTGAGCGCGACGTCCTTAGGGTTGAGTCTAGTATTTTTTAATTAAATGAAGGTCAATGCAAAATGCCTTATGTGATTTCTGGGGTCTTGGGAAGGGTGATGAAATCCCCACCCAATCTGGATTGGTTTCAAGCCCCTTAAAGTCCGATTAAATATATGCAAAACAGTAACAACCACTTGCAATCAATTTTTTTATTTAAACGCGGCGCAAAGAATCCTGCACAAGATTTATTATTGGAAGGGGAAAGATTTTTTTAGGCGCAAAGAATCCTGCAGGAGATTTCACAAAAGATATATTGAGATTTGCAGAGGAGAGAGAAAGGGAGATTATAGTGCAATTTTAGCTTGCTGACGTCACCACGGTGCCGCCCTTCCGCGGCCGAAGCGTGCATACCGCCGCGGTTCCGCGGTTTTCTAGACAGCTCGAATCCTGAAAATTTTTTTAGATGATGATTTTACCAGAGCACCGCGCTTCTGCGGTCTGAGTGGGGATACGGCGGCGGCTCCGCGGTCTTCCTGCATTTTTAGTTCTCCAAATCTTTGATGCTCCTCTGTTGTTGTAATCTTCTGTTGTTAGGATCGTCTATTTTCCGTTTTGATCTCTGTAGAGTTTCAGATCCGAATTTGTTCTGCGGTCCTGCAAAATTCACACGAAAAATACCCTTCACAAAATAAAAGAAGGTAAATATATATTTATATTTTTCAGTTTTTATGATTTTTCAGTTTTATATTAACCCGAAATCGCAAAAAGAAAATAACACGCCATCCCCGGCAATGACGCCATTTGATTTAATCAAAAATATTTCTAAACCGCAATCAAGAACGGCATCGCTTGGTAGCTAGCCGGTGAGTACGGGTCGGTCCATAGGGATGTTGTGAATTTCCTAATTGCTCTTACGAGTTAATTCCGATTGGTGTGAACGGATTGATTAAATCTAAAAACTAAATTAATCTAGATCTAAATCTTGCTAGGGTTAGGTCTAGGTTAAGTTTAGAAAGTCAATAAATCTCACCGCTTTCTATACCCCTATTAAGATCTGTTAGGTGTTATGGTAATTATTAATAAAGTGGATTAGAACCATTCAGGAAGATGTTTCTTCCTCTAGGTTCTTGTCCTTCCTTTATCAATCCTTACCCTAACCTCCATGGAAAACACGCTCAACCGGGCCTTTATACTACGGTATCACCGCTACCTCGTGGGATAGAGTGCCGTAAGGAGCGGTGTGTGCATGTATGCATAGAGTCCTATGAAAATATATGACGGGCAAGAAAGGGGTGAGAGATCTTCATCTCTCAAACCTTCCCCAAAGCTAACCCTAACAAGCGAGGAGACTACTTGCTCATTAGGGAATTGAAAAACATTTATCTAGGACAGAGAATAAAAGATCTAACTATCTAACTAGGGCAAGGAATTAAATTTAATTAAGGCAGATAAGAAATTACCTAGGGCAAGAATTGAAAACTTACTCCTAAATTGACGCTCTCCAAAAAGAATTCTGAATTTTATTAATGAAAAGAGGCATAGCCTAATACAAGGATTTGGGTCTCTATTTATAGGACATAGAAAATCCTAGTTTTACAATCGCCGCATGTCTGCTATTACAAAAATACCCCTAGGAAGACTAGTTAGCGCCGCCAAGAAACTTGGTAAATTTTTCGCCACTACGGGCCATACACGGCCGCGGAATTGCGGCCGCAGCCCTGGTTTGGCCGCGGTTCCGCGGTCATATGAAGAGCTTGGGTCTTGAAATTTTTTGGGCTGGCTCTGGTCTTTCTCTTCTTCCTATTTCTTTGGTTTGTTCTTCAGATTGGCTTCTAGGTTTTTTCCAGATCTCTACAGTGAATAATTGTGGTGGACTTTTACCGTTGCTTTGTGACGAAGTCTTGAACCTTGCGCTGCCTTATACTTTGTGAACTGATGTTCGTGTAGGCTTGATCAAGATTCCACCATTTATTGGTCGCAGTCTCACTTTGTATCATCTTTTCCATCAATTTCACTATTTTTGCTCCGAGAACCTGTAACCTGTAACTAAATAGCAGACATAGGTCAAAAGCACCTGTTTATTTGTAAAATGCATAAGAATGGGGAATATAATAATGCAATATTATGGTATGAACATACACCATATCGCCTGAACCGTGAAAACCCTCTGTGTGGGACTCTAAAAACTCGTCAATACGTTAGCAATGGGTTTAACCATAAGCACGTCAGCGGCACTAGTTGTACGTAACGGCTACCCAGGTATTGAGCGAAAGGGAGACTGACGAGCAAACTCATCCTGAACCCCTACTGAGTCTGTCAGTGACAATATCCGTACAGTCTGGTCTGTTCGTCTAAGAGTATCGCATATCGAGTCTAGGGGGTGGATAAAGTAAGATCCCTAACAACACGATATTTAGTGTCGGCATGTAACCCATCACCTTCTGAGAAACTATCGATCCTGGATCGGTAATCCCCGTCTACCATGGCCATGGATTTGTGGTGATGGCCACCCGAACACAATGCGACATCAACCCCCAATACCGGGAGAGACGAATCCCCGACGATCCGATCACTGCCTCCATATGGCTCGGGACTGTACCCAACTAAAACCTGTTTGCATGACTCCTTTGAGCCGTGGTAGGGTAGCAATCAAAGCACAGTGGGAACTCACACGAGACAAATGACGATCTCAGGTCGACAGACTAACCTGTACACATGTCACCTGGGAACTGCTATCTGACAATAGGTATAATACCAACTAGCAGGTTCCCGGCGAATCCATCCAGTGTACTCATAACCCATTGAGCACCTGTATACTATCTTAGGTGAACAAACTAACACCAATGGCTTGTGAGACCTGGCCACCGCCTCTTGTCGGGGTCTCGATCAGTATACACTAGTCTACACTGGAGTATCGATGCCCGGTCTCGATACTCTTACGTCTAGGGACATTTAAGGATGTGCTTATAGATCCCAGCTCCCATATATATGATCGCCATCATAATGCTGGCAGTCAAGCAAGAATCCTATGGGCTCTATCAATATGTACTTGATGATAAAGACAAACCAGATAGCATACTATCATCTTGAGTAAGACTGTTTTATCAGTATAGGTCCCCACTCAATCATCATAATCACAAGTCCGCGACTGTCAAGTGCATGTCATCCCGAATCCTCGGACATCACACCCTATTACCTTCTTACCAGATCCATCTCCTATTCTGATTAAGTCAAAACCTATGACTGTCACATCAAAAATAGATGATCTATTTCCGCTATGCCTGCTTTAGTCTATAAATAGACATAAGCTAATTGCCTACTATTCTTCCGCTGCTCCCACTGACTACAACAACCCTCCGGCAGAGTCATATACACGTGCACTTCTAAAGCTAGTTTAGAATGACGCTATACTCATCCTCCTGCCGGGTCTTATAGTCTAGAACAACAGCAATGGAAAGTCTGGGTAAACAAGAACCTCTCTGTCACCGTCTTTGAGAAGACCGAAGTACCTCTCGGGCGCCTGAGGTTACCCACCAAAATCTGCGGAGTGGTTAATGGAACGTCGAAACTGATTGAATCGTTAGGTTCTATTAAATCTTCAGTAATCGTTTGTGGTTCTGGAATCACTTCCAGTTCTACTATACTCCCACTATTGTTTTTCAGAAAAAAAATCCATTTTACTAAAACTATAGTGAGTCAAGAACAATATAAATACTGATCTTCCTGATGGTAGAAAGTTAACCCTCGTCAAAGCCCGGGATAACCCACAAACTGCCATTACTGAAACGTGCCTTGAGTTTATCCGTATTCTGGTTTTAAGCATCAGCCGGACAACTCCCTATACCTTAACATCGTCAAGAAATAAATTGATTCTATATATATCTGATATAGAAACAAAAGCACTAATCTAATTTGAACTAGATTCAAAAACATGCATCTGTCTCCAGTGCATATCAACCAAATGGAAAGAGGACAATCAGCATTACTCATCTAGGAGTGCATCCATATATGAGTAACCCGAAAGAGAAGCAAGTTCTTAAAACCATTACTATTAACTGAATACCAAAACACAAGTATCTACATCTTCGACTTCCTCGAAGAATCCTGATACTTACAATAGATGGTTCTCTACTTTATTCTTATACCTATAACTTCTGAATATCTGGACCTTGCATTTCAACGAAATACATGTCCAGAACTGGAGAAGTCATAAGTAAATAGAATATAGTACGAGTACCAACCCCTTTGTCCTAATGGACACTGGACAACATACAATACTTTGTATAAGTCCCCTGAGTTCAATAACTCAAACCTGTGCGTTGTAGGTTAAAAAACTGTACTATGGTTAAGAAGAATTACACCGCTGTTGAATGCACCTTACCTAATCACCAACTGATACAGGTAAATGTCATAGACACAATATCAAAAAGTTTATATCTCACTTTATAAAATAAATGTACAGATATATCAGTTTGAAATTGGTGCATAACAACGGATATTCAAAACCAAATATTTGCCATCCGGCAAAATCCAGATGATTTCCTCAAATATCACCAATTACATTGAATTCTGATATAATGAGGGTCTAATCACCCAATTTCTAATATCTTACTCCCACTCACCATCCGTAATAACATGCAGATGTGAGAAACTGATCTGGTAAATACATACCCTAGAGTTAGATTCCAATTGGGAAAACAATTTTCAATTAACATCGCACAGTGAAACTGAAACATGAAAATGTTTCAAAAGGGGTTAACTGGTAATCCTAGTAACGCCTCTTTCATTATCCTGATTCACGACAGTAACTATATATTATACCTGCCCTCACTGCAATCCTCTTTAATATTTCTTTACTTATTATCTTCTGTACACCTTTTTTAGGCTAACTGGTTTTCTTCTTTCCCTACCCTTCGGCACCAGCCTAAGGTTTGAAAGAAGACTATCCAATAAGCGTAATAGGTGTACTCTCCTAATCCTAGGAGCCCTCGCAACCTGAAAGAAGGTAATGGGAAAAGACATCTGAATAATCCTATTCAATTTCTCCTGAACCAGAATCCATCATCGAAAAAGTTCCTTCGAGTTCGTATATAACCATACGACGGATTTATCCAATGGAGTGGATATCCATAGTGATACGGAGTGTCCTAGAGAAAATCAAAGTGGATGTAGGAGTGGCAGGGGTATACTTGGTTTTTGTCGTGAAAGTTGGTGGTCGCATTTTCCTTTGCCATTATTTTAATCCCTTTATATGTCTTTACTTATTTCCTTCTGTACACCACACTTAAGCTTAATTGGTTTTCTTCCTTCCCTACCGTTCGGCACCTGCCTATGGTTTGGAGGAAGACTATCCAATAAGCTCAATAGGTGTACCCTCTCCTAATCCTAGGAGCCCTCACAACCTGAGAGAAGGTAAAGAGAAAAGACAACCGAATAATCCTATTCATTCTCTTCAGAACCAGAATCCATCCTCAAAAAAGTTCCTTCGAGTTCGTATATAACCATACGGTGGATTTATCCAATGGAAGTGAACATTCGTAGTGGTAAGAGGTGTTCTTGAGAGAAGAAAAGGTGATATTGAAATGGCAATGATGTATGCGACACCGTGACATTCCAAAAGCCAAAGTGTTTAAAGAAGGTTCGGTCAACTTGGTTTCATGAGTTTTAGTCAAAGGTCGGGTCATAGTCGCAGCCAGAGAGAGAAAGAAGAAACACTCAGCGTGCACTCTAACCTAGATCAGAATGGTTAATCATTTTATCTAATCTGGATGACTCCCACTGTTTCCTCGAATTCTCTTCCAAACCCAAAAGGAGAATTAGTCGGAATCACCCGAGGAGTAATCCTACTCATCAGTGGGAATCGGGATCCAACTATCATCGTATGATAACTTGATGGAAGCCACTCAAGTTACCACACTCCAGAAGGTATGCGCAAGCCTGGCAAGTTTCCTGTATGTTTGAAACCCCCGATATGATTTTTACCCCTAACGACTTATAATCTTGACGCTTGCCAAAAAGTTATAGGCCACTAGTCAAGTTCAACCCGTCATTGTCCTGGATTAACTCGAACCCACCCGCACAAGCCCTTGACGCTTGCCAACAAAGCTGTACGACTGTCCCGATCAATCGCATATCCATGCTATAAATAAGTATTATTCAGCTACCATACACTATGTTTTGATGCCTGCCAACAAACATAGCACGAATACCAAATAGTACTTATAAGAAATGACGGAGGGCTACGACAGGTTTTTGGCGAAAAACGTTTAACGTAATGAACTTGATCTCGTTGAAGGAATCCAAGTGGTTTTTTATAAATATATAGTGGCGAAAACTTTTGCTAAAGAGGTCACTCCCGGTGAAGGGATCTCGGCTCTTTCCCCGTCGAATGGGGTGCAGGATATCCCAAACTGAATACCACGCTGCAAAGCAAAAGTAATCGACTATAGTAAAGTTATTATGTTGACGCAAACTTTTACCCAAGGGGTCACTCCCGATGAAGGGATCTCGGCACTTGCCTCGTCGAATGAGGTGCAGGATATTCCAAAATTAATACCACGATGCAAAGCAAAAGATAACGTCTGTAATGTCAGTTTTTTAAAAAACTTGGTTCCAACAACATCATATATAGGTTTGTTTTATCCTTGCATTGATAAGAATCTATGCAGTCCCATCAATTAATCACACCAGAAAAGAACGAAAATAAAATGTACGTATATGCCATCCGCATTCACCACTGGGTCCCGTCATGTAACGTTTTAAAAATAATTAAATAAATAATTAAATGAATAAAATTGTTTAAGTGAATTTTATGAATTTCGGTAAAGTAAAATGTATTTTTCGTAAAACTAAACCGTGATTGTTTTTCATTATAATTTCAAAAATACCTATTTTAATTATGTAATTACTAGTAAATAGTGTTTATTTAGCCACTTATAAATTTTTAGTTTAATTAAATATTTTTCCTAAATTAATTATTTTAAATATTAACATAAGCTTTATTTTACACTAAATTGGTATAAATTTCAAATTTGAATGGTTTTAATTTGTAAAAATGAACCATATTAAAATTTAGTGAGTATCATGCAAAATTTATTTGCAAATTTTTCCAATTTTCTAGAGCTTTCTTGAGTTGTTTTAGAAAAGAATTAAAAGAAAATTTAATAAAAGCATGAAAAGACATAATGATATGATATTTTGGGGGAACCTTCTATATCTTTCTTCACTCATTTCTTTCTCTCCCTCACCTCCTAAACATGGCCGGCCACACCCTCAAGGCACCCCCCATTTCCTACTTCATTTTTGTACAAAAATCCATCAAATTACATAAAAAATTCAATTAAAAATAGACAAAATCATAATAAATTCCTACCCATTATTATTTGCTCTTCTTTACATGGATTTTGGAGATGGGAAGCATGCATTTTGGAGGCTTATTTTCATGTTTGGATTTCTTGTTTGAAGGTATAAATCTTATACTTTTGATTTATTGTATTAGATGTTCATTCTAGCATAATTAGAATTAATAAATTAAATCTATCTTCAAATTTTAAAAATTCAAGTTATGGTTTGTAAATTCAAGTGGTGGTTTTTATTAATTATTTAGGGTTATAATAATTAGTTTAACTCTTTTAGAATTGGAAAATCTTACATGGTTGTTCAATTATAATTTGTTCATTTAAAATTGTTTAAATTAAATATTTTGCTAACTAGGTTTTTATAAAATGTATATGTGGGTAAAATAAAATTCTTATTAAGGTTTTTATCATTATATGGTAGTTTTAATGAGAATATTAGCATATTAATGGAATGAAAAACTTAGTTTGATCACTAGTTTCTTTTGATAATTGGAAAATACTAATAAAATTACTATTTTCGTAAACTAGATTTTGGAAATTCCTAAATATATGAGATTAAAAATTTAAATTATAGTTTCATTATATTATTATCATCATGAATTGTGGTTTAGCAAGTGAATTCATGTAAAATCATGTTTGGTTGTGATATTATGAAATTTTAGATTGCAAAGTGTTGAAAATTTATAAAGGTTGCAAACTAGAAATTTCAAATTAATACAAATTTGTGTAATAAAAATGTAGTAATGGGTTGTATAGTATAATTATGATATTTAATGAGTTTTATGACCATTGGTTTCATTTAAATGTCATGTTTTGAAGAAAAACGGTAAATTGGCATTTTCGGGTTTTACGAAATTGGACGGTTTGATCGATTTTTAGGGTTTCGATGGATTTAAAATGTTTTATAATATAAGTAATGAGATTTAAAACTATGAGTTATTTGTTGATGTTTATCTCGATCCATCGGAGTTTGTACGCCGATATCGAGCGATATTTGGTTCTTTTGCGTGAACGGGACATAGGTTTTAACCTATGCTGGTTCCTTACGTCGTTTTGACTTTTGTATGTGATTCAGTTTACGATACTATTTATATGTTTGCGTTTAGGTACCCTCACGTGGACTGCGAGCGATGAAGAGGAGGATGGCGACACCGTCTTCGGCAGACCTGGACCAGGTGAGTAGATGCATATCTACGGGGGGAAGTCGGGTGGATGGCGTTTAGCACCCCCGCAACGTAAAATAGGAATAATACTTATTGCCATTAGGAAACCAGATGTGACCCTAGATTCTTAATGAGTAGGACCCTAGTAATGAACCTAGGCTGGACTAGACTGATTTAGGAAAACCATACCAGAGGATGAATACCTTGGAAGAGGTTCGTAGGTTTCAGATAGAAACACACACACGCACACACTGAAACTCGACATGGTATACACGTGTATGTGTATATATATATATATAGGACTAGGTATAGGTATATATATATATATATACAACACGTATATGGGATTCATTGATGTGATATGATATCCGAGGTATGATGAAACAGTATAACTGGGCTTGATGCCGTGATTCTTGGCTATATAGTCGTATTAAGTGTTAGCGGATCATTAGAGAATGAGATAATGAACATGTATACATAAATTATAATGGGTGGTGATGATATTGAGGTACATGGGACTCTAAAATAGTACCCGGACTGTAACTTGTGACTGATCACGATATGATATATGTATGACTTGATTACGACATCATATAGGTGTGACCTGATGTCGATATCATATAGGTGTGACTTGATGACGATATGATATCAGTATGACTTAATCACAATATGATACATATGACATGATATCTCTGAGGATAAACTAATGATGCATATTATGATGGCAATGATATATGATTGATGTATGCGATTACAGTTTAGCACCTTGATCATGAGATGTGTTGATGATGACATTATACGAATGAGGAGACACCTAGGAGATACTTGACCCGTACCCCATTATTGGGATGCCGTACGATGGATTTTACCGTATGAGGCATAGATGTGATGATTGATCCGCACTCTTGATTTGAGGAAGTCGTACTATGTACGTGACGCTATTGAAGCAGGATCGCCGACTATTAGAGATATGGACTCAGGCTTTAGGTGTACTTCTATCGACCAGTTCTTAGGTTTAGTTTTCCTTAGGGGGGTTAGATGGACACTAGGTTAGGTTCGAGTCATATAGTGGTAGTGGTAATTGTATATCAAATGAGTGGATAACATACATCTGTCTTTACTTTCATTCCGTAATCATAATATGCATGTTCATATATATGTTTCTATAATCAGCATAAAACTTTGCCTGTTAGGACACCAGCACCATTACCGATGATGCGCATATTCCCTGCACACTTATTTGCCGGCTCACACACATCATCATCGGTAATTGCCATGTCACGTACACTTTAGATCATATTATCTTTTATTGATAGAATCAGTTAACAACTAGACCGATATAATATTGTGATTACTCTCTGATGTTAGTATAGACACGGTATTTATTACTTAGACATTCATGCATTCATATTTTCATGTTATCATGCAGTATTATGGGCATATGCCGACACTTATCATATACTTACTCATGATTTTGAGATTTGGGTTTCTATGAGATTTCTGGATTTTTGGGGAAAACCGCAAGAATATATAAAAAACTTCTCTCTCTCCTCCTCCTCTCTTTTTAAAACATAAGATACGGTTTTCTCGTGATGTATGTGTCGTCCACCATGAGATTTCATATTTTCTGATGGATTTCGAGACCCGATTCGAGGAGTGGATGAACCGTCTCGGGTACATGGTGGGCCCGGTATGGTACCCCGGGGCAAGAAGATCGAGTTGTAGACGATGAGGCTGGCAGGGGAAGGCTACCTACCGGTGATGTATGGCGCGGCGGATATCCAGAGGATACCGACCGTTGTCGTGAGATTTGATGATATGGGCCGATCCGGACTGACGGAGCCCGAGGTATTGAGACTATGAGACTTGAGATTTACATGTTTGTGTCGATGCTAGACACGGATTTCCATGGATTTCATTGTTGAGATTTCAGATTCCTATACACATTTTACTATGATAACAGCTAAGATTTCTTATACAGATATTTCTGGATTTCAGGATTGATTATTTTATATTCATGATGCATGCATATCCATTCATATGACATAGTATTATATGAGGCACTGACACGAGCACGGAGTATCTGCATTTACACGTAGTTTTACCCTGCTATTACTAGATGATTGGGATATAATAGTGTATTATTATGACCTCGGATAGCGTCGTGCATTCGATTTCTTTTCGTAGATGTCTTCTACTCACGAGTTGGCAACTCACCCCCGTTGTGCCAAATTTTATTACAGGTTCGATGTACAGGTTTCCCTTGGCAGTTGCTGGCACATCATTTTCATTTCGGGTGATTTGCACGGTAGGTTGGTTCATTTGTATCTGAACCGCCGTTGTATTTTATTATTTCATTTGTATCTAGAAAGCTCCATCAACCAAACTTGTATTATTTGATAGTTTATTGGACCAGTCTTTTATTTCGACCTTAGAGTCGCGCATGTAATATTCTGATCTGGTGGTTTTGTTTTCTTTGAGTTTTGAGCCTCGCCCTTTGGCGTTGTATATTATGGTGCTTGTTGTGGTTGTTTCCGCCTGTTGGCGTTGAGCTAGCTCCCGTTTGGGGATGCTTTTTATTGTTTATGTATATTATACTTGTTGTACCCGTTTGGGGCCAGTTTTTACAGAGGAGACTCTGCCGAAATTTTTGAGAAAATTTGCTGATGTTTTTTTTAAATTTGTTTTTCTTCATGTTTTCTTTTACTTCTTCTTCTTTTATTTGGTTTAGATTTCTGGGCTTCGGCTTACTTAGGTTACGTGGCGCCTCTAGACGCTTCGTAATCTAAGTGCCGGTCACGTTCCGTACTTTCGGGTCGTGACAAAGTTGGTATCAGAGCGCTAGGTTTAACCTTGTATAAGTCTAGGTGATCCTTGGTTGATGGAGTAGGTGACTTAGGTAGAGTGACGTACCGTTGGTATGATCCGCTGCATACTTACGATACGCTACTCTGCTTAAGGAACCTTAGGATGTACATTTGTTTGCACCGTATTTCATTCGTTCCTTTGATCTATCTTCGTCGATGTCGGAGGGTGGTTTCTGTTACCACGGGCGCACGGTCAGAGGGAGCTGTGGCTCGAATGCGATAACCATTAGAGTATTGGTTATTCTTGAGGATTGAAGCATTGCTTAGCATGCGGACGAAGGGTATTCACATGCCGTCCAGACGAAGTTAAAGGGTTCGAAGGATTATCAGAAAACCATTTTCCTTAGTTTAAAGTATTCGGAAGAACATGCAGGTATTTCGATGGACCCTCTAGAAGAATGAAACCCTAACTCGACATAATGACCACGAAAACGCCCTTGAACCTCAGGGTTTACGGCAGTTCCGCGGTGCCATTAGTGAGGCTTGGGTTTGCCCTTCTACGGCTGGATCATCGATGCTGGGGTATGTACCGGATATTTTTAAACTGTACTTGAGTGTTGAGCTCTCGGGGAATTATGGGATTTTGATAGATCGATCGAAAAGTTTATTGTAGTCCGGATGTCAAGTGAAGGGATCGACTACGTGGGAGACTCTAGATATGAGTATTGCCGTTAGTAGCGCAGTCAGCACAGCTACGAAGAGACGAGTTCGAAGCAATCGACATCAGAGGAGGCGCACATTGACGATAGTCTTTACGGTTGTGATTTGGTTATTTGAATTTCATATTTTCGTTGATTGGATTTTAGTATTTTGAGGACTTTATTCTACGATTGGTATTTCATGTGTGTACCTTCATTACATTCTATTTGTGTTTTATATATCTGTTGTATTGATGTTGTTTAGTACACACCCAGTACACTTGATTTGGTTTTATATATTTTGAGATTTTTGATTTGATTTCATGCAAAGGGGTCACACATGAATTTGACATATGTTTCGACCTAGTTTTCATGCATTTGTACTGTGATTTCGATTTTGATATTCGATGTATGTTTCCGTGCACCATGTGCACCTGATTAGGATTCTTGCGCATACTTGGCGTACTTGATGCGATTTTGTGCACACCAGATGCTCTAAATCGGGGTTTTGTGCAGATTAGATGCACCTGATATTGAGTCGTGCACGCCCGTTGCACTTGACAGATATTTTTGGTGCACACCTGTTGCTCTAAATTTTGTTTTTGGGTGTAGTCGTGGTATCTGTATTTGGTTTCGATTTCAGTGCGCACCGGACGCACATGATATTTTATTGATGTGATTGGGATTGATTTCAGTTTGAGCAGTGGTTTTTTTTATAATCATTACTATTTGATTTAGTAACCAGGCGGGACGTGTATGTTAAATAAAAGATATATATATTATATAGTTATTTTTTTAAATAAACGTCCGCTACTTATGCCGTGACACGTGCATCACACGGTGATTTTCAAAAAGGGGTGTTTGCATATTTCCTTTTCCAGATATTTGGACGGTTTTACTATGATGCACACTATATATAAGTTATAGATTGATGTTTATTATGATGGTTTTCATATTGGGTTTTGATATTTTATTCTCGCCACAATATATATATAACATTTGTCCCAGGCATGATATAAAGCAACATCATAGAAATCATCACAGAAGCAACACGGAATGGTGGATAATTTGGAGCCCCGGGTTTCACTTGAGCTGCAAGTGAGACCCGACGTTTCCTGTCGTGTGGATAGCATGTGCAATGAAACCTAGACCCCGACGAGCGCGGCAAGTTACCCGCCAAAACCAGAAGTGAGGCAGCCCCCTTCAGCAACGTGAATGGACCACCCAGCACTTCACGGAATCCGGTAACTTGAGCACCCCTCCTGGGTCACCTATACCCCCTACGAGTGCGGCGAATATCCCGCCAATTCTAGAGTAAGGTCCCCTCCGTCTGAATGCCTCGAGATGCGGACCAGTTTCCCTCTAGAACCCGGCTATTCGTGCATTCCACCGCGGGGTAATCCTAGTACAGAAAATAAAATAATATACAAGGGTGACATCGACCTCAGCCCGGTCGTGCCCCAAAAGAATAATATACAAACTGGCAGTGACGGCAGTCCACATGTCGGATGCTCGCCCCGCAATATCAAATGTACAAATGAAATTAAAACTGTACTATCATTGCACCACTGGCTATCCACCATGACGATCCAACCAACATCACAGCACACCACAGAACATCAACGTGAATGTCATGTTCGCAAACTCGTCTAAAAGAACATATAGCAGTTAGACGGGTTTACCGATCAAATGACATTCACGGTCGTAGATAGAAATGTATGTACTGTTAAACGCCCACTTAAAATATCGATCGACAAAATTCCAAATTGTCCCCAATAGCAATAACAGTACTGCAAAGAAAACTGGGCCAAAAAGGAATATCACAAAAATCACAATTCTAAGTCAGGAGGCTACAGGAGAAATTTCAGAGCCCGTCGCCACTAATTGGCCGCGGAACCGCCGCCAATAGGGGTTATGTGCGGCGGTTCCGTGGCGCCTTGAAGGCTTCAGGAGCCCAAATTTTCCCTGTAACCTTAGAATCTCCTGCACGGATTTTTAAGATTCCTGAAATAATTTTTTGACCACTTTTGAAAATCGACAGTAGATACAAAAATAAAATCGTGATTTTGGCAATTCCGGCGATCGATCTTTTAAGCACGTTTAAACAAGCTAGTAAGGGGTTTAAAGGGTGTCTCTGATACCATGTAGGGTCCCGGCAGCGCCCCGGCCGTAAAAAACGCGGCCAAAATGCGGAACAAAAATTTTCTGAAACCGGTGCTACCGCTACCCAAATCCCGGATCGACCTTAAACCCTAAACTAGCAAATTAACTAAGAGATAGAATCATTATACCGAGTTGATCCGAGTCCTTCGATCTTCATTCCATGCTCCTAGTGGTTCTTTGATGTGGTTTGGTTGCCGGTCTTCCTCCATCTCCGATGATCCACCCGAGGGAAACGGCGCATGCTCCGGCTTCGTCGAACGAAGCAACCGACGCTCCAAAGTTGCTGGCGATGGAGAGTCAAGGTGTAGTAGTGTGTCACTATATTTTCTCTCATAGCCCAAAGCTCAAATGGGCAACCATAGAAGATGAATGAAGTGAGGAGACTATGGCATGAACAAAGGAAATTTGGCTAAGTATTTTTGTGTGTGCTTGAGAGAGTGGGAGAGAGAGCTAGTGTAATGAATAATAATCAAATGAAAATGAACCCCTATGCCCACAATAATGTGGCCGCCCCCCCTTCTCTCTCAATCACAAAAAAATATCATTTCCTTTTTTCAAATTAAACAATTAAAACAATAAACAATGCAAACCATGCTTTGATTCCATGTTCATGCCATGCTTGTGCCACCTCACACCGTCCATCTCATTATTAAACAAAATGAATTTCCATAAATGGAAAATCAAATAATGAGGTGGCAAATCTTCTAGAAGCTATTCTGTATAAAATACAGAGTACTTCCCGGTACATGTATCGAAATACATATACGCGTATTCGTACAAAAATACGAATAGCCAAGAGAGAAAATAAATAGCGAACAATAATACTAGAATATATATATATAAATACATATGTAAATTATTAAATCAAAACCTGATTTAATAAACTGGCTTAATCCTAAGCCGCTAGTATTATCACCCGTCCGATTAAAGTCTGCGCAGCATGCACATTAATCGGACACCTGTATGTACCAACATACGCCATGTACACCATATCACTTGAACCGTGAAAACCCTATATGTGGGACTCTAAAGACTCGTCAATACGCTGGCAGTGGGTTTAACCACAAGCACGTCAGCGGCATTAGCTGTACGTAACGGCTACCCAGGTATTGAGCGAAAGGGAGGCCGATGAGCAAACTCATCCTGAACCCCTACTGAGCCTGTCAGTGACAATATCCGTACAGTCCGGTCTGTTCGTCTAAGAGTATCACATATCGAGTCTAGGAGGGTGGATAAAGTCAGACCCCCTAACAACGCGATATTTAGTGTCGACATGTAACCCATCACCTCCTGAGAAACTATCGATCCTGGATCGGTAATCCTCGTCTACCATGGCCATGGATTTGTGGTGATGGCCACCCGTACACAATGCGACATCAACCCCCAATACCGGGAGAGACGAATCCCCGACGATCTGATCACTGCCTCCATGTGGCTCGGGACTGTACCCAACTAAAACCTGTTTGCACGACTCCTTTGAGCCGCGGTAGGGTAGTAATCAAAGCACAGTGGGAACTCACACGAGACAAATGACGATCTCAGGTCGACATACTAACCTGTACACATGTCACCTGGGAACTGCTATCTGACAATAGGTATAATACCAACTAGCAGGTTCCCGGCGAGTCCGTCCAGTGTACTCATAACCCAATGAGCACCTGTAAACTATCTTAGGTGAACAAACTAACACCAATGGCTTGTGAGACCTGGCCACTGCCCCTCATCGGGGTCTCGATCAGTATACACTAGTCTACACTGGAGTATCGATGCCCAATCTCGATACTCGTACGATTAGGGACATTTAAGGATATGCTTATAGACCCCAGCTCCCACATATATGATCGCCATCATAATGCTGGCAGTCAAGCAAAAATCCTATGGGCTCTATCAACATGTACATGATGATAAAGAAAAACAAGATAGCATACTATCATCTTGAGTAAGACTGTTTTATCGGTATAGGTCCTCACTCAATCATCATAATCACAAGTCCACGTCTATGATAATTGCCTTGAGGGCACTATAGCCAACAACTCTATGACGATCTCGGGTCTACAGACTACACTGTACCAGTGTCACCGGAGAACTGCCATCTGACGTGAGGGAGTTCTCGGCGAGTCCGTCCAGTGTACCCAGTCTCCACTGAGCACCCGTACACCATCCTTGATGTCAAACACCGATAGATATAGGATCCTCTATCACCCATCATATGGGTCAAGATGCGTATACGCTAGTCTACTCTGGTGTATCGATGCCCTATCTCGACACACCCTCGACTAGGAACAGTTATAGGATGTACTCATCGACTACCGTGGCCCCACTATTATGATCTCATCATAGTCCCGGTAGTCGAGTACATATCCTAAGGGCTTTATCAACATGTGAGAGTAAGACAGTAAACTAATATAAGTCAACATGTTAAGATAAAGTGAAACAAAATAGCATACTATCATGACGAGCAAGAAAGTCCTCTCTATATATATCCAAGCATCTATTATAATATACATCATATATACAACAATGGCCTCTAGGGCATATATATAACTAACAATCTCCCACTTGCACTAAGGCCAGCTGTTGTAGTATCTCATACCTAGCATCCCGAAAAATCTCTCAAACTGTATCTGGGGAATGGCCTTTGTGAGTGGATCCGCAGTGTTGTCCTTTGTATCAACTCTCCTGACCTCGATCTCCCGGCGATCAACTATCTACCTGATCAGGTGATACCGCCTCAGAATATGTCTGGACTTCTGATGGGATCTAGGTTCCTTGGCCAAAGCCACAGCTCCATTGTTATCGCAATACAGAGGTATTGGATGTTCACTGGATGGAACCACACTAAGTTCACTAATGAACTTCTTTATCCAGAGAGCCTCTTTGGCAGCGATGTATTCAGCCTCCATTGTCGAGTCTGCAACGGTATCCTGTTTGGAACTCTTCCAACATACCGCCCCTCCATTGAGGGTAAAGACAAATCCCGAGTGCGACTTAGAGTCGTCCTTATCACTTTGGAAGTTCGAATCGGTAAAGGACTCCACCTGGAGTTCTCCATTACCATACACCAAGAACATCTCTTTAGTCCTTCGCAAGTACTTGAGAATGTCCTTCACAGCTATCCAGTGACTCTCTCCTGGATCTGCTTGATACCTACTCACTACACTTAGTGAGTATGCTATATCGGGTCTGGTACATAGCATCGCATACATGATAGAGCCTACTGCCGAAGCATAGGGTATCCCTTGCATGCGAGCTCTTTCCAAATCAGTCTTGAGAGACATCTCTTTAGAAAGAGTGAGTCCAAAGATCGTGGGTAGGTTCCCATGCTTGGATTCTTCCATACTAAACCTTTTTAGTATGGTGTCAATGTACCTGGATTGGGACAATCCCGGTATCCTTTTAGATCTATATTTATAGATCATAATTCCCAATATGCAGGAGGCATCACCTAGATCTTTCATTGAGAATCTTTTTCATATTAAGAGCTTGACCGATTGCAGCATAGGAACATTATTTCCTATCAAGAGTATGTCATCGACATACAATACGAGAAAGACAACCTTACTCTCTGCAACCTTCTTATAAATATAACGTTCATCTACGTTTTTGATGAAGTCAAACTCTTTGACTACAACATCAAAGCAGATGTTCCAACACCGCGATGCTTGCTTTAACCCATAAATGGATTTAAGCAGTTTGCACACCTTTCCGCTGCTCCCACTATCTAGGAAGCCCTCTGGCTGAGTCATGTACACGAACTCTTCTAAATCACCATTTAGAAAGGCGGTCTTAACATCCATCTGCCAGATTTCGTAATCATGGTATGCAGCAATGGCAAGTAAGATCCAGATGGACTTAAGCATAGCCACCGGGGAAATGGTTTCGTCATAATCCACACCTGGTCGTTGACGAAAACCCTTTGCAACAAGTCTAGCTTTGTAAGTCTCAACTTTTCCATCTACACCAAGTTTCTTCTTAAAGATCCATTTTTTCCCAATGGGTTTTACCCCTTCAGGAGAAACTTCCAAAGTCTATACTTTGTTGGTGTACATGGATTCCATCTCAGATCGCATTGCATCCAGCCATTTCATAGAGTCACCACTCGTGATGGCCTGCTCGAAACTAGTCGGGTCATCATCTACCATGATGCAATCCTCACTCCCACCATCAATGAGAAAACCGTAGTATCTCTCAGGTGGGTGAGAAACCCTACTAGATCGGCGGAGAGGCTGGGGTTCGTCGCGAACTACTGAATCCTCTGGTTCCACTAAATCATCAGTTGTAGTTTGTGGTGCTGGAATCTCTTCCAGCTCTACCGCTTCGCCACTAATTTCTTTTACAAGAAATTCCTTTTCTAAAAAGGTGGCATGCTGAGCAACAAACACCTTTTGTTGTTCACTGTGGTAGAATAGATATCCATACGAATTGCTTAGATATCCTACATACTTGCATAGAACTGATCGTGCCTCGAGCTTGTCCGGATTTTGCTTTTTGACGTAGGCCGGACAACCCCATATCTTAACTCGTTTAAGATACGGTCTCTTCCTACTCCATATCTCATATGGTGTGGTAGGTACAGACTTAGACGGAACTTGATTCAATAGGTATGCTGCTGTCTTAAGCGCATAACCCCAGAAAGAAATAAGAAACTCAGCATTGCTCATCATAGAGCGTACCATATCTAATAAGGTGCGATTCCTCCGCTCCGATACACCGTTGTGCTGTGGTGTATAAGGAGGAGTAAGCTGAGAGAGAATCTCATTCTCTTTTAGATAATCTAGGAACTCATTGCTCAAGTATTCTCCTCCTCGATCAGATCGAAGGATCTTAATACTTTTGCCCGTTTGGTTCTCTACTTCGTGCTTATATTCTCTGAATTTCTCAAAAGCTTCAGACTTGTGTTTCATCAGGAACACATGTCCGTATTTTGAGAGATCGTCAGTGAATGTAATGAAGTAAGAAGAACCGTTCCTTGCGTGTGTAGACATGGGATCGCATACATCACTATGTACCAGTCCTAAGAGTTCCGCAACTCTTTCTCCGTGTCCACTAAACGGAGTTTTGGTCATTTTTCCTTTGAGACATGAATGGCAAGTATCATAAGATGATAATTCGAACGAATTCAATTATCCATCCTTATGTAACTTAGCTAGCCGTGTCGCATTGATATGACTAAGTCTACAATGCCATAAGAAGGATTCGTTCATTTCTGAATTCTTTCTCTTGTGTGTGTTTTGTATATTAAGGACTGTATTTTGATTGAGAATGAATATGTTATTATGTAACGAGCCTGATCCAATCAACTTTTGATTCATGAATATGTTCATAACATTATCCTGTACTACAAAACTATATCCTTCTTTACTTAATAAAGAAACTGATATAATGTTGCACATCATGTTCGGTATATAATAGCACTCATTCAGAATCAATGTATTACTTCTTGGTAATACCAGGTGATATTCGCCAACTGCTTTGGCTGCAATACGTGCACCATTCCCTACTTGTACGGAATGATCACCCTTTCCCAGTTCTCTACCTTTACGTAGCCCACGTAACAATTTATATATGTGGGATCCCGATCCGGTATCTAATACCCAGGACGTAGGGTGAACTGACAAACAGTTCTCAATAACTAACACGCCCGAAGAAGATGCATCAGCATGCTTGTTCTTCGATTGGGTGGCATGAGAATCCAGATATTCTCATGTTTCCTGTTCAGTCTTATAACTCTTATAAGAAAGAACGGGACCAACGATCCCCTGCTCAGTATAATAAGCGGGTTCAGTTAATGCATCCATATTATTATCTTGATTAAGTCTTGACATGGTCGCTACCTGGAGAGAGAGAGAAGGAAACACTTTAGTGTATGCTCTTGCAAGATTAGATTGGTTATTATCTTATCTAATCAGGATGTCTCCCACTATTTTTATCAAATCTTCCTTCAAACCCTAAATGGTAAGATTAGCCGGGATTAATTACACCCTACAATTTCGTCAATCTTTCATCCAGATCAGTATTGGTACTTGAGGGAGGTTCCCCGTGCTTTCGCACGGACCTAATTAAAATAAACCTCGTCTTCCCAGAGGCTTAACCCCGTTAACACCTTTCTAGACACCTACTTGATCGGCTAATTGTCCTGTGTAAAATTCTCCCAGGAGTAACTCTTACTCGTAGTGGGTATCAGGATCCATCTATCTCATAGAAGATATGCAATCTCATTGTAAATTTCAACACTTGAAATTCCCGATAATATTCTGCCCCTAGCGATCTATGACCTTGACAAGGTCAACAAACCATAAATCGCAAGTCAAGTTCAACCCGTCATTTCCCGATTGAATTAAACCTACCCGCATAACCCTTGACAAGGTCAACAAGGCCATACGAATACCCTAATCAAATCACATCTCATGTTTTAGCAGATAAACATTAATTAGCTACCGTACACTGTGCCTTGATAAGGTCAACAAACACAACACGAATACTAAGTAAGATTTTATCTGAAATGACGGAGGGCTACGGCAGGTTTTTCAGAAAACCTATTGCGTAATGAACTTGATATCGTTGTAGAAACAAGTGATTTTGAAAAGGAGTGTCTTTGAGGCTATTCTAGTTTCGCTAAAGAGGTCACTCCCGGTGAAGAGATCTCGGCTCTTTCCTCATCGAATAAGGTGCATGGTATATCATATATACCGCTGTGCAAAGCAAGAACTATATAAGCTGTCAAAAACTAAACCGCGAGTTTGTAGCATCTGCCACTTTAGCTAAAGAGGTCACTCCCGGTGAAGGGATCTCGGCTCTTTCCTCATCGAATAAGGTGCAGGGGATATCACATATACCGCTATGCAAAGCAAAACTGTAGCTACCTTTTTATAAAGTTTTGATTCTACAACATCTTTTAGGTTTCTTTTCTTTTATTAATCTCATTAATAAAAATCCCATCAATTAATGCTTCCTAAGCATCACAGAAGAAACGAAAGCAGTAATATTTATATATCAACATATATATATATATATATATATATATATATATATATATATAGTATAAGCATTCGTCTCAGGCAGTAATTTGATCTCATCACAGAACATTGCAGCAGAAGATAACATATGAAATATTGGATATACTAGGACGTCCGCGTTTTATTTCGAGCCTATATAAAACACGGATTCCACAGTCGCGATGAATAGCCAAACCCACATCCCTAGGCCCCTACGAGAGCGGCAAGCAACTCTGCCAATTCTAGGGTTAGGAGACCCGGTCTCGACTCCTCGAGATGGCCTCCCACTGTACCCTAGAACCCGGTTACTTGTGCTCCCCTCCTTGGGTCTACCTAATGCAGAAAAGTAAATAATATACAATGGTGACATCAACCTCATCCCGGAAGTGCCCCAATAAAAGAATATTACATACAAATGAATTTTACATGAATGAAAATAAAAACCCTCATCTCACATAAAACCCCCGGCTATTCAGAACACGACGATCCAATATAACATATCACAGCAACACATAATATCTCATATCATCAACGTAAGCAAGTATGCGTATTCCGATTGTCGTTGATGTATAGCAACGAAGCCGGCGATGCTCCACATACTACGCTTACGGTCACAAAAAAGAAAGTGTAAAACTACAACATTTGGAATCCACAATCACTTTAGATATCTTAAATCCAAAATATCACATACTTCGTATTTCATGCCTAACTATATGAATTCCACATATCGTATCACATTCCAGATAAATAGACAATATTAAACTTTCTGATCGAATAATCAAATACCTAAGATTTCCTAAATAGCTCAACACTTGAGCGGAGTTCAAAAATTCCCAGAATATGTCACAGTACCAATGGTCCAACCGTAGAAGGGTCAAACCAACGCCTCACATGTGGCAACGCCGTACTGCCCCAAACCCTAAGGTTTAGAGGCGATTCAGACGGTCACATAATCGAGTTAAGGTTTGTGTTCTTCTAGAGGTTCCACCGCGTTACTTGCATGTTTTTCCGAAAGATTTAAACTCAAGAAAAATTCAACACTTGAAAATTTTTCGTGCTGGGAAAAAGTGAGTTAATGATATCCGTTTGAACATTTTAATACTTTCTAAATTATCCGGAAAACAGAACGAAATTAAACTTTCCGATCGAATCAACGATTACAAAATAATCCCCAGAACACTCAACACTTGAGTAAGATTAAAAATTCCTAGAATCTTGTACAAGTACCTACGGATGTACCCTGAAGACACGTGTCCACAAATCCAAAGTTCGGCCGTGGAACCGCCGCGGGAAGCAGGTTCCTGCCGCGGTTCCGCGGCGACATCATGGTATTTTGGGCTCGTATTTCATGGTTATCCTTAAAATTCCCTGCTGATTATTTTCAGTATTTTTAATGCAGAAAAAATCACATTTTTACAAACTTTCCAGAGAGGGGGTCATTTCGACGTTTCGGGGTTCGGTCGGACTTTTAACTTTGTATACACGTCGTCTAATGCTCTAGCTTGGGTTTGATACCACTGTAGGGTTCTTAAGCACTCATACAAGGGTCTATAAGGCATCAACCATGCCCGATTTAAAATTTAGACGTCCCGAACAACCCAAAGCTAGGATCTTTGCTAGATAATTAGGGTTTCACATGCAAGTAAACATCTTTACAACTAAGAGAGAGGGATTACAACCTTTGTAGTCCGCTCCTTCGCTTCATAAGCTTCGAGTAGAAGTCCCTTCGCCGCGATCCATGATCTCCCGGACTCAAGAGAGGCTCCACAACCCGAATGATCTATGCTTGCTTGTAGTCTTCCTTTTCTCCGATGATCTACCACGAAGTTCCTTTAACTCAAGCTCCTTCTCACTAATGAGGTGAACTGTAGGGTTCCTAGGCACTCTAATGAAGTCTCACAAGGCATTAACCATGCCAATTTCAAAAATTATGGGTGCCGAGAAACCCTAATACGGATCGTTGACTAGAAGTTTAGGCGAAAAGATAATCTAGTTAACTACTTAACTAAAAGTTAGATGCTACAACCTTTATAGATCCGGTTCTCCACTTCCTTAGCTCCACGTGGGTGTCCTCTCGCTGTCCATCATGAATCCCGAACTCAATCGTCGGCTTCATCGGAGAAACGGGCGAGCTAGGTCGTCGGCTTCGTGTCAAAGACGATCTACGTCGAGGCATCACAAGTTCAAGCTCCGACTTCATAAAGTTGTGAAACTTGTGAAGAAAACACCCAAAACAACTTGGCAAGAGGTAGAGGGTGAAGAAATAGGAGGTGGGTTCACTTTAGAATTGGATTTCTCTCACTAGAACTCAAGTTGCCATTGATGGCATCAAGGTTTCTATCTTGAAGAAGAAGGAGAAGATGAAGCTAGTTTTATGATAAGTTATTTAAAATGAAAAGAAAAATTCATACTTATCATAATCTAACTAGGGTTAAGTGTAGAGAATAAACCATGGTCATTTGGAGAGTTAGGGTTAAGCATGAGGACAAGAATGGTTGCAAAAGTCAAGGCTTCATGAAGCTTCAACTAATGACAAAAGAAAGCCACCATTCTCTTTAAATCATTTCCAAATAAATAAATGAACAAATAAATAAATAAATAAATGAATATGTAAAACCCTAATTATCAAATTAACCATGGTTTAATTCTACACATTTAACCAAATGATCAAGTATCATCAAACATGATACAAAAATGTGCACAAAAGCATATCACATATACAATGTGCATCAAGTGAGAAAAATCCGTTTAAAGTGAACCAATACTAGTTAATGTAAAGTAATATATCAAATATATAATTATACATTAAAATAATTAAATCAACACTTGATTCAATGATCCGGTCATGTCGCACATGACCGACTAGTATTCAATGTATCGGCTTATCGAATCGATCTTCGATTCGATAACTAGGTTATATCACATACAACCAATCGAAACATTAATCGCGAGAATCAAATACGGTATCACATACACGCATTATTCTCGGTCCCGCACATATCTCATATGCGCTCCTATTTCGTTTCGCTTGAGCCAGGAAACCTCTGGGTAGGACTCTAAAGACTCGTCAATACGCCGGTGGCAGATGATGATCATATCAAGCACCCACAAGCCGCAAGCGGTCTGCTAAACGTAACGGCCACCTGGGTATTGAGCGATCAGAAGATCAATGAGCTAGCCCGCTCACACTCCTGCGAATCCGACCAGTAACACTTACCGTACAGTCCGGTCACTTCGTCTGATATGTCGCATATCAAGTCTAGGGGTGGTAAATGTCAGACCCTAATAACCCGATAAGTCGTGCCGATGTGAGGCTCGTAACGGGTCGAGAAACTGCTGGTAACACTTACTAGCAAATCTCTGATCAGCCCTGGCCAGGGACTTCCCTATTACGGCCAATCGAGCACAGCGCAACATCAACCCCCAATACCGGGAGAGACGAAACCCCTCCTATCGCTCATTGCCTCCATGTGACTCGGGACTGTACCCAAAGACCTCCGTTTTGCACGCCCTCATGGACGTGGTAAGGTGAAGATCAAAGCACAGTGGGAATCACACAAGACTCTATGACGATCTCGGGTCTACAGACTAACCTGTACAAGTGTCACCTGAGAATTGCCATCTGACGTGAGGTATAATACCATCTGGGAGTTCTCGGCGAGTCCGTCCAGTGTACCCAGTCTCCACTGAGCACCCGTATACCATCTCTGATGTCAAACACCAATGGATATGGGATCATCCATTGCCCATCACATGGGTCGAGAAGCGTATACGCTAGTCTACACTGGTATATCGATGCCCCGTCTCGATACACCCACGATTAGGGACCTTGAAGGATGTACTTATGGACTACCATGTCCCCACTAGTATGATCTGCATCATAGTCCAGGTAGTCAAGTACACATCCTAAGGGCTTTACCAACATGTAACTATAAGACAGTATAAAGAGACTAGTGTACATGTTAAGATAAAGAGCAACCAGATAGCATACTATCATGTCGAGCAAGAAAGTCATCTCTATATATGTCCAAGCATCCAATATAATATACATCATCTGTACAATACTGGCCTCTAGGGCATACATACAACTAACAATCTCCCACTTGTACTAGGGCCAGCTGCTGTAGTATCGCATACCGAGCATCCCGAAGAGTCTCTCAAACTGTATCTGGGGAATGGCCTTCGTGAGTGGATCCGCCGTGTTGTTCTTCGTGTCAACCCTCCTGACCTCGATCTCCCGGCGATCAACTATCTCCCGGATCAGGTGATACCGCCTCAGAATATGCCTCGATCGCTGATGGGACCTGGGTTCCTTGGCCAAAGCCACTGCTCCATTGTTATCGCAATACAAAGGTATTGGATGCTCAATGGATGGAACCACACCAAGCTCAGTAATGAACTTCTTGATCCAAACAGCTTCTTTAGCAGCATCGTTGGCAGCGATGTATTCAGCCTCCATCGTCGAGTCTGCCACGATTTCCTGCTTGGAACTCTTCCAGCTAACCGCCCCTCCGTAAAGGGTAAAGACAAAACCCGACTGCGACTTAGAGTCGTCCTTATCACTCTGGAAGCTGGAATCGGTAAAGGACTCCACTTGGAGTTCTCCACTACCATACACCAAGAGCATCTCCTTAGTCCTTCGTAAGTACTTGAGAATGCTCTTCACAGCTGTCCAGTGACTCTCTCCAGGATCATCTTGATACCTGCTCACTACGCTTAGTGAGTATGCAACATCGGGTCTGGTACATAGCATCGCATACATGATAGAGCCTACAGCCGAAGCATAGGGTATCCCTTGCATGCGAGCTCTCTCCAAATCAGTCTTGGGAGACATCTCTTTGGAGAGAGTGACTCCAGAGATCGTGGGTAAGTTCCCACGCTTGGATTCTTCCATACTAATCCTCTTTAGTATGGTGTCAATGTACCTGGTTTGGGACAATCCCAATATCCGTTTGGATCTATCTCTATAGATCCTGATTCCCAATATGCAGGAGGCATCACCAAGATCTTTCATTGAGAATCTCTGTGATAAGAAGAGCTTGACCGATTGCAGCATAGGAATATCATTTCCTATCAAGAGTATGTCGTCCACATACAATACGAGGAAGACAACCTTACTCCCTGCCACCTTCTTGTAGATACAAGGTTCATCTGGGTTTTTGACGAAATCAAACTCTTTGATAACGTCGTCAAAGCAGATGTTCCAACTCCGCGATGCTTGCTTTACTCCATAAATGGATTTAAGCAGCTTGCACACCTTCCCGCTGCTCCCACTATCTACGAAGCCATCTGGCTGAGTCATGTACACGCACTCTTCTAAATCACCATTTAGAAAGGCGGTCTTAACATCCATTTGCCAGATTTCGTAGTCGTGATATGCAGCGATGGCAAGCATGATCCGGATGGATTTAAGCATAGCCACTGGAGAAAAGGTTTCGTCGTAGTCCACACCTGGTCTTTGACGAAAACCTTTTGCTACAAGTCTAGCTTTGAAAGTCTCTACTTTCCCATCTACACCAAGTTTCTTCTTGAAGATCCACTTGCTCCCAATGGGTTTTACCCCTTCAGGAGCAACTTCCAAAGTCCATACTTTGTTGGTGTAATGGATTCCATCTCGGACCGCATTGCATCCGGCCATTTCACTGAGTCCCTACTCGTGATGGCCTGCTCGAAGCTAGTTGGGTCATCATCCTCCATGATGCAATCCTCGCTCCCACCATCCATGAGGAAACCGTAGTATCTCTCAGGTTGGCGAGGAACCCTACTAGATCGGCGGAGAGGCTGAGGTTCATTGGGAGCTACTGAATCTTCTGGTTCCACTAGATCTTCAGTTACTGTTTGTGTATCTGGAACCTCTTCCAGCTCTACCACTTTGCCACTAATTTCTTTTTCAAGAAATTCCTTTTCTAAAAAGGTGGCATATTGAGAAACAAACACTTTTTGTTCTTCAGCATGGTAGAAAAAATATCCTTGGGAATTCTTAGGATATCCCACAAACTTGCAAAGAACTGACCGTGCCTCGAGTTTGTCTGGATTTTGCCTTTTGACATAGGCCGGACAACCCCATATTTTAACTCGTTTAAAATATGGTCTCTTCCACTCCATATCTCATATGGTGTGGTAGGTACAGATTTAGATGGAACTTGATTCAATAGGTATGCTGCTGTCTCCAGCGCATATCCCCAGAAGGAAATAGGTAACTCAGCTATGCTCATCATAGAGCGCACCATATTTAATAGGGTGCGGTTCCTCCGTTCTGATACACCGTTGTGCTATGGTGTATATGGAGGAGTCAGCTGAGAGAGAATCCCATTCTCTTTTAGGAAGTCCAGGAATTCACCGCTTAAGTATTCACCTCCTCGATCAGATCGAAGGATTTTAATACTTTTTCCGGTTTGGTTTTCGACTTCTTGTTTATATTCTCTAAATTTCTCAAAAGCTTCTGATTTGTGTTTTATCAGGAACACATATCCGAATCTAGAGAGATCGTCAGTGAATGTAATGAAGTACGAAGAACCATCCCTGGCATGTGTAGACATGGGACCGCATACATCACTATGTATTAGTCCCAAGAGTTCAGTAACTCTTTCTCCGTGTCCCGTAAACGGAGTTTTGGTCATCTTTCCTTTGAGACAGGACTGGCAAGTGTCATAAGATGAAAATTCGAACGGTTTCAAATATCCATCTTTATGCAACTTAGCTAGTCGTGTCGCATTGATGTGACCCAGTCTATAATGCCACAAGAAGGATTCGTTCAGTTCAGAACTCTTCCTCTTGTGTGTGTTTGTTATACTTAGAACTGTTGATTGATTTAGAACATAAATGCCATTGCACAACGTGCCTGATCCAACCAACTTTTGGTTATGGAAAATGTTCATAACATTGTCCTGTAATACAAAATTATATCCCTCTTTACTCAGTAAAGAAACCGATATAATGTTGCATATCAGGTTCGGCATGTAATAGCATTCGTTCAGAACCAATGTATTACCAGTTGGTAATACAAGGTGATATTCCCCGACAGTCTTAGCTGCAACAATTGCACCATTTCCAACTCTAATGTCTTTATCACCTTCTCCAAGTTCTCTATCTTTCCTAAGCCCATGTAACTGATTACATATATGGGATCCTGACCCGGTATCCAATACCCAGGACGTAGAGCAAATGGAGAAACAGTTCTCTGTAACGAACACACCCGAAGAAAATGCATCAACATGTACTTTCTTCATTCGGGTGGCATGGGAATCCTGGTATTCCCCTATATCCTGTTCATTCCTATAACTCTTATAAGAAAGAACGGAACCAACGTTCCCCAGCACAGTATAACATGCGGGTTCGGTCAATACATCCATATTATTATCTTGATTAAGGCATGAAATGGTCGCTACCTGGAGAGAGAGAGAAGAAAACACTTTAGCGTATGCTCGTGCAAGATCAGATTGGTTATTATCTTATCTAATCAGGATGGCTCCCACTGGTTTTTATCAAATCTTCCTTCAAACCCTAAAAGGAAAGACTAGCCGGGATTAATTACACACTACAAGTTTGCCAATCTTTCAGCCAGGCCAGTGTCGGTACTTTGAGGGAGGTCCCCCGTGCTTTCGCACGAACCTAATTAATGTAAACCTCGTTTTCCCAGAGGCGTAACCTCGTTGACACCTTTCTAGAAACCTACTTGATCGGCTAATTGCAATGTGTAAAACTCTCCCAGGAGTAACTCTTACTCGCAGTGGGTATCGGGATCCAACTATCTCATAGAAGGTATGCAATCTCATTGCAAATTTCAACACTTGAAATTCCCGATAATCTTTTGCCCCTAGCAGCTATATGACCTTAACATAGTCAACAAATCATAAGTGCTAGTCAAGTTCAACCCGTCATTTCCTGATTGAATTAAACCCACCCGCACGACCCTTAACATAGTCAACAAAGTCGCACGACTACCCTAATCCAATCGCATCATATGCTTATACAGATAAGCACTAATTAGCTACCGCACACTACGCCTTAACATAGTCAACAAACGTAGCACGAATACTAACTAGTACTTATCTGAAATGACGGAGGGCTACGACAGGTTTTTCTGAAAACCCATTGCGTAATGAACTTGATATCGTTGTAGAATCAAATGAAGTTTTGAAATGGAGTGATTTTGAGGCTTTTCTAGTTTTGCTAAAGGGGTCACTCCCGGTGAAGGGATCGTCGGCCCTTTCCTCGTCGAATGAGGTGCGGGATATATCATATATATCACTGTGCAAAGCAGAAACTACAAAAGCAATCAAAAGCAAATCGAGTGTGTAGCATCTACCAGTTATTGCTAAAGGAGTCACTCCCGGTGAAGGGATCTCGGTCCTTTACTCATCGAATAAGGTGCAGGGCATATCACATATACCGCTATGCAAAGCAAGAACTGTAGCTACCTGTTTTATTTTGAAATTTGATTCTACAACATCTTAGGTTTCTTTTCTTTCATTAATCACATTAATGAAGTCCCATCATTTAAGTCACCTAAACATCACAGATAAATACGACATACACTTATGCCATCCGCATTCGCCTAGATGTCCCCTCGTGCACCGTTAGGTTAGGTAACTAACGACAGAGCAGGACATGGCTAGTGCGGGTGCAAAACATAAGTAACGCCTATATAATATATCATATATACTATATACTGTATCTATCACAGAACATCACAAGATCACATCACAGATATCGCAGCAGAAGAAACATATGAAACATTGGATATACTAGGACGTCCGTGTTTTCAATACGAGCCAGTATAAAACACGGATTCCACGGTCGTGATGAATAGCCAATCCCACACCCCTAGACCCCTACGAGAGCGGCAAGCAACCATACCAATTCTAGGGTTAGGAGACCCGGACTCGACTCCTCGAGTTGGTCTCCCACTGAACCCTAGAACCCGGTTACTTGTGCTCCCCTCCTTGGGTCTATCCTAGTGCAGAAAAGTAAATAATATACAAAGGGTGACAGCTTCCGCAACCTGGAAGTGCCCCAAATAAAAGAATATTACATACAAGTTTTTACATGAATGAAAATGAAAAACACTCATCTCACATAAAAAAAACCCCGGCTATTCAAACACGACGATCCAATATAGCATATCCAGCAACACATAACATCACATGTCATCAACGTAAGTAAGTATGCATACACCGATTGTCGTCGACGTATAGCAACGACAATCGGCAATACCACTACATACTACACTTACGGTTACAGAAAAGAAAGTGTAAAACTACAACAATTGGAATCCGCAACCTCTTTAGACATCACATGCCTAACAGTTATAAACCCCGCATTTTAGTCCCATTATCGAAAACTCTTTTCGATATCAAGTGAAACTAAACCGCTAGATTTATAACATTCATCCAGTTATCTCATAACTGTTTGTGAATTCCAATTATTGTATCCAATTCCGGATAAATAGAATATATCAAACTTTCCGATCGAACATTCGAACACCCAAGTTTTCCCGACACCGATCAACACATGAAATAAGTTCAAAGACATTCACTTCATGCCTCAGTACCAACGGTCCATCCGTAGAAGGGTCAATCCAACGCCTCACATGTGGCACGCCGTACTTCCCCAAACCCGAAGGTTCAAAGGGCAGTTCAAGACGGTCACATAATCGAGTTAAGGTTTGTTGTCTTCTAGAGGGACCATCGCGTTACTTGCACTACTCAGAACGTTTTTAAACCACAGAAAAATCCAACACTTGGAATTTTTTCGGCAGGGGAAAACTTGGGTATTTATATCCGTATCCAACTTTTTAACATATTCTAAAGTTATCCGGAAAAACACTTAGACAAGGTTTGATAATCCGATCGAATCGTCGATTCCCAATACAACCCCAGAGCACTCAACCCTTGAGTCAATTTAAAAATTCCCAGAAAACTCAGAATAATTTATCAGGAATTACTGTGCAAAAAATTAGGGCTGACGTCACCATAGAGCCGCGGAACCGCCGCAGAAGCCATGCTTCTGCCGCGGTTCCGCCGCACAGTGTACTGTTCATTGGAAACAAATTGCACCGTAATTCTTAGAATTCTTTGCTGAATTTTTTAAGCATTTTTAATATGGAAAAATCCCAGATTTTAGAAAAAGTCCAGAGAGCTCATGGGTTTTAGGGTTTCGGGTTCGTTCGGACTTCAAACTCCGTCTAGACTTTGCCTAAGGCTCTAGCTAGGCTCTGATACCACTGTAGGGTTCCTAGGCACTCTAATGAAGTCTCACAAGGCATCAACCATGCCAATTTCAAAAATTATGGGTGCCGAGAAACCCTAATACGGATCGTTGACTAGAAGTTTAGGCGAAAAGATAATCTAGTTAACTACTTAACTAAAAGTTAGATGCTACAACCTTTGTAGATCCGGTTCTCCACTTCCTTAGCTCCACGTGGGTGTCCTCTCGCTGTCCATCATGAATCCCGAACTCAATCGTCGGCTTCATCGGAGAAACGGGCGAGCTAGGTCGTCGGCTTCGTGTCAAAGACGATCTACGTCGAGGCATCACAAGTTCAAGCTCCGACTTCACAAAGTTGTGAAACTTGTGAATAAAACACCCAAAACAACTTGGCAAGAGGTAGAGGGTGAAGAAATAGGAGGTGGGTTCACTTTAGAATTGGATTTCTCTCACTAGAACTCAAGTTGCCATTGATGGCATCAAGGTTTCTATCTTGAAGAAGAAGGAGAAGATGAAGCTAGTTTTATGATAAGTTATTTAAAATGAAAAGAAAAATTCATACTTATCATAATCTAACTAGGTTAAGTGTAGAGAATAAACCATGGTCATTTGGAGAGTTAGGATTAAGCATGAGGACAAGAATGGTTGCAAAAGTCAAGGCTTCATGAAGCTTCAACTAATGACAAAAGAAAGCCACCATTCTCTTTAAATCATTTCCAAATAAATAAATGAACAAATAAATAAATGAATATGTAAAACCCTAATTATCAAATTAACCATGGTTTAATTCTACACATTTAACCAAATGATCAAGTATCATCAAACATGATACAAAAATGTGCACAAAAGCATATCACATATACAATGTGCATCAAGTGAGAAAAATCCGTTTAAAGTGAACCAATACTAGTTAATGTAAAGTAATATATCAGATATATAATTATACATTAAATCATTAAATAAACACTTGATTCAATGATCCGGTCATGTCGCACATGACCGACTAGTATTCAATGTATCGGCTTATCGAATCGATCTTCGATTCGATAACTAGGTTATATCACATACAACCAATCGAAACATTAATCGCGAGAATCAAATACGGTATCACATACACGCATTATTCTCGGTCCCGCACATTTCTCATATGCGCTCCTATTTCGTTTTGCTTGAGCCAGGAAACCTCTGTGTAGGACTCTAAAGACTCGTCAATACGCCGGTAGCAGATGATGATCATATCAAGCACCCACAAGCCGCAAGCGGTCTGCTAAACGTAACGGCCACCTGGGTATTGAGCGATCAGAAGATCAACGAGCTAGCACGCTCACACTCCTGCGAATCCGACCAGTAACACTTACCGTACAGTCCGGTCACTTTGTCTGATATGTCGCATATCAAGTCTAGTGGTGGTAAACGTCAGACCCCAATAACCCGATAAGTCGTGCCGATGTGAGGCTCGTAACGGGTCGAGAAACTGCTGGTAACACTTACCAGCAAATCTCTGATCAGCCCTGGCCAGGGACTTCCCTGTTACGGCCAATCGAGCACAGCGCAACATCAACCCCCAATACCGGGAGAGACGAAACCCCTCCTATCGCTCATTGCCTCCATGTGACTCGGGACTGTACCCAAAGACCACCGTTTTGCACGCCCTCATGGACGTGGTAAGGTGGAGATCAAAGCACAGTGCGAATCACACAAGACTCTATGACGATCTCGGGTCTACAGACTAACCTGTACAAGTGTCACCTGAGAACTGCCATCTGACGTGAGGTATAATACCATCTGGGAGTTCTCGGCGAGTCCGTCCAGTGTACCCAGTCTCCACTGAGCACCCGTATACCATCTCTGATGTCAAACACCAATGGATATGGGATCATCCATCGCCCATCACATGGGTCAAGAAGTGTATACGCTAGTCTACACTGGTATATCGATGCCCCGTCTCGATACACCCACGACTAGGGACCTTGAAGGATGTACTTATGGACTACCATGTCCCCACTAGTATGATCTGCATCATAGTCCAGGTAGTCAAGTACACATCCTAAGGGCTTTACCAACATGTAACTATAAGACAGTATAAAGAGACTAGTGTACATGTTAAGATAAAGAGCAACCAGATAGCATACTATCATGTCGAGCAAGAAAGTCATCTCTATATATGTCCAAGCATCTAATATAATATACATCATCTGTACAATACTGGCCTCTAGGGCATACATACAACTAACATGAACATCCTAATCTAATTAGCAAGATTAGATGTGGATGATGAAGTAGGATTTATGCTCTATTTTATTATCAAATTCTTGTAGGGTTCCTAGGCACACTAATGAGGTCTCATAAGGCATCAACCATGCCAATTTCAAAGCTTACAAGTGCCGAGAAACCCTAATACGGATCGTTAACTAGAATTTTAGGCGAAACATGCGAATAGTTAACAACTTAACTAAAGGAACGGAAATACAACCTTTGTAGATCCGGTTCTCTACCTCCATAGCGCCGCAATGAAGTCTCCTCGCTGTCCAAATCGAATCCCGGGCTCTAGCGTCGGCTTCATCGGAGAAATGGGCGGGTTAGGTCATCGACTACGATGCCGAAGATGATCTACGTCGAGGCATCACAAGATCAAGCTCCCACTTCACCAAGTCATGAAACTTGTGAAGAAAACACCCTATACAACTTGGCAAGAGGTAGAGGATGAAGAAATAGAAAGTGGGTTCACTTTAGAATTGGATTTCTCACTCATTTCATCAAGTCACCATTGATGAAGTCAAGCTTTCTTCATTGAAGAAGATGAAGAAGAAGAAGAAAGAATATTATGATAAGTATTTTAAAAACAAAATAAAATCCACACTTATCATGTCTTAACCAAGGTCAAGTGTAGAGAGTTAACTTGAGTTAGGTTGAATGGTTAGGGTTAGAGAAGAAGACAAGAATGGTTGCTTTGGTCAAAGCTTCATGAAGCTTCAACAAGCTTCATGAAAGAATGAAAGAAACCATTTTTGTTTTTCTTATATCTATTTCTCAAAAATGAATAGATAAATAAATAAATGAATAAAACCAAAACCCTAACCATTAACATAACAATGGTATAAGTCTTTACACAAACCCTAGCTATCATGTATCATCAAACATGATACAATCAAGTGCACAAAAAAATATATCACATATACGATGTGCACATGCGAGTGAGAAAATCCATCTTAAGTGAACTGATACTAGTTAATGCAAAGTAATATATCAAATATATATAATTATGCATTAAATCATTAAATCAACACTTGATTTAATGATCCGGTCATATCGCATATAACCGACTAATATCAATAGTAACAACTTATCGAATCAACACTTGATCCGATAACCCGGCTATATCGCATATAACCGATCAATGTTACATATCGCGAGAATCAAATACAGTATTACATACTGGTATTATTCTCGGTCCCGCACATATCTCATATGCGCTCCTATTTCGTTTTGCTTGAGCCAGGAAACCTCTGTGTAGGACTCTAAAGACTCGTCAATACTCCGGCAGCAGATGATGATCATATCAAGCACCCACAAGCCGCAAGCGGTCTGCTAAACATAACGGCCACCCGGGTATTGAGCGATCAGAAGATCGATGAGCAAGCCCGCTCACACTCCTGTGAATCCAACCAGTAACACTTACCGTACAGTCCGGTCTGATCGTCTGATATGTCGCATATCTCGCCTAGGGGTGGTAAACGTCAGACCCCAATAGCTTGATAAGTCGTGTCGATATGAGGTCTATAACAGTTCGAGAAACTACAGGTAACACTTACCAGTAAATCTCAGCAACCCTGGCCAGGGATTTCCGGTTATAGCCAATCGACCACAGCGCAACATCAACTCCCTATACCGGGAGAGACGAATCCCCTCCTATCGCTCATTGCCTCCATGTGATTCGGGACTGTACCTAAAAACCACCGTTTTGCACGCCCTCTTGGACGTGGTAAGGTGGAAATCAAAGCACAGTGGGAATCACACAAGACTCTATGACGATCTCGGGTCAACAGACTACTCTGTACCAGTGTCACCAGAGAACTGCCATCTGACGTAAGGTATAATACCATCTGGGAGTTCTCGGCGAGTCCGTCCAGTGTACCCAGTCTCCACTGAGCACCCGTATATCATTTCTGATGTCAAACACCAATGGATATGGGACCATCCATCGCCCATCTGTATGGGTCGAGAAGGTATACGCTAGTCTACTCTGGTATATCGATGCCCCGTCTCGATACACCCACGACTAGGGACTTTGAAGGATGTACTTATAGACTATCTGTCCCCACTAGTATGATCTGCATCATAGTCCAGGTAGTCAAGTACACATCCTAAGGGCTTTACCAACATGTAACAGAGAGACAAGCAGTATACACGTTAAGGTAAAGAGCAACCAGATAGCATACTATCATGTCGAGCAAGAAAGTCCTCCCTATATATGTCTCAGCATCCACTACAATATACATCCTATGTATAGTAATGGCCTCTAGGGCATACATATAACTAACAATTCTCACTCTAATTCATCACATAAAGAAAACCTACAAAGCTTTTTCAAGGCTCAAGGAAGAAGAAGAAGAATTAATCCTTTTATGATGAATAATGAAAATCATTATATGATTACAAATGCAACCATGGTCAAAGATGACAAGGCTAACCCATATAGAGAGTAAACTAGGGTTAAGGGTGTGGTTTGGGTAAGGAAAATATCTCACAAAATATCCATCGTAATATCTTTGCAAGAAACAAAAGGAAACCTTCTAGAAGGTTCATGAAAGAACCAACCCAAATAAAACCCTAACCATGTTTAATCTCCACTAATCATGTTGCATTAGTAATTATAACATGTTACAATATTATATATCACATATATAATATATTTTGTAACAAATGAAAATAATATAATTAACATATATCGCATATATATCAATGTATTACCCGGTGAGAAAATGAATCAATAAAGCGAGCCAATATTAGATAATGTAATGCAATATATCATATATATAATTATACTTTAAATTATCGAATCAACACTTGATCCGAAAATCCGGCTATATCGAATATAACCGACTAATATATCATGTACCGATTCAGCGAATCAACACTTGATCCGATAATCCGGCTCATATCAAAATATCGCGAGAATAGAATGTTAGGTTTACATAGCACCTCATGAAGGGTTTGGAAGCATCACATGTGTCAAAATCAAATTTTTAAGGTGCTAAGTGAACATACAAAGAATCATCACTAGAAATTTAAGGTTTCATATCATTGACATCATCATAAGTAATAAAAACTAGGGTTTTGAGAGTACAACCTTTGTAGCTCCCTACGCTAGATTCCTTGGCTACTTGAGGGTTGGAAAAGGGTCCGCTTGAGATCCTCTAGGTCCACGATGATCCACCCGGAGTCCTCTTTGTCCAAGCTTGAAACTTCACAAGATCAAGAGAAGAAATAGAAGCTAACACTCTTCACTAATAGGCAAGACTAGTGTAGAATGGTGTTGTGGTTGGTTTTCTCACTTCAAAATCCTAACTTGGTAACTCTTTTGCTCACTTGAGAGAACTAGAGAGCAAGAGAGAAAGGAGGAAGAAGATGATGGCTTTTTAAACTCAAGATAATGATAAGCTTGTAAAGAAAATGAGAAAATGAAAAAATATATATATTTTCACTCTCTCATTCTGAACCATGGTTGTAAAATATCTTAGATATTTTAGTTTGGAACAAGAATGACCATAGAAAATGAATCATGGTTAATACAAGGGGTTAGTGCAAGAATAAAAGATTAAACCATGAAACAATTTCCATTTTCATTTTCCTTTTTCCAAATAAATAATATCCATATATTTTACATATGGTGTGAGTCTTATATTGCCACCATCTAATATATCAACAACCATGATAACCATTATGTATGCATGTATGTGTGCATGCACATCCTATGTGCATGAATGAGAATGAATGCATACATGCATGCATACAACATAAAGACAAGAAAGGATTTCAAGTGAGAAACTAATGGTTAATGATAAATCAACACTTGATTTAGCAACCCGGCCGTATCACATACGACCCGACCAAAAGCAAGCCGCCTGATTAATATACGGTATCTCATACGCGCATTTTAACCGGTCCACGCGCATATCGCATATGCGCACCACATCGTTTCGCCTGGACTAGGTAACTCCATTGTGGGACTCTGAGACTCGTCAATACGCTGGCAGTGGGTGATGATCATATCAAGCACCCCCAAGCTGCAAGCGGTCAGCTAAACGTAACGGCCACCCGGGTATTGAGCGATCAGAAGAAAACAAGAGAACCTGTTACAACTCCCGTCGAGCCAACCGGCAACACTACCGTACAGTCCGGTCTCTTTGTCAGATATGCTGCATATCGAGTCTAGGGATGGTAACGTTGACCCCAATAACTCAATAAGTCATGCCGATGAATGGTCTATAACAGATCGAGAAAGTACTGATAACACTTACCAGTAAATCTCAACAGCCCTGGCCAGGGACTTACGGATATAGCCAATCGAGCACAGCACAACATCAACTCCCAATACCGGGAGAGACGAAACCCCTCATATCGCTCATCGCCTTCGTGTGTCTCGGGACTGTACCCAATGGCCACCTGTTTTCATGACTCAGTAGAGCCGTGGTAGGGTGGTAATCAAAGTACAGTAGGAGAACACGCAAGACTCTATGACGATCTCGGGTCTACAGGCTAACCTGCACTAGTGTCACCTGAGAACTGCTATCCGACGATAGATATAATTCCATATAGGAGTTCTCGGTGTGTCTGTCCAGTGTACCCAGTCATCACTGAGCACCCTTATACGATCTTGATGTCAAACATCGATGAATGTGGGAACATCCATCGCCCATCATATGGGTCTAGTATCATATACGCTAGTCTACTCTGGTATATCGATGCCCCGTCTCGATACACCTACGACTAGGGACATTCCAGGATATGCTTATAAACTACAGACGTCCCACTAGTATGATCTCCATCATAATCACAGTAGTCAAGCCTATATCCTCAGGGCTTTATCAACATGTCAGATAAAGAAGAACCAGATAGCATACTATCATGTCGAGCAAGAATGTACACTGAATATATATATATATATACATGTATGAATACATCCACTATCATATAATGGACTCTAGGCATACATATATCCAACAATCTCCCACTTGCACTAAGGCCAGTTATTGGCGTATCTCATACCCAACATCTCAAAAAGTCGCTCATGCTGCGGCTGAGGGAGGGCTTTGGTGAGTGGATCCGCAGCGTTATTCTTTGTGTCTATTCTCCTAATCTCGATCTCGCGGCGATCTACAATCTCCCGGTTCAAATGAAAGCGCCTCAGGATGTGTCTGGATCGCTGATGGGTCCTGGGCTCCTTGGCTAATGCCATAGCCCCATTATTATCACAATACAATGGTATTGGATCAATAATGGTTGGAACTACTACTAGATCTGAGACGAACTTCCTCATCCAGACGGCTTCCTTGGCGGCATCATTCGCAGCAATATACTTAGCCTCCATTGTAGAGTCTGCAACGATATCCTGTTTGGAACTCTTCCAACTTACCGCCCCCTCCATTGAGGGTAAATACAAACCCGGAGATAGATTTGTTGTCGTCCTTATCGCTCTGGAAGCTCGAATCGGTAAAGGCCTCCATTTGGAGATCTCTGTTACCATACACCAAGAACAATTCTTTAGTCCTTCGCAAGTACTTAAGAATGTTCTTCACAGCTATCCAGTGATTCTTCCCTGGGTTGGATTGATACCTGCTTACAACACTAAGTGCATAAGTTACATCTGGTCGTGTACATAACATCGCATACATTATAGATCCTACTGCCGAAGCATAGGGTATAATGCTCATGCGAGCTCTCTCTTCATCGGTCTTTGGGCAAGAATCCTTAGAAAGAGTGACCCCATGGCAAACGGCTAAGGCACCCTGCTTGGAGTCTTCCATACTAAAGCTTTTTAGGATGGTGTTGATGTACCTGGTTTGGGACAATCCCAATAACCTCTTGGATCTATCCCTATAGATCCTTATGCCCAGAATGTATGGGGTATCACCCAGGTCCTTCATGGAGAACCTTAGTGATAAGAAAGATTTGACCGACTGTAGCATAGGAATATCATTTCCTATCAGAAGAATGTCATCCACGTACAATACGAGGAATGTGACAACTCTCCCTACAGCCTTCTTATAAACACAAGGTTCATCTGGATTTTTGATGAAATCAAACTCTTTGATAACATCATCGAAACAGATGTTCCAACTCCGTGATGCCTGCTTTAACCCATATATGGATTTAAGCAATCTACATGCTTTCCCGCTGCTCCCACTGTCAATGAAGCCCTCTGGCTGATCCATATAAACGCATTCTTCCAAATCTCCATTTAGAAATGCCGTTTTAACGTCCATCTGCCAGATTTCGTAGTCGTAGTGAGCAGCAATAGCAAGTAGGATCCGAATGGATTTAAGCATGGCTACGGGAGAAAAAGTCTCGTCATAGTCCAAACCTGGTCTTTGACGAAAACCCTTCGCCACAAGTCTTGCCTTATAGGTCTCTACCTGCCCATCTACACCAATCTTTCTTTTAAAGTCCATTTGCACCCCACAGGTTTTACCCCAGGGGGTACAACGTCCAAAGTCTATACTTTGTTGGTGTACATAGACTCCATTTCGGATCTCATGGCATCCAGCCACTTCACAGAGTCTCCACTCATGATAGCTTGCTGAAAACTGGTAGGATCATCATCCTCCAAGATGCAATCTTCTCTGTCACCATCAATGAGGAAACCGTAGTACCTCTCCGGTGGGCGAGAAGTCCTACCAGTCCTACGGAGTGGCCCAGGTTCCTCAGTTTCTATTGCAACAGCCGGTTCAACCAAGTCGTCATTTGTAGTTTGTGTCTCTAGAACCTCTTCTAGATCCACCACATTTCCATCATCTTTATCTGTGAAAAACTCTTTTTCTAAGAATGTGGCATACGGAGAAACAAACACCTTTTGTTCCTCTTTGTGGTAGAATAGATATCCATAAGAGTTCCTTGAATATCCCACAAAGTTACACATGACCGACCGTGTCTCAAGTTTGTCCGGATTCTGCTTTTTAACATAGGCCGGGCAACCCCAAATCTTAATTCTCTTAGGAGATGGTCTCTTCCCATGCCATATCTTATATGGTGTGGTAGACACAGTTTTGGTTGGGACCCTGTTCAGTATAAACGCTGCAGTCTCCAATGCATGCCCCAAAAATGAGACGTGTAACTCAGCATCACTCATCATGGAACGGACCATATCTAATAGGGTCCTATTCTGTCGTTCTGACACACCGTTGTGCTGTGGTGTGTAAGGAGGAGTGAGCTGAGAGAGAATCCCATTCTCTTTTAGGAAGTTTGCAAATTCTGTACTGAGGTACTCCCCACCTCGATCTGATCGAAGCATTTTGATACTCAAGCCGGTTTGTTTTTCTACTTTGAGTTTATATTCAGTGAATTTCTCGAAAGCTTCGGATTTTTGCTTTAATAAAAATACATGACCGAATCTTGAGAAATCATCAGTGAAAGTAATGAAGTAAGAAAAACCGCTTTTATCCTGTGTAGACATTGGCCCACATATATCACTATGTATGAGTCCTAGGAGCTCGGTAGCTCTTTCTCCGTGTCCGGTAAACGGAGTTTTGGTCATTTTACCTTTGATAAAAGACTGGCAAGTCGCATAAGATTTATATTCAAAAGAGTTTAAATATCCATCTTTGTGTAACTTGTTTAGTCTTGTTTCACTAATATGACCAAGTCTACAGTGCCAAAGAAAAGCTTCATTTATTTCTGAAAGTTTTCTTTTATTAGTGTGTTGTATGCTGAAAACTGTGTGTTGATTTAGGACGTATATCCCGTTATTAAGCGTACCATACCCAACCAACATTTGATTCAGGTGAATGTTCATAACATTGTTCTGCAATATAAAATTATATCCTTCATTGTCTAACAAAGAAACAGATATTATATTACAAAGCATACTTGGTACAAAATAACATGGGTTCAAAACCAATATACATCCAGATGGCAACCCCAAGTGATACTCTTCCACTGCGACTGTATGTACATTGGAACCATTTCCAATGCGGAGAGTATGGTCACTTGTCTTCAAAACCTTGCTATTTCTCAGCCCCTTCATAGAATTGCAAATGTGAGAACCTGAACCGGTATCTAATACCTAGGAAGCAGAGTTTATTGAAAAACAGTTTTCTGTCACAAACACACCTGAAGCGGAAGCATCCCCATGCTTCTTCTTGAGATTTAAGTACTCCGTACAGTTACGCTTCCAATGTCCTGTTTTGTGGAAATGAAAACATTCCCCTTTCCCCGATTCTCCAGCTTTGGACTTGTCCTTCCCCTTAACCTTTTTAACTCCACCCCTAGGATTGGTGGGCTTCTTCTTTTTCTTTCCCTTGGCCTTAGCCTTTGGGCAAGAAGAGGAAGATTGCCCAACACTCAAAACGGGAGTTTTCACTGATTTCAGTGTGCTCTCTGCACTCCTTAACATATTAAGGAGTTCAGGTAGTTCCTTCTCCATGTTGTGCATGTTGAAGTTAACTATGAATTGAGCAAAGGTGGAGGGGAGGGACTGCAGAATAATATCCGTATATTGTTCATTGTCCATCGTCCATCCAAGGTCGTCAAGCTCTTCTATGAGAGCTATCATCTTCAGAACATGGTCTCCTACCGATGTGCCAGGGGCTATTCGCATCTGAAACAATTTCTTTGATGCTTCGTATCGTAATATGCGGGATTGCTCTCCATACAACTCCTTTGTATAGAGGAATATGGCGTGAACGCTCATATTCTCGTGCTGCTTTTGATGTGTGTTGTCCATCGATGCAAGCGCGAGGCATTTGGCCGTGGCTCAGTCAGCGTCCCATGTCTTGCGGACTTCTTTGTCCGCAACTGAAGATTTTGGACCTGGGACGGGCGGGGCTGGAGCCGTGAGGACATATGATACTTTATCATAAGTCAAGGAAATTTTCAGATTCCTCAGCCAGTCTTTATAATTGGTCCTATTCAGTTTATTTTTATCTAGTAGAAGCTTGAGTCCAGTCATTGGTATCTGCCATTAAGAGAGAGAAAAGAATACACTCAGCAAAAGCTCTTGCAAAGATCAGATTGGTTATTATCTTGTCTAATCGATGTCTCCCACTGCTTTAATTAAGTTTTTCTTTCAAACCTTAAAAAGAAAACTAGCCAGGATTAATTACAGTCTACAACTTCGCTAACCATTCAGCCGGGCCAATGTCGGTACTTGAGGGAGGTTCCCCGTGCTTTCGCACGGACCTAATTAAAGTAAACCTCATTTTCCCAGAGGTGTAGCCTCGTTAACACCTTTCTAGACACCTAATGGGTTAGCTAATTATAAACTGTAAAACTCTCCTGGAAGCAACTATTGCCTACAGTGGGATCAGGATCCAACCATCATATGGAAGGTATGCAATCTCATTGCAAATCTCAACACTTGAAATTCCCGATGCGGTTTTTACCCCTAGTACTTATGACCTTAACTATGGTCAACAAATTATAAGTGCCAGTCAAGTTCTACCCGTCATTTCTTGATTAATTAGACCCACTCATATGACCCTTAACTATGGTCAACAAAGTCGCATGAATGTCCTAATTAATCTGCATCATATGCAGTGTAGGAAGACATCACTTAGCTACCGTACACTACGCCTTAACTATAGTCAACAAACGTAGCACGAATACTAAGTACTCTACTTCCTAAAGTGACGGAGGGTTGCGGATGATTTTTAAGAAAATTTAACGCTTTGAACTTGATATCGTCGTAGAATCAAATGGTTTTCAAAAGGAGTGGCTTGAGCTCTGCAGTTTTGAAATGTAGCTTTTTCATAAAGAGCCGAGTGGTTTTCAAATCCGATTCTACAACATCTTTTTAGGTTTATTTTCTTTACATTAATCATATTAATGTAGTCCCATCATTTAAGTCCTTAAGCCAATCACAGAAAAGAAACGAAAATACAACATACGCTTATACCATCCGCATTCGCCGTAATGTTCCGTTATGCACCGTTAGGTTACTTAACTAACGACATACTGGGACGGGACTAGAGCGGGTGTAAAACATAAGCAACGTCTACTATATATCTCATATATAATATATCATTCGTCTCAGATATCACATCACAGAATATAGGCAGCAGAAACACAGATATAATGTGGGATATATTAGGACGTCCGTATTTAGTATTTAGCCAATAATAGAAAATACGGATTCCACAGTCGTGACGAATAGCCAAGCCCACACCCCTAGACCCCTACGAGAGCGGCAACCGACCCTACCAATTCTGGAGTTTAGGAGACCCGGTCTCGACTCCTCGAGATGGCCTCCCACTGAACCCCAGAACCCGGTCACTTGTGCTCCCTTCCTTGGGTCTATCCTAATACGGAAAAGCAAATAATATACAACACTTGTGGCATCAACCTCAACCCGGAAGTGCCCCAAATAAAAGAATATTACATTACATTTGAAATTTACATGAATGAAAATAAAACTCTCATCTCACATAAAAACCCCCGGCTATTCAATCGCGACAATCCTGCACATCATATCTCAGCAACACATAATATCATATATCATCAACGTAAGTAAGTATGCGTACCCCGATTGTCGTTGATGTATAGCAACGAAACCGGCGATATGCGACATACTACACTTACGGTGACAGAAAAGAAAGTGTAAAACTACAACATTTGGATCCAAAATCACTTTAGACATCATAAATCCGAAATATCACATACTTCGCATTTCCTGCCTAACTATATGAATTCCACATATTGTATCACATTCCAGATAAATAGACAGTATTAAAGTTTTCGATCGAATGATCAAATACCCGAAATTTCCTAAAGCTCAACACTTGAGCGGAGTTCAAAAATCCCGGAACGTGTCAAAGTAGCAGCGGTCCAGCCGTAGAAGGGTCAAGCCAACGCCTCACATGTGGCATGCCATACTGCCCCAAACCCTAAGGTTTAAAGGCAGTTCAGACGGTCACATAATCGAGTTAAGCTTTGTGTTCTTCTAGAGGGTCCACCACTTAACTTGCACGTATTTCCGAAAGATTTAAACTCGAGAGAAAAATCAACACTTGAAAATTTTTCGTGCCGGGAAAAAGTGAGTTAATGATACTCGTTCGAACATTTTAATACTTTCTAAATTATCCGAATAAGGCACGAAATTAAAATTCCGATCGAATCACCGAATCCAAAACAATCGCCAGAACATTCAACACTTGAATTAGATTAAAAAATACCCAAAAATATATACAAGCAGATACTAACATTACTGTATAAAAACGAGGCCATACATCTCCTATACGGCCGCGGATCTGCGGCCCAAGCAAGGTCTGGCCGCGGTTCCGCGGCGGCATATACGAATTATTGCGTCGTTTTTTATAGTGTTGCTTAGATTTCCCTACTGAATTTTTTACGTTTTTTTAATTATGAAAATAACACAGTTTCAAAAAATGTCCAGAGAGGGTTAAAAAATGCGTATTTTTGGTTCGATCGGAGTTTTAACTTCGCCAAAGCGTCGCCTAAAGCTCTATCTTGGCTCTGATACCAATGATAGGTTTACATAGCACCTCATGAAGGGTTTGGAAGCATCACATGTGTCAAAATCAAAATTTTAAGGTGCTAAGTGAACATACAAAAAATCATCACTAGAAATTTAGGGTTTCATATCATTGACATCATCACAAGTAGTAAAAACTAGGGTTTTGAGAGTACAACCTATGTAGCACCCTACGCTAGACTCCTTGGCTACTTGAGGGTTGGAAAAGGGTCCTCTTGAGATCCTCTAGGTCTATGATGATCCACCCGGAGTCCTCTTTTTCCAAGCTTGAAACTTCACAGGATCAAGAGAAGAAATGGAAGCTAACACTCTTCACTAATGGGCAAGACTAGTGTAGAATGGTGTTGTGGCTGGTTTTCTCACTTCAAAATCCTAACTTGGTAACTCTTTTGCTCACTTGAGAGAACTAGAGAGCAAGAGAGAAAGGAGGAAGAAGATGATGGCTTTTTAAACTCAAGATAATGATAAGCTTGTAAAGAAAATGAGAAAATGAAAATATATATATATTTTCACTCTCTCATTCTAAACCATGGTTGTAAAATATCTTAGATATTTTAGTTTGGAACAAGAATGACCATAGAAAATGAATCATGGTTAATACAAGGGGTTAGTGCAAGAATAAAAGATTAAACTATGAAACAATTTCCATTTTCATTTTCCTTTTTCCAAATAAATAATATCCATATATTTTACATATGGTGTGAGTCTTATATTACCACCATCTACTATATCAACAACCATGATAACCATTATGTATGCATGTATGTGTGCATGCACATCTTATGTGCATGAATAAAAATGAATGCATACATGCATGCATACAACATAAAGACAAGAAAGGATTTCAAGTGAGAAACTAATGGTTAATGATAAATCAACACTTGATTTAGCAACCCGGCCGTATCACATACGACCCGATCAAAAGCAAGCCGCCCGATTAATATATGGTATCTCATACGCGCATTTTAACCGGGTCCACGCGCATATCGCATATGCGCACCACATCGTTTCGCCTGGACTAGGTAACTCCATTGTGGGACTCTAAGACTCGTCAATACGCCGGCAGTGGGTGATATCAAGTACCCCCAAGCCGCAAGCGGTCAGCTAAACGTAACGGCCACCCGGGTATTGAGCGATCAGAAGAAAACAAGCGAACCTGTTACAACTCCCGTCGAGCCAACCGACAACACTACCGTACAGTCCGGTCTCTTCGTCAGATATGCTGCATATCGAGTCTAGGGATGGTAACGTCGACCCCAATAACTCAATAAGTCATGCCGGTGAATGGTCTATAACAGTTCGAGAAACTACTGATAACACTTACCAGTAAATCTCAACAGTCCTGGCCGGGGACTTACTGATATAGCCAATCAAGCACAGCACAGCATCAACTCCCAATACCGAGAGAGACGAAACCCCTTCTATCGCTCATTGCCTTCGTGTGTCTTAGGACTGTACCCAATGGCCACCTGTTTGCATGACTCAGTAGAGCCGTGGTAGGGTGGTAATCAAAATACAGTGGGAGAACACACAAGACTCTATGATGATCTCGGGTCTACAGACTAACCTGCACCAGTGTTACCTGAGAACTGCTATCCGACGATAGATATAATTCCATATAGGAGTTCTCGGTGAGTCCTCCAGTGTACCCAGTCATCACTGAGTACCCGTATACGATCTCGATGTCAAACATCGATGAATGTGGGAACATCCATCACCCATCATATGGGTCTAGTATCATATACGCTAGTCTACTCTGGTATATCGATGCCCCATCTCGATACACCTACGACTAGGGACATTCCAGGATATGCTTATAAACTACAGATGTCCCACTAGTATGATCTCCCTCATAATCACAGAAGTCAAGCCTATATCCTCAGGGCTTTATCAACATGTATGAATGAATAAAAGCATGATCAAATCAACATGTCAGATAAAGAAGAACCAGATAGCATACTATCATGTCGAGCAAGAATGTACACTGAATATATATATATATATATACATGTATGAATACATCCACTATCATATAATGGACTCTAGGGCATACATATATCCAACATAGAATACGGTATCTCATATCGTGTTATCCTCAGTCCTGCACATATCACATATGTCCCCCTACTCCGTTTTGCCTGAGTCAAGAAACCTCTGTGTAAGACTCTAAAGAATCGTCAATACGCCGGTAGCAGATGATAATCATATTAAACACCCACAAGCTGCAATCGGTGAGCTAAACGTAACAGCCACCCAGGTATTTAGCGATCAGAAGATCAACAAGCAAGCCTGTACATTCTCCTGTGAATCCAATCAGTAACACTCCCGTACAGTCCGGTCTCTTCGTCTGATATGTCGCATATCTAGTCTAGGGGTGGTATACGTCAGACCACAGTAACCGATAAGTCGTGTCGATGTGAGGCTCATAACAGGTCGAGAAACTACTGGTAACACTTACCATCAAATCTCTAAATCAGCCATGTCCAGGGACTTCCAGTTATAGCCAATCGAACACAGCACAACATTAACTCCCTATACCGGGAGAGACGAGTCCCCTCCTATCGCTCATTGCCTCCATGTGATTCGGGACTGTACCCAAAAGCCACCGTTTTGCACGCCCTCTTAGACGTGGTAAGGTGGAAATCAAAGCACAGTGGGAATCAGACAAGACTCTATGACGATCTCGGGTCTACAGACTAACCTGTACCAGTGTCACCGGAGAACTGCCATCTGACGTGAGGTATAATACCATCTGGGAGTTCTCGGCGAGTCCGTCCAGTGTACCCAGTCTCCACTGAGCACCCGTACACCATCCTTGATGTCAAACACCGATGGATATGGGATCATCCATCGCCCATCATATGGGTCAAGATACGTATACGTTAGTCTACTCTGGTGTATCGATGCCCTGTCTCAACACACCCTCGACTAGGAACAGTTATAGGATGTACTCATCGACTACCGTGGCCCCACTAGTATGATCTCATCATAGTCCTAGTAGTCGAGTACATATCCTAAGGGCTTTATCAATATGTGAGAGTAAGACAGTAAACTAATATAAGTCAACATGTTAAGATAAAGTGAAACCAAATAGCATACTATCATGATGAGCAAGAAATTCCTCTCTATATATATCCAAACATCCATTATAATATACATCATATGTACAACAATGGCATCTAGGGCATATATATAATAACAGGAGGCATCACCTAGATCTTTCACTGAGAATCTTTGTGATAAGAAGAGCTTGACCAATTGCAGCATAGGAACATCATTTCCTATCAACAGTATGTCATCGACGTACAATACGAGGAAGACATCCTTACTCTCTGCAACCTTCTTATATATACAAGGTTCATCTACGTTTTTTATGAAGTCAAACTCTTTGACTACAACATCAATGCAGATGTTCCAACTCCACGATGCCTCTTTTAACCCGTAGAGGGATTTTAGCAGCTTGCACACCTTTCCGCTGCTCCCACTGTCCACGAAGCCCTCTGGCTGAGTCATGTACACGTACTCTTCTAAATCACCATTTAGAAAGGCGGTCTTAACATCCATCTGTCAGATTTCGTAGTCATGGTATGCAGCAATGGCAAGTAGGATCCGGATGGACTTAAGCATAGCCACTGGAGAATCGTCATAATCCACACCTGGTCGTTGACGAAAACCCTTTGCAACAAGTCTAGCTTTGAAAGTCTCAACTTTTCCATCTACACCAAGTTTCTTTTTAAAGATCCATTTGCTCCCAATGGGTTTTACCCCTTCTGGAGCAACTTCCAAAGTCCATACTTTGTTGGTGTACATGGATTCCATCTCAGATCGTATTGCATCCAGTCACTTCACAGAGTCACCACTCGTGATGGCCTGCTCGAAGCTAGTTGGGTCATCATCTTCCATGATGCAATCCTCGCTCCCACCATCAACGAGAAAACCGTAGTATCTCTCAGGTGGATGAGAAACCCTAATAGATCGGCGGAGAGGCTGGGGTTCGTCAGGAACTACTGAATTCTCTGGTTCCATCAAATCTTTTGTTGTAGTTTGTTCTGCTGGAACCTCTTCCAGTTCTACCTCAGAGCCACTAATCACTTTTGCAAGAAATTCCTTTTCTAAGAAGGTGGCGTGTTGAGCAACAAACACCCTTTGTTCCTCACTGTGGTAAAAGATATACCCTCGCGAATGCTTGGGATATCCAACAAAATTACATAAAACAGACCTTGCCTCGAGTTTGTCCGGTTTTTGTCTTTTGACATATGCCGGGCAACCCCATATCTTAACAAAATTAAGATATGGTCTCTTCCCTTCCCATATCTCATATGCGGTGGTAGGCACAGATTTGGTAGGAACTTTATTCAGAAGGTATGCCGCTGTCTCAAGCGCATATCCTCAGAAGGAAATAGGTAACTCAGCATTGCTCATCATAGAGCGCACCATATCTAATAGGGTGCTATTCTTTCACTCCGATACACCGTTGTGCTAAGGTGTATAAGGAGGAGTAAGCTTTGAGAGAATCCCATTCTCTTTTAGATAGTCTAGGAACTCATTGCTCAAGTATTCTCCTCCTCGATCAGATCGAAGGATCTTAATACTTTTGCCCGTTTGGTTCTCTACTTCGTGCTTATATTCTCTGAATTTCTCAAAAGCTTCAGACTTGTGTTTCATCAGGAACACATATCCGAATCTTGAGAGATCGTCCGTGAACATAATGAAGTACGAAGAACCATCCTTGGCATGTGTAGACATGGGACCACATACATCACTATGTATCAGCCTTAAGAGTTCCGTAACTCTTTCTCTGTGTCCACTAAACGGAGTTTTGGTCATCTTGCCTTTGAGACATGACTGGCAAGTATCATAAGATGATAATTCGAACGGATTCAAATATCCATCCTTATGCAACTTAGCTAGCCGTGTCGCATTGATATGACCTAGTCTACAATGCCATAAGTAGGATTCATTCATTTCTGAACTCTTCCTCTTGTGTGTGTTTTGTACATTAAGTACTGTAGTTTGGTTGAGAACGTATATGCCATTATTTAACGATCCTGAACCAATTAACTTTTGATTCAGGAATATGTTCATAACATTATCCTGCACTACAAATTATATCCTTCTTTATTCAATAAAGAAACTGATATAATATTGCATATCAGGGTCGGAATGTAATAGCACTCGTTCAGAACCAATGTATTAACATTTGGTAACACAAGGTGATATTCACCAACTGCCTTGACTGCAACATTTGCACCATTCCCTACTCTTACGGAATGATCACCCTCTCCCAGTTCCCTACCTTTACGTAGCCCATGTAACATATTACATATGTGGGATCCCGATCCGGTATCTAATACCCAGGACGTAGAGTAAACTGAGAAACAGTTCTCGATAACTAACACACCCGAAGAAGATGCATCGGCATGTTTGTTCTTCGTTTGGGCGGCGTGAGAATCCAGATATTCTCCTATTCCCTGCTCATTCTTATAACTCTTATAAGAAAGAACGGGACCAACGTTCCCTTACTCAGTATAATAAGCGGGTCCAGTCAATACATCCATATTATTATCTTGATTAAGGCCTGACATGGTCGCTACCTGGAGAGAGAGAGAAGAAAACACTTTAGCGTATGCTCTTGCAAGATTAGATTGGTTATTATCTTATCTAATCAGGATGTCTCCCATTGTTTTTATCAAATCTTCCTTCAAACCCTAAAAAGGAAAGATTAGCCGGGATTAATTACACCTTACAAGTTCGCCAATCATTCAGCCAGGCCAGTGTTAGTACTTTGAGGGAGGTTTCCCGTGCTTACGCACGGACCTAATTAAAATAAACCTCGTTTTTCCAGAGGCATAACCCCGTTAACACCTTTCTAGAAACCTACTTGATCGGCTAATTGTCCTGTGTAAAACTCTCCCAGGAGTAACTCTTACTCGCAGTGGGTATCAGGATCCATCTATCTCATAGAAGGTATGCAATCTCATTGCAAATTTCAACACTTGAAATTCCCGATAATATTTTGCCCCAAGCATCCCATGACCTTGACGGAGGTCAACAAATCATAGGGTGCTAGTCATGTTCAACCCATCATTTCTTGATTGAATCAAACCCACCCGCACGACCCTTGATGGAGATCAACAAGGCCGCACAACTACCCTAATCCAATATGAATCATGTGCATAAACATATAAATACTAGTTAGCTACCGCACACTACGCCTTGACGGAGGTCAACAAACATAGCACGAATAATAAGTAGGACTTATCTAAAATGACGGAGGGCTATGACAGGTTTTTCTGAAAACCTATTGCGTAATGAACTTGATATCGTTGTAGAAACAAGTGATTTTGAAAAGGAGTGTTTTTGAAGCTTTTCTAGTTTCGCTAAAGAGGTCACTCCCGGTGAAGAGATCTCGGCTCTTTCCTCATCGAATAAGGTGCAGGGTATATCATATATACCACTATGCAAATCAAGAACTATTGAAGCAATCAAAAACTAAACCGCGAGTTTGTAGCAACTGCCAGTTTTGCTAAAGAGATCACTCCCGGTGAAGAGATCTCGGCTCTTTCCTCATCGAATAAGGTGCAGGGTATATCATATATACCGCTATGCAAAGCAAAACTGTAGCTACCCTTTTTATAAAGTTTTTGATTCTACAACATCTTTTAGGTTTCTTTTCTTTTAGTAATCTCATTAATAAATCCCATCATTTATGCTTCCTAAGTATCACAGAAGAAACGAAAACAGTAATATTTATATATCATCATATATATATATATAGTATAAGCATTCGTCTCAGGCAGAAATATGATCTCATCACAGAAAATTGCATCAGAAGATAACATATGAAATATTGGATATTCTAGGACGTCCGTGTTTAATTTCGAGCCTGTATAAAACACGGATTCCACGGCCGCGATGAATAGCCAAACCCACATCCCTAGACCCCTACGAGAACGGCAAGAAACACTGCCAATTCTAGGGTTAGGAGACCCGGTCTCGACTCCTCAAGATGGCCTCCCACTGGACCCTAGAACCTGTAGGGTTCCTAGGCAAACTCAAGAGGTTCCACAAGGCATCAACCATGCTAAAATCAAATTTTCCGGTGCCGAGAAACCCTAACCTAGATCGTTAACTAGAGCTTAGTCGAAACTACAAGCTACTAAACTGCTTTAGTACTAAGTGAATGGAAATAGAACCTTTGTAGATCCGGTCCTCCACTTCTTTAGCTCCGTGATGATGTCCCTTCACTGCGATCACCGGGATCCCGGACTCTAGCGATGGTTTCGTCGGAGAAATGAGCGGGCTAGGTCGTTGACTTCGATGCCGAAGATGATCTACGTCGAGGCAACTCTAACTCAAGCTCCATCTTCACTAGCTCATGAAACTTGTGAAGAAAACACCCTATACAACATGGCAAGTGGTAGAGGATGAAGAAATAGGAAGTGGGTTCACTTTGGATTTGGATTTCTCACTAGGTTTCAACACTTGAAAATTTTCTAGCAATGGTTTTCTTTCTTCTTGAAGAAGAAGAAGAAGAAGGAAAAAGAATGAATTCTTATCCAAAAGAAAATTCAAGTGATGCCTTATCATAATGCAACCATGGGTGAGAATAACTCATGTAGAGAATAAACTAGGGTTTAGGCAAATGGTTAGATTAAGCAAAAGAAACAAAATGGTTGAACTTTTCAAAGCTTCATGAAGCTTCAAAGAAAATCCAAAGTTAGCCACCATTTTATTTCTAGCTAAAATGAATAAATAAATAAATGAATAAATAAATAAATAACACCTTAACCATTAACCTAAACTATGGTATAAAGCATGCACACCCAAGTTTGCATGTATCATCAAACATGATACAAACTAGTGCACAAACATATATCAAATATACAATGTGCACAATCTAGTGTGAAAATCCATCTTAAGTGAACAAATACTAGTTAATGTAAAGTAATATATCAAATATATAATTATACATTAAATCATTAAATCAACACTTGATTTAATGATCCGATCATACTGCATATAACCGACTAATATCAAGTGTATCAATGTATCGAATCAACACTTGATTCGGTAACCCGGCTATATCTCATGTAACCGTCCAATGATACATATCGCGAGAATAGAATACAGTATCACATACTGGTATTATTCTCGGTCCCGCACATATCTCATATGCGCTCCTATTTCGTTTTGCTTGAGCCAGGAAACCTCTGTGTAGGACTCTAAAGACTCGTCAATACGCCAGCAGTAGGCGATGATCATATCAAACACCCACAATCCGTAAGCGGTCTGCTAAACGTAACGGCCACCCGGGTATTGAGCGATCAGAAGATCAACGAGCAAGCCCGCTCACACTCCTGTGAATCCAACCAGTAACACTTACCGTACAGTCCGGTCTGTTCGTCTGATATATCGCATATCTCGCCTAGGGGTGGTAAACGTCATACCCCAGTAGCTTGATAAGTCGTGTCGATATGAGGTCTATAACAGTTCGAGAAACTAGTGGTAACACTTACCAGTAAATCTCAGCAACCCTGGCCAGGGATTTCCGGTTATAGCCAATCGAACACAGCGCAACATCAACTCCCTATACTGGGAGAGACGAATCCCCTCCTATCGCTCATTGCCTCAATGTGATTCGGGACTGTACCCAAAAACCACCATTTTGCACGCCCTCTTGGATGTGGTAAGGTGGAAATCAAAGCACAGTGGGAATCACACAAGACTCTATAACGATCTCGGGTCTAAAGACTAACCTGTACCAGTGTCACCAGAGAACTGCCATCTGACGTAAGGTATAATACCATCTGGGAGTTCTCGGCGAGTCCGTCCAGTGTACCCAATCTCCACTGAGCACCCGTATATCATCTCTTATGTCAAACACCAATGGATATGGGATCATCCATCGCCCATCTGTATGGGTCGAGAAGGTATACGCTAGTCTACTCTGGTATATCGATGCCCCGTCTCGATACACCCACGACTAGGGACCTTGAAGGATGTACTTATAGACTACCATGTCCCCACTAGTATGATCCGCATCATAGTCCAGGTAGTCAAGTACACATCCTAAGGGCTTTACCAACATGTAACAGAAAGACAGTAAGTATACACGTTAAGGTAAAGAGTAACCAGATAGCATACTATCATGTCAAGCAAGAAAGTCCTCCCTATATATGTCCCAGCATCCACTACAATATACATCCTATGTACAGTAATGGCCCTAGGGCATACATATAACTAACAATCTCCCACTTGCACTATGGCCATCTGTAGCAGTGGTTGCAGTATCTCATACTCAACCATCCCATAAAAGTCTCTCTCTGGGAAAATGCCTTTGTGAGTGGATCCGCCGCGTTGTCCTATGATTCTACTCTCCTAACCTTGATCTCCTTGGAGATCAACCATCTCCATGATCAGGTGATACTGTCTTAGAATATGTCTGGATCACTGATGGGACGGACGTTCCTTGGCATAAGCCACAACTCCATTGTCATACAATGGGAGGAACTAAGTTCATCTCATGAACAAATATACACCCAAACTGCCTCTTTGGTAGTATCTTAAATAGCGATGTCACCAGCCTTTATCATCTAGTTTGCCATGGTATCTAGCTTGAAACTCTTCCAACATACCGTCCCTCTACTATGGGTAAAGACAATGCCTCGACTGACATTCAGTCATCCTTATCACCCTGGAACCTTTTCAGTAATTCTCCCCAGGATCCATTGATACCATCTTACTACTCCCAGTAAGAATCCTAACATCCATTTAGATCTATCTCATAGATCCAAAACCCAGGATTTAGGAGGTATCGCTTTGATCCTTTTTGGAGAATCATTGTGATAAGTGGAGATTGATCGAGCGTAGCATAGGAAAATCCTTCCCTATCAAGAGTATGTCATCCACGTTCTCTACGAGGATCACCACCATACTCCATACTACCTTTTTGTATATACAAAGTTCATCTACCATATTGATGATGTCAAACTCTTTGACTAACACATCAAAACAGACGTTCCAACTCCGCGATGCCTGCTTTATCACATAAAACATCTTGCTCGCGTTTCCGCTACTCCCACTGTCTACGAGGCCCTCTGGCTGTGTACTTATAGACGCACTCTTCTAAAACATCACTTAGAAAAGCAGTCATGGCACCCAACCGCCAGATATCGTAGTCATGGTATGTAGCCGTGGCAAGTAGGATCTGGATGGACTTAAGCATAGTTACTTAGAAAAGGTTTCATCATAATCCATACCTGGTCAATGATGCAAACTTTTAACAAGTCTAGCTTTGAAAGTCTCAACTTTTCCATGTATACCAAGTAATCTTCTCAAGATATACTTGCTCCTGATGGGGATTTCACCCTTCAGATAAAGCAACCAAAGTCCATACTTTGTTGGTGTATAAGGATTCCATCTCAGATCGCTAAGCATCCAGCCATTCTTACAGAGTCCCACTCCTGATGGCCAGCTCGAAACTAGTTGGGTCATCATCTCATGATGCATTCCTCGCTCCCACTGTCATAGAGAAACAGAAGTATCTCTCAGGTGGGTGAGGAACCCTACTAGATCGGTGGAGAGGCTGAGGTTCGTTGGTAAGTATTGAATCCTTTGGTTCTTCTAAATCATCAGCTGCCAATTTGTATAGCTGGAACATTTCCAGTTCTACATAACAGATCTTGCCTCGAGCTTGTCCGGATTTTGCTTTTTAGACATAGGCCCGACAACCCCAAATCTTAGCAAACTTAAGATATGGGCTCTTCCCTTTCCATATCACATATGAAGCGGCAGGCAACTGTATTGATTTGAACCCTATTCAATAGGTATGCAGCTTCTCAAGCGCATAATTCCCAAAAGGAAATAGGAAACTCAGCAGTACTCATCATAGAGCACACCATATCACATAGGGTGTGACTGCGCCGCCCCGATACACCGACGTGCTGTGGTGTATACGGAGGAGTAATGCTGAGAGAGAATCTCATTCTCCTTTAGAAAAGTCCAAGAATTCCGTGCTCAAGTATTCTCCTCCTTGATCACATCAAAGGACATAATACTTATACCCGTTTTGGTTCTCTACTTCTAACTTATATTCTGTGAATATCTCAAAAGGTTCGGACTTGTGTTTCAATAGGAACATATGTCTGAATCTAAAGAGATAATCAGAGAATGTAATGAAGTACAAAGAACCGGTCTTGGCATGTGTAGACAGGGGACCTTCATACATCAACATGTATCATCTCAAGAGTACACTAACTCTTTCTCTGCTTCGAATAAACAGAGCTGTGGTCATCTAATCTTTGGGACATGACTGGCAAGTTTCACAAGATGTAAATTCAAACTAATTTAAATATACATCTAAATGTAACTTCAGCTAGTCGGGTCGCATTAATATAACCTAGTCTACAATGCCTCAAGAAGGATCCGTTCATTTCTGAACTCTTCCTCTTGTGTGTGTTCCGTATACTAAGAACTGTAGTTTGATTTAGAACATCAATGCTTTTAGATAACGTGCCTGAACCGATCAACTTTTGATATAGGAAATGTTCAAAACATTATCCAACAATACAAAATTTTATCATTTCTTTACTAATAAAGAGACTGATATGATTTTGTATATCAGGTTCGGTATCTAATAACATTCGTTCAGAATCAATGTATTGGTAATACAGGGTGACAGTGACCAACAGACTTGGCTGCAACGCTTGCACCGTTTTCTGTCTCATGAAACTTATCACCCGTTCTCAGTTCTCTACCTTTCTGTAGCCCTATGTAACAGATTATATATCTGGGATCCTGATCCGGTATCAAATACCCAGGACGTAGAGGATACAGAGAAACAGTTGTTTGTAATGAACACACCCGAAGGAGATGCATCATATGCACTTTCTTCGTTTGGGCGGCAGGGGAATCCTGGTATTCCCCAAATTCCTGCTCTGTCTTATAACAATTATAAGTTGGAGCAGGACCAACGTTTCCCAGCTCAGTATAACAAGCGGGTTTGGTCAATTCATCCGTATTATTATCTTGATTAAGGCGTGACATGGTCGCTACCTGGAGAGAGCGAGAAGAAAACACTCTGCGTGCGCTCCTGCAAGATAAGATTGGTTATTATTTTATCTAATCAAGATGGCTCCCACTGTTTTTTATCAAATCTTCCTTCAAACCCTAAAAGGAAAGACTAGCCGGGATTAATTACACGCTACAAGTTCGCCAATCTTTCAGCCAGGCTAGTTTCGGTACTTTGAGGGAGGTCCCCCGTGCTTTCGCACGAACCTAATTAAAGTAAACCTCGTTTTCCCAGAGGCGTAACCCCGTTGACACCTTTCTAGACACCTACTTGATCAGCTAATTGTAATGTGTAAAACTCTCCCAGTAGTAACAATTACTCGCAGCGGGTATCGGGATCCAACTATCTCATAGAAGGTATGCAATCTCATTGCAAATTTCAACACTCGAAATTCCCGATAATTTTTCCCCTAGCACCCTATGACCTTGACGGAGGTCAACAAACCATAGGCTACTAGTCAAGTTCAACCCATCATTTCTTGATTGAATCAAACCCACCCGCACGACTCTTGACGGAGGTCAACAAGGTCGTACGACTACCCTAATCCAATCTGCATCATATGCATAAGCAGATAAATACTAGTTAGCTACCGCACACTACGCCTTGACGGAGGTCAACAAACGTAGCACGAATACTAAGCAGGACTTATCTGAAATGACGGAGGGCTACGACAGGTTTTTCTGAAAACCTATTGCGTAATGAACTTGATATCGTTGTAGGATCGAATGAATTTTGAAATGGAGTGTTTTTGAGGCTTTTCTAGTTTTGCTAAAGGGGTCACTCCCGGTGAAGGGATCGTCGGCCCTTTCCTCATCGAATAAGGTGCAGGATATATCATATATACCGCTATGCAAAGCAAAAACTGTAGAAGCAATCAAAAGACAAATCGAGGATTGTAGCATCTGCCAGTTATTGCTAAAGGGGTTACTCCCGGTGAAGGGATCTCGACCCTTTCCTTATCGAATAAGGTGCAGGATGTTCTACAAGGAACACCGCGATGCAAAGCAAGAACTGTAGCTACCTTTTTTTTTAATTTTGAAATTCGATTCCACAACATCTTAGGTTTCTTTTCTTTCATTAATCATATTAATGAAGTCCCATCATTCAAGTCACCTAAACATCACAGATAAATACGACGTACACTTATGCCATCTGCACTCGCCTCGATGTCCCCTCATGCACCGTTAGGTTAGGTAACTAACGACAGAGCGGGGCAGGGCTAGCGCGAGTGCAAAACATAATTAACGTCTATATAATATATCATATATACTACATACAGTATCCATCACAGCATATCAAATGATCACATCACAGATATCGCAGCAGAAGAAACATATGAAACATTGGATATACCAGGACGTCCGTGTTTTCAATACGAGCCAGTATAAAACACGGATTCCACGGTCGCGATGAATAGCCAAACCCACACCCCTAGACCCCTACGACAGCGGCAAGCAACCCTAACAATTCTAGAGTTAGGAGACCCGGACTCGACTCCTCGAGTTGGTCTCCCACTGGACTCCAGAACCCGGTTACTTGTGCCCTCCTCCTTGGGTCTATCCTAGTGCGGAAAAGTAAATAATATACATCAACGGTGACATCTTCTGCAACCTGGAAGTGCCCCAATAAAAGAATATTACATACAAGTTTTTACATGAATGAAAATGAAAAACACTCATCTCACATAAAAACCCCCGGCTATTCAAACACGACGATCCAATATAACATATCCAGCAACACATAACATCACATGTCATCAACGTAAGTAAATATGCGCATCCCAATTGTCGTTGACATATAGCAACGAAATCGGCGATATCACATATTACACTTACGGTCACAGAAAAGAAAGTGTAAAACTACAACAGTTGGAATCCGCAACCTTCTTAGACATCGCATGCCTAATCAAATGAATTCCTTAGAAATCGCATGCTTAACAATTATAAACCCCGCATTTTAGTCTCATTATCGAAAACACTTTTCAATATCAAGTCGGGCAATTCAACAAGATTCCCGGCATTTTGATCGAATGCTCGTCGCAAACTTTAGTAGGCAGCCGCACCCTCGATGCCGTCGACGAAGTGGACCAAGGCGGAACACCGCTGCCGCGAGCACCCGAACGGATGTTTTCGGCGACGGGGTTCTCCTACAGTCACTTGTTCGGGGCTATAGGGCGTGGCTATCTATTAAGTTTTACCGGCGAGTATCCGCATACGCTACGAGATTGCGACAGACTTTTGATCACATCAAAATTCCGTGGCAACCGATCAAGTGAGACTAAACTACTATGTTTATAACATCCAAATCAGTTATCTCATAACTACTTGTGGATTCTAAATATTGTATCACATTCCGGATAAATAGAAAATGTTAAACTTTCCGATCGAACAATCAAACACCCAAGTTTTCCCGAAACAGCTCAACACAAGAAATAAGTTTAGAAACATTCACTTCATGCCTCAGTACCAACGGTCCAGCCGTAGAAGGGTCAAGCCAACGCCTCACATGTGGCACACCGTATTGCCTAAAACCCTAAGGTTCAAAGGGCAGTTCAAGACGGTCACATAATCGAGTTAAGGTTTGTTGTCTTTTAGAGGGACCATCGCGTTACTTGCACTACTTAGAACGTTATTAAACTACGGAAAAATCCAACACTTGGAAATTTCCCGGCAGGGGGAAAAAGTGGGTATTTATATCCGGTCGAACTTTTTAACATATTCAAAAATTACCCGGAAAAACACAAAGACAAAGTTTGACAATCCGATCGAATCTGCGAACTCCCAATACAACCCAGAAAACTCAACTCTTGAGTGCAAATTAAAAATTCCCAGAAAACTAAGGAATAAAATAGTGACATTACTGTGTAAAACTTGGTGAAAAAACAGACCGTACGGCCGCGGAACCGCCGCACGAGCCATGCTCGTGCCGCGGTTCCGCGGCGCTCTAATCGAATTAGGCCCACGTTTTTCACAGTAATTCATATAAAACCCTGCTTATTTTTCTTCATATTTTTAATTCAAAAAATTCCACTGTTTTAAAAATTGTACAGAGAGGGGTGTAAAATAGGGTTTCGGGGTTCGATCAGGTTTCTCACATCGTCTACCAATCGCCTAAAGCTCTAGCTTGGCTCTGATACCACTGTAGGGTTCCTAGGCACACTCAAGAGGTTCCACAAGGCATCAACCATGCCAAAATCAAATTTTCCGGTGCCGAGAAACCCTAACCTAGATCGTTAACCAGAGATTAGGCAAAACTACAAGCTACTAAACTGCTTTAGTACTAAGTGAATGGAAATACAACCTTTGTAAATCCGGTCCTCCACTTCTTTAGCTCCGTGATGACGTCCCTTCGCTGCGATCACCGGGATCCCGGACTCTAGCGATGGTTTCGTCGGAGAAATGAGCGGGCTAGGTCGTTGACTTCGATGCCGAAGATGATCTACGTCGAGGCAACTCTAACTCAAGCTCCATCTTCACTAGCTCATGAAACTTGTGAAGAAAACACCCTATACAACATGGCAAGTGGTAGAGGATGAAGAAATAGGAAGTGGGTTCACTTTAGATTTGGATTTCTCACTAGGTTTCAACACTTGAAAATTTTCTAGCAATGGTTTTCTTTCTTCTTGAAGAAGAAGGAAAAAGAATGAATTCTTATCCAAAAGAAAATTCAAGTGATGCCTTATCATAATGCAACCATGGGTGAGAATTACTCATGTAGAGAATAAACTAGGGTTTAGGCAAATGGTTAGGTTAAGCAAAAGAAACAAAATGTTTGAACTTTTCAAAGCTTCATGAAGCTTCAAAGAAAATCCAAAGTTATCCACCATTTTATTTCTTGCTAAAATGAATAAATAAATAAATGAATAAATAAATAAATAACACCTTAACCATTAACACAAACTATGGTTTAAAGCATGCACACCCAAGTTTGCATGTATCATCAAACATGATACAAACTAGTGCACAAACATATATCAAATATACAATGTGCACAATCTAATGAGAAAATCCATCTTAAGTGAAAAAATACTAGTTAATGTAAAGTAATATATCAAATATATAATTATACATTAAATCATTAAATCAACACTTGATTTAATGATCCGGTCATACTGCATATAACCGACTAATATCAAGTATATCAATGTATCGAATCAACACTTGATTTGGTAACCCGGCTATATCTCATGTAACCGTCCAATGATACATATCGCGAGAATAGAATACAGTATCACATACTGGTTTTATTCTCGGTCCCGCACATATCTCATATGCGCTCCTATTTCGTTTCGCTTGAGCTAGGAAACCACTGCGTAGGACTCTAAAGACTCGTCAATACGCCGGCAGTAGGCGATGATCATATCAAACACCCACAAGCCGCAAGCGGTCTGCTAAACGTAACGGCCACCCGGGTATTAAGCGATCAGAAGATCAACGAGCAAGCCCGCTCACACTCCTGTGAGTCCAACCAGTAACACTTACCATACAGTCCGGTCTGTTCGTCCGATATGTCGCATATCTCGCCTAGGGGTGGTAAACGTCAGACCCCAGTAGCTTGATAAGTCGTGTCGATATGAGGTCTATAATAGTTCGAGAAACTACTGGTAACACTTACCAGTAAATCTCAGCAACCCTGGCCAGGGATTTCCGGTTATAGCCAATCGAACACAGCGCAACATCAACTCCCTATACCAGGAGAGATGAATCCTCTCCTATCGCTCATTGCCTCCATGTGATTCGGGACTGTACCCAAAAACCACCATTTTGCACGCCCTCTTGGACATGGTAAGATGGAAATCAAAGCACAGTGGGAATCACACAAGACTCTATGACGATCTTGGGTCTACAGACTAACCTGTACCAGTGTCACCAGAGAACTGCCATATGACGTAAGGTATAATACCATCTGGGAGTTCTCGGCGAGTCCTTCCAGTGTGCCCAATCTCCACTGACCACCCGTATATCATCTCTGATGTCAAACACCAATGGATATGGGATTATCCATCGCCCATCTGTATGGGTCGAAAAGGTATACGCTAGTCTACTCTGGTATATCGATGCCCCGTCTCGATACACCCACGACTAGGGACTTTGAAGGATGTACTTATAGACTACCATGTCCCCACTAGTATGATCCGCATCATAGTCCAGGTAGTCAAGTACACATCCTAAGGGCTTTACCAACATGTAACAGAGAGACAGTTAGTATACACGTTAAGGTAAAGAGTAACCAGAGAGCATACTATCATGTCGAGCAAGAAAGTCCTCCCTATATATGTCCCAGCATCCACTACAATATACATCCTATGTAAAGTAATGGCCTCTAGGGCATACATATAACTAACAGAACCCGGTTACTTGTGCTCCCCTCCTAGGGTCTACCTAATGCGGAAAAGTAAATAATATACAATGGTGATAGCAACCTCAACCTGGAGGTGCCCCAATAAAAGAATATTACAAACAATGAATTTTACATGAATGAAAATAAAAACCCTCATCTCACATAAAACCCCCGGCTATCCAGAACACGACGATCCGATATAACATATCACAGCAACACATAATATCTCATATTATCAACGTAAGCAAGTATACGTATCCCGATTGTCGTTGATGTATAGCAACGAAGCCGGTGTAAGTCCATGCTACCTCTCCCGGTACTTTCGGGCATGCGGAATTTGACGAAAAACAATTTTCTTAGAGGCGGTAACATGGACTTAAAGACCCGGATCTTTGTTAAACATCTAACTAACAACCTGACTACGAGTTGCTAACTACTCGGTTAGGGGGTTATACCTTTCTTTTTCTCGAACTCCTTCATCTTCAAGCTTCGATGGTCGTCCGAATCGGCTTCTCCCCGTCGTCTCCTTGCGCCGAAGATAGATCCACCTGAAAGCTTCAACCTTTGGCTCCTTCTTCGAACTTTGAAGAAACTAGTTCACTCGGTTTGCTAAACCTTGTGAACTAGAGTGAGTAGAGAAGAGTTTGTATGGGATTTTATCTATGGTTCTTGGTTCTCAACTCATGGGACAAGTGAACCATAGAGTCAAGAGAGAGAGAGCAAGAGGAGGAGATGAGAGCTCAAGAACAAGAGAGAGAATGAGCATGAAAGAATGAGAGAAGACTTTTCTCATTTGGCTCTCATAATCCAAAACAATCATAACACCTCATATCAATCAAGTATTATGTGATGGTTTAAGCAACCATAGCCATATCATTTCATGCACTCATTTTGCACAAGAGAGCAAGCAAGCAAAAGACTTTGCCATGAAATAATAGCTATTGTTATCATGATGGTCAACTAGTCAAGCCTAGTCAACCGGTCAACAAAGTCAACAAAAGTCAACAAGTCAACAAAGTCAATCTCTCAACAACCATGTCACCATAATACTTAATTAATATAATTGTTAATCACATATCATATTCTCATTAGGGTTGAGCAAAACGTCAATAGTCAACTGTCAACGGTCAACAACCCTAATGAGAATCCTCTGCCTCTGTCTCTCCGTCAACTGTGCATACACACCCGCATCCGCGTTCCGAGGAACACGAATGCATACTGGATAAAACCAATCCCAAAAGGTACACTAGGATTTGGCTTAAACCAAAGCCCGCTAGTGTGAACTGTCCGGACACTGTACGTGCACAAGTGCACGGATGTGACCGAACCCTGTCGCAAAACCATGCGACCTGTCGCAAAACCATGCGACCTGTCGCAAAACCTTGCGACTTCTACTCTTTTGCCTAAAGGCGAATAGCTTTCTGTATGGGACTCTAAAGACTCGACACTACGCTGGCAGTGGGTTTAACCACAGACCGCAAGCGGCACTAGCTGTGCGTAACAGTCCCCAAGTAGATGCCGACAAGAAGACCGACGAGGCGAAACCCATCTGAACTCCTACTGAGCCTGAATATGACATTCTCCGTACAGTCCGGTCTGTTTGTCTGATACATCGCATGGCGGGCCTAGGGGGCGGTAAACGTTAGTCCCCCAATAGCGGTACAAGTCGTGTCGGAGTGAAGCCCAAAACACCCTGAGATAACATTGGAAGCCTACCAGTATATCTCGTTTGCCCTGGCCAGGGACTACTCATGTAATGGCTCTCCTAGACACAGCGCGATGCCAACCCCCAATACCGGGAGAGACGAATCCTGTCTAACCGTCACTGCCTCCAAGTGCTTCGGGACTGCACCCAACTACCACCTGTTTGCACGACTCCTTTGAGCCGTGGTAGGGTAGTAATCAAAGTACAGTGGGAACACACTCGAGGCGAAGTGACAGTGTCCAGTCAGCGGAATAAGCTGTACTCATGTCACCTGGGAACTGATAACTGACGATAGGCATAATACCAACTAGTCAGTTCCCGACGAGTCCTGTCCAGTGTACTCGTAACCCAACGAGCACCCGCATACTATCTCAAGTACGACGTACCGACGGCTGTGGGACAGACCGTCTCCCACACTGGGATGAGAAGCGCATGCGCTAGTCTACTCCGGAGTATCGATGCCCTGTCTCGATAGTCCTGCGACCAGGGACCTGCATAAGGATGTGCGTATAGATTACCCAGCCCCACTAGTGTGACTGTTAGTTATATGTATGCCCTAGAGGCCATTACTGTACATAGGATGTATATTGTAGTGGATGCTGGGACATATATAGGGAGGACTTTCTTGCTCGACATGATAGTATGCTATCTGGTTACCCTTTACCTTAACGTGTATGCTGATTGTCTCTCTGTTACATGTTGGTAAAGCCCTTAGGATCTGTACTTGACTACCTGGACTATGATGCGGATCATACTAGTGGGGACATGGTAGTCCATAAGTACATCCATCAAAGTCCCTAGTCGAGGGTGTATCGAGACGGGGCATCGATATACCAGAGTAGACTAGCGTGTACCTTCTCGACCCATACAGATGGGCGATGGATGATCCATATCCATCGGTGTTTGACATCAGAGATGATATACGGGTGCTCAGTAGAGACTGGGTACACTGGACGGACTCGCCGAGAACTCCCAGATGGTATTATACCTCACGTCAGATGGCAGTTCTCTGGTGACACTGGTACAGAGTAGTCTGTTGACCCGAGATCGTCATAGAGTCTTGTGTGGTTCCCACTGTGCTTTGATTTCCATATTACCACGTCCAAGAGGGCGTGCAAAACGGTGGTTTTTGGGTACAGTCCCGAGTCACATGGAGGCAATGAGCGATAGGAGGGGATTCATCTCTCCCGGTATATGGGGGTTGATGTTGCGCTGTGTTCGATTGGCTATAACAGGAAATCCCTGGCCAGGGTTGCTGAGATTTACTGGTAAGTGTTACCAGTAGTTTCTCGAACAGTTATAGACCTCATATCGACACGACTTATTGAGCTATTGGGGTCTGACGTTTACCACCCCTAGGCAAGATATGCGACATATCAGACGATCAGACCGGACTGTACGGTAGTGTTACTGGTCGGATTCACTGGAGTGTGAGCGGGCTTGCTCGTCGATCTTCAGATCGCTCAATACCCGGGTGGCCGTTACGTTTGGCAGACCGCTTGCGGCTTGTGGGTGTTTGATATGATCATCGCCTGCTGCCGGCGTATTGACGAGTCTTTAGAGTCCTACACAGAGGTTTCCTGGCTCAAGCGAAACGAAATAGGAGCGCATATGAGATATGTGCGGGACCGAGAATAATGCGTGTATGTGATACCGTATTAATGCGTGTATGTGATACCGTATTCTATTCTCGCGATGAATGTATCGAATGGTTGTATGCGATATAACCTAGTTATCAATTCAAGCGTTGATTCGATAAGCCGATACATTCTATACTAGTCGGTTGTGTGCGACATGACCGGATCATTGAATCAAGTGTTGATTTAATGATTTAATGTATAATTATATATTTGATATATTACTTTGCATTAACTAGTATTGGTTCACTTTAAATGGATTTTCTCACTCGGGTGTGCGCATTACATATGCGATATGATTTTGTGCACTTGCTTGTATCATGTTTGATGATACATCCTTTTTGGTTAAGTGTAAAGTATTAAACCTTGGTTAATGAAATGGTTAGGGTTTCTTATTTGTTATTCATTTATCTTATTTAATTATCCTTTTTATTTTTGATAAATGAATAAAAGAAAAGAGAAAAGAATGGTGGCTATTTTTGTTCTTTAGTTGAAGCTTCATGAAGCTTTGTTCAAGTCAACCATTCTTATCTCATCCTTAAGCCTAACCATTCCCACTAACCATGATTCATTCTCTACACTTGACTCTAGTTGAAATTATGATAAGAATTCATTTTCTTTATTTATTCTTTTAACTTATCATAACTATTTCCTTCTTCTTCTTCCTTGAACTTGAAGAAGAAAGCTTACCTCATCAATGGTGATTGATGAATTAGAGTGAGAAATCTAATTCTAAAGTTAACCCACTTCCTATTTCTTCATCCTCTACCTCTTGCCAAGTAGTAGAGTGTGTTTACTTCACAAGTTTCATGACTTGGTGAAGTTGTGAGCTTGATCTAGCGATGCCTCGACGTAGATCATCTTCGGCATGGACATCGACGACCTAGCTTGCCCATTCTCCGACGAAGCCGACTCTAGAGCCCGGATTTGATTTGGACAGCGGAGAGGACCTCGTTGCGGAGCTATGGAGGTGGAGCACCGGATCTACAAAGGTTGTATTTCCGTATTCCCAATAGTTAAGTGTTAACTAGTTCTTTTTCGCCTAGACATCTAGTTATCGATCCGTAGTTTAGGGTTTGTAGGCACCATATTTTTTGAAATTGCCATGGTTGATGGCTTGGGAGACCTCCTTAGAGTGCCTAGGAACCCTACAGTGGTATCAGAGCCTAGCTAGAGCCTTAGGCGAAGTCCAGACGGAATTTGAAGTCCGATCGAACCAAAACTTAACCCGGAAAATTGCTCTCTGTACTTTTTCAGAAAACGTGGATTTTTCAACATTAAAAATATTCAGAAAAATCAGCAGGCAATTCTATGAGAAACTGTAAAATTCGGTTTCCTAATTCCAACAGTGCGCCGCGTTTCCGCGGCACGAGCATGGCTCGTGCGGCGGAAGCGCGGCCAATTTGTCGTTTTTCGCATCCAAATTTCTACAGTAATTCATATTGTGCTGTGCTGGTTTTCCTGGGTATTTTTGATATTTTTTCAAGAGTTGATTTTTCTGCAGTTGTTTTGGGAATTCGGTGTTTCGATCGGGATATCAAATTTTGTCTGTGTGGTTTTCCGGATAAATTTTAGAATATGTTAAAAAGTTCGACCGGATATAAATACCCAATTTTTCCCCTGTCGGGAAATTTCCAAGTGTTGGATTTTTCCGTAGTTTAACGACGTTCTAAGTAGTGCAAGTAACGCGATGGTCCCTCTAGAAGACACAAACCTTAACTCGAATATGTGACCGTCTTGAACTGCCCTTTGAACCTTCGGGTTTGGGGCAGTACGGCGTGCCACATGTGAGGCGTTGGCTTGACCCTTCTACGGCTGGACCGTTGGTACTGAGGTACGAACTGAATGTTGTTAGACTAGTTTCATGTGTTGATCTGTATCGGGAAAACTTGGGTGTTAGAATGTTCGATCGGAAAGTTTAACATTTTCTATTTATCCGGAATGGGATACAATAATTGGAATTCACAAGTAGTTATGAGATAACTGAATGAATGTTATAAATCTAGTAGTTTAGTCTCACTTGATTGGTTGCCACGGAATTTTGATGCGATCAAAAGTCCGTCGCAATCACGTAGTGTACGCGGATACTCGCCGGGTAAACTTAATAGACAGCCTCACTCCATAGCCCCGACCAAGTGACTGTAGGAGAACCCCGTCGCCGAAAGCATCCGTACGGGTGCTCGCGGTAGCGGTGTTCTGCCTTGGTGCACTTCGTCGACGGTATTGGGGGTGCGGCCGTCTACTGAAGTTTGCGACGAGCATTCGATCAGGATGTCGGGAATCCCGTTGAATTGCCCGACTTGATATTGAAAAGAGTTTTCGATTTTGAGACTAAAATGCGGGGTTTATAATTGTTAGGCATGCGATGTCTAAAGAATTCATTTGGTCAGGCATGCGATGTCTGAGGTGGTTGCGGATTCCAACTGTTGTAGTTTTACACTTTCTTTTCTGTGACCGTAAGTGTAATATGTGATATCGCCGGTTTCGTTGCTATATGCCAACGACAATTGGGATGGACATATTTACTTACGTTGATGACATGTGATGTTATGTGTTGCTGGATATGTTATATTGGATCGTCGTGTTTGAATAGCCGGGGGTTTTTATGTGAGATGAGTGTTTTTCATTTTCATTCATGTAAAAACTTGTATGTAATATTCTTTTATTGGGGCGCTTCCAGGTTGCGGGAGTTGTCACCTGTTGTATATTATTTACTTTTCCGCATTAGGATAGACCCAAGGAGGGGAGCACAAGTAACCGGGTTCTGGAGTCCAGTGGGAGACCAACTCGAGGAGTCGAGTCCGGGTCTCCTAACTCCAGAATTGGTAGGGTTGCTTGCCGCTCTCGTAGGGGTCTAGGGGTGTGGGATTGGCTATTCATCACGACCGTGGAATCCGTGTTTTATACTGGCTCGTATTGAAAACATGGACGTCCTAGTATATCCAATATTTCATATGATTCTTCTGCTGCGATATCTGTGATGTGATCATGTGATGTTCTGTGATAGATACAGTATATAGTATATATGATATATTATATAGACGTTACTTATGTTTTACACCCGCGCTAGCCCTGCCCCGCTCTGCCGTTAGTTACCTAACCTAACGGTGCACGAGGGGACATCGAGGCGAATGCGGATGGCATAAGTGTACGTCATATCTATCTGTGATGTTTAGGTATTTAAATGATGGGACTTCATTAATGTGATTAATGAAATAAAAGAAACCTAAGATGTTGTAGAATCGAATTTCAAAATAAAACAGGTAGCTACAGTTCTTGCTTTGCACAGCGGTATATGTGATATATCCTGCACCTTATTCGATGAGGAAAGGACCGAGATCCCTTCACCAGGAGTGACTCCTTTAGCAATAACTGGCAGATGCTACACACTCGGTTTGTCTTTTGATTGCTTTTAAGTGTTTTTGCTTTGCACAGTGATATATATGATATATCCCGCACCTCATTCGACGAGGAAAGGACTGACGATCCCTTCACCGGGAGTGACTCCTTTAGCAAAACTAGAAAAGCCTAAAAAACACTCCATTTCTAAATTTATTCGATCCTACAACGATATCAAGTTCATTACGCAATAGGTTTTCAGAAAAACCTGTCGTAGCCCTCCGTCATTTCAGATAAGTGCTGTTTAGTATTCGTGCTGCGTTTGTTGACCTCCGTCAAGGCGCAGTGTGCGGTAGCTAACCAGTATTTATCTGCTTATGCATATGATGCAGATTGAGTTAGGGTAGTCGTGCGGCCTTGTTGACCTCCGTCAAGGGTCGTGCGGGTGGGTTTAATTCGATCAAGAAATGACGGGTTGAACTTGACTAGTAGCCTATGGTTTGTTGACCTCCGTCAAGGTCATAGGGTGCTAGGGGCAAAATATTATCGGGAATTTCAAGTGTTGAAATTTGCAATGAGATTGCATACCTTCTATGAGATAGTTGGATCCCGATACCCGCTGCGAGTAAGAGTTACTCCTGGGAGAGTTTTATACATTACAATTAACCGATCAAGTAGGTGTCTAGAAAGGTGTCAACGGGGTTACGCCTCTGGGAAAACGAGGTTTACAGTAATTAGGTTCGTGCGAAAGCACGGGGGACCTCCCTCAAAGTACCGACACTGGCCTGGCTGAAAGATTGGCGAACTTGTAGTGTGTAATTAATCCCGGCTAGTCTTTCCTTTTAGGGTTTGAAGGAAGATTTGATAAAAAGCAGTGGGAGCCATCCTGATTAGATAAAATAATAACCAATCTATTCTTGACAGAGCGCACGCTGAGTGTTTTCTTCTCTCTCTCTCCAGGTAGCGACCATATCACGCCTTAATCAAGATAATAATATGGATTATTGACCGAACCCGCTTGTTATACTGAGCTGGGGAACGTTGGTCCCGCTCCAACTTATAATTGTTATAAGACAGAGCAGGAAATTGGGGATTACCAGAATTCCCGTGCCGCCCAAACGAAGAAAGTGCATGCTGATGCATCATCTTCGGGTGTGTTCGTTACAAAGAACTGTTTCTCAGAATCCTCCGCGTCCTGGGTATGTGATACCAGATCAGGATCCCAGATATGTAATTTGTTACATAGGGCTACAGAAAGGTAGAGAACTGAGAACGGGTGATAAGTTTCATGAGGCAGAAAACGGGGCAAGTGTTGCAGCCAAGTCTGTCGGTCACTGTCACCCTGTATTACCAATACATTGATTCTGAACGAATGTTATTAGATACCGAACCTGATATACAAAATCATATCAGTCTCTTTATCAGTAAAGAAATGATAAAATTTTGTATTGTTGGATAATGCTTTGAACATTTCCTATATCAAAAGTTGATCGGTTCAGGCACGTTATCTAAAAGCATTAATGTTCTAAATCAAACTACAGTTCTTTAGTATACGGAACACACACAAGAGGAAAAGTTCAGAACTGAACGATTCCTTCTTGAGGTATTGTAGACTAGGTCAGATCAATGTGACCCGACTAGCTAGAGTTACATATAGATGCATATTTAAATCAGTTTGAATTTACATCTTGTGAAACTCGCCAGTCATGTCACAAAGAAAAGATGACCATAGCTCCGTTTACTGGAAACAGAGAAAGAGTTAGTGAACTCTTGGGATGATACATGTTGATGTGTGTAGGTCCCCTTTCTACACATGCCAAGACTGGTTCTTTATACTTCATTATGTTCTCTGATGATCTCTTTAGATTCAGACCTATGTTCCTGTTGAAACACAAGTCCGAACCTTTTGAGATATTCACGGAATATAAGTTAGAAGTAGAGAACTAATACGGGTATAAGTATTATGTCCTATGATGAGATCAAGGAGAAGAATACTTGAGCACGGAAATCCTGGACTATTCTAAAGGAGAATGAGATTCTCTCTCAGCATTACTCCTCCGTATACACCATAGCACGATGGTATATCGGGGCGGAGCAGATACACCCTATTTGATATGGTGTGCTCTATGATAAGTACTACTGAGTTACCTATTTCCTTTTAGGGAGTTATGCACTTGAGAAGCTGCATACCTATTGAATAGGGTTCCAATCAAATCAGTTACCTACCATTTCATATGTGATATGGAAAGGGAAGAGCCCATGTCTTAAGCTAGTTAAGATTTGGGGTTGTCCGGCCTATGTCTAAAAGCAAAATCCGGACAAGCTCGAGGCAAGGTCTGTAATGTACAACTGGAAAGGTTCCAGCTATACAAACTACAGCAGATGATTTGATAGAACCAAAGGATTCGATAGTTACCAACGAACCTCAGCCTCTCCGCCGATCTAGTAGGGTTCCTCACCCACCTGAGAGATACTTCGGTTTCTCTATGACAGTGGGAGCGAAGATTGCATCATGAGATGATGACCCAACTAGCTTCGAGCTGGCCATCGAGAGTAAGACTCTGTAAGAATGGCTGGATGTTTAGCGATCTGAGATGGAATCCTTATACACCAACAAAGTATGGACTTTAGTTGCTATATCTGAAGGGTTAAATCCCCATCAGGAGCAAGTATATCTTGAGAAGATTACTTGGTGTACATGGAAAAGTTGAGACTTTCAAAGCTAGACTTGTTAAGGGTTTTCATCATTGACCAGGTGTGGATAATGATGAAACCTTTTTCAAGTAGCTATGCTTAAGTCCATCCAGATCCTACTTGTCACGGCTACATACCATCACTACGATATCTGGTGGTTGGGTGTCATGACTGCTTTTCTAAATGATGTTTTAGAAGAGTGCGTCTATAAGTACACAGCCAGAGGGCTTCGTAGACAGTGGGAGCAGCGGAAACGTGTGCAAGATGCTTTATAGGATTAAAGCAGGCATCGCGGAGTTGGAACATCTGTTTTGATGAAGCGGTCAAAGAGTTTGACATCATCAAAATGGTAGATGAACCTTGTATATACAAAAAGGTAGTAGGGAGTATGGTGACGATCCTCGTAGAGTACGTGGATGACATACTCTTGATAAGAAAGGAGTTTCTTATGCTACGCTCGATCAATCTCCGCTTATCACAAAGATTCTCCATATAGGATTAAAGTGATACCTACTAAATCCTGGATTTTGGATCTATGAGATAGATCTAAATGGATGTTAGGAAACTCACTAGATGTAGTGAGGTGGTGTCAATCGATCCTGAGAAGAATCACTGGAAGGGTTCCAGTGTGATAAAAACGACTGAATGTCAGTCACAGGCATTGTCTTTACCCTCAGTAAAGGGACGGTATGTTGGAAGAGTTCCAAGCTAGATACCGTGACATCCTAGACGATAAAGGCAGGATACATCGCTACTTAAGATGCTACCAAAGAGGCAGTCTGGGTGTATAATAGTTCATAAGATGAACTTTGTTCCTACCATTGTGAGACAATGGAGTTGTGGCTTATGCCAAGGAACGCCCGTCCCATCAGTGATCCAGACATATTCTAAGGCAGTATCACCTGATCATGGAGATGGTTAATCTCCAGGGGATCGAGGTTAGGAGAGTAGACTCTGAGGACAACACAGCAGATCCACTCACAAAGGCCTGTTCCCAGAGAGAGACTTTTATGGGATGGTTGAGTATGAGATACTGCAACCACTGCTACAGATGGCCCTAGTGCAAGTGGGAGATTGTTAGTTATATGTATGCCCTAGAGGCCATTACTGTACATAGGATGTATATTGTAGTGGATGCTGGGACATATATAGGGAGGACTTTCTTGCTCAACATGATAGTATGCTATCTGGTTACCCTTTACCTTAACGTGTATGCTGATTGTCTCTCTGTTACATGTTGGTAAAGCCCTTAGGATCTGTACTTGACTACCTGGACTATGATGCGGATCATACTAGTGGGGACATGGTAGTCCATAAGTACATCCTTCAAAGTCCCTAGTCGAGGGTGTATCGAGACGGGGCATCGATATACCAGAGTAGACTAGCGTGTACCTTCTCGACCCATACAGATGGGCGATGGATGATCCCATATCCATCGGTGTTTGACATCAGAGATGATATACGGGTGCTCAGTAGAGACTGGGTACACTGGACGGACTCGCCGAGAACTCCCAGATGGTATTATACCTCACGTCAGATGGCAGTTCTCTGGTGACACTGGTACAGAGTAGTCTGTTGACCCGAGATCGTCATAGAGTCTTGTGTGGTTCCCACTGTGCTTTGATTTCCATCTTACCACGTCCAAGAGGGCGTGCAAAACGGTGGTTTTTGGGTACAGTCCCGAGTCACATGGAGGCAATGAGCGATAGGAGGGGATTCGTCTCTCCCGGTATATGGGGGTTGATGTTGCGCTGTGTTCGATTGGCTATAACAGGAAATCCCTGGCCAGAGTTGCTGAGATTTACTGGTAAGTGTTACCAGTAGTTTCTCGAACAGTTATAGACCTCATATCGACACGACTTATTGAGCTATTGGGGTCTGACGTTTACCACCCCTAGGCAAGATATGCGACATATCAGACGATCAGACCGGACTGTACGGTAGTGTTACTGGTCGGATTCACTGGAGTGTGAGCGGGCTTGCTCGTCGATCTTCAGATCGCTCAATACCCGGGTGGCCGTTACGTTTGGCAGACCGCTTGCGGCTTGTGGGTGTTTGATATGATCATCGCCTGCTGCCGGCGTATTGACGAGTCTTTAGAGTCCTACACAGAGGTTTCCTGGCTCAAGCGAAACGAAATAGGAGCGCATATGAGATATGTGCGGGACCGAGAATAATGCGTGTATGTGATACCGTATTAATGTGTGTATGTGATACCGTATTCTATTCTCGCGATGAATGTATCGAATGGTTGTATGCGATATAACCTAGTTATCAATTCAAGCGTTGATTCGATAAGCCGATACATTCTATACTAGTCGGTTGTGTGCGACATGACCGGATCATTGAATCAAGTGTTGATTTAATGATTTAATGTATAATTATATATTTGATATATTACTTTGCATTAACTAGTATTGGTTCACTTTAAATGGATTTTCTCACTCGGGTGTGCGCATTACATATGCGATATGATTTTGTGCACTTGCTTGTATCATGTTTGATGATACATCCTTTTTGGTTAAGTGTAAAGTATTAAACCTTGGTTAATGAAATGGTTAGGGTTTCTTATTTGTTATTCATTTATCTTATTTAATTATCCTTTTTATTTTTGATAAATGAATAAAAGAAAAGAGAAAAGAATGGTGGCTATTTTTGTTCTTTAGTTGAAGCTTCATGAAGCTTTGTTCAAGTCAACCATTCTTATCTCATCCTTAAGCCTAACCATTCCCACTAACCATGATTCATTCTCTACACTTGACTCTAGTTGAAATTATGATAAGAATTCATTTTCTTTATTTATTCTTTTAACTTATCATAACTATTTCCTTCTTCTTCTTCCTTGAACTTGAAGAAGAAAGCTTACCTCATCAATGGTGATTGATGAATTAGAGTGAGAAATCTAATTCTAAAGTTAACCCACTTCCTATTTCTTCATCCTCTACCTCTTGCCAAGTAGTAGAGTGTGTTTACTTCACAAGTTTCATGACTTGGTGAAGTTGTGAGCTTGATCTAGCGATGCCTCGACGTAGATCATCTTCGGCATGGACATCGACGACCTAGCTTGCCCATTCTCCGACGAAGCCGACTCTAGAGCCCGGATTTGATTTGGACAGCGGAGAGGACCACGTTGCGGAGCTATGGAGGTGGAGCACCGGATCTACAAAGGTTGTATTTCCGTATTCCCAATAGTTAAGTGTTAACTAGTTCTTTTTCGCCTAGACATCTAGTTATCGATCCGTAGTTTAGGGTTTGTAGGCACCATATTTTTTGAAATTGCCATGGTTGATGGCTTGGGAGACCTCCTTGGAGTGCCTAGGAACCCTACAGTGACTGCCATCACAACGCTGGTAATCAAGCAAAGATCCTAAGGGCTCCACTAATGTGTATAGGCGATATACTAAAATAAACACATGTACACATTGAAGTAGAAACAAACCAAGTAGCATACTACTATTTTGAGCAAGATTGTATATACAAGGTGAATATCCCAAGCTTCCATTAAGTAATATACAAACTAGTATGATACAGTAATGGCCTCTAGGGCATATACACTAACAATCTCCCACTTGCACTAAGGCCATGTACTGGCGTATCGAAGACCTATCATCTCGATCAGCCGCTCGTACTGAGTCTGGGGCAAGGCCTTGGTGAATGGATCTGCAGTGTTATCTTCTGAAGCGACTCTCCGAACCTCGATCTCCTGGCGATCCCCGATTTCCCTGATCAGGTGATACCGCCTCAAGATGTGTCTGGATCTCTGATGGGACCTGGGTTCCTTCGCTAAAGCTATATCCCCGTTGTTGTCGCAATACAGAGGTATTGGATCAACAATGGACGGAACCACCTGAAGCTCTTTCAAGAACTTCCTCATCCAGACAGCTTCTTTTGCGGCATCAGATGCAGCGATGTATTCCGCTTCCATCGTCGAGTCTGCAACGGTTTCCTGTTTGGAACTCTTCCAACACACCGCCCCTCCATTGAGGGTAAAGACAAAACCCAACATGGACTTGGAATCATCCTTGTCACTCTGGAAGCTGGAGTCAGCAAAGGCCTCGATCTGGAGGTCTTTTCCGCCATACACCAAGAACATCTCCTTAGTCCTTCTGAGGTACTTGAGAATGTTCTTTACTGCTATCCAGTGTTTCCCCCCAGGGTTTGACTGATACCGGCTTACCACACTCAGTGCATAAGCTACATCCGGTCTGGTACACAACATCGCATACATTATAGAGCCTACCGCAGAAGCGTAGGGTATAATAGACATGCGATCCCTCTCCAAATCAGTCTTGGGAGACATCTCTTTAGAGAGGGTGATCCCGTGACAAGCCGGTAGGTTACCGCGCTTGGAATCTTCCATACTGAATCTTTTCAGTATGGTGTCGATATACCTGGACTGTGAAAGTCCTAATATCCTCTTGGATCTATCACGATGGATCCGGATCCCCAGGATGTATGAGGCATCACCCAGGTCTTTCATGGAGAACCTGTGTGACAAGAACCCCTTGATAGATTGTAGCATAGGAATGTCATTTCCTATTAAGAGAATGTCATCCACGTACAAAACGAGGAATACTACAGTTCTCGCTACAAATCTACAATAGATGCATGGTTCATCTGGATTTTTGATAAAGCCAAATTCCTTGACCGTCTTATCAAAACAGATGTTCCAACTCCGCGATGCCTGCTTTAGTCCATAGATGGACTTAAGAAACTTGCACACCTTTCCGCTGCTCCCACTCTGAATGAAACCCTCTGGTTGGTGCATATAGACACACTCCTCTAAATTTCCATTTAGAAAAGCGGTCTTTACGTCCATTTGCCAGATCTCATAATCGTGGAAGGCAGCAATGGCAAGAAAGATCCGAATGGAGAAAAGGTTTCGTCATAGTCCAAGCCAGGTCTTTGACGGAAACCCTTTGCAACAAGTCTAGCTTTATAGGTCTCAACCTGTCCATCTACACCAATCTTCCTTTTGAAGATCCACTTGCATCCTACGGGTTTTACCCCGTCTGGAGCAATGTCCAACGTCCATACTTTGTTGGTGTACATGGACTCCATTTCGGTCCGCATTGCATCCAGCCATTTTACCGAGTCAACGCTCTGAACGGCCTGCTGGAAGCTAGTAGGCTCATCATAATCTATGATGCAATCCTCTCTATCCCCGTCTATGAGAAAACCGTAGTATCTCTCGGGCGGATGAGACTGCCTACTACTCCTGCGGAGCGGCGTAGGAATGTCCTGTTCTTTTGAACCCTCTGGTTCTACTAAGCTTTCAGTAATAGCTCGTGGTTCTGGAATTTCTTCCAGTTCTACTGTGCTCCCACTTATCTGGGTTTCCAAAAACTCAGTTTCCAAGAAGTAGGCATGACGAGAAACAAGAACTTTTTGTTCCTCTTCGCAGTAGAAAAAATATCCCTTGGAATTCTTTGGATATCCCACGAACTTACACTGTACTGAGCGTGCCTCGAGCTTGTCCGCATGCTGCTTTTTAACAAAAGCTGGACATCCCCATATCTTAATGTGCTTAAGATAGGGTCTCTTCCCACACCACATCTAATATGGTGTAGTAGGCACAGTCTTAGTTGGAACTCGGTTCAAAAGGTATGCAGCTGATTCTAGCGCATACCCCCAGAATGATCACGGTAACTCAGCGTTACTCATCATGGACCGTACCATATCCAATAGGGTTCGGTTCCGTCTCTCCGATACACCATTATATTGTGGAGTGTATGGAGGAGTAAGCTGAGAGAGAATTCCGTTCTCTTTTAAATAGTCCAGGAACTCGGCACTCAAGTATTCACCACCTCGATCCGATCTTAGAATCTTGATACTTTTGCCGGTTTGTTTTTCTACTTCATTCTTATATTCCTGGAATTTTCCAAAGGCTTCGGACTTATGTTTCATTAAGAAGACATAACCGTACCTTGAAAAGTCATCCGTAAAAGTAATGAAGTAAGAAAAACCGCTTCGCACATGTGTAGACATTGGACCGCACACGTCGCTGTGTACGAGTCCCAAGAGCTCGCTCGCTCTTACTCCGTGTCCAGTGAACGGAGACTCTGTCATCTTTCCTTTGAGACAGGATTGACAAGTGGCATACGATTGATATTCGAACGGATTCAAATATCCTTCTGTATGTAACTTTGTCAACCTTCTCTCATTGATGTGACCCAGTCTACAATGCCATAAGAAAGTCTGATTTATTTCCGGAGACTTTCTTTTGTGTCTATTCTGGACATTGAAAATTTGTGGTTGGTTTAATACGTATATACCATTGCTCAATGTACCTGACCCAATCAGAACTTGATTAAGGTGAATGTTTACAACATTGCTTACAAATGCAAATTCATAACCTTCTTTAGAAACCAAAGATACAGAAATGATATTACAAGTTGCGTTGGGTACAAAAAAGCAATTACGCAAAACCAAAACATGTCCATCTGACATTCCCAGGTGATAGTCCCCCACGGCTTTAGCATCCATGCTAGCTCCGTTCGCAACTCTGAGGGTCATGTCACCTGCTTTCAAAACACTACGGTTTCTCAACGCCTGCAAAGAATTACAGATATGAGATCCTGATCCGGTATCCAATACCCAGGAAGTAGAGTTTATTGAAAGACAGTTTTCAATAACATACACACCTGAAGCTGAAGCTGCAACCTGCTTCAATTCCTGTGTTCTGGCCTTCCAGGCCCTGCAATCATTCTTCCAGTGTCCTTTCTTATGACAATAGAAGCATTATTCCTTATCCACAAGCTTCCCCGCTTTCTTTGTTGCTTTAGCTTTTCCCTTCATATCCACTTTACTAACACCGCCTCTTGGTTTGGCGGGGGCTTTCTTCTTCTTTCCCTTGGCTTTCGCCTTGGACCTAGAAGAAGATGATCCTCCTACAAACAAAGTGGATGTTTCCCTACCTTTCTGTAGGATGCCCTCTGCGCTCCTCAGCATGTTGAGGAGCTCTGAAAGTTCAACTTCTTTTTCTTGTAAGTTGAAGTTCAGTATAAACTGGGCGTAAGTGGAAGGAAGGGACTGGAGAACTAAGTCCGTATAGAGCTCACTCTCCAATGTGGTCCCTAGGTCCCCGAGCTCCTCAATGTAGCCGATCATCTTAAGCACGTGTTCTGCTACTGATGATCCGACGGCCATCCTTGCCGAAAATAACTTTTTCGACGCTTCGTATCTTGCGATACGAGATTGCTCTCCATACAGTTCTTGTGTATGAAGAAATATGGATTCCAAGTTCATATTCTCGTGCCTCCTCTGATGTTCATTGTCTATAGAGGCAAGTACGAGGCACTTGGCCTTCGCGCTATCAATCTCCCAAGTCTTACGGATTTCCTTATCCGCGACGCTGGAAGTGGGACCAGAGACAGGGGGAGCTTTGGTGGTAAGAAGATACCCCAGCTTGTCGTAAGTGATTGCCATCTTGATATTCCTGAGCCAATCTTTGTAGTTTGGCCCTGTCAGTATGTTTTAATCTAGAAGTAACTTAAGTCCAGTCATGTCGATTGGTCGCTGCAATTAGGAGAGAGAAGAAGAAACACTCAGCATGATGCTCTTGCAAGTTTAGAGTGGTTTTTAGTTTGTCTAAACAGGATGGCTCCTACTGTTTCTCGAATCCCTCCTCAAACCAAAAAGGAAGAATTAGTCAGGATCAATCTCACCGTACAATACTTGCTTAACAGTTCGGCCAGGCTGGTGTCGGTACTTCGAGGGAGGTTTTCCAACGCTTTCGCGAAGTTCTTTAATTTAAGAACCTCTTTTCCCTGGGGGCGTAGCCCCGCTAACACCTTTCTAGACACCTACTTGGTTTATAGCATTGATCGTTAAGTGAGAAATTTCCCGAGGAGTAGCATATACTCACAGTAGGATCGGGATCCAAATATCATCGCGTGACGAAACTGAAGGAATCCTACCAGAATCATCACACTCCAAATGGTATGCAATCACTAGAAAGTTTCAGTTCTTTTGAAACTCCCGATGTGGATTTTTGCCCTATGCTCTTATGACCTTGACTTTTGCCAACAAATCATAAGTCACATGTCAAGTTCTACCCGTCGTTCTCCAGGTTAATTTGAATCCACCGTACCTACCCTTGACTTTGGCCAACAAGGCAGTACGACTGTTCCAAACCAACGCATCTATCTATGCTGCACATGAATACCCAATAGCTACCAATCACTATGCCTTGACTTTGGCCAACAAACACAGCTTAAATACTATTGACTATTCATGTGAAACGACGGAGGGCTACGAATGGTTTTGGCGAAACCGTGAACGTAGAGAACTTGATATAATCGATGGAACGAGATAGCTTTTAAAAGGAGTGGCTCAAACTCCGCATTTTAAAAGTTTGTTTTGAAAAGAACCGAGTGGTTTTTCGAAAGTGTTCCAACGACTTTTGCTTGGTTTATTTTCTTGCATTAGTTCTTTTAATGCGTGATATTCTTGCATTAGTTCTTTTAATGCGTCCCATCATTTAATCCTACCATTGCAGAAAACAACCAAAATATGACGTACGCTTATGCCATTCGCATTCGCCACGGGGCCCGTCATTACCCGTTAGGTTACTTAACTAACGACAGAGCGGGGGCTGGGCTAGCGCGGCTGTAAAACATAAGCAACGCCTAAATAATATCATATATAGATATACTGCAATGATAGCCATTTCAGATCACAGATGAACACATTGGATATACTAGGAAGCTGCAATTCGTACGAGCCTGTAAAGAAAAGCAGATTACACGGTCGCGGTGAATAGCCAATACCCCACCCAAGACCCCTACGGGTGCGGCAAACTACCCGCCAAGTACCCGAAGCGAAGCAACCTCCCTCAACCCCGTGAGTAGGCCACTCGGCACTTCGGCATACCCAGTAGTTTGTGCACCCCCTCCATGGGTCTATCCTAGGAGCAAAAACAGTAAAAAGAAATTATACAATGACGGATACAACCCCGACCCGGTTGTGCGTGTAAGTGCACGGCGGCGCCCCGGCCGTCAATCCGACGCCGGAATGCGGAAGCGGTGAAAAACTTTAATTTTGCGGACTTAGCAAACCGGCACCACCGCGCACTAAACACCCGGATCGTAACCATTAACAAGTCTAAGCTAACTAGAAGATGGGTTAGAGATATACCGATGATCCAAGTCCTCCGGTCTTCTCGTCATCGTCCCGATCTCCTGCGGAATGTCCCGTCTCCTCCTCATCGCCGGAAGTGCACCACATCGCCTTCTTCTTTTACGGGCTCCCACCTCAATGCCGAGGCAACTCGGGCACGAAGCCGGCTACTCGACGTGCCCAAGGTTCGCTGTAGAATATGTAGTCGTCAAGTCTCATTTGGGGTTTTGGAGCTTTGCCATTTGGTGGAGGGATGATACAAACTCATAGAGGTGGAACTTGTGGGATTTTTCCTAAAGCAAAAGAGCAAAAATCCCACATGAACAAATTTGGACAGCCCCCTTTGGGAAGTGGCCGACCATGCATATGAGGGAGAGTGAGAATGAGGAGGTTGTATCAAAAGAATATGAGAGAGGCCAATAATCATCCCCATACAAGAGAGAGAGAGGAAAGGTTATCATCCAAAAAGGAAATGATCACAAGTGTAAACTAACACTCCACCAACCTCACCCCTCATCATCATCAACCATCATGTCCCTCCATCATCATACATAAGTCAAGCCATGATGAGGTTATGAAGTCAAGCCATCATGAAGAAATCAAGTCAAAGGATGGTGCTATCATGATACAACAAAAAATCAAAGACCCCCTCCACAAATGCCTATTTGCAACAATGCAAATAAGCCCTCCTCCACCAATCTTCGGCCAATGAACGGAACAATGGAAATTGGCCGAAACGGAAAGCAAAATGGCAACTCCAGAAAACTGGTCCCGTAATAAATTACAGGAAAACCCCGATACTGTGCATACACACCCGCATCTGTATTTCGACCGAAATACAAATGCAATGAGACAAAATCTCCACTGTACTATACTAGAATCCGGCTTATACCAAAACCGGCTAGTAATATCTGTTCGATCCTGATCCGTGCAATACCGCACGTATCTGATCGAACCCTGCCATATAACCATACGGCCTATAGTACAAACTGTCCGATCCTGATCCGTGCAATACCGCACGTATCTGATCGGACCTTGCCATATCTCCATACGGCCTCTACAACCTTTCGCCCGAAAGCTGAGTAACTGAATGTGGGGGACTCTAAAGACTCATCAACACCTTGGTTGTGGATTTAACCACTAGCACGTTAGAGGTATAAGCCAATACATAACGGGCTACCAGGTATTGACTAAAAGGGACGTCCGTGAGCGAACTCAGCCTGACACCCTACTGAGCCTGTCAGTGACAATATCCGTACAGTCCGGTCCGTTCGTCTATGAGTATCGCTTGGCGGGCCTAGGGGGTTGGTAAAAGTCAGACCCCCAAAAGCGGTACAAGTCGTGTCGGAGTGTAGCCCAGAACACCCTGAGATACTACTGGAATACCTACCAGTAAATCTCCTTGCCTTGGCCAAGGACTTTGTGTAATGGCTCTCCTAGACACAGCACGACCTCACCCCCAATACCGGGAGAGACGAACCCCTGAAGATACGCTTACTGCCTCCATGTGGCTCGGGACTGTACCCAACTAAAACCTGTTTGCACGACTCCTTTGAGCCGTGGTAGGGTAGTAATCAAAGTATAGTGGGAACTCACACGAGACAAATGACGATCCCCAGGTCGATGAACTAACCTGCACACATGTCACCAGGGAACTGCCATCTGACGTCTGGTATATGACCAACTAGCATGTTCCCGGCGAGTCTTGTCCGGTGTACTCATAACCCAATGAGCACCTGTATACATCTTAGGTGATCCAACTGACACCAGTGGCTTGTGAGACCGGCCACCGCCCCTCGTCGGGGTCTCGACTGTATACACTAGTCTACTAATGGAGTATCGATGCCCAGTCTCGAAACTCCCACGACTAGGGACCTTTTAAGGATAAGCTTATAGACCCCCAGCTCCTACTTATATGATCGCCCTCATACTGCTGGTGGTCAAGCAAGAATCCTAGGGGCTCTATCAACGTGTAATAGCGACGTGTCAGGTCACCTAAAGCAGTACACGATGATAAAGGTAAACCAGATAGCATACTATCATCTCGAGTAAGACTATCCTACCGGGATAGGTCCTCCCTCAATCATTACAATCACGTACCTGTGACTTAATAATTGACTCTGAGGGCACTATCTCCAACAATCTCCCACTTGCACTCAAGGCTAATTATTGCGATGTCGCATACTCACAGCCCGTGTGATACCGAACATCCAACTCCTCTACTAGTCAGTCTCACAAAGATCGTTTGCGGAACTATTGCGTTCGAGGAATAGCCTCAGTGAGTGGATCCGCTTAGTTGTTTCTTTCTATGTCTCTCTATATCTCAAGTTCGCGGAGAAACCCATCTCCCGAAATGAGCAATACCTGTCTCTGAATATGTCTGGATGTCTGATGGGACCTAGCTCATAAATGAACTCCAAATCCAAACTTCTTAGACTGTATCGTCAACTGAACTTAATCAGTATCCTGTGCGCCATGCCTCCCTCAGTATTGCCTTGGACCACCTGTCCAAAATACTGCCCCTCATCAATAGGAAAACTATAACTCTGAAAACCTCCTTGTCGTCCATGTCACCTTGGAAGCCTGGAATGATAACTGTCTCCTGAATGAGGCTGTCGTTATCATCTCCCTAGAACATCCACTTATGTTCTAAAACTGCTTCCGACTGTTTCTCCAGGATTGGATTAATGTCAACTTATTGCATCTAGTGCAAGAACAACATCTGGTGTGGTACTTGACATCTCACGATTGACTCAATTGCCTGAGCAAGTGATCTGCCAATCATGCCCGTCCCTCTCCCCTTTAGTCTGTAAGACACCTTTGGAGAGGGTGACTCCATTACCTGCAGGTACACTACCGTGCCAGGAGTCGTCCATCCTAAATACTCTTAGAATGCTGTCAAGTACCCTGATTGGGAAACCACCCAAATCTAGATCTAAGACCATAGATCTAGTAACCAGTATGTCTGATATAAAATCCATTTCATTTGTGGAGAAACAACTGTGTGATGACCAAAGTATAACCGATCGTAGTGTAGGAGTTTCTTTTCCTACTCTGTGTATATCATCCAAATACCAGGATATCACACCCTACTACCTTCTCAACAGATCCATCCCCTGTTCTGATGAAGTCAAACCCATGACTGTCACGTCAGAAATAGATGATCTATCTCCGCTACATCTGCTCTAGTCTATAAATAGACATAAGCAACCTGTCCACCAATGCTTCCGCTGCTCCCACTGACTACGACAACCCTCTGGCAGAGTCATATAGATGTACACTTCTAAAACTGGTTTAGAACGACGCTATACTCATCCTCCCGCCGGGTCTCGTAACCTGGAACAACAGCAATGGCAATTGTGGGTAAACAAGAACTTCCCTGTCACCGTCCTTGAGGCTACCGGAGTACCCCTCGGGTGCCTGAAGTTACCCACCTTATCTGCGGAGTGGCCAATGGAATGTCAATCCAGATTGAATCTTTAGGTTCCTTATCAAATCTTCAGTAATCATTTGTGGTTCTGGAATCATTTCCAGTTCTACCATACTCCCACTACTGTTTTCTGAAAAAATCCATCTTTAATAAAACTGTGGCGAGTCTAGAACAATATCGCTATTGTTCATCCAGATGGTAGAAAGTCAACCCTCGTCATAGCCTGGGTCAACCCACAAACAGCCATTACAGAAACGTGCCTTGAGTTGTCCAGTGTCTGGTTTTAATCATAAACCGGACAACTCCCCGTACCTTAACATCGTTAAGATACGAACTGTTCTATATCCAATATAGAAACAGAGGCACTGATTTAATTGAACCAGATTCAAATCATGCAGCTGTCCCCAGCGCATGTCAACTAAATGGAAGAAGGCCGATCAGCGTTACTCATCTTAGGAATGCTTCCAATCATGAGTAACCTGAAAGAGAAGCAAGATCTCTCAAATCATTACTATCAACTGAATACCGTACACAAGTATCTACATCTTCGATCTCTTTGAAGAATCCCGATACTTGCTACACTTGGTTCTCTACTCTATTCAAATACCTATAACTTCTCAAAATTCGGACCCTGTGTTTCCACGAAACACCTGTCTAAAAACTAGAGAAGTCATAAGTAAACCGAATATAGTACGAGGACCTACCCCTCTGTCCTGATGGACCCTGGACAACATACAATACTCTGTATAAGTCCCTTGAGTCTGATAACTCATTCACTGTGTGTCGTAGGTTGAAAACTGTACTTATGGTTAAGAAGAATTACACCGCTGTTTAATGCTCCTTACCTAACCATCCACTGATATAGGTAAATGTCGTAGACATAATTTCAGAAAGGTATATCTCACTCTATGAAAATAGACGTACAGATATATCAATTTGAAATTGGTGCATAACAGCGGATATTCAAAACCAAATATTTGCCGACCGGCAAACAGCCCAGGTGATTTCCTCAAATATCACTGATTACAACGAATCCCGATATAATGAGGATAATCACCCAATTCCCAATAACTTACTCCCACTCATCATCTGTAAAACCATACAGATGTGAGAATCATACCTGGTAAATACATACCCTGGAGCAAGTGTCTAATCGGGAAATCAGTTTTCCTTTAACTGTACACAGTGAAACTGAAACATTGAAATGTTTCGATGGGGTATCCTGGTATTCCTAGTAATGCCTCTTCCAGATTCACGACTGTAACCGTATAGTTCTTTGCCACCTCTCCAAATCCCTTCATATGTCTTTAGTCTTTACCTTCTGCACACCCTTTTAGGCCAAATGGTTTTCTTCCTTCCCTACCGTTCGGCACCAGCCTATGGTTTGGAAGAAGACTATCCAATAAGCATAATGGGTGTACTGTCCCAATCCTAGGAACACTCGCAATGAGAGAGGGTGAAGATAAAAGACAACCGAATAAACCTTATTCCTATTTCTCCTGAACCAGAATCCATCCCCGAACTGGAACAAGTTCCTTTCGAGTTCGTATATAACCATACGATGGAGTATCCAAATAAACTGTGGATCTTCGTAGTGATACGGAGTGTCCTGGAGAAATACAAAGGTGATGTGGGAGTGGTAACGGAATATTTGGTTTGGTCGTGAATATCTGTTGCAATTTACTTTGCCCTCTTACTAATCCCTTGCTTTGTCTGAACTTAATACCTTCTGTACACCATCGTTAGGCTAATTGGTTTTCTTCATTCCCTACCGGTCGGCACCAGCCTAAGGTTTGGAAGAAGACAATCCAATTTGCGTAATAGGTGTACTACCCCTAAACCAAGGAGTACTCGTAACCTGAGAGAGGGTAAAAGGAAAAGACAACTGAATAATCCTATCCGTTTTCTCCAGAACCGGAAACCATCCTCGAATAAATTCTTTCGAGTTCGTATCTAACCATACGATGGTTTTGTCCAATGGAAGTGGACGTTCGTAGTAAAACGGGGTATCCTGGAGAAAAGGGTAAAAGTAGGAGTGGCAATGAGGTTTGCAACTCTGACAATCCAAAAGCCGGTGTTTAAGAAAGTTCGGTCAACTTGGTCACTGAGTCATAGTCTTAGGGTCGGGTCAATGGTCGCTGCCAAAGAGAGAGAGAAAAGAAACACTCAGCGTGCACTCTAACCTAGATCAGAATGGTCACCAATTTATCTAATCTGGAAACCTCCCACTGTACCTCAAATTCTCCTCCAAACCTGAAAGAAGAATTAGTCGGGGTTACCCGAGGAGTAAACTAACTCATCAGTGGGAATCGGGATCCAACTATCATCGCATGACAACGTGACGGAATCCGCTCACGGTATCACACTCCAGAAGGTATGCGCATATCTGGCAAGTTTCAGTTCTTTTGAAACTCCCGATGTGATTTCTGCCCCATGCTCTTATGACCTTGACTTTGGCCAACAAATCATAAGTCACATGTCAAGTTCTACCCGTCATTCTCCAGGTTGATTCGAATCCACCCGCACAAGCCCTTGACTTTGGCCAACAAGGCTATACGACTGTTCCAAACCAACGCATCTATCTATGCTGCATATGAATAACCAACAGCTACCAAACACTGTGCCTTGACTTTGGCCAACAAACACAGCTTGAATACTATTGACTGCCCATATGAAACGACGGAGGGCTACGAATGGTTTCTGGCGAAAACCTTTAACGTAATGAACTTGATATCGTTGAAGGAACGGATAGCTTTTTAGAAAATATAGTGACGAAAACCTTTACTAAAGAGGTCACTCCCGGTGAAGGGATCTCGGCTCTTTCCCCGTAGAATGGGGTGCAGGATATTCCAAATGAATACCACGATGCAAAGCAAAAGTAATCGGCTATAGTGAAGTTAATGCCCTGACGCAAACTTCTGTCCAAGGGGTCACTCCCGGTGAAGGGATCTCGGCCCTTGCCTCGTCGACTGAGGAGCAGGATATTCCAATGAATACCACGATGCAAAACAAAAGTAAACGTCCTTGCAATAACAGCTTTTTGAAAAGTGTTCCAACAACATCAGATTAGGTTTGTTTTAACTTGCATTGATCCGAATCAATGCAGTCCCATCAATCGATCACACCAAAAAGAACGAAAATATACTGATGTACGTATATGCCATCCGCATTCGCCACTGGGTCCCGTCATTACCCGTTAGGTTAGCTAACTAACGACAGAGCGGGGACTGGACTAGCGCGGATGAAAAACATATACAACATCTACTAATATATATACCAATATATTATATTCGCTCAAGGCGTGAATAAAATGCAACATCACAGAAATGTACAGCATCACAGAAACAATACAGATATCTGGGATCCCCGGGTTTCACAGAGCCACTGCTGAAACCCGACGTTCCCCTGGTCGTGTGGATAGCCTGTGCAATGTAATCCTAGACCCCTACGGGCGCGGCAAGTCACCCGCCAAAACCTGAAGCGAGGCAGCCCCCTTCAGCACCGTGAATGGACCACCCAGCACTTCACGGAATCCGGCAACTTGGGCACCCCTCCTGGGTCAACCTGTACCCCCTACGAGTGCGGCGAATAGCCCGCCAATCCTAGAGTGAAGCCCCCTCCGTCCTAATGCCATGAGATGCGGGCTTGTTGCCCTCTAGAACCCGGCTATCCGTGCACCCCTCCGCGGGGCAATCCTAGTACAGAAAGTAAAATATACATACAACGGGTACATCGACCGCAACCAGGTCGTGCCCCAAAATAATAATACAAACAGGCAGTGACGGCAGTCCACATGTCGGACGCTCGCCCCGCAATATCAAATGTACATAATACAACAGCACACTGTACTAGCATTGCATCCAGGCTATCCCTACGACCGATCCGCAACAACACAGCAAATACATAGAACATCAACGTGAAAGTCACGTTCACAAATCCGTCTAACCGGGCTATAGCAGTTAGACAGGATTTACCGATCGAGTGACATTCACGGTCGCAGATATAATGTAAATACTGTGAAAAATGTGTTTAAAATATCCGATCGATCAAAAATTAACAAGTGGGCCCCCAATCAAAACTGTAGCACTCACAGAAATCCTGGGCCCAATTTTAATATTCCAAAACCCATATTTTAAGCCCAGAAGGCCTCTGTAAAAAATTGGTGAAGTGATCTCCACAGTGTGCGGCGGAAGGGCGGCGGGAAGGGGGTTTTCGCGGCGGTTCCGCGCTCCCACTGTGGAGTTACTTCGTCGAATTTTTACAGAGCTCTTAGATTTTCCAGTACATCAATATTTTACAACCTGAAAAAATTTTCGAGACCAAAAATTTTCAACAGAAACTGATGCGAACTAAAATGCAGTTTTGGAACATTCGATCGATCGAAACAGAAAAACACATTACACCAAGCTAGACTATGTTAATGGCGAGGCTCTGATACCACTGTAAGTGCACGGCGGCGCCCCGGCCGTCAATCCGACGCCGGAATGCGGAAGCGGTGAAAAACTTTAATTTTGCGGACTTAGCAAACCGGCACCACCGCGCACTAAACACCCGGATCGTAACCATTAACAAGTCTAAGCTAACTAGAAGATGGGTTAGAGATATACCGACGATCCAAGTCCTCCGGTCTTCTCGTCATCGTCCCGATCTCCTGCGGAATGTCCCGTCTCCTCCTCGTCGCCGGAAGTGCACCACATCGCCTTCTTCTTTTACGGGCTCCCACCTCAATGCCGAGGCAACTCAGGCACGAAGCCGGCTACTCGACGTGCCCAAGGTTCGCTGTAGAATATGTAGTCGTCAAGTCTCATTTGGGGTTTTGGAGCTTTGCCATTTGGTGGAGGGATGATACAAACTCATAGAGGTGGAACTTGTGGGATTTTTCCTAAAGCAAAAGAGCAAAAATCCCACATGAACAAATTTGGACAGCCCCCTTTGGGAAGTGGCCGACCATGCATATAAGGGAGAGTGAGAATGAGGAGGTTGTATCAAAAGAATATGAGAGAGGCCAATAATCATCCCCATACAAGAGAGAGAGAGGAAAGGTTATCATCCAAAAAGGAAATGATCACAAGTGTAAACTAACACTCCACCAACCTCACCCCTCATCATCATCAACCATCATGTCCCTCCATCATCATACATAAGTCAAGCCATGATGAGGTTATGAAGTCAAGCCATCATGAAGAAATCAAGTCAAAGGATGGTGCTATCATGATACAACAAAAAAGCAAAGACCCCCTCCACAAATGCCTATTTGCAACAATGCAAATAAGCCCTCCTCCACCAATCTTCGGCCAATGAACGGAACAATGGAAATTGGCCGAAACGGAAAGCAAAATGGCAACTCCAGAAAACTGGTCCCGTAATAAATTACAGGAAAACCCCGATACTGTGCATACACACCCGCATCTGTATTTCGACCGAAATACAAATGCAATGAGACAAAATCTCCACTGTACTATACTAGAATCCGGCTTATACCAAAACCGGCTAGTAATATCTGTTCGATCCTGATCCGTGCAATACCGCACGTATCTGATCGAACCCTGCCATATAACCATATGGCCTATAGTACAAACTGTCCGATCCTGATCCGTGCAATACCGCACGTATCTGATCGGACCTTGCCATATCTCCATACGGCCTCTACAACCTTTCGCCCGAAAGCTGAGTAACTGAATGTGGGGGACTCTAAAGACTCATCAACACCTTGGTTGTGGATTTAACCACTAGCACGTTAGAGGTATAAGCCAATACATAACGGGCTACCAGGTATTGACTAAAAGGGACGTCCGTGAGCGAACTCAGCCTGACACCCTACTGAGCCTGTCAGTGACAATATCCGTACAGTCCGGTCCGTTCGTCTATGAGTATCGCATGGCGGGCCTAGGGGGTTGGTAAAAGTCAGACCCCCAAAAGCGGTACAAGTCGTGTCGGAGTGTAGCCCAGAACACCCTGAGATACTACTGGAATACCTACCAGTAAATCTCCTTGCCTTGGCCAAGGACTTTGTGTAATGGCTCTCCTAGACACAGCACGACCTCACCCCCAATACCGGGAGAGACGAACCCCTGAAGATACGCTCACTGCCTCCATGTGGCTCGGGACTGTACCCAACTAAAACCTGTTTGCACGACTCCTTTGAGCCGTGGTAGGGTAGTAATCATAGTACAGTGGGAACTCACACGAGACAAATGACGATCCCCAGGTCGATGAACTAACCTGCACACATGTCACCAGGGAACTGCCATCTGACGTCTGGTATATGACCAACTAGCATGTTCCCGGCGAGTCCTGTCCGGTGTACTCATAACCCAATGAGCACCTGTATACATCTTAGGTGATCCAACTGACACCAGTGGCTTGTGAGACCGGCCACCGCCCCTCGTCGGGGTCTCGACTGTATACACTAGTCTACTAATGGAGTATCGATGCCCAGTCTCGAAACTCCCACGACTAGGGACCTTTTAAGGATAAGCTTATAGACCCCCAGCTCCCACTTATATGATCGCCCTCATACTGCTGGTGGTCAAGCAAGAATCCTAGGGGCTCTATCAACGTGTAATAGCGACGTGTCAGGTCACCTAAAGCAGTACACGATGATAAAGGTAAACCAGATAGCATACTATCATCTCGAGTAAGACTGTCCTACCGGGATAGGTCCTCCCTCAATCATTACAATCACGTACCTGTGACCTAATAATTGACTCTGAGGGCACTATCTCCAACAGTGCGGCCATACAAATAATTATTACATCAATTTACAAATTTACATGAATTGAAAGAAAAGAAAACTCTCGTCTCACAACCCCCGGCTATTCACCCGCGACAATCCAATGAATTCATATACACATTCCAATAACATTACAGATCACAGATTTGTATAACCCCCACTAATCGACATATAGCGATTAGCAGACGTTCAATACAAAAGTCACATTACAGAAAAACCCGTCAGCTTAAGTCTTTTAGAAGTTCGATCAAAAATACGGATTTACAGGCCCCAAACACAAAATTTTCGTTCTGGAAAATCTGGGCAGAAAATACATATTCCAAAAATCCCAAAACAACCCCAGAAATACACTGCACCAAATTTGGACCTCGGCCGAGTCAACTCGGCCGCGGAACCGCGGCGGGAGCGTGCTCCCGCCGCGTTTCCGCGGCGCTTTGAACGGTTCGTGGGACCAAATTTTGTGGTTATTCTATAAAAAGCCTGAGCCGATTTTTAAGATAAAATTTATCAACTTTTGAACAGAATAAAAATCGGCAGAAACTTGACAATCTCGGATTCGTTTCGTGACTTTTTCTTTGATCGATCTTCTAGTTATTTTGCTAACATGTTAGATAGAGTTTAACTAGGCTCTGATACCACTGTAAGTCAATGCTACCTCTCCCGGTACTTTCGGGCATGCGGAATTTGACGAAAAACAATTTTCTTAGAGGTGGTAACATGGACTTAAAGACCCGGATCTTTGTTAAACATCTAACTAACAACCTAACTACGAGTTGCTAACTACTCGGTTAGGGGGTTATACCTTTCTTTTTCTCGAACTCCTTCGTCTTCAAGCTTCGATGGTCGTCCGAATCGGCTTCTCCCCGTCGTCTCCTTGTGCCGAAGATAGATCCACCTGAAAGCTTCAACCTTTGGCTCCTTCTTCGAACTTTGAAGAAACTAGTTCACTCGGTTTGCTAAACCTTGTGAATTAGAGTGAGTAGAGAAGAGTTTGTATGGGATTTTATCTATGGTTCTTGGTTCTCAACTCATGAGACAAGTGAACCATAGAGTCAAGAGAGGGAGAGCAAGAGGAGGAGATGAGAGCTCAAGAACAAGAGAGAGAATGAGCATGAAAAAATGAGAGAAGACTTTTCTCATTTGGCTCTCATAATCTAAAACAATCATAACACCTCATATCAATCAAGTATTATGTGATGGTTTAAGCAACCATAGCCATATCATTTCATGCACTCATTTTGCACAAGAGAGCAAGCAAGCAAAAGTCTTTGCCATGAAATGATAGCTATTGTTATCATGATGGTCAACTAGTCAAGCCTAGTCAACCGGTCAACAAAGTCAACAAGTCAACAAAAGTCAACAAGTCAACAAAGTCAATCTCTCAACAACCATGTCACCATAATACTTAATTAATATAATTGTTAATCACATATCATATTCTCATTAGGGTTGAGCAAAAAGTCAATAGTCAACGGTCAACAACCTTAATTAGAAATCCTCTGCCTCTGTCTCTCCGTCAACTGTGCATACACACCCGCATCCGCGTTCCGAGGAATACGAATGCATACTGGATAAAACTAATCCCAAAAGGTACACTAGGATCTGGCTTAAACCAAAGCCCGCTAGTGTGAACTGTCCGGACACTGTACGTGCACAAGTGCACGGATGTGACCGAACCCTGTCGCAAAACCATGCGACCTGTCGCAAAACCATGCGACCTCTACTCTTTTGCCTAAAGGCGAATAGCTTTCTGTGTGGGACTCTAAAGACTCGACACTACGCTGGCAGTGGGTTTAACCACAGACCGCAAGCGGCACTAGCTGTGCGTAACGGTCCCCAGGTAGATGCCGACAAGAAGACTGACGAGGCGAAACCCATCTGAACTCCTACTGAGCCTGAATGTGACATTCTCCGTACAGTCCGGTCTGTTCGTCTGAAACATCGCATGGCGGGCCTAGGGGGCGGTAAACGTCAGTCCCCTAATAGCGGTACAAGTCGTGTCGGAGTGAAGCCCAAAACACCCTGAGATAACACTGGAAGCCTACCAGTATATCTCGTTTGCCCTGGCCAGGGACTACTCGTGTAATGGCTCTCCTAGACACAGCGCGATGTCAACCCCCAATACCGGGAGAGACGAATCCTGTCTAATCGTCACTGCTTCCAAGTGCTTCGGGACTGCACCCAACTACCACCTGTTTGCACGACTCTTTTGAGCCGTGGTAGGGTAGTAATCAAAGTACAGTGGGAACACACTCGAGGCGAAGTGACAGTGTCAAGTCAGCGGACTAAGCTGTACTCATGTCACCTGGAAACTGATAACTGACGATAGGTATAATACCAACTAGTCAGTTCCCGACGAGTCCTGTCCAGTGTACTCGTAACCCAACGAGCACCCGTATACTATCTCAAGTACGACGTACCGACGGATGTGGGACAGACCATCTCCCACACTGGGATGAGAAGCGCATGCGCTAGTCTACTCCGGAGTATCGATGCCCTGTCTCGATAGTCCTGCGACCAGGGACCTGCATAAGGATGTGCTTATAGATTACCCAGCCCCACTAGTGTGACTGCCATCACAACGCTGGTAATCAAGCAAAGATCCTAAGGGCTCCACTAATGTGTATAGGCGATATACTAAAATAAACACATGTACACATTGAAATAGAAACAAACGAAGTAGCATACTACTATTTCGGGCAAGATTGTATATACAAGGTGAATATCCCAAGCTTCCATTAAGTAATATACAAACTAGTATGATACAGTAATGGCCTCTAGGGCATATACACTAACAGCCGGCGATACACCACATACTACGCTTACGGTCACAGAAAAAAGTGTAAAACTACAACATTAGGAATCCACAATCACTTTAGACATCTTAAATCCGAAATATCACATACTTCGCATTTCATGCATAACTATATGAATTCCACATATTGTATCACATTCCAGATAAATAGAAAATATTAAACTTTCCGATCGAATAATCAAATACCCAAGATTTCCAAAATATCTCAATACTTGAGCGGAGTTCAAAAATCCCAGAACATGTCACAGCCCCAATGAACGAGCCGTAGAAGGGTCAAACCAACGCCTCACATGTGGCAACGCTAAACTACCACAAACCCTAGGGTTCAGTGGCAGTTTTGACGGTCACATAATCGAGTTAAGGTTACGTTCTTCTAGAGGGTCCACAGATATGCTTGCATGTTTTTCCGAAAGATTCAAACTCAAATAAAAATCCAACACTTGAAAGTTTTTCGTGTCGGGAAAAAGAGAGTTATTGATATCCGTTCGAACATTTTAACACGTTCTAAATTATCCGGAAAAACTAAACGATGTTAAACTTTCCGATCGAATCAACGAATTCTAAAGATCTCTAGAAAACTCAACACTTGAGTAATATTAAAAAATTCCCAGAAGCATAACGTAATACCTACGGATCACCTGTTGAAGTACGATCCCTGAATCCTCAGGTTCGGCCGCGGAACCGCCGCCAATAGCATGGTTTGGCCGTGGTTCTGCGGTGGCTTGATGGACTTAGGGAATCGTACTTCACAGATATCCATACAATCACCTGCTTAATTTTCTGAGTATTTTTAATACGGAAAAAACCATCTTTTTAAAAAATTTCCAGAGAGGGGGTCCAAAATGATGTTTCGGGGTTTGATCGGACTTTTAACTTCGTCTACACGTCACCTAATGCTCTAGCCTGGCTCTGATACTACTGTAAGGTTACTAGGCACTATCATAAGGGTTTATAAGGCATCAACCATGCCGAATTTAAAATTTTCAAGTGCCGAACAACCTAAAGCGAGGATCTTTGCTAGATAATTAGGGTTAATAAAGCATGTAAACAACTTTACAACTAAGAGAAAGGGATTACAACCTTTGTAGTCCATTCTTTCGCTTCATAAGCTCCGAGTAGTAGTCCCTTTGTCGCGATCCATGAATTTCCGAACTCTAGAGAGGCTCCACAAGCCGAATGATCCATGCATGCTTGAAGTCTTCCTTTTCGAAGATGATCTACCTTGAAGAATCTTTAACTCAAGCTCTCACTTCACTAATCAAGTATTAATGAAGTGAACACCCTAATCTAAGTGGCTAGAATAGATGAGGATGATGAAGTAGGAATTTAGCCCTCTTTTGTTTTCATTTTCTCACTTTAATTCATTACTTTCCAAAAAGCTAGAAAGCTTTTTTCAAGAAGAAGAAGAAGAAGAAGAAGAAGAAATCTATTTGTGATGAATAATAAAATTATTATTATGGTTACAAATCAAACCTTGGGTCATGTATGAAGGCTTAACCCTTGTAGAGACTTAACTAGGGTAAAGGGTTTGGGTTGGGTTAAGAATTATCTTCACAAAATATCAATCCAAAATATCTAAGCTTAAAACAAAATAAAGCTTCTAGAAGCTTCATGAAAAAGCGAACCCAAATCAAACCCTAACTATGTTTAATCTCCACAAATCATGTTGCATTTGTAATCATAACTTATTACAATATTATATATCACATATATAATATATTTTTGTAACAAAAGAAAATAATACAATTAACATATATCGCATATATATCAATGTATTATCCGGTTAGAAAATGAATCAATAAAGTGAGCTTATATTAGATAATGCAATGTAATATATCTCATATATAATTATACATTAAATTATTGAATCAACACTTGATCCGACAATCCGGCTATATCGCATATAACCGACTAATATAATATGTACTGATTCATCGAATCAACACTTGATTCGATGACCCGGCTATATCACATATACATGGCCGATATCATATATCGCGAGGATAGAATACAGTATCTTATATCGTATTATTCTCGGTCCCGCACATATCACATATTGTAACGTTTTGAAAATCGTTTCGGTGAAATTTCGAAAAAATCGGTAAAATAAGGGGGTTTTCTGTAAAAAGTCAAAATACAAATATATTATTATAAAAATTAAATATACATATTCTAGCTATGTAATTGCTATTATTTGGTGTTTATTGAGCCGCTGGTGAAATTTCAAATTTTCTGAAAAAAATATTATTTTATTATTATTTTAAGCCGTCACTAATACATTTAATTAGGGAAAATTACAAATTGGAATGAGTTGAAACAAATTTTGTGCATCATAAAACATTAAATAAAATTTTATCATATGGTTTTTGGAACGAAATCATTTTCCAAAACGGTTTAGAAATTATTGAAGAAAAAAGACTTTTTTTTAGCGTAAATGGATGTTTGGGGTATTATATTTATCATTTTTCATCACCCCACACCCGTACCCACACCCACACACCCCCATTCACTTCTCTCCTTGGCTGAATTCAGCAGCCCCATCTTTTTCCCCACTTGAATTTCAAAGGAAAAGAAATGAAAGAAAAGAAAAGAAAATGGAGAAATGAGGTGGACCTTTGACCTTGAATTGACTTTGACTTCCCCCCCCACTTTCTCTACCTTCCTCTCTCTCCTCTCCCCCTCCCATTCCAGCCGACCCCCCCTCTCCTACTGCAGCAACAGCCCCCCCCATTTCCCTTCTCTTTTCTCTTCAAAACTTCATAAAAATTGCCCCAAATTCCATCAAAAAAATCCCAAAACCCAAATCCGACTCCTACCCATTTTAGCTTAGCCCGTATAGCATGGATCTTTGTGAAAAGAGAGCATTTTGGGAGGCCATGGATGCTTGTGCATCTTCAAATGTTTTTGGGTATAATTCTAAAACATTTTTGCTTAATTTGTTACTAATTTCTTAAAGCTAATTTAATTATGTGTTAATTTGGTTTATGTGAGTTTAATAGCATGATTAAAGATTTCAAGTTAGGGTTTGTTGTGGAAATGAGTTGTGTTTGATTGTGTATGGTTTAGTGAGGTGGATTAACATATTTATTTTTGTAGAAAACTAATCTAGTTGTTAATTACAAGTTGTTACTTGAAAAATGTCCAAATTAAGCTTTTTGTTGCAAACTAGTTTTTTTGATTTAATTCGAAATATGAGATTAAAAATATGGTTAGGGTTTTTATCATATTATTAACTTTATTAAGTGTAGTTTAACACTTTAGTTCATGGAAATCCAACCTAAATTGTAGTTTGTGCATTTTTGCTATGAAATTGTTAAAAAGGGTATTTTGTAAACTAGAATATTAGGGTTTTTGGAATTTAATGAGATTAAATTCCGGAAATTGTTTCTGTGACTTATTTAAGATATTTAATAAGTATATTGGCCGCTACATTCATTTAAACATCATGTTTTGGACAAAAACGGTGAATTGTGCTTGCTAGATTTTCGGAAAAATGACTTTTTAAGTGAAATTGGGGTTTTTGTGAGTTTTAACCTAGTTCATATTAAAATTAGTGTTCGTGAATGTGCAAATGAGTGTGATTGGATTTTTCTCGGTGGTTTGACGTTTGTACATCGACATCGAGGGTTGGTTTGACTATTCTTGCATGCGTAGGCGATGGGTTTGGACCTATGCGTGATACGCGTGCCGATTTGATTTTCGTATGCCGTTTCGATTTCGAATTTAGTTTTAATGCGATATGGTGCGTTATGATATGTAGGTACCGCCATGTGGACTTCGAGACGACAAGCAAGCGCGTGGCGACATCGGCACCGGCTAGCGAGGACCAGGTGAGTAGAGTTATATCTACGGGGAGAAGTCGGGTGGATGGCGTATAGCACCCCCGCAGTCCGTGGTGATGTATACGGATGCGTATACACACCTACAATTTATGATATGTTGTTAGGATTTATTATTGATGATTTTAGATGGATATTGGTGTTGGATTGGTGCATGGTTACGAAACCTTAGGTAGTGGGTGCACTACACTTACACATACACACATATACATACTTACATACATTCCTTATTTCATATGTGCGTGTATGGGAATATATATTTATGTGTTCACATGGGTATGGGACTATGTGTTCATATACTGGATTTGAGGATAGTATTTAGAATTTGAGATGAGTCGATGAGATTGGGCTTGAGGCCAGGAGATCGGTGATGTGATTTGGTTCATATTGAGATACGACATGATGTTTTAGCGGGTCTTCTGACGTAGTAATTCTTACACCCGCATGCATACATAGATGGCATCAATATTGTACTAGATGTAGGACATTATTCCGGATCATGATATTTGATAAAGAAGATACCGAATGAATAGTGTGATTGATGTGACTTTGACCCGTACCCAGATTTGGGGATGCCGTACGACGGATTTACGTACGAGCTATATATTGATGATTGATCCGCACTCTTGACTTGGGATGTCTGATTATAGATATGGTATCGGATATGATATTATTGAGGCAGGATCACCGACTAATATATATACAGGTATGTATATACATCGACTCAGATGTTAGGCGGTTTCCTTACCTGTAGTCCAGCTGGTTAGCTTAGCCCTTTAGTTTAGTTTAGTTGTTAGATTAGATTCGATTCTTACCTATTTCAAAAACTAACGAATCGTGGGTATTTTAAAAGACAGCCCAAGGGATCCTACGGAGATTTCAAACGACGTATCTTTTCATAAAAACACCGTAGCCCCTATTTTCAAAACCCCATGATTCGTGTTATTTCAAAAGGCACCATTTGTAGGACTTATATTAGATTAATGCAGATTAGTTATAGTTGCGTATAGTTTTCAGCTTCCGCTCATTATTGTGGTTCGCTTCGCATCGCATGCTTATATTATGTTTCGTACTCCATTATTGATATCATGCTGTTAGGACACCAGCACCATTACCGATGATGCGTATGTACCACATACACTTACTTGCCGGCTCACACACATCTTCATCGGTAATTGTCATGCCACGTACACTTTAGAAATACTATTGCATTGACATAGGTTGTTAGCTAATAATTTAGACATGATATTAGTGTACTCGCCTTATATGCTAGATTAGACATTGTAGATATTACTTGTTACTTCATGCATGTTAATATTCATTGTTATGCCGCATTCATGGATTTTTATGCCGATATGCACTGTTTACATGCTATTGAGGATTGGATTCGGATTTCTATGAGATTTTCTGGTTTTGGGGGAAAACCGCAAAACTTATATAAGCTTCTTTCTCTCTTTAAAATAAAAAGTGCGGTTTTCCCATGCTGTATGAGTCGTCCACCATGAGTTTGCTGATGGAATTCGAGACCCGATTCGAGAAGGCGGATGAACCGTTTCGGGTACATGGTGGACCCGGTAAGGTACCCCGGGGCAAGAAGCGCGTGATGATGACGATGTGGGCCTGGCAGGGGAGCACTACCCACCGGTGATTTTACCCGACGCGTCGGATATCCGGAGGATACCGTCGTGGTCTTGAGATGGATGGTAGGGGCCGGTCTGGACTGACGGCGCCTTAGATATTGTGATTGAGACATTGAGATTTCGAGATATTGAGGTACAGAGACTGTGATACAGAGATATCGAGATATTGGGATTACGTTTTGTGCCGATGCTAGGCACTGTTTTATGCTGATTTCATTATGATACCTCATTTTAAAAATACAAAGGAAATCTCACTAAATTATGGAAACAGTTGTTCATTTACATGTATTCTGTTTTTATGCATTCATACCTCATTCATATGATATATTGCTACCCTTGGGCACTGACACGGGTACATGAGATTACACTCGGGTTAGATATTTACCCTAGCCTTGTTATAGGCTGCTGGTTATATATATTTGAGGATGTATATTGATCGTATGACCTAGAATTGCGTCATACATGCGATTTCTATTCGTAGATGTTTTTCTATTCACGAGTTGGCAACTCACCCCCATTGTGCCCCAGTTTCTTGCAGGTTTTTCCGTACAGGTTTAATTACGGCTTTGCGGGCTCAGTTTCATTCGGGTGACTTGCTAGTAGGTGGGTTTTTCTTGTATCGTACCCATCATATTACCTTGTATAATATTATTCCGTTGTATCTAGTAAATTCCATCAACCAAACATGTATTTATTTTGAGATAGAGACCAGTGATGTTATTCCTTCGACCTTAGAGTCGTGCGTTATTTTTCTGCGGTTTTCTTGTGGATTTGAGTTTCCTTTTGAATTTTGATCCTCGCCGTTGGCGTTGTATATTATATTGCTTGTGTGGTTGTGACCGTCGATTGACGAAGAGCTAGCTCCCGCTTGGGGATGCCTTTTTATTGATTTCGTATACTATTCATGTTGTATCCCGTTTGGGAGCCACTATTTACAAAGGAGACTCTGCCGAAATTTTCAGTAAATTTTGATGTTCTTAAAAACCGCATAATTCGGCTTATGCTATTAAAACTACTTGTTTTAAATTGGTTTTCCTTCACTCTAGTTCTTTTCTTGGTTTGGATTTCTGGGTTTTCGGTTTACTTAGATTACGTACGCCTCTAGACGTTTCGTAGTTTAAGTGCCGGTCATGTTCCGTACTTTCGGGACGTGACAAAGTTGGTATCAGAGCGTTAGGTTTTAACCTTCGGAGCGTAGGATGACCCTTGGTTGATGGAATAGGTGACTAAAGTAGAGTGACGTACCGTTGGTATGTTCCGCGGCATATTTACGACACGCCACTCCACTTAAGAAGCCTTAGGATGTACATTTCCTTGTTCAGTATTATATTCCTTCCTGATCTAGCCTCATCGTTACCAGTTTGGTTTTGCTGCCACGATTTCGGGCAGGGAGAGCTACGGCTAGAGTTGCGGTCAACAGGAGCTCGTCACAAACGAGGACTGACCAGGGTGTGATTCCGACGACACCCAATTGCAGAGATGTGTCTTTTTACTGTGTTTCCGCGCCACGAGCGTTTGGCGGATCGCCTTTATAAGGTTACTCGGAGGTGCTGATCGACACTAGAGAATTGAGTCAATGATGGAGGCCAGCCAGATTTTGATGACCGTTGGTGTGTTGCTTACTCCTGATGATTGAGGCACGGTTCAGCATGCAGACGAGTGAGCCAGTTATTGCTGCGAACGACGAGATATCGCCCCAGATGTTGGAGCTATTGCAGTATAAGTTGTACTAAGAGATGATAGAAGGTCGCTAGTCATCGAGGATGAATGACTAGGACATGTGGATCGTTCGCCTACCCCGATGCGAGGTCATCAGATAGATTGATTCCAGCTAGAGACGACTTCACGCGGAGACGTTGGGAGTCGACAGAGACGATCGAATGTCAGAAACCTATTATTCCAAGTTTAAGGTAGTCAGAAAGACATGCAGGCAATTCTATGGTCCCTCTAGAAGAATGAAACCCTAACTCGACTTAATGACCGTGTGGAAGCCTTTGAACCTTAGGGTTTGCGGCAGTTCTGCGGCGCCATTAGTGAGGCTTGGGTTTGCCCTTCTACGGCTGGACCACCGATGCTGTGGTATGTACTCGATACTATTAAACTGTACCTAAGATGTTGAGCTCTTGGGGGATTATGAGGTTTTGACGAATCGATTGGATGGCTCGACTTAATTCGGATGCTAGGTGGTGAGATGCATTCTTGGGAGACTCCAGATACGAGGATAGCCGTTGGAGCTCAGTCCATGCAGCCATGACGAGACGAGTCCGAAGCAGACGACATTAGAGAAAAGTGGAGTAATAGGTTCGTACCAGATATAGATGAGATGACGTTCCACTCCGCCGACATCAGAGATGCGATGCGCATGCCGAGGCATGGTACTTGGACTTACCTTCCAGAAGGAGTCGCGATGAGTATGCAGTCGTTCCAGAGCAAGATGCAGATATAGGAAAGGACAACGACTTCCGGACAGTTGGCAGAGACGAGGCATGGAATAGACCGTGAGCAGGATTCCTTCCAGGCCACTGATGCAATGATATTTGCACCCAGGATCAGATGTGTCACGTGCATTCAGAGAGCCAGAGGCCGACGCCAGTGATATGCTGCCTTGACAGGGCCGATGAGCCGATGGATTGTGAGATTGGTAATCCACGGAGAAGACTTGGACCCAGGAGTGGTCATGTTACGCACACCAGCAGGCCAGAGTTCATGATCATCGACGAGACGTCCCACTAGTGACCGCGACAGTTGGCCCGAGATTCGATTCTTACCTATTTCAAAAACTAACGAATCGTGGGTATTTTAAAAGGCAGCCCAAGGGATCCTACGGAGATTTCAAAAGACGTATCTTTTCATAAAAACACCGTAGCCCCTATTTTCAAAACCCCATGATTCGTGTTATTTCAAAAGGCACCATTTGTAGGACTTATATTAGATTAATGCAGATTAGTTATAGTTGCGTCTAGTTTTCAGCTTCCGCTCATTATTGTGGTTCGCTTCGCATCGCATGCATATATTATGTTTCATACTACATTATTGATATCATGCTGTTAGGACACCAGCACCATTACCGATGATGCGTATGTACCACGTACACTTACTTACCGGCTCACACATATCTTCATCGGTAATTGTCATGCCACGTACACTTTAGAAATACTATTGCATTGACATAGGTTGTTAGCTAATAATTTAGACATGATATTAGTGTACTCGCCTTATATGCTAGATTAGACATTGTAGATATTACTTGTTACTTCATCCATGTTAATATTCATTGTTATGCCGCATTCATGGATTTTTATGCCGATATGCACTGTTTACATGCTATTGAGGATTGGATTCGGATTTCTATGAGATTTTCTGGTTTTGGGGGAAAACCGCAAAACTTATATAAGCTTCTTTCTCTCTTTAAAATAAAAAGTGCGGTTTTCCCATGCTGTATGAGTCGTCCACCATGAGTTTGCTGAAGGATTTCGAGACCCGATTCGAGGAGGCGGATGAACTGTTTCGGGTACATGGTGGACCCGGTAAGGTACCCCGGGGCAAGAAGCGCGTGATGATGACGATGTGAGCCTGGCAGGGGAGCACGACCTACCGGTGATTTTACTCGACGCGTCGGATATCCGGAGGATACCGTCGTGGTCTTGAGATGGATGGTAGGGGCCGGTCTGGACTGACGGCGTCCTAGATATTGTGATTGAGACATTGAGATTTCGAGATATTGAGGTACAGAGACTGTGATACAGAGATATCGAGATATTGGGATTACGTTTTGTGCCGATGCTAGGCACTGTTTTATGCTGATTTCATTATGATACCTCATTTTAAAAATACAAAGGAAATCTCACTAAATTATGGAAAGAGTTCTTCATTTACATGTATTCTGTTTTCATGCATTCATACCTCATTCATATGATATATTGCTACCCTTGGGCACTGACACAGGTACATGAGATTACACTCGGGTTAGATATTTACCCTAGCCTTGTTATAGGCTGCTGGTTATATATATTTGAGGATGTATATTGATCGTATGACCTAGAATTGCGTCATACATGCGATTTCTATTCGTAGATGTTTTTCTATTCACGAGTTGGCAACTCACCCCCGTTGTGCCCCAGTTTCTTGCAGGTTTTGCCGTACAGGTTTAATTACGGCTTTGCGGGCTCAGTTTCATTCGGGTGACTTGCTAGTAGGTGGGTTTTTCTTGTATCGTACCCATCATATTACCTTGTTTAATATTATTCCGTTGTATCTAGTAAATTCCATCAACCAAATGTAGGGTTCCTAAGCACTCTCAAGAGGTCTCACAAGGCATCAACCATGCCAATTTCTAATTTTACAAGTGCCGAGAAAACCTAATACGGATCGTTGGCTAGAAGTTTAGGCGAAAAAGAAACTAGTTAACAACTTAACTAAATGGTAAACGGAAATACAACCTTTGTAGATCCGGTTCTCCACCTCCATGGCTCCGCGATGATGTCTCCTCGCTGTACAAATCGGATCTTGGGCTCTAGCGTCGGCTTCATCGGTGAAAAAGCGGGCTAGGTCATCGACGACGATGCCGAAGATGATCTACGTCGAGGCATCGCTAGATCAAGCTCCAACTTCACCAAGTCTCGAAACTTGTGAAGAAAACACACTATACTACTTGGAAAGAGGTAGAGGATGAAGAAATAGGAAGTGGGTTCACTTTAGAATTGGATTTCTCACTCATTTCATCAAGTCACCATTGATGATGTCTAGGTTTTCTTCTTGAAGAAGAAGAAGAAGATGATGATGATATTATGATAAGTTATTAAAATGAAAAGGAAAAATGAATACTTATCATAATACTAACCTTAGTTTAGTGTAGAGAATAGACCATGGTTAGATATGATGGTTAGGGTTAAGCAAGAGACAAGAATGATGGACTAGGTCAAAGTTTCATGAAGCTTCAACTAAACTACAAATAAAGCCACCATTCTTTCTCTTTATGCTTATCATTTTCAAAATGAATAACTAAATAAAGCATAAAGAAAATGAAAACCCTTAACCATTACACAACCATGGTTTAATCTTTACACAAACCCTAATGAGCATGCATCATCAAACATGATACAAACTAGTGTACAAAAGTATATCACATATACAATGTGCACATAAAGTGAGAAAATCCATTTAAAGTGAACCAATATTAGTTAATGCAAAGTAATATATCAAATATATAATTATGCATTAAATCATCAAATCAACACTTGATTTAACGATCCGGTCATATCGCATATAACCGACTAGTATCCAATGTATCGGCTTATCGAATCAACCCTCGATTCGATAACTAGGTTATATCGCATATAACCATTCGATACATTCATCGCGAGAATAGAATACGGTATGACATACACGCATTATTCTCGGTCCCGTACATATCTCATATGCGCTCCTATTTCGTTTCGCTTGAGCCAGAAAACCTCTGTGTAGGACTCTAAAGACTCGTCAATACGCCGGCAGCAGGTGTTGATCATATCAAACACCCACAAGCCGCAAGCGGTCTGCTAAACGTAACGGCCACCCGGGTATTGAGCGATCAGAAGATCGACGAGCAAGCCCGCTCACACTCCTGTGAATCCAACCAGTAACACTTACCGTACAGTCCGGTCTGATCGTCTGATATGTCGCATATCTCGCCTAGGGGTGGAAAACGTCAGACCCCAATAGCTCGATAAGTCGTGTCGATATGAGGTCTATAACAGTTTGAGAAACTACTGGTAACACTTACCAGTAAATCTCAGCAACCCTGGCCAGGGATTTCCGGTTATAGCCAATCGAACACAGCCCAACATCAACCCCATATACCGGGATAGACGAATCCCCTCCAATCTGTTAGTTATATGTATGCCCTAGAGGCCATTACTGTACATAGGATGTATATTGTAGTGGATGCTGGGACATATATAGGGAGGACTTTCTTGCTCGACATGATAGTATGCTATCTGGTTGATCTTTACCTTAACGTGTATACTGATTGTCTCTCTGTTACATGTTGGTAAAGCCCTTAGGATCTGTACTTGACTACCTGGATTATGATGCGGATCATACTAGTGGGGACATGGTAGTCCATAAGTACATCCTTCAAAGTCCCTAGTCGTGGGTGTATCGAGACGGGGCATCGATATACCAGAGTAGACTAGCGTATACCTTCTCGACCCATACAGATGGGCGATGGATGATCCCATATCCATCGGTGTTTGACATCAGAGATGATATACGGGTGCTCAGTAGAGACTGGGTACACTGGACGGACTCGCCGAGAACTCCCAGATGGTATTATACCTCACGTCAGATGGCAGTTCTCTGGTGACACTGGTACAGAGTAGTCTGTTGACCCGAGATCGTCATAGAGTCTTGTGTGGTTCCCACTGTGCTTTGATTTCCATCTTACCACGTCCAAGAGGGCGTGCAAAACGGTGGTTTTTGGGTACAGTCCCGAGTCACATGGAGGCAATGAGAGATAGGAGGGGATTCGTCTCTCCCGGTATAGGGAGTTGATGTTGCGCTGTGTTCGATTGGCTATAACAGGAAATCCCTGGCCAGGGTTGCTGAGATTTACTGGTAAGTGTTACCAGTAGTTTCTCGAACAGTTATAGACCTCATATCGACACGACTTATTGAGCTATTGGGGTCTGACGTTTACCACCCCTAGGCGAGATATGCGACATATCAGATGATCAGACCGGACTGTACGGTAGTGTTACTAGTCGGATTCACTGGAGTGTGAGCGGGCTTGCTCGTCGATCTTCAGATCGCTCAATACCCGGGTGGCCGTTACGTTTAGCAGACCGCTTGCGGCTTGTGGGTGTTTGATATGATCATCACCTGCTGCCGGCGTATTGACGAGTCTTTAGAGTCCTACACAGAGGTTTCCTGGCTCAAGCGAAACGAAATAGGAGCGCATATGAGATATGTGCGGGACCGAGAATAATACGTGTATGTGATACCGTATTCCATTCTCGCGATGAATGTATCGAATGGTTGTATGCGATATAACCTAGTTATCGATTCAAGCGTTGATTCGATAAGCCGATACATTGTATACTAGTCGGTTGTGTGCGACATGACCGGATCATTGAATCAAGTGTTGATTTAATGATTTAATGTATAATTATATATTTGATATATTACTTTGCATTAAATAGTATTGGTTCACTTTAAATGGATTTTCTCACTCGGGTGTTCGCATTACGTATGCGATATGATTTTGTGCATTTGATTGTATCATGTTTGATGATACATGTTTACTTGGTTAAGTGAAAAGAATTAAACCATGGTTAAAAGAATGGTCAGGGTTTCATTTCCTTTATTTATTCATTTATTTATTTGTTTATTCATTTTGGAAAAGAGGAGAAAAGAATGGTGGCTTATTTTGGAGTTTAGTTGAAGCTTCATGAATCTTTGATCAAGTCAACCATTCTTATCTCATCCTTAACCCTAACCATTCCCACTAACTATGATTCATTCTCTACACTTAACTCTAGTTAACATTATGATAAGTTTTGTTTTTTCTATTTTTTCTAATGAACTTATCATAACTATTTTTCCTTCTTCTTCTTCATTCTTCAAGTGAAGAAAGCTTGCCCCATCAATGGCAAGTGATGGAAATGAGTGAGAAATCCGATTCTAAAGTCTACCCACTTCCTATTTCTTCATCCTCTACCTCTTGCCAAGTAGTAGAGTGTGTTTACTTCACAAGTTTCATGACTTGGTGAAGTTGTGAGCTTGATCTAGCGATGCCTCGACGTAGATCATCTTCGGCATGGACATCGACGACCTAGCTTGCCCATTCTCCGACGAAGCCGACTCTAGAGCCCGGATTTGATTTGGACAGCGGAGACGACCTCGTTGCGGAGCCGTGGAGGTGGAGGACCGGATCTACAAAGGTTGTATTTCCGTATTCCCTTAGTTATTTGTTAACTAGTTAGCTTTTTCGCCTAGACTTCTAGCCGACAATCCGTAGTTTAAGGTTTCTCGGCACCGTAATTTTTGAAAAGGGCATGTTCGATACCTTGTGAGACCTCCTTGGGGTGCCTAGGAACCCTACAGTGGTATCAGAGCCTAGCTAGAGCCTTAGGCGAAGTCCAGACGGAATTTGAAGTCCGAACAAACCCGGAACCCCAAACTAAACTTGCTCTCTGTACTTTTTTCAAAACAGTGCATTTTTCCATATTAAAAATATTCAGTGAAATCAGCAGGAAATTTTAAGGAATACTACAAAATTCGACTTCCTGATTCCATCATTGAGCCGCGTTTCCGCGGCACGACCCTGTCTCGTGCGGCGGAAACGCGGCAGCTTTGTCGTTTTGTGCGTATCATTCTGCACAGTAATTCTTAATTTTGTATACTGGTTTTCCTGGGAATTTTTAATATTTTTTCAAGAGTTGAATTTCTGCAATTGTTTTGGGGATTCGGTATTTCGATCGGGGTATCAAATTTTGTCTGTTTGGCTTTCCGGATAAATCTTAGAATATGTTAAAAAGTTCGACCGGATATAAATACCCAATTTTTCCCCTGTCGGGAAATTTCCAAGTGTTGGATTTTTCCGAAGTTTAACGACGTTCTAAGTAGTGCAAGTAACGCGATGGTCCCTCTAGAAGACAACAAACCTTAACTCGATTATGTGACCGTCTTGAACTGCCCTTTGAACCTTCGGGTTTGGGGCAGTACGGCGTGCCACATGTGAGGCGTTGGCTTGACCCTTCTACGGCTGGACCGTTGGTACTGAGGTACGAACTGAATGTTGTTAGACTTATTTCATGTGTTGATCTGTATCGGGAAATGTTGGGTGTTCGATTGTTTGATCGAAAAGTTTAATATTTTCTATTTATCCGGAATGTGATACAATAATTGGAATTCACAAGTAGTTATGTGATAACTAAATGAATGTTATAAACATAGCAGTTTAGTCTCACTTGATCGGTTGCCACGAAGTTTTGATGTGATCAAAAGTCCGTCGCAATCATGTAGCGTACGCGGATACTCGCCGGGTAAACTTAATAGACAGCTTCACTCCATAGCCCCGACCAAGTGACTGTAGGAGAACCCCGTAGCCGAAAGCATCCGTTCGAGTGCTCCCTGTAACGGTGTTCCGCCTTGGTGCACTTCGTCGACGGTATCGGGGGTGTGACTGCCTACTAAAGTTTGCGACGAGCATTCGATCAGCATGTCGGGAATCTTGTTGAATTGCCCGACTTGATATTGAAAAGAGTTTTCGATTATGAGACTGAAATGCGGGGTTTATAATTGTTAGGCATGTGATGTCTAAGTAATTCATTTGGTCAGGCATGCGATGTCTGAGGTGGTTGCGGATTCCAACTGTTGTAGTTTTACACTTTCTTTTCTGTGACCGTAAGTGTAATATGTGATATCGCCGGTTTCGTTGCTATATGTCAACGACAATTGGGATGGACATATTTACTTACGTTGATGACATGTGATGTTATGTGTTGCTGGATATGTTATATTGGATCGTCGTGTTTGAATAGCCGGGGGTTTTTATGTGAGATGAGTGTTTTTCATTTTCATTCATGTAAAAACTTGTATGTAATATTCTTTTATTGGGGCGCTTCCAGGTTGCGGGAGTTGTCACCCTTTGTATATTATTTACTTTTCTGCACTAGGATAGACCCAAGGAGGGGAGCACAAGTGACCGGGTTCTGGAGTCCAGTGGGAGACCAACTCGAGGAGTCGAGTCCGGGTCTCCTAACTCCAGAATTGGTAGGGTTGCTTGCCGCTCTCGTAGGGGTCTAGGGGTGTGGGTTTGGCTATTCATAACGACCGTGGAATCCGTGTTTTATACTGGCTCGTATTGAAAACACGGACGTCCTAGTATATCCAATATTTCATATGATTCTTCTGCTGCGATATCTGTGATGTGATCATGTGATGTTCTGTGATAGATACAGTATATAGTATATATGATATATTATATGGACGTTACTTATGTTTTACACCCGCGTTAGCCCTGCCCCGCTCTGCCGTTAGTTACCTAACCTAACGGTGCACGAGGGGACATCGAGGCGAATGCGGATGGCATAAGTGTACGTCGTATTTATCTGTGATGTTTAGGTACTTAAATGATGGGACTTCATTAATGTGATTAATGAATTAAAAGAAACCTAAGATGTTGTAGAATCGAATTTCAAAATAAAACAGGTAGCTACAGTTCTTGCTTTGCACAGCGGTATATGTGATATATCCTGCACCTTATTCGATGAGGAAAGGACCGAGATCCCTTCACCGGGAGTGACTCCTTTAGCAATAACTGGCAGATGCTACACACTCGGTTTGTCTTTTGATTGCTTTTAAGAGTTTTTTCTTTGCACAGTGATATATATGATATATCCCGCACCTCATTCGACGAGGAAAGGACCGACGATCCCTTCACCGGGAGTGACTCCTTTAGCAAAACTAGAAAAGCCTCAAAAACACTCCATTTTTAAAATCATTCGATCCTACAACGATATCAAGTTCATTACGCAATAGGTTTTCAGAAAAACCTGTCGTAGCCCTCCGTCATTTCAGATAAGTTGTATATAGTATTCGTGCTGCATTTGTTGGCTTTCGTCAAGGTGCAGTGTGCGGTAGCTATATGCTGCTTATCTGCCAGCATACGATGCGATTGGATTAGGGTAGTCGTGCGACTTTGTTGGCTTTCGTCAAGGGTCGTGCGGGTGGGTTTAATTCGATCAAGAAATGTACGGGTTGAACTTGACTAGCGGGCTATGGTTTGTTGGCTTTCGTCAAGGTCATAGCACGTTAGGGGCAAAATATTATCGGGAATTTCAAGTGTTGAAATTTGCAATGAGATTGCATACCTTCTATGAGATAGTTGGATCCCGATACCCGCTGCGAGTAAGAGTTACTCCTGGGAGAGTTTTACATATTACAATTAGCCGATCAAGTAGGTGTCTAGAAAGGTGTCAACGAGGTTACGCCTCTGAGAAAACGAGGTTTACATTAATTAGGTTCGTGCGAAAGCACGGGGGACCTCCCTCAAAGTACCGACACTGGCCTGGCTGAAAGATTGGCGAACTTGTAGTGTGTAATTAATCCCGGCTAGTCTTTCCTTTTAGGGTTTGAAGGAAGATTTGATAAAAAGCAGTGGGAGCCATCCTGATTAGATAAAATAAAAACCAATCTATTCTTGCAAGAGCGCACGCAGAGTGTTTTCTTCTCTCTCTCTCTCCAGGTAGCGACCATATCACGCCTTAATCAAGATAATAATACGGAATATTGACCGAACCCGCTTGTTATACTGAGCTGGGGAACGTTGGTCCCGCTCCAACTTATAATTGATATAAGACAGAGCAGGAAATAGGGGAATACCAGATTTCCTATGCCGCCCAAACGAAGAGAGTGCATGTTGATGCATCATCTTCGGGTGTGTTCATTATTCAGAACTGTTTCTCCGTATTCTTTACGTCCTGGGTATGTGATACCAGATCAGGATCCCAGATATGTAATCAGTTACATAGGGCTACAGAAAGGTAGAGAACTGAGAACGGGTGATAAGTTTCATGAGGCAGAAAACGGGGCAAGAGTTGCAGCCAAGTCTGTTGGTCACTGTCACCCTGTATTACAATACATTGATTCTGAACGAATGTTATTAGATACCGAACCTGATATACAAAATCATATCTGTCTCTTTATTAGTAAAGAAACGGTAAAATTTTGTATTGTTGGATAATGTTTTGAACATTTCCTATATCAAAAGTTGATCGGTTCAGGCACGTTATCTAAAAGCATTAATGTTCTAAATCAAACTACAGTTCTTAGTATACGGAACACACACAAGAGGAAGAGTTCAGAAATGAACGGATTCTTCTTGAGGTATTGTAGACTAGGTCAGATCAATGTGACCCGACTAGCTAGAGTTACATAAAGATGCATATTTAAATTAGTTTGAACTTACATCTTGTGAAACTCGCCAGTCATGTCACAAAGATAAGATGACCATAGCTCCGTTTACTGGAAACAGAGAAAGAGTTAGTGAACTCTTGGGATGATACATGATGATGTATGTAGGTCCCCAGTCTACACATGCCAGGACCGGTTCTTTATACTTCATTACGTTCTCTGATAATCTCTCAAGATTCAGACATATGTTCCTGTTGAAACACAAGTCCGAACCTTTTGAGATATTCACAGAATATAAGTTAGAAGTAGAGAACCAAAATACGGGTATAAGTATTATGTCCTTTGATGAGATCAAGGAGGAGAATACTTGAGCACGGAATTCCTGGAATATTCTAAAGGAGAATGAGATTCTCTCTCAGCATTACTCCTCTGTATACACCATAGCACGATGGTATATCGGGGCGGAGCAATCACACCCTATATGATAAGGTGTGCTCTATGATGAGTAATACTGAGTTACCTATTTCCTTTTGGGAGTTATGCCCTTGAGAAGCTGCATACCTATTGAATAGAGTTCAAATTAAATCAGTTGCCTACCACTTCATATGTGATATGGAAGGGGAAGAGCCCATTTCTTAAGTTAGTTAAGATTTGGGGTTGTCCGGCCTATGTCTAAAAGCATAATCCGGACAAGCTCGAGGCAAGATCTGTAATGTACAACTAGAAAGGTTCCAGCTATACAAACTGCAGCTGATGATTTGATAGAACCAAAGGATTCAGTAGATTCCAACGAACCTCAGCCTCTCCGCCGATCTAGTAGGGTTCCTCACCCACCTGAGAGATATTTCGGTTTCTCTATGACAGTGGTAGCGAGGATTGCATCATGAGATGATGACCCAACTAGTTTCGAGCAGGCCATCAAGAGTAGGGACTCTGTAAGAATGGCTGGATGCTTAGTGATCTGAGATGGAATCCTTATACACCAACAAAGTATGGACTTTGGTTGCTATATCTGAAGGGTTAAATCCCCATCAGGAGCAAGTATATCTTGAGAAGATTACTTGGTGTACATGGAAAAGTTGAGACTTTCAAAGCTAGGCTTGTTAAAAGTTTGCATCATTGACCAGGTATGGATAATGATGAAACCTTTTCAAGTAGCTATGCTTAAGTCCATCCAGATCTTACTTGCCACGGCTACATACCATGACTACGATATCTGGTGGTTGGGTGTCATGACAGCTTTTCTAAATGATGTTTAGAAGAGAGTGTCTATAATTACACAGCCAGAGGGCTTCGAAGACAGTGGGAGCAGCGGAAACGTGTGCAAGATGCTTTATAGGATAAAGCAGGCATCGCGGAGTTGGAACATCTGTTTTGATGAATTAGTCAAAGAGTTTGACATCGTCAAAATGGTAGATGAACCTTGTATATACGAAAAGGTAGTAGGGAGTATGGTGACGATCCTCGTAGAGTACGTGGATGACATACTCTTGATAGGGAAGGAGTTTCTTATGCTACGCTCGATCAATCTCCGTTTATCATAAAGATTCTCCGTGTAGGATCAGAGTGATACCTCCTAAATCCTGAGTTTTGGATCTATGAGATAGATTTAATTGGATGTTGGGATTCTCACTAGTTGTAGTGAGATAGTATCAATTGATCGTAGGGAGAATCACTGGAAGTGTTCCAGGGTGATAAAGACGACTGAATGTCAGTCACAGGCATTGTCTATACCCTCAGTAAAGGGACGGTATGTTGGAAGAGTTCCAAGCTAGATACCGTGACATACTAGACGATAAAGGATGGATACATCGCTACTTAAGATGCTACCAAAGAGGCTGTTTGGGTGTATATTGGTTCATGAGATGAACTTAGTTCCTCCCATTGTGTGACAATGAAGTTGTGGCTTATGCCAAGGAATGCCGGTCCCATCAGTGATCCAGACATATTCTAAGGCAGTATCACTTGATCATGGAGATGGTTGATCTCTCCAGGGAGATCGAGGTTAGGAGAGTAGACTCAGAGGACAACACAGCGGATCCACTCACAAAGGCCTGTTCCCAGAGAGAGACTTTCATGGGATGGTTGAGTATGAGATACTGCAACCACTGCTATCAGATGGCCCTAGTGCAAGTGGGAGATTGTTAGTTATATGTATGCCCTAGAGGCCATTACTGTACATAGGATGTATATTGTAGTGGATGCTGGGACATATATAGGGAGGAATTTCTTGCTCGACATGATAGTATGCTATCTGGTTGATCTTTACCTTAACGTGTATACTGATTGTCTCTCTGTTACATGTTGGTAAAGCCCTTAGGATCTGTACTTGACTACCTGGATTATGATGCGGATCATACTAGTGGGGACATGGTAGTCCATAAGTACATCCTTCAAAGTCCCTAGTCGTGGGTGTATCGAGACGGGGCATCGATATACCAGAGTAGACTAGCGTATACCTTCTCGACCCATACAGATGGGCGATGGATGATCCCATATCCATCGGTGTTTGACATCAGAGATGATATACGGGTGCTCAGTAGAGACTGGGTACACTGGACGGACTCGCCGAGAACTCCCAGATGGTATTATACCTCACGTCAGATGGCAGTTTTCTGGTGACACTGGTACAGAGTAGTCTGTTGACCCGAGATCGTCATAGAGTCTTGTGTGGTTCCCACTGTGCTTTGATTTCCATCTTACCACGTCCAAGAGGGCGTGCAAAACGGTGGTTTTTGGGTACAGTCCCGAGTCACATGGAGGCAATGAGCGATAGGAGGGGATTCGTCTCTCCCGGTATAGGGAGTTGATGTTGCGCTGTGTTCGATTGGCTATAACAGGAAATCCCTGGCCAGGGTTGCTGAGATTTACTGGTAAGTGTTACCAGTAGTTTCTCGAACAGTTATAGACCTCATATCGACACGACTTATTGAGCTATTGGGGTCTGACGTTTACCACCCCTAGGCGAGATATGCGACATATCAGACGATCAGACCGGACTGTACGGTAGTGTTACTAGTCAGATTCACTGGAGTGTGAGCGGGCTTGCTCGTCGATCTTCAGATCGCTCAATACCCGGGTGGCCGTTACGTTTAGCAGACCGCTTGCGGCTTGTGGGTGTTTGATATGATCATCACCTGCTGCCGGCGTATTGACGAGTCTTTAGAGTCCTACACAGAGGTTTCCTGGCTCAAGCGAAACGAAATAGGAGCGCATATGAGATATGTGCGGGACCGAGAATAATACGTGTATGTGATACCGTATTCCATTCTCGCGATGAATGTATCGAATGGTTGTATGCGATATAACCTAGTTATCGATTCAAGCGTTGATTCGATAAGCCGATACATTGTATACTAGTCGGTTGTGTGCGACATGACCGGATCATTGAATCAAGTGTTGATTTAATGATTTAATGTATAATTATATATTTGATATATTACTTTGCATTAACTAGTATTGGTTCACTTTAAATGGATTTTCTCACTCGGGTGTTCGCATTACATATGCGATATGATTTTGTGCATTTGATTGTATCATGTTTGATGATACATGTTTACTTGGTTAAGTGCAAAGAATTAAACCATGGTTAAAAGAATGGTTAGGGTTTCATTTCCTTTATTTATTCATTTATTTATTTTTTTATTCATTTTGGAAAAGAGGAGAAAAGAATGGTGGCTTATTTTGGAGTTTAGTTGAAGCTTCATGAATCTTTGATCAAGTCAACCATTCTTATCTCATCCTTAACCCTAACCATTCCCACTAACTATGATTCATTCTCTACACTTAACTCTAGTTAACATTATGATAAGTTTTGTTTTTTCTATTTTTTCTAATGAACTTATCATAACTATTTTTCCTTCTTCTTCTTCATTCTTCAAGTGAAGAAAGCTTGCCCCATCAATGGCAAGTGATGGAAATGAGTGAGAAATCCGATTCAAAAGTCTACCCACTTCCTATTTCTTCATCCTCTACCTCTTGCCAAGTAGTAGAGTGTGTTTACTTCACAAGTTTCATGACTTGGTGAAGTTGTGAGCTTGATCTAGCGATGCCTCGACGTAGATCATCTTCGGCATGGACATCGACGACCTAGCTTGCCCATTCTCCGACGAAGCCGACTCTAGAGCCCGGATTTGATTTAGACAGCGGAGAAGACCTCGTTGCGGAGCCGTGGAGGTGGAGGACCGGATCTACAAAGGTTGTATTTCCGTATTCCCTTAGTTATTTGTTAACTAGTTAGCTTTTTCGCCTAGACTTCTAGCCGACGATCCGTAGTTTAGGGTTTCTCGGCACCGTAATTTTTGAAACGGGCATGTTCGATGCCTTGTGAGACCTCCTTGGGGTGCCTAGGAACCCTACACTATCGCTCATTGCCTCCATGTGATTCGGGACTGTACCCAAAAACCACCGTTTTGCACGCTCTCTTGGACGTGGTAAGATGGAAATCAAAGCACAGTGGGAACCACACAAGACTCTATGACGATCTCGGGTCAACAGACTACTCTGTACCAGTGTCACCAGAGAACTGCCATCTGACGTAAGGTATAATACCATCTGGGAGTTCTCGGCGAGTCCGTCCAGTGTACCCAGTCTCCACTGAGCACCCGCATATCATCTCTGATGTCAAACACCAATGGATATGGGATCATCCATCGCCCATCTGTATGGGTCGAGAAGGTATACGCTAGTCTACTCTGGTATATCGATGCCCCGTCTCAATACACCCATGACTAGGGACTTTGAAGGATGTACTTATGGACTACCATGTCCCCACTAGTATGATCCGCATCATAGTCTAGGTAGTCAAGTACACATCCTAAGGGCTTTACCAACATGTAACAGAGAGACAATCAGTGAACACGTTATGGTAAAGATCAACCAGATAGCATACTATCATGTCGAGCAAGAAAGTCCTCCCTATATATGTCCCAGCATCCACTACAATATACATCCAATGTACAGTAATGGCCTCTAGGGCATACATAAAACTAACAATCTCCCACTTGCACTAGGGCCATCTGATAGCAGTGGTTGTAGTATCTCATACTCAACCATCCCATAAAAGTCTCTCTCTGGGAATAGGCCTTCGTGGGTGTGTAGGGTTCCTAGGCACACTAATGAGGTCTCACAAGGCATCAACCATGCCAATTTCTAATTTTACGGGTGCCGAGAAACCCTAATACGGATCGTTAACTAGATTTTAGGCGACAAATGAAACTAGTTAACAACTTAACTACAAGAACGGAAATACAACCTTTGTAGATCCGGTCCTCCACCTCCATAGCTCCGTGATGAAGTCCCCTCGCTGTACAAATCGCATCCCGGACTCTAGCGTCGGCTTCATCGGAGAAATGGGCGGGCTTGGTCGTCGGCTTCGATGCCGAAGATGATCTACGTCGAGGCATCGCTAGATCAAGCTCCCACTTCACCAAGTCATGAAACTTGTGAAGGAAACACCCTATACTACTTGGCAAGAGGTAGAGGATGAAGAAATAGGAAGTGGGTTCACTTTAGAATTGGATTTCTCACTCATTTTCACTAGTTGCCATTGAAGGTAGCTAGGTTTTCTTCATGTTGAAGATGAAGAAGATGAAGATCATGATATGATAAGAATAATAAAAAAATAGAAAAGAAAAATCAATTCTTATCATATACAAACCATGGTTTAGTGTAGAGATTTAACTAAGGTTAGATGGAGTGGTTAGGGTTAAGCATGAGACAAAAATGGTCACTAAGTCAAAGCTTCATGAAGCTTCAAGATGCAAACAAAGAAAGCCACCATTTTTTCTCATTATGCCATTTATTTTCCAAAAAGAATAAATAAATAAATAAATGAATAAGAAAAGAAAACCCTAACCATTCATATAACCATGGTTTAATCTTTACACAAACCCAAGTAAACATGTATCATCAAACATGATACAATCAAGTGCACAAAAGTATATCACATATACAACTTGTGCAATGCAAGTGAGAAAATCCATTTAAAGTGAACCAATACTAGTTAATGCAAAGTAATATATCAAATATATAATTATGCATTAAATCATTAAATCAACACTTGATTTAACGATCCGGTCATATCGCATATAACCGACTAATATCCAATGTATCGACTTATCGAATCAATCCATGATTCGATAACTAGGTTATATCGCATACAACCATTCGATACATTCATCGCGATAATGGAATACGGTATCACATACACGCATTATTCTCGGTCCCGTACATATCTCATATGCGCTCCTATTTCGTTTCGCTTGAGCCAGGAAACCTCTGTGTAGGACTCTAAAGACTCGTCAATACGCCGGCAGCAGGTGATGATCATATCAAACACCCACAAGCCGCAAACGGTCTGCTAAACGTAACGGCCACCCGGGTATTGAGCGATCAGAAGATCGACGAGCAAGCCCGCTCACACTCCTGCGAATCCAACCAGTAACACTTACCTTACAGTCCGGTCTGATCGTGATATGTCGCATATCTCGCCTAGGGGTGGTAAACGTCAGACCCCAATAGCTTGATAAGTCGTGTCGATATGAGGTCTATAACAGTTCGAGAAACTACTGGTAACACTTACCAGTAAATCTCAGCAACCCTGGCCAGGGATTTCCGGTTATAGCCAATCGAACACAGCGCAACATCAACCCCCTATACTGGGAGAGACGAATCCCCTCCTATCGCTCATTGCCTCCATGTGACTCGGGACTGTACCCAAAAACCACCGTTTTGCACGCCCTCTTGGACGTGGTAAGATGGAAATCAAAGCACAGTGGGAACCACACAAGACTCTATGACGATCTCGGGTCAACAGACTACTCTGTACCAGTGTCACCAGAGAACTGCCATCTGACGTAAGGTATAATACCATCTGGGAGTTCTCGGCGAGTCCGTCCAGTGTACCCAGTCTCCACTAAGCACCCGTATATCATCTTTGATGTCAAACACCTATGGATATGGGATCATCCATCGCCCATCTGTATGGGTCGAGAAGGTATACGCTAGTCTACTCTGGTATATCGATGCCTCGTCTCGATATACCCACGACTAGGGACCTTGAAGGATGTACTTATGGACTACCCAGTCCCCACTAGTATGATCCGCATCATAGTCCAGGACGTCAAGTACACACCCTAAGGGCTTTACCAACATGTAACAGAGAGACAATCAGTGTACACATTAAGGTAAAGAGTAACCAGATAGCGTACTATCATGTCGAGCAAGAAAGTCCTCCCTATATATGTCCAAGCATCCACTACAATATACATCTTATGTATAGTAATGGCCTCTAGGGCATACATATAACTAACAATCTCCCACTTGCACTAGGGCCATCTGATAGCAGTGGTTGTAGTATCTCATACTCAACCATCCCATAAAAGTCTCTCTCTGGGAAAATGCCTTTGTGAGTGGATCCGCCGTGTTGTCCTCTGAGTCTGTTCTCCTAACCTCGATCACTCTGGAGATCAACCATCTCCATGATCAGGTGATACTGCCTTAGAATATGTCTGGATCACTGATGGGACGGGTGTTCCTTGGCATAAGCCACAACTCCATTGTCTCACAATGGTTGGAACGTAGTTCATCTCATGAACTAATATACACCCAGACAACCTCTTTGGTAACATCTTAAGTAGCGATGTATCCAGCCTTAATCGTCTAGTATGCCACGGTATCTAGCTTGGAACTCTTCCAACATACCGTCCCTTTACTAAGGGTAAAGACAATGCCTGTGACTGACTTTCAGTCGTCCTTATTACTCTGGAACCCTTCCAGTGATTCTCCCCAGGATCGGTTGATACCATCTCACTACAACTAGTGAGAATCCTAACATCCAATTAGATCTATCTCATAGATCCAAAACCCAGGATTTAGGAGGTATCACTTTCATCCTATCTGGAGAATCATTGTGATAAGCGGAGATTGACCGAGCGTAGCATAGGAAACTCCTTCCCTATCAAGAGCATGTCATCCACGTACTCTACGAGGATCGTCACTATACTCCCTACTACCTTTTTGTGTATACAAGGTTCATCTATCATTTTGATGATGTCAAACTCTTTGACTAACACATCAAAACAGATGTTCCAACTCCGCGATACCTGCTTTATCCTATAAAGCATCTTGTACACGTTTCCGCTGCTCCCACTGTCTACGAAGCCCTCTGGCTGTGTACTTCTAGACGTTCTCTTCTAAAACATCATTTAGAAAAGCAGTCATGGCACCCAACCGCCAGATATCGTAGTCATGGTATGTAGCCGTGGCAAGTAGGATCTGGATGGACTTAAGCATAGCCACTTGAAAAGGTTTCATCATAATCCACGCCTGGTCTATGACGAAAAACTTTAACAAGTCTATCTTTGAAAGTCTCAACTTTTACATCTACACCAAGTAATCTTCTTAAGATATACTTGCTCCTGATGGGGATTTAACCCTTCAGATATAGCAGCCAAAGTCCATACTTTGTTGGTGTACATGGATTCCATCTCAGATCGCTAAGCATCCAGCCATTCTGACAGAGTCTCTACTCTCGATGGCCTGCTCGAAACTAGTTGGGTCATCATCTCATGATGCAATCCTCACTCCTACTGTCATAGAGAAACCGAAGTATCTCTCAGGTGGGTGAGGAACCCTACTAGATCGGTGGAGAGGCTGAGGTTCGTTGTTAACTATTGAATCCTGTGGTTTTATCAAATCATCTGCTGTAGTTTGTATAACTGGAACCTTTCCAGTTCTACATTACAGACCTTGCCTCGAGCTTGTCTGGATTTTGCTTTTCAGACATAGGCTGGACAACCCCAAATCTTAACTATCTTAAGAGATGGGCTCTTCCCTTATCATATCAAATATGAAGTGGTAGGCAACTGATTTGATTTGAACCCTATTCAATAGGTATGCAGCTTCACAAGTACATAACTCCCAAAAAGGAAATAGGTAACTCAGTAGTACTCATCATAGAGCACACCTTATCATATAGGGTGAGATTGCTCCGCCCCGATATACCATCGTGCTATGGTGTATACGGAGGAGTAACACTGAGAGAGAATCTCATTCTCCTTTAGAAAAGTCCAGGAATTCCGTGCTCAAGTATTCCCCTCCTTGATCACATCAAAGGACATAATACTTATTCCCGTTTTTGGTTCTCTACTTCCAACTTATATTCTGTGAATATCTCAAAAGGTTCGGACTTGTGTTTCAACAGGAACATATGTCTGAATCTAAAGAGATCATCAGAGAACGTAATGAAGTACAAAGAACCTGTCTTGGCATGTGTAGACAGGGGACCTTACATCAACATGTATCATCCCAAGAGTTCACTAACTCTTTTTCTGTTTCCAGTAAACAGAGCTATGGTCATCGTATCTTTGTGACATGACCGGCAAGTTTCACAAGATGTAAATTCAAACTAATTTAAATATGCATCTATATGTAACTTAAGCTAGTTGGGTCGCATTGATATGACCTAGTCTACAATACCTCAAGAAGGATTTGTTCATTTCTGAACTCTTCCTCTTGTGTGTGTTCCGTATACTAAAGAACTGTAGTTTGATTTAGAACATCAATACTTTTAGATAACGTGCCTGAACCGATCAACTTTTGATATAGGAAATGTTCAAAACATTATCCAACAATACAAAATTATATCCTTTCTTTACTAATAAAGAGACTGATATGATTTTGTATATCAGGTTCGGTATCTAATAACATTCGTTCAGAATCAAAGTATTGGTAATACAGGGCGACAGTGACCAACAGACTTGGCTGCAACACTTGCCCCGTTTTCCGTCTCTTGAAACTTATCACCCGTTCTCAGTTCTCTACCTATCTGTAGCCCTATGTAACAGATTACATATCTGGTATCCTGATCCGGTATCAAATACCCAAGACGCAGAGGATACTGAGAAACAGTTCTGTATAAAGAACACACCCGAAGATGATCATGCACTCTCTTCATTTGGGTGGCACGGGAATTCTGGTAATCCCCAATTTCCTGCTCTGTCTTATAACAATTATAAGTTGGAGCGGGACCAACGTTCCCCGGCTCAGTATAACAAGCGGGTTCGGTCAATATTCCGTATTATTATCTTGATTAAGGCGTGATATGGTCGCTACCAGGAGAGAGAGAGAAGAAAACACTCAGCGTGCGCTCTTGCAAGAATAGGTTGGTTATTATTCTATCTAATCAGGATGGTTCCCACTGCTTTTTATCAAATCTTCCTTCAAACCCAAAAAGGAAAGACTAGCCGGGATTAATTACACACTACAAGTTTACCAATCTTTCAGCCAGGCCAGTGTCGGTACTTTGAGGGAGGTCCCCCGTGCTTTCGCACGAACCTAATTAATGTAAACCTCGTTTTCCCAGAGGCGTAACCCCGTTGACACCTTTCTAGACACCTACTTGATCGGCTAATTGTAATGTGTAAACCTCTCCCAGGAGTAACTCTTACTCGCAGCGGGTATCGGGATCCAACTATCTCATAGAAGGTATGCAATCTCATTGCAAATTTCAACACTTGAAATTCCCGATAATTTTTTGCCCCATGCGATCTATGACCTTGACTGAGTCAACAAACCATAGACCGCAAGTAAAGTTCAACCCGTCATTTCTCGATTGAATTAAACCCACCCGCACGACCCTTGACTGAGTCAACAAGGCCGCACGACTACCCTAATCCAATCGCATCATATACTTTGCAGATAAGCAATAATCAGCTACCGCACACTACGCCTTGACTGAGTCAACAAACGCAGCACGAATACTAACTATTACCTATCTGAAATGACGGAGGGCTACGACAGGATTTTAAGAAAACCATTTGCGTAATGAACTTTATATCGTTGTAGAATCAAATGATTTTAAAAATGGAGTGTTTTTGAGGCTTTTCTAGTTTTGCTAAAGGGGTCACTCCCGGTGAAGGGATCGTCGGCCCTTTCCTCGTCGAATGAGGTGCGGGATAAATCATATATATCACTGTGCAAAGCAAAAAACTCTTAAAAGCAATCAAAAGACAAACCGAGTGTGTAGCATCTGCCAGTTATTGCTAAAGGAGTCACTCCCGGTGAAGGGATCTCGGTCCTTTCCTCATCGAATAAGGTGTAGGATATATCATATATACCGCTGTGCAAAGCAAGAACTGTAGCTACCTGTTTTATTTTGAAATTCGATTCCACAACATCTTAGGTTTCTTTTATTTCATTAATCAAATTAATGAAGTCCCATCATTAAAGTACCTAAACATCACAGATAAATACGATGTACACTTATGCCATCCGCATTCGCCTCGATGTCCCCTCGTGCACCGTTAGGTTAGGTAACTAACGGCAGAGCAGGGCAGGGCTAGCGCGGGTGCAAAACATAAGTAATATCTATATAATATATCATATATACTATATACAGTATCTATCACAGAACATCACATGATCACATCACAGATATCGCAGCAGAAGAAACATATGAAATATTGGATATACTAGGACGTCCGTGTTTTTAATACGAGCCAGTATAAAACACGGATTCCATGGTCGTGATGAATAGCCAAACCCACACCCCTAGACCCCTACGAGAGCGGCAAGCAACCCTACCAATTCTAGAGTTAGGAGACCCGGACTCGACACCTCGAGTTGGCCTCCCACTGGGCTCCAGAACCCGGTTACTTGTGCCCTCCTCCTTGGGTCTATCCTAGTGCGGAAAAGTAAATAATATACAAACGGTGACATCTTCCGCAACCTGGAAGTGTCCCAATAATAGAATATTACATACAAGTTTTTACATGAATGAAAATGAAAAACACTCATCTCACATAAAAACCCCCGGCTATTCAAACACGACGATCCAATATAACATATCCAGCGATACATAACATCACATGTCATCAACGTAAATAAATATACGCATCCCAATTGTCGTTGACATATAGCAACGAAACCGGCGATATCACATATTACACTTACGGTCACAGAAAAGAAAGTGTAAAACTACAACAGTTGGAATCCGCAATCCCTTTAGACATCGCATGCCTAATCAAATGAATTCCTTAGACATCGCATGCCTAACAATTATAAACCCCGCATTTTAGTCTCATTATCGAAAACTCTTTTCAATGTCAAGTCGGGCAATTCAACAAGATTCCCGACATCCTGATCGAATGCTCGTCGCAAAACTTTAGTAGGCGGCCGCACCCCCGACGCCGTCGACAAAGTGCACCAAGGCGGAACACCGCTGCCGCGAGCACCCGTACGGATGCTTTCGGCGACGGGGTTCTCCTACAGTCACTTGGTCGGGGCTTTGGAGTGAGGCTGTCTATTAAGTTTACCCGGCGAGTATCCGCGTACGCTACGTGATTGCGACGGACTTTTGATCACATCAAAATTCCGTGGCAACCGATCAAGTGAGACTAAAGTGCTACGTTTATAACATTCATTCAGTTATCTCATAACTTATTGTGAATTCCAGTTATTGTATCCCATTCCAGATAATTAGAAAATGTTAAACTTTCCGATCGAACATTCAAACACCCAAGTTTTCCCGATACAGATCAACACATGAAACAAGTCTAAAAACATTCAGTTCGTGCCTCAGTACCAACGGTCCAGCCGTAGAAGGGTCAAGCCAACGCCTCACATGTGGCACGCCGTACTGCCCCAAACCCTAAGGTTCAAAGGGCAGTTCAAGACGGTCACATAATCGAGTTAAGGTTTGTTGTCTTCTAGAGGGTCCATCGCGTTACTTGCACTACTTAGAACGTCTTTAAACCACGGAAAAATCAAACACATGGAAATTTTCCGGCAGGGGAAAAGTTGGGTATTTATATAAGGCCGAACTTTTTAACATATTCAAAAATCATCCGGAAAGACACATAGACAGAGTTTGACAATCCGATCGAATAAACGAATCCCCAAAACAACCCCAGAAAATTCAACTCTTGAATAATATTTAAAAATACCCAGAGAACTCAGCACTGAATAAAAGAAGTTACTTTGCAAAATAGGAAGCGTGACGTCACACTTTAGCCGCGGAACCGCCGCATAAGCTAGGCTTATGCCGCGGTTCCTCCGCGCCTTAGAGGGATCAGGAGATAAATTTTGCGCCGTAATTCTTAGAATTCCCTGCTGAATTTTTAAAGCATTTTTAATCTGGAAAAATCCCAGTTTTTAGAAAAAGTCCAGAGAGCTATTTTGGGGTTAGGGTTTTGGTTCGATCGGGTTTCAAACGTCGTCTACGCATCGCCTAAGGCTCTAGCTAGGCTCTGATACCACTGTAGGGTTCCTAGGCACACTAATGAGGTCTCACAAGGCATCAACCATGCCAATTTCAAATTTTACGGGTGCCGAGAAACCCTAATACGGATCGTTAACTAGATTTTAGGCGACAAATGAAACTAGTTAACAACTTAACTACAAGAACGGAAATACAACCTTTGTAGATCTAGTCCTCCACCTCCATAGCTCCATGATGAAGTCCCCTCGCTGTACAAATCGCATCCCGGACTCTAGCGTCGGCTTCATCGGAGAAATGGGCGGGCATGGTCGTCGGCTTCGATGCCGAAGATGATCTACGTCGAGGCATCGCTAGATCAAGCTCCCACTTCACCAAGTCATGAAACTTATGAAGGAAACACCCTATACTACTTGGTAAGAGGTAGAGGATGAAGAAATAGGAAGTGGGTTCACTTTAGAATTGGATTTCTCACTCATTTTCACTAGTTGCCATTGAAGGTAGCTAGGTTTTCTTCATGTTGAAGATGAAGAAGATGAAGATCATGATATGATAAGAATAATAAAAAAATAGAAAAGAAAAATCAATTCTTATCATATACAAACCATGGTTTAGTGTAGAGATTTAATTAAGGTTAGATGGAGTGGTTAGGGTTAAGCATGAGACAAAAATGGTCACTAAGTCAAAGCTTCATGAAGCTTCAAGATGCAAACAAAGAAAGCCACCATTTTTTCTCATTATGCCATTTATTTTCCAAAAAGAATAAATAAATAAATAAATGAATAAGAAAAGAAAACCCTAACCATTCATATAACCATGGTTTAATCTTTACACAAACCCAAGTAAACATGTATCATCAAACATGATACAATCAAGTGCACAAAAGTATATCACATATACAACTTGTGCAATGCAAGTGAGAAAATCCATTTAAAGTGAACCAATACTAGTTAATGCAAAGTAATATATCAAATATATAATTATGCATTAAATCATTAAATCAACACTTGATTTAACGATCCGGTCATATCGCATATAACCGACTAATATCCAATGTATCGACTTATCGAATCAATCCATGATTCGATAACTAGGTTATATCGCATACAACCATTCGATACATTCATCGCGAGAATGGAATACGGTATCACATACACGCATTATTCTCGGTCCCGTACATATCTCATATGCGCTCCTATTTCGTTTCGCTTGAGCCAGGAAACCTCTGTGTAGGACTCTAAAGACTCGTCAATACGCCGGCAGCAGGTGATGATCATATCAAACACCCACAAGCCGCAAGTGGTCTGCTAAACGTAACGGCCACCCGGGTATTGAGCGATCAGAAGATCGACGAGCAAGCCCGCTCACACTCCTGCGAATCGAACCAGTAACACTTACCGTACAGTCCGGTCTGATCGTCTGATATGTCGCATATCTCGCCTAGGGGTGGTAAACGTCAGACCCCAATAGCTTGATAAGTCGTGTCGATATGAGGTCTATAACAGTTCGAGAAACTACTGGTAACACTTACCAGTAAATCTCAGCAACCCTGGCCAGGGATTTCCGGTTATAGCCAATCGAACACAGCGCAACATCAACCCCCTATACCGGGAGAGACGAATCCCCTCCTATCGCTCATTGCCTCCATGTGACTCGGGACTGTACCCAAAAACCACCGTTTTGCACGCCCTCTTGGACGTGGTAAGATGGAAATCAAATCACAGTGGGAACCACACAAGACTCTATGGCGATCTCGGGTCAACAGACTACTCTGTACCAGTGTCACCAGAGAACTGCCATCTTACGTAAGGTATAATACCATCTGGGAGTTCTCGGCGAGTCCGTCCAGTGTACCCAGTCTCCACTAAGCACCCGTATATCATCTCTGATGTCAAACACTAATGGATATGGGATCATCCATCGCCCATCTATATGGGTCGAGAAGGTATACGCTAGTCTACTCTGGTATATCGATGCCCCGTCTCGATATACCCACGACTAGGGACCTTGAAGGATGTACTTATGGACTACCCAGTCGCCACTAGTATGATCCACATCATAGTCCAGGTAGTCAAGTACACACCCTAAGGGCTTTACCAACATGTAACAGAGAGACAATCGGTGTACACGTTAAGGTAAAGAGTAACCAGATAGCGTACTATCATGTCGAGCAAGAAAGTCCTCCCTATATATGTCCAAGCATCCACTACAATATACATTTTATGTATAGTAATGGCCTCTAGGGCATACATATAACTAACAGGGTGGATCCGCCGTGTTATCCTCTAAGTCTGCTCTCCGAACCTTGATCACCCTGGAGATCAACTATCTCCATGATCAGGCGATACTGCCTTAGAATATGTCTGGATCACTGATGGGACCGGCGTTCCTTGGCATAAGACACAACTCCATTGTCTCACAATGGTAGGAACGTAGTTCATCTCATGAACCTGTATACACCCAAACATCCTCTTTGGTAGCATCTTAAGTAGCGATGTATCCTGCCTTTATCGTCTAGTATGTCACGGTATCTTGCTTGGAACTCTTCCAACATACCGTCCCTTTACTGAGGGTAAAGACAATGCCTGTGACTGACACTCAGTTGTCTTTATCACCCTGGAACACTTCCAGTGATTCTGCCCAGGATCAATTGATACCATCTCACTACAGCTAGTGAGTATCCTAACATCCATTTAGATCTATCTCATAGATCCAAATCCAGGATTTAGTAGGTATGACTTTGATCCTAGATGGAGAATCTTTGCGAGAAGCGGAGATTGATCGAGCGTAGCATAGGAAACTCCTTCCCTAACAAGAGTATGTCATCCACGTACTCTACGAGGATCGCCACCATACTCCCTACTACCTTTTTGTATATACAAGGTTCATCTACCATTTTGATGATGTCAAACTCTTTGACTATCTCATCAAAATAGATGTTCCAACTCCACGATGCCTGCTTTATCCTATAAAACATCTTGCACACGTTTCCGCTGCTCCCACTGTTTACGAAGCCCTCTGGCTGTGTACTTATAGACGTTCTCTTCTAAAAAATCATTTAGAAAAGCAGTCATGACACCCAACCACCAGATATCGTAGTCATGGTATGTAGCCGTGGTAAGTAGGATCTGGATGGACTTAAGCATAGCCACTGAAAAAGGATTCATCATAATCCACGCCAGGTCGATGATGAAAACCTTTGACATGTCTAGCTTTGAAAGTTTCAACTTTTCCATCTACACCAAGTAATCTTCTCAAGATATACTTGCTCCTGATGGGGATTTAACCCTTCAGATATAGCAACCAAAGTCCATACTTTGTTGGTGTACATGGATTCCATCTCAGATCACTAAGCATCCAGCCATTCTTACAGAGTCTTACTCCTGATGGCCAGCTCGAAACTAGTTGGGTCATCATCTCATGATGCAATCCTCGCTCCCACTGTCATAGAGGAACCGAAGTATCTCTCAGGTGGGTGAGGAACCCTACTAGATCGGCGGAGAGGCTGGGGTTCGTTGGTTACTATTGAATCCTTTGGTTCGAGCAAGTCATCTGCTGTAGTTTGTATAGCTGGAACCTTTCCAGTTCTACATAACAGATCTTGCCTCGAGCTTGTCCGGATTTTTCTTTTAGACATAGGCCGGACAACCCTAAATCTTAACCAACTTAAGATATGGGCTCTTCCCTTATCATATCACATATGAAATGGTAGGCAACTGATTTGATTTGAACCCTATTCAATAGGTATGCAACTTCACAAGCGCATAACTCCCAAAAAGGAAACTGGTAACTCAGTAGTACTCATCATATAGCACACCTTATCATATAGTGTGTGATTGCTCCGCCCCAATATACCATCGTACTATGGTGTATACGGAGGAGTAATGCTGAGAGAGAATCTTATTCTCCTTTAGAATAGTCCAGGAATTCCGTGCTCAAGTATTCTCCTCCTTGATCTCATCATAGAACATAATACTTATACCCGTTTTTGGTTCTCTACTTCTAACTTATATTCTGTGAATATCTCAAAAGGTTCGGACTTGTGTTTCAACAGGAACGCATGTCTGAATCTCGAAAGATCATCAGAGAATGTAATGAAGTATAAAGAACCAGTCCTGGCATGTGTAGACAGGAGACCTTACATACATCATCATGTATCAGTCCCAAGAGTTCACTAACTCTTTCTTGTTTCCAGTAAACGGAACTATGGTCATCTTATCTCTGTGACATGACTGGCAAGTTTCATAAGATGTAAATTCAACTGATTTAAATATGCATCTAAAATGTAACTTCAGCCAGTCGGATCGCATTGATATGACCTAGTCTACAATGCCTCAAGAAGAATTCGTTCATTTTTGAACTCTTCCTCTTATGTGGTTCCGTATACTAAGAACTGTAGTTTGATTTAGAACATCAATGCTTTTAGATAACGTGCCTGAACCGATCAACTTTTGATATAGGAAATGTTCAAAACATTATCCAACAATACAAAATTATATCCTTTCTTTACTAATAAAGAGACTGATATGATTTTGTATATCAGGTTTGGTATCTAATAACATTCGTTCAAAATCAATGTATTTGGAATACAGGGTGACAGTGACCAACAGACTTGGCTGCAACTCTTGCCCCGTTTTCTGCCTCATGAAACTTATCATCCTTTCTCAGTTCTCTACCTTTCTGTAGCCCTATGTAACATATTACATATCTGGGATCCTGATCTGGTATCACATACCCAGGACGTAAATGATACTGAGAAACAGTTCTCTGTAATGAACACACCCGATGATGATGCATCAGCATGCACTCTCTTCGTTTGGGCGGCACGGGAATTCTGGTAATCCCCAATTTCCTGCTCTGTCTTATAACAATTATAAGTTGGAGCGGGACCAACGTTCCCCAGCACAGTATAACAAGCGGGTTCGGTCAAAGATCCGTATTATTATCTTGATTAAGGCATGATATGGTCGCTACCTGGAGAGAGAGAGAAGAAAACACTCAGCGTGCGCTCTTGCAAGATCAGATTGGTTATTATTTTATCTAATCAGGATAGCTCCCACTGCTTTTTATCAAATCTTCCTTCAAACCCTAAAAGGAAAGACTAGCCGGGATTAATTACACACTACAAGTTCGCCAATCTTTCAGCCAGGCCAGTGTCGGTACTTTGAGGGAGGTCCCCCGTGCTTCCGCACGAACCTAATTAATGTAAACCTCGTTTTCCCAGAGGCGTAACCTCGTTAACACCTTTCTAGACACCTACTTTATCGGCTAATTATAATGTGTAAAACTCTCCCAGGAGTAACTCTTACTCGCAGCGGGTATCGGGATCCAACTATCTCATAGAAGGTATGCAATCTCATTGCAAATTTCAACACTTGAAATTCCCGATAATATTTTGCCCCTAGCGTGCTATGACCTTGACGCATGCCAAACAACCCATAGTCCGCTAGTCAAGTTCAACCCGTACATTTCTTGATTGAATTAAACCCACCCGCACGACCCTTGACGCATGCCAAACAACGCCGTACGAATACCCTAATCCAATCGCATCGTATGCTAGCAGATAAGCACTAGTTAGCCACCGTACACTACGCCTTGACGCATGCCAAACAACCGCAGCACGAATACTAACTAGTACTTATCTGAAATGACTGAGGGCTACGACAGGTTTTTTCTGAAAACCTATTGCGTAATGAACGTGATATCGTTGTAGAATCAAATGATTTTGAAATGGAGTGTTTTTGAGGCTTTTCTAGTTTTGCTAAAGGAGTCACTCCCGGTGAAGGAATCGTCGGTCCTTTCCTCGTCGAATGAGGTGCGGGATATATCACATATATCACTGTGCAAAGCAAAAACTCTTAAAAGCAATCAAAAGACAAACCGAGTGTGTAGCATCTGCCAGTTATTGCTAAAGGAGTCACTCCCGGTGAAGGGATCTCGGTCCTTTCCTCATCGAATAAGGTGCAGGATATATCATATATACCGCTGTGCAATGCAAGAACTGTAGCTACCTGTTTTTATTTTGAAATTCGATTCTACAACATCTTAGGTTTCTTTTATTTCATTAATCATATTAATGAAGTCCCATCATTTAAGTACCTAAACATCACAGATAAATACGACGTACACTTATGCCATCCGCATTCGCCTCGATGTCCCCTCGTGCACCGTTAGGTTAGGTAACTAACGGCAGAGCGGGGCAGGGCTAGCGCGAGTGCAAAACATAAGTAACGTCTATATAATATATCATATATACTATATACTGTATCCATCACAGAACATATCACATGATCACATCACAGATATCGCAGCAGAAGAAACATATGAAATATTGGATATACTAGGACGTCCGTGTTTTCAATACGAGCCTGTATAAAACACGGATTCCACGGTCGCGATGAATAGCCAAACCCACACCCCTAGACCCCTACGAGAGAGGCAAGCAACCCTACCAATTCTAGAGTTAGGAGACCCGGACTCGACTCCTCGAGTTGGTCTCCCACTGGACTCCAGAACCCAGTTACTTGTGCCCTCCTCCTTGGGTCTATCCTAGTGCGGAAAAGTAAATAATATACAAACGGTGACATCTTCCGCAACCTGGAAGTGCCCCAATAAAAGAATATTACATACAAGTTTTTACATGAATGAAAATGAAAAAACACTCATCTCACATAAAAACCCCCCGGCTATTCAAACACGACGATCCAATATAACATATCCAGCAACACATAACATCACATGTCATCAACGTAAGTAAATATGTCCATCCCAATTGTCGTTGACATATAGAAACGAAACCGGCGATATCACATATTACACTTACGGTCACAGAAAAGAAAGTGTAAAACTACAACAGTTGGAATCCGCAACCTCCATAGACATCGCATGCCTAATCAAATGAATTCCTTAGACATCGCATGCCTAACAATTATAAACCCCGCATTTTAGTCTCAAAATCGAAAACTCTTTTCAATATCAAGTCGGGAAATTCAACAAGATTCCCGACATCCTGATCGAATGCTCGTCGCAAACTTTAGTAGGCGTCCGCACCCCCGATACCGTCGACGAAGTGCACCAAGGCGGAACACCGCTACCGCGAGCACCCGAACGGATGCTTTCGGCGACGGGGTTCTCCTACAGTCACTTGGTCGGGGCTATGGGGTGTAGCTGTCTATTAAGTTTACCCGGCGAGTATCCGCGTACGCTACGTGATTGCAACGGACTTTTGATCGCATCAAAATTCCGTGGCAACCGATCAAGTGAGACTAAACTACTATGTTTATAACATTCATTCAGTTATCTCATAACTTTTTGTGAATTCCAATTATTGTATCACATTCCAGATAATCAGAAAATGTTAAGCTTTTCGATCGAACATTCAAACACCCAAGTTTTCCCGATACAGATCAACTCATGAAATAAGTTCAAAGACATTCACTTCGTGCCTCAGTACCAACGGTCCAGCCGTAGAAGGGTCAAGCCAACGCCTCACATGTGGCACGCCGTACTGCCCCAAACCCGAAGGTTCAAAGGGAAGTTCAAGACGGTCACATAATCGAGTTAAGGTTTGTTGTCTTCTAGAGAGACCATCGCGTTACTTGCACTACTTAGAACGTCGTTAAACCATGGAAAAATCCAACACTTGGAAATTTCCCGACAGGGGAAAAATTGGGTATTTATATCCGGTCGAACTTTTTAACATATTCAAAAATTATCCGGAAGCCACACAGACAAAATTTGATAATCCGATCGAACATTTGAATCCCCAAAACAACCCAGAAAATTCAACCCTTGAAAAAATATTAAAAATTCCCAGGAAAACCAGCACTGCAAACTAAGAATTACTGTGCAAAATTGAATGCAAGAAGAGACCACATGGCCGCGGAACCGCCGCATTAGGCATGCTAATGCCGCGGTTCCGCCGCACTTTGGTGGATTCATGGGTACGGGCTTCACAGTAATTCTTACAATTCCCTGCTGATTTTTCTGCATATTTTTAATATCGAAAAACTCCAGATTTTGGAAAAAGTCCAGAGAGCATGTTTGTGTTAGGGTTTCGGGTTCGTTCGGGTTTCAAACTTCGTCTAGACTTCGCCTAAGGCTCTAGCTAGGCTCTGATACCACTGTAGGGTTCCTAGGCACTCTCAAGAGGTTTCACAAGGCATCAACCATGCCAATTTCTAATTTTACAAGTGCCGAGAAAATCTAATACATATCGTTGGCTAGAAGTTTAGGCGAAAAAGAAACTAGTTAACAACTTAACTAAATGGTAAACGGAAATACAACCTTTGTAGATCCGGTTCTCCACCTCTATGGCTCCGCGATGATGTCTCATCACTGTACAAATCGGATCTTGGGCTCTAGCGTCGGCTTCATCGGAGAAAAAGCGGGCTAGGTCATCGACGACGATGCCGAAGATGATCTACGTCGACGCATCGCTAGATCAAGCTCCAACTTCACCAAGTCTCGAAACTTGTGAAGAAAACACACTCTACTACTTAGCAAGAGGTAGAGGATGAAGAAATAGGAAGTGGGTTCACTTTAGAATTGGATTTCTCACTCATTTCATCAAGTCACCGTTGATGAAGTCTAGGTTTTCTTCTTGAAGAAGAAGAAGAAGATGATGATATTATGATAAGTTATTAAAACGAAAATGAAAAATGAATACTTATCATAATACTGACCTTCGTTTAGTGTAGAGAATAGACCATGGTTAGATATGATGGTTAGGGTTAAGCAAGAGACAAGAATGGTGGACTAGGTCAAAATTTCATGAAGCTTCAACTAAACTACAAATAAAGCCACCATTCTTTCTCTTTATGCTTATCATTTTCAAAATGAATAACTAAATAAAGCATAAAGAAAATGAAAACCCTTAACCATTACACAACCATGGTTTAATTTTTACCCAAACCCTAATGAGCATGCATCATCAAACATGATACAAACCAGTGTACAAAAGTATATCACATATACAATGTGCACATAAAGTGAGAAAATCCATTTAAAGTGAACCAATACTAGTTAATGCAAAGTAATATATCAAATATATAATTATGCATTAAATCATCAAATCAACACTTGATTTAACGATCCGGTCATATCGCATATAACCGACTAGTATCCAATGTATCGGCTTATCGAATCAACCCTCGATTCGATAACTAGGTTATATCGCATATAACCATTCGATACATTCATCGCGAGAATAGAATACGGTATGACATACACGCATTATTCTCGGTCCCGCACATATCTCATATGCGCTCCTATTTCATTTCGCTTGAGCCAGGAAACCTCTGTGTAGGACTCTAAAGACTCGTCAATACGCCGGCAGCAGGTGTTGATCATATCAAACACCCACAAGCCGCAAGCGGTCTGCTAAACGTAACGGCCACCCGGGTATTGAGCGATCAGAAGATCGACGAGCAAGCCCGCTCACACTCCTGTGAATCCAACCAGTAACACTTACCGTACAGTCCGGTCTGATCGTCTGATATGTCGTATATCTCGCCTAGGGGTGGTAAACGTCAGACCCCAATAGCTCGATAAGTCGTGTCGATATGAGGTCTATAACAATTCGAGAAACTACTGGTAACACTTACCAGTAAATCTCAGCAACCCTGGTCAGGGATTTCCGGTTATAGCCAATCGAACACAGCGCAACATCAACCCTCTATACCGGGAGAGACGAATCCCCTCCTATCGCTCATTGCCTCCATGTGATTCGGGACTGTACCCAAAAACCACCGTTTTGCATGCCCTCTTGGACGTGGTAAGATGGAAATCAAAGCACAGTGGGAACCACACAAGACTCTATGACGATCTCGGGTCAACAGACTACTCTGTACCAGTGTCACCAGAGAACTGCCATCTGACGTAAGGTATAATACCATCTGGGAGTTCTCGGCGAGTCCGTCCAGTGTACCCAGTCTCCACTGAGCACCCGCATATCATATCTGATGTCAAACACCAATGGATATAGGATCATCCATCGCCCATCTGTATGGGTCGAGAAGGTATACTCTAGTCTACTCTGGTATATCGATGCCCCGTCTCGATACACCCACGACTAGGGACTTTGAAGGATGTACTTATGGACTACCATGTCCCCACTAGTATGATCCGCATCATAGTCCAGGTAGTCAAGTACACATCCTAAGGGCTTTACCAACATGTAACAGAGAGACAATCAGTGAACACGTTAAGGTAAATATCAACCAGATAGCATACTATCATGTCGAGCAAGAAAGTCCTCCCTATATATGTCCCAGCATCCACTACAATATACATCCAATGTACAGTAATGGCCTCTAGGGCATACATATAACTAACACTAAACATGTATTTATTTTGAGATAGAGACCAGTGATGTTATTCCTTCGACCTTAGAGTCGCGCGTTATTTTTCTGCGGTTTTCTTGTGGATTTGAGTTTCCTTTTGAATTTTGATCCTCGCCGTTGGTGTTGTATATTATATTGCTTGTGTGGTTGTGACCGTCGATTGACGAAGAGCTATCTCCCGCTTGGGGATGCCTTTTTATTGATTTCGTATACTATTCATGTTGTATCCCGTTTGGGAGCCAGTATTTACAAAGGAGACTCTGCCGAAATTTTCAGTAAATTTTGACGTTCTTAAAAACCGCATAATTCGGCTTATGCTATTAAAACTACTTGTTTTAAATTGTTTTTCCTTCACTCTACTTCTTTTCTTGGTTTGGATTTCTGGGTTTTCGGTTTACTTAGATTACGTACGCCTCGAGACGTTTCGTAGTTTAAGTGCCGGTCATGTTCCGTACTTTCGGGACGTGACACATATGTTCTCCTACTCCGTTTTGCCTGAGTCAGGAAACCTCTGTGTAGGACTCTAAAGAATCGTCAATACGCCGGCCGTAGGTTATGATCATATCAAACACCCACAAGCTGCAAGCGGTCAGCTAAACGTAACAGCCACCCAGGTATTGAGCGATCTGAAGATCAACAAGCAAGCTTGTACAGTCTCCTGTGAATCCGATCAGTAACACTACCGTACAGTCCGGTCTCTTCGTCTGATATGTCGCATATCCATTCTAGGGGTGGTAAACGTCAGTCCCCAGTAACCGATAAGTCGTGTCAATGTGAGGCTCATAACAGGTCGAGAAACTACTGATAACATATACCAGTAGCACTCTATATCAGCCCTAGCCAGGGACTTCCGGTTATAGCCAATCGAACACAACACAACATCAACTCCCTATACCCGGAGAGACGAAACCCCTCCTATCTCTCATTGCCTCCATGCGATTCGGGACTGTACCCAAAAGCCACCGTTTTTCATGCCCTATTGGATGTGGTAAAGTGGAAATCAAAGCACAGTGGGAATCACAGAAGACTCTATGACGATCTCGGGTCTACAGATTAACCTGTACCAATGTCACCAGAGAACTGCTATCTAACGACTGGTATAAATCCATCTAGGAGTTCTCGGCGAGTCCGTTCAGTATACCCAGTCTCCACTGAGCACCCGCACACCATCTTTGATGTCAAACACCGATGGATATGGGATCATCCATCTCCCATCACATGGGTCAAGATGCGTATACGCTAGTCTACTCTGGTTTATCGATGCCCTGTCTCGATACACTCTCGACTAGGAACAGTTATAGGATGTACTCGTTGACTACCCTAGCCCCACTAGTATGATCTCATCATAGTCCCAGTAGTCGAGTACATATCCTAAGGGCTCTATCAACATGTGAGAGCAAGACAGTAAATTAATACGAGTCAACATGTTAAGACAAAGTGAAACCAAATAGCATACTATCATGTCGAGCAAGAAAGTCCTCTTTATATATATCCAAGCATCCACTATAATATACATCACATGTACAACAATGGCCTCTAGGGCATATATATAACTAACATAAAAGCCCTCATCAAGAGGCAACCGGGCCCACCCTTGCTCGGTTATCCCTGGCTGGTAGTTCCCTACCCCACAACGCTAGAAATCAAGGCCCTTGCCAAGAGGCACCGGGCAGTAACCCTGCACGGCCCGTCCTTAAGGATCAAAGCCCTCGCCAAGAGGCACCGGGCAGTAACCCTGCTCGGCCCGTCCTTAGCAGGCCCCTTACGGCCCCTCCCGTGCTAAGGATCAAAAGCCCTCATCAAGAGGCAACCGGGCCCACCCTTGCTCGGTTATCCCTGGCCGGTACCTCCCTAACCCACAATACCAGAGATCAAATCCCTCGCCAAGAGGCACCGGGCACTAACCCTGCTCGGCCCGTCCTTAAGGATCAAAGCTCTTGCCAAGAGGCACCGGGCAGTAACCCTGCTCGGCCCGTCCTTAGCAGGCTCCTTACGGCCCCTCCCGTGCTAAGGGTTAAAGCCCTCATCAAGAGGCAACCGGGCCCGCCCTCGCTCGGTTATCCCTGGCTGGTAGCTCCCTACCCCACAACATCATAGATCAAAGCCCTCGCTATGAGGCACCGGGCAGTAACCCAGCTCGGCCTGTTCTTAGCAGGCCCTTTATGGCCCCTCCCGTGCTAAGGATCAAAATCCCTCATCAAGAGGCAACCGGGCCCACCCTTGCTGGGTTATCCCTGGCTGGTAGCTCCCTACCCCACAACGCTAGGGATCGAAGCCCTTGCCAAGAGGCCACTGGCAGCTTCACTGCTCGGTCCATCCTTAGCTACCTCGTACGGCCCTTCCAGCGCTAAGGATCGAAGCCCTCACCAAGAGGCAACTGAGCAGCTACCATGCTCAGTTATGATGGATGTCGTTTACTACCACACAAAGCCAGATACCTAAGCCCTTGCTACCATGCTCGGTCATCCGTAGTTGGTGTTACTAACCGCCGATGCCATGGTCTAAGCCCTCGTCATGAGGCCATCCACATCTAAGCGATCCCAACCTCGACTTCGGGGCCATGGAGATACCGACCCTTGACCGGTCTTTGTACACTTAGCAAATAGTTGAATTCAACTCGACGTGCGATCTCCAGAAGAAGAGCCGACCTGACATTAAAGCTGGACCGTGCAATTACAAATGTTTTCCACAAACAAAAAGGAAATATGCACATAAAGAAGCAGCAAAAAGATTTTTTATTCACATAAATCAAAAGTCTCTACAATGGTACTCTGAGCTCCCCAGCCTTACCAAAGTTTCCCAGAGGCTTACAAAAAATGAGAGAAAAAGGAAAGGTCAAAAAGTCCAGGTCGCAAGCCCGCCTAGACCTCATGCCCCTCGGTAACGTCCCCAGAAGCCGGCACTTCCGCTCTGGTAGCAGCTCCACCCTCATCGCCTTATGCCAAAGGCATGACCACCGATAGCAGGACCCGAGCGCGGAGCTCACCATCGGCAAACTCTGGAGACTGCGCCTTGACGGCATCAAGAGCTGTGTGCCACGCAATGGCAGAGGCTTCGTCGAGACCGACGTAAAACTGGTCCGACCCTTATAATCGGCCATCGCCTTTCGAGCTCGAGCCTCGGCAACCTTCGCCGCCTGAAGTGCAGCCTCGGCATCCCGTATGCTGGCATCCCTCACCTTCTTCATTGCTGCATAGCGATCGGCCAGCTCCACCAACTTAGCCTCGATGGTTCGGTGGGACTCACTTAACCGGTGGTAGGACTCCCGGAACATCGAGACTGTAAGCTCCATGGCGGCCAATTGGGCTTCAAGGATGGTCATCTTATCCCTCTCCAATCGCAGCTCGAGTCAAGGTCCTCGGTCTCTGAAGAAGACTGCCTCACCAACCTCCTAGCATAGGCATCATCCTCGGCCTCCAGGTGAGCAACGAGGGCGCAGTGCTGAAGGATCTGAGGAAAAACGACAGAGAGGCTTAGAGACGCTCGAACTAAGAAAAGGCGCTCAAAATAACACATAGGGGAATGCGTACCTGCACCGCCTCCTGAGCTATAGCTGCCATTTGGGCCCACAGGTTCCCCCGCGGAATCTTGCCTCCGGTCGACTCTTCTATGTAAGCGAGCAGGCTGGCGGCGATGGAAAGCCTGGACGAGACTACGAAACAGGCGTCCCCCTCCGGCACAGGAACCTTCTCGGGAATCTCAGTGGCATGCGAGAAACCGTCTTTTTCATCTTAAGAGGTGTTGGGTTTACATAGCACCACACAAGGGTTTATCTAGCATCAAACATGCTACAATTTAATTTTTTAGGGTGCTAAGCAAACTAACCTTGGATCAAACTAGAAATTTAAAGTAACAAATATAGTATCACATACTATATTGAAGATTCTAAAACTAATAGATGAGAAATACAACCTTTGTAGATCTCCCGTTTGAGACTCCTTAGATCAAGTTGGCGTTTGGACAGGTCCGCTTGAGTCCTTCGCTGTCCACGACAATCCACCGCGGGGTATTTTGGCTCAAGCTCCTTGCTTCACTAGAACAAAGTAGAAGTGATGCAAAACAACCTAAACTAGTGGGCTAAATTAGTGTAGATTGGTGATGTGGATTTGGATATGACTTAATAATCTTTTCTTTTTATCTCCTTAAGTCACTTTAAAGGAGGTAGTAAGCTTTTGAGGAGGAAGAAGAAGGACAAGGCTAAGCAAGCTCAAGATAATTCTTATGCCAAAATAAAACGAATAATGAATATATGAGAGAGGGTCACACTCACTCATAACCAAGGTTAAAAAAATATCTAGATATTTTTTATTGGGTTAATGAATAAGTGTAGTGATTAAATCATGGTTAAGTGTAGAGATTAAACCATGGTTTAAGTGTAGAGATTAAACCATGGTTTAAGTCAAAGTCAACAATTGAAGTGTGTAGAAACAAAACAACCATGATATAATCCTAATTCTTTAATCAATAATCAAAATAAATAAATATCCAAACCATGTTATTCTTGCATAGCCAACTCCAATGTATCATCACCATGACACATATATGCATGCATGTATGCATACACATCAACATATGTACATACATACATTCATGCATACAATAAATAAAGAAAAGGTTATAAGTGAAAAGACTAATGGCCATTAATATTAAATCAATAATTGATTTAATATACCGGTCATATCATATATGACCCGACCAAAAGAAAACGCCAGATTATAATGCGGTATCACATACACGCATTTAATCATGCATGCGCGCATATCACCATATGCACCCCACATCGTTTCGCCTGAGCTAGGTAACCCCTTTGTGGGACTCTAAGACTCGTCAATATGCCGGCAGTAGGCGATGATCATATCAAACACCCACAAGCCGCAAGCGGTCAGCTAAATGTAACGGCAACCCGGGTATTGAACGAGCAGAAGAAAAACAAGCGAACCTGTCAAAACTCCTGTCAAGCCAACCGGTAACACTTGCCGTACAGTCCGGTCTCTTTATCAGATATGCTGCATATCAAGTCTAGGGATGGTATCGTCGACCCCAATAACTCAATAAGTCATGCCGATGTATGGCCTATAACAGTTCGAGAAACTACTGATAACACATATCAGTAAATCTCATCAGCCGTGGCCAAGGATTTACTGATATAGCCAATCGAGCATAGCGCAACATCAACCCCCAATACCGGGAGAGGTGAAACCCCTCCTATCGCTCATTGCCTCCACATGTCTCGGGACTGTACCCAAAAGCCACCTGTTTGCACGACTCGGTAAAGCCGTGGTAGGGTGGAAATCAAAGCACAGTGGGAGAAGACATTAGACTCTATGACGATCTCGGGTCTACAGACTAACCTGTACCAGTGTCACCTGAGAACTGCTATCCGACGATAGATATAATACCATATAGGAGTTCTCGGCGAGTCCGTCCAGTGTACCCAGTCTCCACTGAGCACCCGTATACAATCTCGGTGTCAAACACCAATGGATGTGGGATCATCCATCGCCCATCCCATGGGTCTAGTATCACATACGCTAGCCTACTCTGGAATATCGATGCCCCGTCTCGATACAACAACGACCAGGGGCATTTCAGGATATGCTTATAAACTACAGCCCCACTGGTATGATCTGCATCGTAGTCACAGTAGTCAAGCAAATATCCTCAGAGATTTATCAACATGTACAAATGAATAAAAGCATGATCAAGTGAACATGTCCGATAAAGAGTAACCAGATAGCAAACTATCATGTCGAGCAAGAAAGTGCTCTGAATATATATATACATGTATAAATACATTCACTATCAAATAATGGCCTTTAGGGTATACATATATCCAATAATCTCCCACTTGCACTAAGGCCAGTTATTGGTGTATCTCATACCAAACATCTCAAAAAGTCGCTCATGCTGTGGCTGAGGGAAGGCCTTGGTGAGTGGATCCGCGGTGTTATTCTTTGTATCTACTCTCTGAATCTTGATCTCGCGGCGATAAACCATCTCCCGGATCAGATTATATCGCCTCATGATGTGTCTGGATCGCTGATAGGACTTGGGCTCCTTGGCTAATGCCATAGCCCCATTATTATCACAATACAATGGTATTGGATCAATAATGGTTGGAACTACTCTTAGCTCCGAGACGAACTTCCTCATCCAGACTGCTTCCTTTGCGGCATCATTTGCAGCAATACACTCAGCTTCCATCGTAGAGTCTGCAACGGTGTCCTGTTTAGAATTCTTCTAACTCACCGCCCCTCCATTGAGGGTAAATACAAACCCAGAGATAGATTTGCTGTCGTCCTTATCACTCTGGAAGCTCGAATCGGTAAAGGCCTTGGAGATCTCCATTACCATACACTAAGAATAATTCTTTAGTCCTTCGCAAGTACTTAAGAATGTTCTTCACAGCTATCCAGTGATTCTCCCCTGGGTTGGACTGATACCTGCTTACTACACCTAGTGCATAAGCTACATCAGGGCATGTACACAACATCGCATACATTATAGATCCTACGGCTGAAGCATAGGGTATAATGCTCATGCGCGCTCTCTCTTCATCGGTCTCTGGGAAAAAGTCTTTGAAGAGAGTGACTCCATGGAAAGCGAGTAAGGCACCCCGCTTGGAGTCTTCCATACTAAACCTCTTTAGGATGGTGTTGATTTACCTGGTTTGGGACAATCCCAGTAACCTTTTGGATCTATCCCTATAGATCCGAATGCCCAATATGTACGTGGCATCATCCAGGTCCTTCATGGAGAACCTTTGTGATAAGAATGATTTGACCGACTGTAGCATAGGAATATCATTTCCTATCAGAAGAATATCATCAACGTACAATACCAGGAATGTGACAGCTCTCCCTACAGCCTTCTTATAAACACAAGGTTCATCTGGATTTTTGATGAAATCAAACTCTTTGATAACATCATGAAAACAGATGTTCCAACTCCGTGATGGCTGCTTTAATCCATAAATGGATTTAAGCAATCTACATGCTTTCCCGCTGCTCGCACTGTCAATGAAGCCCTCTGGCTGATCCATATAAACGCATTCTTCGAAATCACCAATTAGAAATGCAGTTTTAACGTCCATCTGCTAGATTGCATAGTCATAGTGAGCAGCAATAGCAAGTAGGATCCGAATGGATTTAAGCATGGCTACGGGAGAAAAGGTTTCGTCATAGTCCAGACCTGGTCTTTGACGAAATCCTTTCGCCACAAGTCTTGCCTTATAGGTCTCCACCTGCCCATCTACACCAATCTTTCTTTTAAAGATCGATTTGCACCCTACGGGTTTTACCCCAGCAGGTACAATGTCTAAAGTCCATACTTTGTTAGTGTACATAGACTCCATTTCAGATCTAATGGCATCCAGCCACTTCACAGAGTCTCCACTCGTGATAGCTTGCTGAAAACTGGTAGGATCATCATCATCCATTATGCAATCTTCTCTATCACCATTAATAAGAAAACCGTAGTATCTCTCCGGTGGGTGAGAAGTCTTACCAGATCTACTGAGTGGCTAAGGTTCATTAGTTTCTGTTGACAGCCGGTTCAACTAGGTCATCATTTGTAACTTGTGTCTCTAGAACCTCTTCTATATCTACCACACTGCCATCTGCATCATTTGTAAAAAATTCTTTTTCTAAAAAAGTGCCATGCTGAGGGACAAACACCTTTTGTTCCTCCTTGTTGTAGAAAAGATATCCATGTGAATTCTTTGGATATCCCATAAACTTACACATGACTGACTGTGTCTCGAGTTTGTCCGGATTCTTCTTTTGACATAGACCGGACAACCCAAATCTTAAATCGCTTAAGAGATGGTCTCTTCCCATACCACATCTCATATGGTGTGATAGACACATTTTTGGTTGGAACCCTGTTCAATAGAAACGCTGCAGTCTCTAATGCATGCCCCCAAAATGAGATAGGTAACTCAGTATCACTCATCATGGAACGAACCATATCTAATAGGGTCCGATTCCGACGTTCTGACACTCCGTTGTGTTGTGGTGTGTAAGGAGGAGTGAGCTGAGAGAGAATCCCATTCTCTTTTAGAAAGTCTGCAAACTCTGTACTGAGGTTCTCCCCACCTCGATCCGATCGAAGCATCTTGATACTTAATCCGGTTTGTGTTTCTACTTCAAGTTTGTAATCAGTGAATTTCTCGAAAGCATCAGAGTTATGCTTTAATAAAAACACATGACCGAATCTTGAGAAATCATCAGTACAAGTTATGAAGTAAGAAAAACCGCCTCTAGTCTGTGTAGACATTGGCCCGCATACATCACTATGTATGAGGCCTAAGAGCTCAGTAGCTCTTTCTCCGTGTCCTGTAAACGGAGTTTTGGTCATTTTACCCTTGATACAAGACTGGCAAGTCGCATAAGATTTATATTCAAAAGGGTTTAAATATCCATCTTTATTTAACTTGTTTAGTCTTGTTTCGTTAATATGACCAAGTCTACAGTGCCAAAGAAAAGCTTCATTTATATCTAAAAATTTTCTTTTACTAATGTGTTGTGTGCTGAAAACTGTGTGTTGATTTAGGACGTATCTCCCGTTATTAAGTGTACCATACCCAACCAACATTTGATTCAGGTGAATGTTCATAACATTGTTCTACAATACAAAATTATATCCTTCATTGTCTAACAAAGAAACATATATTATATTACAAAGCATACAAGGTATATAATAACATGGGTTCAAAACCAATATACACCCTGACGGCAACCCCAGGTGATACTCCCATTGAAACTGCATGTACATTGGAACCATTTCCAACCCGGAGTGTAACACCTTAGGATGTGATTAGTGGCTAATTATACTTTAATATATGGTTTTTAATAAAAAGTTTACCAAAACGATCTTTAAATAATTTATCAAAATTAATGAATATTTTATTAGATTTTATTTAGGCTTGCACACACATGTGCATGTAAACTAGGGTTAAATTAGGGTCAGGCCATGATTAGCAACCATGGTGGACTAACCATTTTTATTAAGCTAATTTAAATTTGTATTAAGTGTTTGGGTTTGTTTTTTTTAAAATGAAAAATGATTTGATTTTTGTTGACTTGGAGAGAGAGAGAGAATGGGCATCATGGCTTGAGCCATGCTCTCATTTAATGAGGAGAGAGAGAGAGAGGGTTGACTAGCTTAGCTCTCATTCCTTTCATTTGTGAACTCCTTTTTCTCACTTCTCTCTCTCACTCATACACACACACACACACAACATCTACAGGAGCAGCAGCAGAAGCCCCAGCAGCCCCAGCAGCAACACCAGCAGCATCAGCACAAGCAGCGGCAGCTTCAGGCAACAGCAGCAGCAGCTTCATGCAACAGCAGCAGCAGCACCCCAGCAGCAGTTGCTCCTTCTCTTCCTCTTCTTCTCTTTCTCCTTGCACCTAAGGTCAAGTGAGGTATAAGTTCTGAGCCCAACTTCTTTGTTGCTAAACTTATGTGTTAATTAGCGTCGGTTAGTGTTAAAAGCGAGTTTTAGTGCTAGAAATAGGGATTAGTGTGGATAATTGGCCAAGTGGTGATTTTGAAGGTTAGCCTAACTCAGCTAAGTGTTGTTAGGTCCTTTAAACTGAGAATTAACCTCAGATTTCACTAAAATACCATAGGGTTTCATTCAGTGCAAAATATAACGTTTTAAAGAAAAATTTGGCCTTTCTGTGATCTGCTGTAGACTTGTGTGCTTTAGACAAAATCTGAGTTAACTGTAGCATAATTTATAGACCTTGATCACACACCCAGAGAACGAGCCCCAAATTCCCAACCCAGGCCGCCGATATATTCGTTCTGGCCGCAATTTGTGGCCAGATAGGGGAGTTAGGTGTTAGGGTTTGGTCTAGGGTAGTCTGCTGTATATTCTAGTGTTTTGGCATATGCAACTTTTTATGTTTTCGCCCGAGTCAAAATCTGGAGCGATATATTGTTTTTCCCACGTTTAGTTCGCGCGACACGTGTGATACGTGAGTGGGTTTAGTGTTTGCTGCGTGTCGCGACGTGTCGGGGTAGTTTCAGACTCGTATACACACGTTTCAGCGTATCGGACACACGCGCGTTTAGTTCGCGACGTGAGTTTCTCATTTGGTTTCGATATCGCATTTTTGCAGGATATTTGCTTATGTGTGTTCTTTGTGTAAATTCTAGGTTCGCAGGTGGGTACGTCGAACGCCGAAAAGAAGGGGAAACAAGTGGTCGGCTATGTTTAGCACGAGACCAAGTGAGTAGATTTAACATCTACGGGGAAGTCGCCCGTATGGCGTTAAGCGTCAGGGCGTTATAGCTTATGGTACTCGCATATATACTTACATGTATTATTGTATCATACCCCTCCTTATTGCATATAGAAATGGTAGTTATATGACATTGCACTGTCACTAGCGGTTTAAGCTGCACGAACACTAATTGTATGTTACACTCACACCGCTAGTGATTGCCATGATACTTGCACTATAGGATTGCTACGAATCATATTGGTGCATACATACATTGATATCTTCATACTTGCGCACTTGCACACTGTATATTCATACCAGTGCACACACATATTGATATTTTCATACTTGCACACATGCACACTGTATATTCATATTGGTGCATACATATATTGATATCTTCATACTTGCGTACTTGCACACTGTATATTCATACTGGTACAAACATATATTGATATCTTCATACTTGCGCACATGCACACTGTATACTCATTTTAGTGCATATATTTGTTGATATATCCCTACTTGCGCACATGCACACTGTATATTCATATTAGTGCATACATTCATCGACATATCCCTACTCGCGCACATGCACACTGTATACTCATATTAGTGCATATATTTATTGATATATCCCTACTTGCGCACATACACACTGTGTATCCATATTAGTGCACTTATACATTGCTACACTCATATTCGCGTATATATCCATTTGCACATCCATACCTATATACATACATGTGTTACATACATGGATGATATTGACTTGATTTTTAGAAAAATAGGGACCGCATGAGATATTTTCAAAACTGGATCCTTTTAAAAAAAAGAGCGGTTTTCCCTTTTTACACTTGTGTCATACGACACATCGCATGGATTTACGCATTGAGTTTTGGATTCATGTGATTTTTGGATTTGAGAACCGTGGTATTATTTTAAGAAAATACGCACTGTTTTAAAAATCCGGTTTCTCTTGTTATGATATTTCAGTGCATCCACCATGCGTTTTCTCGGTTCTGAGACATATGTCATATGAAACCCGATTCGAGGAGGAGGACGATCTGTTTGCGGGTACATGGTGGACCTGTTATGGTACCCCGGGACGAGATAGAGATTTCGTGTGGATGACGATGTGCCCGACAGAGGGATTACTACCTACCGGTGATTGGTTGGACCTGGCGGTTATCCGGGGGATATTGACCAGAGTCGATAGATGGATACGGGCCGACCCGTACCGCCGGGGCCGAGGGCCGATTCCGCAGACGGAGCCCGTGTGCCGATCCGGACTGACGGAGCCCGATACATCAGGATTTGCGTGTCGATGCTGGACACGATTATTTGATGATATTTCGAGTGCCGTTGTTGGGAACTCACGATTCTATGAGATTTACAGTATTTGATTGCCGATTAGAGTGTTGGCGCCTGAGTTTTACTGGGATTTGGGTGCGTTGATGGACACCGGTTATTTTTCCATGTTGACATTCCGTGTAGATGTTATTTATTCCCTTGCTCAGCATTCAGTGTTATGCATCTCATCCTGTATCTGTAGTACCTGGTAGAGTACTTTTGCATGATTATTGCATACCCTGCTCATCCTATATAGATGTTATTAGATTGCACATGCTATGCATGATTATTGCATACCCTGCTCATCATATAGAGATGTTATTAGATCGCACTTGTCGCATGATTACTGCGCATCCAGCTCATCATATAGATGTTATCTGTTGGCATAGGTTAGAGTATCGCAGTACGTGCATACTCGCGATTACCTTTATATGTTATCTACTATTCACGAGTTAGCAACTCACTCCCGTTGTGCCACAGTGGTTGCAGGTTGCCCCTCAGAGTAGCTGCGGCAAGCTGCTTTCTTGCATCTTTTGATACGAATACCACGGCAGTTGGCGCGTGAGCCCTTTTGCTGATAGGTGGGTTTTTGCGGTATCCGTTTATTTTTTAATTGTATACACTGTTGTATCTAGTACTCTACATCTACTATTCTTGTATTGACTTAGAGACTAGTTGAGAAGATGATGTATATTATTTCGTACTCTGGTGTCGAGCTCGTTGTGAGCCGACTTTATTTATGCAGCTTTATGTTTCATGATTTTTTTTCACCTATATTGCTCATTTCTTCGCTACGGCGTCGTATACTATCATTGTGGTGGTTGTTTCTGCCGTTGGGTGTGATTGCTCCCGTTTGGGATGCTTTATTCTTATTATATGTCATCTTTATTTATATCTTATCTTGTACCCGATTTCGGGGTTAATTTTTACAAAGGAAATGTAGGGTTACAAGGCACTCTAAGAAGGTTCTACAAGGCATCAACCATGCCCGATTAAAATTTTAGCCGTACCGAATAACTCTAAACAAGATCTTTGCTAGATAATTAGGACACATGCTAGTAAATAACAATTATCACTAAGTTAATACGAAATACAACTTTTGTAGATCGGTCATGTTAGGTTTACCTAGCACCCTATGAGAAGTTTGGAAGCATCACATGTCACAAAGATCAAATTTTTATGGTGCTAAGTAAGCATACAAAGGATCTATCCTAGAAAATTAGGGTTTCAAAACTTTAAAGGCAACAAAGATAGGGTTTCGAGAGTACAACCTTTGTAGCTCCCTACGCTAGACTCCTTGGCCACTTAAGGGTTGGAGGAAGGTTCGCTTGAGGTCCTCTAGTGTCCACGACGATCCACCCGAAGCTCCTTGTCCAAGCTAACAACTTCACTTTTCCAAGAGAATGAAATGAAGCTAACACTCTAAACAAGTGGGCTAGACTTGTGTAGAATGATGTTGTGGTTCTTATTCTCACTTCAAAATCTAATCTTGTTAAGTATTTTGCTCACTACAAAAGTCTAGAGAGCAAAAGAGAAAGGAAGAAGAAGATGATGGCTTTTCTTTGAACAAGAGTGAAAAGAATAACCCCTTGAAATGAAAATGAAAATATATGTATATATATTTATTTCTTCTCATCTCAAACTATGGTTAAATGTTTAAGATATTATTTAATTTGAGTTAAAACACAAAGAGAAGGTTAACCCATGGTTAGAAGTAGGTGAGCATGGTTAGGTTAAGGAAGAGTGTAGAAACTAACCATGAATTATCCTTTTCTTCTTTTCTTTTGTTTATCAAAAAATTAAATAATAATCCATATATTTAAACCATGGTGTGAGTCTTATATTGCCACCATTTTCAATGTGTAATCAACCATGAAGGATGATGTATGTATGTATGCACATCCATATGTGCATGAAACTAAAAAGAAAGAAAGCATACATGCATGCATACATCCATCATATACAAGAAAAGATTTTAAGTGAGAAAACTAATGGTTAAATGATAAATCAACACTTGATTTATCAATCCGACCATATCACATACGACTCCACCAAAAGCAAGCCGCCTGATCAATATACGGTATCCTATACGCGCATTTTAATCGGGTCCATGCGCATATCGCATACGCGCACCACAACGTTTCGCCTGGACTAGGTAACTCCTTTGTGGGACTCTAAGACTCGTCAATACGCCGGCAGTGGGTGATGATCATATCAAGCACCTCCAAGCCGCAAGCGGTCAGCTAAACGTAACGGCCACCCGGGTATTGAGCGATCAGAAGAAAATAAGCGAACCTGCTGCAACTCCCGTCGAGCCAACCGGCAACACTACCGTACAGTCCGGTCTCCTCGTCTGATATGTCGCATATCAAGTCTAGGGGTTGTAAACGTCAGACCCCAATAACCGATAAGTTGTGCCGATGTGAGGCTCATAACGGGTCGAGAAACTACTACTAACACTTACCAGCAAATCTCTGAATCAGCCCTGGCCAGGGACTTCCCTGTTACGGCCAATCGAGCACAGCGCTACATCAACCCCCAGTACCGGGAGAGACGAAACCCCTCCTATCGCTCATCGCCTCCATATGACTCGGGACTGTACCCAAAAACCACCGTTTTACACGCCCTCATGGACGTGGTAAGGTGGAAATCAAAGTACAGTGGGAATCACACAAGACTCTATGACGATCTCGGGTCTACAGACTAACCTGCACTGGTGTCACCTGAGAACTGCCATCTGACGTGAGGTATAATACCATCTGGGAGTTCTCGGCGAGTCCGTCCAGTGTACCCAGTCTCCACTGAGCACCCGTATACCATCTCTGATGTCAAACACCAATGGATATGGGATCATCCATCACCCATCTCATGGGTCGAGAAACGTATACGCTAGTCTACACTGGTATATCGATGCCCCGTCTCGATACACCCACGACTAGGGACCTTGAAGGATGTACTTATGGACTACCATGTCCCCACTAGTATGATCCCCATCATAGTCCAGGTAGTCATGTACACATCCTAAGGGCTTTAACAACATGTAACCATAAGACATTATAAAGAGACAAGTATACATGTTAAGATAAAGAGCAACCAGATAGCATACTATCATATCGAGCAAGAAAGTCATCTCTATATATATGTCCAAGTATCCAATATAATAAACATCATCTGTACAATACTGGCCTCTAGGGCATACATACAACTAACAATCTCCCACTTGCACTAGGGCCAGCTGCTGTAGTATCGCATACCGAGCATCCCGAAGAGTCTCTCAAACTGTATCTTGGGAATGGCCTTCGTGAGTGGATCCGCTGTATTGTTCTTCGTGTCAAACCTCCTTACCTCGATCTCCCGGCGATCAACTATCTCCCAGTTCTGGTGATACCGCCTCAGAATATGCCTGGATCGCTGATGGGACCTGGGTTCCTTGGCCAAAGCCACCGCTCCATTGTTATCGCAATACAAAGGTATTGGATTCACAATGGATGGAACCACTCCAAGTTCAGTAATGAACTTCTTGATCCAAACAGCCTCTTTGGCAGCATCGTTGGCAGCGATGTATTCAGCCTCCATTGTCGTGTCTGCCACGGTTTCCTGCTTGGAACTCTTCCAGCTAACCGCCCCTCCGTAAAGGGTAAAGACAAATCCCGACCGCGACTTAGAGTCGTCCTTATCACTCTGGAAGCTCGAATCGGTAAAGGACTCCACTTGGAGTTCTCCATTACCATACACCAAGAGCATCTCTTTAGTCCTTCGTAAGTACTTGAGAATGCTCTTCACAGCTATCCAGTGACTCTCTCCAGGATCAGCTTGATACCTGCTCACTATACTTAGTGATTATGCTACATCGGGTCTGGTACATAGCATCGCGTACATGATAGAGCCTACAGCCGAAGTATAGGGTATCCCTTGCATGCGAGCTCTCTCCAAATCAGTCTTGGGAGACATCTCTTTGGAGAGAGTGACTCCAGAGATCGTGGGTAAGTTCCCATGCTTGGATTCTTCCATACTAAACCTCTTTAGTATGGTGTCAATGTACCTGGACTGGGACAATCCAAATATCCTTTTAGATCCATCTCTATAGATCCTGATTCCCAATATGCAGGAGGAATCACCTAGATCTTTCATTAAGAATTTTTGTGATAAGAAGAGCTTGACCGATTGCAGCATAGGAATGTCATTTCCTATCAGGAGTATGTCGTCCACGTACAATACGAGGAAGACAACCTTACTCCCTGCTACCTTCTTGTAAATACAAGGTTCATCTACGTTTTTGACGAAATCAAACTCTTTAATAACGACGTCAAAGCAGATGTTCCAACTCCGCGATGCTTGCTTTAATCCATAAATGGATTTAAGCAGCTTGCACACCTTCCCGCTGCTCCCACTGTCTATGAAGCCCTCTGGCTGAGTCATGTACACGCACTCTTCTAAATCACCGTTTAGAAAGGCGGTCTTAACATCCATTTGTTTCGTAGTCATAATATGCAGCGATGGCAAGCATGATCCGGATGGATTTAAGCATTGCCACTGGAGAAAAGGTTTCGTCATAGTCCACACTTGGTCTTTGACGAAAACCCTTTGCAACAAGTCTAGCTTTGAAAGTCTCCACTTTCCCATCTACAACAAGTTTTTTTCTTGAAGATCCACTTGCTCCCAATGGGTTTTACCCCTTCAGGAGCAACTTCCAAAGTCCATACTTTGTTGGTGTACATCGATTCCATCTCGGACCACATTGCATCCATCCATTTCACTGAGTCCCTACTCGTGATGGCCTGCTCGAAGCTAGTTGGGTCATCATCTTCCATGATGCAATCCTTGCTTCCACCATCAATGAGAAAACCGTAGTATCTCTCAGCGGATGAGAAACCCTGCTAGATCGGCGGAGAGGCTGGGGTTCGTCGGGTACTCTTGAATCCTCTGGTTCTACCAAATCATCTGTTGTAGTTTGTTCTGCTGGAACTTCTTCTAGTTATACCTCAATGCCACTAGTCTGTTTCATAAGAAAACCTTTTTCTAAGAAAGTGGCATGTCGAGAAACAAACACCTTTTGTTCCTCGGTGTGGTAGAAGATATACCCTCGCGAATGTTTGGGATATCCAACAAACTTACATAGAACAGACCTTGCCTCGAGCTTGTCCGGATTTTGTGTTTTAACATAGGCCGGACAACCCCATATCTGAATAAAATTAAGACATGGTCTCTTACCATTCCATATCTCATATGGAGTGGTAGGCATTGATTTGGTTGGAACTCTATTCAATAGGTATGCAGCTGTCTCCAGTGCATATCCCCAGAAGGAAATAGGTAACTCAGCTGTACTGATCATAGAGCGCACCATATCTAATAGGGTGCGATTCCTCCGCTCTGATACACCGTTGTGTTGTGGTGTATAAGGAGGAGTAAGCTGAGAGAGAATCCAATTCTCTTTTAGATAATCTAGGAACTCATTGCTTAAGTATTCTCCTCCTCGATCAGATCGAAGGATCATAATACTTTTGCCCGTTTGGTTCTCTACTTCGTGTTTATATTCTCTGAATTTCTCAAAAGCTTCAGACTTGTGTTTAATTAGGAACACATATCCGAATCTTGAGAGATCGTCAGTGAATGTAATGAAGTAGGAAGAACCATCCCTGGCATGTGTAGACATGGGACCGCATACATCGCTATGCACCAGTCCCAAGAGTTCCGTAACTCTTTCTCCGTGTCCCGTAAACGGATTTTTGGTCATCTTGCCTTTGAGACATGAATGGCAAGTATCATAAGATAATAATTCGAACGAATTCAAATATCCATCTTTATGTAACTTAGCCAGACTTGTCGCTTTGATATGACCAAGTCTACAATGCCACAAGAAGGATTCGTTCATTTCTGAACTTTTCCTCTTGTGTGTGTTTTGTATATTGAGGACTGTATTTTGATTTAGAATGAATATGTCATTATGTAACGAGCCTGATGCAATCAACTTTTGATCTAGGAATATGTTCATAATATTATCCTTTACTACAAAATTATATTCTTCTTTACTTAATAAAGAAACTGATATAATGTTGCACATCATGTTCGGTATATAATAGCACTCATTTAGAATCAGTGTATCACCACTTAGTATACTAGGTGATATTCGCCAACTGCTTTGGCGGCTTGCCCCATTCCCTACTTGAACGGAATGATCACCTTTTCCCGGTTCTCTACCTTTCCGTAGCCCATGTAACAATTTACATATGTAGGATCCTGATCCGGTATCTAATACCCAGGACGTAGGGTGAACTGAGAAACAGTTCTAAATAACTAACACACCTGAAGAAGATGCATCAACATGCATGTTCTTTTGGACGGCTTGAGAATCCAGATATTCTCCTATTCCCTGTTCAGTCTTATAACTTTTATAAGAAAGAACGGGTCCAACATTCCCCTGCTCAGTATAATAAGCGGGTTCAGTCAAAACATCCATATTATTATCTTGATTAAGGCATGACATGGTCGCTACCTGGAGAGAGAGAGAAGAAAACATTTTAGCGTATGCTCTTGCAAGATCAGATTGGTTATTATCTTATCTAATCAGGATGGCTCCCACTGTTTTTATCAAATCTTCCTTCAAACCCTAAAAGGAAAGACTAGCCGGGATTAATTACACCCTACAACTTCGCCAATCTTTCAGCCAGGCCAGTGTCGGCACTTTGATGGAGGTTCCCCGTGCTTTTGCACGGACCTAATTAAAGTAAATCTCATTTTCCTAGAGGCGTAACCCCGTCGACACCTTTCTAGACACCTACTTGATCGGCTAATTGTCCTGTGTAAAACTCTTCCAGGAGTAACAATTATTCGCAGTAGGTATCGGGATCCAAGTATCTCATAGAAGGTATGCAATCTCATTGCAAATTTCAACACTTGAAATTCCCGATAATGCTTTTGCCCCTAGCGTCCCATGACCTTGACGGAGGCCAAACTACCCATAGGGCGCTAGTCAAGTTCAACCCGTCATTTCTTGATTGAATTAAACCCACTCGTACGGCCCTTAACGGAGGCCAAACTACGCCGTATGAATACCCTAATCCAATCACAACATATGCTAGCAGATAAGAACTAGTTAGCTACCATACGCTACGCCTTGACGGAGGCCAAACTACCTCAGCATGAATACTAAGTAGTACTTATCTGAAATGACGGAGGGCTACGCAGGTTTTTTCAGAAAAACCATGAGCGTAATGAACTTGATATCGTTGTAGAATCAAATGAATTTTGAAATGGAGTGATTTTGCGGCTTTTATTAGTTTTTCTAAAGAGGTCACTCCCGGTGAAGGGATCTCGACTCTTTCCTCATCGAATAAGGTGCGGGATATATCATATATATCACTGTGCAAAGCAAAACTCCAAAAGCAATCAAAAACCAAACCGAGTTTTGTAGCATCTGCCAGTTTTGCTAAAGAGGTCACTCCCAGTGAAGGGATCTCGGCTCTTTCCCCATCGAATAAGGTGCAGGGTATATCATATATACCGCTATGCAAAGCAAAACTGTAGCTACCCTTTTTTGAAAAAATTTGATTCTACAACATCTTTTAGGTTTCTTTTCTTTCATTAATCACATTAATAAAGTCCCATAATTTAAGTCACCTAAACATCACAGATAAATACGACGTACACTTATGCCATCCGCATTCGCCTCGATGTCCTCTCGTGCACCATTAGGTTAGGTAACTAACGGCAGAGCAGGGCAGGGCTAGCGCGGGTGTAAAGCATAAGTAAATGATCACATCACAGATATCGCAGCAGAAACATAGATATAATGTGGGATATACTAGGACGTCCGTATTTAGTATTTAGCCAACAATAGAAAATACGGATTCCACAGTCACGATGAATAACCAAGCCCTCACCCTGGACCCCTATGAGAGTGGAAAGCGACCCTACCAATTCTGGAGTTTAGGAGACCCGGTCTCGACGCCTCGAGATGGCCTCCCACTGAACCCCAGAACCCGGTCATCTGTGCTCCCCTCCTTGGGTCCATCCTAATGCGGAAAAGTAAATAATATACAACACCGGTGGCATCAACCTCAACCTGGAAGTGCCCCAAATAAAAGAATATTACATTACATTTGAATTTACATGAATGAAAATATAAAACTCTCATCTCACATAAAAACCCCAGCTATTCAATCGCGACAATCCTGCACATCATATCTCAGCAACACATAATATCATATATCATCAACGTAAGTAAGTGTGCGTACCCCAATTGTCGTTGATGTATAGCAACGAAACCAGCGATATCGACATACTACACTTACGGTCACAGAAAAGAAAGTGTAAAACTGAAATATCTGGAATCCACATTCTCTTTAGACAACGTAAATGCGAAATATCACATACTTCGTATTTCCTGTCTAGTAATATGAATTCCACACATTGCATCACATTCCAGATAATTAGACAGTATTAAGGTTTTTCGAACGAATGATCAAATACCTAAAATTCCCTAAAGCTCAACACTTGAGCGGAGTTCAAAAACCCGGTGTGTGACACAGTAGTAGCGGTCCAGCCGTAGAAGGGTCAAGCCAACGCCTCACACGTGGCACGCCGTACTGCCCTAAACCCTAAGGTTCAAAGGGCAGTTCAAGACGGTCACATAATCGAGTTAAGGTTTGTTGTCTTCTAGAGGGTCCACCACAAAACTTGCACGTATCTCCGAAGGATTTAAACCCCGTGAAAAGTGAGTAAATGACATTCGTTCGAACAATTCAATACTTTCTAATTATCCGAAAAAGAGCACGAAATTAAAATTCTGATCGAATTACCGACACCAAAATAATCTCCAGAACATGCAGCACTAAATTCAGATTAAAAAAATCCCCAAAAAATATACAAGCAGAAAAAACAATTACTGTACAAAAACGACATTCTGAATCATCCGTACGGCCGCGGAACCGCGGCCCAAGCAGGCTATTGCCGCGGTTCCGCGGTGATAAGTACTGTTCATGGGTTCGTTTTTCACAGTATTTCTTATATTTCCCTGCTGAATTTTTTAAGGATTTTTAATTCTGAAAAATCACAGATTTTGAAAAAAGTCCAGAGAGGGTCCCGAAATGTCGTATTTTGGTTCGATCGGAGTTTTTACTTCATAAAAGTGTCGCCTAATGTTCTAGGTCGGCTCTGATACCAATGTTAGGTTTACCTAGCACCCTATGAGAAGTTTGGAAGCATCACATGTCACAAAGATCAAATTTTTATGGTGCTAAGTAAGCATACAAAGGATCTATCCTAGAAAATTAGGGTTTCAAAACTTTAAAGGCAACAAAGACTACGGTTTCGAGAGTACAACCTTTGTAGCTCCCTACGCTAGACTCCTTGGCCACTTGAGGGTTGGAGGAAGGTTCGCTTGAGGTCCTTTAGTGTCTACGACGATCCACCCGAAGCTCCTTGTCCAAGCTAACAACTTCACTTTTCCAAGAGAATGAAATGAAGCTAACACTCTAAACAAGTGGGGTAGACTTATGTAGAATGATGTTGTGGTTCTTATTCTCACTTCAAAATCCAATCTTGTTAAGTATTTTGCTCACTACAAAATTCTAGAGAGCAAAAGAGGTAGGAAGAAGAAGATGATGGCTTTTCTTTGAACAAGAGTGAAAAGAATAACCCCATGAAAAGAAAATGAAAATATATGTATATATATTTATTTCTTCTCATCTCAAACCATGTTTAAATGTTTAAGATATTATTTAATTTGAGTTAAAACACAAAGAGAAGGTTAACCCATGGTTAGAAGTAGGTGAGCATGGTTAGGTTATGGAAGAGTGTAGAAAGTAACCATGAATTATCCTTCTCTTCTTTTCTTTTGTTTTACCAAAAAATTAAATAATAATCCATATATTTAAACCATGGTGTGAGTCTTATATTGCCACCATTTTCAATGTGTAATCAACCATGAATGATGATGTATGTATGTATGTATGTATGTATGTATGTATGTATGCACATCCATATGTGCATGAAACTAAAAAGAAAGAAAGCATACATGCATGCATACATCCATCACATACAAGAAAAGATTTTAAGTGAGAAAACTAATGGTTAAATGATAAATCAACACTTGATTTATCAATCCGGCCATATCACATACGACCCCACCAAAAGCAAGCCGCCTGATCAATATACGGTATCCTATACGCGCATTTTAATCGGGTCCATGCGCATATCGCATACGCGCACCACAACGTTTCGCCTGGACAAGGTAACTCCTTTGTGGAACTCTAAGACTCGTCAATACGCCGGCAGTGGGTGATGATCATATCTAGAACCCCCAAGCCGCAAGCGGTCAGCTAAACGTAACGGCCACCCGGGTATTGAGCGATCAGAAGAAAACAAGCGAATCTGCTGCAACTCCCGTCGGGCCAACCGGCAACACTACCGTACAGTCCGGTCTCCTCGTCTGATATGTCGCATATCAAGTCTAGGGGTTGTAAACGTCAGACCCCAATAACCGATAAGTCGTGCCGAAGTGAGGCTCATAACGGGTCGAGAAACTACTGGTAACACTTACCAGCAAATCTCTGAATCAGCCCTGGCCAGGGACTTCCCTGTTACGGCCAATAGAGCACAGCGCAACATCAACCCCCAATACCGGGAGAGACGAAACCCCTCCTATCGCTCATCGCCTCCATATGACTCGGGACTGTACCCAAAAACTACCGTTTTACACGCCCTCATGGACGTGGTAAGGTGGAAATCAAAGTACAGTGGGAATCACACAAGACTCTATGACGATCTCGGGTCTACAGACTAACCTGCACTAGTGTCACCTGAGAACTGCCATCTGACGTGAGGTATAATACCATCTGGGAGTTCTCGGCGAGTCCGTCCAGTGTACCCAGTCTCAATTGAGCACCCGTATACCATCTCTGATGTCAAACACCAATGGATATGGGATCATCCATCGCCCATCTCATAGGTCGAGAAACGTATACGCTAGTCTACACTGGTATATCGATGCCCCGTCTCGATACACCCACGACTAGGGACCTTGAAGGATGTACTTATGGACTACCATGTCCCCACTAGTATGATCCGCATCATAGTCCAGGTAGTCAAGTACACATCCTAAGGGCTTTACCAACATGTAACCATAAGACAGTATAAAGAGACAAGTATACATGTTAAGATAAAGAGCAACCAGATAGCATACTATCATATCGAGCAAGAAAGTCATCTGTATATATATGTCCAAGCATCCAATATAATATACATCATCTGTATAATACTGGCCTCTAGGGCATACATACAACTAACAGGTCCTTCACTTCTAAATCTCCTTGTTGTAGTCCCTTCGCTGCGATCATCGAACTCCCGGACTCTCGGACGGCTCCATGAGAAAATTGCAACGGTATTGCTTGAAGTCTTCGAGGCCGAAGATGATCTACGTCGAGGGAATACGAACTCAAGTTTCTACTTCACTAACTAGAGAACTAGTGAAGCAAACACCCTAAACTAAAGTGCTAGTCTAGTAGAGGATGATGAAATAGGAAATGGGTACACTTTAGAATTTCTTTTCTCACTATGTATCTCTCTCTTTATCAAACCCTAGAAAGAAATTGAAGGAGGAAGAAGATGAGCTCAAAATGAGAATGAAAACTAATCAAGAGAGAGTTAGCTAACCATTGGTGAGTGGGTATCATATACTAACTCATATAGAGACATAACCATGGCTAATTATAGTGGTTAGGTTAATTAATATCTTAAATAAAACAAAACTAGTGGACTAAGTCAATGCAACCATAAGCTTCATGAAGCTTCATGCATGTGAGCTTATTATCCATTTGTTTTTAGAATTACTTTAAATATAAAAACCTAACCAATATAATTATAATGGTGTATGTCTCATACACCCATGTAGTGTGTTTCAACAACCATGATACAAAATGAACACAAATTAATATATATCACATATATATTAAGTTGTGCACAAGTGAGAAAAACAAATGCTTAAGTGAACCAATGTTTGTTAATGTAAATTAGTATAGCACATATACAATTATACACTAAATTATTAAATCAACACTTGACTTAATAATCCGGTTATATCTCATATAACCGACTAACACAAAATGTACCAACTTATCGAATCAATACTTGATTCGATAACCCGGCTATATCTCATATAACCGGCCGATACAATAGTCGCGAGAATAGAATACGGTATCACATACACGCATTATTCTCGGTCCCGCACATATCACATATGCGCTCCTATTTCGTTTTGCCTGAGCCAGTACAACCTCTATGTAGGACTCTAAAGACTCGTCAATTCGCCGGCAGTAGGTGATGATCATATCAAGCACCCACAAGTCGTCAGCGGTACTAGCTGGACGTAACGGCTACCCGGGTATTGAGCGATCAGAAGATCAGCAAGCAAGCCTGCTCCAACTCCTGCAAAAAGCCTGACAGTGACACTACCGTACAGTCCGGTCTCCTCGTCTGATATGTCACATATCAAGTATAGGGGTGGTAAACATCAGACCCCAATAACCGATAAGTCATGCCGATATGAGGCTCATAACGGGTCGAGAAATTACTGGTAACACTTACCAGTAAATCTCTAAACCAGCCCTGGCCAGGGACTTCCCTGTTATGGCCAATCGAGCACAGCGCAACATCAACCCTTAATACCGGGAGAGACGAAACCCCTCCTATCGCTCATTGCCTCCATGTGACTCGGGACTGTACCCAAAAACCACCGTTTTGCACGCCTTCTTGGACGTGGTAAGGTGGAAATCAAAGCACAGTGGGAATCATACAAGACTCTATGACGATCTGGGGTCTACAGATTAACCTGTACCAGTGTCACCAGAGAACCACCATCTGACGTAAGGTATAATACCATCTGGGAGTTCTCGGCGAGTCCGTCCAGTGTACCCAGTCTCCACTGAGCACCCGTATATCATCTCTGATGTCAAACACCAATGGATATGGGATCATCCATCGCCCATCTACAAGGGTCAAGAAGGTATACGCTAGTCTACTCTGGTATATCGATGCTCCATCTCAATACACCCACGACTAGGGACTTTGAAGGATGTACTTATGGACTACCATGTCCCCACTAGTATGATCCGCATCATAGTCCAGGTAGTCAAGTACACATCCTAAGGGCTTTACCAATATGTAACAGAGAGACAATCAGTGTACACGTTAAGGTAAAGAGTAACCAGATAGCATACTATCATGTCGAGCAAGATAGTCCTCCCTATATATGTCCAAGCATCCACTACAATATACATCTCATGTATAGTAATGGCCTCTAGGGCATACATATAACTAACAATCTCCCACTTGCATTAGGGCCATCTGATAACAGTGGTTGTAGTATCTCATACTCAACCATCCCATAATAGTCTCTCTCTGGGAAAAGGCCTTTGTGAATGGATCCGCCGTGTTGTCCTCTGAGTCTACTCTCCTGACCTCAATCCTCTGGAGATCAACCATCTCCATGATCAGGTGACACTGCCTTAGAATATGTCTAGATCCCTGATGGGACGGGCGTTCCTAGGCATAAGCCACAACTCTATTGTCACACAATGGTAGGAACGATGTTCATCTCATGAACTAATATACACCCAGACTTCCTCTTTGGTAGCATCTTTGGTAGCGATATATCTAGCCTTTATCGTCTAGTATGCCACGGTATCTGTCTTGGAACTCATCCAACTTACCGTCCCTTTACTGAGGGTAAAGATAATACCTGTGACTGACATTCAGTCGTCTTTATCACCCTGGAACCCTTCCAGTGATTCTCCCCAGGATCAATTGATACCATCTCACTACAGCTAGTGAGTATCCTAACATCCAATTAGATTTATCTCATAGATCCAAAACCCAGGATTTAGTAGGTATCACTTTGATCCTATGTGGAGAATCATTGTGATAAGCGGAGATTGATTGAGCGTAGCATAGGAAACTCCTTCCCTATCAAGAGTATGTCATCCACGTACTCTACGAGGATCACCACCATACTCCCTATTACCTTTTTGTATATACAAGGACCATCTACAATTTTGATGAAGTCAAACTCTTTGACTACCACATCAAAACAGACGTTCCAACTCCGCGATGCCTGCTTTATCCCATAAAGCAACTTGTACACGCTTCCGCTGCTCCCACTGTCTACGAAGCCCTCTGGCTGTGTACTTATAGACGCTCCCTTCCAAATCAACATTTAGAAAAACAGTCATGACACCCAACCGCCTGATATCGTAGTCATGGTATGTAGCCGTGGCAAGTAGGATCTGGATGGACTTAAGCATAGCTACTTAGAAAAGGTTTCATTATAATCCATACCTGGTCAATAATGCAAACCTTTAACAAGTCTAGCTTTGAAAGTCTCAACTTTTCCATGTACACCGAGTAATCTTCTCAAGATATACTTTCTCCTGATGGGGATTTAACCCTTCAGATAAAACAACCAAAGTCCATACTTAGTTAGTGTATAAGGATTCCATCTCAGATCGCTAAGCATCCAGCCATTCTTATAGAGTCCCACTCCTGATGGCCAGCTCGAAACTAGTTGGGTCATCATCTCATGATGCATTCCTCGCTCCCACTGTCATAGAGAAACTGAAGTATCTCTCTGGTGGGTGAGGAACCCTACTAGATCGACGGAGAGGCTGAGGTTTGTTGGAAACTACTGAATCCTTTGGTTTTACCAAATCATCAGCTGCAGTTTGTATAGCTGGAACTCCTTCCAGTTCTACCTCATGTCCACTAATTTCTTCACAAGAAATTCTCTTTCACAAAGGTGGCATATTGAGAAACAAAACATCTTTTGTTCCTCGGTTTGGTAGAAGATATTCCCTTGCATATGCTTGGGATATCCAACAAACTTCTACAGAACTGACTTTGCCTCGAGCTTGTCCGGATTTCGCTTTTAGACATAGGCCGGACAACCCCAAATCTTAACAAACTTAAGATTTGGGCTCTTCCCTTTCCATATCTCATATGAAGTGGTAGGCAACTGATTTGATCGGAACCCTATTCAATAGGTATGCAACTTCTCCAGTGCATAACTCCTAAAAGGAAATAGGTAACTCAGTAGTACTTATCATAGAGCACACCTTATCACATAGGGTGTGATTGCTCCTTCCCGATACACCGACGTGCTGTGGTGTATATGGAGGAGTAATACTGAGAGAGAATCTCTTTCTCCTTTAGAATAATCCAGGAATTCCGTGCTCAAGTATTCTCCTCCTTGATCACATCAAAGGACATAATACTTTTACCCGTTTTGGTTCTCTACTTCTAACTTATATTCTGTGAATATCTCAAAAGGTTCGGACTTGTGTTTCAACAGGAGCATATGTCTGAATCTTGAGAGATCATTGGAGAATGTAATGAAGTACAAAGAACCGGTCTTGGCATGTGTAGATAGGGGACCTTCATACATCAACATGTATCATCCCAAGAGTTCACTAACTCTTTCTCTGTTTCCTATAAACAGAGCTATGGTCATCTTATCTCTGTGGCATGACTGGCAAGTTTCTCAAGATGTAAATTCAAACTAATTTAAATATGCATCTATATGTAACTTCAGCTAGTCGGGTCGTATTGATATGACCTACTCTACTATACCTCAAGAAGGATTCGTTTATTTCTGAACTCTTCCTCTTATGTATGTTCTGTATACTAAGAACTGTAGTTTGATTTAGAACGTCAATGCTTTTAGATAACGTGCCTGAACCGATCAACTCTTGATATAGGAAATGTTCAAAACATTATCCAACAATACAAAATTATATCCTTCTTTACTAATAAAGAGACTGATATGATGTTGTATATCAGCTTCGGTATCAAATGACATTTGTTCAGAATCAATGTATTCAGGTAATACAGGGTGATAACTACCAACAGACTTGGCTGCAACAATTGCACTGTTTCCAACTCTTGAAATTTTATCACCCGTTCTCAGTTTTCTACCTATCTGTAGCCTATGTAACAAATTACATATGTGGGATCCTGATCCGGTATCTCATACCCACGGCGTAAAGGATACTGAGAAACAGTTCTCTGTAATGAACACAACCGAAGATGATGCATCGACATGTACTTTCTTCGTTTGGGCGGCACGGGAATTCTAGTAATCCCCTATTTCCTGCTCTGTCTTATAACATTTATAAGTTGGAGCGGGACCAACGTTCCCCAGCTCAGTATAACAAGCGGGTTCAGTCAATATTCCGTATTATTATCTTGATTAAGGCGTGATATGGTCGCTACCTGGAGAGAGAGAGAAGAAAACACTCAGCGTGCGCTCTTGCAAGAATAGATTGGTTATTATTTTATCTAATCAGGATGGCTCCCACTGCTTTTTATCAAATCTTCCTTCAAACCCTAAAAGGAAAGACTAGCCGGGATTAATTACACACTACAAGTTCGCCAATCTTTCAGCCAGGCCAGTGTCGGTACTTTGAGGGGGTTCCCCATGCTTTCGTACGAACTTAATTAAAGTAAACCTCGTTTTCCCAGAGGCGTAACCCCGTTAACACCTTTCTAGACACCTACTTGATCGGCTAATTGTAATGTGTAAACTCTCCCAGGAGTAACAATTACTCGCAGCGGGTATCGGGATCCAACTATCTTATAGAAGGTATGCAATCTCATTGCAAATTTCAACACTTGAAATTCCTGATAATTTTGCCCCAAGTATCGTATGACCTTGACGGAGGTCAACAAACCACAGGGTGCAAGTCAAGTTCAACCCGTCATTTCTTGATTGAATCAAACCCACCCGCACGACCCTTGACGGAGGTCAACAAGGTCGTAAGACCACCCTAATACAATCTGCATCATATGCATAAGCAGATAAATACTAGTTAGCTACCGCACACTACGCCTTGACGGAGGTCAACAAATGTAGCACGAATACTAAGTAGGACTTATCTGAAATGAAGGAGGGCTACGACAGGTTTTTCTGAAAACCTATTGCGTAATGAACTTGATATCGTTGTAGAATCAAATGATTTTAAAATGGAGTGATTTTGAGGCTTTTACTAGTTTCGCTAAAGAGGTCACTCCCGGGAAAGGGATCTCGGCTCTTTCCTTATAGAATAAGGTGCAGGATATATCATATATATCTCTATGCAAAGCAAAAACTCCAAAAGCAATCAAAAGACAAACTGAGTGTTGTAGCATCTGCAGTTATTGCTAAAGGGGTCACTCCCGGTGAAAGGATCTCGGCCCTTTCCTTATCGAATAAGGTGCAGGATGTTCTACAAGGAACACCGCGATGCAAAGCAAGAATTGTAGCTACCTGTTTTTGAAAATTCGATTCCACAACATCTTTTAGGTTTCTTTTCTTTCATTAATCACATTAATGAAGTCCCATCATTTAAGTCACCTAAACATCACAGATAAATACGACGTACACTTATGCCATCTGCATTCGCCTCGATGTCCCCTCGTGCACCGTTAGGTTAGGTAACTAACGGCAGAGCGGGGCAGGGCTAGCGCGGGTGTAAAACATAAGTAACGTCTATATAATATATCATATATACTATATACAGTATCTATCACAACATATCAAATGATCACATCACAGATATCGCAGCAGAAGAATCATATGAAACATTGGATATACTAGGACGTCCGTGTTTTATTTTGAGCCACTATAAAACACGGATTCCATGGTCTCGATCAATAGCCAAAACCCACATCCCTAGACCCCTACAAGAGCGGCAAACAACCCTACCAATTCTAGAGATAGGAGACCCGGACTATACTCCTCGAGTTGGTCTCCTACTGGACTCCAGAACCCGGTTACTTATGCTCTCCTCCTTGGGTCTAACCTAGTGCGAAAAGTAAATAATATACAAATGGTGATATCAACCTTATCCCGGAAGTGCCCCAATAAAAGAATATTACATACATTGAATTTTACATGAATGAAAATAAAAATCCTCATCTCACATAAAACCCCCGGCTATTCAGAAACTCGACGATCCAATATAACATATCCAGCAACTCATAACATCACATGTCATCAACGTAAGTAAATATGCGCATCCCAATTGTCATTGACGTATAACAACGAAACTGGCGATAACACATATTACACTTACGGTCGCAGAAAAAAAAGTGTAAAACTACAACAGTTGGAATCCGCAACCTCCTTAGATATCGCATGCCTAACAATTATAAACCCCGCATTTTAGTCTCTATATCGAAAACACTTTTCAATATCTAGTCAGGCAATTCAACAAGATTCCCGATATCCTGATCGAATGCTCGTCACAAAATTTATTAGACGGCCGCACCCCCGGATGCCGTCGACGAAGTGCACTAAGGCGGAACACCGCTGCCGCAAGCACCCGAACGGATGCTTTTGGTGACGGGGTTCTCCTACGGTCACTTGGTCAGGGCTATGGGGCATGGCTGTCTATTATGTTTACCCGGCGAGTATCCGCGTACGCTACGTGATTGCGACGGACTTTTGATCGCATCAACATTCCGTGGCAACCGATCATTTGAGACTAAACTGCTATGTTTATAACATCCAAATTAGTTATCTCATAACTACTTGTGGATTCCAAATATTGTATCACATTCCAGATAAATAGACAATGTTAAAGTTTCCGATCGAATAATCAAACACCCAAGTTATCCCAACAAGTTCTCAACACTTGAGGGGAGTTTAAAAACATCCACCACATGTCACAGTACCAATGGTCCAGCCGTAGAAGGGTCAAGCCAACGCCTCACATGTGGCAACGCCGTACTGCCCCAAACCCTAAGGTTCAAAAGGCAGTTCAAGATGGTCACATAATCGAGTTAAGGTTTGTTATCTTCTAGAGGGTCCATTGCATAACTTGCACGATTTAGACGTTCTTAAACTACGGGAAAAATCCAACAATTGGAAATTTCCCGGGTCGGGAAAAAGTGAGTTATTGATATCCGTTCGAACTTTTTAATACTTTCTAAATATCTGGAAAACATAACGAAATTAAATTTTCCGATCGAATCAACGAATACAAAATAAACCCTAGAACACTCAACACTTGAGTCAGTTTAAAAATACCCAGAAAATATAACTCACGGAGATAGAGATTACAGTGCAAAAATGAGGGCATATATCCTCTGTACTGCCGCGGACCCACGGCCCAAGTTTCGTTCGGAGTTTTAACTTAGTATACTCGCCGCCTAATGATCTAGCTCGGCTTTGATACCACTGTAGGGTTACTAGGCACTCTAAGAAGGTTCTACAAGGTATCAACCATGCCCGATTAAAATTTTAGCCGTGCCGAATAACTCTAAACAAGATGTTTGCTAGATAATTAGGGTAACACATGCTAGTAAATAACAATTATCACTAAGTGAATACGAAATACAACCTTTGTAGATCGGTCCTTCACTTCTAAAGCTCTTTGTTGTAGTCCCTTCGCTGCGATCATCGAACTCCCGGACTCTCGGACGGCTCCATGAGAAGATTGCAACGGTATTGCTTGAAGTCTTCGAGGCCGAAGATGATCTACGTCGAGGGAATACGAACTCAAGCTTCTACTTCACTAACTAGAGAACTAGTGAAGCAAACACCCTAAACTAAAGTGCTAGTCTAGTAGAGGATGACGAAATAGGAAATGGGTACACTTTAGAATTTCTTTTCTCACTATGTATCTCTCTCTTTATCAAACCCTAGAAAGAAATTGAAGGAGGAAGAAGATGAGCTCAAAATGAGAATGAAAACTAATCAAGAGAGAGTTAGCTAACCATGGGTGAGTGGGTATCATATACTAACTCATGTAGAGACATAACCATGGCTAATTATAGTGGTTAGGTTAATTAATATCTTAAGTAAAACAAAACTAGTGGACTAAGTCAATGCAACCATAAGCTTCATGAAGCTTCATGCATGTGGGCTCATTATCCATTTGTTTTTAGAATTACTTTAAATATAAAAACCTAACCAATATAATTATAATGGTGTATGTCTCATACACCCATGTAGTGTGTATCAACAACCATGATATAAAATGAACACAAATTAATATATATCACATATATATTAAGTTGCGCACAAGTGAGAAAAACAAATGCTTAAGTGAACCAATCTTAGTTAATGTAAATTAGTATATCACACATACAATTATAAACTAAATTATTAAATCAACACTTGACTTAATAATCCGATTATATCTTGTATAACCGACTAACACAAAATGTACCAATTTATCGAATCAACACTTGATTCGATAACCCGGCTATATCTCATATAACCGGCCGATACAATAGTCGTGAGAATAGAATATGGTATTACATACACGCATTATTCTCGGTCCCGCACATATCACATATGCGCTCCTATTTCGTTTTGCCTGAGCCAGTATAACCTTTATGTAGGACTCTAAAGACTCGTCAATACGCCTGCAGTAGGTGATGATCATATCAAGCGCCCACAAGCCGTCAGCGGTACTAGCTGGACGTAACGGCTACCCGAGTATTGAGCGATCAGAAGATCAGCAAGCAAGCCCGCTCCAACTCCTGCAAAGAGCCTGACAGTGACACTACCGTACAGTCCGGTCTCCTCGTCTGATATGTCGCATATTATGTCTGGGGGTGGTAAACGTCAGACCCCAATAACTGATAAGTCATGCCGATATGAGGCTCATAACGTGTCGAGAAACTACTGGTAACACTTACCAGTAAATCTCTAAACCAGCCCTGGCCAGGGACTTCCCTGTTATGGCCAATCGAGCATAGCACAACATCAACCCCCAATACCGGGAGAGACGAAACCCCTCCTATCGCTCATTGCCTCCATGTGAATCGGGACTGTACCCAAAAACCACCGTTTTGTACGCCCTCTTGGACGTGGTAAGGTGGAAATCAAAGCACAGTGGGAATCATACAAGACTCTATGACGATCTCGGGTCTACAGACTAACCTGTACCAGTGTCACCAGAGAACTGCCATCTGATGTAAGGTATAATACCATCTGGGAGTTCTCGGCGAGTCCGTCCAGTGTACCCAGTCTCCATTGAGCACCCGTATATCATCTCTGATGTCAAACACCAATGGATATGGGATCATCCATCGCCCATCTACATGGGTCGAGAAGGTATACGCTAGTCTACTCTGGTATATCGATGCCCCGTCTCGATACATCCACAACTAGGGACCTTGAAGGATGTACTTATGGACTACCATGTCCCCACTAGTATGATCCGCATCATAGTCAATATAGTCAAGTACACATCCTAAGGACTTTACTAACATGTAACAGAGAGACAATCAGTGTACACGTTAAGGTAAAGAGTAACCAGATAGCATACTATCATGTCGAGCAAGAAAGTCCTCCCTATATATGTCCAAGCATCGACTACAATATACATCTCTTGTATAGTAATGGCCTCTAGGGTATACATATAACTAACAGGAAATGCTGCCAAAATTTTTAAGAAAACAATTTAAACTTTAAAGAATATTTACTATATTACTCATGGTTTTCTAAATGTTTTAAACTAATGTTTTCTTCCACTCGTTTTTCAATGGTTTTGATTTCTGGGTTCGGCTTACTTAGTCACGTTACGCCTGTAGACGTTACGTGGTTAAGTGCCGGTTATGGGCCGAACTTTGGTTCATGACAAAGTTGGTATCAGAGCGTAGGTTTTACCTTTCGGAGTGTAGGATAACCCTGGTATGATGGAGTAGGTAGATGAAGCAGAGTGGCGTAGCGTGTGTATGTTCCGCGGCATACGCACGACACGGTATTCCGCCTAAGTGACCTTAGGACTTATTGATTGAAATTCCTTCATGATTATATACATTCTTGTGATTCGATTTCCGTATCCTTATCGAATCTTACTTTCTTTTCAGCCATTATGCCGCCAAAGACTACGAGGGCGCAGAGAGCGGCCGCGAGAGCCGAGATTCGAGTTGACTCGTCTGAGACGAGGACTGACCCAGGCAGTACACTCATTGTACCAGAGCAGACTGTTCCTCCTACGACAGATCAGATCGCCATGCTAGGGGCCGGTATGCAGGAGATGCGCCAGATGATAGGATCGCTAGTCGAGACACTTCGAGCACAGCGACCAGAGGTAGTTCCACCCGTTGTGGGGACCGCGATGTACCTACAGTATAGGCAGTTGCCCCTGCAGCCACAGAGGTTATCACAGTATCGCTATCAGAGTTTATGAGGGTGAAGCCTCCGGTCTTCACAGGCATCGATACAGCCGAGGACCCACAGTCTTTTATTGATAGGATGGCCCGGATATGTCGTTCACTTAGATGCTCAGATGCGAGATGGGTAGAGTTCGCGAGCTTTCTCCTGGAAGGTCTTGCGCAGAAATGGTGTGAATCAGTCGAGAAGGGCAGAGCAGCAGGTCTTCCTCCTATGACCTGGACCGAGTTTGGGACGGTATTTCTAGCCCGTTTCCTACCCCAGAGTGTCAGGGATACCCGAGCACGCAGGTTCGAGTCTTTACGTCAGACGCCGGAGATGACAGTGGCAGAGTACGACGTACTGTTCACCGAGCTGTCGGTTTATGCCCCATACCTAGTGGCTACTGAGGAGATGCGAGTCAAGAGATTTGTTCGAGGCTTACTTACCCCACTGTTCCTTACGATCAGCGCACAAGATTGCGAGACTTATGCAGCAGCTGTAGATGTAGCCCTATTAGTAGAGGAGAGCCTTGCCGAGACTTCGGTAGTTCCGGGACCGAAGAGAGGTCGCACTGACGTGTTTTCCCAGAGGCAGATGGGTAGGCGCCGAGGCAGACCCCCTCCAGGACGTGATGACGATAGAGGTTCGAGACGATGAATGTTATACAGCACCTATCCACAGGGTCAGCCGACACCATCTAGATGTTTCCGATACGGGAGTACTTATCATCGTGTTCGAGATTGCCCCGAGCCACGTGAGGGCGAGACTATCGTACCACATGTCAAACTTCCACCTTCCCCACCCCAGAGGGCGTTTCCACCTACTGTTGCTCCACTCCAGACTCATGCACAAAGAGGCCGTGGTCGCGGATGGTTTGTTCATAGAGGACGAGGTGGCCGAGGCAGAGGACAGCCAGCTGCCGGCAGAGTACAGCCAGTTGCTAGTAGGGGACCGCCAGTTGCAGGTTGAGGATAGGCATGGGTTTTCGCTTTGACGCATCAGGACACACAGGCGTCTAATGCGGTGGTCTCAGGTATCCTATCAGTATATTATGTTGATGCACACATGTTGTTTGATCCTGGATCCACGCACTCGTACGTTTCCACACACTTCGTGCCGAGTTTGGGTAGTGAGTCCGGTTTGCTTGATCAGCTGCTTGTTGTGACCACTCCTGTAGGCGATTCTTTTTCTGCTAGACATGTGTTCCGATCCTGTATTGTCCGTATTGGCAAGAGAGAGTTTCCTGTTGACTTGATCCTTCTTGAGATGTTGGACTTCGACGTTCTTTTGGGCATGGATTGGTTAGCCACGTGCTATGCGTCTGTGGACTGCCGTGAGAAGACAATTAGGTTTTGTTTTCCCGGCGAGTCGGCTTTTGTTGTGCAGGGGGACCGTGGTTCCGCCCCTCACAGTTTGATTTCTTCTCTTCGCGTTGGACAGCTATTGAGGAAGGGATGTCAGGGATTTCTAGCCTATGTTTGCGATACTAGAGCTATAGATGTTCCGTTGGACCAGGTTCCGATTGTTCGTGAGTTCCCTGATGTCTTCCCTGACGAGCTTCCTGGGCTACCGCCTGAGCGCGATATTGTTTTCTGCATTGACTTGATTCCCGACACGGGGCTTATTTCCATACCGCCTTATCGGATGGCCCCGGCGGAGCTTAGAGAGTTGAAAGGTTAGTTGCAAGATTTGCTGGATAAGGGACATATTCGACCCAGTGTGTCTCCTTGGGGTGCTCCGGTCCTGTTTGTCAAGAAGAAGGACGGCAGTTTGCGTCTGTGTATCGGCTACCACCAGCTGAATAAGGTTACCGTGCGGAATAGATATCCTTTGCCACGCATCGATGACTTGTTCGACCGACTTCAGGGCGCAGGATACTTTTCGAGGATCGACTTGTGATCAGGATACCATCAGTTGTGGGTTCGACAAGAGGACATTCCGAGGACAGCTTTCCGCACGCGTTACGGCCATTATGAGTTTTTGGTGATGTCGTTCGGACTCACCAATGCCCCAGCAGCATTTATGGATTTGATGAATCGTATTTTCAGGCCGTATCTTGATTTGTTCATCATCGTATTCATTGACGACATTTTGGTGTATTCCCGGAGCCGAGAGGAGCACGAGTAGCACCTGCGGATCACACTGCAGACTTTGAGGGAGCACCAGCTATTCACAAAATTCTCCAAGTGCGCATTCTGGCTTGACAGCGTAGACTTCTTAGGTCACTTGATTACACAGGATGTTATGTGTGTGGACCCGAAGAAGATCGAGGCCGTTCAGCGTTGGCCCAGACCGATATCAATTATGGAGATCCGCAGCTTTTTAGGACTGGCCGGCTACTACAGGCGATTTATGCAGGACTTCTCCCGTATTGCTACATCTTTGACCGGGTTGACCCGGAAGGGAGTTCCTTTCGATTGGACGGAGGAGTGCGAGCATAGCTTTCAGCAGTTACGGACTCGTTTGACTACGGCGGCGGTGTTATCATTGCCTTCAGGATCGGGCGGTTTTATGGTCTACTGTGATGCTTCTCGAGTGGGGCTAGGGTGCGTATTGATGCAGCACGACAGGGTGATCGTGTATGCTTCACGGCAGTTGAAGAAATATGAACAGAACTACCCTACTCAGAATTTGGAGATGGCTGCAGTGGTCTTTGCACTTAAGATCTGGCGACATTACCTATACGGCGAGTCGTGCCAGATATTCACTGATCACAAGAGCTTAAAGTATATATTTCAGCAGCGAGACCTGAATCTTAGACAGCGCCGTTGGATGGAACTAGTAAAGGACTACGATTGTGAGATCTTGTATCACCCGGGCAAGGCTAATGTAGTGGCGGATGCTTTGAGCAGGAGGCCCAGGGGTAGTCTATCTTGTTTGAGCGCAGTGCAGAGGCAGTAGTCAACAGATTGGCAGATTTTACGCGACAGCCGAGTGCAGTTCAAGTTCACGCCGATCGGGGGACAGCTTGCGCATGTTCGTGCACGCTCAAAGTTGCTTGACCGTATACATGAGGCACAGTACAGTGATAACCGTTGCTCAGAGATCATGGTACAGATTGGACAGGGATGATTTTCTGAGTTCGTGATTGATGATCAGGGGATACTGCGATTTAGGACTAGACTGTGCGTACCTGATATTGAGGGACTGCGGCGCGAGATTCTTAAGGAGGCACATCGATCGGTGTATAGTGTTCATCCGGGTTCCACCAAGATGTACCATGATACGAGAGACGTTTACTGGTGGGACGGGATGAAGAGGGACATCACAGATTTCGTGTCGAGATGCCTGACTTGTCAGCAAGTCAAGGCCGAGCACCAGAGGCCAGCGGGAGAGCTACAGCCGTTACCCATTCCGGATTGGAAATGGAAACAGATTTCTATGGATTTCATTGTGGGTCTACCCAGGACTAGTCGAGGGTATGACTCCATTTGGGTAATCCTGGATCGATTGACGAAAGAGGCTCACTTCCTGCCGGTGAAGACTACATTCGGATTCACTCAGTATGCCCAGATATACATCGATGAGATTGTACGACTGCATAGGGTCCTGACATGTATCATGTCCAACTGAGGCACCCAGTTTACCAGCCGACTATGGCAGAGGCTTCAGGAGGCTTTGGGCACCCGTTTGAGTATCAGCACAGCATTTCATCCGCAGACCGACGGCCAGTCAGAGCGGACTATTCAGACTTTTGAGGACATGCTCCGAGCATTCGTTTTAGACTTTGGGGGTAGCTGGGATCATCATTTACCCTTGGTGGAGTTCTTCTACAATAATAGTTTTCTGGATACTATTCAGATGGCACCTTTCGAGGCCTTGTATGGGAGGAGATGTAGATCGCCCGTTTGTTGGACAGAGCTCAGTGAGAGCAGTATCATGGGGCCGCATATCGTGCAGGAGACGACCGAGAAGATACAGCTGATTCGAGATAGGATGAGGATAGCTCAGAGCAGGCAGAAATCGTATGCTGACAGACGCTGCCGCAGATTGGAGTTCGCAGTTGGCGATCATATTTTTCTGAGGGTCTCTCCGATGAAGGGAGTGATGAGGTTTGGACGGAAGGGGAAGCGTAGCCCCAGATTCATAGGTCCCTTCGTGATCCTCGAGCGTTTGGGCGCAGTAGCATATCGTTTGGCTCTTCCACCCGACTTCCCAGATGTTCACCCTGTATTCCATGTGTCGATGCTTCGCAGATACCTGCATGACCCTTCCTACATGATTCAGCATCAGACCGTTCAGCTCGAGAGCGACCTTTCATTCACCGAGCAGCCAGTCGTGATATTGGACCGGCAGGTGAAGAGACTTCGATCGAAGGTCTTGCCATCTGTGAAGGTGCTTTGGCGCAGCCCTAATGGTGAAGAGATCACTTGGGAGGCCGAGGGCGAGATGCGGAAGATGTTCTCTCATCTCTTTGAAGGTACGCGTAGCTATATATTTTTAAATTCGGGGACGAATTTCTTTAAGGGGGGAAGATTGTAACACCTTAGGATGTGATTAGTGGCTAATTATACTTTAATATATGGTTTTTAATAAAAAGTTTACCAAAAGATCTTTAAATATTTTATCAAAATTAATGAATATTTTATTAGATTTTATTTAGGCTTGCACACATATGTGCATGTAAACTAGGGTTAAATTAGGGTTAGGCCATGATTAGCAACCATGGTGGACTAACCATTTTTATTAAGCTAATTAAAATTTGTATTAAGTGTTTTGGGTTTGTTTTTTTTTAAAATGAAAAATGATTTGGTTTTGGTTGACTTGGAGAGAGAGAGAGAAAGAGAGAGAATGGGCATCATGGCTTGAGCCATGCTTTCATTTAATGAGGGGAGAGAGAGGGTTGACTAGCTTAGCTCTCATTCCATTCTTTTGTTAACTCCTTTTTCTCACTTTTCTCTCTCACTCATACACACACACACACAACACCTACAGCAGCAGCAGCAGAAGCCCCAGCAACAACAGCAGCAGCACCAGCAGCATCAGCACAAGCAGCAGCAGCTTCAGGCAACAACAACAGCTACATGCATCAGCAGCAGCTTCAGGCAACAACAGCAGCTACATGCATCAGCAGCAGCACCCCAGCAGCAGCAGCTCCTTCTCTTCCTCTCCTTCTCCTTCTCCTTACACCTAGGGTCAAGTGAGGTATAAGTTCTGAGCCCAACTTCTTTGTTGCTAAACTTATGTGTTAATTGGCGTCGGTTAGTGTTAAAAGTGAGTTTTAGTGCTAGAAATGGGGATTAGTGTGGATAGTTGGCCAAGTGGTGATTTTGATGGTTAGCCTAACTCAACTAAGTGTTGTTAGGTCCTTTAAACTAATAATTAATCCCAGATTTCACTAAAATACCATAGGGTTTCATTTAGTGCAAAATATAACGTTTTAAAGCAAATTTGGTGTTTCTGTGATCTGCTGTAGACTCGTGTGCTTCAGACAAAATCTGAGTTAACTGTAGCATACTTTATAGACCTTGATCACACACCCAGAGAACGAGCCCCAAATTCCCAACCTAGGCCGCCGAAATATTCGTTCTGGCCGCAATTTGCGGCCAGATAGGGGAGTTAGGTGTTAGGTTTGGTCTGGGGTAGTTTGCTGTATATTCTAGTGTTTTGGAAAATGCAACTTTTTAAGTTTTCGCCCGAGTCAAAATTTGGAGCGATATATCGTTTTTCCTACGTTTAGTTTGTGCGACACGTGTGATACGTGAGTGGGTTTAGTGTTTGCTGCGTGTCGCGACATGTCGGGGTAGTTTCAGACTCGTATACACACGTTTCAGCGTATCGGACACATGCGCGTTTAGCTCGCGACCCGAGTTTCTCGTTTGGTTTCGATATCGCGTTTTTGCAGGATATCTGCTTATATGTGTTCTTTGTGTAAATTCTAGGTTCGCAGGCGGGTACGTCGGACGCCGCAAAGCAGGGGAAACAAGTGGTCGGCTATGCTTAGCACCTGACCAAGTGAGTAGATTTAACATATACGGGGAGATCGCCCGTATGGCGTTAAGCGTCAGGGCGTTATAGGTTATGGTTGTCGCATATATACTTACATGTATTATTGTATCATACCCCTCCTTGCTGCATATAGAAATTGTAGTTATATGACACTGCACCGTCACTAGCGGTTTAAGCTGCACGAGCACTAATTGTATGATACACTCACACCGCTAGCGATTGCCATGACACTCGCACTATAGGATTGCTACGAATCATATTGGTGCATACATACATTGATATCTTCATACTTGCGCACTTGCACACTGTATATTCATACTGGTGCACACACATATTGATATCTTCATACTTGCGCACATGCACACTGTATATTCATATTGGTGCATACATACATTGATATCTTCATACTTGCGCACTTGAATACTGTATATTCATACTGGTACACACATATATTGATATCTTCATACTTGCCCACATGCACACTGTATACTCATATTAGTGCATATATTTATGGATATATCTCTACTTGCGCACATGCACACTGTATATTCATATTAGTGCATACATTCATCGATATATCCCTACTTGCGCACATGCACACTGTATACTCATATTAGTGCATACATTTATAGATATATACCTACTTGCGCACATACACCCTGTGTATCCATATTAGTGCACTTATACATTGCTACACTCATATTCGCGTATATATCCATTTGCACATCCATACCTATATACATACATGTGTTACATACATGGATGATATTGACTTGATTTTTAGAAAAATAGGGACCGTATGAGATATTTTCAAAACTGGATCCATTTAAAAAAAAGAGCGGTTTTCCCTTTTTACTCTTATGTTATACGATACATCGCATAGATTTATGCATTGAGTTTTGGATTAATGTTATTTCTTGATTTGAGAACCGTGGTATTATTTTAAAAAAATACGCACTGTTTTAAAAATCCGGTTTCTCTTGTTATGATATTTCAGTGCGTCCACCATGCGTTTTCTCGGTTCTGAGACGTATGTCATATGAAACCTGATTCGAGGAGGAGGACGATCCGTTTGTGTGTACATGGTGGACCCGGTATGGTACCCCGGGGCGAGATAGAGATTTCGTGTGGATGACGATGAGCCCGGCAGAGGGATTACTACCTACCGGTGATTGGTTGGACCGGACGGTTATCCGGAGGATACTGACCAGAGTCGATAGATGGATACGGGCCGACCCGTACTGCCAGGGCCGAGGGCCGATTCCGCATACGGAGCCCGTGTGCCGATCCGGACTGACGGAGCCCGATACATGAGGAATTGCGTGTCGATGCTGGACACGATTATTTTTTGATATTTCGAGTGCCGATGTTGGGCACTCACGATTCTATGAGATTGACAGGATTTGAGGGCCGATTAGAGTGACGGTGCTTGAGTTTTACTGGGATTTGGGTGCGTTGATGGACACCGGTTATTTTTCCACGTTGACATTCCGTGTAGATGTTATTTATTCCCATGCTCAGCATTCAGTGTTATGCATCTCATCCTTTATCTGTAGTACATGGTAGAGTACTTTTGCATGATTATTGCATACCCTGCTCATCCAATATAGATGTTATTAGATTGCACATGCTGTGCATGATTATTGCATACCCTGCTCATCATGTAGAGATGCTATTAGATCGCACTTGTTGCATGATTACTGTGCATCCAGCTCATCATATAGATGTTATCTGTTGGCATAGGTTAGAGTATCGCAGTACGTGCATACTCGCGATTACCTTTATATGTTATTTACTATTCATGAGTTGGCAACTCACCCCCATTGTGCCACAGTGGTTGCAGGTTGCCCCTCAGAGTAGTCGCGGCAGGCTGCTTTCTTGCATCTTTTGATACGGATACCACTGCAGTTGGCGCGTGAGCCCTTTTGCTGATAGGTGGGTTTTTGCGGTATTCGTTTATTTTCCAGTTGTATACACTATTGTATCTAGTACTCTCCATCTACTATTCATGTATTGACTTAGAGACTAGTTGAGAGAAGAACGATGTATATTATTTTGTACTCTGGTGTCGAGCTTGTTGTGAGCCCACTTTATTTATGCAGCTTTATCTTTCATGATATTTGTTTTCACCTATATTGCTCATTTCTTCGCTACAGCGTCGTATACTATCATTGTGGTGGTTGTTTCCGCCGTTGGGCGTGATTGCTCCCGTTTGGGATGCTTTATTCTTATTATATGTCATCTTTATTTATATCTTATCTTGTACCCGATTTCGGGGTTAGTTTTTACAAAGGAAATACTGCCAAAATTTTTAAGAAAACGATTTAAACTTTAAAGAATCTTTACTAAATTACTCTAGGTTTTCTAAATGTTTTAAACTAATGTTTTCTTCCACTCGTTTTTCAATGGTTTTGATTTCTGGGTTCGGCTTACTTAGTCACGTTACGCCTGTAGACGTTACGTGGTTAAGTGCCGGTCACGGGCCGAACTTTTGGTCGTGACACGGAGAGTATGTGTAGGGTTCCTAGGCACACAGTAGAGGTCTCACAAGGCATCGAACATGCCATTTTCAAAAATTCTAGGTGCCGAGAGACCCGACTACGGATCGTTTGCTAGAAAACTAGGCGAAAAACAAACTAGTTAACAACTTAACTAAAGGGATATCGGAAATACAACCTTTGTAGATCCGGTGCTCCACCTCCATAGCTCCGCAACGAAGTCCTCTCCGCTGTCCAAAAAGAATCCGGGCTCTAGCGTCGACTTCATCGGAGAATAAGCGAGCTAGGTCGTCGATGTCGATGCCGAAGATGATCTACGTCGAAGCATCGCAAGATCAAGCTCTCACTTCACCAAGTCAAGAAACTTGTGAAGGAAACACACTCTACTACTTGGCAAGAGGTAGAGGATGAAGAAATAGGAAGTGGGTAGACTTTAGAATTGGATTTCTCACTTGTTTCATCAATCCACCATTGATGAAGAAAGCTTTTCTTCTTTGAAGAAGATGAAGAAGAAGAAGCTAATTGTTATGATAAGTTAATTAAAAAGAAAAGAATAATCCAATCTTTATCATAGCATGACCATGGTTATGTGTAGAGACTAAACCCAAGTTAAGTGAATGGTTAGGTTAGGAATGAAGACAAAAATGGTGACTAAGTCAAAGTATTCATGAAGCTTCATGAATTAACAAAAGAATGCCACCATTTTTCTTTTCTTTTCCTTAAATGAATAATGAATATAAATAAATGAATAAGTATATAAAACCCTAACCATTCATATAACCATGGTTTAATCTTTACACAAGCACAAGTCAACATGTATCATCAAACATGATACAATAAAATGCACAAAAAGTATATCACATATACAACTTGTACATCCAAGTGAGAAAATCCATCTAAAGTGAACCGATACTAGTTAATGCAAAGTAATATATCAAATATATAATTATGCATTAAATCATTAAATCAACACTTGATTTAATGATCCGGTCATATCGCATATAACCGACTAATATCAACAGTAACAACTTATCGAATCAACACTTGATCCGATAACCCGGCTATATCGCATATAACCGATCAATGTCACATATCGCGAGAATCGAATACAGTATCACATACTGGTATCATTCTCGGTCCCGCACATATCTCATATGCACACCTATTTCGTTTCGCTTGAGCCAGGAAACCTCTGTGTAGGACTCTAAAGACTCGTCAATACGCCGGCAGCAGGTGATGATCATATCAAACACCCACAAGCCGCAAGCGGTCTGCTAAACGTAACGGCCACCCGGGTATTGAGCGATCTGAAGATCGACGAGCAAGCCCGCTCACACTCCAGTGAATCCGACCAGTAACACTACCGTACAGTCCGGTCTGATCGTCTGATATGTCGCATATCTCGCCTAGGGGTGGTAAACGTCAGACCCCAATAGCTCAATAAGTCATGTCGATATGAGGTCTATAACTATTCGAGAAACTACTGGTAACACTTACCAGTAAATCTCAGCAACCCTGGCCAGGGATTTCCTGTTATAGCCAATCGAACACAGCGCAACATCAACTCCCTATACCGGGAGAGACGAATCCCCTCCTATCGCTCATTGCCTCCATGTGACTCGGGACTGTACCCAAAAACCACCGTTTTGCATGCCCTCTTGGACGTGGTAAGATGGAAATCAAAGTACAGTGGGAACCACACAAGACTCTATGGCGATCTCGGGTCAACAGACTACTCTGTACCAGTGTCACCAGAGAAGTGCCATCTGACGTGAGGTATAATACCATCTGGGAGTTCTCGGCGAGTCCGTCCAGTGTACCCAGTCTCTACTGAGCACCCGTATATCTTCTCTGATGTCAAACACCAATGGATATGGGATCATCCATCGCCCATCTATATGGGTCGAGAAGGTACACGCTAGTCTACTCTGGTATATCGATGCCCGTCTCGATACACCCACGACTAGGGACTTTGAAGGATGTACTTATGGACTACCATGTCCCCACTAGTATGATCCGCATCACAGTCCAGGTAGTCAAGTACAGATCCTAAGGGCTTTACCAATATGTAACAGAGAGACACCCAGCATACACGTTAAGGTAAAGAGCAACCAGATAGCATACTATCATGTCGAGCAAGAAAGTTCTCCCTATATATGTCCCAGCATCCACTACAATATACATCCTATGTACAGTAATGGCCTCTAGGGCATACATATAACTAACAATCTCCCACTTGCACTAGGGCCATCTGTAGCAGTGGTTGCAGTATCTCATACTCAACCATCCCATGAATGTCTCTCTTTGGGAACAGGCCTTTGTGAGTGGATCCGCTGTGTTGTCCTCTGAGTCTACACTCCAAACCTCGATCATCCTGGAGATCAACCATCTCCATGATCAAGTGATACTGCCTTAGAATATGTCTGGATCACTGATGGGACGGGCGTTCCTTGGCATAAGCCACAACTCCATTGTCTCACAATGGTTGGAACGTAGTTCATCTCATGAACCAAAATACACCCAGACTGCCTCTTTGGTAGCATCTTAAGTAGCGATGTATCCTGCCTTTATCGTCTAGTATGCCACGGTATCTAGCTTGGAACTCTTCCAACATACCGTCCCTTTACTGAGGGTAAAGACAATGCCTGCGACTGACATTCAGTCGTCCTTATCACCCTGGAACACTTCCAGTGATTCTCCCCTGGATCGATTGATACCATCTCACTACTTCTAGTGAGATTCCTAACATCCAATTAGATCTATCTCATAGATCCAAAATCCAGGATTTAGTAGGTATCACTTTGATCCTATATGGAGAATCTTTGTGATAATCGGAGACCGATCGAGCGTAGCATAGGAAACTCCTTCCCTATCAAGAGTATGTCATCCACGTACTCTACGAGGATCGTCACCATACTCCCTACTACCTTCTTGTTTATACAAGGTTCATCTACCATTTTGATGATGTCAAACTCTTTGACTATTTCATCAAAACAGACGTTCCAACTCCGCGATGCCTGCTTTATCATATAAAACATCTTGCACACGTTTCCGCTGCTCCCACTGTCTACGAGGCTCTCTGGCTGTGTACTTATAGACGCTCTCTTCCAAATCATCAATTAGAAAAGCAGTCAAGACACCCAACCACCATATATCGTAGTCATGGTATGTAGCCGTGGCAAGTAGGATCTGGATGGACTTAAGCATAGCTCCTTAGAAAAGGTTTCATCATTATCCACGCCTGGTTGATGACGAAAACCTTTAACAAGTCTAGCTTTGAAAGTCTCAACTCTTCCATGTACACCAAGTAATCTTCTCAAGATATACTTGCTCCTGATGGGGATTTAACCCTTCAGATATAGCAACCAAAGTCCATACTTTGTTGGTGTATAAGGATTCCATCTCAGATCGATAAACATCCAGCCATTCTTACAGAGTCCCACTCCTGATGGCCAGCTCGAAACTAGTTGGGTCATCATCTCATGAAGCAATCCTCGCTCCCACTGTCATAGAGAAACCGAAGTATCTCTCAGGTGGGTGAGAAACCCTACTAGATCGGCGGAGAGGCTGAGGTTCGTTGGTAACTACTGAATCCTTTAGTTCTATCAAATCATCAGCTGCAGTTTGTATAGCTGGAACCTTTCCAGTTCTACATTACAGACCTTGCCTCGAGCTTGTCCGGATTTTGCTTTTAGACATAGGCCGGACAACCCCAAATCTTAACTATCTTAAGAGATGGGCTCTTCCCTTATCATATCAAATATGAAGTGGTAGGCAACTGATTTGATTTGAACCCTATTCAATAGGTATGCAGCTTCATAAGTGCATAACTCCCAAAAGGAAACAGGTAACTCAGTAGTACTCATCATAGAGCACACCATATCAAATAGGGTGTATCTGCTCCGCCCCGATATACCATCGTGCTATGGTGTATACGGAGGAGTAATGCCGAGAGAGAATCTCATTCTCCTTTAGAATAGTCCAGGATTTCCGTGCTCAAGTATTCTCCTCCTTGATCTCATCAAAGGACATAATACTTATACCCGTATTTTGGTTCTCTACTTCTAACTTATATTCTGTGAATATCTCAAAAGGTTCGGACTTGTGTTTCAACAGGAACATATGACTGAATCTTGAGAGATTATCAGAGAATGTAACGAAGTACAAAGAACCAGTCTTGGCATGTGTAGACAGGGGACCTACATACATCAACATGTATCATCCCAAGAGTTCACTAACTCTTTCTCTGTTTCCAGTAAACGGAGCTATGGTCATCTTATCTCTGTGACATGACTGGCAAGTTTCATAAGTGTTGCGCCACGGCAGCGCCCCGGCCTCGTACTCGAGGCCAAAATGCGGAATCAAAATTTTTTTCCTTACTCCGAAACCGGCGCTACCGCGGACAATGAAAACCCGGATCGTAACCATTAACCTAATGCTAGCAATCAAGAGATAGGGTGAGAAGTATACCGAGTGATCCGAGTCCTCCGGTCTTCTCGTCATCGTCCCGATCTCCCGCGGAAAGTCTTGCCTCCACATCGTCGCCTCCTCGCCGGAAAGGGCACCACAATGCCTGCGTCTTTTACGGGCTCCCGCCTCAATACCGAGGCAACTCGAGCATGAAGCCGGCAACTCGACATGCTCAAGATATACTGTAGAATGTGTAGTGTAGTGTCTCACTTGGGGTTTGTTGCCATTTGAAGATGATGGAGGAAATGAGATAAGAAAAATGGTGCTTGCATTTTTCTAGCATGAAAGAGATCAAGAAATGAAACTCTCAAGAAGAAGATCTCTTCTTCTTCTTCTCTCTTTCTTTTTCTTCTTCTCTCTTTTCTAATGAAAAACTTATCATCCAAATGAGAATGGTGGAGGAGGTAATATGAAGCATGAAGGGAGGTGAGTGTAGGAGAAAGCAAGTGGTAACCATATCAAAAGCCATCATAACAAACTCACATCAACTCTAATCAAAGATCAAATTCTTTCTCATCACTTCTAATCTTCATAAAGCATGAAAAGAAGAATGAAAGGAATGGAATCTAAAAAGGTTATCATAATAAATCATCTTACAAATAAAACCTCCACCAAATGTAATTTGCAAAACTGCAAATTACCCCCTCCATCAGAAAAGTCCGGCCGGAAAAGAACAAAGGAAAACCGGCCGGAACGGAATACAAACTGGCAACTCCAGAAAACTGGTCCCGTAATAAATTACAGGAAAACCCCGATACTGTGCATACACACCCGCATCTGTATTCCGACCGGATACAAATGCAATGAGACAAAATCTACACTGTACTAAACTAGTACCGGCTTAAACCAAAGCCGGCTAGTGAAATCCGTTCGATCCTGATCCGTGCAATACCGCACGTATCTGATCGAACCCTGCCATATAACTATACGGCCACTAGTACAGCCTGTCCGATCCTGATCCATGCAATACCGCACGTATCTGATCGGACCCTGCCATATCTCCATACGGCCTCTACAGCGTTTCGCCCGAAAGCTTGAGTAACTGTAAGTGTGGTGGACTCTAAAGACTCGTCAATACTATGGCTGTGGATTTAACCACTGGCACGTCAGAGGTATAAGCCAATACGTGACGGGCCACCAGCTATTGACCAAAAGGGACGTCGATGAGGAAGCTCACCCCGACACCCAACTGAGCCTGTCAGTGACAATATCCGTACAGTCCGGTCCGTTCGTCTATGAGTATCGCATGGCGGGCCTAGGGGGTTGGTGAAAGTCAGACCCCCAAAAGCGGTACAAGTCGTGTCGGAGTGTAGCCCAGAACGCCCTGAGATACTACTGGAATACCTACCAGTAAATCTCCTGCCTCGGCCGAGGGCTTTGCGTAATGGCTCTCCTAGACACAGCGCGACCTCACCCCCAATACCGGGAGAGACGAACCCCTGCAGATCCGCTCACTGCCTCCATGTGGCTCGGGACTGTACCCAACTAAAACCTGTTTGCACGACTCCTTTGAGCCGTGGTAGGGTAGTAATCAAAGCACAGTGGGAACTCACACGAGACAAATGACGATCTCAGGTCGATGAACTAACCTGTACACATGTCACCAGGGAACTGCTATCTGACGTCTGATATAAGACCAACTAGCAGGTTCCCGGCGAGTCCTGTCCGGTGTACTCATAACCCAATGAGCACCTGTATACATCTTAGGTGAACCAACTGACACCAGTGGCTTGTGAGACCGGCCACCGCCCCTCGTCGGGGTCTCGACTGTATACACTAGTCTACTAATGGAGTATCGATGCCCTGTCTCGAAACTCCTACGACTAGGGACCTTTTAAGGATGTGCTTATAGACTACCAGCTCCCACGTATATGATCGCCATCATACTGCTAGCAGTCAAGCAAGAATCCTAGGGGCTCTATCAACGTGTAATAGCGACATGTCAGGTCACCTAAAGCAGTACACGATGATAAAGATAAACCAGATAGCATACTATCATCTCGAGTAAGACTGTCCTACTGGGATAGGTCCTCCCTCAATCATTGCAATCACGTGCCTGTGATCCAATAATTGACTCTGAGGGCACTATCTCCAACAATCTCCCACTTGCACTCAAGGCTAATTATTGCGATGCCGCATACTCACAGCCCATGTGATACCGAACACCCAACTCCTCTACTAGTCAGTCTCACAAAGCTCGTTTGTGAAACTTTTGCGTTCGAGGAATAGCCTCAGTGAGTGGATCCGCTGTGATGTTTCTTTCTATGTCTCTCTATATCTCAAGTTCGCGGAGAAAGCCATCTCCCGAAATGAGCAATACCTGTCTTAGAATGTCTGGATGTCTGATGGGACTTAGCTCATAAATGAACTTCAAATCCAAACTTCTTAGACTGTATCGTCAACCGAACTTAATCAGTATCCTGCGCCAAGCCTCCCTCAGTATTGCCTTGGACCACCTGTCCAAAATACTGCCCCTCCTCAGAAGGAAAACTATAACTCTGACAACCTCCTTGTCGTCCATGTCACCTTGGAAGCCTGGAATGATAACTGTCTCCCAAATGAGGCTGTTGTTATCATATCCCTAGAACATCCACTTATGTTCTAAGACTGCTTCCGACTGTTTCTCCAGGATTGGATCAATATCAACTTATTGCATCTAGTGCAAGAACAACATCTGGTGTGGTACTTGACATCTCATGATTGACTCAATTGCCTAAGCAAGTGATCTGCCAATCATGAGTATCCCTCTCCCCTTTAGTCTATAAGACCCCTTCAGAGAGGGTGACTCCATCAACTGCAGGTACACTACCGTGTCAGGAGTTGTCCATTCTAAATACTCATAGAATGCTGTCAAGGTACCCAGATTGGGAAACCACCCAAATCTAGATCTAAAACCATAGATCAAGTAACCAGTATGTCTGATATAATATCCAAGTCCCATGTGGAGAAACCACTGTGTGACGACCAAAGTATAACCGATCGTAGTATAGGAATATCACTTCCTACTACCTTCTCAACAGATCCACCCCCTATTCTGATGACGTCAAACCTATGACTGTCACATCAGAAATAGATGATCTATCTCCGCTAAATCTGCTTTAGTCTATAAATAAACACAAGCCTGATGTCCACCAATGCTTCCGCTGCTCCCACTGACTACGACAACCCTCTGGCAGAGTCATATAGACGTGCACTTCTAAAACTAGTTTAGAACGACGCTATACTCATCCTCCTGCCGGGTCTCGCAGCCTGGAACAACAACAATGGCAAGTGTGGGTAAACAAGAACTTCCCTGTCACCGTCCTTGAGGCTACCGGAGTACCTCTCGGGTGCCTGAAGTTACCCACCTTATCTGCGGAGTGGCTAATGGAATGTCAAATCAGATTGAATCTTTAGGTTCCTTATCAAATCTTCAGTAATCGTTTGTGGTTCTGGAATCACTTCCAGTTCTACCATACTCCCACTACTTTTTCTGAAAAAATCCATTTTTAATAAAAACTGTGGCGAGTTTGGAACAATATTGCTATTGTTCATCCAGATGGTAGAAAGTCAACCCTCGTCATAGCCTGGGTCAACCCACAAACAGCCATTACAGAAACGTGCCTTGAGTTGTCCAGTGTCTGGTTTTAAGCATAAGCCGGACAACTCCCCGTACCTTAACAATGTCAAGATATGAACTGTTCTATATCCAATATAGAAACAGAGGCACTGATTTAATTGAACCAGATTCAAATCATGCAGCTGTCTCCAGTGCATGTCAACTAAATGGAAGGAGGCCGATCAGCGTTACTCAACTTAGGAATGTTTCCAATTATGAGTAACCTGAAAGAGAAGCTAGTTCTCTTAAACATTACTATCAACTGAATACCATACACAAGTATCTACATCTTCGATCACTTTGAAGAATCCCGATACTTGCTATACCTGGTTCTCTACTCTATTCAAATACCCATAATTCCTCAAAACTTAGACCCTGTGTTTCTACGAAACACATGTCTATGAACTAGAGAAGTTAAAAGTAAACAGAATATAGTACGAGGACCAACCCCTCTGTCCTAATGGACACTGGACAACATACAATACTCTGTATAAGTCCGCTGAGTCTAACAACTCTTTCACTGTGTGTCGTAGGTTGAAAACTGTACTTATGGTTAAGAAGAATTACACCGCTGTTTAATGCTCCTTACCTAACCATCCACTGATATAGGTAAATGTCATCGACATAATATCAAAAGGTATATCTCACTCTATGAAAATAGACGTACAGATATATCAATTTGAAATTGGTGCATAACCGCGGATATTCAAAACCAAATAATTGCCGTCCGGCAAACAACCCAGGTGACTTCCTCAAATATCACCGATTACAACGAATCCCGATATAATGAGGATGATCACCCAATTCCCAATAACTTACTCCCACTCATCATCTTGTAAAACCATACAGATGTGAGAATCATACCTGGTAAATACATACCCTGGAGTAAGTGTCTAATCGGAAAATCAGTTTTCCATTAACAGTATACAGTGAAACTGAAACATTGAAATGTTTCTTCGGGGTATCCTGGTATTCCTAGTAATGCCTCTTCCATTATCCAGATTCACAACTATAACCGTATAATTCTTTGCCACCTCTCCAAATCCCTTTATATGTCTTTAGTCATTACCTTCTGTACACCCCTTTAAGCCAAATGGTTTTCTTCCTTCCCTACCGTTCGGCACCAGCCTATGGTTTGGAAGAAGACTATCCAAAAAGCATAAAGGGTGTACTGTCCTAATCCTAGGAGCACTCGCAATGCGAGAGAAGGTGAAGATAAAAGACACCTGAATGTACTTTATTCCTATTTCTCCTGAACCAGGATCCATCCCCGAACTGGAACAAGTTCCTTTCGAGTTCGTATATAACCATACGATGGATTATCCAATAAAATGGGATCTTCGTAGTGATACGGAGTGTCCTGGAGAAATACAAAGGTGATTTAGGATTGGCGAAGAAATACTTGGTTTGGTCGTGAATAGCAGTCGCAACTTACTTTGCCCTCTTACTAATCCCTTGCTTTGTCTGAACTTAATACCTTCTGTACACCGTTTTAGGCTAACTGGTTTTCTTCATTCCCTACCGGTCGGCACCAGCCTATGGTTTGGAAGAAGACTATCCAATTTACGTAATAGGTGTACTACTCCTAAACTAAGGAGTACTCGCAACCTGAGAGAAGGTGAAAAGAAAAGACAACTGAATAATCCTATCCGTTTTCTCCAGAACCAGAAACCATCCTCGAAGTCCTTCGAGTTCGTATATAACCATACGATGGTTTTGTCCAATGGAAGTGGACGTTCGTAGTAATACGGGGTGTCCTGGAGAAAAGGGTAAAAGTAGGAGTGGCAATGAGGTCTGCAACTCTGACAATCCAAAAGCCAGTGTTAAGAAGGTTCGGTCAACTTGGTCACTGAGTCAAAGTCCAGGGTCGGGTCAATGGTCGCTGCCAAAGAGAGAGAGAAAAGAAACACTCAGCGTGCACTCTAACCTAGATCAGAATGGTTATCACTTTATCTAATCTGGAAACCTCCCACTGTATCTCAAATTTTCCTCCAAACCTGAAAGAAGAATTAGTCGGGGTCACCCGAGGAGTAAACTAACTCATCAGTGGGAATCGGGATCCAACTATCACCGCATGATAACGTGACGGAATCCACTCACGTCACCACACTCCAGAAGGTATGCGCATGTCTGGCAAGTTTCAGTTCTTTTGAAACTCCCGATGTTTGTTTTTACCCCTAGGACCCAAGTGACCTTGACAATGCCAACAAATCAAAGAGTCCTAGTCAAGTTCTACCCGTCATTATCTTGATTGCATTAAACCCACTCGTACGAGTCCTTGACAATGCCAACAAGACCGCACGACTGTCCTAACCAATCCACTTATCCATGTGACAGAAAAGCATTACATAGCTACCGAACACTACGCCACGGCAATGCACGACAAACGCAGCACGAATACTAAGTAATACTAATCTGAAATGACGGAGGGCTACGACTGGTTTTTGGCGAAAAACCTTTAACGTAATGAACTTGATATCGTTGAAGGAACTGGATAACTTTTTAGAAAATATAGTGACGAAAACCTTTACTAAAGAGGTCACTCCCGGTGAAGGGATCTCGGCTCTTTCCCCGTAGAATGAGGTGCAGGATATTCCAACTGAATATCACGATGCAAAGCAAAAGTAATCGGCTATAGTGAAGTTAATGCCCTGACGCAAACTTCTGTCCAAGGGGTCACTCCCGGTGAAGGGATCTCGGCCCTTGCCTCGTCGACTGAGGAGCAGGATATTCCAAATGAATACCACGATGCAAAACAAAAGTGAACGTCCTTGCAATAACAGCTTTTTTTTTTGAAAAGTGTTCCAACAACATCAGAATAGGTTTGTTTATCTTGCATTGATCCGAATCAACGCAGTCCCATCAATTAATCACACCACAAAGAACGAAAATATACTGACGTACGTATATGCCATCCGCATTCGCCACTGGGTCCCGTCATCAGCCGTTAGGTTAGCTAACTAACGGCAGAGCGGGGACTGGACTAGCGCGGATGTAAAGCATATACAACATCTACTAATATATATACCAATATATTATATTTCGCTCAAGGCGTGATAAGAAATGCAACATCACAGAAATGTACAGCATCACAGAACAATACAGATATCTGGAAGCCCCGGGTTTCACAGAGCCGCTGCTGAAACCCGACGTTCCCCTGGTCGTGTGGATAGCCTGTGCAATGAAAACCCAGCCCCCTACGGGCGCGGCAAGTCACCCGCCAAAACCTGAAGCGAGGCAGCTCCCTCCAGCACCGTTAATGGACCACCCAGCACTTCACGGAATCCACGCCTGGTTGATGACGAAAACCTTTAACAAGTCTAGCTTTGAAAGTCTCAACTCTTCCATGTACACCAAGTAATCTTCTCAAGATATACTTGCTCCTGATGGGGATTTAACCCTTCAGATATAGCAACCAAAGTCCATACTTTGTTGGTGTATAAGGATTCCATCTCAGATCGATAAACATCCAGCCATTCTTACAGAGTCCCACTCCTGATGGCCAGCTCGAAACTAGTTGGGTCATCATCTCATGAAGCAATCCTCGCTCCCACTGTCATAGAGAAACCGAAGTATCTCTCAGGTGGGTGAGAAACCCTACTAGATCGGCGGAGAGGCTGAGGTTCGTTGGTAACTACTGAATCCTTTAGTTCTATCAAATCATCAGCTGCAGTTTGTATAGCTGGAACCTTTCCAGTTCTACATTACAGACCTTGCCTCGAGCTTGTCCGGATTTTGCTTTTAGACATAGGCCGGACAACCCCAAATCTTAACTATCTTAAGAGATGGGCTCTTCCCTTATCATATCAAATATGAAGTGGTAGGCAACTGATTTGATTTGAACCCTATTCAATAGGTATGCAGCTTCATAAGTGCATAACTCCCAAAAGGAAACAGGTAACTCAGTAGTACTCATCATAGAGCACACCATATCAAATAGGGTGTATCTGCTCCGCCCCGATATACCATCGTGCTATGGTGTATACGGAGGAGTAATGCCGAGAGAGAATCTCATTCTCCTTTAGAATAGTCCAGGATTTCCGTGCTCAAGTATTCTCCTCCTTGATCTCATCAAAGGACATAATACTTATACCCGTATTTTGGTTCTCTACTTCTAACTTATATTCTGTGAATATCTCAAAAGGTTCGGACTTGTGTTTCAACAGGAACATATGACTGAATCTTGAGAGATTATCAGAGAATGTAACGAAGTACAAAGAACCAGTCTTGGCATGTGTAGACAGGGGACCTACATACATCAACATGTATCATCCCAAGAGTTCACTAACTCTTTCTCTGTTTCCAGTAAACGGAGCTATGGTCATCTTATCTCTGTGACATGACTGGCAAGTTTCATAAGTGTTGCGCCACGGCAGCGCCCCGGCCTCGTACTCGAGGCCAAAATGCGGAATCAAAATTTTTTTCCTTACTCCGAAACCGGCGCTACCGCGGACAATGAAAACCCGGATCGTAACCATTAACCTAATGCTAGCAATCAAGAGATAGGGTGAGAAGTATACCGAGTGATCCGAGTCCTCCGGTCTTCTCGTCATCGTCCCGATCTCCCGCGGAAAGTCTTGCCTCCACATCGTCGCCTCCTCGCCGGAAAGGGCACCACAATGCCTGCGTCTTTTACGGGCTCCCGCCTCAATACCGAGGCAACTCGAGCATGAAGCCGGCAACTCGACATGCTCAAGATATACTGTAGAATGTGTAGTGTAGTGTCTCACTTGGGGTTTGTTGCCATTTGAAGATGATGGAGGAAATGAGATAAGAAAAATGGTGCTTGCATTTTTCTAGCATGAAAGAGATCAAGAAATGAAACTCTCAAGAAGAAGATCTCTTCTTCTTCTTCTCTCTTTCTTTTTCTTCTTCTCTCTTTTCTAATGAAAAACTTATCATCCAAATGAGAATGGTGGAGGAGGTAATATGAAGCATGAAGGGAGGTGAGTGTAGGAGAAAGCAAGTGGTAACCATATCAAAAGCCATCATAACAAACTCACATCAACTCTAATCAAAGATCAAATTCTTTCTCATCACTTCTAATCTTCATAAAGCATGAAAAGAAGAATGAAAGGAATGGAATCTAAAAAGGTTATCATAATAAATCATCTTACAAATAAAACCTCCACCAAATGTAATTTGCAAAACTGCAAATTACCCCCTCCATCAGAAAAGTCCGGCCGGAAAAGAACAAAGGAAAACCGGCCGGAACGGAATACAAACTGGCAACTCCAGAAAACTGGTCCCGTAATAAATTACAGGAAAACCCCGATACTGTGCATACACACCCGCATCTGTATTCCGACCGGATACAAATGCAATGAGACAAAATCTACACTGTACTAAACTAGTACCGGCTTAAACCAAAGCCGGCTAGTGAAATCCGTTCGATCCTGATCCGTGCAATACCGCACGTATCTGATCGAACCCTGCCATATAACTATACGGCCACTAGTACAGCCTGTCCGATCCTGATCCATGCAATACCGCACGTATCTGATCGGACCCTGCCATATCTCCATACGGCCTCTACAGCGTTTCGCCCGAAAGCTTGAGTAACTGTAAGTGTGGTGGACTCTAAAGACTCGTCAATACTATGGCTGTGGATTTAACCACTGGCACGTCAGAGGTATAAGCCAATACGTGACGGGCCACCAGCTATTGACCAAAAGGGACGTCGATGAGGAAGCTCACCCCGACACCCAACTGAGCCTGTCAATGACAATATCCGTACAGTCCGGTCCGTTCGTCTATGAGTATCGCATGGCGGGCCTAGGGGGTTGGTGAAAGTCAGACCCCCAAAAGCGGTACAAGTCGTGTCGGAGTGTAGCCCAGAACGCCCTGAGATACTACTGGAATACCTACCAGTAAATCTCCTGCCTCGGCCGAGGGCTTTGCGTAATGGCTCTCCTAGACACAGCGCGACCTCACCCCCAATACCGGGAGAGACGAACCCCTGCAGATCCGCTCACTGCCTCCATGTGGCTCGGGACTGTACCCAACTAAAACCTGTTTGCACGACTCCTTTGAGCCATGGTAGGGTAGTAATCAAAGCACAGTGGGAACTCACACGAGACAAATGACGATCTCAGGTCGATGAACTAACCTGTACACATGTCACCAGGGAACTGCTATCTGACGTCTGATATAAGACCAACTAGCAGGTTCCCGGCGAGTCCTGTCCGGTGTACTCATAACCCAATGAGCACCTGTATACATCTTAGGTGAACCAACTGACACCAGTGGCTTGTGAGACCGGCCACCGCCCCTCGTCGGGGTCTCGACTGTATACACTAGTCTACTAATGGAGTATCGATGCCCTGTCTCGAAACTCCTACGACTAGGGACCTTTTAAGGATGTGCTTATAGACTACCAGCTCCCACGTATATGATCGCCATCATACTGCTAGCAGTCAAGCAAGAATCCTAGGGGCTCTATCAACGTGTAATAGCGACATGTCAGGTCACTTAAAGCAGTACACGATGATAAAGATAAACCAGATAGCATACTATCATCTCGAGTAAGACTGTCCTACTGGGATAGGTCCTCCCTCAATCATTGCAATCACGTGCCTGTGATCCAATAATTGACTCTGAGGGCACTATCTCCAACAATAAGATGTAAATTCAAACTCATTTAAATATGCATCTATATGTAACTTCAGCTCGTCGGGTCGCATTGATACGACCTAGTCTACAATGCCTCAAGAAGGATTCGTTCATTTCTGAACTCTTCCTCTTGTGTGTGTTCCGTATACTAAAGAACTGTAGTTTGATTTAGAACATCAATGCTTTTAGATAACGTGCCTGATCCGATCAACATTTGATATAGGAAATGTTCAAAACATAATCCAACAATACAAAATTTTATCATTTCTTTACTAATAAAGATACTGATATGATTTTGTATATCAGGTTCGGTATCTAATAACATTCGTTCAGAATCAATGTATTTGTAATACAGGGTGACAGTGACCAACAGACTTGGCTGCAACTCTTGTCCCGTTTTCTGTCTCATGAAACTTATCACCCGTTCTCAGTATTTCTACCTATCTGTAGCCCTATGTAACAGATTACATATCTGGGATCCTGATCTGGTATCACATACCCAGGACGTAGAGGATACAGAGAAACAGTTCTTTGTAACGAACACACCCGAAGATGATGCATCAGCATGCACTCTCTTCGTTTGGGCGGCACGGGAATTCTGGTAATCCCCTATTTCCTGCTCGGTCTTATAACAATTATAAGTTGGAGCGGGACCAACGTTCCCCAGCTCAGTATAACAAGCGGGTTCGGTCAATATTCCGTATTATTATCTTGATTAAGGCGTGATATGGTCGCTACCTGGAGAGAGAGAGAAGAAAACACTCAGCGTGCGCTCTTGCAAGAATAGATTGGTTATTATTTTATCTAATCAGGATGGCTCCCACTGCTTTTTATAAAATCTTCCTTCAAACCCTAAAAGGAAAGACTAGCCGGGATTAATTACACACTACAAGTTCGCCAATCTTTCAGCCAGGCCAGTGTCGGTACTTTGAGGGAGGTTCCCCGTGCTTTCGCACGAACCTAATTAATGTAAACCTCGTTTTCCCAGAGGCGTAACCCCGTTGACACCTTTCTAGACACCTACTTGATCGGCTAATTGTAATGTATAAAACTCTCCCAGGAGTAACACTTACTCGCAGCGGGTATCGGGATCCAACTATCTCATAGAAGATATGCAATCTCATTGCAAATTTCAACACTTGAAATTCCCGATAATATTTTGCCCCTAGCTCGCTATGACCTTGACGGAGGCCAAACAACCCATAGTCCGCTAGTCAAGTTCAACCCGTCATTTCCTGATTGAATTAAACCCACCCGCACGACCCTTGACGGAGGCCAAACAACGCCGTACGAATACCCTAATCCAATCTCATCATATGCTAGCAGATAAGCACTAGTTAGCTACCGTACACTACGCCTTGACGGAGGCCAAACAACCGCAGCACGAATACTAACTAGTACGTATCTGAAATGACGGAGGGCTACGACAGGTTTTTCTGAAAACCTATTGCGTAATGAACTTGATATCGTTGTAGAATCAAATGATTTTAAAATGGAGTGTTTTTTAGGCTTTTCTAGTTTTGCTAAAGGAGTCACTCCCGGTGAAGGGATCGTCGGTCCTTTCCTCGTCGAATGAGGTGCGGGATATATCATATATATCACTGTGCAAAGCAGAACTCTTAAAAGCAATCAAAAGACAAACCGAGTGTGTAGCATCTGCTAGTTATTGCTAAAGGAGTCACTCCCGGTGAAGGGATCTCGGTCCTTTCCTCATCGAATAAGGTGCAGGATATATCACATATACCGCTGTGCAAAGCAAGAACTGTAGCTACCTGTTTTATTTTGAAATTCGATTCTACAACATCTTAGGTTTCTTTTATTTCATTAATCACATTAATGAAGTCCCATCATTAAAGTACCTAAACATCACAGATAAATACGACGTACACTTATGCCATCCGCATTCGCCTTGATGTCCCCTCGTGCACCGTTAGGTTAGGTAACTAACGGCAGAGCGGGGCAGGGCTAGCGCGGGTGTAAAACATAAGTAACGCCTATATAATATATCATATATACTATATACTGTATCTATCATAGAACATCACATGATCACATCACAGATATCGCAGCAGAAGAATGATATGAAATATTGGATATACTAGGACGTCCGTGTTTTCAATACGAGCCAGTATAAAACACGGATTCCACGGTCGCGATGAATAGCCAAACCCACACCCCTAGACCCCTACGAGAGCGGCAAGCAACCTTACCAATTCTAGAGTTAGGAGACCCGGACTCGACTCCTCGAGTTGGTCTCCAACTGGACCCCAGAACCCGGTTACTTGTGCTCTCCTCCTTCGGTCTATCCTAGTGCGGAAAAGGAAATAATATACAAAATGTGACATCTTCCGCAACCTGGAAGTGCCCCAATAAAAGAATATTACATACAAGTTTTTACATGAATGAAAATGAAAAACACTCATCTCACATAAAAACCCCCGGCTATTTAAACACGACGATCCAATATAACATATCCAGCAACACATAACATCACATGTCATCAACGTAAGTAAATATGCGCATCCCAATTGTCGTTGACATATAGCAACGAAACCGGCGATATCACATATTACACTTACGGTCACAGAAAAGAAAATGTAAAACTACAACAGTTGGAATCCGCAACCACCTCAGACATCGCATGCCTGACCAAATGAATTACTTAGACATCACATGCCTAACAATTATAAACCCCGCATTTTAGTCTCATTATCGAAAACTCTTTTCAATATCAAGTCGGGCAATTCAACAAGATTCCCGATATCCTGATCGAATGCTCGTCGCAAACTTCAATAGGCGGCCGCACCCCCGATACTGTCGACGAAGTGCACCAAGGCGGAACACTGCCACCGCGAGCACCCGAACAGATGCTTTCGGCGACGGGGTTCTCCTACAGTTACTTGGTCGGGGCTATGGGGTGTAGCTGTCTATTAAGTTTACCTGGCGAGTATCCGCGTACGCTACGTGATTGCGACGGACTTTTGATCACATCAAAATTCCGTGGCAACCGATCAAGTGAGACTAAACTGCTACGTTTATAATATTCATTCCGTTTTCTCATAACAACTTGCGAATTCCAATTATTGTATCCCATTCCAGATAAACAGAAAATGTTAAACTTTTCGATCGAACAGTCAAACACCCAAGTTTTCCCGATACAGCTCAACACATGAAATAAGTCTAACAACATTCAGTTCGTGCCTCAGTACCAACGGTCCAGCCGTAGAAGGGTTAAGCCAACGCCTCACATGTGGCACGCCGTACTCCCCCAAACCCGAAGGTTCAAAAGGCAGTTCAAGACGGTCACATAATCGAGTTAAGGTTTGTTGTCTTCTAGAGGGTCCATCGAGTTACTTGCACTACTTAGAACGTCGTTAAACTACGGAAAAATCCAACACTTGGAAGTTTCCCGACAGGGGAAAAATTGGGTATTTATATCCGGTCGAACTTTTTAACATATTCTAATATTTATCCGGAAAGCCACACAGACAAAATTTGATAATCCGATCGAACAATCGAATCCCCAAAACAACCCAGAAAAATTCAACTCTTGAAAAAATATTAAAAATACCCAGGAAAACCAGCACAGTTAAATAGGAGTTACTGTGCAAACATCACCACACAAAACGACAAACAGGCCGCGTTTCCGCCGCACGAGCCATGCTCGTGCCGCGGAAGCGCGGCGCTTTAATGGAATTAGGGTTACGAATTGCACAGTTACTCTTAGATTTTCCTGCATGTTTTTCTGCATATTTTTAATATAGAAAAACTCACTGTTTTCAAAAATGTACAGAGAGCATTCTCGGGTGTGGGTTTCGGGTTCGTTCGGGTTTCAAATTCCGTCTGGACTTCGCCTAAGGCTCTAGCTAGGCTCTGATACCACTGTAGGGTTCCTAGGCACACAGTAGAGGTCTCACAAGGCATCGAACATGCCATTTTCAAAAATTCTAGGTGCCGAGAGACCCGACTACGGATCGTTTGCTAGAAAACTAGGCGAAAAACAAACTAGTTAACAACTTAACTAAAGGGATATCGGAAATACAACCTTTGTAGATCCGGTGCTCCACCTCCATAGCTCCGCAACGAAGTCCTCTCCGCTGTCCAAAAAGAATCCGGGCTCTAGCGTCGACTTCATCGGAGAATAAGTGAGCTAGGTCGTCGATGTCGATGCCGAAGATGATCTACGTCGAAGCATCGCAAGATCAAGCTCTCACTTCACCAAGTCAAGAAACTTGTGAAGGAAACACACTCTACTACTTGGCAAGAGGTAGAGGATGAAGAAATAGGAAGTGGGTAGACTTTAGAATTGGATTTCTCACTTGTTTCATCAATCCACCATTGATGAAGAAAGCTTTTCTTCTTTGAAGAAGATGAAGAAGAAGAAGCTAATTGTTATGATAAGTTAATTAAAAAGAAAAGAATAATCCAATCTTTATCATAACATGACCATGGTTATGTGTAGAGACTAAACCCAAGTTAAGTGAATGGTTAGGTTAGGAATGAAGACAAAAATGGTGACTAAGTCAAAGTATTCATGAAGCTTCATGAATTAACAAAAGAATGCCACCATTTTTCTTTTCTTTTCCTTAAATGAATAATGAATATAAATAAATGAATAAGTATATAAAACCCTAACCATTCATATAACCATGGTTTAATCTTTACACAAGCACAAGTCAACAAGTATCATCAAACATGATACAATAAAATGCACAAAAAGTATATCACATATACAACTTGTACATCCAAGTGAGAAAATCCATCTAAAGTGAACCGATACTAGTTAATGCAAAGTAATATATCAAATATATAATTATGCATTAAATCATTAAATCAACACTTGATTTAATGATCCGGTCATATCGCATATAACCGACTAATATCAACAGTAACAACTTATCGAATCAACACTTGATCCGATAACCCGGCTATATCTCATATAACCGATCAATGTCACATATCGCGAGAATCGAATACAGTATCACATACTGGTATCATTCTCGGTCCCGCACATATCTCATATGCACACCTATTTCGTTTCGCTTGAGCCAGGAAACCTCTGTGTAGGACTCTAAAGACTCGTCAATACGCCGGCAGCAGGTGATGATCATATCAAACACCCACAAGCCGCAAGCGGTCTGCTAAACGTAACGGCCACCCGGGTATTGAGCGATCTGAAGATCGACGAGCAAGCCTGCTCACACTCCAGTGAATCCGACCAGTAACACTACCGTACAGTCCGGTCTGATCGTCTGATATGTCGCATATCACGCCTAGGGGTGGTAAACGTCAGACCCCAATAGCTCAATAAGTCGTGTCGATATGAGGTCTATAACTATTCGAGAAACTACTAGTAACACTTACCAGTAAATCTCAGCAACCCTGGCCAGGGATTTCCTGTTATAGCCAATCGAACACAGCGCAACATCAACTCCCTATACCGGGAGAGACGAATCCCCTCCTATCGCTCATTGCCTCCATGTGACTCGGGACTGTACCCAAAAACCACCGTTTTGCACGCCCTCTTGGACGTGGTAAGATGGAAATCAAAGTATAGTGGGAACCACACAAGACTCTATGGCGATCTCGGGTCAACAGACTACTCTGTACCAGTGTCACCAGAGAACTGCCATCTGACGTGAGGTATAATACCATCTGGGAGTTCTCGGCGAGTCCGTCCAGTGTACCCAGTCTCTACTGAGCACCCGTATATCATCTCTGATGTCAAACACCAATGGATATGGGATCATCCATCGCCCATCTATATGGGTCGAGAAGGTACACGCTAGTCTACTCTGGTATATCGATGCCCCGTCTCGATACACCCACGACTAGGGACTTTGAAGGATGTACTTATGGACTACCATGTCCCCACTAGTATGATCCGCATCACAGTCCAGGTAGTCAAGTACAGATCCTAAGGGCTTTACCAACATGTAACAGAGAGACACCCAGCATACACGTTAAGGTAAAGAGCAACCAGATAGCATACTATCATGTCGAGCAAGAAAGTCCTCCCTATATATGTCCCAGCATCCACTACAATATACATCCTATGTACAGTAATGGCCTCTAGGGCATACATATAACTAACAGTATGGTCACCTGTCTTCAAAACTTTGCTATTTCTCAGCCCCTGCATGGAATTGCAAATGTGAGAACCTGAACCGGTATCTAATACCCAGGATGCAGAGTTTATAGAAAAACAATTTTCTGTCACAAACACACCTGAAGCGGAAGTATCGCCATGGTTCCTCTTCTTGAGATCCAAGTACTCAGTACAGTTGCGCTTCCAGTGTCCCGCTTTATGGCAGTAATAACATTCCCCTTTCCCCGATTCCCCAGCCGTGGACTTGGCTTTCCCTTACCCTTTTTAACTCCACCTCTAGGTTTGGTAGTTTTCTTCTTCATCTTTCCCTTGGCCTTGGCCTTCGGGCGAGAGGAGGAAGATGGCCCAGCAATCAAAGTGGGAGTCTTCACTGCTTTGAGCGTGCTCTCTGCACTTCTTAACATATTGAGAAGTTCAGGTAGTGACTTCTCCATGTTGTGCATGTTGAAGTTAACTACAAATTGAGCAAAGGCAGGGGGAGAGACTGTAAAACAATATCAATATATTGTTCGTTCTCCATTGTCCATCCAAGGTCCTCAAGTTCTTCTATAAGAGCTATCATCTTCAGAACATGGTCACCTACTGGTATGCCAGGAGCCATCCGCATTTGAAACAGCTTTCTAGATGCTTCGTATCATAGGACACGAGATTGCTCCCCATACAACTCTTTTGTATGGAAAAAGATGGATTGAACATCCATCTGCTCGTGCTGCTTTTGATGTGTGTTATCCATTGATGCAAGCGCGATGCATTTGGCCGTGGCACAGTCAACGTCCCATGTCTGGTGGATTTCCCTATTCGCAACTGAAGATTTAAGACCTGGGACGGGTGGGGCTGGGGCCGTGAGGACATATGATACCTTATCATAAGTCAATGCAAATGTTAATGTTCCTCAGCCAGTCTTTATAATTAGTCCCATTCAGTTTATTTTTCTCTAGTAGAAGCTTAAGTCCTGTCATTAGTATCTGCCATTACGAGAAAGAAAAGAATACACTCAGCGAAAGCTCTTGCAAAGATCAGATTGGTTATTTATCTTATCTAATCGATGTCTCCCACTGCTTTTATCAAATTTCCCTTCAAACCTTAAAAGGAAAACTAGCCAAGATTAATTACATTCTACAACTTCGCTAACCGTTCAGCTAGGTCAGTGTCGGTACTTGAGGGAGGTTCCCCGTGCTTTCGCACGGACCTAATTAAAGTGAACCTCATTTTCCCAAAGGCGTAGCCCTGTTGACACCTTTCTAGACACCTAATAGGTTAGCTAATTATAAAGTGAAAAGCTCTCCTGGGAGCAACTCCTGCTCACAGTGGGATCAGGATCCAACCATCATATGAAAAGTACGCAATCTCATTGCAAATTTCAACTCATGAAACTCCCGATATGGTTTTTACCCCTATTACTCATGACCTTGGCTATGGCCAACAAATTACAAACACTAATCAAGTTCAACCCGTCATTTCTTGATTAATTAGACCCATTCACATGACCCTTGTCTAAGGTCCACAAAGTCACATGCCTGTCCTAATTAATCACATCATATGCTATATAGGAAGACATCACTTAGCTACCGTACACTACGCCTTGGATAAGGTCAACAAATATAGCATGAATATTAAGTACTCTATTTCCTAAAATAACGGAGGGCTACGGATGTTTTTTAAGAAAACCTTTAACGATTTGAACTTGATATCGTTGAAGAATCAAATAGTTTTCAAAAGGAGTGGCTTAAGCTCCGCAATTTTGAATTGTAGCTTTTTTGTAAAAAGCCGAGTGGATTTCAAATTCGATTCTACAACATCTTTTAGGTTTATTTTTCCGTACATTAATCATATTAATGTAGTCCCATCATTTAAGTTCTTAAGCCATCACAGAAAAGAAACGAAAATAGAACGTACACTTATGCCATTCGCATTTGCCACGGTGTCCCGTTATGCATCGTTATGTTACTTAACTAACGGCATACCGGGACGGGATTAGTGCGGATGTAAAACATAAGTAACGCTTATTATATATCATATATATAATAATACCATTCGTCTCATCATATAAAGCGATCTCATCACAGAATATAAACAACAGAAGCACATATATGAACATATAGGATATACCGGGATTTCCGTATTTTGTATTTAGACAACAATTTAAAATATGGATTCCACGGTCATGATGAATAGCCAATCCCATACCTTAGACCCCTACGAAAGCGGAAAGCGACCCTACCAATTCTAGAGTTAGGAGACCCATTCCCGACTCCTCGAGATAGTCTTCCACTGGACTCTAGAACCCGGTCACTTGTGCTCCCCACATTGGGTCTATCCTAATGCGGAAAAGTAAATAATATATATCAAGGTAACATCATCCTCAACCCGGATGTGCCCCAAATAAAAGAATATTACATACAAATGAATTTTACATGAATGAAAAGAAAAACTCTCATCTCACATAAAACCTCCGGCCATTCAATCACGACGATCTTATACATCATATCACAGCAACACATAACATCTCATGTCATCAACGTAAGCAAGTATGCGTACCCCAATTGTCGTTGACATATAGTGTCACGACCCAAAATTTAGCAAGTGACGGCCCTAAAACTACGTAACGTCTCCAGGCGTAACGTAATTCAAGTAAGCCAAAAAAAACCAAGCAATCTAAATCATCAAAAGTAGTATGTGATAATAATATTGTTAAAACTTTTGAAATCTCAATCAAAATTATTTAAATTCCAAATTTATTTCCATTAAAATTTGGCAGCATCACCTTTGTAAAACAAGCCCCCAAAAAGGGTACAACTTAAATATATAAGTAAAGCATCTCCAACGGGAGCAAATCCATGCCCAAAGGCGGAAAACAACCACCACAATAGATATACGACGCCTTAGCGAAGAAAAAGACGATATAAAGTGAACAACATGAAAATCTCCAAGTCACAAATAATGTACAATATCGTCCTCACAACACGTCTCTAAGTCAACACATGAAAATGGTACAACGAATATACAATGAGCAACATCGGATAACCGCAAAACCCACCTAGCAAAACTGCACCCAGTCAGCCGTAACGGTATCCCCTGCAAAAGATGATACGATGTGAAGAAGATAGCCCTGCCCTTGACTGCTCTGAGGAACAACCTGTACAAACCTGTGGCACAACGGGGGTGAGTTGCCAACTTGTGAATAGTAAATAACATATGCAGGTAATCATAAGTATGCACGTACTGCGCTAATCTATCACATACAAGCTGATAGAAATAAATAGCAATATGTATAAGCAACAGTCATGAAAGGTACTCTATCAGGTACTGCTAATACACGAAGCAATGCATATCAAATAAATGCGGAGTACAGAATAAAACATGTCATTCTCACATTGGGCACATAGGCCCCTCACATCGGGAACATAGGCCCCGGGCACATAGGCCCCTCATATCGGACATATAGGTCCCGGGCACATAGGCCCCTCATCTCGACCATAATATCGGCCCACATATCGACCATAATATCGGCCCTCATATCGACCATAATATCGAAGCAATATGTATAAGCAACAGTCATGAAATGTACTCTATCAGGTACTACTAATACATGAAGCACTGCATATCAAATAAATGCGAAGTACGGAATAAAACATGTCATTCTCACATCGGGCACATAGGCCCTTCACATCGGGCACATAGGCCCCGGGCACATAGGCCCCTCATATCGGACATATAGGTCCCGGGCACATAGGCCCCTCATCTCGACCATAATATCGGCCCTCATATCGACCATAATATCGGCCCACATATCTAATGAATAAGTATATTTACACAGATCATATGATGATATATATATTATAGGTATACATATATAACAGCGTCCCATACCACCGATATATATATATATATATATATATATATATATATATATATATAACAGCGTCCTATACCACTCATATATATATATACATACATGTATATATATCAGCGTCCCGTACCACTGATATATATACACAAGAGTAAAACATCCATAAACATCATATGAAATCCATATATCAATGCGAAATCCATGAAATATAATATATGCAACATAAAACAGTAATATGAGCATATAAAGGAAATCCGCAATTTAACTGCAACACATTATAAAATATATCATGCGGTTCCAAATTCTCCGAAACCAAACGCAATATCATATAAAGGTGAACATGTAGCTATAGCCAGGTATGCGTAACCATGTCTGTATAGCAAGATATGTGTATCTACTATCAGTAATAATGTAATACCGTCCATGTATATGTGTAGCTATATCAAGTTAGGTATGTGTATATACATGTCAATAATGATACAATACCCTCCAGGTATATGTGTAACTGTATCAAGGTATACGGGTGTACATGTAAGTATGTATGCAAGATGTACATGTAGCTATGTCTCATATATATATATACCTATCTCTAATGGTACAATACCATATAGGTATATGGGTAGCAAGCATATAGGAATGGCAAGGCATATGTGTAAGCATGTAGTATACAGGTATGCTATATGTCATATGCGAAATGGAATATGAATCAATGTCTCAATGTCCCCAACCAATACAATCGCACGTATGTATAAGTGTTGTGCGTGTCATGACAATTATTGACGATGTGAGTGGCATACAATTAGTGCTCGTGCAACATGAACCGTCAATAATAGTGCAGTGCCAAAGGGTACAAGTACGAGCACAACAAGTAATAATATACAATGAAGTTTATGCACAATCTCTATATGTGCAATATAACATGCGGCTAATATCATATCATATCTAGCCCTGACGCATAACGCCATGCTGGCGATTCCCCTGTAGATATTAAATCTACTCACTGATGATCCTGGCGCTAAGTAAAGCCAGCCACTCGCTTTCCTTTCTTCGAAGCGTCTGAAGTCCCCGCCTGCGTCCCTAAGATCATAAAACATCATAACAAGTGTATATTTGCAATCGACCAATAACACGTACCAACTACGTTTGACCGACGCATCAACTCCAAATATACTCTTAAGTGTTCGTCTAGTGGCTAACGCACGTAGCGACACTACGAAACTAACCCAAGAGCAACAGATACACAAAGACACGAACCGTATCGGATAACGTAACACACGTAGTCAAAATATTAGAAAACAAGCAAAGTGGTCCCAGATTTTTCTACACAGGCAATTTGTAAATGTTGCACATACCACAAGACCGCACACAACCCTAGAGACCCCTACCCCAAAACTCAACACCCCACACACCAGTCAGGCCGCAAATTGCGGCTAGAAGCAATAAATCTGCGGCTTGTTTCAAAAGGAATAGGCTTGGGTTTTATGGTGGGTTTTAGGTCACTACACAAGGTCACTGTGATGGGAACTTTTCCAACATATACCTGGTTTTATAACAGATCATCCGAGACACCAAACTACACTAAAAATACGATATTTACCCAAAACTAAACTTTACGCGTTCAAAACTGAAACGAACAAGCTACGCAAAATTAAGAAGACTTACTTAACAGATTGAGATCATTACCTACTCCCACAAGCTCAATGATCCTAGCTTCCCAAGCTCCAAGGCATCCAAGAGGCAAAACAACGATTATGAAATGATTTGGGTGTGATTTTGTGATGTTTTGTGAATGTTTTGTGATGAGAAGGTAAGTGTTCAGTTGAGGGAAGAGGGAGATGAAGAAAAAGATGAGAAAGAAATAAGTGAGAGAGAATGAGAGAGGGTGAGATGAAAAGAGAATGAGAGGCGAGTGGAGGGTGAGAGGGTAAGTGCACCCTTTGCCATAAATGCAAGCATGTTCTCTACATGAGTCACCATGCCACCTCTTCTCCTTTCCAAAACACAAGAAATATCTCTCGACAAATATCTAGAGGTTTAGGATTAAAGCAAATCAAGGATTGGATTAGCTTAAGGTTGTCATGGTCACTAACTAGATTAGCATAAGCCAACCCTCACATTAACGTGCACACGTGTGTGCAAGCCCAAAACAAATAATAATAGAATATTAATTACTTGTTATAAAATGTGAGGAACCTGAATTGGTAAACGTTTTACAGAAAACCTGCACTATCGCATAATTAACACTAATCGAAATCCTAAGGTGTTACAATCTCCCCTCTTATAGAAAATTCATCACCGAATTTAAAATTCTCACTAGGCATACCTTCGAAGAGATGAGTACAAACTCACAATCTCGCTCGCAGCCACCCAAGTGATCTCCTCACTATACGGCTACGCCAAAGAAACCTCCACAGATGGCAAGACCCTTGACCGATGTTTCTCCACCTGCCGATCCACTAACACTATCGGCTTCCGGTGAACGAAAAGATCGCGTCCAAGCTAAACGGTCTAATGCTGAATCATGTGAGAAGGGTCATGAAGGTATTTACAAAGCATCAACACAAGGAATACGGGATGAATACTCAAAAATCTGGGCGGAAGTGCCAATTTATAGGCAACGGTACTAACTCGCTAAAGGATTTAAAAAGGACCTACAATTCCGGGACTAAGCTCCCCAAAATTCAACATGCCATTCATCGGAAAAATCTGTAGGAATAATTGATCTCCCCCTGCGAACTCAAGTCTGCGACCACCATGGTCGGCATAAGACTTCTGTCTGCACTGGGCCGCTCTCATCCTGACCTAAAACAACTGGATCTCCTCCGAAGCCTCTCGACTAGTGGGGGTCCAAAAATGCTGCTCTCGCGGAGTCAGTAAAACAGACTGGCGATCGACACAACATATCACACAAGGCCTGAAAGTTGCCGTCTGAAACGTCTCCGGATAACCGTTATCGTACCTATCAATGGCAAGTGATGATTCCAACAGCCAACACACAAATAGTACGTACACACAAGCATATTTTCCTGGGTCTGTATAGTTCGCTCTATTTGACCATCGGCCTACAGATGGAAAAGCGGAGCTAAAGCTTAACCCGTACCTAAGGCTTCCTGAAGCTTCTGCCAAAGACGGCTAGCGATCTGGATGTCTCTATCGGATACAATGCATGAAGGAACTCTGTGCAAACGTACAAACTTACCGAAGAACAACTGAGCAAACTGAGCTTAACCGGACGCCAATCACCCAAATGGAGTCACACCCTGTCTAAACCTGGGTAGACACCATAACAAAATTCATGGAGATCTGCTCCCATTCCCACTCTGGAACGGTAAAAAGGTTGCAACTCTCCAGCCGGCCTCAAATGCTCAACCTTAGCTCGTTGAAAAGCCAAGCACCTCAAAACGAAATCCGAAACTTCACTCTTCACCTCTGCCCACTACTAACCAACTAACACGTCACGTTACATCTCGGTGGCACTTGGATGAACACGGAAAGCTGACTGATGTGCCTGCTCTAGGACCTCGCGTCTCTACTCATCAGTATCGGTATACGCCATCGAGTCCCTAACACAGCATACCCTGGTCATAAATCAAGAACTCCGAATCTTTACCCAGCCGAACATGCTCAAGAATCTCTGACAATGAGCATCGGCGGACTGTGCCTCATAAAAACGATTTAGTAAAAGTGGACGGGCGCAGACATGAGCAAGTTGTCCCCTCAGTAGTGACGAACTTAACTGCACTCATCAGTCGTACAAGAACTGTAAATCTGCAGAAGACTGTCTCCGAGCTGCGCACAACTGGAACAAACTACCCCCGGCCTACGACTCAAGCATCAGCTACCACAATCGTCTTGCCATGGGTAATAAAGGATCTCACAATCACAATCCTTCACAAGCTCCATCCAACGGAGCTGTCTCAACAATCAAAACCCTCTACAGGAAGATGTACACTATGCTCTGGTGGTCCGTGAAAATATGACACGACTCTACGTACAAGTAGTGTCCCCAAATCTCCAGCGCAAAACCACCACGGCAATCTCCAGATCATGAGTGTGATAATCCGGCTCGTACATCCTCCAACTGTCGGGAAGCGTAAGCGATAACTTTATCATGCAACATCAGTACACCATCGAGCCCTACTCGCGAAACATCACAACAAAAAACAAAGTCGCCCGATCCAGAAGGCAAAGAAAGATTTGGTGCAGTCGTCACCCGAGTCTTCAACTGCTGAAAAGTCCGCACGCATGCCTCAGTCTAAAGAAAAGGAACTCCCTTCCTTGTCAGTACGGTCTATGGTGCAGCGATACTCAAGACATCCTGCACGAAACGGCGGTAAAAACCGGCTAAGTCCAAAAATCTGCGGACCTCTGTCCCTGATACAAGTCTGGGTTAAAGCTGTATGGCCTCGATCTCCCTCGGTCCATACAAAAACCCTATCCCGTAACCCTATGACCTAGGAAGTTCAACACTATCAAGCCTTAAGGAACACTTTGAGAATTCAGCAAACCGCTGGTGCTCTCCCAATGTCTGCAAAGAAAATCCTTAAGTGCTGCTCACGTTCCTCACGACTCTTGGAAAAGACCAGAATGTCATCTATAACGCAACAATACACTGGTCGAGGAATGGCCTGAGAAACCTGGTTCATCACATCGATGAATGCTGCTAGGGCACTGGTGAGTCCAACGACACCACCAAAAACTCATAAAGCCCTTAGCGTACACAAAAAGCAGTCTTCGGAAGTCATCACTCCGAACCCGCAATTAATGATGACCTGATCCCAAAACAACCTTAGAAACATGTCCTGCACCATGGAGATGATCGAAGAAATTGTCAAGCGAGGTAAAGGATACCCAAATCCGCACCGTAACTCGATTCAATTGACGATCAATCATTACACAACCTCAAACTACCGTCCTTCTCCTTAACGAACAGAGTAGGAGCTCCTCAAAGCAAAACACTCGGACACACAAGTCCCCCTATCGAGCAACTCTGCAGTAGATCCTTAAACTCCCTAAGCTCCACCGGAGCATCTGGAACAACGTCAGAAAACTCTCGCACGATAGGAACCCGGTCCAACGAACCCACTGTGGCTCCATATCATAAATGAAAGCCAAGAATCCACGACATCCTCTCCTCTAAAGCCGACTAGCGGAAAAAGGCTGATTTCAAGCTGTGAGGGGCGGCACCACAGTCCCCCTGCACGACAAGAACTGACTCGTCGGGAAAACAGAACCTGACTGTCTTCTCGCTACAGTCCACAGACGCATATCACGTACCTAACCAGTCCATGTCCAGGACAACGTCAAAGTCCAACATCTCTAGAATGATCAAATCGACGGACGAATCTCAATCTCCTACCTTATTGGCACATGACTGAAACACGTGTCGTGCAACCAAAGGATCACTAACAGGAGTTAACACAACAAACGGCTGATCTAGTATACACGACTCTCGGCTCAACCACGACACAAAGGGTGTAGAACAAACGAGTGCATAGATCCTGTAACACCTTAGGATGTGTTTAGTGACTTTTATATTTAAATAAAGGGTTTTTAAAAAAAAGTTTACCAAATTGTGTTTCAAATATTTTTCCTAATTTAATAAATATTTTTCTAAAATTTTCCTAGGCTTGCACACACATGTGCATGTAAACTAGGATTTTTAAGTGAGGTAATACCATGATTAGTAACCATGGTGGGTTAATCATGGGGATTAAGTCTTTTGGGTTTTAATTAAGTTTAATTAGTTTTTTTGTATGGTTGCTTTAATTTGAATTTTTCTTTGGGTGTTGACTTGGTGAGAATGAGAAAGAGAGAGAATGCATCATGGCTTAAGCCATGCTTGCATTTAATGAGGAGAGAGAGAGGAGGGGTTGACATTGGGGTGATGATTTTCCTCTCATTCTTTGTTCTTTTCTCTCTACCTCACTCACACACACCCACTTACCTCCACAGCAGCAACAGCACCATCTCAGCAGCAGAAGCAAGCAGCACAGCAGCAGCAAGCCACAGCAGCAGCAAGCAGCAGTAAGCAGCAGCAGCAACAGTGAGAGTAGCAGCAGCAGTGAGCAACAGCAGCCCCAACTCCAGCTGCAGCTCCTTCCCTTCACTTCTTCTTCTTCCTCCAGCTCCCTAGGGTCGAGTGTGGGGTATATTTCCTGAACTTACTCCCTAGTATACTTGTTTAGTGTAGTTTTGCTTCGGTTAGTGGTTATTGGTGCGTTTTAGTGCGATATGAGGTGATTAGTAGGAACCTTGAGCAAGTGATGTATGATTTGGTTTTAGTAGGTTGATAGAGTGTTGTTAGGGCCTTTTTAACCCGGCTTAGCCCCCAATTGCACTAAAATACCACCAGATCCCTATTTGATGCGAATTCATCGTTTTTTCTAAGCAAAATTTGAGTTTCTGAAAACTGCTATCGACCCGATGAGTTCAGATTAAATTTGAGAAGACTGCAGTATAGTTGTTAGGTGCTGATACCCCAGATAGAACCCGACCCCCATATCCTTTGTTCTGGTCGCCGAAATATTCGATCTGGCCGCAATTTGAGGCCAGATGGGTAGGGTTTGGGTTGAGGTTTTGTCCTATAGGTGTCTGTTGCAATCCTTAGACCCATGGCATGTGCAATTTTGTTTGGTTCTTACTGCAGAAAAATCTGGGACTATATACCTATTTCTTGTATTTTAAACCTTCGCGACACGCGTGATACGCGTGTGGGTTTGGGGTTTCTGCGTATCGCGACGCATCAGGGTAGTTTCAGGCGCGTGATCACACGTTTTAGCATATCGCGCACACGCGCGATTGGTTTACGACACGTGTTTCTAGTTGGAACGTAATATCACGTTTTTGTGAAATTGAGCTTATGTGTGATATATGTTATGTGATTCTAGGTTCGCAGGCGAGTGAGACGGACGCTGCGAAGAAGGGAAAGCACGTCGTCGGCTACACTTAGCGCGAGACTTCGGTGAGTAGATTTAACATCTACGGGGATATCTCCCGCATGGCGTTATGCGTCAGGGCTGATAGGACCTTATTATTATATGTTGCATTTACCTCATGGACTGTCATTGCATATTGCATTCCCTGCTGTATGTAGGCTTAGAATTGATAGAACACCGCACTATTACTAACGGTTCATGTTGCACGAGCACTAATCTGCATGCTACACACACACCGTTAGTAATTGCCATGACACACTCACTGTAGAACTGCCATGATTATATTGCTGTAGTTCATTTCATATATGATTCGATATGACTTTCATGGAAATTGGGAGCCGCATGATATCTTTAAAAACGGAAACTAATTTTAAAATTGGTTTTCCCTTATACCTATATCATGGATTGATATACATAGAACATCGCATTGGATTTACTTCTTGGTGTTGGATTTTCATGTGATTTCTGGTTTTGTGGACCGCGGGATTTTTAAGAAAAGATGCACTATTTAAAAACCCGGTTCCTCGTGATATGATATTTTGGTGCATCCACCACGCGTTTTCTCGGTGCTGAGACGTGTGCTTGAAACCCGATTCGAGGAGATGGATGATCCGTTTGCGGGTTCGTGGTGGACCCGGTATAGTTCCCCGGGGCGAGAAATGTTTTCGTGGAGTAGACGATGAGCCTAACAGGGTGGCGAGTACCTACCGGTGTTTGGTTGGACCTGGCGGTTATCCGGAGGATACTGACCAGAGTCGAGAGATGGATGCGGGATGATCCGTACTGCCGGGGCCGAGGGCCGACACCGCAGACGGACCCCGTGGGCTGACCGGACTGACGGAGCCCGATATATGAGGATTTGCGTGTCGATGCTGGACACGAGTATTTTATGATATTTCGGGTGCCGATGTTGGGCACTCGTGATTTCTCAGAGATTTACAGGATTTGAGGGTCGATGGGTGTGCCGGTGCCTGAGTTATTTGGGATTTGGGTGCAGTTTTGGGCACCGATTATTTTCCACGTTTATATTCCGTGTAGATGTTGTTATTCCCATGCTCAGCATTGATTATCATATATCTCATCCTGTAGTCATTTTACCTGACATAGCATTTGCATGATTATTGCACCTACTGCTTGTCGCATATAGATCTTACCTGCTGGCATTTGATAGAGTAGCGCAGTACGTGCATGCTCGCGATTATCTTTATATGTTATCTCTATTCATGAGTTGGCAACTCACCCCCGTTGTGCCACAGTATTTACAGGTTGCCCTCAGCATAGTCGCGGCAGGCTGTCTTTTGCATCTTTTGGCTACAGATACCACTACAGTTGCGGCGAGAGCTGTTTTGCATTTAGGTGGGTTGTGGTATCTGATTACTTTTGTTGTATCCCTTTTTGTATCTAGTACTCTCCATCTACCATTTATGTACTAGACTTAGATACTGTGTGAGGACGATGATGTATATTTTGTATTTTGGTGTCGAGCTCGTGGGAGCCGACTGTTTTTATATGCAATTTATATTCTGTGTTGTTTACTTATTGCTCATTCTTCGCTACGGCGTCGTATATTACTCTTGTGATGATGGTTTCCGCCGTTGGGCGTGATTGCTCCCGTTTGGGAATGTTTTGTTTCATTATATCTCATTTTTACTCATATCCTCCTTTATACCCGGTCTCGGGGCTAGTTTTACAAAGGAAATTCTGCCAAAATTATTTAAATGATTAAGTAATTTTAAAAGAACTTATTGAACTAATTAAGGTTTTCTAAATGTTTTAACTAAATGTTTTCAACACTCACTATTTTTAAATGGTTTTGATTTCTGGGTTCGGCTTACTTAGTCGCGTTACGCCGGTAGACGTAGCGTGGTTAAGTGCCGGTCACGAGTCGAAATATTCGGGTCGTGACAAAGTTAGTAACAGAGCGTAGGTTTTACCTTCGGAGTGTAGGATGACCCTAGTATGATGGAGTAGGTAGCTGCAGCAGAGTGGCGTAGCGTGCGTATGTTCCGCGGCATACTCACGACACGGTACTCCGCCTAAGCGACCTTAGGACTAATCGATTTAAAATTCTTTCTTGGATACATACATTCTTGCGATTCAATTTCCGTATTCTTATCGGATCCTACTTTCCTTTTCAGCCACTATGCCGCCAAGGACTACGAGGGCGCAGAGAGCGGCCGCGAGGGCCGAGATCCGAGTTGACTCGTCCGAGACGAGGACTGATCCGGGCAGTGCACCCGTTGTACCCGAGCAGACTGTTCCTCCCGTGACAGATCAGATCGCCACGCTAGGGGCTGGTATGCAGGAGATGCGCCAGACGGTAGGGTCCAGCATGCAGGAGATGTGCCAGATGATAGGATCGCTAGTTGAGACGCTTCGAGCGCAGCAACCAGAGGTAGCTCCACCCGTTCCAGAGACCATGATGGTACCTACCGCATAGCCAGTTGCCCCTGCAGCCACGGAGGTGATTACAGTATCGCTATCAGAGTTCATGAAGCTGAAGCCTCCGGTCTTCACAGGCACTGATACAGCCGAGGACCCACAGTCTTTCATCGATAGGATGGCCCGGATATGCCGTTCCCTCAGATGCGCAGATACGAGATGGGTCGAGTTCGCGAGCTTTCGTCTGGAAGGTCTTGAGCAGAAGTGGTGTGATGCAGTTGAGAAGGGCAGAGCAGCAGGTCTTCCTCCTATGACCTGGACGGAGTTCGTGACAGTATTTCTAGCTGTTTCCTTCCCCAGAGTGTTAGGGATGCCCGAGCACGTAGATTTGAGTCCTTGCGCCAGACGCCAGAGATGACAGTGGCAGAGTATGACGTGCTGTTTACAGAACTATCAGCTTATGCCCCGTATTTAGTGGCTACCGAGGAGTTGCGAGTCAAGAGATTTGTTCGAGGCTTGCTTACACCACTGTTCCTTGCGATCAGCGCGCAGCACTATGAGACCTATGCAGCAGCTGTAGACGCAGCCCTATTAGTCGAGGAGCGCCTGGCTGAGACTTCGGTAGTTCCAGATCCGAAGAGAGTTCGTACTGGTATATCCACACGAAGACAGACATTCAGACGCTGCGACAGGTATCGTTCAGGCACGGGGAGTGGCAGAGATTCGGGACGGGGCCAGATGTTCAGTTCGTATCCACGAGAGAGTCAGCAGTCGTCGCGGGGTTGCTTTAGATGCGGCAGTCTACTTCACCTTGTTAGGGATTGTCCCGAGACACACCGGAGGGAGGCGGCAGCACCGCATGTTACTTTACCACCTTCACCACCCCAGAAGGCGTTGCCTGTTGTATCTACCATTGCTCCGCGCCAGACTCATATACAGAGTGGTCGTGGGCATGGTGGAGTTGCTCAGAGAGGGCGAGATGACCGAGGCAGAGGGCAGTCAGTCACCGGTGGAGGACAGGCGTGGGTCTTTGCTTTGACGCATCAGGACGCGCAGGCGTCCAATGCAGTGGTTTCAGGTATCTTTCCTGTATGTACAGTTGATGCACACGTATTGTTCCATCCCGGATCTACGCACTCGTACGTATCCACACACTTCGTGCCGAGTTTGGGTAGAGAGTCCGGTTTGCTTGATCAGCCGCTTGTGGTGACCACTCCTGTGGGAGAGTCGTTTGTTGCTAGGCACGTGTTCTGATCCTGTACCGTCTGTATTGGCGAGAGAGAGTTGCCTGTCGACTTGATCCTTCTGGAGATGTTGGACTTCGACGTTCTTTTAGGCATAGATTGGTTAGCCACGTGCTATGCTTCTGTGGACTGCAACGAGAAGACAGTTAGATTCTGTTTTCCCGGCGAGTTGGTTTTTGTTGTGTTGGGAGACCGTGGTGCCGCCCCTCACAGTGTGATTTCTTCTGTTCGCGCTGGACAGCTTTTGAGGAAGGGATGTCAGGGATTTCTCGCCTATGTTTGCGATGCTCGCGCTACGGAGGTTCCATTGGATCAGATTCCGGTTGTTAGCGAGTTTCCTGATGTGTTCCCTGACGAGCTTCCTGGGTTACCGCCCGAGCGCGACATTTCTTTCTGTTTTGATTTGATTCCTGGCTCGGGGCCTATTTCCATACCGCCTTATCGGATGGCCCCAGCGGAACTTCGAGAATTGAAGGGTCAGTTGCAAGATTTGCTGGATAAGGGACTTATTCGACCCAGTGTTTCTCCTTGGGGTGCTCCAGTCCTGTTCGTCAAGAAGAAGGACGGCAGTTTGCGTCTGTGTATCGACTACCGCCAGCTGAACAGGGTGACAGTACGGAACATGTATCCTTTGCCGCGCATTGACGATTTGTTCGACCAGCTTCAGGGGGCAGGGTACTTTTCAAGGATCGATTTACGATCGGGCTATCATCAGCTGCGGATTCGACATGAGGACATTCCCAGGACAGCTTTCCGTACGCGCTACGGCCATTATGAGTTTTTGGTGATGTCGTTCGGACTCACCAATGCGCCAGCAGCATTCATGGACTTGATGAACCGTATTTTCCAGCCATATTTGGATCTGTTCATCATAGTCTTCATTGACGATATCTTGGTGTATTCCCGGAGTAGTGAGGAACACAAGCAGCACCTGCTGATTACACTGCAGACTTTGAGGGAGCACCAGCTTTATGCGAAATTCTCCAAGTGTGCTTTCTGGCTGGACAGCGTAGACTTCTTGGGGCATGTGATTTCACGAGACGGTATATGTGTAGACCCGAGGAAGATCGAGGCCGTTCAGCATTGGCCCAGGCCCACATCGGTTACGGAGATTCGCAGCTTTTTGGGGTTGGCCGGTTACTACAGGCGTTTTGTGCAGGACTTCTCCAGTATTGCTACCCCTTTGACCGGGTTGACCGGGAAGGGAGTTCCTTTCGTGTGGACGGAGGAGTGCGAGCGCAGTTTTCAGCAGCTACGGACTCGGCTGACTACGGCACCGGTATTATCATTACCTTCAGGATCAGGCGGATTTGTGGTCTATTTTGATGCTTCTCGAGTGGGCCTAAGGTGCGTTTTGATGCAGCATGACAGGGTGATCGCGTATGCTTCGCGACAATTGAAGAAACATGAATAGAACTACCCCACTCATGATTTGGAGATGGCTGCAGTGGTCTTTGCACTTAAGATCTGGCGACATTACCTATATGGCGAGTCGTGCCAGATATTCACGGATCACAAGAGTCTAAAGTATATATTTCAGCAGAGAGACCTGAACCTTCGACAACGCCGATGGATGGAGTTAGTGAAGGATTACGACTGCGAGATCTTGTATCACCCGGGCAAGGTGAATGTAGTGGCTGATGCGTTTAGCAGGAGGCCCGGGAGTAGTCTATCTTATTTGAGCGCAATACAGGGGCAGTCGTCAGCAGATTGGCAGATATTATGCGACAGCCGGGTACAGTTCGAGTTCACGCTGATTGGAGGATAGATAGCGCACGTCCGTGCACGCCCACAGTTGATCGACCGTATACATGAGGCACAGCACAGTGATGACCGATGTTCAGAGATCATGGCACAGATTGGACATGGCAGATTTTCCGAGTTCATGATTGATGATCAGGGGATACTACGATTTGGGACTAGACTGTGTGTACCAGATGCTGAGGGACTGAGGCGTGAGATTCTTGAGGAGGTACATCGATCGATATATAGTGTTCATCCCGGTTCCACCAAGATGTACCATGACATGAGAAGTGTTTACTGGTGGGATGGAATGAAAAGAGACATCGCAGATTTTGTGTCGAGATGCCTGACTTGTCAGCAAGTCAAGGCTGAGCACCAGAGGCTCGCGGGAGAGCTACAGCTGTTACCCATTCCGGAGTGGAAATGGGAGCAGATCTCTATGGACTTCATTGTGGGTCTACCCAGGATTAGTCGAGGGTATGACTCCATCTGGGTGATCGTGGATCGTTTGATGAAAGCGGCTCACTTCCTACCAGTGAAGACGACTTTCGGATTTACTCAGTATGCCCAGATCTACATCGACGAGATTGTACGACTGCACAGAGTTCCGACGTGTATTGTGTCCAACAGAGGCACCCAGTTTACCAGCCGATTATGGCAGAGGCTTCAGGAGGCTTTAGGCACTCGCTTGAGTTTCAGCACAGCATTTCATTCGCAGACCGACGGACAGTTAGAGCGGACTATTCAGACTCTCGAGGACATGCTCAGAGCATGTGTATTAGATTTCGAAGGTAGCTGGGATCATCACTTGCCCTTATTAGAGTTCTCCTACAATAACAGCTACCAGGAGACCATTCAGATGGCACCATTTGAGGCTCTTTATAAGAGGAGATGCAGATCGCCCACCTGTTGGACAGAGCTCAGTGAGAGTAGTATCTTAGGGCCACAGATTGTCGAGGAGACGACCGCGAAGATCAAGTTGATTCGCGATAGGATGAGAGCAGCCCAGAGTAGGCAGAGATCTTATGTGGACCGTCGGCGACGCAGACTTGAGTTTTCTGTTGGTGATCATGTTTTCTTGAGGGTCTCTCCAATGAAAGGTGTGATGAGGTTTGGGAAGAAGGGGAAGCTCAGTCCCAGATATGTGGGCCCCTTCAAGATCCTCGAACGTGTTGGTGCAGTAGCATACCGATTAGCCCTTCCACCCAGTTTTCCAGATGTGCACCCCGTATTTCATGTTTCGATGCTCCGCAGATATCTTTATGATCCTTCGCATGTGATTCAGCACCCGACGATCCAGCTTGAGCGCGACCTTTCCTATGCGGAACAGCCGGTGATGATCTTGGATTGACAAGTGAAGAAAATGAGATCGAAGGACATCCCATCAATCAAGGTACTTTGGCGTGGTCAGGGCCATGAGGAGGTCACTTGGGAGACCGAAAGCGAGATGAGGAAGAAGTATCCCCGTCTTTTCGTAGGTATGTGCAGTTAGATTTTGAAATTCGGGGACGAATTTCTTTCAGGGGGAGAGATTGTAACACCTTAGGATGTGTTTAGTGACTTTTATATTTAAATAAAGGGTTTTTAATAAAAAGTTTACCAAATTGTGTTTCAAATATTTTTCCTAATTTAAAAAATATTTTTCTAAAATTTTCCTAGGCTTGCACACACATGTGCATGTAAACTAGGATTTTTAAGTGAGGTAATACCATGATTAGTAACCATGGTGGGTTAATCATGGGGATTAAGTCTTTTGGGTTTTAATTAAGTTTAATTTGTTTTTTTGTATGGTTGCTTTAATTTGAATTTTTCTTTGGGTGTTGACTTGGTGAGAATGAGAGAGAGAGAGAATGCATCATGGCTTAAGCCATGCTTGCATTTAATGAGGAGAGAGAGAGGAGGGGTTGACAATGGGGTGATGATTTTCCTCTCATTCTTTGTTCTTTTCTCTCTACCTCACTCACACACACACCCATTTACCTCCACAGCAGCAGCAACACCATCTCAGCAGCAGAAGCAAGTAGCACAGCAGCAGAAAGCCACAGCAGCAGCAAGCAGCAGTAAGCAGCAGCAGCAACAGTGAGAGCAGCAGCAGCAGTGAGCAAAAGCAGCCACAACTCCAGCTGCAGCTCCTTCCCTTCACTTCTTCTTCTTCCTCCAGCTCCCTAGGGTCGAGTGTGGGGTATATTTCCTGAACTTACTCCCTAGGATACTTGTTTAGTGTAGTTTTGCTTCGGTTAGTGGTTATTGGTGCGTTTTAGTGCGATATGAGGTGATTAGTAGGAACCTTGAGCAAGTGATGTATGATTTGGTTTTAGTAGGTTGATAGAGTGTTGTTAGGGCCTTTTTAACCCAGCTTAGCCCCCAATTGCACTAAAATACCACCAGATCCCTATTTGATGCGAATTCATCATTTTTTAAAGCAAAATTTGAGTTTCTGAAAACTGCTATCGACCCGATGAGTTCAGATTAAATTTGAGAAGACTGCAGTATAGTTGTTAGGTGCTGATACCCCAGATAGAACCTGACCCCCATATCCTTTGTTCTGGCCGCCGAAATATTCGATCTGGCCGCAATTTACGGCCAGATGGGTAGGGTTAGGGTTGGGGTTTGGTCCTATAGGTGTCTGTTGCAATCCTTAGACCCATGGCATGTGCAATTTTGTTTGGTTCTTACTGCAGAAAAATCTGGGACTATATACCTATTTCTCGTATTTTAAACCTTCGCGACACGCGTGATACGCGTGTGGGTTTGGGGTTTCTGCGTATCGTGACGCGTCAGGGTAGTTTCAGGCGCGTGATCACACGTTTTAGCGTATCGCGCACACGCGCGATTGGTTTACGACACGTGTTTCTAGTTGGACAGTAATATCACGTTTTTGTGAAATTGAGCTTATGTGTGATATATGTTATGTGATTCTAGGTTCGCAGGCGAGTGAGACGGACGCTGCGAAGAAGGGCAAGCAAGTCGTCGGCTACACTTAGCGCGAGACTTCGGTGAGTAGATTTAACATCTACGGGGATATCGCCCGCATGACGTTATGCGTCAGGGCTGATAGGAGCTCATTATTATATGTTGCATTTACCTCATGGACTGTCATTGCATATTGCATTCCCTGCTGTATGTAGGCTTAGAATTTATAGAACACCGCACTATTACTAACGGTTCATGTTGCACGAGCACTAATCTGCATGCTACACACACACCGTTAGTAATTGCCATGACACACTCACTGTAGAACTGCCATGATTATATTGTTGTAGTTCATTTCATATATATGATTCGATATGACTTTCATGGAAATTGGGAGACGCATGATATCTTTAAAAACGGAAACTAATTTTAAAAGCGGTTTTCCCTTATACCTATATCATGAATTGATGTACATAGCACATCGCATTGGATTTACTCCTTGGTGTTAGGATTTTCATGTGATTTCTGGTTTTGAGGACCGTGGGATTTTTAAGAAAAGATGCACTATTTGAAAACCCGGTTCCTCGTGATATGATATTTTAGTGCGTCCACCACGCGTTTTCTCGGTGCTGAGACGTGTGCTTGAAACCCGATTCGAGAAAATGGATGATCCGTTTGCGGGTTCGTGGTGGACCCGGTATGGTTCCCCGGGGCAAGAAATGTTTTCGTGGAGTAGACGATGAGCCTAGCAGGGTGGCGAGTACCTACCGGTGATTGGTTGGACCTGGCGGTTATCCGGAGGATACTGACCAGAGTCGAGAGATGGATGCGGGATGATCCGTACTGCCGGGGCCGAAGGCCGACACCGCAGACGGACCCCGTTGGCTGATCCGGACTGACGGAGCCCGATATATGAGGATTTGCGTGTCGATGCTGGACACGAGTATTTTATGATATTTCGGGTGCCGATGTTGGGCACTCGTGATTTCTCAGAGATTTACAGGATTTGAGGGCCGATGGGTGTGCCGGCACCTGAGTTATTTGGGATTTGGGTGCAGTTTTGGGCACCGATTATTTTCCACGTTGATATTCCGTATAGATGTTGTTATTCCCATGCTCAGCATTGATTATCATAAATCTCATCCTGTAGTCATTTTACCTGACATAGCATTTGCATGATTATTGCACCTACTGCTTGTCACATATAGATCTTACCTGCTGGCATTTGATAGAGTAGCGCAGTGCGTGCATGCTCGCGATTAGCTTTATATGTTATCTCTATTCACGAGTTGGCAACTCACACCCGTTATGCCACAGTATTTGCAGGTTGCCCTCAGCATAGACGCGGCAGGCTGTCTTTTGCATCTTTTGGCTACAGATACCACTACAGTTGCGGCCAGAGCTGTTTTCCATTTAGGTGGGTTGTGGTATCTGATTACTTTTATTGAATCCCTTTTTGTATCTAGTACTCTCCATCTACCATTTATGTACTGGACTTAGATACTGTGTGAGGACGATGATGTATATTTTGTATTCTGGTGTCGAGCTTGTTAGTGTATATGCCCTAGAGGCCATTACTGTATCATACTAGTATGTTTATTACTTGATGGAAGCTTGGGATATTCACAGTTGTATAGACAATCTTGCTTAATATAGTAGTATGCTACTTGGTTTGTCTCTGCTTTAATGTGTACATGTGTGTTTCTTTATTATATCACCTATACGCATTAGTAGAGTCCTTAGGATCTTTGCTTGATTACCGGCGTTGTGATGGCGATCACACTCGTGGGGGCTGGGTAATCCATAAGCACATCCTTATACACGTCCCTAATCATGGGATTATCGAGACAGGGTATCGATACTCCGGAGTAGACTAGCGTATGCGCTTCTCATCCCAGCACGGGAGACGGTCTGTCCCACAGCCGTCAGTACGTCGTACTTGAGATAGTATGCGGGTGCTCGTTAGGTTACGAGTACACTGGACGGGACTCGTCGGGAACTGAGGGTTGGTATTATACCTATCGTTAGTTATCAGTTCCCAGGTGACATGAGTACAGCTTAGTCCGCGGACTTGACACTGTCACTTCGCCTCGAGTGTGTTCCCACTGTTCTTTGATTACTACCCTACCACGGCTCTACTTAATCGTGCAAACAGGTAGTAGTTGGGTGCAGTCCCGAAGCACTTGGAGGCAGTGACGGTTAGACAGGATTCATCTCTCCCGGTATTGGGGGTTGACATCGCGCTGTGTCTAGGAGAGCCATTACACGAGTAGTCCCTGGCAAGGGCAAGCGAGATATACTGGTAGGTTTCCAGTGTTATCTCAGGGTGTAATGGGCTTCACTCCGACACGACTTGTACCGCTATTAGGGGACTGACGTTTACCGTCCCCCTAGGCCCGCCATGCGATATATCAGACGAACAAACCGGACTGTACGGAGATTGTCACATACAGGCTCAGTAGGAGTTCGGATGGGTTCACCTCATCGGCCTTCTTATCGACATCTACCTGAGGACCGTTACGTACAGCTAGTGCCACTTGTGGTCTGTGGTTAAACCCACTGCCAGCGTAGTGTCGAGTCTTTAGAGTCCCACACAGAGAGTTTCCCTGCACTGAGCGAAACGTGTAGAGGCCGTATGGTTTTACGGCAGGGCTGCGATTACTTACGTACACTTGTGTGCGTGTGGTGTTCGGGCAGGCAGTACTAGTGGGCTTTGGTTTAAGCCGGATCCTAGTATTGCACGGATGGATTTGTTTTGTCTTCTGTGCATCCGCATTCTACGGAATGCGGATGCGGGTGTGTATGCACAGTTTTCCGGAGCGATGAAGGAGGAGGTGCCTCATCAGGGTTTTGGCAGTTGGTTCGGCCAAAACCGTTATGTGGCAGGCTCATTAGGGTTTTGACAGTTCGTTTGGTCAAAACCATTATGAGTCGCGGACATCATTTGCTAATCCTTTTAGTGATAATTTTATGATGGCTAATTGCATTGACCATTTGACCCCGTTGACCTCTCTTGACTTTGTTGACCGGTTGACCGTGTTGACCATTGACTTTCAAGAGGAATCTACACTCTTCTTTTCTTTTTCTTTTTCTTTTGGATTATGATAATGGTCATTTCAATGTAGCCATCAACTTTATCTTGATAGGATTTGTAATGATGGTTTTAGTGCATTATTGGAACCATGGTTAATTTCTTTAGTTCACAATTTCTTTCTCATTCTCTCTCTTGCCTTTTCAAGTGAGAAGAAAAAGAAATGAACCATGGTTGCTAGCTCCTCCTTCTTCTTCCTCCTCTTGATTCATCTTTTGATCTCATGTGTTGAGAGATAAAGATCTCACAAAGACAAAACCATCCCTTTATCACTTCTACACAACCTAGGGCTTCTAGATTAGCAATCTCTTTGCCCAAGTTACCTCGGCTCTAGGTGGAGCTCGGTGTACATCTCTCGGGTGGATCGTCTTCGACTCAAGGAGGCCGCGGAGGTGACCAAAGTCCGGATCAAGCCTCGGAGAAAGCAAGAAGAAGAACAACAAGAAGAGAAGGATTTCGAGTTGAGGTATAACCCCTAACCGAGTAGATAAATCTCTAGTTAGGATGCTAGTGTATTGTTTATCAAAGATCCGGCTTTTACGGTCCATGTTACCAAGTCTAGAAAAAATTTTGTTTTACCGTTTCCGTAACCCCGAAAGTACCGGGAGAGGTAACGTGGACCTAACAGTGGTATCAAAGCCTAACTAAACACACCCTAGCATGTTAGCAAAGTATTTAGAATATCGACCGTACGAAAAACTGCAAAATCACCCCGAAAAATTCAGTTTCTGCCGATTTTCAGATCTGTTCCAAAATCAATAAATCATACACTAAAACTCGGCTCAGGCTTTTTATAGAATACTGAGGAAAAATGGTCACCTAACTCGGTTAAAGCGCCGCGATTCCGCGGCATAAGCTTGCTTATGCCGCGGAACCGCGGCCGAGTTAACTCGGTTGGCGATTTTCTTTTCTGCAGTATTCTTATATGGGTATTTTGGGATTTTTGATATAAGACTTTTCTGCCCAGATTTTCCAGAAAGCAAAATATGTTTTTGGGGCTCAAAAATCCGTATTTTTTGGTCGATGTTCTGTAGACTTTGGCTAATGGTTATATCTGTAATGTTATATGTGTATTGAACGTCTACTAATCGCTATACGTCGATTAGTGGGGGTTATACATATCTGTGATCTGTGTTGTTGATGGTATGTGTATATGAACTCGTTGGATTGTCGTGGATGAATAGCCGGGTTGGATGTGAGATGAGAGTTTCTTTTTCTTTCATTCATGTAATAAATTTGTAAATTGATGTAATATTATTTGTATGGCCGCACAACCGAGTTGGGGTTGTAGCCGTCATTGTATAATTCTTTTTACTGTTTTTGCTCCTAGGATAGACCCATGGAGGGGGTGCACAAACTACCGGGTATCTCGAAGTGCCGAGTGGCCTACTCACGGCGTTGAGGGAGGTTGCTTCGCTTCGGGTACTTGGCGGGTAGTTTGCCGCACCCGTAGGGGGTCTTGGGTGGGGTATTGGCTATTCATCGCGACCGTGTAATCCGCTTTTCGTTGCAGGCTCGAACGAATCGCGGGTTCCTAGTATATCCAAAGTGTTCATCTGTGATATGGATTGGCTATCATTGCTATATATCTATATATAATAACTATTTAGGCGTTGCTTATGTTTTTCAGCCGCGCTAGCCCAGCCCCCGCTCTGTCGTTAGTTAAGTAACCTAACGGGTGATGACGGGGCCCCGTGGCGAATGCGAATGGCATAAGCGTACGTCATATTTTGGTTGTTTTCTACAATGGTAGGATTTAAATGATGGGACGCATTAAAAGAACTAATGCAAGAAAATAAACCTAAAAGACGTTGTTGGAACAATTTTTCAAAAAGCTGTTATTACAAGGACGTTCACTTTTGTTTTGCATCGAGGTATTCGGTTATGAATGCCCAGCACCTCAGTCGACGAGGCAAGGGCCGAGATCCCTTCATCGGGAGTGACCCCTTTGACAAAAGTTTGCGTCAGGGTAATAACTTCACTATAGTCGATTATTCTTGCTTTGCATCGAGGTATTCAGTTTGGAATATCCTGCACCTCATTCGACGAGGAAAGAGCCGAGATCCCTTCACAGGGAGTGACCTCTTTAGCAAAAGTTTTCGCCACTATATTTTCAAAAAACTGTATCACGTTCCTTCAACGATATCAAGTTCATTACGATAACGGGTTTTCGCCAAAACCCAGTCGTAGCCCTCCGTCGTTTCGGATTGATGTTACTTAGTATTCGTGCTACGTATTTCGTGCTCAGCCGAGGCGTAGTGTACGGTAGCTATGTAATATTTTTCCGTAGGATACAAAGTGATTGGTTAGGACAGTCGTGCGGTCATTTTGGCTCAGTCAGGGACTCGTACGGGTGGGTCTAATGCAGTTAAGATAATGACGGGTTGAACTTGACTAGGATCCTTTGATATGTTGGCTCAGTCAAGGTCACTTGGGTCCTAGGGGCAAAAACCACATCGGGAGTTTCAAAAGTACTGAAACTTGCTAGTGTTGCATACCATTTGGAGTGTGATGATTCTGGTAGGATTCCTTCAGTTTTGTCACACGATGATATTTGGAACCCGATCCTACTGTGAGTATATGCTACTCCTCGGGAACTTTCTCGCTTAACGATCAATGCTATAAACCAAGTAGGTGTCTAGAAAGGTGTTAGCGGGGCTATGCCCACAGGGAAAAGAGGTTACTTAATTAAGAAACTTCGCGAAAGCGTTGGAAAACCTCCCTCGAAGTACCGACATTGGCCTGGCTGAACGGTTAAGCAAGTATTGAACGGTGAGATTGATCCTGACTAATTCTTCCTTTATGGTTTGAGGAGGGATTTGAGAGACAGTGGGAGCCATCCTGTTTAAATAAATTAAAAACCAATCTAAACTTGCAAGAGCGCACGCTGAGTGTTTCTTTTCTCTCTCTCCAGGTAGCAACCATTTCACGCCCTAATCAAGATAATAAAATGTATCGCTTGACCGATCCGAATTCTTATTCGGGCTGGAGAACGTTGGTTCAGCTCTAACTTGTGACAACAGTCATAAGTATGAGCAAGGGAAAGGGGATTGTATGGATTCCCAGGATACCCAGTTGAAGAAGAAGCATGGTTTTGCATCTACTTCAGGTGTTCTTATAATTGAGAACTGTTTTACGGTCAGCCCTACCTCCTGGGTACTTGATACCGGATCAGGATCTCATATCTGTAATTTATTGCAGGGACTGAGAAAAAGTAGGAAAGTTGCACCGGGTGATATGTCGCTCAGAGTAGCGAACGGAGCACAAGTTAATGCAGCAGCCGTCGGTGAATATCACCTAGTATTGCCAAATGGCAAGACTATGATTTTGAACGATTGCTACTATGTACCTTCCATGGTTTGCAACATCATATCAGTTTCTTTACTCGATAAAGATGGATATAACTTTGTTCTTGATAGAAATATCATGAACATTTACCTTCATAAGGTACTGGTTGCAGAAGGTACACTGTGTAATGGTATCTACGTTCTAAATCAGAATACAGTTCTCAATGTACAAAACACACGCAAGAGGAAGAATTCAGATACGAATGAATCATACTTGTGGCATTGTAGACTTGGTCATATCGGAGAGAAAAGACTGAGTAAGTTGCATAAAGATGGGCTCTTGGATGCGTTCGAGTTTTCATCTTATGAAACTTGTCAGTCTTGTCTCAAAGGGAAGATGACCAAATCTCCGTTCACCGGACATGGAGAAAGAGCAGCAGAGCTCTTGGGACTCGTACATAGTGATGTATGTGGTCCGATATCTATACATGCAAGGGGTGGGTTCTCGTACTTCATCACATTCAGTGACGACCTCTCTAGGTTCGGTTATGTGTATCTGATGAAACACAAATCTGAAGCTTTTGAGAAATTCAAGGAATTCAGAAATGAAGTAGAGAACCATACTGGCAAAAGTATCAAGATCCTCCGGTCTGATAGAGGAGGGGAGTACTTAAGCACGGAATTCCTAGATTACTTAAAAGAGAATGGTATTCTCTCTCAGCTTACTCCTCCTTATACACTACAGCACAACGGTGTATCGGAGCGGAGGAATCGTACCCTACTGGATATGGTTCGCTCCATGATGAGTAATGCCGAGTTACCTCTTTCATTTTGGGGACATGCGCTGTTGACAGCAGCATATCTATTGAACGATGTTCCGTCTAAATCTGTGCCTAAAACACCGTTCGAGATATGGAATGGTAAAAAGCCGTATCTTAAACGTATTAAGATATGGGGTTGTCTGGACTATGTAAAAGTACAAAATCCGGACAAACTTCAGGCACGTTCAGTTCTATGTAAATTTGTGGGATATCCAAAGAACTCCATAGGATATCTGTTCTACCACACCGAGGAACAGAAGGTGTTTGTATCTCGCCGCGCCACCTTTTTAGAGTGGCAATTTCTTTCAAAAGAAACAAGTGGGAGTTCAGTAGAACTGGAAGAAATTCAGCGACCACAAAATGAAACTGAAGATTTTACAGAACCTCAGAATTCAATAACCCCAGACGAACCTCAGCCACTCCGCAGATCTGGTAGGATTTCTCATCCGCCCGAGAGATACTACGGTTTTCTCATAGACAGGGATCGAGAGGATTGCATCTTGGAAGAAGATGACCCTACCAGTTTCAGGCAGGCCATTATCAGTAGGGACTCTGATAAGTGGCAGGAAGCAATGCAATCCGAAATGGAGTCCATGTACGCCAATAAAGTGTGGACCTTGGATATTGCTCCACCTGGGGTAAAACCCGTTGGATGCAAATGGATCTACAAAAGGAAACTTGGTGTAGATGGGCAGGTGGAAACCTATAAGGCTAGACTCGTTGCAAAAGGTTTTCGTCAAAGACCTGGTTTGGATTATGACGAAACTTTTTCTCCAGTGGCTATGCTCAAATCCATTCGGATCCTACTTGCCATTGCTTCCTTCCATGACTATGAAATCTGGCAGATGGATGTTAAAACGGCTTTCCTAAACGGTTGTTTGGAAGAGTGCGTTTACATGGATCAGTCAGAAGGTTTCGTAGACAGTGGGAGCAGAGGGAAGGTGTGCAAGTTGCTTAAATCCATTTATGGATTAAAGCAGGCATCGCGGAGCTGGAACATCTGTTTTAATGAGGCAATCAAGGAATTTGATTTCATCAAGAACCAAGATGAACCTTGTGTCTATAAGAAGATTGTAGGACGAACTGTCGTATTCCTAGTCTTGTACGTGGAAGACATTCTTTTGATAGGAAATGACATTCCTATGCTACAATCGGTCAAGCTATTTTTGTCACAACGGTTCTCCATGAAGGACCTGGGTGATGCCTCGTACATTCTGGGGATCAAGATCTATAGAGATAGATCCAAGAGACTACTGGGACTTTCGCAGTCCAAGTACATAGAGACCGTACTAAAGAGATTTAGTATGGAGGGTTCCAAGCGCGGTAACATACCCGCATTGCACGGAATTACCTTTTCCAAGAAGATGTCTCCAAAGACTGACAAGGAGAGGGTTCGCATGAGCACTATACCCTACGCTTCGGCGGTAGGATCTATAATGTATGCGATGCTATGTACAAGACCAGATGTAGCTTACGCGCTGAGCGCAGTGAGCCGGTATCAGTCAGACCCAGGTGAGGACCACTGGACGGCAGTGAAGAACATTCTTAAGTACCTGAGAAGGACTAAGGAGATGTTCCTGGTTTACGGTAATGGAGACCTCAGGGTCGAGTCTTTTACCGATTCAAGCTTCCAGAGTGACAAAGATGACAGCAAGTCTGTCTCGGGTTTTGTGTTTACCCTCAACGGAGGGGCGGTATGTTGGAGGAGTTCCAAACAGGATACCGTCGCAGACTCGACGATGGAGGCTGAATACATTGCTGCAAGCGATGCCGCAAAAGAGACGGTCTAGATGAAGAAGTTCATTAATGAACTTCAGGTGGTTCTGTCCATTGTTGACCCAATACCTTTGTATTGCGATAACAATAGGGCTATAGCTTTAGCGGAAGAACCAAGGTCCCATCAGAAATCCAGGCACATCTTAAGGCGGTATCACCTGATCAGGGAGATCATTGATCGCCAGGAGATCGAGGTGCGGAGAGTGGACACAAAAGACAACACGGCGGATCCATTCACGAAGGCCTTACCCCAGACTCAGTTCGAGCGGCTGATCGAGATGATAGGTCTTCGATACGCCAGTACATGGCCTTAGTGCAAGTGGGAGATTGTTAGTGTATATGCCCTAGAGGCCATTACTGTATCATACTAGTATGTATATTACTTGATGGAAGCTTGGGATATTCACAGTTGTATAGGCAATCTTGCTCAATATAGTAGTATGCTACTTGGTTTGTCTCTGCTTTAATGTGTACATGTGTGTTTCTTTATTATATCACCTATACGCATTAGTAGAGCCCTTAGGATCTTTTCTTGATTACCGGCGTTGTGATGGCGATCACACTCGTGGGGGCTGGGTAATCCACAAGCACATCCTTATACACGTCCCTAGTCGTGGGATTATCGAGACAGGGCATCGATACTCCGGAGTAGACTAGCGTATGCGCTTCTCATCCCAGCACGGGAGACGGTCTGTCTCACAGCCGTCAGTACTTCGTACTTGAGATAGTATGCGGGTGGTCGTTAGGTTACGAGTACACTGGACAGGACTCGTCGAGAACTGATGGTTGGTATTATACCTATCGTCAGTTATCAGTTCCCAGGTGACATGAGTACAGCTTAGTCCGCTGACTAGACACTGTCACTTCGCCTCGAGTGTGTTCCCACTGTTCTTTGATTACTACCCTACCACGGCTCTACTGAGTCGTGCAAACAGGTAGTAGTTGGGTGCAGTCCCGAAGCACTTGGAGGCAGTGACGGTTAGACAGGATTCGTCTCTCCCGGTATTGGGGGTTGACATCGCGCTGTGTCTAGGAGAGCCATTACACGAGTAGTCCCTGGCCAGGGCAAGCGAGATATACTGGTAGGTTTCCAGTGTTATCTCAGGGTGTAATGGGCTTCACTCCGACACGACTTGTACCTCTATTAGGGGACTGACGTTTACCGCCCCCTAGGCCCGCCATACGATGTATCAGACGAACAGACCGGACTGTACGGAGATTGTCACATACAAACTCAGTAGGAGTTCGGATGGGTTCACCTCATTGGCCTTCTTATCGACATCTACCTGGGGACCGTTACGTACAGCTAGTGCCGCTTGCGGTCTGTGGTTAAACGCACTGCCAGCGTAATGTCGAGTCTTTAGAGTCCCACACAGAGAGTTTCCCTGCACTGAGCGAAACGTGTAGAGGCCGTATGGTTTTACGGCAAGGCTGCGATCACTTACGTACACTTGTGTGTGTGTGGTGTTCGGGCAGGCAGTACTAGTGGGCTTTGGTTTAAGCCGGATCCTAGTATTGCACGGATGGATTTGTTTTGTCTTCTGTGCATCCGCATTCTACGGAATGCGGATGCAGGTGTGTATGCACAGTTTTCCGGAGCGATGAAGGAGGAGGTGCCTCATCAGGGTTTTGGCAGTTGGTTCGGCCAAAACCGTTATGTGGCAGGCTCATTAGGGTTTTGACAGTTCGTTTGGTCAAAACCATTATGAGCCGCGGACATCATTTGCTAATCCTTTTAGTGATAATTTTATGATGGCTAATTGCATTGACCATTTGACCCCGTTGACCTCTCTTGACTTTGTTGACCGGTTGACCGTGTTGACCATTGACTTTCAAGAGGGATCTACACTCTTCTTTTCTTTTTCTTTTTCTTTTTCTTTTCGATTATGATAATGGTCATTTCAATGTAGCCATCAACTTTATCTTGATAGGATTTGTAATGATGGTTTTAGTGCATTATTGGAACCATGGTTAATTTCTTTAGTTCACAATTTCTTTCTCATTCTCTCTCTTGCCTTTTCAAGTGAGAAGAAAAAGAAATGAACCATGGTCGCTAGCTCCTCCTTCTTCTTCCTCCTCTTGATTCATCTTTTGATCTCATGTGTTGAGAGATAAAGATCCCACAAAGACAAAACCATCCCTTTATCACTTCTACACAACCTAGGGCTTCTAGATTAGCAATCTATTTGCCCAAGTTACCTCGGCTCGAGGTGGAGCTCGGTATACATCTCTCGGGTGGATCGTCTTCGACTCAAGGAGGCCGCGGAGGTGACCAAAGTCCGGATCAACTCTCGGAGCAAGCAAGGAGAAGAACAACAAAAAGAGAAGGATTTCAAGTTGAGGTATAACCCCTAACCGAGTAGATAAATCTCTAGTTAGGATGCTAGTATATTGTTTAGCAAAGATCCGGCTTTTACGGTCCATGTTACCAAGTCTAAAAAAAATTTTGTTTTACCGTTTCCGCAACCCCGAAAGTACTGGGAGAGGTAACGTGGACCTAACAGAGCTCGTGGGAGCCGACTGTTTTTATATGCAGTTTATATTCTGTGATATTTACTTATTGCTCATTTTTCGCTACGGCGTCGTATATTATTCTTGTGATGATGGTTTCCGCCGTTGGGCGTGATTGCTCCCGTTTGGGAATGTTTTGTTTCATTATATCTCATTTTTACTCATATCCTCCTTTATACCCGGTCTCGGGGCTACTTTTATAAAGGAAATGCTGCCAAAATTATTTAAATGATTAAGTATCTTTAAAAGAACTTATTGAACTAATTAAGGTTTTCTAAATGTTTTAACTAAATGTTTTCAACACTCACTATTTTTAAATGGTTTTGATTTCTGGGTTCGGCTTACTTAGTCGCGTTACGCCTGTAGACGTAGCGTGGTTAAGTGCCGGTCACGAGTCGAAATATTCAGGTCGTGACAGATCCCGAATTAAACAACAAGCGCAATAGAGAACCTACGAATATGAATACCTGAAAACTCAGCATCGGACGCCCGCACATCCCGATGAGTAGAAGAAACCCTCGTGTCTTCCCTCTACCCACAACTGGCTGAACTCCTCCTCTACCATCCTGTACTCTCGGAACAAAACCCTCCGCGACCACGACCTCTATGATCATAAGTCTGACGCGGATCAACGACAGGCGCAACAGGAGACTCTCTCTGTGTTGAAGGCGGTAAGGTATCATGTGGTACAGCTGTCCCGCCCTCACATGGCTCAGTACTAACTCGAACACGATGACTCAAACTCCTGCACCGGTAACATCCATAAGAAAATTGCTAACTCTGCTGGGGAAAAGAGCTAAATAGCTGTCCTCTGCTAAAGCCTGTGCTACTCCCACGACGTAAATGAAATCTTTCTTGGCGACTAAGCCTCTGTCTCTGGGCTGATACACCTGTATGAGCCCTCCTCGGTCTCGGAATTCCCAAAGTCTCGGGAAGACGCCCCTCAGCTAAACAGGCTGCATCTACTCCTGCTGTGTAAGTAACATAATGCTGTGTGCTGATCGCAAGGAATAACTGGGTAACAGGGGTGACAACATCCTGTCGCTGCGCTTGACTGGCCATAACCATCGACCTCATCATCTGGCGCAAGTCCTGCATATCTGCCTCAAGCCTAGCGATACAATCCATCGAAGGTGGATCAATCAACGAGCGTACCGTCCTGGTCAGTCTTCGTCCCAAACGAGTGAACTCTAACCTCGGCCCTCGCTGCACCTCTCTGAGCCCCCAAATTCATCGGCGGCAAAAGTCTATAAATGGAAATAGGATTCGATATGAATACGAAAATCGAATCACAAGGATATGTATCATCAAGGAAGGAATTTCAAGCAATTAGTACTTAGGTCACTTAGGCGGAATACCGTGTCGTAAGTATGCCGCGGACATACACACGCTACATCACTCTGCTTAAGCTACCTACTCTATCATACCAAGGTCATCCTACACTCCGAAATGTAAAACCTAGCGCTCTGATACCAACTTTGTCACGACCTAAAATTTAGCACGTGACGGCCCTTAAACTACGTAACGTCTTCAGGCGTAACGTAATTCAAGTAAGCTAAAAAATATCCAGCAATCTAAACCATCAAAATTAGTAAGTGATAATAATATTGTTAAAACTTTTGAAATCTCAATCAAAATTCATTAAATTCCAAATTTACTTCCTTTAAAATTTGGCAGCACCTCCTTTGTAAAAAAAGCCCCCAAAAAGGGTACAACATAAATATATAAGTAAAGCATCCTCAACGGGAGCAAATCCACGCCCAAAGGCGGAAAACAACCACCACAACAGATAGACGACGCCGTAGCGAAAAAAGATGATATAAAGTGAACAGCTTGAAAATCTCCAAGTCATAAATAATGTACAATATCGACCTCACAACTCGTCTCTAAGTCAATACATGAAAATGGTAGATGGAGGGTACTGGATACAATGAATATACAATGAGCAATATCGGATAACCGCAAAACCCACTTAGCAAAACTGCACCCAGTCAGCCGTAATGGTATCCGCTGCAAAAGATGATACGATGTGAAGAAGATAGCCCTGCCCCTGACTGCTCTGAGGAACAACCTGTACAACCCTGTGGCACTACGGGGGAGAGTTGCCAATTCGTGAATAGTAAATAACATATGCAGCTAATCGTAATAATGCACGTACTGCGCTAATCTATCACATGCAAGCTGATAGAAATAAATAGCAATATGTATAAGCAACAGTCATGAAATGTACTCTATCAGGTACTACTAATACATGAAGCAATGCATATCAAATAAATGCGGAGTACGGAATAAAACATGTCATTCTCACATCGGGCACATAGGCCCCTCACATCGGGCACATAGGCCCCTCAAATCGGATACATAGGCCTCGGTCACATAGGCCCCTCATATCGGGGCACATAGGCCCCTCATATCGGACACATAGGCCCCGAGCACATAAGCCCCTCATATCGGAGACATAGGCCCCTCATCTCGACCATAATATCGGCCCACACATCGACCATAATATCGGCCCTCATATCGACCATAATATCGCCCCACATATATAATGAATAACTATATTTACACAGATCAATATAATGATATATATTATAGGTATACATATATAACAGCGTCCCATACCACTGATATATATATATATATATATATATATATATATATTAGAGATGTACATATATAACAGCGTCCCATACCACTGATATATATACATGTATATATATCAGCGTCCCATACCACTGATATATATACACAAGAGTAAAACATCCAGAAACATCATATGAAATCCATATATCAATGTGAAATCCATGAAATATAATATATGCAACATAAAGCAGTAATATAAGCATATAAAGGAAATCCGCTATTTAACTGCAAAAAGTTATAGAATATATCATTCGGTAAGAAATTCTCCGAAACCAAACGCAACATCATATAAAGGTGAACATGTAGCTATAGCCAGGTATGCATAACCATGTCGGTATAGCAAGATATGTGTATCTACCTATCAGTTTTGATGTAATACCCTCCAGGTATGTGTGTAGCTATATCAAGCTAGGTATGTGTATATACATGTCAATAATGATACAATACCCTCCAGGTATATGTGTAACTATATCAAGGTATACGGGTGTACATATAAGTATGTATGCAAGATTACATGTAGCTATGTCTCATATGTTTATATACCAATCTCTAATGGTACAATACCATACAGGTATACGGGTAGCTAGCATGTAGGCATGGCAAGGCATATGTGTAAGCATGTAGTATACAGGTATACTATATGTCATATGCGAAATGGAATATGAATCAATGTCTCAATGACCCCAACCAATACAATCTCACGTATGTATAAGTGTTGTGCGTGTCATGGCAATTATTGACGGTGTGAGTAGCATACAATCAGTGCTCGTGCAACATGAACCGTCAATAATAGTGCATTGTCCAAAGGGTACAAGTCCAAGCACAACAAGTAATAATATGCAATGAAGTTTATGCACAATCTCTATATGTGCAATATAACATGCGGCTAATATCATAACATATCTAGCCCTGACGCATAACGCCTTGCGGACGATTCCCCTGTAGATGTTAAATCTACTAACTGATGATCCTGAGGCTAAGTAAAGCTAACCACTTGCTTTCCCTTCTTCGCAGCGTCCGAAATCCCCGCCTGCGTCCCTAAGATCAAAAAATATCATAACAAGTGTATATTAGCATCGACCAATAACACGTAACAACTACGTTTGACCGATGGATCAACTCCAAACATACTCTCAAGTGTTCGTCTAGTGGCTAACGTGCGTAGCGACACTACGAAACTAACTCAAGAGCAACAGATACACAAAGACATGAACCGTATCGGATAACATAACGCGCGTAGTCAAAATACTAGAAAACAAGCAAAGTGGTCCCAGATTTTTCTACACAGACAATTTGTAAAAGTTGCATATACCACAAGACTACACACAACCCCAGAGACCTCTACCCCAAAACTCAACACCCCACACACCAGTCTGGCCGCAAATTGCGGCCAGAAGCAATAAATCTGCGGCCTATTTCAAAGGGAATGGGCTCGGGTTTTTATGGTGGGTTTTAGGTCACTACACAAGGTCACTGTGATGGGAACTTTTCCAACAAATATCTGGTTTGATAGAAGATCATCCGAGGCACCAAACTACACTAAAAATATGATATTTACCCAAAACTAAACTTTACGCGTTCAAAACTGAAACGAACAAGCTACGCAACATTAAGAAGACTTACTTAACAGATAGAGATCATTACCTACTCCCACAAGCTCATAGATCCTGGCTTCCCAAGCTCCAAGGCATCCAAGAGGCTAAACAAGGTTTATGAAGTGATTTGGGTATGATTTTGTGAAGTTTTGTGAATGTTTTATGATGAGAAGGTAAGTGTTCAGTTGAAGGAATAGGAAGATGAAGAAAAAAATAAGAAAGAAATAAGTGAGAGAGAATGAGAGAGGGTGAGATGAAAATAGAAAGAGAGGTGAGTGTAGGGTGAGAGAGTAAGTGCACCCTTTGCCATAAATGCAAGCATGTTCTCCACATGAGTCACCATGCCACCTCTTCTCCTTTCCAAAACACAAAAATTATCTCTCCACAAATATCTGGAGGTTTAGGATTAAAGCAAATCAAGGATTGGATTAGCTTAAGGTTATCATGGTCACTAACTAGATTAGCACAAGCCAACCCTCACATTAACGTACACACGTGTGTGCAATCCCAAAAAAATAATAATAAAATATTAATTACTTGTTATAAAATGTGAGGAACCCGAATTGGTAAACTTTTTACAGAAAACCCGCACTATTGCATAATTAACACTAATCAAATCCTAAGATGTTACATATAGCAACGAAACCGGCGATATACCACATACTACACTTACGGTCGCAGAAATAAGTATCATACAAATCTAGGCGATGTTAAACCATTTGATCGATCGATCAATGACCCAAAAAATCCACAGAGAAGCTCAATACCTTAGCAGACTTAAAATTACCCAGAAGCATGCCACAGTACCTAAGGACCAACCGTAGAAGGGCCGACTGTCACGTCCCGAAAGTACGGAACATGACTGACACTTAAACTACGAACGTCTCGAGGCGTACGTAATCTAAGTAAGCCGAAAACCCAGAAATCCAAACTAAGAAAAGTAGTAGAGTGAAGGAAAACCAATTTAAATCAAGTAGTTTTAATAGCATAAGCCGAATTATGCGTTTTTAAAAACATCAAATATTTCCTGAAAATTTCGGCAGAGTCTCCTTTGTAAATACTGGCCCCCAAACGGGATACAACATGAATAGTATATGAAATCAATAAAAGGCATTCCCAAGCGGGAGCTGGCTCTTCGTCAATCGACGGTCACAACCACACAAGCAATATAATATACAACGCCAAGGGCGGGGATCAAAACTCAAAAGGAAACTCAAACAATAAGAATTCCATAGAAATGTAACGCGCGACTCTAAGGTCGAAAGAATAACATCTCTGGTCTCTATCTCAATAAATACTTGTTTGGTTGATGGAACTTCTAGATACAACTGAATAATAATATACAATGTATAATGATGAGTACGATACAAATAAACCCACCTACTAGCAAGTCACCTGAAAGAAGCAGTGCCAGCAAAGCCGTAAAGAAACCTGTACGGCAAAACCTGCAAGAAACTGTGGCACAACGAGGGTGAGTTGCCAACTCGTGAGTAGAAAAATATCTGCGAACAGAAATCGCATGAACAACGCAATCCTAGGTCAACGATCATAATATATCCTCAAATATATAACCAGCAGCCTATAACAATGGCTAGGGTAAATATTTAACCCAAGTGTACTCCCATGTGCCCGTGTCAGTGACTCAGGTAACAATATATCATATGGATGATGTATGAATGGATGAAAACAGAATACATGTACTAAAGAAACTGCTTTCATAATTTAGTGAGATTTCCTTTGTATTTTTAAAATGAGGTATCATAATGAAATCAACATAAACAGTGTCTAGTATCGACACAAAACATAAATCTCAATGTCTCAAAATCTCAGGCTCCGGCTATCCAGACTGGCCTGTATCATCAAGTCTCAGTACCTCATTATCTCGAAATCTCAATGTCTCAATCTCAATATCTAGGGCACCGTCGGTCCAGACCGTCCCCTACTATCCATCTCAAGACCACGACGGTATCCTCCGGATATCCGACGCGTCGGGTAAATCATCGGTCGGTCGTGCTCCCCTGCCAGGCTCAACGCCATCTCCTGCGATCTTCTTGCCCCGGCGTACCGCACCGAGCCTACCATGTACCCGAAACGGTTCATCCGCCTCCTCGAATCAGGTCTCGAAATCCATCAGCAAACTCATGGTGGACGACTCATACATCATGGGAAAACCACATTTTTATTTAAAAAGAGAGAAAGCAGTTTATATAAGTTTTGCGGTTTTTCCCCCAAATCCAGAAAATATCATGGAGATCCGAATCATCAATAGCATGTAAAATCATGAATGTAAGCATGAGAATCCATGAATGCAGCATATAATGAATAACAGTATGCATGAAGTGACAAGTAATAACTACAATGTCAAGCTGGCATATAAGTCAAGTAGTCATGTCAACTACTAGCTAACGAGCTAAATCAAGCAATAATATTCTCTAAGTGTACGTGACATGGAAATTACCGATGAAGATGTGTGTGAGCCGGCAAATAAGTGTACGTGGTACATACGCATCATCGGTAATGGTGCTGGTGTCCTAACAGCATGATATCAATAATGGAATATGAATCACAACAGTATGCGATGCAGAGCAACAATAATAATGTGCGGGGGCTGAATACTAAACACAATGGTAGCTAGACTGTATCTGATGTCATAAGAGTCATACAGCTACACCGCCTATAGGGCTGATCTAATAGGCTAACTGCAGGTAAGGAAAACCGCCTAACCTCTGAGTCGATACATATATATATATATATATGTATACATTTATAGTCGGTGATCCTGCCTCGATAATATCATATCCGATACTATATCTCTATAATCAGTTATTCCCAAATCAAGAGTGCGGATCAAACATCAAATTATAGTAATTCGTCGTACGGCATCCCCAAATCTGGGTACGGGTCAATATCGCATTCGTCATATCATTCATCTGGTATTCTCTATATCAAATATCATAATCTGGGTACCGACCTACGTCTAGTACAAAGCTAACATCATCACTATCATCATGATCTGACTACTGATCAACAGTCTCGTATGAATCAATATCATCAGCACATATCATCTCAAGGAGTATACCTCGCCCAAGGCGGCCTATCATACCAATCTTGTCATATCATATCATGTCATATCTCATAAAGTAATCACATGTCGACCATTTTATATATATATATATATATATATATATATATCACTGTTCCTATGGCATCATCATCCCAAAATCCGCTAAAGCATCAAGCCGTATCTCAAATATGAATTTTACCATATCACCGATATCATAATCTCGGATCAAATATCATCGACTCATCTCAAACCCAAGTATCATCCTCAAATCCGTATGTGAACACATAGTCCCATACCCACGTGAACACATATCTATATAGAATCCCATATATGCACATATGAATAAGAATGTATGCAAGTATGTATGTATGTGTGTATGTGTAGTGCGACCACTATTCTAGGGTTTCTCGACACTTAATCAATCCAACACACCAATATCCATTCTAAGCATCATCATTAATCCCAAATAACATATAATAATTGTTGGTGTGTATACGCATCCGTATACATCACCACGAACATGCGGGGGTGCTATACGCCATCCACCCGACTTCTCCCCGTAGATATAAATCTACTCACCTTGCTTATGTGTGTCGGTGTCGATGTCGCCATTTGCATCTCCAGCGCCTCGACGTCACGTGGGGTACCTACAAGGATATCACAGACGCTAAAACACATGAAAACCGTGTCGGAAACCAAAATGGTACACACTACGCTCATAGGTAAAAACCTATAGCTTCGCGTGCAAACACAGCCAACAACCCTCTGCCGTTGGCGTTCAAACGCCACCCGACAGAAATGAATCATCGAATACCAAATCCATGCTAAAACTAGTCGTAAATCATGCGCCAACTCAAGGAAATCAACCCAGATTCTACCCTGATTAGAACCAGACAAAACTAGACATACCCAGGGTCAAGTTTACAGGTAAAAGGGCCGTGCACCAAAAACGAGGGGGTTTCCCCCTTCTCTGGCCGCAAATTGAAGCCAGGGGGAATATATCTGCGGCCAAAGGAAGGTGGTTGGGGCTAGGGTTTTGGGTGTTGGTTTCTATCTGCTTGCATATCTCACTGCCAAGTCAAAATTATTTTAGGGGTCCCAGGGTGATAGCAGATATCAGAAAGGTCAAAAAGTCGACAAAATTGCTAAAATACACCAAGTCGAAACATTCAGGTAACTAACTGGGAACCTGGGGTATTCTGGGTTAAACTAGTCTCAAATACACCTAATAAGGTTACCTTAACAATCAAAACCATCACTTGGCCACATCTCACTCAAAATCACTAAAACTAGCACTAGATCACAAATATAACACTAAATTTCAGCCTACTACCCATAACTTGCAAGATAGGAGTTGGGTTGCAAGATTATACCTCAAGAGGGTCCTAGGATGAAGGAGAAGGGAAGGAGGAAGGACTGCTGCTGGACTGCTGAGTTGCTCCTACAGCTGGTGGTGTTGCTGTTTGGCTGATGCTGCCGCTTGCAAATTGTTTTCTTGTTGCTGTTGCAGCAGCTACAGCAGAGGCTGATGTTTTTGTTGTGTTGAAGTTGAAGTATTTGTGTTGGTGTTGTGTTGGTGTAGCTTTGAATGGTGTTGCTGCTACTGCAGCAGCTGAAGCTGAGCTGAGGTTGTGTATATGTTGTTGTTGTGATTGAGTGTGAGATGTGAGTGAGAGGGATGTGAGTGTGAAGAGTTGAAAGACAAGTAAAAGTTTTGAAGTTAATGGATCATGACACAACCTATAGCCATCTCTCTCTCTCTCTCTTAATAAATGCTAGCACACACAAGCCATCATGGCTCACTCTCTCTCCCTACACAAGTCAACCCCCATCCCTAACCACCATTAAACAAAACCAAAACCCTTGATTAACCCCAATTATCCTAACCAAAAGGTTCAAGCCACCATGGTCATCTAAGCATGGTTCAACCCTAGGCTACCAAGAATCCAAAACATGAAACAAGTGTGACAAGTGTGGAAAATGATATGTGCACATTTTTGCACAAAAAGCCAAAATCCAATTAGCGATTTTTAATCGCGATTAACATTAAAATAGCATATAATCCATCATAAAAACTGTAAAAATTTCCACAAAATGCCCTATTTTAGAATTTTCCATGATTTTCTCCAGAATTTTCCCCATTTATCGGCATTTAATTATACCGAAATATTAAAATATTCACAAAAAATTAATATTAATTTATGAAAATTCCCAAAAATAATATTTTATATTTTTGAAACGTTACACCGACCCGAGCCTCACAAATGTCGCCGCGGAACCGCCGCCAAAAGCACATTTCTGCCGCGGTTCCGCGGTCATTTAATCGAATTTGGGTATCTTTCTTCTAGAGGTTCCATAGAATTACCTGCATGATTTTTTGAATATTTTTAATGTGAAAAATTCCAACATTTTGAAAAATTTCCAGAGAAGGATTTTTTCGGGTAATCGATGTCCGTTCAAAGTTTTTAACGTCGTCTAGGTTACCCTAAAGCTCTAGCTTGGCTCTAATACTACTGTTGGGTTTACATAGCACCACACAAGGGTTTATCTAGCATCAAACATGCTACTATTTAATTTTTTAGGGTGCTAAGCAAACTAAACTAAGATCAAACTAGAAATTTAAAGTAACAAATATAATATCACATACTATATAGAAGAGTCTAACACTAATAGATGAGAAATACAACCTTTGTAGATCTCCCGTTTGAAACTCCTTGGATCAAGTAGGTGTTTGGACGGGTCCGCTTGAGTCCTTCGTTGTCCACGATGATCCACCTCGGGGTACCTTGGCTCAAGCTCCTTACTTCACTAGAACAAAGTGGAAGTGATGCAAAACAACCTAAACTGGTGGGCTAAACTAGTGTAGATTGGTGATGTGGGTTTGGATCTCACTTAAAAATCTTTTCTTTTTAACTCCTTAACTCACTTTAATAGAGGTAGTAAGCTTTTGAGGAGGAAGAAGAAGGAGAAGGCTAAGCATGCTCAAGATAATTCTTATGCCGAAATAAAATGAATAATGAATATATGAGAGAGGGTCACACTCACTCATAACCAAGGTTAAAAAAATATTTAGATATTTTGTTATTGGGTTAAAGAATAAGTGTAAAGATTAAACCATGGTTTAAGTGTAGAGATTAAACCATGGTTTAAGTCAAAGTCAACAATAGAAGTGTGTAGAAACAAAGCAACCATGATATAATCCTAATTAATTCTTTAATCAATAATCAAAATAAATAAATATCCAAACCATGTGATTCTTGCATAGTCAACTCCAATGTATCATCACTATGACACATGTATGCATTCATGTATGCATACACATCAACATATGTACATACATGCATTCATGCATACAATAAATAAAGAAAAAGGTTATAAGTGAAAAGACTAATGGTCATTAATATTAAATCAACAATTGATTTAATATACCGGTCATATCACATATGACCCGACCAAAAGAAAACGCCAGATTATAATGAGGTATCATATACACGCATTTAATCAGGCATGCACGCATATCACCATATGCACCCCATATCGTTTCGCCTGAGCTAGGTAACCCCTTTATGGGACTCTAAGACTCGTCAATACGCTGGTAATAGGTGATGATCATATCAAACACCCATAAGTCGCAAGCGGTCAGCTAAACGTAACGGCCACCCGGGTATTGAGTGAGCAGAAGAAAAACAAGCGAACCTGTCAAAACTCCCGTTGAGCCAACCGATAACACTTACCGTACAGTCCGGTCTCTTCGTCAGATATGCTGCATATCGAGTCTAGGGATGGCATCGTCGATCTCAATAACTCAATAAGTCATGCCGATGCATGGCCTATAACAGTTCGAGAAACTACTGATAATACTTATCAGTAAATCTCATCAGCCCTGGCCAGGGACTTGCTGATATAGCCAATCGAGCACAGCGCAACAACTACCCCCAATACCGGGAGAGAAGAAACCCCTCCTATCGCTCATTGCCTCCACATGTCTCGGGACTGTACCCAAAAGCCACCTGTTTGCATGACTCATTAGAGCTGTGGTAGGGTGGAACTCAAAGCACAGTGGGAGAACACATGAGACTCTATGATGATCTTGGGTCTACAGACTAACCTGTACAAGTGTCACCTGAGAACTCCTATCCGACGATAGATATAATACCATATAGGAGTTCTCGGCGAGTCCGTCCAGTGTACCCAGTCTCCATTGAGCACCCGTATACAATCTCGGTGTCAAACACCAATGGATGTGGGATCATCCATCGCCCATCCTATGGGTCTAGTATCATATACGCTAGTCTACTCTGGAATATCGATGCCCCATCTCGATACAACAACGACTAGGAACATTTCAGGATATGCTTATAAACTACATATGTCCCACTAGTATGATCTGCATTGTAGTCATAGTAGTCAAGCAAATATCCTCAGAGATTTATCAACATGTACAAATAAATAAAAGCATGATCAAGTGAACATGTCAGATAAGGAGTAACCAGATAGCAGACTATCATGTCAAGCAAGAAATTCCTCTGAATATATATATATATATATATATATATATATATATATATATATATATATATATATACATCCACTATCAAATAATGGCCTCTAGGGCATACATATATCCAACAAGAGGGACCTCGTCTTCGCCCTCTCCCGCTTCCCTCAGCCGGGGTTCGAGAACCCGCGGACGCCTCTGCAACTATTGGGGGCTAGGGTCGAGGCGGACGACCTCGTTGCCGGCGAATCCACTGGCATGGAACTCAGGTCAGCCCGAGCCATGGCCACGCCCCCGGTTCTCTTCTGGGACAGGACACCGAGGGTAGCAAGAATCCTGGATCGGTCCATTTGCTCTGCAAAAGGGGGAAACAGGCTCAACTTAGAATAAGAAGGAGTGGAAAATAAAGGGGAAGAATTTATGGGGGGCTCGCTAGACTCTACCCGTACTACATCTACAGACTCTTCAGATGAAGACATCTAACCTGATTGACGAAAGGTGTCCTCGGGTGATCAAAAGCGAGGAGTCCAAACTGAGGAGAAGAGCGCCGAGCTAACAAGACTCTGGACGAGGAAAATATGAAGAGGTATAGGCCCTGATGAGGAGCTTACCTCTATTTATATCTACCGGCGTGCACATCCAATGGCGACGGTCGTCTCCCGCCAAAAAGACTCATTGCATTCGACGACCACTATCGCTCCACCTGTCGCATGCACATTTGTCGTATCCCATCGGACGCTGAAAATCTGCGGCCCGTCACGTCAGCCAACTAGCGCCAGACGCGTGGGCTGTCGCTTCGGTGGACATACATACGATCCGGCACATCCTCTTTAATGCAGGATCTGGCCCTCGATCCGCTGACGCCATCAGGAAAATGCAGCTGGTGCCCGGGAACACACGCTTACGATATCTACGACAAGGAGCTCACCTCGGGTGACCCGACAGACCACTCTCGACCCGACCTACGATCAGGTCGGGACGAGAGTGGGGGGCTAATGATGATGCTCGATATCGATGATCTCCCAGATCGTGGCACGCGGCTGATGACGTATCCCGAAGCCCGCAAGGAAGGACCGACAACAACACGTCTGAAGAACACCCGGGTCTGCGACCCTTGGATGTGGCTGACCATCTGTGACTGACCACACAACTCCTGTGCCCGCCTTACAAACAACTATTGGCTTACCTCCGAGCCCCCGCACAATTGACCTCCTCGGCCTCCTCAGCTCGTCTCCGGGCTTTAGCGGAACCAGGACACCTCGGCCTCCCACTCGTCCTCGAGCTTCCCGCCGAGCTCATCCTCCTCGGTCTTATCCTGACCGACCCGCAGTGCTGATCACAGGCTCCCATGCCACGGCTCCGCAAATCTCGCCATGCGCGAGATATCCGCCGCCTACGATCCCACGTTCTACGCTATCACGATTCCCCGTTAACGAGCCTGTCTCGCTATTAATGCGGGATCCCGCTTATTACACGGGCATGACGTTGGGTGCGTAACGGCCGGCGTGATTCTCATTCCTGCCTACCCTTCGCTGCCGCTATATAAATCCCTCTTTCAGACGATCAAGGTACGCAATTCTCTCCTCACTAGGCCGCTACTCTGCCCAAATTGCACCACTAACTTGATCGTCGGAGGTTCCTCAGTTGTACAACCACCCCGGGACTTCCTTGCAGGTAGCTCGGCCACCACAACCTAAAACCCATTGAGAATCCATACGCTTTAGGAGTCAACCACCAAATCAATCTCAGCCGTCCGTCGTCACTCGACAGCAGATCTGCGGAAGGTAACATCTTGACATGATGCAACGCACGTCGGTAATGCTCTATTCCAGTGTTTAATTGACTATTTTTGTTTAAATTCAAAATTTTACCCTTAAAATAACCTTTACAAAAGAACTTAACAACGATTGTTAATGAAAAAATATCATATATATAAAAAGATGGAAGTTTAGAGGTATTGGAAATAAAGTTTGGGCTTCATTGCTCCTTCCATATTAATTACCATCTTTGTAATTATAGCTTTTTTGTATGAGGGGGTATTATAGTCTTTTCTAAGTTTCTATTAACGCTCTTAGGAGGGAGTCTTTTGATCCTCTAAAAGTTCATGATAGCAATTCATCAATTTAGAATCTAATGATATCATTTGAGAAATATACCGATAGTTCATAAAAATAAATAGAAATTTATCCGTAAATTAATTTAAGATTTTATTTTCAGTTTCTAATGATGCTCAATACCAGGGATTCCCCAGATCATGACACGTGGCAGATGACATGTCCCAAAGCTTACAGAAATAGAACAAGAACGACACCCTAAAGGTATACCCCGGGCCTCCGACCCGTAAACAGCCTCGGCCATCGGTGACCCACCAGAACACTCCTATGCTCGTCCCTCGCATGACCGTCGGCTCGTCTCCGAGCCCTCGTGCATGCAGGGGCTCCTTAGCCCTCATAACTCACTCTCGAGCTACTACAGAACCACGCTTACTCGGCCTCCCGCTCATCTTCGAGCCTTTCGCTAAGCAAGTCCTCCTCTGTCCCGTTGACCGACCCGGAACACAGATCACAGGCGTCTCCGCCACAGCTCGGCGAATCTTGCTATGACACGAGATACCTGCCACACATTCCCGCCTTCCACGCTAACACGTTCCCCCTATTAACGAGCGTATCTCGTGATCAATGGGGGATCCCGCCATTCGCGCAGGCATAATGCCAGGGGAGTAACGGCCGGCGTGAATCTCGCGCTCGCCAGCCCATGGCTGCGACTATATAAACCCCTCTCTCCGACGACTCAGGTAAGGCAATTCCACCCCAATAGGCCTCTACTCTGCCCAATTACCTCGACCAACTTCATCATCGGAGGGTCCTTGGTGGTACAACCACCCCAGGACTTTATTGCAGGTAGCTCGGCCTGATCCACATCAAGCCCACTGAGATCCACACGCACCCGGAGACAACCTTCCAATCCAATCTCATCCATCCATCAACTCTCGCTACAGATCAATGGAAGGTAACATCTGAAGGAGATCCAGTGCTCCATCAGTTGGCGCAGTCTGTGGGAACGTAGTTCCACTCAACGAAAGTTCACCTTCCGATCTTGACTTCATAGCGAGTGATCACCGTGATGATCCAAGTACTGGCCGCCGCCCTCCTCACAACGGGGGCACAGACGGATCTCCTCCTCCCCCGAATACCATTCATGCCTTATCTGCATGGATCGACAGGCTCGCGTCCATCGTGGATTCCCTCGTCCGTGTCCAGACCACTGGGCAACCCATACAGGTCACCGTTCCCCCACCTAGGTACCAGGACTTCTATAGAGAGGGAGAAGACGCTGCCTACGCTGGCGCGACTGAGCAGCACCTCGCTACTTCCAACAGCCATAGGTCCGCCAGGGCGACCAACTTAATGACCCGCTGGGCGCCATGCAGCTCCACACCGAGGCCTCATGAAAGAGCACCCCGCCTTGAGGCCCATCGCGCTCCTGTCCCTCCCGATGAGGTATCGGTTGGCTCTCCTGCTTCCAGCCATAGCCGACGCCGTCTCCCTCGACATGATCACACGAACGGGACTCATCACGGTAGCTCGTAGACAACCTCGCCATGGGACCTGCGGAACCTCATAGAACGGAACCGGAACCTCAGCTGTTTGCCCCAATAAAAGAGCAAAGCTCTGTTCAAAATTTGAAAGAGGCAGCGCCTCGCGTACCTTGCACGAGAGCGCCAGCGCCAAGAGTTAAAAATACTGAGGCACCACCTCACGTGCCCCGCACGAGGGTGATGGCGCCAGAACTAAAAAAGTTCTCTGCCATTGGATCAAACATCCAACGGAGATGATAAATCATTAAAACATAGAATTAAATTCTGATTGAGAAAATACTCCTCAAATCTTTCTAAACAAGAAAGATCTTGCTCTGTAAAACAGAGCACCATTGGATCAAAGATCCAATGGTGATTAAAAATCACCAAGCTATAGAATAAGCTCTGTAAGGGAAAACATTTTCCCCAATCTTTCTGAAAAAGAAAGATTATGCTCTTTAAAAAAGAGTACCATTGGATCAAAGATCCAATGGGGTTTAAAAATCACCAAGCTACAGAATAAGCTCTGTAGGGAAAAATATTTTCCCCAATCTTTCTAAACAAGATAGATCATGCTCTGTAAAACAGAGCACCGTTGGATTAAAGATCCAATGGTGATTAAAAATCACAAAGCTACAGAATAAGCTCTGTATAGAAAATATTTTCCAATCTTGTTAAAAAATAAGGAATATATCTTTTGTAAAAAAGAAGTGCTTAGATCAAAGATCCAACGGTGGATAAAATCCTGTAAGTCGATGTTAGACAACCCACATGATGCGGGGAGGCGGAATAGGTAAAACAATCATTTTGTTTAAGTTAACATCGACTAACTTTACGGATCTTTGCTAAACTCTAACTAACAGCTATTTAGAAGTGATTAACTACTATGATAGATGATTATACCTCAAGATTCTAGTCCTTCTTGTTCACCTCCTCGTCGGCCTCCTCGATGTGATAGAAGATCCACCCGAGAGCTCCTTCTCCAAGCTTTAACCTCTCACTTGTGGTAACTAGGTGGCTATGATTGCTAATCAAGGTAACCTAGAGGATATAGAGATGGATCAGGGATCTATTAGTCTTGCTAACCCTTGGGATCTCAACACATGAGAGGATTAGGGTTAGGTCTTTGAAGAGAGAGAGCTTGAGGAGAGAGAAAGTGTTTGTAATAATCAATTGAAAATCTAACTCATTATGTATATAATGAAGCATAATAATTATCAAATAAATCATATAGATGATTACAACCATGCTTCATTTAATTCAAATGAATGAATCATCTCATGAGTCATTAAGCAATAAATGTTTCATTAACTCATTTGGATAATCACTTCATGAGTCACAAATTCAATTAATGCAAATTACACCTAAGCTCTCCACCTCACCTTTCTTCTAGAAGCTTCTTGACTAATTATGAGAATGCCCCTCCCATCCGTAAAATCACGGAAATATTGAGACTGTATAAATCCAATAATCCAATACTAGAATCTGGCTAAAACTAAAGCCCGCTAGTATTATCAGTCCGATCATCGTACGTGCATAAATACATGTATGTGTCCGAACCCTGTCGTAAAACCATACAACCTCTATATCGTTTCTCCTGAAGCAGGAAAACTCTCTGTGTAGGACTCTAAAGACTCGACACTACGCTGGCAGTGGGTTTAACTACAGGCCGCAAGCGGTACTAGCTGTACGTAACGGTCCCGAGGTAGATGTCGATAAGAAGGCCGATGAGGAAACCCATCTGAACTCCTACTGAGCCTGATGTGACAATCTTCGTACAGTCCGGTCTGTTCGTCTAAGACTATCGCATATTGGGCCTAGGGGGGCGGCAAGTGTCAGTCCCCTAAAAGCGGTATAAGTCATGTCGGAGTGAAGCCCATTACACCTTGAGAAGCTACTGGAAAACCTACCAGTAAATCTCGCTTGGCCTAGCCAGGGACTTTGCATAATGGCTCTCCAAACACAGCGCGATATCAACTCCCAATACTGGGAGAGACGAATCCCATCTAACCGCCACTGCCTCCAAGTGCATCGGAACTGCACCCAATTGCTACCTGTTTGCATGACTCCTTTGAGTCGTGGTAGGGTAGCAATGTAAGAACAGTAGGAACACACTCGAGACGAAGTAGCAGTGTCAAGTCTACGGACTATGCTGTACTTATGTCATGTGGGAACTGTTAACTGACGACGGGTATAATACCAACCAACAGTTCCCTGCGAGTCCTGTCCGGTGTACCCGTAACCCAACGAGCACCTGCATACTAACTCCAGTACAACGTAGTAATGGCTGTGGAACAGACCATCTCCCCTGCTGGGATGAGAAGCATATACACTAGTCTACTCTGGAGTATCGATACCCGGTCTCGATAATCCTATGACTAGGGACCTAGAAAAGGATGAGCTTGTAGACTACCCTGCTCCCACTAGTGTGACTGCCATCACAACGTCGGTAGTCAAGCAAGATCCTAAGGGCTCTATCAATATGTATTTGCGATATGCTAAAAGAAACATATACACATATTAAGATAGATATAAACCATGTAGCATACTACTATGTGGAGCAAGACTGTTAATATAACTGTGAATATCCCAAGCTTCCATTAACCCCTAGGGCATATACACTAACAATCTCCCACTTGCACTAGGGCCATGTACTGGCGTATCGAAGACCTATCATCTCGAATAGCCTCTCGAATTGTGTCTGAGGTAAGGCCTTTGTGAATGGATCTGCAGTGTTCTCCTCTGTAGAAACTCTCCGGACCTCGATCTCCTAGCGATCTATGATCTCTCTGATCAGGTGATACCGCCTTAAGATGTGTCTGGACTTCTGATGGGACCTGGGCTCCTTCGCTAAAGCTATAGCCCCATTGTTGTCACAATACAGAGGTATTGGATCAACAATGGATGGAACCACCTGAAGTTCTGTAAGGAACTTCTTCATCCAGACTGCTTCTTTTGCGGCATCGCAAGCAGCTATGTACTCCGCTTCCATCGTCGAGTCAGCAACGGTGTCCTGCTTGGAACTCTTCCAGCACACCGCCCCTCCATTGAGGGTAAGGACATAACCTGACATGGACATGGAGTCATCCTTGTCACTCTGGAAGCTAGAGTCAGGAAAACCTCGATCTGGAGGTCTTTTCCGCCGTAAACCAAGAACATATCCTTAGTCCTTCTCAGGTACTCGAGAATGTTCTTTACTGCTATCCAGTGCTTCTCCCATGGGTCTGACTGATATCGTCTTACCACGCTCAGTGCGTAAGCTACATCTGGTCTGGTGCACAACATCGCATACATTATAGAGCCTACTGCAGAAGCGTAGGGTATAATCAATATGCGAACCCTTTCCAAATCAGTCTTGGGAGACATCTCTTTGAATAGGGTGATTCCGTGACAAGACAGTAAATTACCGCACTTAGAATCTTCCATACTGAATATTTTCAGTATTGTGTTGATATACCTGGACTGCGAAAGTCCCAACATTCTCTTAGATCTATCACGATAGATCTGGATCCCCAGAATGTAAGAGGCATCACCCAGGTTTTTCATGAAGAACCTGTGTGACAAGAATCCTTTGACAGATTGTAGTATAGGAATGTCATTTCCTATCAAGAGAATGTCATCCATGTACAAGACGAGGAATACGACAGTTCGTGCTACAATTTTACTATATATACATGGTTCATCTGGATTTTTGATAAAGTCATATTCTTTGACCGTTTCATCAAAATAGATGTTCCAACTCCGCGATGCCTGCTTTAGTCCATAAATAGACTTAAGCAACTTGCACACTTTCCCGCTGCTTCCACTATGATTGAATCCTTAATCCATATAGACGCACTCTTCTAAATTACCATTTAGAAAAACCGTCTTTACGTCCATCTGCCAGATCTCATAATCATAGAAGGAAGCAATGGCAAGAAGGATCCGAATGGATTTGAGCATACCTACTGGAGAAAAAGTTTCATCATAGTCCAAACCAGGTCTTTAACGAAAACCGTTTGTAAAATGTCTAGCCTTATAGGTTTCCACCTGTCCATCTACACCAATCTTCTTCTTGAAGATCCACTTGCATCCTATGGGTTTTACCCCATCTGGAGCAAAGTCCCAAGTCCATACTTTGTTGGTGTACATAGACTCCATCTCGGTCTGCATTGCATCCAGCCATCTTACTCAGTCGCCGCTCTCGATGGCCTGCTGGAAGCTAGTAGGTTCATCATTATCAATGACGCAATCTTCTCTATCCCCATCTATGAGAAAACCGTAGTATCTCTCAAGCGGATGAGACGGCCTACTACTCCTGCGGAGGGGTGCGGGAATGTCCTGTTCTTCTTGAACTTCTGGTTCTGCCAAACTTTCAGTAGTAGTTTGTGGTTATGGAATTTCTTCCAGTTCTATTGCGCTCTCACTTGTTTCCTTTTCTAAAAATAGCTGTTCTAGAAAATGGGCATTACGAGAAAAAAAAAACCTTTTGTTCCTCTGCGTAATAGAAGAAATACCCCTTAGAGTTCTTTGGATATCCCACAAACATACACTGTACGGATCGTGCCTCGAGTTTGTCTGCATGCTGCTTTTTAACAAAAGCTGGACATACCCATATCTTCAGATACTGAAGATAGGGTTTCTTCCCACTCCTCATCTGATATGGTGTGGTATGCACAGTCTTGGTAGGAATCCTGTTCAAAAGATATGCAGCAGATTCTAGTGCATTACCCCAGAAAGATCGCGGTAACTCAGCATTACTCATCATGGAACGTACCATATCTAATAGGGTTCGGTTCCATCTCTCCGATACACCGTTATGTTGTGGAGTGTATGGAGGAGTAAGCTGAGAGAGAATTCCTTTCTCTTTTAGATAACCCAGGAACTCGGCACTTAAGTATTCACCACCTCGATCAGATCTTAGTGTCTTGATACTTTTGCCGGTTTGGTTTTCTACTTCATTCTTATATTCTCGGAATTTCTCAAAGGCCTCGGATTTATGTTTTATCAAGAAAATAAATCCATACTTAGAGTAATCATCCGTAAAAGTAATGAAATATGAAAAACCGCCTCTTGCATGTGTAGACATTGGACCACATACATCGCTGTGTATAAGTCCTAAGAGCTCGCTCGCTCTTACTCCATGTCTAGTGAATGTAATCTTTGTAATCTTTCCTTTGAGACATGATTGACAAGTGGCATAAGATTGATATTCGTACGGATCCAAATATCCTTCTCTATGTAACTTAGTTAACCTTGTCTCATTGATGTGACCTAATCTACAATGCCATAAGAAAACCTGATTTATATCTGGAGACTTTCTTTTTAGTGTGTTCTGGACATTGAAAATCTGTAATTGGTTTAACATGTATATACCGTTATCTAGTGTACCGGACCCAATCAAACCATGATTATGGTGGATGTTAACAACATCGGTTAAAAACGTGAAATCATAACCTTCTTTTGATAACTACGATACTGATATGATATTACACGTTAAACTGGGTACACAAAAACAGTTGTGCAAAACCAAAATATGTCCACTCGTCAATCCAAGGTGATAATCCCCTACGGACACAGCACCCACGCTAGCTCCGTTAGAAACTTGGAGGGTCATATCACCAACCTTTAGTACTCTACGGTTTCTCAGTGCCTGCAATGAATTGCATATATGAGATCCTGATCCGGTATCCAATACCCAGGAAGTAGAGTTGATTGATAGACAATTTTCAATTACAAACACACCTGAAGCCGAAGCCACAACTTGCCTCGGGTCCTGGTTCTTGGCAATCCAAGCTTTGCAATCCTTCTTCCAATGGCCTTTCCTGCGACAGTGGAAGCACTCGTCCTTTGCTACTACGGGCACTGCAACCTTTGCCTTTCCCCTGGCTTCCACCTTACCAACACCTCCTTTCGGTTTGGTAGGGGCCTTCTTCTTCCTTCCTTTGGCTTTCGCCTTGGACCTGGAAGAGGACGCACCACGAACAAACAGAGCGGGTGTTTCCCTTGCTTTCTGCAAGGTGCCCTCTGCACTCCTCAACATGTTAAGGAGTTCTGGAAGTTCAACTTCTTTACCTTGAATGTTGAAATTCAAGATAAACTGGGCGTAGGTGGAAGGAAGGGACTGGAGAATCAAGTCTGTATACAGCTCGTTCTCTAATATTGTCCCGAGGTCTGCGAGCTCTTCAATATAGCTAATCATCTTAAGGACATGTTCCCCTACAGATGATTCGACGGCCAGCCTCGACTGAAACAAGTTCTTCGAGGTCTCGTATCTGGCTATACGAGATTGCTCTCCATACAGTTCCTTGGTGTGGAGAAATATGGATTCAAGGTTCATATTCTCGTGCCTCCTCTGATGTTTATTATTCATAAAGGCAAGCATGATGCATTTGGCTTCTGCGCAGTCTATCTCCCACGTCTTGCGGATTTCCTTATCCGCAACACTGGATTCAGGACCTGGGATGGCAGGGGCCTTAGTAGTAAGGACATACCCTAATTTGTCATAGGTAATTGCCATCTTAACATTCCGGAACCAATCTTTATAGTTTGGCCCTGTCAAAATATTTTTATCTAATAATAACTTAAGGCCTATCATGTTCTGGGTCGCTGCAATGAGAGAGAGAGGGAACACTTTAGCATGATGCTCTTGCAAGTTTGGAGTGGTTTTATTTTATCTAAACAGGATGGCTCCCACTGTTTCTCGAATCCCTCCTCAAATCAAAAAGGAAGAACTAGTCAGGACTATTCTCACCGTACAATACTTTCTTAACCGTTCAGCCAGGACGGTGTCGGTATTTCGAGGGAGGTTCTACGATGCTTTCGCAAAGTTCCTTAATTAAATAACCTCTTTTCTCTGGGGGCGTAGCCCCGCTGACACCTTTCTCGACACCTACTTGGTTTATAGTATTGATCGTTAAGTGACGAATCTCCTGATGAGTAGCGGATACTCACAGTAGGATCGGGATCCAAATATCATCGTGTGATAAAGATGAAGGAATCCTACCAAAATTATCACACTCAAAATGGTATTGTCACGACCCGAAATTGGCACGTGACGGCCCTAATACTACGCAACGACTACAGACGTAACGCAGTAAAAGAAAGCCAAAACCCAGAAATCCAAACCATTAAAAAGACAAAAAAAGATAATAGGAGTTTTGAAACATTTGAAATCACAACTCAAATTCTTTAAAAGCCCAACTTATTTCTTTTAAAATTTTGACAGCACCTCCTTTGTAAAAACTAGCCCCAAAAATGGGTACAACATACATAAAAGAAAAGCATCCCCAAACAGGAGAAAAAACACGCCCAAAGGCGGAAAACAACCTCCACAACAAATATGCGACGCCGAAGCGAAGAAATAAAAGACGATAGAAAGAAAACTATATAAAAGATAATAAGTCATAAATAATATACAATATCATCCTCATACAAGTCTCTAAGTCAAACATGAAAGTAGTAGATGGAGAGTACAAGGATACAACGAATATACAATACAACATGAATAACCACAAAACCCACCTAAGCAAAACAACACACTGTGAGCCGATGCGGTATCCGTAGCAAAAGATGATAGATAAATGAATAGCCTGCCTCGACTACTCTGGGGAACACCCTGCAAAACAACTGTGGCACAACGGGGGTGAGTTGCCAACTCGTGAATAGTAAATAACATATGCAGGTAATTGCAAGTATACACGTATAGCGCAAATCTAACATATGTAGGTTAAAAGCAGTAACGGGTCATATGAATGCAGTAATCATGAAAGGTACACTAACAGGTACAACTAATAAATGAAGCAATAGTAATATGACAATAAGTATGCAATAATCATGCAATAATGATATGAAAATGTATGTATGCCTCAGTCATGAAAGGTACTCTAGCAGGTACAACTAACACATGAAGTAATGCATATAAATAAAGGAATGTAAATGCAACAGTCATGAAAGGTACACTAACAGGTACTACTAATACATGAAGTACTGCATATAAGTAAAGGTATGTAAATGTAACAGTCATGAAAGGTACACTAATAAGTACTACTAATACATGTAGCAGTGCATAAACAATAAATGTGGAGTATGGAAAGAAATATGTTATTTCAACAGAATCCTGACATCGTGGTAGGATCACAATCCAACAAGACAATCCAAATCCCAATTCCTCAAATCAGCCCCCAAATTGGCTCTCATATCATATAAGTCTCACAAATCTTGAATGTACAATATCGAATAAGTCTCATATATCCATAATGTACAAAATCAGCAAATCTCATATATATATATCCTGTATCCAATCTCAAATAAATCACCTATATCTCAAATCTAATCTCAAGTAAAAGTCTAACACCCTAAATATATTTGCATGAATTAATATGATGATGTATATAAATTAATGTCAATACACATATATTAGCGTCACATTCCACTAATATTGGTGTAAGGGCATATATAACAGCGGCCTAATCCCCTATTATATATACAAAGGAGTAAAAAGAAATATCATGAATCCAATGTATCAAGCATCGACACAGAAATGCTGATCTATCAGGTGCTGTAACCATGACTGGCCAACTGATAGGTACATATCACACGCTATCCGAAAAGGACGAGTTACTAGCTCTGACCCTCGTCTTTCCACGTATCTATACGTACATGACTCCCAACGGTATCCCCATGATTACCGCCGAGTCATTGGTAATGTCACCGGATGGTATGGTTCCCCTGCAACTCATCGTCTAGCACCACGACCTCATTCTTGCCTCGGGGTAGCTCCGGGCCCCACCATGTGCCCGCATACAGACCCCTCTGTTCCTCGCGTGGGGTATATATATATATATATATATATATATATATATATATATCAGAACCGATAAATCTCATAGTGGCTGCTGAAATATCAAATCAAGGGAAACCAGGTTTTTCAAATAATGCATAATTTCATGAACTCATGAAAAATGCATATCATAATGCGAAAATCCATGAATATAATATATGCAACATAAAACTGTAATGAAGGCATATAAAGGAAAAAACGCTAATTAACTGCAACAAGTTAATATAAATATCATGCGGTTCCTAATTTATCCAAGTCTAAATAACATCAAGTAAAGGTAAACATGTAGCTATAACCAGATATTTGTGTAAAACATAAGGTATAGCAAGATATATGTATCTACCTATAACTAATGATGTAGTGTACCCCCCTGGGTATAAGTGAAATATGTGTGCAAGGTATACCTGTAGCTATGTCATGAAGTGTGTATGTACCTAACACTAATGGCACAATACCCTATAGGTATACAGGTATCTAGCATGTATGTATGTGAAGGCATATATGTAAGCATGTAAGTATACATGTATGCTATATGTCATATGCGATAAGAAATATGAATCAATATCACAATGTCCCTAACCAATCAATATCCTAAGTATAAGTGGTTTGTGTGTGATATGGCAATTATTGACGGTGTGTGTAGCATACAATCAGTGCTCGTGCAACATGAATCGTCAATAATATGTGCAGTTTCTTAAGGCTACTAGTCCAAGCACAACAATATCTAAGTAATAGGGTAAATGCGCAATTCTAAATATGACATAGAATATTGGACAGAAATAACATCTGTAGCTCAGACGCATAACGCCGTGCGGGCGATTCCCCTGTAGATGTTAAATCTACTCACCAACGCTCCAAACTAGGTGAATTTTAGCACCTGCTTACCCCTTGTAGCAGTGTCCGAAGTCCCCGCCTACGAACCTGCAACATTAAAACAACAAAGCAAATATATATCAATAATAGACCGAAAACACGTACAAACTATATTAGACCAACGCAATCAACACAAAACATACTCTCAAGTGTTCGTATTATAGCTAACGTGCATAGCGACACAACGAAAACAACCTAAGAGTAAAACCACACAAGGTGCACGATCCGTGTCGTATAACGTATCGCGCGGACACAAAACACTAGAAACTATCTAAGTGATCCCAGATTTTGCATACAGAGAAAACTCAACAAACAAACAAGACCAAAAACACCCAAACCACAACATAGGCCTACCCAGAAAAACCCAAACCTTAACTCCTACCCACGGCCGATCTCGCCGGAATTCCCCTCAGACGTCGCAGGCCGAATCAGAGATGATGGGGTTCGTGCTCCAGGTGAGGTCCTATAGTCATAGGTACAACACAACTACGTTGTTTGGTTTTCTAGTAAACATTCCGGGTCACAGCAGATAACATCTATCACAAAAGGACACTAAAATACGATATTTCGCACAAAACTAAACTTTAACCAATCTAAACTGAAACTAACTAGTTACATAACACAAAAACAACATAAACAACAGCAAGAGAACATTACCTTCACAAAAGAACTCAAAGATCCAAGCTTTGCATGCTCCTAGGCATCCATGAGACAAAAGGTGAAGAAAGATGTGATTTTGGGTGAGATATATCAATAAATGAAATGAATTTGGTGAGGGAATGCGAGTGTTCAGTTGTGTTGAGAGAGGAAATGAAAATGAGGTGAGAAAAGAGTGTGAGAGAGAGAGAGAGGAAATGATAAAGAGAGAGGGGGAGAGAGAGAGGTGAGGTTAAGGTGAGTATAACCACTTCATTAATGAACCATTAATGCATTCATACACTCATCTTGCCACCTCCTCTCATCCAACAAATATCTCATCTTCCTCACACAAAAGATCTAGAGCAATGATTAAGGGTTAGGTTTAAGATAAAGGGTTAAGTGTCAAGGTTGCTAAGATCAAAATTAGCACAAACAAAACTCAGATTTACGTGCACACGTGCGTGCATGCTTATAACAAATAATAATAAATTATTAATTGAATGCTATAAAATGTGAGGAACCCGAATTGGTAAACTTTTTACAGTAAACCCATATTAACGTCTAAACAAACACTAACCGAAATCTAAGGCGTTACAATCTCCCACCTTATAAAAATTCGTCCCCGAATTTAAAATACTTACTAAGCGTACCTTCAAAGAGAAGATTACAAACTCTCCTATCTTGTTCGCAACCTCCCAAGTGATCACCCCACTATACGGCTACGTCCAAGAAAAACCCTTCACAGATGGCACGAACCTTGACCGACGTTTCTCCACCTGCCAAGCCATTAACATAATTGGCTGCTGGTGAACGAAAGATCGCGTCCAAGCAAAATGGTCTGATACTGAATCATATGAGAAAGGTCATGAAGGTAATTGCAAAGTATCGAATACGGGGTGAATATTCAATAATCTGGGCGGAAGAGGCAAGTTACAGGCAACAGAACTAACTCGCTTTAAGGATTTTAAAAGGACCTACAATTCTGGGATAAGCTTCCCAAAACTCAACACGTCATTCATCGGAAAAGTCCGCAGGAATACATGATCTCCCACTGCGAACTCAAGTCTGTGACCATCACGGTCGGCATAAGACCTCTGTCTGCACTGGGCTGCCATCATCCTGACCTGAACCAACTGGATCATCTCCGAAGTCTCTAGACTAGCTGGGGTCCAAAAATCCTACTACACAGAGTCAGAAAAACAGACTGGTGATCGACACGACCTAACCCCTAAACCTAAAGGTCGCCAATTGGAGTGTCTCCTGATAACAGCTATCGAAGGAGAACCCTAACAATGACGAGTGACGATCCCCAACTGCCGACAACAACTAAAACGCACGCACAAGCATATCCTCCAGAGTCGGTATAGCCCGCTCTCACATAACCATCATCCTGCGGATGGAAAGATGGAGCTAAAGCTCAACTAGTACCCAAAACTTCCTGAAGTTCATGCCCAAGACGGCAAGCAAACAGGGTGCCTTTATTGGATATGACCCATGAAGGAACTCCGTGCAACGCACAAACTTAACAAAGGACCACTGAGCAAACTGAGCAAAACCGGACAACAAACATCCAAATGGAGTCACACCCTGTCTAGACCTAGGTAGACACCATAACGAAATTCGTGGAGATCTGCTCCCACTCCCACTTCGGAACGGTTAAAGGTTGCAACTCTCTAGCCGGTCTCAGATGCTCAACCAAAGCACACCACAAGACAGACACCTTGAAAAGAAATCCAAAAATTCTCTTTACATCCCTGCCCACCCATAACTATCTCACAAGTCATGTCAATGTTAGTGGAACTTGAATGAGTACAGAGAGTTGACTGATGTGCCTGCTATAGGATTTCGCGTCTCTGCCCAATAGTATCAGGTACACAAACGCGTCCCTAAACTTAGCACACCCTTGTCACAAATCAAAGACTCCGAATCATTACCCAGCCGAGTACACTCAAGTATCTCTGACGAACGAGCATCGGCGGGCAGTGCCTCGCGAACGCGATTAAGGAAAAGTGGTCGGACGCGGACATGAGCAAGCTGTCCCCTCAGTAGAGGCGAACACAAGCTGTACTCAACGATCGCACAAGAACTGTAAATCTGCAGAAGACCGTCTCAATAATAAACATCCGCTGGAGGAAGATGTACGTTAAGCTCTGGCGGTCTGTGAAAATCTGACATGACTCTCGAACAAGTAGTGTCTCCAAATCTCCAACGCAAGACCACCACGGCCATCTCCAGATCATGAGTGGGATATCCTTCTAGTACTTCCTCCAAGTGTAGGGAAGCAAAAGCGATAACTCTATAATGTCACCTCAGTACATAATCGAGCCCCACTCGCGAAACATCACAGTTAAATAACAAAGTCGCCCGAACCAGAAAGCAAAGAAAGACTGATGTAGTTGTTAACCGAGTCCTCAACTGCCGAACTCCGCACACACACCTCAGTCCAAAGAAAAGAAACCTCCTTTCCGGTCATTTCAGTCAACGGTGCAGCACTACACTAGCAATCCTGCAAGAAACGGCGGTAAAAACCTGCTAAGCCTAAAAATCTGCGAACCACCGTCCTGCATACAAGTCTGGGCCTAAGCTGTATGGCCACGATCTTCCTCGGGACCATAAAAAAACCGTCTCCCATAACTACAAGATCTAGGAGTCAACATAAACAAGCCTGAAGGAACACTCCGAGAATCTAGCGAACCGCTGGGCTATCCCAATGTCCGCAAAACAAATCCTCAAGTGCTATTCCTGTTCCTCAAAACACATTGCAATAGACCAGAATGTCGTCAATAACACAATAATAACTGGTCGAGGAACGGCGTGAAGAAATCTGGTTCATCATAACTACAAATGCCGCTAGGGCATTGGTGAGTCCGACGACACCACCAAAACACACAAAGCCCGTAGCATACACAAGGCAGTCTTCGGAATGTCATCACTCCGAACCCGCAACAATGATGACCTGATCCCGAACAAACTTAGAAAATGTCTCACACTCTGGTGCTGATCGAAGAAATCGTCAATGCGAGGTAAAAGATACCTATCCGTACCGTAAGCCGGTTCAATTAACGATCCATCAATATACAACCTCAAACAACCGTCTTTCTCCTTGATGAACAAAAATAGGAGCTCCCTAATGCGAAACACTCAGATACACAAACCCCCCAATAAACTACTCTGCAGCAGATCCTTAAGCTTCCTTAAGTTTCGCCGGCTCATCTGGAACAACGTCGGAAAACTCTCGCACGAAAAGAACCCGGTCCAACAATCCCACTGTGGCTCCGGTACCACGAATGATGCCAAGAATCCACGATATCCTCTTCTCAAAAGCCGACTAGCGAAAAAGGCTGAATTCAAGCTGTGAAAGGCGGCACAACTTTCCCCCTACACAACAAGAACTGACTTGCCGGGAAAACCAAACCTGACTGTTTTCTCGCGGTAGTCCACAGACGCCTAGCACGTAGCTAACCAGTCCGTGCCCAGGAGAACGTCAAATCCAACATCTCTAGAAGGATCAAGTGACGGATGAATCTCCTAACCGATTGGCACACGACTGAAATACGTGTTGCGCAACAAAAGAATCGCTGACAGAAATTAACACAACAAACGGCTGATCTAGCTAACACGACTCTCCTCGTCCCAAACCACAGCTACTCCGCGACAGTCACGAAAGCTGTCTCGACGACAAAGCCTCTGTCACTGGGCTGGTACACCGGTACGAGTCCTCCACTGTTCCGGAACTCTCAAAGCCACTGGAATACGTGTCTCGTCAACTGGGGCTGCATCCACTGGTCCTATGTAGGTGACGGAATACTGTGTGCTGATCGCAAGGAACAATGGGGTAGCAAGGGTGACAACCTCCTGTCGCTAAGCTCGAATGGACTCAACTAAAGAACTCATCGTCTGGCGCATGTCCTGCATCTCTGCCACAAGCCTAGCAATACTATCTGTCGAAGACGGATCCATCTGCTCCTGTGCAACGAGCATGCTATCCGGGTCAGTCCTCGTCTCACCTGAGTCTACTCTGACCTCGGCCCTCGCTGCACCACTCTGAGTCCCCATAGTCGTCGACGGCAAAAGCTATAAATAGAGATAGGATTCGATATGAACACGGAAATCGATCACAAGGATATGAATCATCAAGGAAATGTTAGTTATATGTATGCCCTAGAGGTCATTACTGTATATACGATGTATATTGTAGTGGATGCTTGGACATATATAGGGAGGACTTTCTTGCTCGACATGATAGTATGCTATCTGGTTGCCCTTTATCTTAACGTGTACTCTGATTGTCTCTTTGTAACTGTTAGTTATATGTATGCCCTAGAGGCCATTACTATACATAGGATGTATATTGTAGTGGATGCTGGGACATATATAGGGAGGACTTTCTTGCTCGACATGATAGTATACTATCTGGTTGATCTTTACCTTAACGTGTACACTGATTGTCTCCCTGTTACATGTTGGTAAAGCCCTTAGGATCTGTACTTGACTACCTGGACTATGATGCGGATCATACTAGTGGGGACATGGTAGTCCATAAGTACATCCTTCAAAGTCCCTAGTCGTGGGTGTATCGAGACGGGGCATCGATATACCAGAGTAGACTAGCGTGTACCTTCTCGACCCATACAGATGGGCGATGGATGATCCCATATCCATTGGTGTTTGACATCGGAGATGATATACGGGTGCTCAGTAGAGACTGGGTACACTGGACGGACTCGCCGAGAACTCCCAGATGGTATTGTACCTCACGTCAGATGGCAGTTCTCTGGTGACACTGGTACAGAGTAGTCTGTTGACCCGAGATCGTCATAGAGTTTTGTGTGGTTCCCACTGTGCTTTGATTTTCATCTTACCACGTCCAAGAGGGCGTGCAAAACGGTGGTTTTTGGGTACAGTCCCGAGTCACATGGAGGCAATGAGCGATAGGAGGGGATTCGTCTCTCCCGGTATAGGGAGTTGATGTTGCGCTGTGTTCGATTGGCTATAACAGGAAATCCCTGGCCAGGGTTGCTGAGATTTACTGGTAAGTGTTACCAGTAGTTTCTCGAATTGTTATAAACCTCATATCGACACGACTTATCGAGCTATTGGGGTCTGACGTTTACCACCCCTAGGCGAGATATGCGACATATCAGACGATCAGACCGGACTGTACGGTAGTGTTACTGGTTGGATTCACTGGAGTGTGAGCGGGCTTGCTCGTCGATCTTCTGATCGCTCAATACCCGGGTGGCCGTTACGTTTAGCAGACCGCTTGCGGCTTGTGGATGCTTGATATGATCATCATCTGCTGCCGGCGTATTGACGAGTCTTTAGAGTCCTACACAGAGGTTTCCTGGCTCAAGCAAAACAAAATAGGAGCGCATATGAGATATGTGCGGGACCGAGAATAATGCGTGTATGTGATACCGTATTCTATTCTCGCGATGAATGTATCGATTGGTTGTATGCGATATAACCTAGTTATCGAATCGAAGGTCGATTCGATAAGCCGATGCATAGGATACTAGTCGGTTATATGCGATATGACCGGATCGTTAAATCAAGTGTTGATTTAATGATTTAATGTATATTTATATATTTGATATATTACTTTGCATTAACTAGTATCGGTTCATTTTAAGATGGAATTTCTCACTCGGATGTGCGCATTACATATGCGATATGATTTTGTGCACTTGATTGTATCATGTTTGATGATACATGTTTACTTGGTTAAGTGCAAAGAATTAAACCATGGTTAAAAGAATGGTTAGGGTTTCATTTCCTTTATTTATTCATTTATTTATTTGTTTATTCATTTTGGAAAAGAAGAGAAAAGAATGGTTACTAGTTTTGGAGTTTAGTTGAAGCTTCATGAAGCTTTGATCAAGTCAACCATTCTTATCTCATCCTTAACCTTAACCATTCCCACTAACCATGATTCATTCTCTACACTTGACTATAGTTAATGATATGATAAGTATTTGTTTTTCTTTTCTTTTTTAAAAAAAAGTTATCATATATTTCTTTCTTCTTCTTCTTCATGAGCAAGGAAGAAAAAGCTTTCTTCATCAATGGTGATTGATGATAAAGAGTGAGAAATCCAAATCTAAAGTCTACCCACTTCCTATTTCTTCATCCTCTACCTCTTGCCAAGTAGTAGAGTGTGTTTTCTTCACAAGTTTCATCACTTGGTGAACTGAGAGCTTGATCTTGCGATGCTTCGACGTAGATCATCTTCGGCATGGACATCGATGACCTAGCCCGTCCATTCTCCGATGAAGCCGACGCTAGAGCCCGGGACTTGTTATGGACAGCGAGGAGACTTCATTGCGGAGCTATGGAGGTGGAGAACCGGATCTACAAAGGTTGTATTTCCGTATCTCTTAGTTAAGTGTTAACTAGTTTGCTTTTCGCCTAGTTTTCTAGCCAACGATCCGTTCTAGGGTTTCTCGACACCGTTAATTTTTGAAATTGGCATGGTTGATGCCTTGTGAGACCTCTTGGGAGTGCCTAGGAACCCTACAGTGGTATCAGAGCCTAGCTAGAGCCTTAGGCGAAGTCTAGACGGAATTTGAACTCCGATCGAATCAAAACCAAAACCCTAAAATTGCTCTCTGTACTTTTTCTAAAATCGTGGATTTTTCCAAATTAAAAATATGCAGAAAACTCAGCAGGGAATTCTAAGAATTACGGTGGAATTTTTTTTTCATGAACAGTGATTTTGGCGGCGGAACCGCGGCATAAGCCTAGCTTATGCGGCGGTTCCGCGGCGGATGTATGACGTCAGCCCTAACATGTTACACAGTAATTCATTGTTTCTGGTTCTGAGTTCTCTGGGTATTTTTAAAATTTATTCAAGAGTTGAATTTTCTGGAGTTGTTTTGGGGATTCGGTGTTTTGATCGGAGTATCAAATTTTGTCTGTGTGGTTTTCCGGATAAATTTTAGAATATGTTAAAAAGTTCGACCGGATATAAATACCCAACTTTTCCCCTGTCGGGAAATTTCCAAGTGTTGGATCTTTCCGTAGTTTAATGACGTTCTAAGTAGTGCAAGTAATGCAATGGACCCTCTAGAAGACAACAAACCTTAACTCGATTATGTGACCGTCTTGAACTGCCCTTTGAACCTTCGGTTTGGGGGAGTACGGCGTGCCACATGTGAGGCGTTGGCTTGACTCTTCTACGGCTGGACCGTTGGTACTGAGGCACGAACTGAATGTTGTTAGACTTATTTCATGTGTTGATCTGTATCGGGAAAACTTGGGTGTTCGATTGTTCGATCGGAAAGTTTGACATTTTCTATTTATCCGGAATGGGATACAATAATTGGAATTCACAAAAAGTTATGAGATAACTAAATGAATGTTATAAACGTAGCACTTTAGTCTCACTTGATCGGTTGCCACGGAATTTTGATGTGATCAAAAGTCCGTCGCAATCACGTAGCGTACGCAGATACTCGCCGAGTAAACTTAATAGACAGCCTCACTCCATAGCCCCGACCAAGTGACTGTAGGAGAACCCCGTCGCCGAAAGCATCCGTTCGGGTGCTCGCGGTAACGGTGTTCCGCCTTGGTGCACTTCGTCGACGGTATCGGGGGTGCGTCCGTCTACTGAAGTTTGCGACGAGCATTCGATCAGCATGTCGGGAATCTTGTTGAATTGCCCGACTTGATATTGAAAAGAGTTTTCGATAATGAGACTAAAATGCGGGGTTTATAATTGTTAGGTATGGGACGTCTAAGTAATTCATTTGGTCAGGCATGTGATGTCTGAGGAGGTTGCGGATTCCAACTGTTGTAGTTTTACACTTTCTTTTCTGTGACCGTAAGTGTAATATGTGATATCGCCGGTTTCGTTTCTATATGTCAACGACAATTGGGATGGACATATTTACTTACGTTGATGACATGTGATGTTATGTGTTGCTGGATATGTTATATTGGATCGTCGTGTTTGAATAGCCGGGGGTTTTTATGTGAGATGAGTGTTTTTCATTTTCATTCATGTAAATACTTGTATGTAATATTCTTTTATTGGGGCGCTTCCAGATTGCGGAAGTTGTCACCCTTTGTATATTATTTACTTTTCCGCACTAGGATAGACCCAAGGAGGAGGGCACAAGTAACCGGGTTCTGGAGTCCAGTGGGTGACCAACTCGAAGAGTCGAGTCCGGGTCTCCTAAGTCTAGAATTGGTAGGGTTGCTTGCCGCTCTCGTAGGGGTCTAGGGGTGTGGGTTTGGCTATTCATCACGACCGTGGAATCCGTGTTTTATACTGGCTCGTATTGAAAACACGGACGTCCTAGTATATCCAATATTTCATATGTTTCTTCTGCTGCGATATCTGTGATGTGATCATGATATGTTCTGTGATAGATACAGTATATAGTATATATGATATATTATATAGACGTTACTTATGTTTTACACCCGCGCTAGCCCTGCCCTGCTCTGCCGTTAGTTACCTAACCTAACGGTGCACGAGGGGACATCGAGGCGAATGCGGATGGCATAAGTGTACGTCGTATTTATCTGTGATGTTTAGGTACAGTATGATGGGACTTCATTAATGTGATTAATGAAATAAAATAAACCTAAGATGTTGTAGAATCGAATTTCAAAATAAAACAGGTAGCTACAGTTCTTGCTTTGCACAGCGGTATATATGATATATCCTGCACCTTATTCGATGAGGAAAGGACCGAGATCCCTTCACCGGGAGTGACCCTTTAGCAATAACTGGCAGATCCTACACACTCGGTTTGTCTTTTGATTGCTTTTAAGAGTTTTTGCTTTGCACAGTGATATATGTGATATATCCCGCACCTCATTCGACGAGGAAAGGACCGACGATCCCTTCACCGGGAGTGACTCCTTTAACAAAACTAGAAAAGCCTCAAAAACACTCCATTTAAAAAATTCATTCGATCCTGCAACGATATCAAGTTCATTACGCAATAGGTTTTCAGAAAAACCTGTCGTAGCCCTCCGTCATTTCAGATAAGTACTAGTTAGTATTCGTGCTACGTTTGTTGACTATGTTAAGGCGTAGTGTGCGGTAGCTAATTAGTGCTTATCTGCATAAGCATATGATGCGATTGGATTAGGGTAGTCGTGCGACTTTGTTGACTATGTTAAGGGTCGTGCGCGTGGGTTTAATTCAATCGGGAAATGACGGGTTGAACTTGACTAGCACTTATGATTTGTTGACTATGTTAAGGTCATATAGCTGCTAGGGGTAAAATATTATCGGGAATTTCAAGTGTTGAAATTTGCGATGAGATTGCATACCTTCTATGAGATAGTTGGATCCCGATACCCACTGCGAGTAAGAGTTACTCCTGGGAGAGTTCTATACATTACAATTAGCCGATCAAGTAGGTGTCTAGAAAGGTGTCAACGGGGTTACGCCTCTGGGAAAACGAGGTTTACATTAATTAGGTTCGTGCGAAAGCACGGGGGACCTCCCTCAAAGTACCGACACTGGCCTGGCTGAAAGATTGGCGAACTTGTGGTGTGTAATTAATCCCGGCTAGTCTTTCCTTTTAGGGTTTGAAGGAAGATTTGATAAAAAGCAGTGGGAGCCATCCTGATTAGATAAAATAATAACCAATCTATTCTTGCAAGAGCGCACGCTGAGTGTTTTCTTCTCTCTCTCTCCTGGTAGCGACCATATCACGCCTTAATCAAGATAATAATACGGATTATTGACCGAACCCGCTTGTTATACTGAGCTGGGGAACGTTGGTCCCGCTCCAACTTATAATTGTTATAAGACAGAGCAGGAAATTGGGGATTACCAGAATTCCCGTGCCGCCCAAACGAGGAGAGTGCATGATGATGCATCATCTTCGGGTGTGTTCATTACAAAGAACTGTTTCTCTGTATCCTCTACGTCCTGGGTATGTGATACCAGATCAGGATCCCAGATATGTAATATGTTACATAGGGCTACAGAAAGGTAGAGAACTGAGAACGGGTGATATGTTTCATTAGGCAGAAAACGGGGCAAGTGTTGAAGCCAAGTCTGTTGGTCACAATCACCCTGTATTACCAATACATTGATTCTGAACGAATGTTATTAGATACCGAACCTGATATACAAAATCATATCAGTCTCTTTATTAGTAAAGAAAGGATATAATTTTGTATTGTTGGATAATGTTTTGAACATTCCCTATATCAAAAGTTGATCGGTTCAGGCACGTTATCTAAAAGCATTGATGTTCTAAATCAAACTACAGATCTTAGTATATGGAACACACACAAGAGGAAGAGTTCAGAAATGAACGAATTCTTCTTGAGGCATTGTAGACTAGGTCAGATCAATGTGACCCGACTAGCTAGAGTTACATATAGATGCATATTTAAATCAGTTTGAATTTACATCTTATGAAACTCGCCAGTCATGTCACAAAGATAAGATGACCATAGCTCTGTTTATTGGAAACAGAGAAAGAGTTAGTGAACTCTTGGGATGATACATGTTGATGTATGTAGATCCCCAGTCTACATATGCCAAGACCGGTTCTTTGTACTTCATTACATTCTCTGATAATCTCTCGAGATTCAGACATATGTTCCTGTTGAAACAAAAGTCCGAACCTTTTGAGATATTCACAGAATATAAGTTAGAAGTAGAGAACCAATACGGGTATAAGTATTATGTCCTATGATGAGATCAAGGAGGAGAATACTTGTGCACGGAAATCCTGGATTGTTCTAAAGGAGAATGAGATTCTCTCTCAGCATTACTCCTCCGTATACACCATAGCACGATGGTATATCGGGGCAGAGCAATCACACCCTATATGATAAGGTGTGCTCTATGATGAGTACTACTGAGTTACCTATTTCCTTTTGGGAGTTATGCACTTGAGAAGCTGCATACCTATTGAATAGGGTTCGAATTTGTTGCCTACCACTTCATATGTGATATGGAAAGGGAAGAGCCCATCTCTTAAGTTGCTTAAGATTTGGGGTTGTCCGGCCTATGTCTGAAAGCAAAATCCGGACAAGCTCGAGGCAAGGTCTGTAATGTAGAACTGGAAAGGTTCCAGCTATACAAACTGCAGCTGATGATTTGAAAGAACCAAAGGATTCGATAGTTACCAACGAACCTCAGCCTCTCCGCCGATCTAGTAGGGTTCCTCACCCACCTGAGAGATATTTCGGTTTCTCTATGACAGTGGGAGCGAGGATTACATCATGAGATGATGACCCAACTAGTTTCGAGCTGGCCATCAGGAGTGGGACTCTGTAAGAATGGCTGGATGTTTATCGATCTGAGATGGAATCCTTATATACCAACAAAGTATGGACTTTGGTTGCTATATCTGAAGGGTTAAATCCCCATCAGGAGCAAGTATATCTTGAGAAGATTACTTGGTGTACATGGAAGAGTTGAGACTTTCAAAGCTAGACTTGTTAAAGGTCTACATCATTGACCAGGTATGGATGATGATGAAACCTTTTCTAAGTAGCTATGCTTAAGTCCATCCAGATCCTACTTGCCACGGCTACATACCATGACTACGATATCTGGTGGTTGGGTGTCATGACAGCTTTTCTAAATGAAGTTTAGAAGAGAGTGTCTATAAGTACACAGCCATAGGGCTTCGTAGACAGTGGGAGCAGCGGAAACGTGTGCAAGATGCTTTATAGGATAAAGCAGGCATCGCGGAGTTGGAACATCTGTTTTGATGAATCGGTCAAAGAGTTTGACATCATCAAAATGGTAGATGAACCTTGTATATACAAAAAGGTAGTAGGGAGTATGGTGATGATCCTCGTAGAGTACGTGGATAACATACTCTTGATAGGGAAGGAGTTTCCTATGCTACGCTCGGTCAATCTCCGCTTATCACAATGATTCTCCATAAAGGATCAAAGTGATACCTCCTAAATCCTGGGTTTGGATCTATGAGATAGATCTAATTGGATGTTAGGATTCTAACTAGTTGTAGTGAGATGGTATCAATCGATCCTGGGGAGAATCACTGGAAGGGTTCCAGGGTGATAAAGACGACTGAATGTCAGTCGCAGGCATTGTCTTTACCCTCAGTAAAGGGACGGTATGTTGGAAGAGTTCCAAGCTAGATACCGTGACATACTAGACGATAAAGGCAGGATACATCGCTTCTTAAGATACTACCAAAGAGGCTGTTTGGGTATATATTGGTTCATATGATGAACTATGTTCCTGCCATTGTGTGACAATGGAGTTGTGGCTTATGCCGAAGAACGCCGGTCCCATCAGTGATCCAGACTTATTCTAAGGCAGTATCGCCTGATCATGGAGATAGTTGATCTCCAGGGTGATCGAGGTTAGGAGAGTAGACTTAGAGGACAACACAGCGGATCCACTCACAAAGGCCTGTTCCCAGAGAGAGACCTTTATGGGATGGTTCAGTATGAGATACTGCAACCACTGCTATCAGATGGCCCTAGTACAAGTGGGAGATTGTTAGTTATATGTATGCCCTAGAGGCCATTACTATACATAGGATGTATATTGTAGTGGATGCTGGGACATATATAGGGAGGACTTTCTTGCTCGACATGATAGTATGCTATCTGGTTGATCTTTACCTTAACGTGTACACTGATTGTCTCCCTGTTACATGTTGGTAAAGCCCTTAGGATCTGTACTTGACTACGTGGACTATGATGCGGATCATACTAGTGGGGACATGGTAGTCCATAAGTACATCCTTCAAAGTCCCTAGTCGTGGGTGTATCGAGACGGGGCATCGATATACCAGAGTAGACTAGCGTGTACCTTCTCGACCCATACAGATGGGCGATGGATGATCCCATATCCATTGGTGTTTGACATCGGAGATGATATACGGGTGCTCAGTAGAGACTGGGTACACTGGACGGACTCGTCGAGAACTCCCAGATGGTATTGTACCTCACGTCAGATGGCAGTTCTCTGGTGACACTGGTACAGAGTAGTCTGTTGACCCGAGATCGTCATAGAGTCTTGTGTGGTTCCCACTGTGCTTTGATTTCCATCTTACCACGTCCAAGAGGGCGTGCAAAACGGTGGTTTTTGGGTACAGTCCCGAGTCACATGGAGGCAATGAGCGATAGGAGGGGATTCGTCTCTCCCGGTATAGGGAGTTGATGTTGCGCTGTGTTCGATTGGCTATAACAGGAAATCCCTGGCCAGGGTTGCTGAGATTTACTGGTAAGTGTTACCAGTAGTTTCTCGAATTGTTATAGACCTCATATCGACACGACTTATCGAGCTATTGGGGTCTGACGTTTACCACCCCTAGGCGAGATATGCGACATATCAGACGATCAAACCGGACTGTACGGTAGTGTTACTGGTTGGATTCACTGGAGTGTGAGTGGGCTTGCTCGTCGATCTTCTGATCGCTCAATACCCGGGTGGCCGTTACGTTTAGCAGACCGCTTGCGGCTTGTGGATGCTTGATATGATCATCATCTGCTGCCGGCGTATTGACGAGTCTTTAGAGTCCTACACAGAGGTTTCCTGGCTCAAGCAAAACGAAATAGGAGCGCATATGAGATATGTGCGGGACCGAGAATAATGCGTGTATGTGATACCGTATTCTATTCTCGCGATGAATGTATCGATTGGTTGTATGCGATATAACCTAGTTATCGAATCGAAGGTCGATTCGATAAGCCGATGCATAGGATACTAGTCGGTTATATGCGATATGACCGGATCGTTAAATCAAGTGTTGATTTAATGATTTAATGTATATTTATATATTTGATATATTACTTTGCAATAACTAGTATCGGTTCACTTTAAGATGGATTTTCTCACTCGGATGTGCGCATTACATATGCGATATGATTTTATGCACTTGATTGTATCATGTTTGATGATACATGTTTACTTGGTTAAGTGCAAAGAATTAAACCATGGTTAAAAGAATGGTTAGGGTTTCATTTCCTTTATTTATTCATTTATTTATTTGTTTATTCATTTTGGAAAAGAAGAGAAAAGAATGGTTGCTAGTTTTGGAGTTTAGTTGAAGCTTCATGAAGCTTTGATCAAGTCAACCATTCTTATCTCATCCTTAACCCTAACCATTCCCACTAACCATGATTCATTCTCTACACTTGACTATAGTTAATGATATGATAAGTATTTATTTTTCTATTCTTTTTTAAAAAAAAGTTATCATATATTTCTTTCTTCTTCTTCTTCATGAGCAAGGAAGAAAAAGCTTTCTTCATCAATGGTGATTGATGATAAAGAGTGAGAAATCCAAATCTAAAGTCTACCCACTTCCTATTTCTTCATCCTCTACCTCTTGCCATGTAGTAGAGTGTGTTTTCTTCACAAGTTTCATCACTTGGTGAACTGAGAGCTTGATCTTGCGATGCTTCGACGTAGATCATCTTCGGCATGGACATCGATGACCTAGCCCGTCCATTCTCCGATGAAGCCGACGCTAGAGCCCGGGACTTGTTATGGACAGTGAGGAGACTTCATTGCGGAACTATGGGGGTGGAGAACCGGATCTACAAAGGTTGTATTTCCGTATCTCTTAGTTAAGTGTTAACTAGTTTGCTTTTCGCCTAGTTTTCTAGCCAACGATCCGTTCTAGGGTTTCTCAGCACCGTTAATTTTTGAAATTGGCATGGTTGATGCCTTGTGAGACCTCTTGGGAGTGCCTAGGAACCCTACAGTAACATGTTGATAAAGCCCTTAGGATGAGTACTTGATTACAAGGACTATGATGTGGATCATACTGGTGGGGACAGTGTAGTCGCCAAGTACATCCTTCAAATGTTCCTAGTCATGGGAGTACTGAGACAGGGCATCGTTACTCCAGTGTAGACTAGCGTATGCGCTTCTTGATCCATATGATGGACGATGGATGATCCCATATCCATTGGTGTTTGACATCAGAGTAGGTATACGGGTGCTCAGTGGAGACTGGGTACACTGGACGGACTCGTCGAGAACTCCCAGATGGTATTATACCTCATGTCAGATGGCTGTTCTCTGGTGACACTGGTACAGAGTAGTCTGTAGATCCGAGATCGTCATAGAGTCTTGTGTGATTCCCACTGTGCTTTGATTTCCATCATACCATGTCCAAGAGGGCGTGCAAAAAGTTGGCTTTTGGGTACAGTCCCGAATCATATGGAGGCAATGAGCGATAGGAGGGGATTCGTCTCTTTTGGTATAGAGAGTTGATGTTGTGCTGTGTTCGATTGGCTATAACTAGAAATCCCTGGCCAGGGTTGCTGAGATTTACTGGTAAGTGTTATCAGTAGTTTATCGAACTGTTATATACCTCATATCGACACGACTTATCAAGCTACTGGGGTCTGACGTTTACCACCCCTAGGCGAGATATGCGACATATCAGACGAAGAGACCGGATTGTACGGGAGTGTTACTGATTGGATTCGCAGGAGAATGTACAGGCTTGCTTGTTGATCTTCTGATCGCTCAATACCAGGGTGGCTGTTACATTTAGCTGACCGCTTGCAGCTTGTGGGTGTTTGATATGATCATCACCTACTGCCGACGTATTGACGAATCTTTAGAGTCATACACAGAGGTTTCTTGACTCAGGAAAAACGGAGTAGGAGCACATATCTGATATGTGCGGGACCGAGAACAATACGTTTATGTGATACCGTACTAGATTCTCGCGATATGAGATATCGGCCGGGTATGTGATATAGCTGGGTCATCTGATCAAGTGTTGATTCGATGAACTGATACAGATTATATTAGTCGGTTATTTGTGAAATAGCCGTATTATCGGATCAAGTATTGATTCGATAATTTAATGTATAATTATATATTTGATATATTAAATTTCATTAACTAATATAAGCTCACTAAAAGATTCTTTTTCTTACTCGGGTAATACATTGATATATACGCGATATATGTTAATTGTATTATTTTATTTTGTTACAATAAATATTGTATATGTGATATATAATATTGTAACATGATATGATTACTAATACAACATGTTTAGTGGAGATTAAACATGGTTAGGGTTCGATTTGGGTTAGTTCTTTCTTGATGCTTTTAGAAGGTTTTACTTTGTTTCAAGTAAAGATATTATGTTTGATATTTTTTCTAGATATTTCTAACCCAATCCAAACCCCTTCACCCTAGGTTAAGTCTCTACATTGGTTAGCCTCATCATATTCAACCATGGTTGCATTATTAATCATTATGATATTTTTCATTATTCATCACAAAAGGAATTTCCCTTCTTCTTCTTTGCATGAAAAGCTTTCTAGCTTTTTATGAACTGATGAAAATGAGTGAGTTATTGAAAACAAATGAGAGCTAAAATCCTACTTCATCATCCTAATCTATCCTAGCCATTTAGATTAGGGTGTTCGCTTCATTTAGTGAGTGAGAGCTTGTGTTATAGAAACTTCAAGGTAGATCATCTTAGTTATCGAAGATCGGAAGCAAGCTTGCATCTTTCTCTTCGTGGAGCCTCTCTAGAGTCCGGGTACATGATGATCGCAGCGAAGGGACCTCAATACGGAGCTTAAGAAGTGAAGGACTGGAATACAAAGGTTGTAATCCCAAACTCTTTGTTTTAAAGTGTTTAACATGCTTTGTTTCGCCTAATCTCAAGTTTAAAGATCTTGGTTAGGGTTGTTCGTCACGTCTAAATTTTAAATCGGGCATGGTTGATGCCTTATACACCCTTGTGAGAGTGACTAGTAACCCTACAGTGGTATCAAAGCCAAGCTAGAGCTTTAGGCAAAGTCTAGGCGAAGTCCGATCGAACTACGAATACCCGTAAAACCCTAGTTTCTGGAAATTTTCAAAAATGTTGAGTTTTTCATATTAAAAATACTCAAAAAAATCAACAGCGTATTTTAGGAATTACTGTGAAAAACAAGCTTTTAAAACCATTAAACAGCCGCGGAACTGCGACAATGACATGGCTTGCGCGGCGTTTTCGCGGTCGTACAGTGCACTTATTGTTTTATTTTTGTACAGTTAAATCTGCATCTACTTCCAGATTCTTCTGGGAATTTTTAATTTATAGTCAAGTGTTGATTTTTCTGGGTTGTATTGGGAACTTGTTGATTTGATCGGAAAGTATAACTTCGTTTAGTTTGTCCGGGAAATTTTTAGAACGTGTTAAAAAGTTCGAACGGATATCAATAACTCACTTTTTCCACTGCTGGAAAATTTCCAAGTGTTGGATTTTTCCGTAGTTTAAGAACGTTCTAAGTCATAGAAGTAACGCGGTGGTCCCTCTAGAAGAACACAAACCATAACTCGATTATGTGACCGTCTTAACCGCCTCTGAATCTTAGGGTTTGGGGCAGTACGGCGTTGCCACATGTGAGGCGTTGGCTTGACCCTTCTACGGCTGGACCATTGGTACTGTGGCATGTGATGGATGTTTTTAAACTAATTTCAAGTGTTGAGAACTATTTGGGAAAACTTGGGTGTTTGTTTATTCGACCGTAAAGTTTAACATTGTCTATTTATCTTGAATGTGATACAATATTTGTCATCCACAAGTAGTTATGAGATAACTAATTTGAATGTTTTAAATCTAGCAGTTTAGTCTCAGATGATCGGTTGCCACGGGATTTTGATGCGATTAAAAGTCCGTCGCAATCACGTAGCATAAGCGGATACTTGCCGGGTAAACTTAATAGATAGCCACGCCCCATAGTCCCGAACAAGTGACTGTAGGAGAACCCCGTCGCCAAAAGCATCCGTTCGGGTGCTCGCGGCAGCGGTGTTCCGCCTTAGTGCACTTCGTCGACGGCATCCGGGGATGCGGCCGTCTACTAAAGTTTTCGACGAGCATTCGATCAGGTTGTCGGGAATCTTTTTGAATTGCCCGACTTGATATTGAAAAGAGTTTTCGATAATGAGACTAAAATGCGGGGTTTATAATTGTTAGGCATGCAATGTCTAAGGACTTCATTTGGTTAGGCATGCGATGTCTAAAGAAGTTGCGGATTCCAACTGTTGTAGTTTTACACTTTCCTTTCTGCGACCGTAAGCGTGGTATGTGGTGTATCGCCGGCTTCGTTGCTATACATCAACGACAATCGGGATACGCATACTTGCTTACGTTGATGATATGAGATATTATGTGTTGCTGTGATATGTTATATTGGATCGTCGTGTTCTGAATAGCCGGGGGTTTTATGTGACATGAGGGTTTTTATTTTCATTCATGTAAAATTTATTTGTATGTAATATTCTTTTATTGGGGCACTTCCGGGCTGAGGATGATGTCACCATTGTATATTATTTACTTTTCCGCATTAAGGTAGACCCAAGACGCGGAGCACAAGTAACCGGGTTCTAGGGTCCCGTGGGAGACCATCTCGAAAAGTCGAGACCGGGTCTCCTAACCCTAGAATTGGCAGTGTTGCTTGCTGCTCTCGTAGGGGTCTAGGGATGTGGGTTTGGCTATTCATAGCGACCGTGGAATCCGTGTTTTATACAGGCTTGTTTAAAACACGGACGTCCTAGTATATCCAATATTTCATATGTGTTCTTCTGTTGCAATGTTCTGTGATGAGATCATATTACTGCCTGAGACGAATGTTTATATTATTTATATGAGATATATGTTATATTGCAGATTTTGTTTCAAATGTGATGCTTGTGAAGCATAAGAAAATGGGACTTCATTAATGAGATTAATGAAACTAAAAGAAACGTAAAGATGTTGTAGAAACTTGTCTTAAAAACTGGTAGCTCTAGTTCTTACTTTGTATAACGGTGTTCCTTGTAGAACACCCGGCACCTTATTCGATAAGGAAAGAGCCGAGATCCCTTCACCGGAAGCGACCTCTTTAGCGAAACTACCAAATGCTACAAACTCGGTTTGTCTTTTGATTGCTTATATAGTTTTTGCTTTGCATAGTGATATTTGTGAAATATTCTGCACCTTATTCGATGAGGAAAGAGCCGACGATCCATTCACCGGGAGTGACCTCTTTAGCAAAACTAGAAAAGGCCTCAAAAACATTCCTTTTAAAAATCATTCGATTCTACAACCGATATCAAGTTCATTACGCAAAGGGTTTTCTTAAAAACCTGTCGTAGCCCTCCGTCATTTCAGACAAGTACTGGTTAGTATTCGTGCTGCGTTTGTTGACCTTAGCCAAGGCGTAGTGTGCGGTAGCTGATTAGTGCTTATCTGTATAAGCATATGATGCGATTGCGTTAGGGTAGTCGTGCGACTTTGTTGACCTTAGCCAAGGGTCGTGCGGGTGGGTTTAATTCAATCGGGAAATGACGGGTTGAACTTGGCTAGCACTTATGATTTGTTGACCTTAGCCAAGATCATAAGTTGCTAGGGGTAAAATATTATTGGGAATTTCAAGTGTTGAAATTTGCAATGAGATTGCATACCTTCTATGAGATAGTTGGATCCCGATACCTGCTGCGAGTAAGAGTTACTCCTGGGAGAGTTTTACACATTACAATTAGCCGATCAAGTTGGTGTCTAGAAAGGTGTCAATGGGGTTACGCCCCTGGGAAAACGAGATTTACTTTAATTAGGTCCGTGCGAAAGCACGGGGAGCCTCCCTCAAAGTACCGGCACTGGCCTGGCTGAAAGATTGACGAACTTGTAGAGTGTAATTAATCCCGGCTAGTCATTCCTTTTAGAGTTTGAAGGAAGATTTGACTAAAACAGTGGGAGACATCCTGATTAGATAAATTGATAACCAATCTAATCTTGTAAAAGCGCACGCTGAGTGTTTTCTTCTCTCGTTACGACTTTGTCACGCCTTAATCAAGATAATAATACGGATGTATTGACCGAACCCGCTTGTTATATTGCGCTAGGGAACGTTGGTCCCGCTCTAACTTATAATTGTTATAAGACAGAGTAGGAAATTGGGGATTACCAGAATTCCCGTGCCACCCAAACGAAGAAAGTGCATGCTGATGCATCTTCTTCGGGTGTGTTCATTACCGAGAATTGTTTCTCAGTATCCTTTACGTCCTGGGTATGAGATACCGGATCAGGATCCCACAAATGTAATTTTTTACATGGGCTACAGATAGGTAGAGAACTGAGAACGGGTGATAAGTTTCAAGAATTGGAAACAGTGCAAGTGTTGCAGTCAAGTCTGTTGGCAGTTACCACCCTGTATTACCAGAATACATTGATTCTGAACGAATGTTATTAGATACCGAACCTGATATACAATATCATATCAGTCTTTTTATTTAATAAAGAAGGATATAATTTTGTATTGTTAGATAATGTTTTGAACATTTCCTATATCAAGAGTTGATCGGTTCAGGCACATTATCTAAGAGCAAAAATGTTCCAAATCAAACCACAGTTCTTAACGTACAGAACACACACAAGAGGAAGAGTTCAGAAATGAACGAATCCTTCTTGAGGCGTTGTAGACTAGGTCATATCAATGCGACCCGACTAACTGAAGTTACATAAAGATGCATATTCAAATTAGTTTGGATTTACATCTTATAAAACTTGCCAGTCATGTCACAAAGATAAGATGACCACAGCTCCGTTTATTGGAAACAGAGAAAGAGTTAGTGAACTATTGGGATTGATATATGATGATGTATGTAAGGTCTCCTGTCTACACATGCCAAGACCGGTTCTTTATACTTCATTACATTTACTGTTTATCTCTCAAGATTCGGGCATATGTTCCTGTTGAAACACAAGTCTGAACCTTTTGAGAAATTCAATGAATATGAGTTAGAAGTAGAGAACCAAAACGAGTATAAATATTATGTCCTTTGATGAGATCAAGGAGGAGAATACTTGAGCACGGAATTCCTGGACTATTCTAAAGAAGAATGAGATTCGCTCTCAGCATTACTCCTCCGTATACACCACAGCACGTCGGTGTAAGTCCACGTTGCTCACCCCGGTTCTTACGGGGAGGCGGAAACGGCGAAAAACAATGATTTGGCGCAAGGCAACATGGACTCAAAGCAAGGATCTTGGCTAAACTAGAAACTAGCAAACAAGTAGAGGCTTTAACTACTATGCTGTAGAAAATATACCTCACGGAACCGGTCCTTCGGGTCTTCTCTCCGCTGTCCGGCTCGTCCATTCACGCTCCGAGCGTCGATCCGGATCTTGGTCACCTCCGCGGCCTTCTTGAGTCGAAGACGATCCACCCGAGAGTTGTACACTAAGCTCCGCCTCAAGCCAAGGCAACTAGGGCAAAGAGATTGCTAATCTAAATGCCTTAGGTTGTGTAGAAGAGAAAGATGGAAGTATTTGTCTATGTGGATTCTTTTTCTCTCAACACATGAGATCAAAAGAATTTTCAAGAGGAGGAAGATGAAGGAGAAAACTTAGCAACCATGGAGCTTTTCTTTTCTTCTCACTTCAAGAGAGAGAATGACAAGAGAATAATGAAAAGATTAACCCAAATGAAATGAACCATGGTTGCAATAATACACTAAAATCATCATTACTAATCCTATCATGATAAAGTTGATTGCACAATGAATTGACCATTATCATTACTCAAGAATTAAAAAGGAAATGAAAGAAGAGTGTAGATCTCTCTTGAAGGTCAATGGTCAACACGGTCAACGGGTCAACAAAGTCAAGAGAGGTCTAAGTGGTCAAATGGTCAATGCAATTAGCCATCACTAAACTATCACTAAAAGGATTAGTAAACAATGTCTCCGGCTCATAACGGTTTTGACCAAACGAATTGTCAAAACCCTAATGAGTATGCCACATTACGGTTTTGGCCGAACCAACAGCCAAAACCCTAATGGGGCACCTCCTCCTTCATCGCACGTCAAAACTGTGCATACACACCCGCATCCGCATTCCGTAGAATGCGAATGCACAGAAGACAAATCAAATCCATCTGTGCAATACTAGGATCTGGCTTAAACCAAAGCCCGCTAGTATTTCCTGCCCGAACAGCATACGCATACAAGTGCACGTAAGTGATCGTAGCCCTGCCGTAAAACCATACGGCCTCTACACGTTTCGCTCAGTGCAGGGAAACCTCTCCAGTATATCTCGCTTGCCCTGGCCAGGGACTACTTGTGTAATGGCTCTCCTAGACACAGCGCGATGTCAACCCCCAATACCGGGAGAGACGAATCCTGTCTAACCGTCACTGCCTCCAAGTGCTTCGGGACTGCACCCAACTACTACCTGTTTGCACGACTCCTTTGAGCCGTGGTAGGGTAGTAATCTAAGTACATTGGGAACACACTCGAGGCGAAGTGACAGTGTCAAGTCGGCGGACTAAGCTGTACTCATGTCACCTGAGAACTGATAACTGACGATAGGTATAATACAAACCAACAGTTCCCGACGAGTCCTGTCCAGTGTACTCGTAACCTAACGAGCACCCGCATACTATCTCAAGCACGACGTACTGACAGCTGTAGGACAGACTGTCTCCCCCGCTGGGATGAGAAGCGCATACGCTAGTCTACTCCGGAGTATCGATGCCCTGTCTCGATAGTCCAACGACTAGGGACCAGTATAAGGATGTTCTTATGGATTACCCAGCCCCCACGAGTGTGAGCGCCATCACAATGCTGGTAATCAAGCAAAGATCCTAAGGGCTCTACTAATATGTATATAAGCGATATGCTAAAAGAAACACATGCACATATTGAAGTAGAGACAAACCAAGTAGCATACTACCATTTTGAGCAAGATTGTCTATACAACTATGAATATCCCAAGCTTCCATTAAGTAATATACAAGCTAGTATGATACAGTAATGGCCTCTAGGGCATATACACTAACAATCTCCCACTTGCACTAAGGCCATGTACTGGCGTATCGAAGACCTATCATCTCGATCAGCCGCTCGAACTGAGTCTGGGTTAGGGCCTTCGTGAGTGGATCTGCAGTGTTGTTCTCCGTATTTACTCTCTTCACCTCGATCTCCCGGCGATCTACGATCTCCTTGTTCAGGTGGTACCGCCTCAAAATATGCCTGGACGTCTGATGGGACCTGGGTTCCTTCGCTAAAGCTATAGCGCCGTTGTTGTCGCAATACAGCAGTATTGGATCAACAATGGTAGGAACCACCTGAAGCTCCATGAGGAACTTCTTCATCCAGACAGCTTCCTTTGCGGCATCGCAAGCAGCTATGTACTCCGCTTCCATAGTTGAGTCTGCAACGGCCTCCTGCTTAGAACTCTTCCAGAAAACCGCCCCTCCATTGAGGGTAAAGACATAACCCGACATGGACTTGGAGTCATCCTTGTCACTCTGGAAGCTGGAGTCAGCAAAGGCCTCGAGCTAGAGGTCTTTTCCGCCATACACGAAGAACATCTCCTTAGTCCTTCTCAGGTACTTGAGAATGTTCTTTACCGCTATCCAGTGTTTCTCCCCTGGGTTTGACTGATACCGGCTTACAACGCTCAATGCGTATGCTATATCTGGTCTGGTACATAACATCGCATACATTATAGAGCCTACCGCAGAAGCATAGGGTATAATAGACATGCGATCCCTTTCCTAATCAGTCTTGGAAGACATCTCTTTGGAGAGGGTGATCCCGTGACAAGCCGGTAAATTACCGCGCTTGGAATCTTCCATACTGAATCTTTTCAGTATGGTGTCGATGTACCTTGACTGTGAAAGTCCCAACATCCTCTTAGATCTAACACGATAGATCTGGATCCCCAGAATGTAGTTGGCATCGCCCAGGTCCTTCATGGAGAACCTCTGCGACAAGAATCCTTTGATTGACTGTAGTATAGGAATATCATTTCCTATTAGGAGAATGTCATCCACGTACAAGACGAGGAATACCACAGTTCTCCCTACAATCTTACTGTAAATGCATGGTTCATCTGGGTTTTTGATAAAGTCAAATTCCTTGACAGTATCATCAAAGCAGATGTTCCAACTCCGCGATGCCTGCTTAAGTCCATAGATGGACTTTAGCAACTTGCACACTCTACCGCTGCTCCCACTCTGAATGAATCCCTCCGGCTGATCTATATAGACGCACTCTTCCAAATTTCCATTTAGGAAAGCCGTCTTTACGTCCATCTGCCAGATTTCATAATCGTGGAAGGTAGCAATGGCAAGAAGGATCCGAATGGATTTCAGCATAGCCACTGGAGAAAAGGTCTCGTCATAGTCCAAACCAGGTCTTTGACGAAAACCCTTTGCAACAAGTCTAGCTTTATAGGTCTCAACCTGCCTATCTACACCAATCTTCTTTCTGAAGATCCATTTGCAGCCTACGGGTTTTACCCCTTCTGGAGCAAAGTCCAAAGTCTAAACTTTGTTGGTGTACATAGACTCCATCTCGGTCCGCATTGCATCCAGCCATTTTACCGAGTCGCCGCTCTGAATGGCTTGCTGGAAGCTAGTAGGCTCACCATAATCCATGGTGCAATCCTCTCTATCCCCGTCTATGAGAAAACCGTAGTATCTCTCGGGCGGATGAGACTGCCTACTACTCCTGCGGAGTGGCGCTGGGATGTCCGGTTCTCTTAAAACTTCTGGTTCTTCCAAGCATTCAGTAATAGCTTGTGGTTCTGGAATTTCTTCCAATTCTATTGCGCTCCCACTTATCTGATTTTTTAAAAATTCAGTTTCCAAGAAGTGGGCATGCTGAGAAACAAAAACCTTTTGTTCCTCTGCAGAATAGAAAAGATACCCCCAGGAGTTCTTTGGGTATCCCACAAACTTACACAGTACTGAGCGTGCCTCGAGCTTGTCCGCATGCTGCTTTTTTACAAAAGCTGGACATCCCCATGTCTTAAGTTACTTAAGACAGGGTTTCTTCCCACTCCACATCTGATATGGGGTGGTAGGCACAGTCTTGGTTGGAGCCTTGTTCAAGAGATATGCAGCTGTTTTTAATGCATTACCCCAGAAAGATCGCGGCAACTCAGCCTTACTCATCATGGAACGAACCATATCCAATAGGGTTCGATTCCTCCTTTCCGATACACCATTGTGTTGTGGTCTGTATGGAGGAGTAAGATGAGAGAGAATTCCATTCGCTTTTAAGTAGCCCAGAAACTCGGCACTCAAGTATTCACCACCTCGATCAGATCTCAGTGTCTTGATACTTTTGCCTGTTTGTTTTTCAACTTCATTCTTGTATTCTTGAAATTTCTCAAACACCTCAGATTTGTGCTTCATCAAGAAGACATGCCCATACCTAGAGAAATCATCTGTGAAAGTAATGAAGTATGAATAACCACTTCACGCATGTGTAGACATTGGACCACACACATCACTGTGTATGAGTCCTAAGAGCTCGCTTGCTCTTTCTCCGTGTCCAGTGAACGGAGAGTCTTTGTCATCTTTCCCATGGGACAAGATTCACAAGTGGCATAAGACTGATACTCGAACGGATTTCAAGTATCCCTCTCTATGTAACTTTGTTAACCGTGTCTCATTAATGTGACCCAGTCTACAATGCCATAAGAAAGCCTGATTTTTTTCCGGAGACTTTCTTTTAAGTGTGTTCTGGACACTGAAGATCTGAGCTTGATTCAATACGTATATTCCATTTTGTAATGTACCTGACCCAATCAGAACTTGATTTAGGTGGATGTTAAGTACATCGCTTACAAAAGTAAAATCATATCCTTCCTTAGAAATTAAGGATACAGATATGATATTACAAGTCGCACCTGGTACATAAAAACAGTTACGCAGAATCAATATCTGCCCAGTTGTCAGTCCTAGATGATATTCCCCTACGGATTCAGCATACATGCTCCTTCCGTTAGCAACCCTGGGAGTCATATCACCTTTCCTGATAACCCTACGGTTTCTTAGAGCCTGTAACGAATTACAGATATGAGATCCTGATCCGGTATCCAATACCCAGGAAGTAGGGTTAACTGACATACAGTTCTCTATAACAAACACACCCGAAGCCGAAACCACAACATGCTTCGAATTCTGGCTACTGGCTTTGCAAGCCCTGCAACCTTCTGCCCATGTTCATTCCCGTTACAATAGGAACATCCCTCTTTTACTACATCCAGTCCCGAAACTTCTGCCCTTCCCTTTCTTTCTACTTTCCTGGTTTCCTTCAGGGTAGTAGGTAGTGACTGTCGAACTAAGTCAGCATCTGACCCGTTCTTCAACGTGGTCTTCAGGTCCATGAGCTCAAAAGAGCTGATCTCTGTAAGGACGTTGCCCCTTACAGATGACCCGATAGCCAACCTCGCTGGAAGCAATTCGTTCGAGGTCTCATATTTTGCGATACGAGATTGCTCTCCATATAAATCTTTGTTATGGAGGAAGATAGAAACTGAGTCCATCTTCTCGTGTTGCCTCTGGTATGTACCATCAACTGAGGCTAACACAAGGCACTTGGCTTTCACACAGTCTTCTTTCGATGTCCTACGGATATCAATATCCGTGACAGGGGAAACTGGACCTGAGACGGCAGGGGTTGGATCAGTCAAGAGGTGTCCCAGCTTGTCATGGGCAATGGACATCTGGACAGACCTTTGCCAGTCATAACAGTCAGATTCAGTCATATTATTATCTAGATGTAACCTAGGTGTGGTCACTGGGTCGCTGCAATTAAGAGAGAGAGAAGAAAACACTCAGCATGATGCTCTTGCAAGTTTAGATTGGTTTTTAATTTATCTAAAAGGGATGGCTCCCATTGTCTCTCGAATCCCTCCTCAAACCATAAAGGAAGAATTAGTCAGGATCAATCTCACCGTACAATACTTGCTTAACCGTTCAGCCAGGCCAGTGTCGGTACTTCGAGGGGGGTTTTCCAACGCTTTCGTGAAGTTCCTTAATTAAGTAACCTCTTTTCCCTGTGGGCGTAGCCCCGCTAACACCTTTCTAGACACCTACTTGGTTTATAGCATTGATCGTTAAGTGAGAAAGTTCCCGAGGAGTAGCATATAGTCACAGTAGGATCGGGATCCAAATATCATCGCGTGACAAAACTGAAGGGAATCCTACCAGAATCATCACACTCCAAATGGTATGCAGCGCTAGCAAGTTTCAGTACTTTTAAAACTCCCGATGTGGATTTTTACCCCATGCTCTTATGACCTTGACGAAGGTCAACAAATCATAAGTCACATGTCAAGTTCTACCCATCATTATCCAGGTTAATTTGAACTCACCCGTACATACCCTTGACGAAGGTCAACAAGGTAATACGACTGTCCCAAACCAACGCATCTATCTATGCTACATATGAACACCCAACAGCTACCAATCACTATGCCTTGATGAAGGTCAACAAACATAGCTTGAATACTATTGAATAACCATACGAAATGACGGAGGGCTACGAATGGTTTTGGCGAAACCGTGAACGTAGTGAACTTGATATAATCGATGGAACGAGATAGCTTTTAAAAGGAGTGGTTCAAGCTCCGCGTTTAAAAAGCTGGTTTTTGAAAAGAACCGAGTGGTTTTGAAAGTGTTCCAATGACTTTAACTTGGTTTATTTTTCTTGCATTAGTTCTTTTAATGCGTCCCATCATTTAATCCTACCATTGCAGAAAACAACCAAAATATGACGTACGCTTATGCCATTCGCATTCGCCACGGGGCCCCGTCATCACCCGTTAGGTTACTTAACTAACGACAGAGCGGGGGCTGGGCTAGCGCGACTGAAAAACATAAGCAACGCCTAAATAGATATCATATATAGATATATAGCAATGATAGCCAATCCAGATCATAGATGAACACTTTGGATATACTAGGAATCCGCGATTCGTTCGAGCCTGCAACGAAAAGCGGATTACACGGTCGCGATGAATAGCCAAACCCCACCGTAGACCCCTACGGGTGCGGCAAACTACCCGCCTAGTAACTGAAGCGAAGCAACCTCCCTCAACACCGTGAGTAAGCCACTCGGCACTTCGTGATGCCCGGTAGTTTGTGCACCCCACCTTGGGTCTATCCTAAGAGCAAAAACAGTAAAAAGAAATTATGCAATGACGGCTACAACCCCGACCCGGTTGTGCGGCCAAACAAATAATATTACATCAATTTACAAATTTTACAATGAATGAAAGAAAAAGAAACTCTCATCTCACACCCATTCCCGGCTATTCATCAGCGACAATCCAACGAGTTCATATACACAAACCAATAACATTACAGATCACAGATATGTATAACCCCCACTAATCGACGTATAGCGATTAGCGGACGTTCAATACATATATCACATCACAGATAATATTCAATAGCCAAAGAGTACAGAATATCGATCAAAATACGGATTTTTAACCACCCCAAAAGTCAATTTGCTCTCTGGAAAATCTGGGTAGAAAAAACATGTATTAAAAATCCCAAAACAGCCAAACTAAAACACTGCACAAAACCCGATCCACTGCCGAGTCAAAACGGCCGCGGAACCGCGGCAATGAGCATGTTGTTGCCGCGGAACCGCGGTCGTTTGATCGAGTCACTGGATCGTTTTTCTGCAGTGTTTTTACAAAACCCTGAGATGATTTTTTCACTTTTTGAGCAGTATGAAAATCATCAGAAACTTGAGGTTTTGCGGACGTGTTTTGCGACTTTATTCCGATCGATATTCTAAACACTTTGCTAACTTACTAGTTTATGTTTAGCTAGGCTCTATTACCACTGTAAGTCCACATTGCTCACCCCGGTTCTTACGGAGAGGCAGAAACGGCGAAAAACAATGATTTGGCGCAAGGCAACATGGACTCAAAGCAAGGATCTTGGCTAAACTAGAAACTAGCAAATAAGTAGAGGTTTTAACTACTATGCTGTAGAAAATATACCTCACGGAACCGGTCCTTCGGGTCTTCTCTCCGCTGTCCGGCTCGTCCATCCACGCTCCGAGGGTCGATCCGGATCTTGGTCACCTCCGCGGCCTTCTTGAGTCGAAGACGATCCACCCGAGAGTTGTACACTAAGCTCCGCCTCAAGCCAAGGCAACTAGGGCAAAAAGATTGCTAATCTAAATGCCTTAGTGTCACGACCCGAAAGAGCACGTGACTGGCCCTTGAACCATATGAAGTCGATAGGACTCCATCTGATCCAAGTAAGCCAAAAGCCCAGAATTCTAAAACCATTTAGAGTAAAGGAACATATTTTGTAAATTATTCTCCAATGTGGCATTTTATCACACACTTACTACGCCTAAGCAAAGAGCACAACCCATACAAGCAATATAATATACAACGCCGAAGGGCGAGGATCAAACCCAAGAGAATCTCCAATAAGCAAGAAAATCGTAATACTACTGAGCGCGACTCTAAGGTCGAAATAATACATCACTTGCGTCGAAGTCTGAAACAATATACAAGTTTTGGTTGATGGAATTTCTAGATACAAAGAATAATACGTATACAAGGGTGGTTCTGATGCAAGGAACCCACCTACTAAGCAAATCACCCGCAAAGGAAGCAATGTGCCGGAAATGCCGCTATAGAACCTGTACGGCAAAACCTGTAAGAACTGTGGCACAACGGGGGTGAGTTGCCAACTCATGAATAGAAAATATCTACAAGCAGAAATTGGAAGCATGACATAAACCTAAGTCATAACGATCAGATATAATATAAACCTCAAATGAATAAGTTTGAATCATAGTAAAGGGGCAATGTAACATCTGAACATAAGTGTAGTGCCAAGTACTCGTACCAGTGCCTCACGCAACAATATATCACAAATATGATGTATGTATGCGGTAAAATGAAAATAGGAGATATCGTGAATGAAATCATTAGAAAATCAACGTCAAGCATTGAAACAAACTATATATCTCAATATCAAATGAAACCCATAGATCATGTATCCGACATGTATGCAGCATTCATGAAGGTACTCTAATATGTGATGCAATGCATATACAATAAATGTGGGGTAGGGGAGATATAATATACCATCGACCATAAAGGCCCCGAGCACATAGGCTCCTCTCCAATCGAGCTCATAGGCTTCGAGCACATAGGCTCCTCTCCAATCGAGCTCATAGGCTCCGAGCACATAGGCTCCTCTCACATCGAGCTCATAGGCTCCGAGCACATAGGCCCCTCTCACATCGAGCTCATAGGCTCTGAGCACATAGGCTCCTCTCCAATCGAGCTCATAGGCTCCGAGCACATAGGCTCCTCTCACATCGAGCTCATAGGCTCCGAGCACATAGGCTCCTCTCATAATGCATATGTAAATTGCATAGATCATCATGATGATATATTAAGTATGCATATATATATATCAGCGTCCCATACCACTAATATATATATACTCTATAGGTATACATATATATTTCAGCGTCCCATACCACTGATATATATACTCAGGAGTAAAACAATCCAGAATCATCATATGCAACCATATCACAGTGCGAAATCCATGAATTATAATACATGCAACAAGAACACTAATATAAGCATGCAACTATGTAAAGGCATGTGAACAAGGAATATGAATCATTAACATATGAGCATGCAATGCAATGCGAGCCGTAGAATAAATGGTAAATGAATAATAATGCAGCTTGCCATTTGAAATAAGACAAATCGGGTTTTTTTTAATAGGTTTGACTTGGGTCTAGTCTAACATCTATTATGCAAACCACCGATCTAAGTATCAAGTCAACCGGGAGAGGTATGGAATCCACCTAAATCTAAGTCGATATAAATATATATATATACATATAATTGTAAGTGCACGGCGGCGCCCCGGCCGTCAATCCGACGGCCAGTTGCGGAAGCGGTGAATAACTTAAATTTTGCGAACTTAGCAAACCGGCACCACCGCGCACTATAACCCGGATCGAACCATTAATTAGTCCTAGCTACCAACAAGAAAGGGAAGAGAGATATACCGACGATCCAAGTCCTCCGGTCTTCTCATCATCGTCCCGATCTCCTGCGGAATGTCCCGTCTCCTCCTCGTCGCCGGAAGTGCACCACATCGCCTACTTCTTTTACGGGCTCCCACCTCAATGCCGAGGCAACTCGGGCACGAAGCCGGCTACTCGACGTGCCCAAGATTTGCTGTAGAATGTGTGAAGAACCATGTCTCACCTTTTTGGGGATTGTGGAATTGCCATTGGTGGAGGAAAGGAGAACAACTTTAGGAAATGAGCTAGAGGACTTTTCTAGCAAACATGAGAAGAAAAAATACCACACTCAAAAATGAGCCCCATTCCATTCCCATTCATAGGAATGGCCGGCCCCCCCTTTTTCAAGTGTGATTGGAGAGAGAAAGAGAAAAGTCAAGGGGGTGGGTGGAAGCAATGATGAAAAGAGATGATGAGAGAACAAAACCCAACACTCCAAAAGCCAATCATAACCTACAATGGTCAAGCCATCATCATAAAGCTAGAAGTCAAAAGATGGGCTCCATCATGAAACCATCATGATATAAATATTGCAAAGAACCCCCTCCACTAAAGCCTATTTGCAACAATGCAAATAAACCCTCCTCCACCACACTTCGGCCAATGAACGGAACAAAGGAAATTGGCCGAAACGGAAAGCAAACTGGCAACTCCAGAAAACTGATCCCGTAATAAATTACAGGAAAACCCCAATACTGTGCATACACACCCGCATCTGTATTTCGACCGAAATACAAATGCAATGAGACAAAATCTACACTGTACTATACTAGGATCCGGCTTAAACCAAAGCCGGCTAGTAATATCCGTTCGATCCTGATCCGTGCAATACCGCACGTATCTGATCGAACCCTGCCATATAACCATACGGCCTATAGTACAAACTGTCCGATCCTGATCCGTGCAATACCGCACGTATCTGATCGGACCTTGCCATATCTCCATACGGCCTCTACAACCTTTCGCCCGAAAGCTGAGTAACTGAATATGGGGGACTCTAAAGACTCGTCAACACCTCGGTTGTGGATTTAACCACTAGCACGTCAGAGGTATAAGCCAATACGTAACGGGCTACCAAGTATTGACTAAAAGGGACATCTGTGAGTGAACTCAGCCTGACAACCCTACTGAGCCTGTCAGTGACAATATCCGTACAGTCCGGTCCGTTCGTCTATGAGTATCGCATGGCGGGCCTAAGGGGTTGGTAAAAGTCAGACCCCCAAAAGCGGTACAAGTCGTGTCGGAGTGTATCCCAGAACACCCTGAGATACTACTGGAATACCTACCAGTAAATCTCCTTGCCTTGGCCAAGGACTTTGTGTAATGGCTCTCCTAGACACAGCACGACCTCACCCCCAATACCGGGAGAGACGAACCCCTGAAGATACGCTCACTGCCTCCATGTGGCTCGGGACTGTACCCAACTAAAACCTGTTTGCACGACTCCTTTGAGCCGTGGTAGGGTAGTAATCAAAGTACAGTGGGAACTCACACGAGACAAATGACGATCCCCAGGTCGATGAACTAACCTGCACACATGTCACCAGGGAACTGCCATCTGACGTCTGGTATATGACCAACTAGCATGTTCCCGGCGAGTCCTGTCCGGTGTACTCATAACCCAATGAGCACCTGTATACATCTTAGGTGATCCAACTGACACCAGTGGCTTGTGAGACCGGCCACCGTCCCTCGTCGGGGTCTCGACTGTATACACTAGTCTACTAATGGAGTATCGATGCCCAGTCTCGAAACTCCCACGACTAGGGACCTTTTAAGGATAAGCTTATAGACCCCAGCTCCCACTTATATGATCGCCCTCATACTGCTGGTGGTCAAGCAAGAATCCTAGGGGCTCTATCAACGTGTAATAGCGACGTGTCAGGTCACCTAAAGCAGTACACGATGATAAAGGTAAACCAGATAGCATACTATCATCTCGAGTAAGACTGTCCTACCGGGATAGGTCCTCCCTCAATCATTACAATCACGTACCTGTGACCTAATAATTGACTCTGAGGGCACTATCTCCAACAATCTCCCACTTGCACTCAAGGCTAATTATTGCGATGTCGCATACTCACAGCCCGTGTGATACCGAACATCCAACTCCTCTACTAGTCAGTCTCACAAAGCTCGTTTGCGGAACTATTGCGTTCGAGGAATAGCCTCAGTGAGTGGATCCGCTTAGTTGTTTCTTTCTATGTCTCTCTATATCTCAAGTTCGCGGAGAAAGCCATCTCCCGAAAAGAGCAATACCTGTCTCAGAATATGTCTGGATGTCTGATGGGACCTAGCTTATAAATGAACTCCAAATCCAAACTTCTTAGACTGTATCGTCAACTGAACTTAATCAGTATCCTGCGCGCCATGCCTCCCTCAGTATTGCCTTGGACCACCTGTCCAAAATACTGCCCCTCATCAGAAGGAAAACTATAACTCTGACAACCTCCTTGTCGTCCATGTCACCTTGGAAGCCTGGAATGATAACTGTCTCCTGAATGAGGCTGTCGTTATCATCTCCCTAGAACATCCACTTATGTTCTAAAACTGCTTCCGACTGTTTCTCCAGGATTGGATTAATGTCAACTTATTGCATCTAGTGCAAGAACAACATCTGGTGTGGTACTTGACATCTCACGATTGACTCAATTGCCTGAGCAAGTGATCTGCCAATCATGCCCGTCCCTCTCCCCTTTAGTCTGTAAGACACCTTTGGAGAGGGTGACTCCATTACCTGCAGGTACACTACCGTGCCAGGAGTCGTCCATCCTAAATACTCTTAGAATGCTGTCAAGTACCCTGATTGGGAAACCATCCAAATCTAGATCTAAGACCATAGATCTAGTAACCAGTATGTCTGATATAAAATCCATTTCCTTTGTGGAGAAACCACTGTGTGACGACCAAAGTATAACCGTTTGTAGTATAGGAGTTTCTTTTCCTACTCTGTGTATGTCATCCAAATACCAGGATATCACACCCTACTACCTTCTCAACAGATCCATCCCCTATTCTGATGAAGTCAAACCCATGACTGTCACGTCAGAAATAGATGATCTATCTCCGCTACATCTGCTCTAGTCTATAAATAGACATAAGCAACCTGTCCACCAATGCTTCCGCTGCTCCCACTGACTACGACAACCCTCTGGCAGAGTCATATAGACGTACACTTCTAAAACTGGTTTAGAACGACGCTATACTCATCCTCCCGCCGGGTCTCGTAACCTGGAACAACAGCAATGGCAATTGTGGGTAAACAAGAACTTCCCTGTCACCGTCCTTGAGGCTACCGTAGTGCCTCTCGGGTGCCTGAAGTTACCCACCTTATCTGCGGAGTGGCCAATGGAATGTCAATCCAGATTGAATCTTTAGGTTCCTTATCAAATCTTCAGTAATCGTTTGTGGTTCTGGAATCACTTCCAGTTCTACCATACTCCCACTACTGTTTTCTGAAAAAATCCATCTTTAATAAAACTGTGGTGAGTCTAGAACAATATCGCTATTGTTCATCCAGATGGTAGAAAGTCAACCCTCGTCATAGCCTGGGTCAACCCACAAACAGCCATTACAGAAACGTGCCTTGAGTTGTCCAGTGTCTGGTTTTAATCATAAACCGGACAACTCCCCGTACCTTAACATCGTTAAGATATGAACTGTTCTATATCCAATATAGAAACAGAGGCACTGATTTAATTGAACCAGATTCAAATCATGCAGCTGTCCCCAGCGCATGTCAACTAAATGGAAGGAGGCCGATCAGCGTTACTCAACTTAAGAATACTTCCAATTTTGAGTAACCTGAAAGAGAAGCAAGATCTCTTTATCATTACTATCAACTGAATACCATACACAAGTATCTACATCTTCGATCTCTTTGAAGAATCCCGATACTTGCTATACCTGGTTCTCTACTCTATTCAAATACCTATAACTTCTCAAAATTTGGACCCTGTGTTTCCGCGAAACACCTGTCTAAAAACTAGAGAAGTCATAAGTAAACCGAATATAGTACGAGGACCAAGCCCTCTGTCCTGATGGACCCTGGACAACATACAATCCTTTGTATAAGTCCCTTGAGTCTGATAACTCATTCACTGTGTGTCGTAGGTTGAAAACTGTACTTATGGTTAAGAAGAATTACACCGCTGTTTAATGCTCCTTACCTAACCATCCACTGATATAGGTAAATGTCGTAGACATAATTTCAGAAAGGTATATCTCACTCTATGAAAATAGACGTACAGATATATCAATTTGAAATTGGTGCATAACAGCGGATATTCAAAACCAAATATTTGCCGACCGGCAAACAGCCCAGGTGATTTCCTCAAATATCACTGATTACAACGAATCCCGATATAATGAGGATAATCACCCAATTCCCAATAACTTACTCCCACTCATCATCTGTAAAACCATACAGATGTGAGAATCGTACCTGGTAAATACATACCCTGGAGTAAGTATCTAATCGGGAAATCAGTTTTCCTTTAACATTACACAGTGAAACTGAAACATTGAAATGTTCCGATGGGGTATTCTGGTATTCCTAGTAATGCCTCTTCCAGATTCACGACTGTAACCGTATAGTTCTTTGCCACCTCTCCAAATCCCTTCATATGTCTTTAGTCTTTACCTTCTGCATACCCTTTTAGGCCAAATGGTTTTCTTCCTTCCCTACCGTTCGGCACCAGCCTATGGTTTGGAAGAAGACTATCCAATAAGCATAATGGGTGTACTGTCCCAATCCTAGGAACACTCGCAATGAGAGAGGGTGAAGACAACCGAATAAACCTTATTCCTATTTCTCGTGAACCAGAATCCATCCCCGAACTGGAACCAGTTCCATTCGAGTTCGTATATAACCATACGATGGAGTATCCAAATAAACTGCGGATCTTCGTAGTGATACGGAGTGTCCTGGAGAAATACAAAGGTGATGTGGGAGTGGTAACGAAATATTTGGTTTGGTCGTGAATATCTGTTGCAATTTACTTTGCCCTCTTACTAATCCCTTGCTTTGTCTGAACTTAATACCTTCTGCACACCATCGTTATGCTAATTGGTTTTCTTCATTCCCTACCGGTCGGCACCAGCCTAAGGTTTGGAAGAAGACAATCCAATTTGCGTAATAGGTGTACTACCCCTAAACCAAGGAGTACTCGTAACCTGAGAGAAGGTAAAAGGAAAAGACAACTGAATAATCCTATCCGTTTTCTCCAGAACCGGAAACCATCCTCGAATAAATTCTTTCGAGTTCGTATCTAACCATACGATGGTTTTGTCCAATGGAAGTGGACGTTCGTAGTAAAACGGGGTGTCCTGGAGAAAAGGGTAAAAGTAGGAGTGGCAATGAGGTTTGCAACTCTGACAATCCAAAAGCCGGTGTTTAAGAGGGTTCGGTCAACTTGGTCACTGAGTCAAAGTCTTAGGGTCGGGTCAATGGTCGCTGCCAAAGAGAGAGAGAAAAGAAACACTCAGCGTGCACTCTAACCTAGATCAGAATGGTCACCAATTTATCTAATCTGGAAACCTCCCACTGTACCTCAAATTCTCCTCCAAACCTGAAAGAAGAATTAGTCGGGGTTACCCGAGGAGTAAACTAACTCATCAGTGGGAATCGGGATCCAACTATCATTGCATGATAACGTGACGGAATCCGCTCACGCTATCACACTCCAGAAGGTATGCGCATATCTGGCAAGTTTCAGTTCTTTTGAAACTCCCGATGTGATTTCTGCCCCATGCTCTTATGACCTTGACTTTGGCCAACATATCATAAGTCACATGTCAAGTTCTACCCGTCATTCTCCAGGTTAATTTGAATCCACCCGTACATACCCTTGACTTTGGCCAACATGGCAGTACGACTGTTCCAAACCAACGCATCTATCTATGCTGCATATGAATAACCAATAGCTACCAAACACTGTGCCTTGACTTTGGCCAACATACACAGCTTGAATACTACTGACTATCCATATGAAACGACGGAGGGCTACGAATGGTTTCTGGCGAAAACCTTTAACGTAATGAACTTGATATCGTTGAAGGAACGGATAGCTTTTTAAAAATATAGTGACGAAAACATTTGCTAAAGAGGTCACTCCCGGTGAAGGGATCTCGGCTCTTTCCCCGTAGAATGGGGTGCAGGATATTCCAAATGAATACCGCGATGCAAAGCAAAAGTAATCGGCTATAGTGAAGTTAATGCCCTGACGCAAACTTCTGTCCAAGGGGTCACTCCCGGTGAAGGGATCTCGGCCCTTGCCTCGTCGACTGAGGAGCAGGATATTCCAATGAATACCACGATGCAAAACAAAAGTAAACGTCCTTGCAATAACAGCTTTTTGAAAAGTGTTCCAACAACATCAGATTAGGTTTGTTTTAACTTGCATTGATCCGAATCAATGTAGTCCCATCAATTGATCACACCAAAAAGAACGAAAATATACTGATGTACGTATATGCCATCCGCATTCGCCACTGGGTCCCGTCATTACCCGTTAGGTTAGCTAACTAACGACAGAGCGGGGACTGGACTAGCGCGGATGCAAAACATATACGACATCTACTAATATATATACCAATATATAGTATTTCGCTCAAGGCGTGAATAAAATGCAACATCACAGAAATGTACAGCATCACAGAAACAATACAGATATCTGGGATCCCCGGGTTTCACAGAGCCGCTGAAACCCGACGTTCCCCTGGTCGTGTGGTTAGCCTGTGCAATGAAATCCTAGACCCCTACGGGCGCGGCAAGTTACCCGCCAAAACCTGAAGCGAGGCAGCCCCCTTCAGCAACGTGAATGGACCACCCAGCACTTCACGGAATCCGGTAACTTGGGCACCCCTCCTGGGTCAAACTGTACCCCCTACGAGTGCGGCGAATAGCCCGCCAATCCTAGAGTGAAGCCCCCTCCGTCTCAATGCCATGAGATGCGGGCTTGTTGCCCTCCAGAACCCGGCTATCCGTGCACCCCTCCGCGGGGCAATCCTAGTACAGAAAGTAAAATATACATACAACGGGTACATCGACCGCAACCAGGTCGTGCCCCAAAATAATAATACAAACAGGCAGTGACGGCAGTCCACATGTCGGACGCTCGCCCCGCAATATCAAATGTACATAATACAACAAAACTGTACTAGCATTGCATCCAGGCTATCCCCCACGACCGATCCGCAACATCACAGCAAAAACAAAACATCAACGTGAAAGTCACGTTCGCAAATCCGTCTAACCGGGCTATAGCAGTTAGACCGGATTTACCGATCAAGTGACATTCACGGTCGCAGATATAATGTAAATACTGTGAAAAATGTGTTTAAAATATCCGATCGATCAAAAATTAACAAGTGGGCCCCCAATCAAAACTGTAGCACTCACAGAAAACCTGAGCCCAATTTTAATATTCCAAAACCCATATTTTAAGCCCAGAAAGCCTCTGAAAAAAATTGGTGAAGTGATCTCCACAGTGTGCGGCGGAAGAGCGGCGGAATGGGGGTATATGCGGCGGTTCCACGCTCCCACTGTGGATTCACTTCATCGAAATTTTACAGAGTTCTTAGATTTTCCAGTACATCAATATTTTACAACCTGAAAAATTTTTCGACACCAAAAATTTCCAACAGAAAACTGATGCTAACAAAAATGTAGTTTTGGAACATTCGATCGATCGAAACAGAAAAACACACTACACCAAGCTAGACTAAGTTAATGGCGAGGCTCTGATACCACTGTAAGTGCACGGCGGCGCCCCGGCCTTCAATCCGACGGCCAGTTGCGGAAGCGGTGAATAACTTAAATTTTGCGAACTTAGCAAACCAGCACCACCGCGCACTATAACCCGGATCGAACCATTAATTAGTCCTAGCTACCAACAAGAAAGGGAAGAGAGATATACCGACGATCCAAGTCCTCTGGTCTTCTCATCATCGTCCCGATCTCCTGCGGAATGTCCCGTCTCCTCCTCGTCGCCGGAAGTGCACCACATCGCCTACTTCTTTTATGGGCTCCCACCTCAATGCCGAGGCAACTCGGGCACGAAGCCGGCTACTCGACGTGCCCAAGATTTGCTGTAGAATGTGTGAAGAACCATGTCTCACCTTTTTGGGGATTGTGGAATTGCCATTGGTGGAGGAAAGGAGAACAACTTTAGGAAATGAGCTAGAGGACTTTTCTAGCAAACATGAGAAGCAAAAATACCACACTCAAAAATGAGCCCCATTCCATTCCCATTCATAGGAATGGCCGGCCCCCCCTTTTTCAAGTGTGATTGGAGAGAGAAAGAGAAAAGTCAAGGGGGTGGGTGGAAGCAATGATGAAAAGAGATGATGAGAGAACAAAACCCAACACTCCAAAAGCCAATCATAACCTACAATGGTCAAGCCATCATCATAAAGCTAGAAGTCAAAAGATGGGCTCCATCATGAAACCATCATGATATAAATATTGCAAAGAACCCCCTCCACTAAAGCCTATTTGCAACAATGCAAATAAACCCTCCTCCACCACACTTCGGCCAATGAACGGAACAAAGGAAATTGGCCAAAACGGAAAGCAAACTGGCAACTCCAGAAAACTGATCCCGTAATAAATTACAGGAAAACCCCAATACTGTGCATACACACCCGCATCTGTATTTCGACCGAAATACAAATGCAATGAGACAAAATCTACACTGTACTATACTAGGATCCGGCTTAAACCAAAGCCGGCTAGTAATATCCGTTCGATCCTGATCCGTGCAATACCGCACGTATCTGATCGAACCCTGCCATATAACCATACGGCCTATAGTACAAACTGTCCGATCCTGATCCGTGCAATACCGCACGTATCTGATCGGACCTTGCCATATCTCCATACGGCCTCTACAACCTTTCGCCCGAAAGCTGAGTAACTGAATGTGGGGGACTCTAAAGACTCGTCAACTCCTCGGTTGTGGATTTAACCACTAGCACGTCAGAGGTATAAGCCAATACGTAACGGGCTACCAAGTATTGACTAAAAGGGACGTCTGTGAGTGAACTCAGCCTGACAACCCTACTGAGCCTGTCAGTGACAATATCCGTACAGTCCGGTCCGTTCGTCTATGAGTATCGCATGGCGGGCCTAGGGGGTTGGTAAAAGTCAGACCCCCAAAAGCGGTATAAGTTGTGTCGGAGTGTAGCCCAGAACACCCTGAGATACTACTGGAATACCTACCAGTAAATCTCCTTGCCTTGGCCAAGGACTTTGTGTAATGGCTCTCCTAGACACAGCACGACCTCACCCCCAATACCGGGAGAGACGAACCCCTGAAGATACGCTCACTGCCTCCATGTGGCTCGGGACTGTACCCAACTAAAACCTGTTTGCACGACTCCTTTGAGCCGTGGTAGGGTAGTAATCAAAGTACAGTGGGAACTCACACGAGACAAATGACGATCCCCAGGTCGATGAACTAACCTGCACACATGTCACCAGGGAACTGCCATCTGACGTCTGGTATATGACCAACTAGCATGTTCCCGGCGAGTCCTGTCCGGTGTACTCATAACCCAATGAGCACCTGTATACATCTTAGGTGATCCAACTGACACCAGTGGCTTGTGAGACCGGCCACCGCCCCTCGTCGGGGACTCGACTGTATACACTAGTCTACTAATGGAGTATCGATGCCCAGTCTCGAAACTCCCACGACTAGGGACCTTTTAAGGATAAGCTTATAGACCCCAGCTCCCACTTATATGATCGCCCTCATACTGCTGGTGGTCAAGCAAGAATCCTAGGGGCTCTATCAACGTGTAATAGCGACGTGTCAGGTCACCTAAAGCAGTACACGATGATAAAGGTAAACCAGATAGCATACTATCATCTCGAGTAAGACTGTCCTACCGGGATAGGTCCTCCCTCAATCATTACAATCACGTACCTGTGACCTAATAATTGACTCTGAGGGCACTATCTCCAACAATAATAGTCAGTGATCCCGCCTCAATAGTATCGCGTACAATACAGTATATCATATGACAATCCTCAAGTCATGAGTGCGGATATATCATCAATATAAAGCTCGTACGGTAAATCGTCGTACGGCATCCCAATAGCTGGGTACGGGTCAATATCACATTATCTCATCAAGTACCTGGTATTCTTATCATCATAACACATAATCTGGGATACTGAATCTAAGTCTAGTACAAATCGATACCATCTATATAATTATGAATGCGGGGGTAAAACACATGCCCAAAGGCCCGCTAAGAATCACATATCGTATCCCAAATACGAATCATATCAAATCACTGATCTCACGGCACCGAGCACAATATCATCAACTCATCTCCAAAGTCATCCAATATCATCATCAACGCAGTGTAAGTATAGTGAATATGCAAGGGTGTGCGTGTGGGTGTAAACCTATTCTAGGGTTCGTGGCTATGAACTACACCAGTTTACTTCTAAGCCTAAACTATCCATAAAACACCTAACACAATATCCATGACACACTATAACTATCATATATAGTATATCAACTACGGACTGCGGGGGTGCTATACGTCATCCCCCGACTTCCCCCTGTAGATATAATCTACTCACCTTGCGTCTTCATTTGTCGACGTCACCACGCGCATTGCTTGTCGTCCCGAAGTCTTCATGGGGTACCTACACATCAACGTATCGTATATGCGTATTAAAACCAAATCAAGGCTAACCCGGCACACGAAACCCAAAACGATACGATAAGGGGCCTATAGATTAGAACCTATGGGCACGCCTTCAAAACCATCAATCAAACCTCGATATCGTCGTATAAACGCCAAATAGTCGAGGTAAAACACGGATACACAATTCCAGAACTAAAAATACGAAATACAGAAACAGAATCAAAACAGCAACTGGATAAAAGGGTCCCAGATTTCACCCTAGGTCAAATTAGACAAATCTACACATACCAGGGGTCTAATCTATGCATGTAGGGGCTATAGAACCAAAACGAGCAAGTTTGGTGCAGGTATGGCCGCAAATTGCGGCCAATGGGAATAAATTGGCGGCCTGGAAAAAGGGGTAGGGTCTGGGGTCTTTTGAGGTGGTTTTAGGGTGCCTGCTCATATCACTGTCCAATCAATTTTATTCCAGAATGCCCCGGGTGATAGCAGATTACAAAATACACTCCCAGATTTACAGTTTTCCCCGATATCGATTCCGTAAATCCGTATTCTGGTTTCCAGTTTAGGTTTGGGTCTAAAATAACATCACTAGGGTGTTTGTGCGGCCTCTACTAAGCTCAATTTCATCTTACAGCCACAATTTCCTCAAACCCTAACTAGGTTTTCTTTAAGTCCACAAACACACACACAATATCGATTCAATCTAAACATGGGGGTAAAGGAAATGCTAAAACTAAGTTAAGGATCCAGAAAATACCTCATTTGGCAACTCAAGAATTTTCTTGAGTTGCCCCTAGTGGCCAAAATCCTTGCTTCCTTGGTCCAATGTGTAAATCTTAAGCTTGCGCACACTTTTAATGAAATGAATATGGGGTTTTGGTGATGATTTTGAGATGTTTTGAGGAGGTGAAGTGGGGAGGGAGGTGAGGAGCAGCAGCAACAGCAGGGAGTTGAGGGAGAGGGGAAGAAAATGAGTGTTGGGATCAAAGGAAATGGTTAAGTCCTTGGTCAAAGAAGCCTATACCTCTCTCTCTCTCTCACCATACCTCATATAATATTCCCCTTTCTCTATTCTTTTCTCTATTCTTTTCTATAAATTCCTTCTCACTCAAATAGTAAACCCAAATGAGAAACCATAGTGGAAAAATGCACAAGTGTAAGAAAAGATGATATGTGCATGCTTTGGACAAAAAGCTAGAAAAACCGATTAGCGATTTTTAATCGCGATTAACACTAAATTAGCATATAACTAATCAATTAAACTTAGAAATGGCATAATTCTCTAAATTACCCTATTTTAGAATTTTCCATAACTTTTCCAAAATTTTCCCCTATTTATTTGGATTTAAATATACCGAATTATTAAAATATTCAATAAAATAATATTAAATTATAAATGTTCTCTAAAAATAATATTTTTAATAATTCGAAATGTTACAATCTACCCCCCTTAAATAAATTCTTTCCCCGAATTTAAATTTAAACCCCCAGTACTAAAACATTTCAGCAAAATCCAATTGTCGGGGCTCCGAAAACATCAATACATAGCGAATATCATCAAGGTGTACTGCTCTCTAAGAAATCAATCCCCAAAAATGTATATAAGAATATCCGGTGCGTCTAGTGTGCACGGAATCAAAATCCATGTATGTGTCATACAGGTGAACAAAACCACATCTAGGTGCAACTGGTATGCACGAAACATTTGTCATAGGCAACGTGTGTGCCTGACAGCAAAATCAGGCGCATTTGACATGCACGAAGAATTTCGATTTAGTGCAGCTGGCGTGCACCAAGATCGTATATCAAAACCAAATCATAAGTATCGTCTTCGGTAGTTCCTCCTTCAAGGTCGAGAAGGAGTCGGTGCATCCAATGCTAGCAGCGCAAGATATCTACTTGCCTCTTGCTCACGGTCTGGCGTCCTCTGACTCTGGGTCCTTATCTTCTCTGCGGATTACCTACCTCGCAGGCAATCGGCTCATCGGCCTTGTCAGGTGTGCTAACGGGGACGATTCCGTTCTGGCACTTCTCTGGTCATCTCTCGATCAATCCTCACGACCACTCGTAAAGCAGTATGTCACTGGCGTCGGCCTCTGGCACTCTGAATGCACATCACACATCTGATCCTGGGTGCAAACATCATTGTAGCAATGTCCTGGAAGGAATCCTGCTCAAGGTCTCTTCCGATCTTGCCTATGCCGAACTGTACGGAGGCTGGCTCTCTTGCATAATCTCTTCTCACTCGATGGACATCTGTGTCCTCTGCACAACATTTTCTTGGAAATTGGTCGCATCCTAACGCTTTTGTAAGCATATCAGGTCTCTAGCCTTGACGGGAAGTAATGACAGCTCGTCAGCGTCTCGCACGAACCTCTGGTTCCACTTGTCTCTATCGTCGTCCACTATGGCGCCACGCCATCCTATCTACGCACTGCACTGTTCTCGGCCACGGTCAATCCGAAGTCTCTCGCACGGACTCGAAATCGCATACTCTGTAGCTTTACCATTCTATAGAAGATGTCTGGCCGAACAGGTCCTCGGGAACGCGTCCCAACCATCGGAGGAATACTCAATACTCTTTCGTCCTCGATCAATTACAACGCATCTGGGTGGGGTCCTTTATCCGAACCTGGTCAACTACCTCGTCGACGATGCCGAACTCTGGCCTGCTGGGTCTGCGCAACATGACCACTCCTGGGTCTAGGTCTTCTCGTATCGTATTCCAGAAAGGTCCTGTCGAGGTCTCTCTCTCAAATCTCATTCCTGCCGGATTGCCCGGAAGTCATCATACATTGCTAAAACTAATTCTTATTCCGGAACGGCTGCATACTTATCGCGCCTCTTTCTGGAAGATGTATCCATATACAACGCCTCTGCGTGTGTATCGCATCTCTGATGTCAGCGGAGTGGGAAGTCATCTCGTCAAAATCTCTTGCGAACTCTTTACTTCACTCTGCCTCAATGTCGACTGCTTCGGATTCGTCTCATCGTGGCTGCATGGACGGCGCTCCAACGGCTATCCTCGTATCTAGAGTCTCCCAAGAAATGCATCTCACCACCTAGCATCCGAAGGAAGTCGAACCATTCGATCGATTCTTCAAAACATCTTAATCCCCCAAGAGCTCAACATCTTGGATACAGTTTAACAGCATCGAGTACATACCACAGCATCAATGATCCAGCCGTAGAAGGGAAAACTCAAGCCTCACTAATGGCGCCGCAGAACTGCCGCAAACCTTAAGGTTCAAAGGCTTTCACACGGTCATTATGTCGAGTTAGGGTTTCATTCTTCTAGAGGGTCTATAGAATTGCCTGCATGTCTTTCCGAATACTTTAAACTTGGAATAGCCGGTTTCTGACATTCGATCGTCTCTGTTGACTCTCAACGTCTCCGCGTGAAGTCGTCTCTAGCTGGAAGCAACCTATCTGATGACCTCACGTCGGTAAGCGAACGAACCACACGTCCTAGTCCTTCATCCATAGTGACTAGCGACCTTCCATCATATCTCTAAGTGTATACTCATGCTGCAGTAGCTCCAATCATCTGGGCGATATCTCGTCATTTGCAGCGACAACTGGCTCATTCGTCTGTACGTTGAATAGCGCCTCAATCCTCCAGGAAAGGCAATACATTGGCGGTCATCTCTAAATCGGTCTGCTCTAAATCCGAGTAAGACTCTCCACACTGGAAATCTTTAACTCAACTGGGCCTGCTCCGGCGCATAAATCGGATGAATCACCTTCGTATCTCAAATCGGGTAGACTAGCTATCATCTATCTCATATCGGCCTGGAAGCTCCGGCGATTTTAGCTCGTAAGCTCCGGAAGCGACATCCTGTCCATCTCAGTAACAGCTATTTCATCTGGCTACACGATAGGCAACATCATAATCTTCGAGGTATGCTGTACATCAACAGTCCTCTCTCAACTGGCAACTCTAACAATGGCCCGATCATCCGTTGTAAAATCAAGCACTCGCCTCTACAAGATGTCACAATCACCAAAACTAACTCGAGATGTTCCCATGTCACTAGAAAACACAATGGTCGGCCCTCGTACCAGACGAGCTCGCACTGACCGTAACCTTAGCAGCAACCCAAACTGCGCTCAAACATGGCGACAGGAACCTCAATCGAGTATCGAAGAGAGCAGATCAATAGCAAGAAAGAGAACAACAGATCCAGAGTGGGTACATGATCATAAGAAGAAACAACATCAATGAAGGTATGATCATGAAACTAATAGAATCGAGGATCTCAAATGGATATATAATCATGGATATGAAAAGAATCACTGATCTCGAAAATATATGCATCCTAAGGTTCCTTAAGCGGAGTAGCGTATCGTAAGTATGCCGCGGAACATACCTACGGTACATCACTCTACTTTAGTCACCTATTCCATCAACCAAGGGTCATCCTACGCGACGAAAGTTCGGGTCTAATACCCCCTCGACTAAGTCTAAGTTCCGTAAGGTCAAGCCTAAGTTCCGTATATATATAGACGCCCCAGGCTACACATAGTCGAACTTAGACTCGAACCAAGGTTAACCTAGCACTCTGATACCAACTTTGTCACGACCCGAAAGAGCACGTGACGGGCCCTTGAACCATATGAAGTCTATAGGACTCCATCTGATCCAAGTACGCCAAAAGCCCAGAATTCTAAAACCATTTAGGGTAAAGAAACATATTTTGTAAATTATTTTCCAATGTGGCATTTTATCACACACTTACTACGCCTAAGAAAAGAGCACAACCCACACAAGCAATATAATATACAACGCCGAAGGGCGAGAATCAAACCCAAGAGAATCTCCAATAAGCAAGAAAATCGTAATACTACTGAGCGCGACTCTAAGGTCGAAATAATACATCACTTGCGTCGAAGTCTGAAACAATATACAAGTTTTGGTTGATGGAATTTCTAGATACAAAGAATAATACATATACAAGGATGGTTCTGATGCAAAGAACACACCTACTAAGCAAATCATCCGCAAAGGAAGCAATGTGCCAGAAATGCCGCTATAGAACCTGTACGGCAAAACCTGTAAGAACTGTGGCACAACGGGGGTGAGTTGCCAACACGTGAATAGAAAATATCTACAAGCAGAAATTGGAAGCATGACATAAACCTAAGTCATAACGATCAGATATAATATAAACCTCAAATGAATAAGTTTGAAGCATAGTAAAGTGGCAATGTAACATCTGAACATAAGTGTAGTGCCAAGTACTCGTACCAGTGCCTCACGTAACAATATATCACAAATATGATGTATGTATGCGGTAAAATGAAAATAGGAGATATCGTGAATGAAATAATTAGAAAATCAACGTCGAGCATTGACACAAACTATATATCTCAATATCAAATGAAACCCATAGATCATGTATCCGACATGTATGCAGCATTCATGAAGGTACTCTAATATGTAATGCAATGCATATACAATAAATGTGGGGTAGGGGAGATATAATATACCATCGACCATAAAGGCCCCGAGCACATAGGCTCCTCTCCAATCGAGCTCATAGGCTCCGAGCACATAGGCTCCTCTCCAATCGAGCTCATAGGCTCCGAGCACATAGGCTCCTCTCACATCGAGCTCAAAAGCTCCGAGCACATAGGCTCCTCTCCAATCGAGCTCATAGGCTCCGAGCACATAGGCTCCTCTCACATCGAGCTCATAGGCTCCGAGCGCATAGGCTCCTCTCACATCGAGCTCATAGGCTCCTCTCCAATCGAGCTCATAGGCTCTGAGCACATAGGCTCCTCTCACATCGAGCTCATAGGCTCCGAGCACATAGGCTCCTCTCACATCGAGCTCATAGGCTCCGAGCACATAGGCTCCTCTCATAATGCATATGTAAATTGCATAGGTCATCATGATGATATATTAAGTATGCTTATATATATATCAGCGTCCCATACCACTAATATATATATACTCTATAGGTATACATATATATTTCAGCGTCCCATACCACTGATATATATACGCAGGAGTAAAACAATCCAGAATCATCATATGCAACCATATCACAGTGCGAAATCCATGAATTATAATACATGCAACAAGAACACTAATATAAGCATGCAACTATGTAAAGGCATGTGCACAAGGAATATGAATCATTAACATATGAGCATGCAATGCAATGCGAGCCGTAGAATAAATGGTAAATGAATAATAATGCAGCTTGCCATTTGAAATAAGACAAATCGGGGTTTTTGTAATAGGTATGACTTTGGTCTAGTCTAACATCTATTATGCAAACCACCGATCTAAGTATCAAGTCAACCGGGAGAGGTATGGAATCCACCTAAATCTAAGTCGATATAAATATATATATATACACATATAATAGTCAGTGATCCCGCCTCAATAGTATCGCGTACAATACAGTATATCACATGAGAATTTTCAAGTCATGAGTGCGGATCTATCATCAATATAAAGCTTGTACGGTAAATCATCGTACGACATCCCAATAGTTGGGTACGGGTCAATATCACATTATCTCATCAAGTACCTGGTATTCTTATCATCATAACACATAATCTGGGATACTGAATCTAAGTCTAGTACAAATCGATACCATCTATATAATTATGAATGCGGGGGTAAAACACATGCCCAAAGGCCCGCTAAGAATCACATATCGTATCCCAAATACGAATCATATCAAATCACCGATCTCACGGCACCGAGCACAATATCATCAACTCATCTCCAAAGTCATCCAATATCATCATCAACGCAGTGTAAGTATAGTGAATATGTAAGGGTGTGCGTGTGGGTGTAAACCTATTCTAGGGTTCGTGGCTATGAACTACACTAGTTTACTTCTAAGCCTAAACTATCCATAAAACACCTAACACAATATCCATGACACACTATAACTATCATATATAGTATATCAACTACGGACTGCGGGGGTGCTATACGTCATCCCCCGACTTCCCCCTGTAGATATAATCTACTCACCTTGCGTCTTCATTTGTCGACGTCACCACGCGCATTGCTTGTCGTCCCGAAGTCTTCATGGGGTACCTACACATCAAAGTATCGTATATGCGTATTAAAACCAAATCAAGGCTAACCCGGCACACGAAACCCAAAACGATACGATAAGGGGCCTATAGATTAAAACCTATGGGCACGCCTTCAAAACCATCAATCAAACCTCAATATCGTCGTATAAACGCCAAATAGTGAAGGTAAAACACGGATACACAATTCCAGAACTAAAAATACGAAATACAGAAACAGAATCAAAACAGCAATTGGATAAAAGGGTCCCAGATTTCACCCTAGGTCAAATTAGACAAATCTACACATACCAGGGGTCTAGTTTATGCATGTAGGGGCTACAGAACCAAAACGAGCAAGTTTAGTGGAGGTATGGCCGCAAATTGCGGCCAATGGGAATAAATTGGCGGCCTGGAAAAAGGGGTAGGGTCTGTGGTCTTGTGTGGTGGTTCTAGGGTGCCTGCTCATATCACTGTCCAATCAATTTTATTCCAGAATATCCCCGGTGATAGCAGATTTCAAAATACACTCCCAGATTTACAGTTTTCCCCGATATCGATTCCGTAAATCCGTATTCTGGTTTCCAGTTTAGGTTTGGGTCTAAAATAGCATCACTAGGGTGTTTGTGCGGCCTCTACTAAGCTCAATTTCATCTTACAACCACAATTTCCTCAAACCCTAACTAGGTTTTCTTTAAGTCCACAAACACACACACACAATATCGATTCAATCTAAACATGGGGGTAAAGGAAATGCTAAAACTAAGTTAAGGATCCAGAAAATACCTCATTTGGCAACTCAAGAATTTTCTTGAGTTGCCCCTAGTGGCCAAAATCCTTGCTTCCTTGGTCCAATGTGTAGATCTTGAGCTTGTGCACAATTTTAATGAAATGAATATGGGGTTTTGGTGATGATTTTGAGATGTTTTGAGGAGGTGAAAAGGGGAGGGAGGTGAGGAGCAGCAGCAACAGCAGGGAGTTGAGGGAGAGGGGAAGAAAATGAGTGTTAGGATCAAAGGAAATGGTTAAGTCCTTGGTCAAAGAATCCCATACCTCTCTCTCTCTCACCATACCTCATATAATATTCCCCTTTCTCTATTCTTTTCGTTTTCTTTTCTATAAATTCCTTCTCACTCAAATAGTAAACCCAAATGAGAAACCATGGTGGAAAAATGCACAAGTGTAAGAAAAGATGATATGTGCATGCTTTGCACAAAAAGCTAGAAAAACCGATTAGCGATTTTTAATCGCGATTAACACTAAATTAACATATAACTAATCAATTAAACTTAGAAATGGCATAATTCTCTAAATTACCCTATTTTAGAATTTTCCATAACTTTTCCAAAATTTTCCCCTATTTATTTGGATTTAAATATAGCGAATTATTAAAATATTCAATAAAATAATATTAAATTATAAATGTTCCCTAAAAATAATATTTTTATTAATTCGAAATGTTACACTTAGGTTGTGTCGAAGAGAAAGATGGAAGTATTTGTTTATGTGGATTCTTTTTCTCTCAACACATGAGACCAAAAAAAATTTCAAGAGGAGGAAGATGAAGGAGAAAACTTAGCAACCATGGAGCTTTTCTTTTCTTCTCACTTCGAGAGAGAGAATGAGAAGAGAATAATGAAAAGATTAACCCAAATGAAATGAACCATGGTTGCAATAATACACTAAAATCATCATTACTAATCCTATCATGATAAAGTTGATTGCACATTAAATTGACCATTATCATAACTCAAGAATTAAAAAGAAAATGAAAGAAGAGTGTAGATCTCTCTTGAAGGTCAATGGTCAACACGGTCAACGGGTCAAGAAAGTCAAGAGAGGTCTAAGTGGTCAAATGGTCAATGCAATTAGCCATCACTAAACTATCACTAAAAGGATTAGTAAACAATGTCTCCGGCTCATAACGGTTTTGACCAAACGAATTGTCAAAACCCTAATGAGTGTGCCACATTACGGTTTTGGCCGAACCAACTGCCAAAACCCAAATGGGGCACCTCCTCCTTCATCGCTCCTCAAAACTGTGCATACACACCCGCATCCTCATTCCGTAAAATGCGAATGCACAGAAGACAAATCAAATCCATCTGTGCAATACTAGGATCTGGCTTAAACCAAAGCCCACTAGTATTGCCTGCCCGAACAGCATACGCACACAAGTGCACGTAAGTGATCGTAGCCCTGCCGTAAAACCATACGGCCTCTACACGTTTCGCTCAGTGCAGGGAAACTCTCTGTGTGGGACTCTAAAGACTCGACACTACGCTGGCACTGGGTTTAACCACAGACCGCAAGCAGCACTAGCTGTACTTAACGGTCCCCAGGTAGATGTCGATAAGAAGGCCTATAAGGTAAACCCATCCGAACTCCTACTGAGCCTGTATGTGACAATCTCTGTAAAGTCCGGTCCGTTCTTCTGATACATCGCATGGCGGGCCTAGGGGGGCGGTGAACGTCAGTCTCCTAATAGCGGTACAAGTCGTGTCGGAGTGTAGCCCAGAACACCCTGAGATAACACTGGAAACCAACCAGTATATCTCGCTTGCCCTGGCCAGGGACTACTTGTGTAATGGCTCTCCTAGACACAGCGCGATGTCAACCCCCAATACCGGGAGAGACGAATCCTGTCTAACCGTCACTGCCTCCAAGTGCTTCGGGACTGCACCCAACTACTACCTGTTTGCATGACTCCTTTGAACCGTGGTAGGGTAGTAATCTAAGTACAGTGGGAACAGACTCGAGGCGAAGTGACAGTGTCAAGTCGGCGGACTAAGCTGTACTCATATCACCTGGAAACTGATAACTGACGATAGGTATAATACCAACCAACAGTTCCCGATGAGTCCTGTCCAGTGTACTCGTAACCTAACAAGCACCCGCATACTATCTCAAGCATGACGTACTGACGGCTTTGGGACAGACCGTCTCCCCCGCTGGGATGAGAAGCGCATACACTAGTCTACTCCGGAGTATCGATGCCCTGTCTCGATAGTCCTACGACTAGGGACCAGTATAAGGATGTGCTTATGGATTACCCAGCCCCCACGAGTGTGAGCGCCATCACAACGCTGGTAATCAAGCAAAGATCCTAAAGGCTCTACTAATATGTATATAAGCGATATGCTAAAAGAAACACATGCACATATTGAGGTAGAGAAAAACCAAGTAGCATACTACCATTTTTAGCAAGATTGTCTATACAACTGTGAATATCCCAAGCTTCCTTTAAGTAATATACAAGCTAGTATGATACAGTAATGGCCTCTAGGGCATATACACCAACAGTCGGTGTATCGGGGTGGAGCAGATGCACCCTATTTGATATGGTGCGCTCTATGATGAGTACTACTGAGTTTCCTATTTCCTTTTGAGAGTTATGCACTTGAGAAGCTGCATACCTATTTGAATAGGGTTCCAATCAAATCATATGCCTACCACTTCATATGTGATATGGAATGGGAAGAGCCCATATCTTAAGCAAGTTAAGATTTGGGGTTGTCTGGCCTATGTCAAAAGCAAAATCCGGACAAGCTCGAGGCAATGTCAGTTCTGTGGAAGTTTGTTGGATATCCCAAGCATTCGCAAGGGAATATCATCTACCAAACCGAAGAACAAAAGTTGTTTTGTTTCTCAGCATACCACGTTTATGAAAGGGAATTTCTTGTGAAGAAATTATTGGTCATGAGGTAGAACTGGAAAGAGTTACAGCTATACAAACTGCAGCTGATGATTTGGTAGAACCAAAGGATTCAATAGTTTCCAATGAACCTCAGCCTCTCCGCCGATCTAGTAGGGTTCCTCACCCATCTGAGAGATACTTCGGTTTTCTCTATGACTGTGGGAGCAAGGATTGCATCATGAGATGATGACCCAACTTATTTCGAGCTGGCCATCAGGATTGGGACTCTGTAAGAATGGCCGGATGCTTAGCGATCTGAGATGGAATCCTTATACACCAACAAAGTATGGACTTTGGTTGCTTTATCTGAAGGGTTAAATCCCCATCAGGAGCAAGTATATCTTGAGAAGATTACTTGGTGTACATAGAAAAGTTGAGACTTTCAAAGCTATGGTTAAGTCCATCCAGATCCTACTTGCCACGGCTACGTACCATGACTACGATATCTGGCAGCTGGGTGTCATGACTGCTTTTATAAATGTTGATTTGGAAGAGAGCGTCTATAAGTACACAACCAGAGGGCTTCGTAGACAGTGGGAGCAGCGGAAACATGTGCAAGATGTTTTATGTGATAAATTAGGCATCACGGAGTTGGAACATCTGTTTTGATGTGGTAGTCAAAGAGTTTGACTTCATCAAAATGGTAGATGAACCTTGTATATACAAAAATGATGTAGGGAGTATGGTGGTGATCCTCGTAGAGTGCGTGGATGACATACTCTTGATAGGGAAGCAGGTTCCTATGCTACGCTCGGTCAATCTCCGCTTATCACAAGGATTCTCCATATAGGATCAAAGTGATACCTCCTAAATCCTTGGTTATATATCTATGAGATAGATCTAAATGGATGTTAGGATTCTCACTAGTTGAAGTGAGATGGTATCAATCGATCCTGGGGAGAATCAGTGGAAAAGGTTTCAGGGTGATAAGGACGACTGAATGTCAGTCGCAGGCATTGTATTTACCCTCAGTGGAGGATGGTATGTTGGAAGAGTTCCAAGCTAGATACCGTGACTTACTAGACGATTAAAGGCAAGATACGTCGTTACCAAGGATGCTACCAAAGAGGCAGTCTGGATAAATATAAGTTCATAAGATGAACTTCGTTCCTACCATTGTGTGACAATGGAGTTGTGGCTTATGCCAAGGATCCCCCGTCCCATCAGAAATCCAGATATAATTCTTAGCCAGTATCACCAGATCATGGAGATGGTTGATCTCCAGGCAGATCGAGGTTAGAAGAATAGACACAGAGGACAACAGCGCGGATCCACTCACAAAGGCCTTTTTCCCAGTAGAGACTTTTATGGGATGGTTAAGTATGAGATACTTCAACCACAGCTAATTGTTGGATATGTGATACCACAACAGATGGCATTAGTGCAAGTGGGAGATTGTTAGTTATATGTATGCTCTAGAGACCATTACTGTACATACGATGTATATTGTAGTGGATGCTTGGACATATATAGGGAGGACTTTCTTGCTCGACATGATAGTATGCTATCTGGTTGCCCTTTATCTTAACATATACTATGATTGTCTCTTTGTTACATGTTGATAAAGCCCTTAGGATGAGTACTTGACTACAAAGACTATGATATGGATCATACTAGTGGGGACAGTGTAGTCGCCAAGTACATCCTTCAAATGTTCCTAGTCGTGGGAGTACCGAGGCAGGGCATCGATACTCTAGTGTAGACTAGCGTATGCACTTCTTGACCCATATGATGGGCGATGGATGATCCCATATCCGTTGGTGTTTGACATCAGAGAAGGTATACGAGTGCTCCGTGGAGACTGGGTACACTTGACGGATTCGCCGAGAACTCCCAGATAGTATTATACCTTACGTCAGATGGCAGTTCTCTGGTGACACTGGTACAGAGTAGTCTGTAGACCCAAGATCGTCATAGAGTCTAGTGTGATTCCCACAGTGCTTTGATTTCCATCATACCACGTCCAAGAGGGTGTGCAAAAAGGTGGCTTTTGGGTACAGTCCCGAATCACATGGAGGCAATGAGCGATAGGAGGGGATTCGTCTCTCCCGGTATAGGAAGTTGATGATGCGCTGTGTTCGATTGGCTATAACTAGAAATCCCTGTCCAGGGTTGCTGAGATTTACCGGTAAGTGTTATTAGTAGTTTATCGAACTGTTATAGACCTCATATTGACACGACTTATCAAGCTACTGGGGTCTGACGTTTACCACGCCTAGACGAGATATGCGACATATCAGACGAAGAGACCGGACTGTACAAGAGTGTTACTGACTGGATTCGCAGGAGAATGTACAGGCTTGCTTGTTGATCTTCTGATCGCTCAATACCTGGATGGCTGTTACGTTTAGCTGACCGCTTGCAGCTTGTGGGTGTTTGATATGATCATCACCTACTGCCGGCATATTGACGATTCTTTAGAGTCCTACACAGAGGTTTCTTGACTCAGGCAAAACGGAGTAGGAGCACATATATGATATGTGCGGGACCGAGAACAATACGTCTATGTGATACCGTACTAGATTCTCACGATATGAGATATCGGCCGGGTATATGTGATATAGCCGGGTCATCGGATCAAGTGTTGATTCGATGAACTGATACATATTATATTAGTCGGTTATTTATGAAATAGCCGGATTATCGGATCAAGTGTTGATTCGATAATTTAACGTATAATTATATATTTGATATATTAAATTACATTAACTAATATAAGCTCACTAAAAGATTCTTTTTCTCACTCGGGTAATATATTGATATATATGCGATATATGTTAATTGTATTATTTTATTTTGTTACAATAAATATTGTATATGCGATATATAATATTGTAACATGATATGATTACTAATGCAAAATGTTTAGTGGAGATTAAACAAGGTTAGGGTTTGATTTAGGTTAGTTCTTTCTTGATACTTCTAGAAGGTTTTACTTTGTTTCTAGCAAAGATATTATGTTTGATATTTTTGCAAGATATTTCTAACCCAACCCAAACCCTTCACCCTAGGTTAAGTCTCTACATTGGTTAGCCTCTTTATATTCAACCATGGTTGCATTATTAATCATTATGATATTTTTCATTATTCATCACAAAAGGAATTTCCTTCTTCTTCTTTGCATGAAAAGCTTTCTAGCCTTTTATGAAGTGATAAAAATGAGTGAGTTAATGAAAACAAATGAGAGCTAAAATCCTACTTCATCATCCTAATCTATCCTAGCCATTTAGATTAGGGTGTTCACTTCATTTAGTGAGTGAGAGCTTGTGTTATAGAAACTTCAAGGTAGATTATCTTAGTTATCGAAGATCGGAAGCAAGCTTGCATCTTTTTCTTTGTGGAGCCTCTCTAGAGTCCGGGTACATGATCGCAGCGAAGGGACCTCAACACGGAGCTTGAGAAGTGAAGGACCGGACTACAAAGGTTGTAATCCCAAGCTCTTAGTTTTAAAGTGTTTAACATGCTTTGTTTTGCCTAATCTCAAGTTTAAAGATCTTGGTTAGGGTTGTTCGGCACGTCTAAATTTTAAATCGGGCATGCTTGATGCCTTATAGACCCTTGTTAGAGTGCCTAGTAACCCTACAGGAAGGAATTTCAAGCAATGTACTTAGGTCACTTTAGGCGGAGTACCGCATCGTGAGTATGCTGCAGACATACACACACTTCGTTACTCTGCTTAAACTACCTACTCCATCATACCAAGGTCATTCTACACTCCGAAAGGTAAAACCTAGCGCTCTGATACCACCTTTGTCACGTCCTGAAATTGGCACGTGACGGCCCTAATACTACGCAACGCCTACAGACGTAACGCAATAAAAGAAAGCCAAAACCCAGAAATCTAAACCATTAAAAAGACAAGAAAAGAAATTAGGAGTTTTGAATCATTTGAAATCACAACCCAAATTCTTTAAAAGCCCAACTTATTTCCTTTAAAATTTTGACAGCACCTCCTTTGTAAAAACTAGCCCAAAAAATGTGTACCACATACATAAAAGTAAAGCATCCCCAAATGGTAGCAAAAACACGCCCAAAGGCGGAAAACAACTACCACAACAAATATACCACGCTGAAGCGAAAAAATAAAAGACGATAGAAAGAAAACTGTATAAAAGACAACAAGTCACAAATAATATACAATATCGTCGTCACACAAGTCTCTAAGTCAAACATGAAAGTAGTCGATGGAGAGTACATGGATACAACGAATATACAATACAACACGAATAACCACAAAACCCACCTAAGCAAAACAGCACACTGTGAGCCGATGCGGTATCCGTAGCAAAAGATGATAGATAGATGAATAGCCTGCCTCGATGTCACGACTCGAAAGTACGGAACATGACCGGCACTTAAACTACGAACGTCTCGAGGCGTACGTAATCTAAGTAAATCGAAAACCCAGAAATCCAAACCAAGAAAAGAAGTAGAGTGCAGGAAAAACCAAATTAAAGCAAGTAGTTTCAATAGCATAAGCCGAATTATACGGTTTTTAAAAACATCAAAAATTTACTGAAAATTTCGGCAGAGTCTCCTTTGTAAATACTGGCCCCCAAACGGGATACAACATGAATAGTATCCGAAATTAAGAAAAAGGATCCCCAAGCGGGAGCTAGCTCTTCGTCAATCGACGGTCACAACCACACAAGCAATATAATATACAACGCCAACGGCGAGGATCAAAACTCAAAAGGAAACTCAAAACCACCAGAAATATAACGAGCGACTCTAAGGTCGAAAGAATAAACAACACTGGTTTCTATCTCAAAAATACATGTTTGGTTGATAGAGATTCTAGATACAACAGAATAATGATATACAAGATATATAATGGGGGTATGATACAAGTAAACCCACCTACTAGCAAATCACCCGAATAAAACTATGCCCGCAAAGCCGTAATGAAACCTGTACGGCAAACCTGCAAGAAACTGGGGCACAACGGGGGTGAGTTGCCAACTCGTGAATAGAAAAACATCTACGCACAGAAATCGCATAAATAACGCAATCCTAGGTCAATGATCATAATATATCCTCAAAAATATGTATAACATGCAGCCTATAACAATGGCTAGGGTAATATCTAACCGAGTGTAATCTCATGTGCCCGTGTCAGTGCCTCAGGTAGCAATATATCATATGAATGAGGTATGAATGCATGAAAACAGAATACATGTAAATGAAGAAACTGTTTTCATAAATTAGTGAGATTTCCTTCTGGTTTTTAAACTGAGGTATCATAATGAAATCAGTATCAACAGTGTCTAGCATCGACACAAAACATAAATCTCACTGTCTCGAAATATCAATGCCTCAATCTCAATATCTAGGGCGCCGTCAGTCCAGACCGGCCCCTACCATCCATCTCAAGACCACGACGGTATCCTCCGGATATCCGACGCGTCGGGTAATATCACCGGTAGGTAGTGCTCCCCAGCCAGGCTCAACGTCAACACCACATTCCTCTTGCCCCGGGGTACCATACCGGGCCCACCATGTACCCGTGACGGTTCCTCCACTCCTCGACACGGATCTCGAAAACCACAGCAAACTCATGGTGGACGACACTTACATCACTAGAAAACCGCAATTTACATATTTTAAAAATATAATAAGTTTAGAAATTTTGCGGCTTTCCCCCGAAATTCAGAAATATCATAAATCTCAAGAAATCATCACAAGTGCATATGTCAATGATAATGAATGTATATGGTATCAATAACCAAGTTGCAATGTGTGATTAATAACTAGGCATGAACAATGGAATAACAGTATGCATGAAGTGACAAGTAATAACTACAATGTCTAAACTGGCATATAAGGCAGGTACACTAATATCGTATCAACTACTAACTAACAACCTAAGTCAAGCAATAGTATTTTCTAAGTGTACGTGACATGGCAATTACCGATGAAGATGTGTGTGAGCCGGCAAGTAAGTGTATGTGGTACATACGCATCATCGGTAATGGTGCTGGTGTCCTAACAACATGATATCAGTAATGGAGTATGCAGCAAAATAAGTATGCGGGGCAGAGCGAACAGCAATAATGTGCGGGAGCAGAATACTAGACACAACGATAACTAATCAGTATTAATCTAATATAAGTCCTACAAATGGTGCCTTTTGAAATAACACGAATCATGGGGTTTTTGAAAATAGGGGCTACGGTGTTTTTATGAAAAGATACGTCTTTTGAAATATCCGTAGGATCCCTTGGGCTGTCTTTTAAAATACCCACGATTCGTTAGTTTTTGAAATAGGTAAGAAGTCTAATCTAATCTAACAACTACACTAAACTATACGGCTGAACTAACAAGCTGAACTACAGGTAAGGAAACCGCCTAACATCTGAGTCGATACATATACCTACCTGTATATGTATAGTCGGTGATCCCGCCTCAATAATATCATAGCTGATACCATATCTATAATCAGGCATCCCAAGTCAAGAGTGCGGATCAATCATCAATATAGCTCGTACGTAAATCCGTCGTACGGCCTCCCAAATCTGGGTACGGGTCAATACACATTCATCATACTATTCACCTGGTATCCTCTTTATCAAATATCAAGATCGGGGTACTGATCTACGTCTAGTACCATATTGATACCGCCTACGTATGCATGGACGTGTGTGAAACACTACGTCAAGGACCCGCTACAACGTCATGTCGTATCTCAAATACGAACCCTGCTATATCACCGATCTCACGGCCTCAAATCAAATCTCATCGACTCAGCTCAATCCGAAGTATCATCCTCAATCCGTATGTGAACACATAGTCCCATACCCATGTGAACACATAACTATAAAGAATCCCATGAGCACATATCAATAGGAATGTATGCAAGTATGTATGGGTGTATGTGTGTGTGTATGTGTAGTGCAACACTACCCTAGGGTTCGCAACGCTAAAATAATCCAACACACCAATATCCATCCTAAGCATCGTTATTAATCCCAAATAACATATAATAATTGTTGGTGTGTATACGCATCCGTATACACCACCACGGACTGCGGGGGTGCTATACGCCATCCACCCGACTTCTCCCCGTAGATATAAATCTACTCACCTGGTCCTCGCTAGCCGGTGCCGACGTCGCCACGCGCCTGCTTGTCGTCTCGAAGTCCACATGGGGGTACCTACATATCATAACGCACCATATCATATTAAAACTAAATTCGAGATCGAAACGGCATACGAAAATCAAATCGGCACGCGTATCACGCATAGGTCCAAACCTATCGCCTACGCATGCAAGAATAGTCAAACCAACCCTCGATGTCGATGTACAAACGTCAAACCATCGAGAAAAATCCAATCACACTCATTTGCATATTCACGAACACTAATTTTAATATAAACTAGGTTAAAACTCACAAAAACGCCAATTTCACTTAAAAAGTCATTTTTCCGAAAATCTAGCAAGCACAATTCGCCGTTTTTGTACAAAACACAATGTTTAAATGAATGTAGCGGCCAATATATTTATTAAATATCTTAAATAAGTCGTATAAACAATTTCCGGAATTTAATCTCATTAAATTCCAAAAATCCTAATATTCTAGTTTACAAAAATACCCTTTTTAACAATTTCAAAGCAAAAATGTACAAACTACAATCTAGCTTAGATTTGCATGATCTAAAGCATTAAACCACACTTAATAAAGTTAATGAAGTCATGAAAACCCGAAACACATTTTTAATCCCAAGAATTTAACAAATTTCAAAAACCTAGTAAGCAATTTAGCAAATTAACACAATTTTAAAACTAACCATTCACACTAGCTACTAACCTTGTATTATCATGACAACAAAGCCTAAATATAACACACAACCATACACCAATTTTATAAAACCCTAACTTGCAATCAAATTCACAACTTGAATTCCAAAACTTGCAATTAAACTCACATAACCAAATTAACACTTATGTAAATTAGCTTAAGAAATTAGTAACAAATTAAGCAACAAAAAGTTTAGAATTATACCCAAAAACATATGAAGATCCACAAGCATCCATGGCCCTCCAAAATGCTCTCTTTTCACAAGGATACATGCTATACGGGCTAAGCTAAAATGGGTAGGAGTCGGATTTGGATTTAGATTTGAATTTGCATGGATTTTGAAGTGATTTGTGGATTTTTTTGATGAAGAAAGAGTGGGATTTGAGGGGGGGGCTGCTGCTGTTGGGAGGCCAGAAATGGGAGTGAGGAGAGAGAGGGAGGTAGAGAAAATGCAAGGGAGGAAAGTCAAGGTCAAGGTAAGGTCAAAAGTCCACCTAATTCACCCATTTTCTTTTCTTTTCTTTCATTTCTTTTCCTTTGAAATCAAGTGGGGAAAAATTATGGTGGGTGCTGAATTCAGCCATGGGGGGGAGTAAGTGGGGGTGTGTGGGTGTGGGTACGGGTGTGGGGTGATGAAAAATGATAAATACAATATCCCAAACATCCATTTACGCTAAAAAAGCCTTTTTTCTTCAATAATTTCTAAACCGTTTTGGCAAATGATTTCGTTCCAAAAACCACATGATAAAATTTTATTTAATGTTTTATGTTGCACAAAATTTGTTTCAACTCATTCCGATTTGTAATTTTCCCTAATTAAATGTATTAGTGACGGCTTAAAATAATAATAAAATAATATTTTTTTCAGAAAATTTGAAATTTCACCAGCGGCTCAATAAACACCAAATAATAGAAATTACATAGCTAGAATATGTATATTTAATTTTTATAATAAGATATTTGTATTTTGATTTTTTACAGAAAACCCCCTTATTTTACCGATTTTTCGAAATTTCACCGAAACGATTTTCAAAACGTTACAATCTTCCCCCCTTAAAGAAATTCGGTCCCCGAATTTAAATTCAAACTCCCCCAAATACTAAAACATTTAAGAAAAACCATCAAGTCGTCGGGGCTCCGAAATTGTAAATACATAAGACAAATCGTAGCGCAGCGCATGCGCTTGAAAAATGAGTATATAACTCAAATCAAAACTCCGTCAAGCATCCCGCAATCATCGGAGTCATGGAGAAGACATCAATGCCAAATCCAAATCAAAACCAATATGATATAACTCGAAACTATACATGTAAATATCCAATCTATATCTGTAAGTATCTGAAGGAAATGCATGACAAATCTCTTTAAGTCGCTGTGCAACGCGTATAACACTGCACAGTGGCGGATGTCTATCATAAGAAAATAACTATATACATATATACCTTTGTTTGAAATGTACGTTCCGCCGTTTTGGAAACAATTTAGAAGGGTCTCCTTGTTTTAAACAATTCGTGTCATATCAGACACGTAGGTAAATACTGAGGCTATAGCTCGCTTTTTAGAAATCCCTTCAATAACTATCAATGCATGCAAAATATATTCAGGTACTGTCCTCTGACTAGTCCTGCTCAGTACGAAAACACATAGCAATATCATAAAAACGTACTACTCTATAAGAATCAATCCCAAAATATGCACATGAATACTACGTGCGTCTGGTGCGCACGGAAATCAAAATCCATGAATGTGCCATACATGCGCATAGAAACAACATCTAAGTGTATCGGGTGTGCACGAAACATCTGTCGTAGGCAACATGTGTGCCTGACAGCAAAATCAGGTGCATCTGACATGCACGAAAAATCTCGATTTAGTGCCTCTGGTGTGCACCAAAATCACCCTTCAAAACATGCGCCCAACATGCGCGAAAATCCAAATCAGGTGCATCCATCGTGTACGAAATCATGAAATCCAATATCAAGCGCCGAACGTGCGCAAAATCAATCAGGTGCACAAGGTGCACAAAACAAATATCGAGTATCATAATCGAAATCGAAGTCCAGTGCATCTAAGTGCACAAAAGGCGTATCACTGCACTGCAAGCATATATAAACTATACCGAGTGCAGGAACGAAATCGTGTGCATGCATACGCACAAAACCAACTCAACTGTTTAAAACCGTAATATCACAAACATGTGAAACTAAAGCACGAAAACGATCTCAAGTGCAACACTGTGCAATGGTCGTAAATCCTCAATCATCAAAATCAAATCATACGAATAAATCACCCAAAACATCGTAATCAATAATGGAGGAATAGTATCGCTCAAGTGCATCCTCTAAGAATCTCGGCCAACTGTCACGGTCACTAGTGGGACGTCTCGTCGATGATCATGAACTCTGTCCTGCTGGTGTGCGTAACCATGACCACTCCTGGGTCAAGGTCTTCACTGTGAATTACCAATCTTTCGGTCCATCGGCTCATCGGCCCTGTCAGGTGTGCTAACGGGGACGATTCCGTTCTGGCACTTCTCTGGTCATCTCTTGGTCAATCATCGCGACCACTCGTAAGAAAGCATATCACTGGCGTCGGCCTCTGGCTCTCTGAATGTACGTGACACATCTGATCCTGGGTGCAAGTATCATTGCAGCAGTGTCCTGGAAGGAATCCTGCTCACGGTCTATTCCATGTCTCGTCTCTGCCAACCGTCTGGAAGTCATCGTCCTTTCCTATATCTGCATCTTGCTCTGGAACGACTGCATACTCATCGCGACTCCTTCTGGAAGGTATATCCAGTACTCTGCCTCGGCATGCGCATCGCATCTCTGATGTCGGCAGAGGGGGAACGTCATCATATCTGGATCTTATACGAACCTCTTACTCCATTTTCTCTAATGTCGACCGCTTCGGACTCGTCTCGTCGTGGCTGCATGGACTGAGCTCCAACGGCTATCCTCGTATCTGGAGTCTCCCAAGAATGCATCTCACCACCTAGCATCCGATTGAAGTCGAACCATTCGATCGATTCGTCGAAACCTCATAATCCCCCAAGAGCTCAACACCTTGGGCACAGTTTAATAGTATCGAATATATATACCACAGCATCGGTGGTCCAGCCGTAGAAGGGCAAACCCAAGCCTCACTAATGGCGCCGTGGAACTACCGCAAACCCGAAGGTTCAAAGGCTTTCACACGGTCATTATGTCGAGTTAGGATTTCATTCTTCTAGAGGGACCATAGAATTGCCTGCATGTCTTTCTGAATACTTTAAACTTGGAATAATAGGTTTTCCGACATTTGATCGTCTCTGTCGACCCTCACGTCTCTGCGTGAAGTCGTCTCTAGCTGGAATCAATCTATCTGATGACCTCGCATCGGGGTAGGCGAACGAACCACCTGTCCTAGTCATTCATCATCGGGTGACTAGCGACCTTCTATCATCTATTCGTACAACTCGCCCCGCAATAGCTCCAACAAATGGGGCGATATCTCGTCGCTCGCAGCAACCACTGGCTTGCTCGTCTGCATGCTGAACAGTGCCTCAATCCTCAGGAGTAAGCAACACACCAACGGTCATCAAAATCTGGCTGGCCTCTATCATTGGCTCAATTCCCTAGTGTCGATCAGCGCCTCCGAGTAACCTCATAAAGGCGATCTGCCAAACACTCGTGGCACGGAAACACAGTAAAGAGATACATCTCTGCAATCGTGTGTCGCCGGAATTTCGCCCTGGTCAGTCCTCGTTCGTGACGAGCTTGTGCTGACCGCAACTCTAGCCGTAGCTCTCCCTGCCTGTAACCGTAGTAGCAAAACCAAACTGGTACCGATGAGGCTAGATCAGGAAGGAATATAATATTGAACAAGGAAATGTACATCCTAAGGCTCCTTAATTGGAGTGGCGTGTCGTAAATATGCCGCGGAACATACCAACGGTACGTCACTCTACTTTAGTCACCTATTCCATCAACCAAGGGTCATCCTACACTCCGAAGGTAAAACCTAACGCTCTGATACCAACTTTGTCACGACCCGAAAGTACGGAACATGACCGGCACTTAAACTACGAACGTCTCGAGGCGTACGTAATCTAAGTAAACCGAAAACCCAGAAATCCAAACCAAGAAAAGAAGTAGAGTGCAGGAAAAACCAAATTAAAGCAAGTAGTTTCAATAGCATAAGCCGAATTATGCGGTTTTTAAAAACATCAAAAATTTACTGAAAATTTCGGCAGAGTCTCCTTTGTAAATACTGGCCCCCAAACGGGATACAACATGAATAGTATACGAAATTAAGAAAAAGGCATCCCCAAGCGGGAGCTAGCTCTTCGTCAATCGACGGTCATAACCACACAAGCAATATAATATACAACGCCAACGGCGAGGATCAAAACTCAAAAGGAAACTCAAAACCACCAGAAATATAACGAGCGACTCTAAGGTCGAAAGAATAAACAACACTGGTCTCTATCTCAAAAATACATGTTTGGTTGATAGAGATTCTAGATACAACAGAATAATGATATACAAGATATATAATGGGGGTATGATACAAGTAAACCCACCTACTAGCAAATCACCCGAATGAAACTATGCCCGCAAAGCCGTAATGAAACCTGTACGGCAAACCTGCAAGAAACTGGGGCACAACGGGGGTGAGTTGCCAACTCGTGAATAGAAAAACATCTACGCACAGAAATCGCATAAATAACGCAATCCTAGGTCAATGATCATAATATATCCTCAAAAATATGTATAACATGCAGCCTATAACAATGGCTAGGGTAATATCTAACCGAGTGTAATCTCATATGCCCGTGTCAGTGCCTCAGGTAGCAATATATCATATGAATGAGGTATGAATGCATGAAAAAAGAATACATGTAAATGAAGAAACTGTTTTCATAAATTAGTGAGATTTCCTTCTGGTTTTTAAACTGAGGTATCATAATGAAATCAGTATCAACAGTGTCTAGCATCGACACAAAACATAAATCTCACTGTCTCGAAATATCAATGTCTCAATCTCAATATCTAGTGCGCCGTCAGTCCAGACCGGCCCCTACCATCCATCTCAAGACCACGACGGTATCCTCCGGATATCCGACGCGTCGGGTAATATCACCGGTAGGTAGTGCTCCCCAGCCAGGCTCAACGTCAACACCACATTCCTCTTGCCCCGGGGTACCATACCGGGCCCACCATGTACCCGTGACGGTTCCTCCACTCCTCGACACGGATCTCGAAAACCACAGCAAACTCATGGTGGACGACACTTACATCACTAGAAAACCGCAATTTACATATTTTAAAAATATAATAAGTTTAGAAATTTTGCGGCTTTCCCCCGAAATTCAGAAATATCATAAATCTCAAGAAATCATCACAAGTGCATATGTCAATGATAATGAATGTATATGGTATCAATAACCAAGTTGCAATGTGTGATTAATAACTAGGCATGAACAATAGAATAACAGTATGCATGAAGTGACAAGTAATAACTACAATGTCTAAACTGGCATATAAGGCAGGTACACTAATATCGTATCAACTACTAACTAACAACCTAAGTCAAGCAATAGTATTTTCTAAGTGTACGTGACATGGCAATTACCGATGAAGATGTGTGTGAGCCGGCAAGTATGTGTATGTGGTACATACGCATCATCGGTAATGGTGCTGGTGTCCTAACAGCATGATATCAATAATGGAGTATGCAGCAAAATAAGTATGCGGGGCAGAGCGAACAGCAATAATGTACGGGAGCAGAATACTAGACACAACGATAACTAATCAGTATTAATCTAATATAAGTCCTACAAATGGTGCCTTTTGAAATAACACGAATCATGGGGTTTTTGAAAATAGGGGCTACGGTGTTTTTATGAAAAGATACGTCTTTTGAAATATCCGTAGGATCCCTTGGGCTGTCTTTTAAAATACCCACGATTCGTTTGTTTTTGAAATAGGTAAGAAGTCTAATCTAATCTAACAACTACACTAAACTATACGGCTGAACTAACAAGCTGAACTACAGGTAAGGAAACCGCCTAACATCTGAGTCGATACATATACCTACCTGTATATGTATAGTCGGTGATCCCGCCTCAATAATATCATAGCTGATACCATATCTATAATCAGGCATCCCAAGTCAAGAGTGCGGATCAATCATCAATATAGCTCGTACGTAAATCCGTCGTACGGCCTCCCAAATCTGGGTACGGGTCAATACACATTCATCATATTATTCACCTGGTATCCTCTTTATCAAATATCAAGATCAGGGTACTGATCTACGTCTAGTACCATATTGATACCGCCTACGTATGCATGGACGTGTGTGAAACACTACGTCAAGGACCCGCTACAACGTCATGTCGTATCTCAAATACGAACCCTGCTATATCACCGATCTCACGGCCTCAAATCAAATCTCATCGACTCAGCTCAATCCCAAGTGTCATCCTCAATCCGTATGTGAACACATAGTCCCATACCCATGTGAACACATAACTATAAAGAATCCCATGAGCACATATCAATAGGAATGTATGCAAGTATGTATGGGTGTATGTGTGTGTGTATGTGTAGTGCAACACTACCCTAGGGTTCGCAACGCTAAAATAATCCAACACACCAATATCCATCCTAAGAATCGTTATTAATCCCAAATAACATATAATAATTGTTGGTGTGTATACGCATCCGTATACACCACCACGGACTGTGGGGGTGCTATACGCCATCCACCCGACTTCTCCCCGTAGATATAAATCTACTCATCTGGTCCTCGCTAGCCGGTGCCGACGTCGCCACGCGCCTGCTTGTCGTCTCGAAGTCCACATGGGGGTACCTACATATCATAACGCACCATATCGTATTAAAACTAAGTTCGAGATCGAAACGGCATACGAAAATCAAATCGGCACGCGTATCACGCATAGGTCCAAACCTATCGCCTACGCATGCAAGAATAGTCAAACCAACCCTCGATGTCGATGTACAAACGTCAAACCATCGAGAAAAATCCAATCACACTCATTTGCACATTCACGAACACTAATTTTAATATAAACTAGGTTAAAACTCACAAAAACGCCAATTTCACTTAAAAAGTCATTTTTCCGAAAATCTAGCAAGCACAATTCGCCGTTTTTGTACAAAACACGATGTTTAAATGAATGTAGCGGCCAATATATTTATTAAATATCTTAAATAAGTCGTATAAACAATTTCCGGAATTTAATCTCATTAAATTCCAAAAATCCTAATATTCTAGTTTACAAAAATACCCTTTTTAACAATTTCAAAGCAAAAATGTACAAACTACAATCTAGCTTAGATTTGCATGATCTAAAGCATTAAACCACACTTAATAAAGTTAATGAAGTCATGAAAACCCTAAACACATTTTTAATCCCAAGAATTTAACAAATTTCAAAAACCTAGTAAGTAATTTAGCAAATTAACACAATTTTAAAACTAACCATTCACACTAGCTACTAACCTTGTATTATCATGACAACAAAGCCTAAATATAACACACAACCATACACCAATTTTATAAAACCCTAACTTGCAATCAAATTCACAACTTGAATTCCAAAACTTGCAATTAAACTCACATAACCAAATTAACACTTAAGTAAATTAGCTTAAGAAATTAGTAACAAATTAAGCAACAAAAAGTTTAGAATTATACCCAAAAACATATGAAGATCCACAAGCATTCATGGCCCTTCAAAATGCTCTCTTTTCACAAGGATACATGCTATACGGGCTAAGCTAAAATGGGTAGGAGTCGGATTTGGATTTAGATTTGAATTTGCATGGATTTTGAAGTGATTTGTGGATTTTTTTGATGAAGAAAGAGTGGGATTTGAGGGGGGAGGGGGCTGCTGCTGTTGGGAGGCCAGAAATGGGAGTGAGGAGAGAGAGGGAGGTAGAGAAAATGCGAGGGAGGAAAGTCAAGGTCAAGGTAAGGTCAAAAGTCCACCTAATTCATCCATTTTCTTTTCTTTTCTTTCATTTCTTTTCCTTTGAAATCAAGTGGGGAAAAATTATGGTGGGTGCTGAATTCAGCCATGGGGGGGAGTAAGTGGGGGTGTGTGGGTGTGGGTACGGGTGTGGGGTGATGAAAAATGATAAATACAATACCCCAAACATCCATTTACGCTAAAAAAAGCCTTTTTTCTTCAATAATTTCTAAACCGTTTTGGCAAATGATTTCGTTCCAAAAACCACATGATAAAATTTTATTTAATGTTTTATGTTGCACAAAATTTGTTTCAACTCATTCCGATTTGTAATTTTCCCTAATTAAATGTATTAGTGACGGTTTAAAATAATAATAAAATAATATTTTTTTCAGAAAATTTGAAATTTCACCAGCGGCTCAATAAACACCAAATAATAGCAATTACATAGCTAGAATATGTATATTTAATTTTTATAATAAGATATTTGTATTTTGACTTTTTACAGAAAACCCCCTTATTTTACCGATTTTTCGAAATTTCACCGAAACGATTTTCAAAACGTTACACTCGACTACTCTGGGGAACACCCTGCAAAACAACTGTGGCACAACGGGGGTGAGTTGCCAACTCATGAATAGTAAATAACATATGCAGGTAATCGCAAGTATGCACGTACAGCGCGAATCTAACATATGTAGATTAAAAGCAGTAACATGTCATATGAATGCAGTAATCATGAAAGGTACACTAACAGGTACAACTAATACATGAAGCAATAGTAATATGACAATCAGTATGCAATAATCATGCAATAATGATATGAAAATATATGTATGCATCAGTCATGAAAGGTACTCTAGCAGGTATAACTAACACATGAAGTAATGCATATAAATAAAGGAATGTAAATGCAACAGTCATGAAAGGTACACTAACAGGTACTACTAATACATGAAATACTGCATATAAGTAAAGGTATGTAAATGCAACAGTCATGAAAGGTACACCAACATGTACTACTAATACATGTAGCAGTGCATAAACAATAAATGTGGAGTATGGAAAGAAATATGTCATTTCCACGGAATCCTGATATCGTGGTAGGATCATAATTCAACAAGACAATCCAAATCCCAATTCCTCAAATCAGCCCCCAAATTGGCTCTCATATCATATAAGTCTTACATATCCTGAATGTACAATATCAAATAAGTCTCATATATCCAGAATGTACAAAATCAGCAAATCTCATATATATATCCTGTATCCAATCTCAAATAAATCACCTATATCCAAAATCTAATCTCGAGTAAAATTCTAACACCCTAAATATATTTGCATGAATTAATATGATGATTTATATAAATTAATATCAATACACATATATTAGCGTCCCATTCCACTAATATTGGTGTAATGGCATATATAACAGCAGCCTAATCCCCTGTTATATATACAAAGGGGTAAAAACAAATATCATGAAACCAATGTGTCAAGCATCGACACAGAAATGCTCATCTATCAGGTGCTGTCACCATGACTAGCCCCCTGATAGGTACGTATCATACGCTATCCAAAAAGCACGAGTGCCTAGCTCTGACCCTCGTCTTTCCACGTATCTATACGTACGTGACTCCCAACGGTATCCCCATGATTACTGCCGAGTCATTGGTAATGTCACCAGATGGTGTGGTTCCCCTGCAACTCATCGTCTAGCACCACGACCTCATTCTTACCTCGGGGTACCTCCGGGCCCCACAAGTGCCCGCACACAGACCCCTCCGTTCCTCGCGTGGGGTATATATATATATATCCGAACCGATAAATCTCATGGTGGCTGCTGAAATATCAAATCAAGGGAAACCAATTTTTCAAATAATGCATAATTTTATGAACTCCCACGGTCCCCAAATCCAGAAAACATCATGAAAAATCCATATCACAATGTGAAAATCCATGAATATAATATATGCAACATAAAACTGTAATTAAGGCATATAAAGGAAAAGCCGCTAATTAACTGCAACAAGTTAATATAAATATCATGCGGTTCCTAATTTATCCAAGTCTAAATAACATCAAGTAAAGGTAAACATGTATCTATAACCAGATATATGTGTAAAACATAAGGTATAGCAAGATATATGTATCTAGCTATAAGTAATGATGTAGTATACTCCCCTGGGTATAAGTGAAATATGTGTGCAAGGTATACCTGTAGCTATGTCATGAAGTGTGTATGTACCTAACACTAATGGCATAATACCCTATAAGTATACATGTATCTAGCATGTAAGTATGTGAAGGAATATATGTAAGCATGTAAGTATACATGTATGCTATATGTCATATGCGATAAGAAATATGAATCAATGTCATAATGTCCCTAACCAAGCAATATCCTAACTATAAGTGGTTTGTGTGTGACATGGCAATTATTGACGGTGTGTGTAGCATACAATCAGTGCTCGTGCAACATGAATCGTCAATAATATGTGCAGTGTCCTAAGCCTACTAGTCCAAGCACAACAATATCTAAGTAATAGGGTAAATGCCCAATTCTAAATATGACATAGAATATGCGACAGAAATAACATCTGTAGCCCAGACGCATAAAGCCATGCGGGCGATTCCCCTGTAGATGTTAAATCTACCCACCAACGCTCTAAGCTAGGTGAAGTTTACCACCTGCTTGCCCCATGTAGCAGTGTCCGAAGTCCCCGCCTGTGAACCTGCAACATTAAAACAACAAAGCAAATATATATATTAATAATAGACCCAAAACATGTACAAACTACATTAGACCGACGCAATCAACACAAAACATACTCTCAAGTATTCGTATTGTGGCTAATGTGCGTAGCAACACGACGAAAACAACCTAAGAGTAAAACCACACAAGGTGCACGATCTGTGTCGTATAACGTATCGCGCGGACACAAAACACTAGAAACTACCTAAGTGATCCCAGATTTTGCATACAGAGAAAACTCAACAAACAAACAAGACCAAAAACACCCAAACCACAGCATAGACCAACCCAGAAAAACCCAAACCCTAACTCCTACCCACGGCCGATCTCGCCGGAATTCCCTTCAGACGTCGCCGGCCGAGTTCGAGATGATGGGGTTCGTGCTCCAGGTGAGGTCCTATGGTCACAGGTACAACACAACTACGTTGTTTGGTTTTCTAGTAAACTTTCCGGGTCAGAGCAGATAACATATATAACAAAACGACACTAAAATATGATATTTCGCACAAAACTAAACTTTAACCAATCTAAACTGAAACTAACTAGTTACATAACACAAAAACAACATAAACAACAGCAAGAGAACATTACCTTCACAAAAGAACTCAAAGATCCAAGTTTTGCATGCTCCTAAGCATCCAAGAGACAAAAGGTGAAGAAAGATGTGATTTTGGGTGAGATTTTTGAATAAATGAGATGAATTTGGTGATGGAATGAGAGTGTTCAGTTGTGTTGAGAGAGGAAATGAAAATGAGGTGCGAAAAGAGTGAAAGAGAGAGAGGAAATGATAAAGAGAGAGGGAGAGAGAGAGGTGAGGTTAAGGTGAGTATAACCACTTCATTAATGCACCATTAATGCATTCATACACTCATCTTGCCACCTCCTCTCATCCAACAAATATCTCCTCTTCCCCACACAAAAGATCTAGAGCAATGATTAATGGTTAGGTTTAAGAAAAAGGATAAGATAAAGGGTTAAGTGTCAAGGTTGCTAAGATCAAAATTAGCACAAACAAAACTTACATTTACGTGCACACGTGCGTGCATGCTTATAACAAATAATAATAAATTATTAATTAAATGTTATAAAATATGAGGAAATCGAATTGGTAAACTTTTTACAGTAAACTCGCATTAACGTCTAAACGAACACTAACCGAAATCTAAGGCGTTACAGGTATGCAACTCTTAGTAAATTTCAGTTTCTTTAGAAATTCCCAATATATATTTCTGCCCCATGCTCTTATGACCTTGGAGTTTGTAACAACTCCATTTTTAATGTAAAAAGAATTGATTTAAATTCAAAGTATACTTGGAGTATTTAATGTTGTTGATATCTCTTTAAGTATTTATTTCACACCATAATTACAAGAAGGAGCTTGTGGCTCATTGATAAGACATTGCACTGCTGAACCAAGCCACCAGAGTTCAAATCCCCTGCCCCACATTATTTTTAATATTTTTTGTTTTAAATTTTATAGAAGCCCAACAGTCCAACAGCCATAACTCCAGAATTTCCCACTACACCCCAAAAGTTAGAAGTACCAGTAGCTACCCCCGGCGACCCCCCATCTCCCGCCAACTCGACTCGGCTTGGATCGGCTGAGTCGGCCGGCGCCGCCGGCCGGACTCGGCCGGACCGCCGAGTCGTCTACTTGAAAGATGTGCCCCTTGGTCTCCCCTACCCCTCTGTATACTTTAATTTCTCAGATCGTTTCCAGAGAGCACAATAACTCTTATTCAATCCATTTTTAATAAATTTTCCTATTATTTTTACATTTTTTAATGAAAAACCTTACACCTACCCTAACCCTATAAATACACCCCTACCTCTTACCCTCTCATCCCAAAATTCTGAGCCCACTCTCTAAAAATCTCAAGAAAACTTTGGTACTTTGGAAACGAGCGAAAGGCGAAGCGCTAACGAAATCGACGGTGAACTTCCGGTGATCGTGCTAGGAACTCTCGGCGACGAATCGACGCACCGGCAAACCCTCTACTTCCCTCTCACTCTCCGATGTTGTCCAAACCCGTAAGCCCCCATTCTATATTTCTTTTCTTTCAGAAAAAAACGAATTTACAAAACCCGACGGAATCGGAACAATTCCGATTTCCGATTCGGTTTTCTCTAAAATTTCACTTCTTACTAATTCAATCTTGCTTAAACATCCTATTGTTCACTATTAAACACTTGAAAAACAATTTGAACAAGTTCCACCACATGAAATGATAGCCTTTCCAATTTATCGTATTTTTTTCACTTAAATACCACCATGTTTCGATTTCACATTTAACCCCCTTAACATTGCTATACATTAAAGTAGAGCATGAGGTAATGACCTACCTCCACACACACGCAAATACAACTCTAAAACGATATCATCATAAAACTTAGAATACGATAAAACAAAACTTTCATTTAAATACCATAATCTTAATAAAACCATTTCTTAAAGTTTTAGTTTTGATACACTTCACATAAATACCTATTATTAGGAAAATACGATAACTTGTGGACATCGGTCGTTTATCTAAACCTGACTTTGTGGTGTCTAGGTTAGGCAAGTGAGAAATGTAATTTTAAAAGGCCCGTCTCACGATGATTCATGAGCGGATCCATCCTTTCTTCACTTGTACTTACCTGGCCACAATTGGCGGTGAAGAGGTGATTTGAGACATCTCACGACTTCTCGTTTAGACCATTTAGAAATAGTCCAGTTGACTCAGGAAACCCTAGAACCTAAAATACGGAAAATTGACTTTTTACAAATAAATACCTTTTACTTAATAAAACCGTATTCTAAAGGATTGGTATTTATAAAATCTTTGCAAAGCGCCACTACAACACATTTTGGGGAGCCCGTTCGGGATAGTATGGTTTATCGTGCATCTTCGGGCTTAGTAGTGCAAGATTCAGACCTCCGCAAGGAGCAATCGGTCTCGAAAGGTTTAAAAAACGACATCTTAAGAAAATGAGATTTTTAGAATATAAAATATTTATTAAAATTATTTTTGTATAAATATATGCATATTTATCATTTAAATATCTATTTTGTTATAATATAAATGTTCCGCCTTTTTCTAAAAATCACAAGAATAAATTTTACATTAAAATACCATGAATTTCAAATAAATCAATATTATAGATAAATACCTTTATTTATAAAAACTAGGATATTTTCACTAGAAATGTCACGATGTAAAATCCACCCTCATTACAACCATAAAGACGAATAATAAATACTTGGGGTGCATCTTGAAAACCATACAAATGTATTTTTACATAAAACCCCCTCAAGTTTTATAAATTACCCTAAGGACCCTAGTAATTATAGAACTTCGATTTACATTTCTTCTGTCCTACTCGGGTTTGAGTCTAATCATAATCCGACATGAATATGATTCAAGTATCATATAAATCTACAATATTACACTTCAATATGAACACACGAATCCATGAATCCAGTTATCAATTTATTCAACTTGACTGAACCAAACCATGGATATACATTCCATGTACATGAATCCAGTTTACATCCATTACATCCATTACTGATATCATGGTTTCGGTCAGTCATCCAACTATACAATTTATACAATACAATATAACAATACAATCAAAGCACTACGGGGTTTAAGGGGTAGATTGGTACGGAAGGTTTTAAAAGTGGCACGAGACAGTAAGATAAAGACACCTAACATGAATCCTGTTGTTGTTGTACCATGGCATAACGGTTCCTTATACTTTCAGTTTGCCTTGGTCTCTAGCATACAGAGACCCCTCTCGTATACACTGGCATCCTTCTGTACCAAGCTACAACTAACAGCGTTAACACAATATTCTACAATATTATACAACTTTAAAAGATACATTCTTATTCTGTCTTTTCTATTTCTCCCTTAACCTTGGGACTTACCGAACGACCTGTTCGCTGACGACATTCTATTTCTTTCTTCTTTGAATGTCGTCAGGTGATCTGGACACAGCAGAGATCGAGCCCACCAGTGAAGACTTGGATCAGTTCCTCGAAGACCCCGAGCTCTAGATATTGTACATTTCCATTCAGTATTTTCATTTCCTGTTATGCCATTGTTTAGGCATCGCTTTTTATTCCAGTTGTATTTACTTTTCATGCATTGTACAAAAGAATGTTATTAAATAAAGTTGCTGTTATTTTTTATATCTCTTGTATCTTGTGATTATCTTTATATTGCTTAGATACATTTAGCGTATTTACTTCACAGTAAATACGTAGTGGACCTCATCGCGTCCCCTTCGCCGTACACTGGGAAGCGGGGCGTGACAGCGTTGGTTAAAATGTCATAAGTCACATGTCAAGTTCTACCCATCGTTATCTTGTTAATTGAACCCATCCGTACATACCCCTGACGTTGGCCAAATGGCAATACGACTATCCAAAGCTAACTCATCTATCTATGCAACAAATGAATACCCAGCAGCTACCAAACACTATGCCTTGGCGTTAGTCAAAATACATAGCTTGAATACTACTGAATACCCAAATGAAATGACGGAGGGCTACGAATGGTTTTGGCGAAACCGTGAACGTAGTGAACTTGATATGATCGAAGGAACCTAATAGCTTTTAAAAGGAGTGGTTTAAGCTCCGCAATTAAAAAAAATCTTCTGTTTTAAAATAACCGAGTGGTTTCTTTTAAACTGTTCCAACGATTCAACTTTGGTTTATTTTCTTTGCATTATTATAATGCGTCCCATCAATTAACCTATCATTGAGAAAAAAAAGAAAATACAACGTCCTCTTATGCCATCCGCATTCGCCACTGGGCCCCGTCATTCACCCGTTAGGTTACTTAACTAACGACAGAGCATGGGCTGGGCTAACGCGGGTGCAAAACATAAGTGTCACCTACTAGATATCATATATAGATATTGTACATTCGTCTGACGCAATAATAGGCATTCCAGATCATAGATGAACATATTGGATTTTCTACGAATCCGAATTCCTTTTGAGCCTGCAAAGAAAGGCGGATTACACAGTTGCGATGAATAGCCAAAACCCCACCCTAGACCCCTACGGGTACGGCAAACTACCGGCCTGGTACCCAAAGTGAAGCGGCCTCCCTCAACAACGTGAGTAGGCCACTAAACACTTAAAAGTACCCGGTAGTTTGTGCACCCCATCTTGGGTCTATCCTAGGAGCAGAAAACAGTAAATGAAATAATACAACGGTGGCTACAACCTCAACCCGGATGTGCCCCGCAAAAGAATATTACAACAAATTACAATTTATATTTGAATGAAAGAAACACTCGTCTCACATCCCCGGCTATCCATTCACGACAATCCAACAAGTCCACATTCACAAACCAGTAAAAACCATTACAGAAATGTGCAACCCCCTGCTAACCGACATACTAGCAGTTAGGGGAGATTTACGAACACATTAAACACAACACAGATATAATCCAGTTAGCCAAACATCTTAGAATTTCGATCAAGCAACACAAATGAATCTACTCCAAACAATTCTCTGTGCACATAAAACCTGAGCAGAAACAAATCATCCCAGAAAACACAACATCAACACAGAAGAATAACTGAGCAAATTTGGGTTGACTCGGAGTCAACTCGGCCGCGGATTCACGGCGGATCGCTTGGATTGGCAGCGGTTCCGCGGTGGTATGGACGATTCACAGTCCCAAATTTCTTCACAATTCTTAAAAAACCCTGCTTGTATTTTTAAGGGTCCCTGAAAAAATTTTAGACCCCGTTTTAAAAACGGCAGAAACTCTGTGACAATGATGTTTTTTCGGGTTCGTTTTGCGATCGAATTTCTAACGACTTTTCTAACATGTTATTTATGGTTTAGCCAGGCTCTGATACCACTGAAAGTCGACATTAGACACCCCACATGATGCGGGGAGGCGGAATAGGTAAAACAATCATTTTGTTTAAGATAACATCGACTAATTTTACAGATCATTGCTAAACCCTAACTAACAACTATCTAGAAGTGATTAACTACTATGATAGATGATTATACCTCAAGATTCTAGTCCTTCTTGTTCTTGTTGTTCACCTCCTTGTCGGCCTCCTCGATGTGATAGAAGATCCACCCGAGAGCTCCTTCTCCAAGTTTTAACCTCTCACTTGAGGTAATTAGGTGGCTATGATTGCTAATCAAGGTAACCTAGAGAATATAGAGATAGATTAGGGATCTATTAGTCTTTCTAACCCTTGGGATCTCAACACATGAGAGGATTAGGGTTAGGTCTTTGAAGAGAGAGAGCTTGAGGAGAGAGAAAGTGTTTGTATTAATCAATTGAAATTCTAACTCATTATGTATATAATGAAGCATAATAATTATCAAATAAATCATATAGATAATTACAACCATGCTTCATTTAATGCAAATGAATGAATCATCTCATGAGTCATTAAGCAATAAATGCTTCATTAACTCATTTGGATGAATCACTTCATGAGTCACAAATTCAATTAATGCAAATTACACCTAAGCTCTCCACCTCACCTTTCTTCTAGAAGCTTCTCGACTAATTACGAGAATGCCCCTCCCATCTGTAAAAACACAGAAATACTGAGACTGTATAAATCCAATAATCCAATACTAGAATCTGGCTTAAACTAAAGCCCGCTAGTATTATTTGTCCGAACATCGTACGTGCATAAATACACGTATGTGTCCGAACCCTGTCGTAAAACCAAACGATCTCTATATCGTTTCTCCTGAAGCAGGGAAACTCTCTGTATGGGACTCTAAAGACTCGACACTACGCTAGCAGTGGGTTTAACCACAGGCCGCAAGCGGTACTAGCTGTACGTAACGGTCCCCAGGGAGATGTCGATAAGAAGGCCGATGAGGAAACCCATCCGAACTCCTACGGAGCCTGATGTGACAATCTCCGTACAGTCCGGTCTGTTCATCTAAGACTATCGCATATTGGGCCTAGGGGGCGGCAAGCGTCAGTCCCCTAAAAGCGGTATAAGTCGTGTCGGAGTGAAGCTCATTACACCTTGAGAATATACTGAAAAACCTACCAGTAAATCTCGCTTGCCCTGGCTAGGGACTTTGCGTAATGGCTCTCCAAACACAGCACGATATCAACTCCCAATACCGGGAGAGACGAATCCCATCTAACCGCCACTGCCTCCAAGTGCTTCGGGACTGCACCCAACTGCTACCTATTTGTACGACTCCATTGAGCCATGGTAGGGTAGCAATCTAAGAACAGTGGGAACACAATCGAGACGAAGCAGCAGTGTCAAGTCTACGAACTATGCTATACTCATGTCACCTGGGAACTGTTAACTGACGACGGGTATAATACCAACCAACAGTTCCTTGCGAGTCCTGTCCGGTGTACCCATAACCCAACGAGCACCTGCATACTATCTCCAGTACAACGTACTAATGGCCGTGGAACAGACCGTCTCCCCTGCTGGGATGAGAAGCGTATACACTAGTCTACTCTGGAGTATCGATGCCTTATCTCGATAATCCTACGACTAGGGACCTAAAAAAGGATGTGCTTGTAGACTACCGAGCTCCCACTAGTGTGATTGCCATCACAACGCTGGTAGTCAAGCAAGATCCTAAGGGCTCTATCAATATGTATTCACGATATGTTGAAAGAAACATATACACATATTAAGATAGATATAAACCAAGTAGCATACTACTATGTTGAGCAAGACTGTTAATATAACTGTGAATATCCCAAGTTTCCATTAAGTAATATACAAGCTAGTATGATACAATAATGGCCCCTAGGGTATATACACTAACAAATCCCTAAATCAATTAAGGATCTCTCAATGAGAGATTTCTTTAACTGAATCAACAAATTTGTCTCTACTATATAAAGGCCCCAAGACTTCAAGTCTTAAACAGAGGAACCCTGCCATAAACTTCAAGTTCAAAAAGAAGAGCAAGCAAAAAGAGCATTAAGAGAGAAGAAAGAAGAACAACTTTTTTCAAGGTAAACAGAGATCATAGTATCTCATCTGCATAACCAAGGGTTTAACCCTCATAAAAGAACATAGTTCTTTCCCAGGATCTGAGATCCATGAGACATGTCTCCCAAAAATGAGAATTTAATTCTTGTAGGGATGAATTTGTTCTTGGGGATTGAAGATCCAGGGGAGAACAAAGAATTGAACTCTTCAGAAAACTACACAAAGAAAGAGACAACGCAAATAAAGAGTGCTTAGCACTCATTGGTTGGCGCTTAGCGCCAAGCGCCTCATGTGCCCCTCACATGGGCGCTGCTAAAATAAAGAATGCTTTGCACTCAACGGTTGGCGCTCAGCGCCAACCGCCTCGCGTGCCCCTCACGTGAGCGCTGTTTAACATAAAGCGCTCTACAAATAGAGCCCGTCGCTATAAAGAGTGTTTATGTAACACCTTTGGAATGCAATTAGTGTTAATTAAACGATAGTGCGGTTTTTCTGTAAAAAAGTTTACCAATTTAGGTTCCTCACATTTTATAACATTTAATTAATAATTTAGTTTTATTTCTTATGGCTTGCACACACATGTGCATGTTAATGTGAGGGTGTGTTTGTGTAATCTTGTTTAGTGACCATGACAACCTTAAGCTAATCCTAATCCTTGCTTTACTTAACCCTAAATCCTCGATATTTTGTTGTGAGAGAGATATTTCTTTCTTTTGTTTTGGATTTGGGAGGAGGTGGCATGGTGACTCACTTGAAGGCATGGCTTGCATTAATGTGAAGTTAATGCTTGGTGCTCTCACCTTCTTACACTCACCTCTCTCACATTATCCTCACTCACCATCTCGCATTATCTCTCACTTATCTCTTTCTCATTATTCCTTCATCTCTCTCTCATCTCAACTGAACACTTGCCCATTTCATTACAAAATCTTCACTAATCTTCACAAAATCTTACCCGAATCACTTCATAAACCTTGTTTTGCCTCTTAGATGCCTTGGAGCTTGGAAATCTAGGATCTTTGAGCTTGTGGGAGTAGGTAATGATCTTTATCTGTTAAGTATGTCTTTTTAGTGTTGCGTAGCTTGTTAGTTTCAATTTAGAAGGCGTAAAGTTTTATTTCGGGTAAATATCATATTTTTATTGTAGATTTGGGTCTCGGATGATCTGCTATCAAACCAAGTATTTGTCGGAAAAGTTCCCATCACAGTGACCTTTTGTAGTGACCTAGAACCCACCATAAAAATCTGAGACCATTCCACAAAAACGAGGCCGCAAATATATTGCTTCTGGTCTCAATTTGCGGCCAGACTGTTGAGTTGGGTGTGGTGTTTGGGTGTGGGGGTCTCTGGGGTTGTGTGTGGTCTTGTGGTATATGCAACTTTTACAAATTGTTTGTGTAGCAAAATCTGGGATAACTTTGCTAGTTTCTTGTATTTCGATTACGCGCGTTACGTTATCCGATACGGTTTGTGTCTTTGTGTATCTGTTGCTCTTGGGTTAGTTTCGTAATGTCGCTACGCGTGTTAGCCACTAGACGAACACTTGAGAGTATGTTTGGAGTTGATGCTTCGGTCAACGTAGTTTGTACGTGTTATTGGTCGATTGCTAATATATAAACTTTCTTTATTGTTATGTGATTTTAGAATCGCAGGCGCGGTCTTCGGACGCTGAGAAGAAGGGAAAGCGAGTGGTTGGCTTTACTTAGCCAAGATCGTCCGTGAGTAGATTTAACATCTACAGGGAATCGCCCGCATGGCGTTATGCGTCTGGGATAGATATGATATGATATTAGCCCCATGTTTATATTGCACATATAGAGATTGTGTATAAAACTTCATTGCATATTATTACTTGTTGTGCTTGGACTTGTACCCTTTGGACACTGCACTATTATTGACGGCTCATGTTGCACGAGCACTGATTGTATGCCATCCACAACGTCAATAATTGCCATGACACGCACCACACACATACATATATGATATTGTTTGGTTAGGGATATTGAGACATTAATTTATATTCCATTGTGTATTTAACGTTTTAAAAATAATTAAATAAATAATTAAATGAATAAAATTGTTTAAGTGAATTTTATGATTTTCGGTAAAGTAAAATGTATTTTTCGAAAAACTAAACCGTGATTGTTTTTCATTAAAATTTCAAAAATACCTATTTTAATTATGTAATTACTAGTAAATAGTGTTTATTTAGCCACTTATAAATTTTTAGTTCAATTAAATATTTTTCCTAAATTAAATATTTTAAATATTAACATAAGCTTTATTTTTTATTTAAATTAGTGTAAATTACAAATTTGAATGGTTTTAATTTATAAAAATGAGCCATGGTATATTAGAATCAAGTGTGTAATATGCAAAATCTTTTCCAAAATCTCTCCATGGTTCTAGAAATTTCTAGGAAAAGGGTTAAAATGAAAAAGTTAGATAATAAAGGGTTTAAGTGAAAAAAATGCATTATTTATGAACTTTCTACACAATACCACACATTTTTTCTCTCTCTCCACCCTCCTCCCTCTCCATGGCCGGCCTCCCCTACATGGGTAGCCCCAAAATTTTCCCCCCATCATTTTTGCATTAAAAATCATCAAAATTCATCAAAAATTCCAAAAATAAATCTCAAAAATCAACATTCAACCTCTACCATTTTCCTTTGACCTATTTAGCATGGATTTTGGAGATGGAAAGCATGCATTTTGGAGGCTTATTTCATGTTTGGGTCTCATATTTTGGAGGTATAAATTTCCTTCTTTTGATTTATTGTTATTAGATGTTCATTTAAGCATAATTAGATTTAATATATTAATTCTATTTGCTACTTTTAAAATTCAAGTTATAGTTTGAAAAATAAAGTTGTGATTTTTATTAATTAAATAAGGTTATAATAGCTAGTTTAACATTTTTAGAGTGGAAAAATCTTGCATGGTTGTTGTATAATAATTTGTTTATCCAAAATTGATTTAATTAAGCTATTTAGCTAACTAGGTTTTTATAAAATGTGTTTGTGGGTAATATAAAATTCTAATTAAGCTTGCTATCATTAGATTGTAGTTTTAGTGAGAATATTAGCATGTTAATGGAAAGAAAAACTTAGTTTGATCACTAGTTTCTTTTGATGATTGGAAAAATACTAATAAAATGCTATTTTTGTAAACTAGATTTTGGAAATTCCTAAATAAATGAGATTAAAAATATAATTTATGGTTTCATTATATCATTATCATCATGAATTGTAGTTTAAAACATTAATCCATGTAAAATCAAGTTTTGTTGTGGAATTGTGGTATTTTGCTTGAAAAATGTTGAAAATTGTTAAAGGTTGCAAACTAGAAATTTCAAATTTATACAAATTTGTGTAATAAAAATATAGTAATGGTTTGTATAGTCTAGTTATGCTATTTAATGAGTTTTATGACCATTGGTTTCATTTAAATGTCAAGTTTTGATGAAAAACGGTAAATTGGTATTTTCGGGTTTTACGAAATTGGACGGTTTGATGGATTTTAGGATTTCGATAGATTTAATCATGTTTTATAATATAAGTAAGGTGTTTTAAAACTACGAGTTATTTGTTGATGTTTATTTCGATCCATCGGAGTTTGTACGCCGATATCGAGCGATATTTGGTTCTTTTGCGTGGACGGGACATAGGTTTTAACATATGCTTGTTCTTTGTATCGTTTGACTTTCGTATGTGATTCAGTTTACGATACTATTTATATGTTTGCGTTTAGGTACCCCTCACGTGGACTGCGGGCGATGAAGAGGAGGATGGCGACACTGTCTTCAGCAGACATGGACCAGGTGAGTAGATGTATATATCTACGGGGGGAAGTCGGGTGGATGGCGTTTAGCACCCCCGCAACGTAGAATAGGAATAGTACTTATTGACATTAGGAAACCAGATGTGACCCTAGATTCTTAATGAGTAGGAACCTAGTAATGACCCTAGGCTGGACTAGACTGATTTAGGAAAACCATATCTGAGGATGAGTACCTTGGAAGAGGTTCGTAGGTTTCAGATAGAAACATACACACGCACACACTGAAACTCGACATGGGGTATACGTGTATGTGTGTGTATATATAGAACTAGGTATAGGTATATACATATATATACAACACGTATATGGGATACATTGATGTGATATGATATCCGAGATATGATGAAACAGTGTAACTGGGCTTGATGTCGTGATTCTTGGCTATACAATCGTATTAAGTGTTAGCGGATCATTAGAGAATGAGATAATGAACATGTATACTTAAATTATAAGGGGTAGTGATGATATTGAGGTACATAGGACTCTAAAATAGTACCCGGACTGTAACCTGTGATTGATCACGATATGGGATATGTATGACTTGATTACGACATCATATAGGTGTGACCTGATGTCGATATCATAGAGGTGTGACATGAGGACGATATGATATCAGTATGACTTAATCACAATATGATACATATGACATGATATTTCTGAGGATAAACTAATGATGCTTATTATGATGGCAATGATATATGATTGATGTAGGCGATTACAGTTTAGCACCTTGATCATGAGATGTGTTGGTGATGAAATTATACGAATAATGAGACACCTAGGAGATACTTGACCCGTACCCCGATATTGGGATGCCGTACGATGGATTTTACCGTACGAGGCATAGATATGATGATTGATCCGCACTCTTGATTGAGGAAGCCATACTTCGTACGTGACGCTATTGAGGCTGGATCGCCGACTATTAGAGATATTGATTCAGACCTAGGTAGACTCTTATTTCTTAAGGACTAGTTTCTTAGGTTAAGTTCCTTAGAAGGTTAGATAGACCCTAGTTTAGGTTTGATTTATATAGTGGTGGTTGTACTCGTATATCGCAGAGAAGTGGATAATGCACATCTGTCTTGCATTCATACTGTAATCATCATGGTGCATGTTCTTTTATATGTTGCTATAATCAGTATAAACTTTACCTGTTAGGACACCAGCACTATTATCGATGAAGCGCATATTCCACGCACACTTATTTGCCGGCTCACACACATCATCATCGGTAATTGCTATGTCACGTACACTTTAGATCAAATTGTCTTTTATGGATAGAATCAGTTAACAACTAGACCGATATAATATTGTGATTATTCTCTGACATTAGTACAGACATGATATTTATTGCTTAGACATTCATGCATTCATATTTTCATGTTATCATGCAGTATTATGGGCATATGCCGACACTTATCATATAGTTACTCATGATTTTGAGATTTGGATTTCTATGAGATTTCTGGATTTTGGGGAAAACCGCAAGAATATGTAAAAAACTTCTCTCTCTCCTCCTCCTCTCTTTTAAAAAAAAACATAAGATGCGGTTTTCTCTTGATGTATGTGTCGTCCACCAAGAGATTTCATGTTTTCGGATGGATTTCGAGACCCGATTCGAGGAGTGGATGAACCGTCTCGGGTACATGGTGGGCCCGGTATGGTACCCCGGGGCAAGAAGATCGAGTTGTAGACGATGAGCCTGGCAGGGGAAGGCTACCTACCGGTGATGTCTGGCGCGGCGGATATCCGGAGGATACCGACCGTTGCCGTGAGATTTGATGATATGGGCCGATCCGGACTGACGGAGCCCGAGATATTGAGACTTGAGATTACATGTGTTGTGTCGATGCTTGACACGGATTTCCACGGATTTCATTGTTGAGATTTCAGATTTTTATACACATTTTACTATGATAACAGCTACAGATTTCTTATACATATATATCTGGATTTCAGGATTTGTTACTTTGCATTCATGGTGCATGCATTTCATTTCATATGACACAAGCACGGAGTATCTGCACTTACACGTAGTTATACCCTGCTATTACTAGATGATTAGGATATTATAGTGTATTATTATGACCTAGGATAGCGTCGTGCATTCGATTTCTTTTCATAGATGTCTTCTACTCACGAGTTGGCAACTCACCCCCGTTGTGCCAAATTCTTTACAGGTTCGGTGTACAGGTTTTCCTGGCAGCTTGCTGGCACATCTATTCTTTCAGGGTGATTTGCACGGTAGGTTGGTTCACTTGTATCTGAACCACCATTGTACTTTTATTCATTCATTTGTATCTAGTAAGCTCCATCAACCATATTTGTATTACTTGATAAGTTTATTGGGCCAGTCTTTTATTTCGACCATAGAGTCGCGCATGTATTATTCTGATCTGGTGGTTTTGTTTTCTTTTGAGTTTTGAGCATCGCCCTTTGGCGTTGTATATTATTGTGCTTGTTGTGGTTGTTTCCTCCTGTTGGCGTTGAGTTAGCTCCCGTTTGGGGAAGCTTTTTATTGTTGTTTATGTATATTATACTTGTTGTACCCGTTTGGGGGCCAGTTTTTATAGAGGAGACTCTGCCGAAAATTTTGGGAAAATTTGCTGATGTTTTAAACTTGTTCCTTCATACATTCTTTTACTGCTTCTTCTTCTTTTTCATGGTTTAGATTTCTGGGCTTCGGCTTACTTAGGTTACGTGGCGCCTCTAGACGCTTCGTAATCTAAGTGCCGGTCACGTTCCGTACTTTCGGGTCGTAACAAAGTTGGTATCAGAGCGCTAGGTTTAACCTTGTATAAGTCTAGGTGACCCTTGGTTGATGGAGTAGGCGATTTAGGTAGAGTAACGTACCGTGGGTATGGTCCGCGGCATACTTATGATACGCTACTCTGCTTAAGGAACCTTAGGATGTACATTTGTTTGCACCGTATTTCATTCGTTCCTTTGATCTATTTTCGTCGATGTCGGAGAGTGGTTTCTGTTACCACGGGACGCACTGGCAGAGGGAGCTGCGGGTCGAATGCGATAACCATTAGAGTATTGGTAATTCATGAGGATTGAAGCATTGCTTAGCGTGCGAACGAAGGGTATTCACATGCCGTCCGGATGAAGTTAAAGGGTTCGAACGATTATCAGAAAACCATTTTCCCAAGTTTAAAGTATTCGGAAGAACATGCAGGTATTTCGATGGACCCTCTAGAAGAATGAAACCCTAACTCGTCATAATGACCACGAGAACGCCCTTGAACCTTAGGGTTTACGGCAGTTCCGCGATGCCATTAGTGAGGCTTGGGTTTGCCCTTCTACGGCTGGATCATCGATGCTGGGGTATGTACCGGATATTTTTAAACTGTACTTGAGTGTTGAGCTCTCGGGGAATTATGGGATTTTGATGGATCGATCGAAACGTTTAATGTAGTCCGGATATCAAGTGAAGGGATCAACTACGTGGGAAACTCTAGATATGAGTATTGCCGTCGGTAGCGCAGCCAGCACAGCTACGAAGGGACGAGTTCGAAGCAATCGACATCAGAGGAAAGAGGCACACATTGACGATAGTATTTACGATTGTGATTTAGTGATTTGAATTTCATATTTTCGTTGATTGGATTTTGGTATTTTGAGGACTTTGTTCTACGATTGGTATTTCATGTGTGTACCTTCATTAAATTCTATTTGTGTTTCATGTATCAGTCGTATTGATGTTGTTTAGTACACACCCGGTACACTTGATTTGGTTTTATATATTTTGAGATTTTTTTTATTTGATTTCGTGCATAGGGGTTACACATGATTTTGACATATGTTTCGACCTAGTTTTCATGCATTTTTATGCTGTGATTTCGATTTTGATATTCGATGTATGTTTTCGTGCACCATGTGCACCTGATTAGGATTCTTGCGCATACTTGGCGCACTTGATGCGATTTTGTGCACACCAGATGCACTAAATCGGGGTTTTGTGCAGATTAGATGCACCTGATATTGAGTCGTGCACGCCCGTTGCACTTGACAGATGTTTTTGGTGCACACCTGTTGCACTTAGTTTTGTTGTTGTGTGTATTCGTGGTATCTGTATTTTGTTTCGATTTCAGTGCGCACCGGACGCACATGATATTTTATTGATGTGATTGGGATTGATTTCAGTTTGAGCAGTATGTTTCCATAATCACTATTATTTGATTTAGTAATCAGGCGGGACGTGTATGTTAAATAAAAGATATATATATATAGTTATTTTTTTAAATAAACGTCCGCTACTTATGCCATGACACGTGCATCACACGACAATTTTCAAAAAGGGGTGTTGCATATTTCCTTATCCAGATATTTGGACGATTTTACTATGATGCGCACTATATTTAAGTTATAGTTTTGATGTATATTATGCTGGTTTTCGTATTGGGTTTTGATATTTTGTCTTCACCATAACTCTGATGATTACGTTATGCTTGATGGAGTTTATTTTTGTTATGTATTGATGATTTCGGAGCCCCGACGATTTGAGTGTTTTGCTAAATGTTTTAGTATTTGGAGGGGGAGTTTTAATTTAAATTCGGGGACCGAATTTCTTAAAGGGGGGAAGATTGTAACGTTTTAAAAATAATTAAATAAATAATTAAATGAATAAAATTGTTTAAGTGAATTTTATGATTTTCGGTAAAGTAAAATGTATTTTTCGAAAAACTAAACCGTGATTGTTTTTCATTATAATTTCAAAAATACCTATTTTAATTATGTAATTACTAGTAAATAGTGTTTATTTAGCCACTTATAAATTTTTAGTTCAATTAAATATTTTTCCTAAATTAAATATTTTAAATATTAACATAAGCTTTATTTTTTATTTAAATTAGTGTAAATTACAAATTTGAATGGTTTTAATTTATAAAAATGAGCCATGGTATATTAGAATCAAGTGTGTAATATGCAAAATCTTTTCCAAAATCTCTCCATGGTTCTAGAAATTTCTAGGAAAAGGGTTAAATTGAAAAAGTTAGATAATAAAGGGTTTAAGTGAAAAAATGCATTATTTATGAACTTTCTACACAATAACACACATTTTTTCTCTCTCTCCACCCTCCTCCCTCTCCATGGCCGGCCTCCCCTCCATGGGTAGCCCCAAAATTTTCCCCCCATCATTTTTGCATTAAAAATCATCAAAATTCATCAAAAATTCCAAAAATAAATCTCAAAAATCAACATTCAACCTCTACCATTTTCCTTTGACCTATTTAGCATGGATTTTGGAGATGGAAAGCATGCATTTTGGAGGCTTATTTCTTGTTTGGGTTTCATATTTTGGAGGTATAAATTTCCTTCTTTTGATTTATTGTTATTAGATGTTCATTTAAGCATAATTAGATTTAATTTATTAATTCTATTTGCTACTTTTAAAATTCAAGTTAGGGTTTGAAAAATCAAGTTGTGATTTTTATTAATTAAATAAGGTTATAATAGCTAGTTTAACATTTTTAGAGTGGAAAAATCTTGCATGGTTGTTGTGTAATAATTTGTTTATCCAAAATTGATTTAATTAAGCTATTTAGCTAACTAGGTTTTTATAAAATGTGTTTGTGGGTAATATAAAATTCTAATTAAGGTTGCTATCATTAGATTGTAGTTTTAGTGAGAATATTAGCATGTTAATGGAAAGAAAAACTTAGTTTGATCACTAGTTTCTTTTGATGATTGGAAAAATACTAATAAATTGCTATTTTTGTAAACTAGATTTTGGAAATTCCTAAATAAATGAGATTAAAAATATAATTTATGGTTTCATTATATCATTATCATCATGAATTGTAGTTTAAAATATTAATCCATGTAAAATCAAGTTTTGTTGTGGAATTGTGGTATTTTGCTTGAAAAATGTTGAAAATTGTTAAAGGTTGCAAACTAGAAATTTCAAATTTATACAAATTTGTGTAATAAAAATATAGTAATGGTTTGTATAGTCTAGTTATTCTATTTAATGAGTTTTATGACCATTGGTTTCATTTAAATGTCAAGTTTTGATGAAAAACGGTAAATTGGTATTTTCGGGTTTTACGAAATTGGACGGTTTGATGGATTTTAGGGTTTCGATGGATTTAATCATGTTTTATAATATAAGTAAGGTGTTCTAAAACTACGAGTTATTTGTTGATGTTTATTTCGATCCATCGGAGTTTGTACGCCGATATCGAGCGATATTTGGTTCTTTTGCGTGGACCGGACATAGGTTTTAACCTATGCTTGTTCTTTGTATCGTTTGACTTTCGTATGTGATTCAGTTTACGATACTATTTATATGTTTGCGTTTAGGTACCCCTCACGTGGACTGCGGGCGATGAAGAGGAGGATGGCGACACTGTCTTCGGCAGACATGGACCAGGTGAGTAGATGTATATCTACGGGGGGAAGTCGGGTGGATGGCGTTTAGCACCCCTGCAACGTAGAATAGGAATAGTACTTATTGACATTAGGAAACCAGATGTGACCCTAGATTCTTAATGAGTAGGACCCTAGTAATGACCCTAGGCTGGACTAGACTGATTTAGGAAAACCATATCTGAGGATGAGTACCTTGGAAGAGTTTCGTAGGTTTCAGATAGAAACATACACACGCACACACTGAAACTCGACATGGGGTATACGTGTATGTGTGTATATATATAGAACTAGGTATAGGTATATACATATATATACAACACGTATATGGGATACATTGATGTGATATGATATCCGAGATATGATGAAACAGTGTAACTGGGCTTGATGCCGTGATTCTTGGCTATACAGTCGTATTAAGTGTTAGCGGATCATTAGAGAATGAGATAATGAACATGTATACTTAAATTATAAGGGGTAGTGATGATATTGAGATACATAGGACTCTAAAATAGTACCCGGACTGTAACCTGTGATTGATCACGATATGGGATATGTATGACTTGATTACGACATCATATAGGTGTGACATGATGTCGATATCATAGAGGTGTGACTTGAGGACGATATGATATCAGTATGAATTAATCACAATATGATACATATGACATGATATTTCTGAGGATAAACCAATGATGCTTATTATGATGGCAATGATATATGATTGATGTAGGCGATTACAGTTTAGCACCTTGATCATGAGATGTGTTGGTGATGACATTATACGAATAATGAGACACCTAGGAGATACTTGACCCGTACCCCGATATTGGGATGCCGTACGATGGATTTTACCGTACGAGGCATAGATATGATGATTGATCCGCACTCTTGATTGAGGAAGCCATACTTCGTACGTGACGCTATTGAGGCTGGATCGCCGACTATTAGAGATATTGATTCAGACCTAGGTAGACTCTTATTTCTTAAGGACTAGTTTCTTAGGTTAAGTTCCTTAGAAGGTTAGATAGACCCTAGTTTAGGTTTGATTTATATAGTGGTGGTTGTACTCGTATATCGCAGAGAAGTGGATAATGCACATCTGTCTTGCATTCATACTGTAATCATCATGGTGCATGTTCTTTTATATGTTGCTATAATCAGTATAAACTTTATCTGTTAGGACACCAGCACTATTATCGATGATGCGCATATTCCACGCACACTTATTTGCCGGCTCACACACATCATCATCGGAAATTGCTATGTCACGTACACTTTAGATCATATTGTCTTTTATGGATAGAATCAGTTAACAACTAGACCGATATAATATTGTGATTATTCTCTGACATTAGTACAGACATGATATTTATTGCTTAGACATTCATGCATTCATATTTTCATGTTATCATGCAGTATTATGGGCATATGCCGACACTTATCATATAGTTACTCATGATTTTGAGATTTGGATTTCTATGAGATTTCTGGATTTTGGGGAAAACCGTAAGAATATGTAAAAAACTTCTCTCTCTCCTCCTCCTCTCTTTTAAAAAAAACATAAGATGCGGTTTTCTCGTGATGTATGTGTCGTCCACCATGAGATTTCATGTTTTCAGATGGATTTCGAGACCCGATTCGAGGAGTGGATGAACCGTCTTGGGTACATGGTAGGCCCGGTATGGTACCCCTGGGCAAGAAGATCGAGTTGTAGACGATGAGCCTGGCAGGGGAAGGCTACCTACCGGTGATGTCTGGCGCGGCGGATATCCGGAGGATACCGACCGTTGTCGTGAGATTTGATGATATGGGCCGATCCGGACTGACGGAGCCCGAGATATTGAGACTTGAGATTTCATGTGTTGTGTCGATGCTTGACACTGATTTCCACGGATTTCATTATTGAGATTTCAGATTCTTATACACATTTTACTATGATAACAGCTATAGATTTCTTATACATATATATCTGGATTTCAGGATTTGTTACTTTACATTCATGGTGCATGCATTTCATTTCATATAACATAGTATTATATGAGGCACTGACACAAGCACGGAGTATCTGCACTTACACGTAGTTATACCCTGCTATTACTAGATGATTAGGATATTATAGTGTATTATTATGACCTAGGATAGCGTCGTGCATTCGATTTCTTTTCGTAGATGTCTTCTACTCACGAGTTGGCAACTCACCCCCGTTGTGCCAAATTCTTTACAGGTTCGGTGTACAGGTTTCCCTGGCAGCTTGCTGGCACATCTATTCTTTCAGGGTGATTTGCACGGTAGGTTGGTTCACTTGTATCCGAACCACCATTGTACTTTTATTCATTCATTTGTATCTAGTAAGCTCCATCAACCATATTTGTATTACTTGATAAGTTTATTGGGCCAGTCTTTTATTTCGACCATAGAGTCGCGCATGTATTATTCTGATCTGGTGGTTTTGTTTACTTTTGAGTTTTGAGCCTCGCCCTTTGGCGTTGTATATTATTGTGCTTGTTGTGGTTGTTTCCGCCTGTTGGCATTGAGTTAGCTCCCGTTTGGGGATGCTTTTTATTGTTGTTTATGTATATTATACTTGTTGTACCCGTTTGGGGGCCAGTTTTTATAGAGGAGACTCTGCCGAAAATTTTGGGAAAATTTGCTGATGTTTTAAACTTGTTCCTTCATATTTTCTTTTACTGCTTCTTCTTCTTTTTCATGGTTTAGATTTCTGGGCTTCGGCTTACTTAGGTTACGTGGCGCCTCTAGACGCTTCGTAATCTAAGTGCCGGTCACGTTCCGTACTTTCGGGTCGTGACAATGTATATGACATATAGCATACCTGTATACCTACATGTTTACACATATGCCTTGCCATATCTACATGCTAGTTACCCATATACCTATATGGTATTGTACCTTTAGAGATAGGTATATACACATATGAGACACATCTACATGTACATCTTGCATACATACTTACATGTACACTTACCTAGCTTAATATAGCTATACATACCTGGAGGGTATTGTATCATTATTGACATGTATATACACATACCTAGCTTGATATAGCTACACACATACTTGGAGGTATTACATCATTATTGATAGGTAGATACACATATCTTGCTATACCGACATGGTTACGCTAACCTGGCTATAGCTAAATGTTCACCTTTATATGATGTTGTATGGATTTGGAGAAATTAGGAACCGCATGATATATTTCATAACTTGTTGCAGTTAAATAGCGGTTTTTCCTTTATATACTCATATTACTGTTTTATGTTGCATATATCATATTCATGGATTTCACATGATGTTTTCTGTATTTGAGAACCGTGGTAGTTTCATGAAATTATGCATTATTTGAAAAACTTGGTTTCTCTTGATATGATATTTCAGCGTCTACCATGAGATTTCTCGGTTCTGATATATACCCCATGCGGGGAGTGGTGTGGGCCATGTGCGGGTACATGGTGGAGCCCGGTATGGTACACCGGGGCAAGAAAGGTATGTCGACGGATTTTGCCGATGAGCCTGGCAGGGGATGTGCACTGCCTACCGGTGATAGTATTTTGGACTCGGCAGTGATCGTGGAGATATCGACTGGAGTCATGTATGTATGGATACGGGGAATTCAAGTGTCGAAATTGGGGCACTCGGGTTTCCGATGAACGTATGATACATACATATCAGGGCCAGTCGTGGTGACGACGCCTGATAGATCAGTATTTATGTGTCGATGCTGGACACTAGTTTTCATGATATTTTACTCCTAAGTATATATATCAATGGTATGGAATGCTGTTATATATATAAATATTAGTGGTGTGAGACGTTGTTATATATATATATATATTTGAATATATATATCATCATAATGATCTATGCAAATATTCTTATTCATTACTTGATATGAGGGCCGATTCTCAGGGCCGATATGAGGGCCGATTCTCAGGGCCGATCTGAGGGCCGATCCGAGGGCCGATTTGAGGAATTCGGGATTTGGATTGTCTTGATGGACACTGGTCCTGCCACGATGAGGATTCCGTGAGGATGACATGTTTTATCCCATATTCCATATTTATTTATATGCATTGCTTCATGTATTAGTAGTACCTGATAGAGTACCTTTCATGATTGTTGCATATACATATTGCCATATTATTGCTTCATGTATTAGTAGTACCTGATAGAGTACCTTTCATGACTGTTGTATACATATGGCGATTTATTTCTGTTAGCTTGCATGTGATAGATTCATACAGTACGTGCATACTTGCGATTGTAGGGTTCCTAGGCACGCTAATGAAGTCTCACAAGGCATCAACCATGCCAATTTCAAAAATTATGGTTGCCGAGAAACCCTAATACGGATCGTTGACTAGATATTTAGGCGATAAACGAAAATAGTTAACAACTTAACTAAAGGAGAAAGGCTACAACCTTTGTAGATCCGGTTCTCCACTTTCTTAGCTCCACGTAGGCGTCCTCTCGCTGTCCATCTTGAATCCCGAACTCAAACGTCGGCTTCATCGGAGAATTGGGCGGACTAGGTCGTCGGCTTCGTGCCGAAGATGATCTACGTCGAGGTTTCACAAGTTCAAGCTCCGATTTCACCAAGTTGTGAAACTTGTGAAGAAAACACCCAAAACAACTTGGCAAGAGGTAGAGGGTGAAGAAATAGGAGGTGGGTTCACTTTGGAATTGGATTTCTCACTTTAGATCTCAAGTTGCCATTGATGGCATCAAGTTTTCTATCTTGAAGAAGAAGATAAAGAAGAAGAAAGAATATGATAAGTGTTATTTAAAAATGAAACTAATATGAATACTTATCATATCTTGACAATGGTCAAGTGTAGAGATTAAACTAAGGTTAGTTGGAATGGTTAGGGTTAAGGATGAGATAAGGATGATGGACTTTGTCAAAGCTTCAAGAAGCTTCAACATAGAAACAAAATAAGCCACCATTCTTAATAATATCCAAAATGAATAAATAAATAAATAACTAAGTGAAAAAGCAAAACCCTAATCATCTCTTAACCATGGTTTAATCCTTTACACTTAACCACATGATCAAGTATCATCAAACATGATACAAATATGTGCACAAAAGTATATCACATATACTTCTTGCAATCAAGTGAGAAAATCCATTTAAAGTGAACCAATACTAGTTAATGCAAAGTAATATATCCAATATATAATTATACATTAAATCAACCCTTGATTTAACGATCCGGTCATATCGCATATAACCGACTAGTATCCTATGTATCGGCTTATCGAATCAATCCTTAATTCGATATCTAGGTTATATCGAATATAACCAGTCGATACATCCATCGCGAGAATGGAATACGGTATCACATACACGCATCATTCTCGGTCCTGCGCATATCTCATATGCACTCCTATTTCGTTTCGCTTGAGCCAGGAAACCTCTGTGTAGGACTCTAAAGACTCGTCAATACGCCGGTAGCAGATGATGATCATATCAAGCACCCAGAAGCCGCAAGCGGTCTGCTAAATGTAACGGCCATCCGGGTATTGAGCGATCAGAAGATCGACGAGCTAGCCCGCTCACACTCCTGTGAATCCAACCAGTAACACTTACTGTACAGTCCGGTCTGTTCGTCTGATATGTCGCATATCAAGTCTAGGAGTGGTATACATCAGACCCCAATAACCGATAAGTCGTGCCGATGTGAGGCTCATAACGGGTCGAGAAACTACTGGTAACACTTACCAGCAAATCTCTGATCAGCCCTGTCCAGGGACTTCCCTGTTACGGCCAATCGAGCACAGCGCAACATCAACCCCCAATACCGGGAGAGACGAAACCCCTCCTATCGCTCATTGCCTCCATGTGACTCGGGACTGCACCCAAAGACCACCGTTTTGCACGCCCTCATGGACGTGGTAAGGTGGAGATCAAAGCACAGTGGGAATCACACAAGACACTATGACGATCTCGGGTCTACAGACTAACCTGTGCAAGTGTCACCTGAGAACTGCCATCTGACGTGAGGTATAATACCATCTGGGAGTTCTCGGTGAGTCCGTCCAGTGTACCCAGTCTCCACTAAGCACCCGTATACCATCTCTGATGTCAAACACCAATGGATATGGGATCATCCATCGCCCATCTCATGGGTCGAGAAGCGTATACACTAGTCTACACTGGTATATCGATGCCCTGTCTCGATACACCCACGACTAGGGACCTTGAAGGAAGTACTCATGGACTACCATGTCCCCACTATTATGATCTGCATCATAGTCCAGGTAGTCAAGTACACATCCTAAGGGCTTTACCAACATGTAACTATAAGACAGTTTAAAGAGACAAGTGTACATGTTAAGATAAAGAGTAACCAGATAGCATACTATCATATCGAGCAAGAAAGTCATCTCTATATATGTCCAAGCATCCAATATAATATACATCATCTGTACAATACTGGCCTCGAGGGCATACATACAACTAACAATCTCCCACTTGCACTAGGGCCAGCTGCTGTAGTATCACATACCGAGCATCCCGAAGAGTCTCTCAAACTGTATCTGGGGAATGGCCTTCGTGAGTGGATCCGCCGTGTTGTTCTTCGTGTCAACTCTCCTGACCTCGATCTCCCGGCGATCAACTATCTCCCGGATCAGGTGATACCGCCTCAGAATATGCTTGGATCGCTGATGGGACCTGGATTCCTTGGCCAAAGCCACCGCTCCATTGTTATCGCAATACAAAGGTATTGGATGCTCAATGGATGGAACCACTCCAAGTTCAGTAATGAACTTCTTGATCCAAACAGCCACTTTGGCAGCATCGTTGGCAGCGATGTATTTAGCCTCCATCGTCGAGTCTGCCACGGTTTCCTGCTTGGAACTCTTCCAGCTAACCGCCCCTCCGTAAAGGGTAAAGACAAATCCCGACTGCGACTTAGAGTCGTCCTTCTCACTCTGGAAGCTCGAATCGGTAAAGGACTCCACTTGGAGTTCTCCGTTACCATACACCAAGAGCATCTCTTTAGTCCTTCGTAAGTACTTGAGAATGCTCTTCACAGCTATCCAGTGACTCTCTCCAGGATCAGCTTGATACCTGCTCACTATACTTAGTGAGTACGCTACATCGGGTCTGGTACATAGCATCGCATACATGATAGAGCCTACAGCCGAAGCATAGGGTATCCCTTGCATGCGAGCTCTCTCCAAATCAGTCTTTGGAGACATCTCTTTGGAGAGAGTGACTCCAGAGATCGTGGGCAAGTTCCCACGCTTGGAATCTTCCATACTAAACCTTTTTAGTATGGTGTCAATGTACCTGGATTGGGACAATCCCAATATCCGTTTGGATCTATCTCTATAGATCCTAATTCCCAATATGCAGGAGGCATCACCAAGATCTTTCATCGAGAATCTTTGTGATAAGAAGAGCTTGACCGATTGCAGCATAGGAATATCATTTTCTATCAAGAGTATGTCGTCCACGTACAATACGAGGAAGACAACCTTACTCTCTGCCACCTTCTTGTAGATACAAGGTTCATCTGGATTTTTGACGAAATCAAACTCTTTGATAACGACGTCAAAGCAGATGTTCGAACTCCGCGATGCTTGCTTTAATCCATAAATGGATTTAAGCAGCTTTCACACCTTCCCGCTGCTCCCACTGTCTACGAAGCCCTCTGGCTGAGTCATATACACGCACTCTTCTAAATCACCATTTAGAAAAGCGGTCTTAACATCCATTTGCCAGATTTCGTAATCATGATATGCAGCGATGGCAAGCATGATCCGGATGGATTTAAGCATAGCTACTGGAGAAAAGGTTTCGTCATAGTCCACACCTGGTCTTTGACGAAAACCTTTTGCAACAAGTCTAGCTTTGAAAGTCTCCACTTTCCCATCTACACCAAGTTTCTTCTTGAAGATCCACTTGCTCCCAATGGGTTTTACCCCTTCAGGAGCAACTTCCAAAGTCCATACTTTGTTGGTGTACATGGATTCCATCTCGGACCGCATAGCATCCAGCCATTTCACTGAGTCCCCACTCGTGATGGCCTGCTCGAAGCTAGTTGGGTCATCATCTTCCATGATGCAATCCTCACTGCCACCATCAATGAGAAAACCATAGTATCTCTCAGGTGGTCGAGAAACCCTACTAGATCGGCGGAGAGGCTGGGGTACGTCGGGCACCACTGAATCCTCTGATTCTACTAAATCATTAGTTGCAGTTTGTGGTGCTGGAACCTTTTCCAGCTCTACCTCTTTGCCATTAATTTCTTTTGCAAGAAATTCCTTTTCCAAAAAGGTGGCATGTTGAGCAACAAACACTCTTTGTTCCTCAGCTTGGTAGAAAAAATATCCTTGAGAATTCTTAGGATATCCCACAAACTTGCAAAGGACTGATCGTGCCTCGAGTTTGTCCGGATTTTTCTTTTTGACATAGGCCGGACAACCCCATATCTTAATTTGTTTAAAATATGGTCTCTTCCCACTCCATATCTCATATGGTGTGGTAGGTACAGATTTAGACGGAACCAGATTCAATAGGTATATGGCTGTCTCAAGCGCATACCCCCAAAAGGAAATAGGTAACTCAGCATTGCTCATCATTGAATGCACCATATTTAATAGGGTGCGATTCCTTCGCTCCGATACACCGTTGTGCTGTGGTGTATAAGGAGGAGTAAGCTGAGAGAGAATCCCATTCTCTTTTAGATAATCCAGGAATTCACTGCTTAAGTATTCACCTCCTCGATCAGATCGAAGAATCTTAATACTTTTTCCCGTTTGGTTCTCTACCTCGTGGTTATATTCTTTGAATTTCTCAAAAGCTTCAGACTTGTGTTTCAACAGGAACACATGCCCGTATCTAGAGAGATCGTCAGTGAATGTAATGAAGTAGGAAGAACCATTTCTGGCGTGTGTAGACATAGGACCGCATACATCACTATGCACCAGTCCCAAGAGTTCAGTAACTCTTTCTCCGTGTCCCGTAAACGGAGTTTTGGTCATTTTTCCTTTGAGACATGAATGGCAAGTGTCATAAGATGATAATTCGAATGAATTCAAATATCCATTCTTATGCAACTTATCCAGTCGTGTCTCATTGATATAGCCAAGTCTACAGTGCCACAAGAAGGATTCGTTCATTTCTGAGCTTTTCCTCTTGTGTGTGTTTTGTATATTGAAGACTGTATTTTGATTGAGAATGAATATGCCATTATGTAGCGAGCCTGATGCAATCAACTTTTGATCTAGGAATATATTCATAACATTATCCTTTACTACAAAATTATATCCTTCTTTACTTAATAAATAAACTGATATAATGTTGCACATCATGTTCGGTATATAATAGCACTCATTTCAGGACTAGTGTATCACCATTTGGTAATACCAGGTGATATATGCCAACTGCTTTGGCTGCAACATTTTCCCCATTCCCTACTTGAACGGAATGATCACCTTTTCCCAGTTCTCTACCTTTTCGTAGCCCATGTAACTGCTTACATATATGGGATCCTGATCCGGTATCTAATACCCAGGACGTAGGGTGAACTGAGAAACAGTTCTCAATAACAAACACACCCGAAGAAGGTGCATCATCATGCACGTTCTCCGTTTGGGCGGCGTGAGAATCTAGATATTCTCCTGTTTCCTGTTCAGTCTTATAACATTTATAAGATAGAACGGGTTCAACGTTCCCCTGCACAGTATAACATGCGGGTTCGGTCAATACATCCATATTATTATCTTTATTAGGGCATGAAATGGTCGCTACCTGGAGAGAGAGAGAAGAAAACACTTTAGCGTATGCTCGTGCAAGATCAGATTGGTTATTATCTTATCTAATCAGGATGGCTCCCACTGCTTTTTATCAAATCTTCCTTCAAACCCTAAAAGGAAAGACTAGCCGGGATTAATTACACACTACAAGTTCGCCAATCTTTCAGCCAGGCCAGTGTCGGTACTTTGAGGGAGGTCCCCCGTGCTTTCGCACGAACCTAATTAATGTAAACCTCGTTTTCCCAGAGGCGTAACCTCGTTAACACCTTTCTAGACACCTACTTGATCGGCTAATTGTAATGTGTAAAACTCTCCCAGGAGTAACTCTTACTCGCAGTGGGTATCGAGATCCAACTATCTCATAGAAGGTATGCAATCTCATTGCAAATTTCAACACTTGAAATTCCCGATAATGCTTTTGCCCCTAGCGATCTATGACCTTGACTAAGTCAACAAACCATAAATCGCAAGTCAAGTACTACCCGTACATTTCCCGATTGAATTAAACCCACCCGTACGACCCTTGACTGAGTCAACAAGGCCGTGCGAATGCTCTAATCCAATCACATCTCATGTTGTTACAGATAAACATAATTTAGCTACCATACACTATGCCTTGACTAAGTCAACAAACATAGCACGAATACTAAATAATATCTATCTGAAATGACGGAGGGCTACGCGGGTTCTTTCAGAAAAAACCATGAGCGTAATGAACTTGATATCGTTGTAGAATCAAATGAAGTTTTGAAATGGAGTGATTTTGAGGCTTTTCTAGTTTTGCTAAAGGGGTCACTCCCGGTGAAGGGATCGTCGGCCCTTTCCTCGTCGAATGAGGTGCAGGATATATCATATATATCACTATGCAAAGCAGAAACTATAGAAGCAGTCAAAAGCAAACCGAGTGTGTAGCATCTGCCAGTTATTGCTAAAGGAATCACTCCCGGTGAAGGGATCTCGGTCCTTTCCTAATCGAATAAGGTGCAGGATATATCACATATACCGCTATGCAAAGCAAGAACTGTAGCTACCTGTTTTGTTAAAAATTTGATTCTACAACATCTTAGGTTTCTTTTCTTTCATTAATCACATTAATGAAGTCCCATCATTTAAATACCTAAACATCACAGATAGATATGACGTACACTTATGCCATCCGCATTCGCCTCGATGTCCCCTCGTGCACCGTTAGGTTAGGTAACTAACGACAGAGCAGGGTAGGGCTAGTGCGGATGCAAAACATAAGTAACGTCTATATAATATATCATATATACTATATACTGTATCTATCACAGAACATCACATGATCACATCACAGATATCGCAGCAGAAAATATCATATGAAATATTGGATATACTAGGATGTCCGTGTTTTCAATACAAGCCAGTATAAAACACGGATTCTACGGTCGTGATGAATAGCCAATCCCACACCCCTAGACCCCTACGAGAGCGGCAAGCAACCCTTCCAATTCTAGGGTTAGGAGACCCGGACTCGACTCCTCGAGATGGTCTCCCACTGGACCCTAGAACCCGGTTACTTGTGCTCCCCTCCTTGGGTCTATCCTAATGCGGAAAAGTAAATAATATACAAAAGGTGTCAACTTCCGCAACCTGGAAGTGCCCCAAATAAAAGAATATTACATACAAGTTTTTACATGAATGAAAATGAAAAACACTCATCTCACATAAAAAACCCCGGCTATTCTAACACGACAATCCAATATAACATATCCAGCAACACATAACATCACATGTCATCAACGTAAGTAAATATGTCCATACCAATTGTCGTTGACATATAGCAACGAAACCGGCGATATCACATATTACACTTACGGTCACAGAAAAGAAAGTGTAAAACTACAACAGTTGGAATCCGCAACCTCTTTAGACATCGCATGCCTAATCAAATGAAATACTTAGACATCACATGCCTAACAGTTATAAACCCCGCATTTTAGTCTCATTATCGAAAACTCTTTTCAATATCAAGTGAAACTAAACCGCTAGATTTATAACATTCATTCAGTTATCTCATAACTGTTTGTGAATTCCAATTATTGTATCACATTCCAGATAAACTGAAAATGTTAAACTTTCCGATCGAACAGTCGAACACCCAAGTTTTCCCGATACAGCTCAACACATGAAATAAGTCTAACAACATTCAGTTCGTGCCTCAGTACCAACGTTCCAGCCGTAGAAGGGTCAAGCCAACGCCTCACATGTGGCACGCCGTACTGCCCCAAACCCGAAGGTTCAAAGGGCAGTTCAAGACGGTCACATAATCGAGTTAAGGTTTGTTGTCTTCTAGAGGGTCCATTGCGCTACTTGCACTACTTAGAACGTCGTTAAACCATGGAAAAATCCAACTCTTGGAAATTTCCCGACAGGGGAAAAATTGGGTATTTATATCCGGTCGAACTTTTTAACATATTCTAAAAATTATCCGGAAAGCCACAAAGACAAAATCTGATACTCCGATCGAAACAACGAATCCCCAAAACAATCCCAGAAAATTCAACTCTTGAATAAAATTTAAAAATACCCAGAGAACTCAGCACTGTTAAATAGGAATTACTGTGCAAATTGGTAGGGCTGACGTCATACTTTAGCCGCGGAACCGCCGCATAAGCTAGGCTTATGCCGCGGTTCCGCCGCGCATGTGAGGGATCATGAAATAAATTTTGCGCCGTAATTATTAGAATTCCCTGCTGAGTTTTCTGCATATTTTTAATTTGGAAAAAACCCATTTTTTAAAAAATGTACAGAGAGCCGTTTTCGGGTTAGGGTTTTGGTTCGATCGGACTTCAAACGTCGTCTAGAGTTCGCCTAAGGCTCTAGCGAGGCTCTGATACCACTGTAGGGTTTCTAGGCACGCTAATAAAGTCTCACAAGGTATCAACCGTGCCAATTTCAAAAATTATGGGTGCCGAGAAACCCTAATACGGATCGTTGACTAGATATTTAGGCGATAAACGAAAATAGTTAACAACTTAACTAAAGGAGAAAGGCTACAACCTTTGTAGATCCGGTTCTCCACTTCCTTAGCTCCACGTAGGCGTCCTCTCGCTGTCCATCTCGAATCCCGAACTCAAACGTCGGCTTCATCGGAGAATTGGGCGGACTAGGTCGTCGGCTTCGTGCCGAAGATGATCTACGTCGAGGTTTCACAAGTTCAAGCTCCGACTTCACCAAGTTGTGAAACTTGTGAAGAAAACACCCAAAACAACTTGGCAAGAGGTAGAGGGTGAAGAAATAGGAGGTGGGTTCACTTTGGAATTGGATTTCTCACTTTAGATCTCAAGTTGCCATTGATGGCATCAAGTTTTCTATCTTGATGAAGAAGATAAAGAAGAAGAAAGAATATGATAAGTGTTATTTAAAAATGAAACTAATATGAATACTTATCATATCTTGACCATGGTCAAGTGTAGAGATTAAACTAAAGTTAGTTGGAATGGTTAGGGTTAAGGATGAGATAAGGATGGTGGACTTTGTCAAAGCTTCAAGAAGCTTCAACATAGAAACAAAATAAGCCACCATTCTTAATAATATCCAAAATGAATAAATAAATAAATAAATAAGTGAAAAAGCAAAACCCTAATCATCTCTTAACCATGGTTTAATCCTTTACACTTAACCACATGATCAAGTATCATCAAACATGATAGAAATATGTGCACAAAAGTATATCACATATACTTCTTGCACATCAAGTGAGAAAATCCATTTAAAGTGAACCAATACTAGTTAATGCAAAGTAATATATCAAATATATAATTATACATTAAATCATTAAATCAACACTTGATTTAACGATCCGGTCATATCGCATATAACCGACTAGTATCCTATGTATCGGCTTATCGAATCAATCCTTGATTCGATATCTAGGTTATATCGAATATAACCAGTCGATACATCCATCGCGAGAATGGAATACGGTATCACATACACGCATCATTCTCGGTCCTGCGCATATCTCATAAGCACTCCTATTTCGTTTCGCTTGAGCCAGGAAACCTCTGTGTAGGACTCTAAAGACTCGTCAATACGCCGGTAGCAGATGATGATCATATCAAGCACCCACAAGCCGCAAGTGGTCTTCTAAACGTAACGGCCATCCGGGTATTGAGCGATCAGAAGATCGACGAGCTAGCCCGCTCACACTCCTGTGAATCTAACCAGTAACACTTACCGTACAGTCCGGTCTGTTCGTCTGATATGTCGCATATCAAGTCTAGGGGTGGTATACGTCAGACCCCAATAACCGATAAGTCGTGCCGATGTGAGGCTCATAACCGGTCGAGAAACTACTGGTAACACTTACCAGCAAATCTCTGATCAGCCCTGGCCAGGGACTTCCCTGTTACGGCCAATCGAGCACAGCGCAACATCAACCCCCAATACCGGGAGAGACGAAACCCCTCCTATCGCTCATTGCCTCCATGTGACTCGGGACTGCACCCAAAGACCACCGTTTTGCACGCCCTCATGGACGTGGTAAGGTGGAGATCAAAGCACGGTGGGAATCACACAAGACACTATGACGATCTCGGGTCTACAGACTAACCTGTGCAAGTGTCACCTGAGAACTGCCATCTGACGTGAGGTATAATACCATCTGGGAGTTCTCGGCGAGTCCGTCCAGTGTACCCAGTCTCCACTGAGCACCCGTATACCATCTCTGATGTCAAACACCAATGGATATGGGATCATCCATCGCCCATCTCATGGGTCGAGAAGCGTATACGCTAGTCTACACTGGTATATCGATGCCCTGTCTCGATACACCCACGACTAGGGACCTTGAAGGATGTACTCATGGACTACCATGTCCCCACTAGTATGATCTGCATCATAGTCTAGGTAGTCAAGTACACATCCTAAGGGCTTTACCAACATGTAACTATAAGACAGTTTAAAGAGATAAGTGTACATGTTAAGATAAAGAGTAACCAGATAGCATACTATCATATCGAGCAAGAAAGTCATCTCTATATATGTCCAAGCATCCAATATAATATACATCATCTGTACAATACTGGCCTCTAGGGCATACATACAACTAACAACGATTACCTACATATGTTATTTACTATTCACGAGTTGGCAACTCACCCCCATTGTGCCATAGTGTTTTGCAGGTAGTCCCTCAGGGCAATCGAGGCAGGGCTTTCTTCCTAACGCATCATCTTTTGCTGCGGATACCGCTACGGCTGACTGGGTGCAGTTTTGCTATAGGTGGGTTTTGCGGTTATTCGTTGTTGCTCATTTTATATTCGTTGTATCCAGTACTCTCCATCTATTACTTCATGTATTGACTTAGAGACAAGTTGTGAGGACGATATTGTATATTATTTGGTGATTTGGAGGTCTTTTATGCAGTTTTTATTTATATTGTCTTTTTCTTTGCTACGGCGTCGTATATCTGTTGTGGTGGTTGTTTTCCGCCATTGGGCGTGGATTTGCTCCCGTTTGGGGATGCTTGTACTTATATCTTTATATGTACCCTTTTTGGGGGCTTGTTTTACAAAGAAGGTGCTGCCAAATTTTAAAGGAAGTAAAATTTGGACTTTAAAGAATTTTGATTGAGATTTCAAAAGTTTTAACAATGTTATTATCACTTACTACTTTTGATAGTTTATATTGCTGGGTTTTTGGCTTACTTGAATTACGTTATGCCTGGAGACGTTACGTAATTTAAGGGCCGTCACGTGCCAAATTTTGGGTCGTGACAGTTTAACACTCCATAAAAAAAAAAAAAATAGGGTGAGCATCAGAACCCATATCAATGCTCAGCATTGTTGCACAGAAAAGGGACCGAGCCCAAACAAGTGTTTAACACTTTATTGAAAAACTAAGTGGGCTGGGTCCAAGTTGACCAAAAATCTCTAATTCGGATTAACCGAGCCCATGTGCCCATAATTTTTCCAAATTGGTCTTAGTCCCAAACCCAATTACAGATCTCCCAACTGACACTGGTTCAAGAGTACATCTCCCCGCACATCTGATATATGTCGTTGTAACTCTTCAACGTCTTCAGAGAGGTGGCGGGTCCCGACAACCAACAATTCTATGGACCGTAATGTCCTTAAACTAGCCATGGACCGCAATGTCCTTAAACTAGCTGTGGACTGCAACGTCCTTAAACTAAACCCTCATACCCAAAATGACGATCTAAGGATCGTAACTTCCTTAAAACTAAAGCGATGGAGCCCAAACGCTTTTTTGTTGGGTTTGAATGATCCCAAAAATCCTGCTGAGTAGATCTTAGTCTAAAATTAGACTAATGTATCCTCAGCAAACATTTAAGTTGTTCTTAATCCCAAACGAGATTAATAACCCTTAAATCAAACCAAACCCTAATATAAGAAAACACGGATTTGGACTAATCCACGCCCTATGCCCGACAACACAAATTAGTCTCCGTATACAATTCACGGGCAACCAAAAATAAAACAAATACACACGACACGATGTGAACATCTGGAGAAGGAGTTAGTAGTTACCGCGATGCTGTAATGTAATTAACTGCAGGGGCTTGCGCCTGTAGGGAAGAGCGTCCCCATAATCAAAAACCCCTCACAATGAGGGGGAATCTGATGAAGTCTGCTACAACGGCTGCATCCGTCCAGGCCCCCGATACACGGTGCCATAAGTCAACTAGTCGTGTCGCATTGGTATGACCTAGTCTACAATGCCGCGAGAAGGATTCGTTCATTTCTGAACTACTCCTCTTATGTGTGTTCTATATATTTTGAACCGTGGTTCGATTTAGAACGTATATGCTATTATATAACGTGCCTGATCTAATCAACTCTTGATTCAGGAAAATGTTCACAACATTATCCTCCAATTCAGAATTATATCCTTCTTTAACTTAATAAAGAATCTGATGTAATGTTGTATATCAGGTTCGGTATGTAATAACATTCGTCCAGAATCAATGTATTTACCATTTGGTAATACAAGGTGATATCTGCCAACTGATTTGGCTGCAACAATTGCACCATTCTCTAACACTTAGAGATATATCACCCAATCTCAGTTTTCTCCCTTTCTGTAGCCCATGTAACTCTTACATATGTGGGATACTGATCCGGTATCTCATACCTAGGACCTAGAGGAAACTGAGAAGCAGTTCTTGGTAACGAACACACCCGAAGAATATGCATCAACATAATTATTCCTCGAATGGGTGGCATGGGAATCCAGATATTCCTCTATTTTCTGTTTGGACTTATAACAATTATAAGATAGAGTGGAAACCAACGTTCTCCAGCTCAGTATAATAAGCAGGTTCGGTCAATGCATCTATATTATTATCTTGATTAAGGCGTGACATGGTCGCTACCAGGAGAGAGAGAAGAAAACACTCTACGTGTGCTCTTGCAAGATCAGATTGGTTATTATTTTATCTAATCTGGATGGCTCCCACTGTTTTTATCAAATCTTCCTTCAAACCATAAAAAGTAAGACTACACCCTACAAGTTCGCCAATCTTTCAGCTAGGCCAGTGTCGGTACTTTGAGGGAGGTTTCCCGTTCTTTCGCACGGACCTAATTAAAATAATCCTCGTTTCTCAGGGGGTAACCCCATTAACACCTTTCTAGACACCTACTTGATCGGCTAATTGTAATGTGTAAAACTCTCCCAGGAGTAGCTCTTACTCGCAGTGGGTATCGAGATCCAACTGTTAGTGTATATGCCCTAGAGGCCATTACTGTATCATACTAGTTTGTATATTACTTAATGGAAGCTTGGGATATTCACAGTTGTATATACAATTTTGCTCGAAATGGTAGTATGCTACTTGGTTTGTCTCTGCTTTAATATGTGCATGTGTTTCTTTTAGCATATTGCTGGTATACATATTAGTAGAGCCCTTAGGATCTTTGCTTGATTACAAGCGTTGTGATGGCGCTCGCACTCGTAGGAGCTGGGTAATCTATAAGCACATCCTTATACAGGTCCCTGGTCGTTGGACTATCGAGACAGGGCATCGATACTCCGGAGTAGACTAGCGTATGCGCTTCTCATCCCAGTGTGGGAGACGGTCTGTCCCACAGCCGTTAGTACGTCGTACTTGGGATAGTATGCGGGTGCTCGTTAGGTTACGAGTACACTGGACAGGACTCGTCGGGAACTGTTGGTTGGTAATATACCTATCGTCAGTTATCAGTTCCCAGGTGACATGAGTACAGCTTAGTCCGCTGACTTGACACTGTCACTTCGCCTCGAGTGTGTTCCCACTGCACTTTGATTACTACCCTACCACGGCTCAAAGGAGTCGTGCAAACAGGTAGTTTTTGGGTGCAGTCCCGAAGCACTTGGAGGCAGTGACGGTTAGACAGGATTCGTCTCTCCCGGTATTGGGGGTTGACATCGCGCTGTGTCCAGGAGAGCCATTACACGAGTAGTCCCTGGCCAGGGCAAGCGAGATATACTGGTAGGCTTCCAGTGTTATCTCAGGGTGTTCTGGGCTACACTCCGACACGACTTGTACCGCTATTAGGGGACTGACGTTCACCGCCCCCCCAGGCCCGCCATGCGATGTATCAGACGAACAGACCGGACTGTACGGAGACTGTCACATACAGGCTCAGTAGGAGTGCAGATGGGGTTCACCTCGTCAGTCTTCTTATCGACATCTACCTGGGGACCGTTACGTACAGCTAGTGCCGCTTGCGGTCTGTGGTTAAACCCACTTCCAGCGTAGTGTCGAGTCTTTAGAGTCCCACACAGAGAGCTATTCGCCTTTAGGCAAAATGAGTAGAGGTCGCATGGTTTTGTGACAGGGTTCGTTCACATTCGCGCACTTGTGCACGTTTGCTGTCCGGACAGTTTATACTAGCGGGCTTTGGTTTAAGCCGGATCCTAGTATATGATTCGAGATTGGTTTTTCTCAGTGTATTCGTGTTCCTCGGATCACGAATGCGGGTGCGTATGCACAGTTGCTTGAGATTGAGGGAGAGGACCTTGTTTAGGGTTAATGGCTATTGTCATTTTATTAACCCTATTGCTTTTGTGTGTATTATAGTTAATTGATAATTAGCTTAATAATTGTGCATGGTTGTTGTTGTTGACAATTTGACTTCATTGACTTGTTGACCTTGTTGACAACTTGACCATAATCATTTCATTTGGAAGATGCTCTTTGATCTTTGCAAATTGAAATGATAATGGTCATGTCATGATTTACCAAGACAATTTTCAAGCTAATTATTCAATTAAAATAATGCACACATATTAGTGAGAATGGCTCACTAATAATTCATTCTCTCATTTCATTTCTCTCTCTTGCTCATCCTCTCCCTCAAGCTCTCTCCCTCTCATGTGTTGAGAAACAAAAAGCTTGAGAAAAACCCTCACTTGATCTTCTCTACTCTCTTCTAGGGTTCAAGTCTTAGCATTTCTTGCACTCTAGTTACTCCTAGCTTGGAGTTGAAGCTAAAGGTAGAGGCTTTCGGGTGGATCCTTCTTTGACGGGAGAAGACAAGCAAGGTGACCTCTTTCTACCATTCCAAGGAGCAAGGAGAGAAGGACTTCGAGCTCAAGGTATAACCTTTCCATCACTTAGCTACTTTGTAGTTAGCTTTAGCAAGTTTATGTTTAGCAAAGATCCTTAAAGCATGGTCCATGTTGCCTATAGTTGATAAAAATCCAATTTTTATTATGTTTTCCGCCTCCCCGTAAGCACCGGGGTGGGCAACGTGGACTTACAGTGGTATCAGAGACTAACTAAACATAAACTAGCTAAGTAGTTAAATGTAACGAAGTTTCGAAACCGGAAAATCGAAAAACCAAACTCGCAAAACCCTAAGTTTCTGTTAATTTTTTTTCTGGTCAAAATAAAATTTGTTATATACCAAAAATTATCTCAGGGTTTTGTTAAGAACACCACCAAAAACGAGACAGCGAGTCGACCAAATGGCCGCGGATCCGCGGCAATAGGAAGCTATTGCGCCGCGCATCTGCGGCCGTCTTGTCTCCTCTCTGCCTCGATTTTGGTGCAGTGTGTTTCTGTGTTGGTTTTGTGATTTTTAGGATATGTTATATGTGCCCAGATTTTCCAGAACTAAAATTTACTTTTGGGGGCCTATAAATCCGTATTTTTTCGGAACTTCACTACACTTTAACTATATCGGTTATATCTGTGATGCTTGTATGTATTGAACGTCGGCTAATCGCTATAAGTCGATTAGTCGGGGTTATACATCTCTGTGATCTGTGATTGTTATTGGTTTGTGGATATGAATGGATTGGATTGTCGCGGGTGAATAGCCGGGGTGGATGTGAGATGAGCGTTATTTTTCTTTCATTCATTTGTAACATGTAAATTGATGTAATAATATTATTTGTATGGCCGCACAACCGGGTCGGGGTTGTAGCCGTCATTGTATAATTCTTTTTACTGTTTTTGCTCGTAGGATAGACCCATGGAGGGGGTGCACAAACTACCGGGTATCTCGAAGTGCCGAGTGGCCTACTCACGGTGGTGAGGGAGGTTGCTTCGCTTCGGGTGCTTAGCGGGTAGTTTGCCGCACCCGTAGGGGTCTTGGGTGGGGTATTGGCTATTCACCGCGACCGTGTTATCCGCTTTACATTGCAGGCTCGAACGCATTGCGGATTCCTAGTATATCCAATGTATTCATCTGTGATCTGTAATGTCTATCATTGCTATATATTTATATATAATAACTATTTAGGCGTTGCTTATGTTTTACAGTCGCGCTAGCCCAGCCCCCGCTCTATCGTTAGTTAAGTAACCTAACGGGTGATGACGGGGCCCCGTGGCGAATGCGAATGGCATAAGCGTACGTCATATTTTGGTTGTTTTATGCAATGGTAGGATTAAATGATGGGACGCATTAAAAGAACTAATGCAAGAAATAAACCAAGTAAAAGTCGATTGGAACACTTTGAAAACCACTCGGTTCTTTTCAAAACTAAACTTTTAAACGCGGAGCTTGAACCACTCCTTTTTTAAAAGCTATCTCGTTCCATCGATTATATCAAGTTCACTACGTTCACGGTTTCGCCAAAACCATCCGTAGCCCTCCATCATTTCGGTTAAATATTCGGTAGTATTCAAGCTATGTATTTTGACCTCACGCCAAGGCATAGTGATTGGTAGCTGCCGGGTATTTATCCGTTGCATAGATAGAATGCGTTGATTTGAGACAGTCGTGCTGCCGTTTTGGCCTACGTCAAGGGTAGGTACGGGTGGGTTCAAATTAACCGGGATAATGATGGGAAGAACTTGACATGTGACTTATGACATTTTGACCTCACGCCAAGGTCATAAGAGCATGGGGCAAAAATCCACATCGGAAGTTTCATAAGTACTGAAACTTGCTAGCGTTGCATACCATTTGGAGTGTGATAATTCTGGTAGGATTCCTTCGGTTTTATCACGCGATGATATTTGGATCCCGATCCTACTGTGAGTATATGCTACTCCTCAGGAAAACTCTCACTTAACGATCAATGCTATAAACCTAGTAGGTGCCTAGAAAGGTGTTAGCGGGGCTACGCCCACAGGGAAAAGTGGTTACTTAATTAAGGAACTTCGCGAAAGCGTTGGAAAACCTCCCTCGAAGTACCGACACTGGCCTGGCTGAACGGTTAAGCAAGTATTGTACGGTGAGAGTAATCCTGACTAATCCTTTCTTTACGGTTTGAGAAGGGATTCGAGAGACAGTGGGAGCCATCCAGTTTAGACAAATTAAAAACCACTCTAAACTTGCAAGAGCATCATGCTAAAGTGTTTCTTTTCTCTCTCCTAATTGCAGCGACCATTCAAGATGACCGGACTTAAGTTACTATTAGATAAAAATAAACTGACAGGGCCAAACTACAAAGATTGGCTCAGGAATGTCAAGATGGCTATCACTTATGACAAGTTGGGGTATGTACTTACCACCAAAGCTCCCCCTGTCCCAGGTCCCACCTCCAGCGTCGCGGATGTAGAAATCCGTAAGACATGGGAGATAGATTGCGCGAGGGCCAGATGCCTCGTACTAGCCTCGATGGACAACGAACATCAGAGGAGGCACGAGAATATGGACCTAGAGTCCATATTTCTCCATACAAAAGAACTGTATGGAGAGCAGTCTCGTATCGCTAGATACGAAGTGTCGAAGAAGCTTTTTTCGGCAAGGTTGGCCGTCGGATCATCGGTAGCGGACCACGTGCTTAAGATGATCGGCTACATAGAGGAGCTCGCGGACCTTGGGACCACGTTGGAGAATGAACTCTATACTGATTTGATTCTCCAGTCCCTTCCTTCCACTTACGCCCAGTTCATTCTTAACTTCAACATGCAAGGAAAGGAGGTTGAACTTTCCGAACTTCTGAACATGTTGAGGATTGCTGAGGGCACCCTACAGAAGGGTAGGGAGACATCCACTTTGTTTGTAGGAGGATCTTCCTCTTCTAGGTCCAGGGCGAAAGCCAAGGGCAAGAAGAAGAAAGCCCCCGCCAAACCAAGAGGCGGTGTCGGTAAAGTGGATACGAAGGGAAAGGGTAAAGCAACAAAGGTAGCGGGGAAGCTGGTGGGGAAGGAAGAATGCTTCTATTGTCACAAAAGTGGTCACTGGAAACAAGATTGCAAGGCTTGGAAAGCCAGAACACAGGATTTGAAGCGAGTTGCAGCTTCAGCTTCAGGTGTGTATGTTATTGAAAACTGTCTATCAATAAACTCTACATCCTGGGTATTGGATACCGGATCAGGATCTCATATCTGTAATTCTTTGCAGGCGTTGAGAAAGCGTAGAGTTTTGAAGGCAGGTGACATGACCCTCAGAGTTGCGAACGGTGCTAGCATGGATGCTGAGGCCGTGGGGGACTATCACCTGGGATTATCAGATGGACACTTTTTGGTTTTGCGTAGTTGTTATTATGTACCAAATGCAACCTGTAATATCATTTCTGTATCTTTATTATCTAAAGAAGGTTATGAATTTGCATTTGTAAGTAATGTAGTGAACATTCACCTTAATCATGTTTTGATTGGGTCAGGTACATTGAACAACGGTATATACGTTTTAAACCAACCACAGGTTTTCAATATCCAGAATACACACAAAGGAAGGTCTCCAGAAATTAATAAAACTTTCTTATGGCATTGTAGACTGGGTCACATCAATGAGAGAAGATTGACCAAGTTACATACTGAAGGATATTTAGATCCGTTCGAATATCAATCGTATGCAACTTGTCAATCCTGTCTCAAAGGAAAGATGACAAAGACTCCGTTTTCTGAACACGGAGAAAGAGCGAGCGAGCTCTTGGGACTCGTACACAGTGACGTGTGCGGTCCAATGTCTACACATGCGCGAAGCGGTTTTTCTTACTTCATTACTTTTACGGATGATTTCTCAAGATTCGGACATGTCTTCTTAATGAAGCATAAATCCGAAGCTTTTGATAAGTTCCAGGAATATAAGAATGAAGTAGAAAAACAAACAGGAAAAAGTATCAAGATCCTAAGATCGGATCAAGGAGGAGAATACTTAAGTGCCGAATTCCTGAATTACTTAAAAGAGAATGGAATTCTCTCTCAGCTTACTCCTCCATACCCTCCGCAACATAACGGTGTATCGGAGAGACGGAACCGAACCCTATTGGATATGGTACGGTCCATGATGAGTAACGCTGAGTTACCGCGATCATTCTAGGGATATGCGCTAGAAACAGCTGCATATCTTTTGAACCGTGTTCCCACAAAGACTGTGCCTACCACACCGTATGAGTTATGGAGTGGGAAGAAACCCTATCTTCAATACTTGAAGATTTGGGGATGTCCAGCTTATGTCAAAAAGCAGCATACGGACAAGCTCGAGGCACGCTCAGTACTGTGCAAGTTTGTGGGATACCCAAAGAACTCCAGGGGGTATCTTTTCTATTACGCAGAGGAACAAAAAGTCCTTGTTTCTCGTAATGCCCATTTTCTGGAACATCAGTTTTTAGAAAAAGAAATAAGTGGGAGCGCAATAGAACTGGAAGAAATTCCAGAACCAGAAGGTTCAAAAGAACAGGACATTCCTATGCCACTCCGCAGGAGTAGTAGGCAGTCTCATCCGCCCGAGAGGTACTACGGTTTTCTCATTGACGGGGATAGAGAGGACTGCATCATAGATTGTGATGAGCCTACTAGCTTCCAGCAAGCCATTCAGAGCGTCGACTCGGTAAAATGGCTGGATGCAATGCGGACCGAGATGGAGTCCATGTACACCAACAAAGTATGGACGTTGGACATTGCTCCAGACGGGGTAAAACCCGTAGGATGCAAGTGGATCTTCAAAAGGAAGATTGGTGTAGATGGACAGGTTGAAACCTATAAAGCTAGACTGGTAGCAAAGGGTTTTCGTCAGCGACCTGGTTTGGACTATGACGAAACCTTTTCTCCAGTAGCTATGCTGAAATCCATTCGGATCCTTCTTGCCATCGCTGCTTTCCACGATTATGAGATTTGGCAGATGGACGTAAAGACAGCTTTTCTAAATGGTCATTTAGAGGAGTGTGTCTATATGGACCAGCTAGAGGGTTTCATTCAGGGTGGGAGCAGCGGAAAGGTGTGCAAGTTGCTCAAGTCCATTTATGGACTCAAGCAGGCATCGCGGAGTTGGAACATCTGTTTTGATGAGACGGTCAAAGAATTTGGCTTTATCAAAAATCCAGATGAACCATGCATCTATTGTAGATTTGTAGCGAGAACTGTAGTATTCCTCGTTTTATACGTGGATGACATTCTCTTAATAGGAAATGACATTCCTATGCTACAATCTGTCAAGGGGTTCTTATCACACAGGTTCTCCATGAAAGACCTGGGTGATGCCTCATACATTCTGGGTATCCGGATCTACCGTGACAGATCCAAGAGGATATTAGGACTCTCGCAGTCCAGGTACATCGACACCATACTGAAGAGATTCAGTATGGAAGATTCCAAGCGCGGTAATCTACCGGCTTGTCACGGGATCACCCTCTCCAAAGAGATGTCTCCCAAGACTGATTTGGAGAGGGATCGCATGTCTATTATACCCTACGCTTCTGCGGTAGGCTCTATAATGTATGCGATGTTGTGTACCAGACCGGATGTGGCTTATGCACAGAGTGTGGTAAGCAGGTATCAGTCAAACCCTGGGGAGAAACATTGGATAGCAGTAAAGAACATTCTCAAGTACCTGAGAAGGACTAAGGAGATGTTCTTGGTGTATGGCGGAAAAGACCTGCAGATTGAGGCCTTTGCTGACTCCAGCTTCCAGAGTGAGAAGGATGATTCCAAGTCCATGTCGGGTTTTGTCTTTACCCTCAATGGAGGGGCGGTGTGTTGGAAGAGCTCCAAACAGGAAACCGTTGCTAACTCGACTATGGAAGCGGAATACATCGCTGCATCTGATGCCGCAAAAGAAGCTGTCTGGATGAAGAAGTTCTTGAAAGAACTTCAGGTGGTTCCGTCCATTGTTGACCCAATACCTCTGTATTGTGACAACAACGGGGCTATAGCTTTAGCGAAGGAACCCAGGTCCCATCAGAAATCCAGACACATCTTAAGGCGGTATCACCTGATCAGGGAGATCATGGATCGCCAGGAGATCGAGGTCCGGAGAGTTGCATCAGAGGATAACACAGCAGATCCATTCACTAAGGCCTTGCCCCAGACTCAGTTCGAGCGGCTGATCGAGATGATAGGTCTTCGATATGCCAGTACATGGCCTTAGTGCAAGTGGGAGATTGTTAGTGTATATGCCCTAGAGGCCATTACTGTATCATACTAGTTTGTATATTACTTAATGGAAGCTTGGGATATTCACAGTTGTATATACAATCTTGCTCGAAATGGTAGTATGCTACTTGGTTTGTCTCTGCTTTAATATGTGCATGTGTTTCTTTTAGCATATTGCTGGTATACATATTAGTAGAGCCCTTAGGATCTTTGCTTGATTACCAGCGTTGTGATGGCGCTCGCACTCGTGGGAGCTGGGTAATCTATAAGCACATCCTTATACAGGTCCCTGGTCGTTGGACTATCGAGACAGGGCATCGATACTCCGGAGTAGACTAGCGTATGCGCTTCACATCCCAGTGTGGGAGACGGTCTGTCCCACAGCCGTTAGTACGTCGTACTTGGGATAGTATGCGGGTGCTCGTTAGGTTACGAGTACACTGGACAGGACTCGTCGGGAACTGTTGGTTGGTAATATACCTATCGTCAGTTATCAGTTCCCAGGTGACATGAGTACAGCTTAGTCTGCTGACTTGACACTGTCACTTCGCCTCGAGTGTGTTCCCACTGCACTTTGATTACTACCCTACCACGGCTCAAAGGAGTCGTGCAAACAGGTAGTTTTTGGGTGCAGTCCAGAAGCACTTGGAGGCAGTGACGGTTAGACAGGATTCGTCTCTCCCGGTATTGGGGGTTGACATCGCGCTGTGTCCAGGAGAGCCATTACACGAGTAGTCCCTGGCCAGGGCAAGCGAGATATACTGGTAGGCTTCCAGTGTTATCTCAGGGTGTTCTGGGCTACACTCCGACACGACTTGTACCGCTATTAGGGGACTGACGTTCACCGCCCCCCCAGGCCCGCCATGCGATGTATCAGACGAACAGACCGGACTGTACGGAGACTGTCACATACAGGCTCAGTAGGAGTGCAGATGGGGTTCACCTCGTCAGTCTTCTTATCGACATCTACCTGGGGACCGTTACGTACAGCTAGTGCCGCTTGCGGTCTGTGGTTAAACCCACTGCCAGCGTAGTGTCGAGTCTTTAGAGTCCCACACAGAGAGCTATTCGCCTTTAGGCAAAATGAGTAGAGGTCGCATGGTTTTGCGACAGGGTTCGTTCACATTCGCGCATTTGTGCACGTTTGCTGTCCGGACAGTTTATACTAGCGGGCTTTGGTTTAAGCCGGATCCTAGTATATGATTCGAGATTGGTTTTTCTCAGTGTATTCGTGTTCCTCGGATCACGAATGCGGGTGCGTATGCACAGTTGCTTGAGATTGAGGGAGAGGACCTTGTTTAGGGTTAATGGCTATTGTCATTTTATTAACCCTATTGCTTTTGTGTGTATTATAGTTAATTGATAATTAGCTTAATAATTGTGCATGGTTGTTGTTGTTGACAATTTGACTTCATTGACTTGTTGACCTTGTTGACAACTTGACCATAATCATTTCATTTGGAAGATGCTCTTTGATCTTTGCAAATTGAAATGATAATGGTCATGTCATGATTTACCATGACAATTTTCAAGCTAATTATTCAATTAAAATAATGCACACATATTAGTGAGAATGGCTCACTAATAATTCATTCTCTCATATCATTTCTCTCTCTTGCTCATCCTCTCCCTCAAGCTCTCTCCCTCTCATGTGTTGAGAAACAAAAAGCTTGAGAAAAACCCTCACTTGATCTTCTCTACTCTCTTCTAGGGTTCAAGTCTTAGCATTTCTTGCACTCTAGTTACTCCTAGATTGGAGTTGAAGCTAAAGGTAGAGGCTTTCGGGTGGATCCTTCTTTGACGGGAGAAGACAAGCAAGGTGACCTCTTTCTACCATTCCAAGGAGCAAGGAGAGAAGGACTTTGAGCTCAAGGTATAACCTTTCCATCACTTAGCTACTTTGTAGTTAGCTTTAGCAAGTTTATGTTTAGCAAAGATCCTTAAAGCATGGTCCATGTTGCCTATAGTTGATAAAAATCCAATTTTTATTATGTTTTCCGCCTTCCCGTAAGCACCGGGGTGGGCAACGTGGACTTACACCAACTATCTCATAGAAGGTAAGCAATCTCATTGCAAATTTCAACACTTGAAATTCCCGATAATATTTTTCCCCAAGCGATCTATGACCATGACAAGGTCAACAAACCATAGAACGCAACTCAAGTTCAACCCGTCATTTCTTGATTGAATTAAACCAAGCCGCACAACCCTTGACAAGGTCAACAAGGCCGCACAACTACCATAATCCAATCGCATCATATACATTGCAGATAAGCACTAATCATCTACCGCACACTACGCCTTGACAAGGTCAACAAACGCAACACGAATACTAAAAACTACTTATTTGAAATGAAGGAGGGCTACATTAGGTTTTTAAGAAAACCCTTTGTGTAATGAACTTGATATCGGTGTAGAATCGAGTGATTTTTAAAAGTAGTGGTTTTGAGGCTTTTACTAGTTCTTCTAATGAGGTCACTCCCGGTGAAGTGATCTCGGCTCTTTCCTCATCGAATAAGGTACTGGATATTTCACAAATACCGCTATGCAAAGCAAAAACTATAGAAGCAATCAAAAGACAAACCGAGTGGGTTGTAGCATCTGCCATTTTCGCTAAAGAGGTCACTCCCGGTGAAGGGATCTCGGCTCTTTACTTATCGAATAAGGTGTTGGATATTCTACAAGGAATACCGCTATGCAAAGCAAGAACTAGAGCTACCAGTTTTTAAAACAAGTTTCTACAACATCTTTAGGTTTCTTCTTCTTTCATTAATCTCATTAATGAAGTCTCGTCAATTTATGCTTCCTAAGAATTACATAAGAAACGAAAGCAGCAATATTTATTATATATCATATATATAAAATATAAGCATTCGTCTCAGAATATCAATCACATCACAGAATATCAGCAGCAGAAGAACACAAAATATTGGATATACTAGGAATTCTGTATTTTAATTAAGCCAATAAATAACACAGATTCCACGGTCGCGATGAATAGCCAAACCCACATCCCTAGACCCCTATGAGAGCAGCAAGCAACCCTACCAATTCTAGAGTTAGGAGACCCGGTCTCAACTCTTTCAGATGGTCTCCCACTGGACCCTAGAACCCGGTTACTTGTGCTCTCCTCCTTGGGTCTATCCTAATGCGGATATAAATCAATGGTGATATCATCCTTAACCCGGAAGTGCCCCAATAAAAGAATATTACATACAAGCTTTTACATGAATGAAAATGAAAAACTCTCATCTCACATAAAAAAAACCCGGCTATTCGAAACACGACGATCTAATACAACATATCACAGCAACACATAACATCACATGTCATCAACGTAAGTAAATATGCGTATCCCAATTGTCGTTGACATATAGCAACGAAACTGGTAATACACCGCATATTACACCTACGATCGCAAAAAAGAAAGTGAAAAACTACAACAATTGGAATCCGCAACCACTTTAGACATCATAAACCCAATGTATCACATATTTTGGATTTCATGCCCAACCAAATGAATTTCTTAGACATCACATGCCTAAAAATTAAAAACCCCGCTTTTTAGTCTCGATATTGAAAACACTTTTTAATAATTTGTCGGGTAATTCAACAAGATTCCCGATAACCTGATCGAATGCTCGTCGGAAACTTTAGTAGACGGCTGCACCCCCGATGCCGTCGACGAAGTGCAATAAGGCGGAACACCGCGGCCGCGAGCACCCGAATGGATGCTTTTGGCGACGGGGTTTTTCTACAGTCACTTGGTCGGGGCTATGGGGCTGGCTATCTGGTAAGATTACCCGGCGAGTATCCGCGTACATTACGTAATTGCGATGGACTTTTGATCCTCATCAAAATTCTGTGGAAACCGATCAAATGAGACTAAATTTCTAGATTTATAAAATTCAAACTAGTTATCTTATAACTAATTATGTGGATTCCAAAAATTATATCACAATCACAGATAGCTATACGATGTTAAACTTTTCGATCGAATAAACAAACACCCAAAATTTCTCAAAGAGCACAACACTTAAGCGGAGTTTAAAAAGTACCCAGAATATGCCACAACACCTATGAACCATCCATAGAAGGGCCGACCCATGCCTCACTCATGTCGCCGCGGAACTGCCGCAAACCCTAGGGTATGACCGCGGTTCCGCGATCCAAAAAATCGAGTTTGGGTATCGTTTTTCTAGAGAGTCCACAGAATCGCTTGCATGATTTTCTGAAGATTTTAAACTTGGAAAAAAATCCAACTCTTGGAAAATTTCCAGCGAGGGAAAATATGGGTTATTGATATCCGTTCGAACTTTTTAATGTCGTCTAAATAACCCGAATAGATGTTAGAATTACGACTACGAAACACTCTGAATTGACTTTGCACAAAGATAACATCATATGCAAATTTAGCAAAAACAAGTAACACCTGAAATACCAAAACCCAGAGACTGGAACACAGAAAAAATTTGAACCACAGAACCCTACATAGGGCCGACCACGACGGAATTTAAAGCAATGTGGCCAGTTAATTTTCGGCGATAGGGGGTAAATTTTCTCCTGTGTTCATGTTACATCTCATGTAACATTCTGCAGTTGCTTAAAAAATTTCTAGACACCATTTTAAAACGACAGAAACTAGGTTTTAGTATCGAGTGTTTCGAAGTTGTTTCGGTTTCGTCATCTAACAAACATCGTATGATTCTCTAACCTGGCTCTGATACCATTGTAGGGTTCTCTATTTCGGCAACAAGGTTTCGGGAGGCATCGTCCATGCCAAATTCAAATATTTGCCGTTCTAAAGAAGCCTAACTTAGAATCTTAACTAGAGATTTAGACGAAACAACAATGTAACAATTTTACATCTAAGTGAATGAGGAATACAACCTTTGTAGACCGGTCCTTCACTTCAAAAGCTCCGTGTAGTAGTCCCTTCGCTCAAGGTAGTGAACACTCGAACTCTAGTAAGGGTTCACATGAAGAAATGAACAAGCTTGCTCGATGTCTTCGAGGCCGAAGATGGTCTACGTCGAGGAGACTCAAGCTCATGCTACCTCTTCACTAATAGTAGATTAGTGAAGAAAACACCCTAAACTAAGTGGCTGATATAGTAGAGGATGATGAAGTAGGAATTGGGCTCACTTTAGATTAATTTTTCTCACACTATTTCATCACCATTTGAAAAGCTAGAAAGCATTTTTCATTAGGAAGAAGAAGATAAAGTGGAGATGAGAAAGAAACTCATGTGGTGAGAATAGCAACCATGGGTGAGTTAGTGTCATACACTAACTTATGTAGAGAATAAACCATGGCTAACAATAATGGTTAGGTTAATAAATATCTACAAGTAAAACAAAATTAGTAGACTTGGTCAATAGTTCCACAAGCTTCTACAAGCCTCAACCATGTGACTTAATTCCATCTAATTTTGATTAGCTTTAAATAAATAAAACCTCACATTATTATAAGCATGGTTTGAGTCTCATACACCCATGTAGCATGTGGCATCAAGCATGACACAAAATAATGTACATTAATATATATCACATATATACTATATGCACACAAGTGAGAAAAAGAAATGTTTAAGTAAGCAAATATTAGTTAATGTAAATTAATATATCACATATATAATTATACATTAAATTATTAAATCAACACTTTATTTAATAATCCGGCTATATCACATACTGTTAATTATATGTGTGCCCTAGAGGCCATTACTGTACATACGATGTATATTGTAGTGGATACTTGGACATATATAGGGAGGACTTTCTTGCTCGACATGATAGTATGCTACTTGGATGCTCTTTATCTTAACATGTTGTCATGACCCGAAATGGCACGTGACTGACACTTGAATCATATGAAATCTATAGTATCCCATCTAATTCAAGTAAGCCAAAAACCCAGTAATCTAAACCATTTTAAGAAAGAAGTGAAGAAAACATGTTTGAAAGCAAGTGATTTTAAATAACATAAGCCGAATATGCATATTTTAAAATCTTAAGTCTTTTCTGAAAATTTCGGCGAAGTATTCTTTGTAAATACTGGCCCCAAAAGGGTACAACAAGCATAATATGAGTAAAGGCATCCCCTAGCGGGAGCTTGCTCTTCGTCAATTGACGGTCACAACCACGCAAACAATATAATATACAACGCCAAAGGGCGAGGATCAAAAACCCAAAAGGAAACTCCAAACATCATCAAAACCCATAATACTACAACGCACGACTCTAAAGTCGAAATAATATACAACTGGTCTCTAAGTCTGAATAAATGTACAAGTTTGGTTGATGGAATTTTTCTAGATACAACTGAAAATAAATAAGTACAATAGTGGTCACGATGCGAGTGAACCCACCTACCAAAGCAATCACCCAGAATGGGAGCAGTGTACCAGAAAGCCGCATGAAACCTGTACGACAAAACCTGCAAGAAACTGTGGCACAACAGGGGTGAGTTGCCAACTCGTGAGTAGAAAACATCACAGAGTAGAAATCGTATGTATGACTAAATCCCAGGTCACACGATCAGTAATATATATATATATATATATATATCCTCAATATGATAAAGTCTGAAGCATAATAAAAAGGCAAGGATAAATATCTAAACATAAGTGTAGTCCCATGTGCTCATGTCAGTGCCTCAGGTAGCAAAATATCGTAAATATGAGGTATGAATGCAGTAAAATGAAAACAGAAGATATCATGAATGAGAAAACTGTTTTCTTAATATAGTGAAATTTTTGTGTAAACATTCAAGTATCATCAATGAAATCATCAGAAAATCAGTGTTAAGCATCGACACAAAATATATATCTCAATATCCCAATATCAAATAAATCTTATATATCCAATATCCAAAATCGAGCAAATAGGCCCTGAGCACATAGGCCCCTCTCATCGAGCACATAGGCCCCGAGCACATAGGCCCCTCTCATCGACCATATAGGCCCCTCACATCGAGCACATAGGCCCCTCTCATCGACCATATAGGCCTCTCACATCGAGCACATAGGCCCCGAGCACATAGGCCCCTTTCATCGACCATATAGGCCCACATATATAATGAATAAGTATATTTGCATATATCATTATGATGATATATGATGCAGGTGTGTGTGTATATATCAGCGTCCCATACCAACGATATATATATGCGATGGGTATATATATATATATATCAGCATCCCATACCACTGATATATATACGCAGGAGTAAAACAATCCAGAAAACATCATATGAAAACCATATCCCAATGCGAAATCCATGAATATAATATATGCAACATGACACAGTAATACATATAAGGAAAAATCGCTATTTAACTGCAACAAGTTATAAAATATATCACGCAGTTCCTAAATTCTCCAAATTCATACCACATCATATAAAGGTGAACATGTAGCTATATCTCATATGTGTATATATCGCTCACTAATGGTACAATACCGTATAGGTATATGGGTAACTAGCATGCAAGTATGTCAAGGCATATGTGTAAGCATGTAGGTATACATGTATGTTATATGTTATATGCACAATGGAATATGAATCAATAACATATAAGCATGCAATGCAATGCGGGCAGCAGAATAAATGGTAAATGAATAATAATGCAGCAATAAAAAAATATACATTCCTATATACGAGTCATACAGTTTTGGGTATTTGAAAATTGCACGAATCGTGGTGTTTAGAAAATAGGGCTACGATGTTTTTATGAAAAAGTACTTCCTTTGAAAATATCCGTAGTATCCCTTGGCCTGTCTTTAAAATACTCACGATTCGTTAGTTATTGAAATTGGTATGACTCGAGTCTAGTCTAATATCTACAAGTAAACTATAGGACTAAACTAACAGGCTAATCAAAAAGATAAGGAAACCACCTAAATCTGAGTCGATACATATAAATATAATAGTCGGTGATCCTGCCTAAATAGTATCACATACAATACAATACACGACATGACATCCTCGAGTCAAGAGTGCGGATCTATCATCAATATATAACTCGTACGTAAATCCGTCGTATGGCATCCCAAATCTGGGTACGGGTCAAATATCACATTCATCTCATTATTCATATGGTATCCATTACCATCATATCTCATGAACTGGGAGTACTGATCTAAGTCTAGTACAACTGATACCATCAGCAATATATGTGTATGAAAACACATGCCTAAAGGCCCGCTAAAATCTCATGTCGTATCTCATAATACGAATCAAAACACATCACCGATCTCATGGCATCATGCCTAATCTCATCGACTCATCTTCAAATATCATAAACAATCCTCATCATCCATGTATATATATATATATATATATATATATATATCCCCATAACCGAATAAGTAAAACAATTAAACATGTGTGTGTGTGCGCGTGTGGGTGTAAACCTTATTCTAAGGTCCGCTTTTAAACTAACTAATGACGCTATCATCCAATTATACTAAAATTATCCATGTCTCCCAAAGTCTATCTAGATAATCATAAAACTCACAAGAAACATATAAATATATCCATCTAATATATACCATACACTACGCTACGAACTACGGGGGTGCTATACGCCATCCACCCGACTCCCCCCGTAGATGTGTATCTACTCACCTTGCTCTACGCTTGCCGTTGCCGACGTCGCTACGCGCTTGCTTGTCGTCTCGAAGTCCTCGTGGGGGTACCTACACATCATAACGTATCATGCCGCATTAAAACCCAATTCAAAACCAAAACGACATGCTAAAAGCCTATAGGTTAGAACCTATGGACTACGCCTTCAAAACCACCAAATAACACTCGATATAGACGTATAAATGTCAATTGACCGAAAACAAAACACAAAACGAAAACTTAGTTCACGAAAAGTTTACAAAAACAATGCAGCAACTTATGAAAATGGTCTCAGATTTTACCCTAGGTCAAATTGGCAAATTTTGCATATGTAAAGGGTCTAGTTTACAAGTAATAGAGCCATGAAGCAAGAATGACACTAGAACTCCAAGGTCTGGCCACAATTTACGGCCAGAATGATATTATTTGCGGCATGGTGTGGGTAGTTGGGTCTCGGGTTTTTAGGGTATGCTCTATATCACCTGCGCATCTCCCTGTGTTTGATAATTAATTTTCCAGGTCCCCGAGTGTTGGCAGATTCAATTTCCTCATCATAATTTCCACAAAATACAATATCGACAGAATTTCAAAGTTCGTGAATTGGGGTTTGTCTCTGGTTTTGGTCAAATATACAATCATTACAGGGGTTTAAGGTCACTACTGTAGGGTTCCTAGGCACTCTAACAAGGTTCTATAAGGCATCAACCATGCCCGATTCAAAAACTTGTCGTGCCGAACAACCCTAACCAAGATCGTATACTAGAGATTAGGCGAGAACTAGCAAGTAAAGCTCTTTAACTCTAAGTGAAAGGGATTACAACCTTTGTAGATCCGGTCCTTCACTTCTAAAGCTCCGTGTTGACGTCTCTTCGCTGCGATCATCTTAATCCCGGACGCTAGTGATGGTTTACTCAGAGAAATGAGCGGGCTAGGTCGTTGACTTCGAGGCCGAAGATGATCTACGTCGAGGAGGCTCAAACTCAAACTCCATCTTTACTAGGTCAAAAACTTTGTGAAGAGAACACCCTAAACTAAATGTCAAGTAGTAGAGGATGATGAAATAGGAAGTTGGTTCACTTTGGATTTGGGTTTGTCACTCTTTTTCTTCACTTGAAATTTTTCTAGCAAGCTTTTCTTCTTCTTGAAGAAGAAGAAAAAAGAAAGAAAAGAATAAGAATTATTTGAAAAAGAATAATCAAGTGAAGTCTATCATAATGCAACCATGGGTGAGCTAACCTTTGTAGAGACTAAACCATAGTTAATTATAATGGTTTGGTTAATGAATATCTTAATCAAGACAAAATGAGTGGACTTTGTCAAAGTTGCTTCAAGCTTCATGAAGCTTCAAGCCATGACAAAAGAAGCCACCATTTTGAATAATTAAGATAAATAAAAACCTAAATTATAATTAACATGGTGTATATCACACACCCACCCATGTTTGCATGTATCATCAATCATGATACAAACTAGTGCACAAACATATATCACATATACAACTTGTGCACATTAAGTGAGAAAATCAATCTTAAGTGAACCAATACTAGTTAATGTAAAGTAATATATCTTATATATAATTATACATTAAATCATTAAATCAACACTTGATTTAACGATCCGGTCATATCGCATATAACCGACTAATATCTAGTGTATTAATATATCGAATCAACACTTGATTCAGTAACCTGGCTATATCTGATATAACCGACCGATGATACAAATCGCGAGAATAGAATACAGTATCACATACTGGTATCATTCTCGGTCCTGCACATATCTCATATACGCTCCTATTTCGTTTCGCTTGAGCCAGGAAACCTCTGTGTATGACTCTAAAGACTCGTCAATACGCCGGTAGTAGGTGGTGATCATATCAATCACCCACAAGCCGCAAGCGATCTGCTAAACGTAACGGCCACCCGGGTATTGAGAGATCAGAAGATCAACGAGCAAGCCTGCTCACACTCTTGCGAATCCAATCAGTAACACTTACCGCACAGTCCGGTCTGTTCGTCTGATATGTCGCATATCTCGCCTAGGGGTGGTAAACGTCAGACCCCAGCAGCTTGATAAGTCATGCCGATGTAAGGTCCATAACAAGCATGAAACTACTGATAACACTTACCAGTAAATCACTGCAACCCTGGCCAGGGATTTCCATTTATGGCCAGTCGAGCATAGCGCAACATCAACCCCCAATACAGGGAGAGACGAATCATCTCCTATCGCTCATTGCCTCCATGTGAATCAAGACTGTACCCAAAAACCATCTGTTTACACGAATCAGTAGAGCCGTGGTAGGGTGGAAATCAAATCACAGTGGGAGACACACAAGACTTTATGACGATCTCGGGTCAACAGACTAAGCTGTACCAGTGTCACCAGAGAACTGCCATCTGACGTGAGGTATAATACCATCTGGGAGTTCTCGGCGAGTCCGTTCAGTGTACCCAGTCTCCACTGAGCCCCCACATACCATCTCTGATGTCAAACACCAATGGATATGGGATCATCCATCGCCCATCACATGGGTCGAGAAGATATACGCTAGTCTACTCTGGAATATCGATGCCCCGTCTCGATATTCCCACGACTAGGAACATTGAAGGATGTACTCATGGACTACCCAAGCCCCACTAATATGATCTGCATCATAGTCCTGCAAGTCGAGTACACATCCTAAGGGCTTTATCAACATGTAACAGAGAGACAGAATGCATATATGTTAAGATAAAGAGCAACCAGATAGCTTACTATCATGTCGAGTAAGAAAGTCCTACCTATATATGTCCCAGCATCCACTACAATATACATCTCATGTACAGTAATGGCCTCTAGGGCATACATATAACTAACAATCTCCCACTTGCACTAGGTCCATCTGTAGCAGTGGTTGTAGTATCTCATACTCAACCATCCCATAAAAGTCTCTCTCTGGGAAAAGGCCTTTGTGTGTGGATCCGCCGTGTTGTCCTCTGAGTCTACTCTCCTAACCTCGATCGCCCTGGAGATCAACTATCTCCATGATCAGGTGATACTGCCTTGGAATATGTCTGGGTCATTGATGGGACCGGGGTTCCTGGGCCAGAGCCTCAACACCATTGTCATACAATGGTAGGAACCTAGTTCATCTCATGAACTAATATACACCCAAACTTCCTCTTTGGTAGTATCTTTGATAGCGATGTCACCATCCTTTATCGTCTAGTTTGCCACGGTATCTTAGCTTGGAACACTTCCAACATACTGTCCCTCCACTGAGGGTAAAGACAATGCCTGCGACTGACATTCAGTCGTCCTTATCACCCTGGAACTTTTCCACTGATTCTCCCCAGGATCAACTGATACCATCTCACTACAACTAGTGAGAATCCTAACATCCAATTAGATCTATCTTATAGATCCAAAACCCAGGATTTAGGAGGTAGCACTTTGATCCTATATGGAGAATCCATGTGATAAGAGGAGATTGACCGACCGTAGCATAAGAAACTTTTTTCCTATCAAAAGTATGTTGTCCACGTACAATACGAGGATGACCACCTTACTCTCTACTACCTTTTTGTATATACAAGGTTCATCTACTACTTTGATGAAGTCAAACTCTTTGACTACCAGATCAAAACAGACGTTCCAACTCCGCGATGCCTGCTTTATCCTGTAAAGCAACTTGCACACGTTTTCGCTGCTCCCACTGTGTACGAAGCCCTCTGGCTGTGTACTTATAGATGCTCTCTTCTAAATCAATATTTAGAAAAAGCAGTCATGATACCCAACCACAAGATATCGTAATCATGGTATGTACCAATAGCAAGTAGGATCCGGATGGCCTTAAGCACAGCCACTGGAAAAGATTTCATCATTATCCACGCCTGGTCGATGACGAAAACCTTTAACAAGTCTAGCTTTGAAAGTCTTAACTTTTCCATCTACACCAAGTAATCTTCTCAAGATTTACTTGCTCCTGATGGGGATTTAACCCTTCAGATATAGCATCCAAAGTCCATATTTTGTTGGTGTGCATGGATTCCATCTCAGATCGCTAAGCATCCAGCCATTCTTACAGAGTCCCCACTCTTGATGGCCTGCTCGAAACTAGTTGGGTCATCATCTCATGATGCAATCCTCGCTCCCACTGTCATCGAGAAACCGAAGTATCTCTCAGGCGGATGAGGAACCCTACTAGATCGGCGGAGAGGCTGAGATTTGTCGGAATCTATTGAATCCTTTGGTTCTACCAAATCATCTGCTGTAGTTTGTATAGCTGAAACTCTTTCCAGTTCTACCTTATGACCACTAATTTCTTCATAAGAAATTCCCTTTCACAAAGGTGGTATGCTGAGAAACAAAACACATTTTGTTCCTCTGTTAGGTAGAAGATATTCCCTTGCGAATGCTTAGGATATCCAACAAACTTCTATAGAACTAACTTTGCCTCGAGCTTTTCCGGATTTTGCTTTTAGACATAGGCCGGATAACCCAAAATCTTAACAAACTTAAGATATGGACTCTTCCCATTCCATATCACATATGAAGTGGTAGGCAATGGATTTGATTGGAACCCCATTCAATAGGTATGCAGCTTCTCAAGTGCATAACTCCAAAAGGAAATAGGAAACTCAGTAGTACTCATCATAGAGCGCACCATATCACATTGGGTGTGATTGCTCCGCCCCGATACACCGACGGGCTGTGGTGTATACGGAGGAGTAATGCTGAGAGAGAATCTCATTCTCCATTAGAATAGTCCAGGAATCCCGTGCCCAAGTATTGTCCTCCCTGATCACATCAAAGGACATAATACTTATACCCGTTTTTGGTTCTCTACTTCTAACTTATATTCGGTGATTATCTCAAAAGTTTCGGACTTGTGTTTCAACAGGAACATATGTCTGAATCTAGAGAGATCATCAGTGAATGTAATGAAGTACAAAGAACCAGTCCTGACATATGTAGACTGGGGACCTTCATACATCACTATGTATCAGTCCCAAGAGTTCACTAACTCTTTCTCTGTTTCCTATAAACAGAGCTATGGTCATCTTATCTTTGTGACATGACTGGCAAGTTTCATAAGATGTAAATTTAAACTGATTTAAATATGCATCTAAATGTAACTTAGCTAGTCGGGTCGCATTGATATGTCCTAGTCTATAATGCCTTAAGAAGAATTCGTTCATTTCTGAACTCTTACTCCCGTGTGTGTTCCGTATACTAAGAACTGTAGTTTGATTTAGAACGTCAATGCTTTTAGATAACGTGCCTGAACCGATCAACTCTTGATATAGGAAATGTTCAAAACATTATCCAAAAATACAAAATTATATCCTTTCTTTACTAATAAAGAGACTGATATGTTGTTGTATATCAGGTTCGGTATCTAATAACATTCGTTCAGAATAAATGTATTCTGGTAATACAGGGTGATAGTGACCAACAGACTTGGCTGCAACACTTGCACCATTTTCTGTCTCATGAAACTTATCACCCGTTCTCAGTTCTCTACCTTTCTGTAGCTCATGTAACAGATTACATATATGGGATCCTGATCCGGTATCTCATACCCAGGACGTAAAGGATATTGAGAAACAGTTCTCTGTAATGAACACACCCGAAGAAGATGCATCAGCATGCACTTTCTTCGTTTGGGTGGCACGGGATTCCTGGTATTCCCCTAATTCCTGCTCGGTCTTATAACAATTATAAGTTGGAGCGGGGCCAACGTTCCCCGGCTCAGTATAACAAGCGGGTTCGGTCAATACATCCATATTATTATCTTGATTAAGACGTGACATGGTTTCTACCTGGAGAGAGAGAGAAGAAAACACTCTGCGTGCGCTCTTGCAAGATTAGATTGGTTATATATTTTATCTAATCAGGATGGCTCCTACTATTTTTATCAAATTTTCCTTCAAACCCTAAAAGGAAAGACTAGCCGGGATTAATTAGACTCTACAAATTCGCCAATCTTTCAGCCAGGCCACTGTCGGTACTTTGAGGGAGGTTCCCCGTACTTTCGCATGGACCTAATTAAAATAAACCTCGTTTTCCCACGGGCGTAACCCCGTTGACACCTTTCTAGACACCTACTTGATCGGCTAATTGTAAAGTGCAAAACTCTCCCAGGAGTAACAATTACTCGCAGTGGGTATCGGGATCCAACTATCTCATAGAAGGTATACAATCTCATTGCAAATTTCAACACTTGAAACTCCCGATAAAGGTTTTTACCACTAGCACTTATGACCTTAACTATGGTCAACAAATCATAAGTACTAGTCAAGTTCTACCCGTCATTTCGTGATTAATTAGACCCACCCACATGACCCTTAACTAAGATCAACAAAGTCACGCGACTGTCTTAACTAATCGCATCATATGCGGTGTAGGAAGACATCACTTAGCTACCTACACTGTGCCTTCACTATGGTCAACAAACACAGCACGAATACTAAGTACTCTACTTCCTAAAATGACGGAGGGTTGCAGATGATTTTTAAGAAAACCTTTAACGCTTTGAACTTGATCTCGCTGCAGAATCAAATGGTTTTAAATGGAGTGTTTTTGAGGCTTTTACTTGTTTCGCTAAAGAGGTCACTCCCGGTGAAGGGATCTCGGCTCTTTCCTCGTCGAATGAGGTGCAGGATATTCACAATACCACTATGCAAAGCAAGAACTATAAAAGCAATCAAAAGACAAACTGTAGGTTGTAGCATATGCTAGTTATTGCTAAAGAGGTCACTCACGGTGAAGGGATCTCGGCTCTTTCCTTATCGAATAAGGTGCTGGATGTTCTACAAGGAACACCGCTATGCAAAGCAACAACTAGAGCTACCTAATTTTTGAAATTCGATTCCACAACATCATTTAGGTTTATTTTCTTTCATTAATCTCATTAATGAATGTCCCATCATTTAAGTCCACCTAAACATCACAGATAAATACAATGTACACTTATGCCATCCGCATTCGCCTCGATGTCCCGTCTGCACCGTTAGGTTAGGTAACTAACGGCAGAACGGGGCAGGGCTAGCGCGGGTGTAAAACATAAGCAACGTCTATATAATATATCATATATACTATATACAGAATCTATCTGAACATATCACATGATCACATCACAGATAACGCAGCAGAAAACAACATATGAAATATTGGATATACTAGGACATCCGTGTTTTATTTTGAGCCTGTATAAAACACGGATTCCACGGGCGTGATGAATAGCCAATCCCACACCCCTAGACCCCTATGAGAGCGGTAAGCAACCCTACCAATTCTAGAGTTAGGAGACCCGGACTCGACTCCTCGAGATGGTCTCCTACTCGACCCTAGAACTCGGTTACTTGTACTCCCCGCCTTGGGTCTATCCTAATGCGGAAAAGTAAATAATATACAATGGTGACATCATCCTCAGCCCGGAAGTGCCCCAATAAAAGAATATTACATACAAGTTTTTACATGAATGAAAATGAAAAACACTCATCTCACATAAAAACCCCCGGCTATTCAAACACAACATCGCATGTCATCAACGTAAGTAAATATGCGTATCCCAATTGTCGTTGATGTATAGCAATGAAACCGGCGATACTCCATATATTACACTTACGGTCGCAGAAAAGAAAGTGTAAAACTACAACAGTTGGAATCCGCGACCTCCTTAGACATCGCATGCCTAACCAAATGAATTTCTTAGACATCAAATGCCTAACTATTATAAACTCCGCATTTTAGTCTCAATATCAAAAACTCTTTTCAATATCAAGTCGGGCAATTCAACAAGATTTCCGACATCCTGATCGAATGCTCGTCGCAAACTTTAGTAGACGGCTGCACCCCCGGATGCCGTCGACGAAGAGCACTAAGGTGGAACACCGCTGCTGCGAGCACCCGAACGGATGCTTTAGGCGACGGGGTTCTCCTACAGTCACTCGGTCGGGGCTTTGGGCATGGCTATCTATTAAGTTTACCCGGCGAGTATCCGCGTACGCTATGTGATTGCGACGGACTTTTGATCACGTCAAAATCCCGTAGCAACCGATCAAATGATACTTAAGTGCTAGATTTATAACATTCAAATTAGTTATCTCATAACCACATGTGGATTCCAAATATTGTATCACATTCCAGATAAATAGACAATGTTAAACTTTCCGATCGAATAAACAAACACCCAAGATTTCCCAAATAGCTCAACACTTGAGGGGAGTTTAAAAACATCCATAACATGCCACAGTACCAATGGTCCAGCCGTAGAAGGGTCAAGCCAACGCCTCACATGTGGCAACGCCGTACTGCCCCATACCCTAAGGTTCTAAAGGCAGTTCAAGACGGTCATATAATCGAGTTAAGGTTTGTTGTCTTTTAGAGGGTCCATCGCATTACTTGCACGACTTAGAACGTTCTTAAACTACGGTAAAATCCAACACTTGGAAATTTTCCGGCTGGGGAAAAAGTGAAATATTGATATCCGGTCAAACTTTTTAACACGTTCTAAAATTACCCGGACAAAATAAACAAAGTTAAATAATCCGATCGAATCATCGAGTCCCCAATACAACCCAGAAAACTCAACTCTTGAGTATAATTAAAAATTCCCAGAAACATACAGCAGTACCAATGGATATTACTGTACAAAATTGACTGCCTAATCTTCACATACGGCCGCGGAACCGCCGCTAAAAGCAGGGTATTTCCATGGTTCCGCGGCGCTACAGTGGAATTAGGTGATCGTATTTTACAGTAATTTCTATATTTCCCTGCTGTCCTTTTTTTAGTATTTTTAATTCACAAAAAATCACAGTTTTGAAAAATTTCCAGAGAAGGGTTTAATCGGGGTTATACGGGTTCGATCGGACTTTTAACTTCGTCTAGGCTTCGCCTAAAGCTCTAGCTTGGCTCTGATACCACTGTAGGGTTTCTAGTCACTCTAACAAGGTTCTACAAGGCATCAACCATGCCCGATTCAAAAATTAGTCGTGCCGAACAACCCTAACCAAGATCGTATACTAGAGATTAGGCGAAAACTATCAAGTAAAACTCTTTAACTCTAAGTGAAAGGGATTACAACCTTTGTAGATCCGGTCCTTCACTTCTAAAGCTCCGTGTTGACGTCCCTTCGCTGCGATCATCTTGATCCTGGACTCTAGTGATGGTTTCCTCGGAGAAATGAGCGGGCTAGGTCGTTGACTTCGAGGCTGAAGATGATCTACGTCGAGGAGACTCAAACTCAAGCTCCATCTTCACTAGGTCAAAAACTTTGTGAAGAGAACACGCTAAACTAAATGGAAAGTAGTAGAGGATGATGAAATAGGAAGTGGGTTCACTTTGGATTTGGGTTTGTCACTCTTTTTCTTCACTTGAAATTTTTCTAGCAAGCTTTTCTTCTTCTTGAAGAAAAAGAAGAAGAAAGAAAAGAATAAGAATTATTTGAAAAAGAATAATCAAGTGAAGTCTATCATAATGCAACCATGGGTGAGCTAACCTTTGTAGATACTAAACCATAGTTAATTATAATGGTTTGGTTATTGAATATCTTAATCAAGACAAAATGAGTGGACTTTGTCAAAGTTGCTTCAAGCTTCATGAAGCTTCAAGCCATGACAAAAGAAGCCACCATTTTGAATAATTAAGATAAATAAAAACCTAAATTATAATTAACATGGTGTATGTCACACACACACCCATGTTTGCATGTATCATTAATCATGATACAAGCTAGTGCACAAACATATATCACATATACAACTTGTGCACATCAAGTGAGAAAATCAATCTTAAGTGAACCAATACTAGTTAATGTAAAGTAATATATCTTATATATAATTATACATTAAATCATTAAATCAACACTTGATTTAACGATCCGGTCATATCGCATATAACCGACTAATATCTAGTGTATCAATATATCGAATGAATACTTGATTCGGTAACCCGGCTATATCTCATATAACCGATCGATGATACAAATCGCGAGAATAGAATACAGTATCACATACTGGTATCATTCTCGGTCCCGCACATATCACATATGCGCTCCTATTTCGTTTCGCTTGAGCCAGGAAACCTCTGTGTAGGACTCTAAAGACTCGTCAATACGCCGGTAGTAGGTGGTGATCATATCAATCACCCACAAGCCGCAAGTGGTCTGCTAAACGTAACGGCCACCCGGGTATTGAGTGATCAGAAGATCAACGAGCAAGCCTGCTCGCACTCCTGCGAATCCAATCAGTAACACTTACCGCACAGTCCGGTCTGTTCGTCTGATATGTCGCATATCTCGCCTAGGGGTGGTAAACGTCAGACCCCAGCAGCTTGATAAGTCATGCCGATGTAAGGTCCATAAAAAGCATGAAACTACTGATAACACTTACCAGTAAATCACTGCAACCCTGACTAGGGATTTCCAGTTATGGCCAGTCGAGCATAGCGCAACATCAACCCCCAATACCGGGAGAGACGAATCCCCTCCTATCGCTCATTGCCTCCATGTGAATCGGGACTGTACCCAAAAACCACAAGTTTGCACAAACCAGTAGAGCCATGGTAGGGTGGAAATCAAAGCACAGTGGGAGACACACGAGACTCTATGACGATCTCGGGTCAACAGACTAAGTTGTACCAGTGTTACCAGAGAACTGCCATCTGACATGAGGTATAATACCATCTGGGAGTTCTCGCTGAGTCCGTTCAGTGTACCCAGTCTCCACTGAGCACCCGCATACCATCTCTGATGTCAAACACCAATGGATATGGGATCATCCATCGCCCATCACATGGGTCGAGAAGATATACGCTAGTCTTCTCTGGAATATCGATGCCCCGTCTCGATATTCCCACGACTAGGAACATTGATGGATGTACTCATGGACTACCCAGGACCCACTAGTATGATCTGCATCATAGTCCAGCAAGTCGAGTACACATCCTAAGGGCTTTATCAACATGTAACAGAGAGACAGAAAGTATACATGTTAAGATAAACAGCAACCAGATAGCCTACTATCATGTCGAGCAAGAAAGTCCTACCTATATATGTCCCAGCATCCACTACAATATACATCTCATGTACAGTAATAGTCTCTAGGTCATACATATAACTAACAACTAATTGCCTTAATTACACATCACAACTCAAGAATTCCTCAGACCCTAACTAGAAATCTCCAAACCTCACTAAACGACACTAAATCAGTTCTAAACAAAAATGGATGTAAAAGCAATGGAAATACTATGCTAATGGTTAACTGAATACCTTATTTGGCAACTCAAGAAAATTCTTGAGTTGCCCCAAGTGTCCAAAATCCTAGCTTTCTTGGTCCAAAGTGTAGCTTGTGAGCTTGTGCACATTTTTTACGAAATGGGGATGGAATTTTGGTGTTGTTTTGTTGATGATTTGAGGGTTTGAAGTGGAGGTGGAGGAGGGGTGCTGCCATGGGCTGAAGAGGGAGAAGAAAAAGATGAAGATGATGAAAGAAACAAAGGGCCATGACCAAGGTTTGAACCCTCACCCCCCTCTCTCTCTTGCCCATACCATATTGTTTAATGTTTTCCTTTTTCTTTTCTTTTCTTTTCTTTTCCATTTCATTTTTAAAATCAAACACATAAATCCGAAACCATGGTTATAAAATGTAACACATGTGTAAAATACGACACGGTGCATGTCATGTGCACAAAACAAGCTTAATACGCGATTAGCGATATTTAATCGCGATTAGCATTAAAATAGTGTATAATGAATCATAAAATCTTATAATTTGCATAAATCAAATAAAGCACCCTCTTTTTAGTAATTTCAATAATTTTCCAAAATTTTCCCCAGTTATCGGTATTTAATTATACTGCAATATTAAAATATTCCATATATTTATTATTCAATTATAAAAATATCAAAAAGTCGTCAAGTACATCCTTCACATGTTCCTAGTCGAGAGTGTATCGAGACAGGGCATCGATATACCAGAGTAGACTAGCGTATAGCTTCTCGACCCATGTAGATGGACGATGGATGACCCAATATCCATTGGTGTTTGACATCAGAGATAGTATACCGGTGCTCAGTGGAGACTGGGTATACTGAACGGACTTGCCGAGAACTCCTACATGGTATTATGCCTTACGTCAGGTGTCAGTTCTCTGGTGACACTGGTACAGGTTAGTCTGTAGGCCCGAGATAGTCATAGAGTCTTGTATGATTCCTACTTTGCTTTGATTTCCACCTTACCACGTTCAAGAGAACGTGCAAAACGGTGGATTTTGGGTACAGTCCCGAATCACATAAAGGCAATGAGTGATAGGAGGGGTTTCGTCTCTCCTAGTATTGGGAGTTGATGTTGCGCTGTGCTTGATTGGCTATAACTGGAAGTCCCTGGCCAGGGCTGCTTCATAGATATACAGGTAAGAGTTATCAGTAGTTTCTTGACTCGTTATGAGCCTCATATCGACACGACTTATCGAGTTACTGGGGTCTGAAGTTTACCACCCCTAGACGAGATATGCGACATATCAGACGATGAGACCCGACTGTACGGTAGTGTTACTGATTGGATACGCAGGTGTGTGAGCAGGCTTGCTTATTGATCTTCTGATCGCTCAATACCCGGATGGTCGTTATGTTTAGCAGACTGCTTGCGGCTTGTTGGTGTTTGATATGATCATCACTTACTACCGGCGTATTAACGAGTCTTTAGAGTCATATATAGAGGTTTCCTGGCTCAAGCGAAACGGAGTAGGAGTACACATAGGATATGTGTGGGACCGAGATTAATACGATATATGATACCGTATTCTATTCTCGCGTCATGTGACATCGGTCGGTTATATGAGATATAGCCAGGTTATCAGATCAAGTGTTGATTCGATAAGTTGTTACATTTGATATTAGTCGGTTATATGTAATATAGCCGGATTATTAAATCAAGTGTTGATTTGATAATTTATTGTATAATTATATATTTGATATATTAAATTACATTAACAAATATTTTGCTCACTTATGATTTCTTTTTTTCACTTGTGTGCATGTGTATATATGTGATATATATTAATGTACAAAGATTTGTGTCATGCTTGATGATACATGATACATGGGTGCATGGGTGTATGAAACTTATACCATGCTTGATATAATCTAGGGTTTATAATTATCTAAGTATTTCAAAAATTGGATGCAAATTTGCCAAGGCTACAAGCTTGTAGAAGCTTATGGATGCATTGACCAAAGTCTTCTCTTTTTGTTTCACTTGTAGATATCTATCAACCCAACCATTATACTAACCATAGTTAAGTCTCTACATGAGTTAGTGTATGACACTAACTCACCCATGGTTCATATTCTCACCTCATGAATTCATTCTCTCTTGCTCATTATTCATCTTCTTCTTCATTGAGAAAAGCTTGCTAGCTTTTAAATAAGTGAGAAAATAATGTGAGAAAATGATTTCTAAAGTGAACAAAATTCCTACTTCATCATCCTCTACTACTTGCCATTTAGTAAAAGGTATTTGCTTCACTAATTCCATAATTAGTGAAGAGATAGCTTGGGTTAGTGTCTCCTCGACGTAGATCATCTTCGGCCTCGAAGTCTTCTAGCAAGCTTGATCCGTATATCTTGTGGAGCCTATCTAGAGTCCGGGAGTTCATGATCGCAGTGAAGGGACGACTACACGGAGCTAATGAACTGAAGGACTGGTCTACAAAGGTTGTATTTCTTGTTCACTTTACTTGCAAATTCGTTTGCATTTCATTCTGTCGGATTTCTAGTATACGATTCTAGGGTTAGGGTTAGCTAGAACGACAAATTTTTGAATTTGGCATGGACGATGCCTCCCGAAACCTTATTGCCGTGCTAGGAAACACTGCAGTGGTATCAGATACATGCTAGAAAATTAGACGGATTTTGTTAAGATTACGAAACCGAAATACTCCAAAACTTGCAACGCCAAAAACTGGTTCCTGTCGATTCTAAAAAGTTGTCAAAAATTTTTTTAAACAAGTACAGAATGTTATATGGGATATATCATGAACAACATGAATATTTCAGGGGGTTTGCTCGGATTTTGGCCGAGGAGAATGAGGTTGTGGCCGGCCACTTTCTAATGTTTTTGCTTGAAATTTTCACTGTGTTCCAGTGACTGGGTTTTGGTGTTTCAGGTGTTGTTTGTTTTTGCTAAGTTTGCTTATGATGTAATCTTACACTATAAGCAATTCGGAGTGTTTCGTATTCGTAATTTTAATATTGTTTCGGGTTATTCACATATTGTATAGGCGAAGTTGAAGAGTTCGATTGAATATCAAAAACCTATTTTTCCAAGTTTAACGTATTTGTAAAAATATGCAAGTAATTCTATGAACCCTCTAGAAGAATGAAACCCTAACTCGACTTTTTGGATCGCGGAACCGCGGTCATACCCTAGTTTTTTCCGCAGTTCCGTGGCGACATTAGTGAGACTTGGGTTTGCCCTTCTACGGTTGGTGCATAGGTACTGTGGCATATTCTGGGTATTATTGAACTTTGCTCAAGTGTTGAGTTGTTGGGGAATTGTGAGACTTTGATGAATCGATCGAAAAGTTTAACGTTCATCCGGGTATCATGTGATGGGATACAATATTTAAAATCCATAAAAGTAGTTATGAGATAACTATTTTGAATGTTATAAATCTAGCAATTTAGTCTCATTTGATCGATTGCCACAGGATTTTGATGTGACCAAAAGTCTGTCGCAATCACGTAGTGTACACGGATACTTGCCGGGTAACATTATTAGATAGCCATGCCCCATAGCCCCCACCAAGTGACTGTAGGAGAACCCCATCGTCAAAAGCATCTGTTCGGGTGCTCGCGACAGCGGTGTTCCGCCTTAGTGCACTTCGTCGACGATATCGAGGGGGTGCATCCGTCTACTAAAGTTTCCGACGAGCATTCGATCAGGATGTCGGGAATCTTGTTGAATTACCTGACTTGATATTGAAAAGTGTTTTCAAGATCGAGAATAAAATACGGGGTTTATAATTGTTAGGCATGTGATGTCTAAGGAATTCATTTGGTTAGGCATGAAATCCAATGTATGAGATATTTTGGGTTTATGATGTCTAAGGTGGTTGCGGATTCCAACTGTTGTAGTTTTTCACTTTCTTTTCTGCTACCGTAAGTGTAATATGTTGTGTATCGCCGGTTTCGGTGCTATACGTCAACGACAATTGGGATACGCATATTTACTTACGTTGATGACATGTGATCTTATGTGTCGATGTGATATGTTATATTGGATCGTCGTGTTTTGAATAACTGGGCGTTTTATGTGAGATGAGAGTTTTTCATTTTCATTTATGTAAAATTCATTGTATGTAATATTCTTTTATTGGGGCACTTCCGGGTTGAGGATGATGTCACCATTGTATATTATTCACTTTTCCGCATTAAGATAGACCCAAGATGGGGAGCACAAGTAACCGGGTTTTAGGGTCCGGTAGGAGACTATCTCGATGAGTCGAGACCGAGTCTCCTAACTCTAGAATTGGTAGGGTTGCTTGCCGCTCTCGTAGGGGTATAGAGATGAGGGTTTGGCTATTCATCATGACCGTGGAATCCGTGTTTTATACATGCTTAATTTAAAACACGGAAATCCTAGTATATCCAATATTTCATATGTTATCTTCTGCTGCTCTGTGATGTGATCACTGTGATATGTTCAGACGAATGCCTATATATTATATATATGAGATATAATTAACATTGCTGCTTTCGTTTTCATATGTGTTGCTTGGAAAGCATAATAAATGGGACTTGAGATTAATGAAATAAAAGAAACCTAAAGAGGTTGTAGAAACTTGTCTCGAAAACTGGTAGCTCTAGTTCTTTCTTTGCATAGTGGTATTCCTTGTAGAATATCTAGCACCTTATTCGATAAGGAAAGAGCCAAGATCCCTTCGCTGGGAGTGACCTTTTTAACGAAACTAGCAGATGCTACAACACTCGGTTTGTCTTTTGATTGCTTCTATAGTTTTTGCTTTGCATAGTGGTATTTGTGAAATATCCCGCACCTTATTCGATAAGGAAAGAGCCGAGATCCCTTCACCAGGAGTGGCCTCTTTAGAAAACTAGTAAAAGCCTCAAAAACACTCCTTTTCAAAATCACTCGATTCTACAACGAGATCAAATTCATTACGCAAAGGGTTTTCTTAAAAACCTGTCGTAGCCCTCTGTCATTTTAGATAAGTATTACTTAGTATTCGTGCTGCGGTAGTTTGGCCTTTGTCAAGGCGTAGTGTTCGGTAGCTAACTAGTGCTTATCTGCATCATAAGATGCGATTGGATTAGGGTATTCGTACGATGTAGTTTGGCCTCCGTCAAGGGTCATGCGGGTAGGTCTAATTTAATCAAGAAATGAACGGGTTGAACTTGACTAGCGCACTATGGGTAGTTAGGCCTCCGTCAAGGTCATAGGACGCTAGGGCCAAAATATTATCGGGAATTTCAAGTGTTGAAATTTGCAATGAGATTGCATACCTTCTATGAGATAGTTGGATCCTGATACCCACTGCGAGTAAGAGTTACTTCTGGGAGAGTTTTACACATCATAATTAGCCGATCAAGTAGGTGTCTAGAAAGGTGTTAACGGGGTTATGCCTCTGGGAAAACGAGGTTTATTTTAATTAGGTCCGTGCGAAAGCACGGGGAACCTCCCTCAAAGTACCAGCACTGGCCTGGCTGAAAGATTGGTGAACTTGTAGGGTGTAATTAATTCTGGCTAGTCTTTCCTTTTAGTGTTTGAAAGAAGATTTGATAAAAACAGTGGGAGCCATCCTGATTAGATAAATTAATAACCAATCTAATCTTGCAAGAGTATACGCCGAGTGTTTTCTTCTCTCTTTCTCTAGGTAGCGACCATGTCATGCCATAATCAAGATAATAATACGGATGTATTGACCGAACCTGCTTGTTATACTGAGCTGGGGAACGTTGGTCTCGCTCCAACTTATAATTGTTATTAGACCGAACAGGAAATAGGGGATTACCAGAATTCCCGTGCCGCCCAAACGAGAAAAGTGCATGATGATGCATCTTCTTCGGGTGTGTTTATTACCGAGAAATGTTTTTCAGTATCCTCTACGTCCTGGGTATGTGATACCGGATCAGGATCCCGCATATGTAATATGTTACATGTGCTACAGAAAGGTAGATAACTGAGATTGAGTGATAAGTTTCAAGAGTTGGAAACGGCGCAATTGTTACAGCCAAGAAGTTGGCAGTTATCACCCTGTATTACCAAATACATTGATTATGAATGAATGTTATTAGATACCGAACCTGATATACAACATCATATCAGTCTCTTTATTTAGTAAAGAAGGATGTAATTTTGTATTGTTGGATAATTTTTTGGACATTTTCTATATCAAGAGTTGATCGGTTCAGGCACGTTATCTAAAAATATATACGTTCTAAATCAAACCACAGTTCTTAACGTATAAAACACACACAAGAGGAAGAGTTCAGAAATGGACGAATCCTTCTTGAGGCATTGTAGACTAGGTCATATCAATACGACCCGACTAACCGAAGTTACATAAAGATGCATATTTAACTCAGTTTGAATTTACATCTTGTGAAACTTGCCAGTCATGTCACAAAGATAAGATGACCATAACTCCATTTACTGGAAACAAAGAAAGAGTTAGTGAACTCTTGGGATTGATATATAATGATGTATGTAGGTTCCTTGTCTACACATATAACATTTCAGAAGATATAAAATATTGTTTTTGGAATTTCATATTAAAATAATATATTTTCCCGAAAACTACCCGATTTGCGAAATTGGGGTTTTCGAAAAAGGGTATAAAAATATACCGATAATGGTGAAATAAATGGAAATTAAAATGATTTATTCATTTAAAAATTTATTTAAAGGATTTGGCATTTTTAAAATTTATTATATGCAGTTTGGATAAAAACCCGATTAGTGCACTGCTAATCGCGATTAAGCCAAATCCGTGTTTTTACAGTATTCCGTGGCTAGTGCACCATGTCATGTTATATTTTGATTTCATGTTGTGTTCTTGTGTTATTTTTGGGTATTATGTGATTTGTTTTTTAAATAAAATAAAAAGAAAATGAAAAGGGTAAAAGGGTAATTAATTGTGAGAGAGAGTTAGAATAAGAGAGGAGAGAGGGAGGGGGCTGGTATATCCTCACCCCATTTTATTTCTTCATCTCCTTCTTATTCTCCATCTACCTCCATGATCACCCCCTAGATCCATCTCCAAAGCTTCTTCAAAATCCTAAACCCCTTTCATTAAAAATGATCACCTCTTCACCCTCTACACTTTGGACCCATCAAAGTTGGATTTTGGAAACATGGGACTTCTATGGTTTTGCTTGGTGGAATTAATGAGGTATAATCCCTTCCATTTAGTTTAGTTATGTATTCCTAGCATTTTAGTTTTGTTTAGAATTCGTTTAGTGATGGATTTGTGATGTTGGAAATTTCAAGAGAGGAACTAAGGCTTGTTTGGATTTGGTGTTGGGTAGTGGCTGCCTACAGGCCTTAGTGTCGACTTTACTGACCAATACCCGGATTTGAAAACAAAACATGAATTTGGAATTTTTCCCGACATCGAAATTTGACAGTTTGTGATAGTATTATGGAATTTGGTATCACCCGAGGCCTTTATAAAAGAAGTTCCCTTAACCATGAGACGTGCAGGCAACCATGAATCACCCTCTGAAACCTGAGCCCTAACCCATTCATCTTGGCCGCAAATTTAATGATTTGGGCCACAATTTACGTCCTGGGTATAACCAAATTGATCCGTGTTTGGTCCATGGCTCTATCTTCAGTAAATTAGACCCCCCATGTATGCAAAATTGGCTAATTTCACCTAGGGTAAAATCTGGGACCATTTTCTTGAGTTGCTGCATAGTTTTGCGACTTCGTTTTAATTTGAGATTTGGTATTTGATATTGTGTTCCGTCATCTGATGTTTTTACGTCAGCGACGGGGGTAGTTTAGTGGTTTTGCAGGCGTAGGCTATAGGTTCTAACCTATAAGCGATTCACATATAGCTTTGGTTTTCATGTTCGATTCTTGATACTATATGACGCATTGGAAATTGTAGGTACCCCCACGTAGACTTTGATACGATGAGGATAAGCGCGACATCATCAACTTCGGCAGGCAAAGACCAGGTGAGTGGATCTATATCCATGGGGGAAGTCGGGTGGATGGCGTATAGCACCCCTGCACACTTTGATGGAAACCGATTTATAGTATATGGTTAAGGAAACCTTTAATAGAAAACTATAGATAGAGTTAAAAGATAGTTAGAGAATCTATATTAGAAATTAAAGGTTAGTTAGAAGTGATATGATACGACTAGTATGTGATGACGGAACTTGAGGATGATATTTGATGATATTGCCGTTTATGGTACTATAGGACTAGATAGTTGATTGATGCATTTTCTGACGTGTATATGTAAAAAGTAACGACAATCAAAAAATTATATTGACCGCAATCAAACTACGGTGTCGGATGTAGTTAATGAATGAGTGCGGATCGTCCACAGGAATTGCACAATTCAATTGTATTTTGATACGTTTGAAATGAAATGTTAAGCAACAATAAACGAAAACATGATTCAAGATGTGATTTGTATTCGAGTGTCACTATTCTTTACTCAAGAATCAAGAAACTATAAACAATCAAGAATCGGTAGTTTTGATAATATTTCCAATCAACAATCAAGAATATAAGAGAGGCTCGTAGGAATCGATCGGATCTTTAGATGTGATGTAATCTAAAGGGTTTCGTGTTCTTGTCCTTCGAAGAATTGATACTAGATCAATGGTGATCGACGAGAGTTAGGGCTTCCTTGATGAAATTAGGGTTTCATCTCTTAACCCTTGTTCTTTCGAGGATACCATTTATATTCTAGCCTCTAGCAATTTCAAGAAACGATCGGAACTCCCCAATCTCGAGCGATGTCGATCAAGAAAGCATCGCAACGAATTGGGTCGTCGATTCTTGAACTTGCTAGGGTTTACAAACTCGTGGGATTCAAGAATCGATTACAAATTTGTTACATCATCATACTAAAGATCGTCTCGACTCCTCGACGAGCGGAGTTTTATTCACACATCACCACAAAGACAATATTAAAGAATTGTAAAGATAACATGATGCGGAATTTAAAGAAAACAAGATAAAAGAATATCACCTTTTATTTAATCAACAATTTCAATACATTCTTTCAAGAATCTACAAGAAGAAGAAATCGATCGTTGACTCAGCTTCGCTCGTCTCCGTGGATCGTGGATCTACTTTGATCTCTTGCCCGATTGAAGATCGGCTCGGCTCATAAAAGGGTTGAAGGCATCTTGCTTGGCTTGCACTCAAGATCTTGAATTGTGGTTGGATTTAGGGTTAGGGTTTCCTACAAGCTCTCTCACTAAACTTGAGGAAGAGGGGATGAAGAAAGAGATTGATTTTTCTAAGCTCTCCAAAGTTGAATCCTCCTTTTAACATGTGAGCCTAGGGTCTTATTTATAGAACTCCCAAACCCTAGGTTTAGGTTTGAATTAGAACTTTCCCTCCCAAAGTTTGTTGAAGAGTTTCTAGAAGGAGTTTGTTAGGAGTTAGCTTAGGGTTTAAGCTTGGGTTTAGGGAAAGTTCTAGAAGTATTAGGCTAGTTTAGGTGTTTGCTGATCTGGAGGAAGTATCTGGAATATTCTGGAAGTTTGTGTGCATTATTGAGCTGTAGCCACTGAAACAGGAGTTTTGGTGAAATTTGAGGAGCTGATGTCCTGGGCCCGCCGCGCAACCGCCGCACAATGTGCCTCTAGGCCGCGCTTCCGCCGCGCATTGTTGGCCTTGGGATCTGTGCCTTCTTCTGCTGCTTGGTACTGCTGTTTGGGCCTTTCTTTGATGTTTATAATTTCAGTTTCCCTTCTGTGTTGATACCAGATTTGAGTTCAGTGAGTTTACGAGCGATTGTAATGGTCGAGCACTGTAATGATCGAGCAAGCTTCTCTTTTCCTGCATAGACTTCGAAACACGGGTTGCAAGATATAGAAAATATGCCATGTAGTGCAATGCAGTCAATTTCCCTAGAAATGCCGGTTTTAAGGTCGAATACATGTAATCTGATATTTTGCGACCGATTTGCTAATATGTGAATTATGAATACCGTACACTTCTATATGGATGCAAATGATGAGGAAATTGCCGGTTAAAATATGCAATATTTTCGACTGATCAAATACCCCCAAACTTAATTTCGATCGTCTCGAGCGAATGTTTTATTAAAACGAGAAGGAGAAAATAAAGAAAGAGAAAAAACTAACTAGCACACTTTCGTAGGCAACACGATTGCACTGAGCACGTGCAACAAGCCTTTAAACCTCTAGGTGTCCCTAGTAGGAGGAGTGTTGTCTCCTGAGGGTTTTCAGCGGATTGCACCCACAAAATCCAATAATAAAAGCAAGATCATGAATATTACATTTAAAGAAGAGAATTGTAAAAGAAAAACTTTGAAAATTAGGGTTTCCAACTAAGCTAGCTTTTCGGTTGTCATGAGCCCTATCTTAATGGTCATGAAAAAATGTCAGAAATCACGTCCTCCCTCAATAAAACATCGTCTTATTCTTCATTCCTATCTTTATTCCAAACATCGATCATATCACCCTGCGTGTGTGTAAAGACATCCCTACACCCGGAGAATTCAATTCAAGCTATCATACCCTTGCCCATCGGCCTCAGTACTTCTTGGCAAACGAGATTGCTTACACACTTTCATGCGACCGTTGATACTTCTTGAGGTACTAACCGACCGATTACTAATGTGCTTGCATGCTTGGTGTATTTTCCTCGTCTTGCACCACCTCAGGCATAGCAGTGACTCCCAGACCAGTTGACCTTGGGGCACTAGGTGAAGAAGCACCCTTTTGCTATATATTTTTATTGCCCTCGGTGATAACAAAACCAGTATCCATTTTTCTCACCACTTTAAAACACATATTTTTTTTTCATACTTTTGGCTTTAAGACAAGAGCATTTCAAGGTATCCTCTACTATCCCAGGCTTCAAGACGTGTGTAAGTGCGAATAGCAGGGTAGCCACGTTCAAAATGTTTGGCTTCCAGAATAGAAACTATTTTTCAGACATATTTTTATCCTCAGATTAGTGACGTCCTTCATCTTACTAACCCTTGGGACAACGGCTCATAACTACTTATTACTAGTTCGTATAAGAAAACTTCTAATTTTCTTGGTTTTCTTAAATTTTTCTAATCTCATGGATGCAATTTTTCACTTTCTAAACTTTCATTATCTTATTTATATACAAAAAAGTGTAAATATTAAAATAATTTTTATATTTGAAATTTTTTTTAAATTTTTATGGGTTTTGAAAATTTTTTCAATTTTTATAGATTTTTAAAAGAAATGTTTTTGTGCTTATGCAGATGATATGCAAATGATGCGAAACTAAGCACAAACCTCCCCCAAACTTGTTTTCAACAGTGTCCTCACTGTTGCCGACAGCTATATCTACAAAACCTGTAACTCTGGGGGGAATTATTAGTGGGGGCAAAATATATAAGTGAAGAACTTCCTCCAAACTTATCTTTCACTCACCTTCATTCAAAAGATGATGCAATGATATACAGGATATGAAGGTGAGACGGAGGAATTTTAATCCAAATAAACTGGCTCTTGTAAGAACAAGAGCTCCTCCGTGGGGCCAGTGGAAAAATACGGCTTTAATCTATGTCCATTTACTTTGAAAACAGTGCCGTTTTTAACATTTTCTACTTCTACTGCCCCGTGCGGGAATACAGACCGCACAACAAAAGGTCCCTTCCAACGAGATCGGAGCTTACCCGCGTGAAGGTGTAATCGTGAATCATAAAGAAGGACTTGTTGACCAGGTAAAAATGTTTTCCTTAAAATGCTTTTATCGTGAAAAACCTTAGTCCTATTCTTTGTGATTACAGCATTATCATAAGCTTCATCGCGGAGTTCGCTTAGCTCGTTAAGTTGCAGCTTCCGAAAGTTGCAAGCAAGGTTTAGATCAAAATTTATTTCCTTTATAGCCCACAATGCTTTATGCTCTATCTCGACAGGTAAATGACATGCTTTTCCAAACACTATCCTATATGGAGACATTCCTAGGTCGGTCTTATATGCAGTCCTGAATGCCCAAAGAGCATCCGTCAATTTGGTCGACCAGTCTTTTCTATTTTTAGCAACAGTTTTCTCCAGGATAAGTTTGATTTGTCTGTTTGAGATCTCAGCCTGCCCGCTTGTTTGGGGGTGATAGGGTGTAGAAAGACGGTGGTTGATTGAGTATTTCCGCATCAGAGTCTCGAAAGACCTGTTGCAGAAGTGTGTCCCATTATCGCTAATGATAGCGCGTGGGTGTCCAAATCGCGAAAATATATTCTCTTTTAAGAACTTAATGACAACTTTCCTGTCATTAGTGCGACATGGAATGGCTTCTACCCACTTTGAGACATAATCAACCGCCAGCAATATGTACAGATTCCCAAAGGAGTTGGGAAAAGGACCCATAAAATCAATGCCCCAAACATCAAACATTTCAACAACCAGAATGGGTTGCTGAGGCATTTCATTCCTCTGGGATATTCTACCCGTATACTGACATTGTGTACAGGTTTTGCAATACTCAAATGCGTCCTTGAATAAGGTCGGCCAATAAAATCCACATTGCAAAACCTTTTCCGCGGTCTTTCTAGGACCAAAGTGACCCCCACAGGCCTGATCATGACAAAATGAAAGAACACTCTTGAACTCTTCATTTGGGACGCACCTGCGAATGATCTGATCAGGACAATATTTAAACAAATAGGGCTCATCCCAGTAAAAGTGTTTTACTTGGGAAAGAAAACGATATTTGTCCTGTTTTGACCAATCGCTCGGTATAAGTCCCGTGGCATGATAGTTCACAATATCCCTGAACCATGGTTCAGCGGATATGCTCAAGAGTTGTTCGTTAGGGAATGAATCATTGATCGGCAGGGTCACAGGGGAAGAAACGATGCGTGAAAGGTGGTCAGCTACTACGTTTTCACATCCTTTCTTATCTTTGATAACAAGATCAAATTCTTGTAACAGTAGGATCCAACGTATTAGACGACCTTTTGCATCTTTCTTCGCCAGAAGATGTTTTAAAGCGGAATGGTCAGTATACACAACTATAGGTGAGCCGATTAAGTAAGGCCTGAATTTTTCCAATGCAAATACAACCGCTAAAAGCTCTTTCTCGGTGGTTGTATAATTGATTTGCGCATCATTCAGGGTCTTACTAGCATAGTAAATCACGTGTGGCATCTTATCGATGTGCTGTCCTAAGACTGCACCTACTGCAAAATCAGATGCGTCACACATCAGCTCAAAGGGGTAGTCCCAATTTGGTGATGATAAAACGGGGGCTGAAGTGAGTGAGTGTTTAAGTGAGTCGAAAGCTGTCTCGCAATCCGAGTCGAAGTGGAAGGTCGTATCCTTGGCCAGGAGTAGTGTTAAAGGTCTAGCAATCTTGCTAAAGTCCTTTATGAATCTCCTATAAAAGCCCGCATGGCCAAGGAAAGAGCGAATATCTTTGACGCTTTTGGGATGAGGCAGGTTTTGAATGACATCTACTTTAGCTCTGTCAACCTCAATGCCTTTCTGTGAAATGACATGTCCAAGGACTATTCCTTCTTGGACCATAAAGTGGCATTTTTCCCAGTTTAATGTCAAGTTCTTCTCTTTGCAACGAGTAAGAACAGCGTCTAGATTCGCAAGGCAATCAGAAAAAGAGTCTCCAAAAATCGAGAAGTCGTCCATAAAGATCTCCAAAAAATTCTCTACCATATCAGAGAATATCCCCATCATACACCGCTGAAAGGTAGCGGGAGCATTGCATAACCCAAAGGGCATGCGACTGTAAGCAAAGGTACCAAAAGGACAAGTAAAAGTGGTTTTATCTTGATCCTTTTTGGCGATGGGGACCTGATTATAGCCTGAGTAACCGTCCATAAAACAATAAAACTCTCGTCCCGCTAAGCGTTCCAGCATTTGATCAATAAATGGTAGAGGAAAATGGTCTTTCCTCGTAGCAGCGTTGAGTTTTCTATAATCGATGCATACACGCCACCCAGTTTGGGCGCGTATTTGAATCAACTCATTCACCTCATTTGTGATAACTGTGATGCCGGATTTCTTAGGAACGACATGTATAGGACTCACCCACTGGCTATCGGAGATGGGGTATATAATACCACTATCTAAGCATTTGACGATTTCTTTCATGACAGCTTCCTTCATGACGGGATTCAACCGTCTCTGTGGTTCTCGGGTCGGTCTGGCATCATCCATCACATGTATATGATGTTCAACTATCAAGGGACTAATCCCTTTGATGTCCGCCATACTCCAACCAAACGCCTCTTTGTTAGATCTCAATACCGATAAAAGGGCATTCTCTTGCTCTGATGCAAGAGAAGCGGAAATGATAACCGGTAATGACTCGTTCTCACCAAGATATGCATATTTCAGGTGAGAAGGTAAAATTTTGAGATCTAACTCAGGCGGAGAAATGATAGAAGGAAGGGTCATAGATTGATTTTTGGATCTACAAAGAAGCTCAGAGCCTGTGAAAGATACAGACTCGGGTGGAGAAAAGTCAGAAGTGCAGGACTCATGTGTAGCTAAAGTGTCCTCACTAAGATCTAGTGCAAAGTCAAACAGAGATGTGCTAATGTCATCGAGATCAGTAAAGCAAAGATCCTCAGCTCCACAACTATCGGGAGCGATCTCATGGACAGAGCACACATCTAAAATATGAGCAGAGGGTTCTGACGGCTGACTTCCAACTTTATAGATATTTAGTTCAATGGTCATATTTCCAAATGATAAATTCATTGAACCATTTCTACAGTTTATAACAGCGTTGGAAGTGGCAAGGAAAGGACGACCTAGAATCACCGGAATTTGGCCCCGGGGGTTTGCTACAGGATGTGTGTCGAGCACAATGAAGTCTACGGGGAAAACAAATTCCCCGACCTTTATTAACACATCCTCTAATTCACCCCTTGGTTTGGTGATAGATCGGTCTGCCATCTGGAGAGTGCAATGAGCAGGTTTCAGCTCTCCAATCCCTAATTGCTCATAGACAGAATAAGGTAACAGGTTAACACTCGCGCCAAGGTCTAAAAGAGCACGATTTATGTTTTTACCCCCAATCGAAATCGATATTGTAGGACAACCTGGGTCCTTTCTTTTCTTTGGAAGCTGGGGTATAAAAGCAGTGCTGATATTATTAGACATAAAGACCTTCTTTGGCACTTGGGTCTTCCTCTTCCTAGTGCACAAGTCCTTAAGAATCTTCGCATAAGCGGGGACTTGTTGAATCGCATCTAGGAGAGGGATATTGATGTTAACCTGTTTGAACATCTCTAAAATTTTCTCCATATGAGGACTCGTTCTATTAGCCCTTAGCCGGTTCGGGTAAGGTGCTTTCGCAATAAGCGCGGGGTCCATCACAGGAGAAGGAAAGGGGGGTAGACGAGGTCCCAAAGGAGGTGTGGGGACCGTCTGTGGAGAACTATAAGGGTTGGGTGAAGGTGTTGAGCCTAAAGGGAAATGGAGAATAGGCTCGTGCGAAGGTGGTTTGGTAGAAGAAGAAGGATCAGAAGGTGAAGTGTGTGTATGTGGAAAAGACTCAGCCGGGGTGTTGATATGATTTTCAGTATTATCAATATCTTCCCCGACATGATTGTTCAGCACTCTTCCCGATCTCAACGTTGTAATGGCATTTACATTGTAATGCCCAGGATTCTGCAGGGGTTGAGAGGGAAGTTTCCCTTTTTCTCTCGCACTCATTTCGGCTTTTAAGCGTGCGATTTCAGCTTCCATCGTGCGAATACTCTCAGCTTGGGACGCTGAGTTTTTCTTTATTTCACTGACGGAAGATCTAACCTCAGTCGAAACATCCATGAAATTTGATAAAAGTGATTTCATGGTTTGAGTGAATTGAGAGAACTCGTCAGAACAGGGCTGCATAGGATTAGACTGTGCAGGAGTGTTGCCCTGATTTTGGAAATTTTGTGACGGGTAGGGGTGCTGAGTGAGTTGTAGGGGTTGCTGTTGTGGTGGAGGAAGAGCCCGTTGAAATTGATTCGTGTTTGGAACCGTGTTTTGAGATTGGTTCTGGTTCCAAGCAAAATTCGGGTGGTTCCTCCAACCCTGATTGTAACTGGAAGAATATGGATCGTTTCGAGGTCTTTGAAATGCGGCATTAGAATGCTCGTGACCTTGAAACGCAGAGTTTAATGGACATTCTTCCGTTAAATGTGACGGATCAGAACAGCACCCACAAACAGTTTTGGGGAGCGACATTGGGTTTAGGGAGGCTGCTGCAAATTTGTGTTCCATAGCGTCGAGCTTCTTTTGCATTGTTGCCATTTCAGCTCGAACACCTATGGACACATCTATTTGGTGTACGCCACCCCTATTCAATGGTTGTGTTCCACTCTCCCAAATTAGTGATTTTTCAGCGAACTCTTCTAAGTATCGCCAGGCTTCCCCGTCATCTTTAGTCATAAATGTACCTTGACACATGTTTTCAAGGCTCTGTTTAGTGCTAGGGTTACTGCCCTCATATATGATTCGGCAAAGCTCCCATCTCGGGATGCCGTGGTGAGGACATTGAACCAATAGATCCTTGAAACGTTCAAAGTATTTTGAAAATGGTTCGGCAGGGAGCTGGGCAAATTGGTTCAGTTCGCTACGGATTCGAGCCGTCTTTTGGACTGGGTAAAATTTCTTAAGGAATGCAGCGATGAATTCTTCCCAATTCGTAATAGAGTGTGCGGTGGTGTTATATAGCCACTTCTCGGCTATATCGCACAAAGTAAATGGAAGAAGTCGTAGACGCATCGCATCCACTGAAAGTTGTGACGTACCCATCATTGCGCATACGTTTTCAAATTTGGTAATGAAAACGTAAGCGTCCTCGGTCTTGAGTCCGTGGTATTTGGGTAAAAGATTGATATACTGGGGTTTAATCTCAAAGTTATCCCCATTGGCTGGTGGTGTGGATAAGCAGGTCGAAAGAGGACCTCTATGTGGATAGCATCTTTCCTGGAGAGAAATGTGGGGTGGAGTAGGATTCTGCGCACCAACGGACGGTGGCAGATTAGGGTTAAAGAAGTTTGATGGATTCGGATCCATCGGTGCGGGTGTGGTAATGGGTAAAGAAAAGGTAAATGGAGAATTATCGACTTCGGAGTCGATAAAAGGTATGCGGACTAAACGGGCACTAGAATCCCGTGTCCAGCCTATCTTGCACTAAAAAGGGTTAGTACAAGTGGCAGCGTTGGCTTATAATTAGGGGTAAAATGAATGCGGTGGTTTCTTTAAAAAGGGACGGATTTTGAAAAAATGATGCGACAAAACAAATGCAGCACACAAACCCTAGAATCTAATGGTCACCTAGGTCTGATCTCTAGACCACTCCGGTCGGTATCCATATTGCTGCACACATACATTGGTACATCCATACTTGTGTATATACACATTGCATACCCATATTGGGGCATATACATATTATACCTACATAGATAACTGGTTTTATTGGGAAATTGGGAACCACATGTTATATTTTAAAAACTGGAATCATTTAAAAGAGCGGTTTTCCCTTAATATGTCATATCACTGTTCCATGTTACATGATATACGGATATGCTTACATTTCTATTATATGTCGCATACATCATGCTCTATGATTTTACGCATTGAGATATGCTGTTTTCATGAGATTTCTGGATTTGAAAACCGTGGACATTTTAAAAGAGATTATGTGTTGTTTTAAAAACCCGGTTTCTCTTGATATGATATTTCAGTGCATCCACCATGCGTTTTCTCGGTTCTGAGACATATGACATGTGAAACCCGATTCGAGGAGCTGGCTGAGGCCGATTGCGGGTGCATGGTGGACCCGGTATGGTACCCGGGGCAAGAAAGGGATGCTGTGTATACAAACGGTGAGCCTGGCAGAGAGAACACTACCTACCGGTGATTGGTTGGGCCTGGCGGATATCCGGAGGATACCGACCGGAGTCGAGAGATGATATGGGCCGATCCGGACTGACGGAGCCCGTGGGCCGATCCAGACTGACGGAACCCGAGAGATATGAGGATTTACGTGTCGATGTTGGACACGAGTTTCATGATGTTTTCGGGTGTGAATGTTAGGCACCCAGGTTCCATGATTTTGATGTGTCGCGAGGGACACTGTTGATTTATATCCCCATACTTACTGGCATACATACATTGATTATGGTTGGATGAGATCTACATGCATACTTACACTGACGATATGGTTGGACGAGATCCACATGCATACTTACATCGATTATATGATTGGATGATATCAGCATACTTATAGACTTCGAGTATATTGTAGGCACATTTGTTTACCCGGTCACCCTAGATATCATAGTATTACCTTTATGATATAGTTGACCTAGGAGTCGTTGTTTATTCGATTTCTATCTGTAGATGTTTTTCTACTAACGAGTTGGGAACTCACCCCCGTTGTGCCACAGTTCTTACAGATTGACCGTATGGATCCGTAGCGGCATCGCTGGCACATAGCTTCATTTGGGTGTTTTTCATTGGTAGGTGGGGCATTTGTATCGTACCCACTCTTGTATTTATATTTCACATTATATCTAGTCAACTACATCAATCAAAATTAGTAAATTGTATAAGTAATGAGACTTAGTGAGATTGTGGTTGCGAGACTTAGAGCGGGGGGTTTTCCGCTACTGGTGGTTTTGATGTCTTACTTATTTCCTTATCTTTTGTGGTGAACTTCGCCGTTGGGCGTCGTATACTTATATATATTGTCTTGTGTGGTTGTGATCCGCCGTTTGGTGAAGAGCTAGCTCCCACTTGGGGATGCCTTTATCATTATCTTGTATATGTGGTTTTGGATCAAAATATACAAAGGAGGTGCTGCCCAAATTTTTAAAAGTCGAAACACGTTTTCAAACTAGTAAATTTCACTTGCATTTTCATGTTCCTTTTCTATGCATTAAGAAAACATGGTTTTATTATACCTTTATTTCAAAACTTCACATCTTTTATTTTCTTAAAAAGGTTTAGATTTCTGGGTTTCAGCTTACTTGAATTACGTTATGCCTTTAGACGTTGTGTGATATAAGTGCTGGTCATGAGCTAATATTCCGGGTCGTGACAACACATGCCAGGACCGGTTCTTTGTACTTCATTACATTCACTGATGATCTCTCAAGATTCGGACATATATTCCTGTTGAAACACAAGTCTGAACCTTTTGAGATATTCAAAGAATATAAGTTAGATGTAGAGTACCAAAAACGGGTATAAGTATTATGTCCTTTGATGAGATAAGTGAGGAGAATACTTGAGAACGGAGATCCTGGACTATTCTAAAGGAGAATGAGATTCTCTCTCAGCATTACTCCTTCGTATACACCACAAGACGTTGGTATATCGGGGCGGAGCAATCTCACCCTATGTGATATGGTGTGCTCTATGATGAGTACTACTTAGTTGCCTATTTCCTTTTGGGGATTATGCACTTGAGAAGTTGCATACCTATTGAATAGGGTTCCAACCAAATCAGGAGCCTACCAATCCATATGAGATATGGTATGGGAAGAGCCAATCTCTTAAGAAAGTTAAGATTTGGGGTTGTCCAGCCTATGTCAAAAGCAAGATCCGGACAAGCTTGAGGCAAGGTCAGTTTTGTGGAAGTTTGTTGGATATCCCAAGCATTAGCAATGGAATATCTTCTACCGCACCGAGGAGCAAAAAGTGTTTTGTTTCTCAGCATGCCATCTTTGGGAAGGGAATTTCTTATGAAGAAATTAGTGGTCATGTGGTAGAACTGGAAGGAGTTCCAGCTATACAAACTGCAACTATTGATTTGGTAGAACCGAAGGATTCAATAGTTCCCGACGAATCTCAGCCTCTCCGCCGATCTGATAGGGTTCCTCACCCACCTGAGAGATACTTCAGTTTTCTCTATGACAGTGGGAGCGAGGATTGCATCATGAGATGATGATCCAACTAGTTTCGAGCAGGCCATCAAGAGTGGAGACTCTATAAGAATGGCTGGACGCTAAGCGATCTGAGATGGAATCTATGTACACCAACAATGTATGGACTTTGGTTGCTTTATCTGAAGGGTTAACAGCAAGTATATCTTGAGAAGATTACTTGGTGTACATGGAAAAGTTGAGACTTTCAAAGCTAAGGCTTGTTTCAAAAGGTTTTCGTCATCGACCAGGTGTGGATAATGATGAAACCTTTTCTAGTCCTTATGCTTAAGTCCATCCGGATCCTACTTGCCATTGCTACATACCATGACTACAATATCTGGCGGTTGGGTGTCATGACTACTTTTCTAAATAGTGATTTAGAAGAGAGCGTCTATAAGTATACAGCCCGAGGGCTTCGTAGACAGTGGGAGCAGCGGAAACGTGTGCAAGTTGCTTTATGGGATAAAACAGGCATCGCGGAGTTGGAACATCTGTTTTGATATGATAGTCAAAGCATTTGACTTCATCAAAATAATAGATGAACCTTGTATATAAAAAAAGGTAGTAGGGAGTATGGTGGTGATCCTCGTATTGTACGTGGATGACATATTCTTGATAGGAAAGGAGTTTCCTATGCTACACTCGGTCAATCTCCTTTTGTCAAAAGGATTCTCCATATAGGATCAAGGTGATACCTCATAAATCATGGGTTTTGGATCTATGAGATAGATCTAGTGGATGTTAGGATTCTCACTAGGTATAGTGAGATGGTATCAATCGATCCTGGGGAGAATCACTAGATAGCTTCCAGGGTGGTAAGGTCGACTGAATGTCAGTCACAGGCATTGTCTTTACCCTCAGTGGAGGGACGATATGTTGGAAGAGTTCCAAGCTAGATACCGTGGCAAACTAGACGATAAAGACTGGATACATTGCTACCAAGGATGCTACTAAAGAGTTAGTCTGGATGTACTCTTGTTCATGAGATGAACTTCGTTCCTACTATTGTGTGACAATGGAGTTGTGTCTTATGCCTATGAACCCCCATCCCATCTGTGATCCAGACATATTCTTAGGCAGTATCACCTGATCATGGAGATGGATGATCTCCAGGGAGATCGAGGTTAAGGAGAGTAGATACAGAGGGCAACACAGCGGATCCACTCATAAAGGCCTATTCCCAGAAGAGACTTTTATGGGATGGTTGAGTATGAGATACTTCAACCACTGCTGACTGTTGGGTATGGGATACTACAACAGATGGCCCTAGTGCAAGTGGGAGATTGTTTGTTATATGTGTGCCTTAGAGTCCATTACTGTACATACGATGTATATTCTAGTGGATGCTTGGACATATATAGGGAGGACTTTCTTGCTCGATATGATAGTATGCAATCTGGTTGCTCTTTATCTTAACATGTATATTGATTGTCTCTATATTAGAAGTTGACAAAGCCCTAAGGATGTGTACTTGACTACCAGGATTATGATGCAGATCATACTAGTGGGGACATGGTAGTCGTCAAGTACATCCTTCAAATGTTCATAGTCGAGTGTGTATCGAGACAGGGCATTGATATTCCAGAGTAGACTAGAGTATAACTTCTCGACCCATATAGACGGGCGATGGATGATCCCATATCCATTGGTGTTTGACATCAGAGATAGTATACGGGTGCTCAGTGGAGACTGGGTACATTGAACGGACTCGCCGAGAACTCCCAGATGGTATTATACCTCACGTCAGGTGGCAGTTCGCTGGTGACACTGGTACAGGTTAGTATGTAGACCCGAGATCGTCATAGAGTCTTGTGTGATTCCTACTGTGCTTTGATTTACACCTTACCACGTTCAAGAGAACGTGAAAAACGGTGGCTTTTGGGTACAGTCCCGAATTACATGGAGGCAATGAGCGATAGGAGGGGTTTCGTCTCTCCCGGTATTAGGAGTTGATGTTGCGCTGTGCTCGATTGGCTATAACAAGAAGTCCCTGGCCAGGGCTGCATCATAGATATACAGGTAAGAGTTATCAGTAGTTTCTCGACCCGTTATGGGCCTCATATCGACACGACTTATCGAGTTACTGGGGTCTGACGTTTACCACCCCTAAATGAGATATGCGACATATCAGACGAAGAGACCGGACTGTACGGTAGTGTTACTGATTGGATTCGCAAGAGTGTGAGCAGGCTTGCTTGTTATCTTCTGATCGCTCAATACTCAGGTAGCCGTTACGTTTAGCAGATTACCTGCGGCTTATGGGTGTTTGGTATGATCATCACCTACTGCCGGCGTATTGACGAGTATTTAGAGTCCTATAGAGAGGTTTCCTGGCTCATGTGAAACGGAGTAGAGCACATATGAGATATGTGCGGGACCGAGATTAATACGATATATGATACCGTATTCTATTCTCGCGTCATGTGACATCGGTCGGTTATATGAGATATAGCCGGGTTATCAGATCAAGTGTTGATTCGATAAGTTGTTGCATTTGATATTAGTCGGTTATATGTAATATAGCCGGATTATTAAATCAAGTGTTGATTTGATAATTTAATGTATAATTATATATTTGATATATTACATTACATTAACTAATATTTTGCTCACTTATGATTTCTTTTTCTCACTTGTGTGCATGTGTATATATGTGATATATATTAATGTACAAAGATTTGTGTCATGCTTGATGATACATAATACATGGGTGTATGAGACTTATACTATGCTTGATATAATCTAGGTTTTATAATTATTGAAGTAATTCAAAAATTGGATGCAAATTTGGCAAGGTTACAAGCTTGTAGAAGCTTATGGATGCATTGACCAAAGTCTTCTCTTTTTGTTTCACTTGTAGATATTTATCAACCCAACCATTATACTAACCTAGTTAAGTCTCTACATGAGTTAGTGTATGATACTAACTCACCCATGGTTCATATTCTCACCTCATGAGTTCATTTTCTCTTGCTCATTATTCATCTTCTTCTTCATTCAGAAAAGCTTGCTAGCTTTTAGATAAGTGAGAAAATAATGTGAGAAAATGATTTCTAAAGTGAACAAAATTCCTACTTCATCATCCTCTTCTACTTGCCATTTACTATAGGGTGTTTGCTTCACTAATTCCATAATTAGTGAAGAGATAGCTTGGGTTAGTGTCTCCTCGACGTAGATCATCTTCGGCCTCGAAGTCTTCTAGAAAGCTTGATCCGTACATCTTATGGAGCCTCTCTAGAGTCCGGGAGTTCATGATCGCAGCGAATGGACGACTACACGGAGCTAATGAAGTGAAGGACCGGTCTACAACGGTTGTATTCCTTGTTCACTTTATTTGCAAAGTCGTTTGCATTTCATTCCGTCAGATTTCTAGTATACGATTCTAGGGTTAGGGTTAGCTAGAACGGAAAAATTTTGAATTTGGCATAGACAATGCCTCCTGAAACCTTGCTGTCGTGCTAGGCAACCCTGCACATACAACCAGCTAATATCAAATATAACAACCTATTGAATCAACAATTGATCCGAAAACCCGCCTGTATCACATATAACCGTCCGATATTACATATCGCGAGAATAGAATGTGGTATCACATACGCACATTAATCTCGGCCCCACACATATCACATATATGCACCTACTTCATTTTGCATGAACCAGGAACCATCAAACACCCACAAGCCGCAAGCGGTCTGCTAAACGTAACGGCCACCCGGGTATTGAGCGATCAGAAGATCAACAAGCAAGCCTGCTCATACTCCAGTGAATCCAATTAGTAACACTACCGTACAGTCCGGTCTCTTCGTCAGATATGTCGCATATCACAGCCTGGGGGTGGTAAAACGTCAAACACCAATAGCCTGATAAGTCTTGCTGATGAAAGGTCCATAACGGTTCGAGAAACTACTGATAAAACTTACCAGTAAATCTCAGCAATCCTGGTCAGGGATTTCTTGTTATGGCCAATCAAGCATAGCGCAACATCAACCCCCAATACCAGGAGATACGAATCCCCTCCTATCGCTCATTGCCTCCATGTTACTCAGGACTGTACCCAAAATCCACCATTTTGCACGATCTCTTGAACATGGTAAGGTGGAAATCAAAGCACAGTAGGAATCACACAAGACTCTATGACGATCTCGGGTCGACAGACAAACCTGTACCAGTGTCACCAGAGAACTGTCACCTAACGTGAGGTATAATACCATCTGGGAGTTCTCGGCGAGCCCGTTCAGTGTACCCAGTTTCCAATGAGCACCCGTATACCTTCTCTGATGTCAAACACCAATGGATATGGGTCAAGAAGCGCATACGCTAGTCTACTCTGGAGTATCGATGCCCCGTCTCGATACTCCCACGACTAGGAACATTTGAAGAATGTACTTACCGACTACCTCTGCCCCACTAGTATGATCTGCATCATAGTCCTGGTAGTCAAGTACTCATCCTAAGGCTTTATCAACATGTAATAGAGAGACAATAAGTGTATATGTTAAGATAAAGTGCAACCAGATATCATACTTTCATGTCGAGCAAGAAAGTCCTCCCTATATATGTCCAAGCATCCACTACAATATACATCGCATGTACAGTAATGGCCTCTAGGGCATACATATAACTAACAAATACACACGACACGAAGTGAACATCTGGAGTAGGAGAAAGTGGTTACCGCAATGCGGTAACGCAATTAACTGCAGGGGCTTGTGCCTGCAGGGAAGAGCATTCCCACAATAAAAAACCCCTTATAACGAGGGGGGATCTGACGAAGTCTGCTACAATGGCCACATCCGTCCAGACCTCCGATACACGGTGCCAGAAGTCAACTTGGCATCTTCGGAGAAGTGGACGGATAAATCCAAATAGCATCTTCCCCAAAATTCAGGCAAGACGTTTGTCTTTCCCGGCTTTCGGCAGTAAACAGATTCTGGCACATCCGATGGGACCTTTTCCTTTTTCCACTCCAAACTTCGTGTGCCGTGTTCATAAATGAATTGCGGTTTAATATGGTTGCCTTTAGATTAAAGGTACTATGATTTGGTGTCTTGCTCCGTGCAGAAGAGAAGATGACGTCGATGGCTTCCAACTGCACCAATTGCAGCAACAACTACCACTCCGTCCCTGTTGGAGGAGTGACTTATGGTCCCCAAGTGGCCTCCATCTTTGCGACGCCAGTGGAACAGGTGACTCAGGCCACCACTGGATTGTTCTTCAGGACCATGCTCCCGCCAATGAGCTTCAATACTTCAATGCCATAACAAGAAGCTTCAAAGAAGTCGGTCTTCGATCGGCTTGCAACTACCACGGCCCCCTTCAACGGGTCGTCCAATTCAAATGCCTCAGTCTTTAACAGGCTGGGCCAAGGCTCCAGTGGGCCCGTAAAGTGTCCTGCAATACCTGAAGGGGTTATCCCGAAGCGAATAGCCATTCCAGCTCCGGTAGACGAAGTCGTCAAAAGAGCTTCTCCTGCTAAGAGATCGGTCTTCGCAAGAATGACCGTTCCAACTCCTGCTACGGGTGAGATCGTTACAAGTGCTTCCCCTATTTGAAAGTCAGTCTTTGGCAGGTTAGATGTTCCCTCTCAACGGATGTCAGTGTTCGACAGGTTGGCACCAACAGTAGCCTCTCATCAAAGCAGGGGGCATGACGAGGTCGCTTCTACAATTGAACCATTCCCATCTGCACGACATGCTCGATGTCGCCACTGGCGTCGAGTGAGGAAATCTGGGGGCAGTTCCCCCTCTGGACTTACCCCACTAGCTCCAATGGTGGAAATTGATGCTACTATTCCAACTGGGAACAGCTTTGAGCTACTTAGGAGGGTGCTCAAGAACTCTCCAACCGCCATACTGAAGAAGTCTCCATCGTCTGTTGAAAACACAACATAGGTGAAGCCGGAACAGCCTTCTCAGCGGTTATCCTCCATGATCCATAGAGTTTGGTGGAAAGTCCAAGACTCTATAATTGATAAAGATTACTCTAGCCGGCTGAAGAAGACGAAGGCTCGGCAAGAGGAGGACTATCCAACCGCCATACCACGAAAGGTATCATCTGCAGAGGTGCCTGCCGCAACGGCCCCTTTAACCTCGGCCTCCCAAAAAAGAGAAGGCCTGAGAATCTCCCACCACTGGCGGCAAATATCAAAGACAGTGGAGCTAAACGCCCCAAGTCTGGGGGCATGGTTGTGCATACCATCTACATGGTATCCGGAAATGAGGATAGTCGTGCTTTTGTGAGTCATTGACTACTTACATGGTCTGTAGCGAAAGCTCATGAGCAACAATAAAAGATCTAGGAAATGTCGACAAGAATGGCCGTACTTACTAGGCAGAAAGAAAAACCGGAAGGATCGCCGGAACAACGCCAGGAGCAGGATACCGACACCGAATTCCTATGGAGGGTTCTTGAAAAGAAAGATAAAGAGGCCGCGGAACAAGCTGCTAATATAAAACAAATGGCGCTTCTGTTCCAAGACATGGTTGGGATGATGATCCAGCCGGATCCTCCAGCTGAAAACCCTCCAATAATCATTGAAGACCACAGAGGGGAGACATCAAACTCTCCTAGGGCTTTATCAACAGCCAAGGAGGAGACGATCTCCAAAGCTACCCTTGATGACTACATAGCTCAACAAATAAGAGCTCATCAAGCGAACGAAGCGGCATGCCAGGTCGTTAGAACTGGGCGACCTTACCTAGGCTGGTACGACCAAATTAAGTACCCGCCAGGATATACGATCCCCAAATTCCATGTGTATAAGGAGACGAGCAATCCGCATAAGCACGTTGCACAATTCAGAGCTTTGTGCGGTAATACTGGGGGCGATGACAAACTGTTGCTTTGTCAGTTTGTTGGTAGCTTGTCAGAGACGGCATTTGAATGGTACTCCGAGCTCTCAAATGACTCTGTCAATACATTTACGGAGATGGAACTACTGTTCACACAGCGGTTCGCAAGCGCAAGCGAGCGCACCCCAATCACGGCATTAATCAACGCCAGAGTGAAACCGGGAGAAACCTAGGTTCAATACGCAATTCGGTGGTGTAACCTATGGTCAAAGTGTGAACAGCGCATAGAAGAAGCTCCTGCTGTGGGCATGTTCGTGGGGACCCTTGATCCCAGGCAACTATATCCCAGTTTATGATGTTCTTCAAGCCGATCACCTTCCAGGCCTTGATTGAAAAACTGGCCCAAATGGACCAGATGGGCCATAGGCCGTCCTCTTCAAAGACAGATCTTCGGAATGAAAAGGGCAAAGGGAAAGCGACCTTCGTCGCCAACGCTCAACAACAACTGAGTGACCCAAAACCGGTTATTCGCCAAAACAACAGACTGCGAGCCCTCGAAAAGAAGTTGAGATGTCCTTACTCGTTTCCCCGGGATAAAACAAGGAGACTATTCGAACTAGCGGTGCGCAACAGGCTCATCACTCTGCCGGATCCGAGACGCCCACTGCAATCGGGTGATGTCAATAATCCCAATTACTTCCCATACCACCGAATAGTGGGCTACCCAATCGACGATTGCTACATCTTTAAAAACTGGGTCGAAGAACAGTACCAACAAGGCAAGTTCAAGTTGTCCGAAAACTGGAAGGTAAACCAGCCGCAGCAGCACGCTCCTAAAAAGGTGGATACACCGGGGGCATTGTGCTCATTTGTGGAAAAAGCTCCGTGGAAAGTGGTCCTTTCAGCTAAAACTAAAAGAATACTGATGGATCTTCAAGCATGTCTGGCGATTAGGTGGAAAAGCCCGTTGGAGCCTGATATTATTGACGGAATGCTGAAACCGCGCCCAACGCCAAAAGTTGGTAACGATGGAAAAAACCTCCAGGCTAAGCCTTCAAAGTCTTCAAAGAAAAAAAGAAGGCCAAGAAGCCCGTCCAGCTCAACGGCAATCATTCGGGTCTACAGAAATACATCGATGTACTAGAGGAATACATCCAAGAGGCACGGACCCCAGTCACACTGGAAGATTTCTTCAAACATGTCCTTGAGAACGTAAACAGTGATATTGATGAAGGAGACGATTCTTCGGAAGAACACGAGAATCATGTAGCGAGTTGCCACATGATCTCTCACTCGTCGATAAATAGCAAAGAAGCTCCTGACATAGAGAAACCGGGGGTAGGTCCAGAGCCAGAATCCATGGAACCGTCAGATGACCTCATCGATAAGCTGCCGAACGAAGCTCTTCAAAAGAGCAAAGCTGATCGAGAACGTGAAGCGGCCATTTACGAAAAAGCCAAGTGTCGGTGTCAGGACGAAAAATCTTCGGTAATGAGAAGTCATAAAGTACCCCAACCGGATCGAAGCGGGCCTGCCACCAGCAAGAGCAGAATCGAGATAAATAAGCAGTTCACCAAAGCTCTGTCAATAGGAATGAAGCTGCCACCTTCCGAAGAAAATACTGAAAGGTTCCTAGGCACCCTATAGTGGTCTCACAAGGCATCGAACATGCCAATTTAAAATTTTTGGTGCCGAGAAACCCTAGACTACGGATCTTAAACTAGATGTTTAGGCGAAATGAAAACATAGTTAACACTTAACTACTAGGATACGGAAATTACAACCTTTGTAGATCCGGATATCCACCTCCACGGCTCCGCAACGAAGTCTTCTCGCTGTACATCATGAATCCTAGACTCCTCCGTCGGCTTCATCGGGAAAACAAGCGGAATAGATCGTCGGCTTTGTGTCAAAGACGATCTACGTCGAGGTTGCACAAACTCAAGCTCCGACTTCACAAACTTGTGAAACTTGTGAAGTAAACACCCAAAACAACTTGGCAAGAGGTAGAGGGTGAAGAAATAGGAGGTGGGTTCACTTTAGAATTGGATTTATCTCACTAGATCTCAAGTTGCCATTGTTGTAGCAAGCTTGAAGAAGAAGAAGAAGATGAGCTCAAGAAAAGAATATGATAAGTCTTGTGATAAAAATAAATTTAAATCAAATACTTATCATAACTTGAACTAGGGTTAAATGTAGAGAATTAACCATGGTCACTTGGATGGGTTAGGGTTAAGCATGAAGATAAGGATGGTTAGCAAAGTCAAAGCTTCATGAAGCTTCAATATAAAACAAATAAAGCCACCATTCTTATCTTAATCCATTTCAAATAAATAAATAAACTAATAAATAAATAAATGAATATGCAAAACCCTAATTATCAAATTAACCATGGATTAATTCTATAAACTTAACTATATGATCAAGTATCATCAAACATGATACAAAGATGTGCACGAAAGTATATCACATATACAATGTGCAATCCATGTGAGAAAAAATCCGTTTAAAGTGAACCAATACTAGTTAATGCAATGCAATATATCAAATATATAATTATGCATTAAATCATTAAATCAACACTTGATTCAATGATCCGGTCATGTCGCACATAACCGACTAGTATTCAATGCATCGATTTATCGAATCAATGATTCGATAACTAGGTCATATCGAATATAACCAATCGAAACATATATCGCGAGAATGAAATGCGGTATCACATACACGCATTATTCTTGGTCCTGCACACATCTCATATGCGCTCCTATTTCGTTTCGCTTGAACCAGGAAACCTCTGTGTAGGACTCTAAAGACTCGTCAATACGCCGGTAGCAGACGATGATCATATCAAGCACCCACAAGCCGCAAGCGGTCTGCTAAACGTAACGACCACCCGGGTATTGAGCGATCAGAAGATCGACGAGCTAGCCCGCTCACACTCCCGCGAATCCGACCAGTAACACTTACCATACAGTCCGGTCTCTTCGTCTGATATGTCGCGTATCAAGTCTAGGGGTGGTAAACGTCAGACCCCAATAACCCGATAAGTCATGCCGATGTGAGGCTCGTAACGGGTCGAGAAACTACTGGTAACACTTACCAGCAAATCTCTGATCAGCCCTGGCCAGGGACTTCCCTGTTACGGCCAATCGAGCACTGCGCAACATCAACCCCCAATACCGGGAGAGACGAAACCCCTCCTATCGCTCATTGCCTCCATGTGATTCGGGACTGTACCCAAAGACCATCGTTTTGCACGCCCTTATGGACGTGGTAAGGTGGAGATCAAAGCACAGTGGGAATCACACAAGACTCTATGACGATCTCGGGTCTACAGACTAACCTGTATAAGTGTCACCTGAGAACTGCCATCTGACGTGAGGTATAATACCATCTGGGAGTTCTCGGCGAGTCCGTCCAGTGTACCCAGTCTACACTGAGCACCCGTATACCATCTCTGATGTCAAACACCAATGGATATGGGATCATCCATCGCCCATCACATGGGTCGAGAAGCGTATACGTTAGTCTACTCTGGTATATCGATGCCCCGTCTCGATACACCTACGACTAGGGACCTTGAAGGATGTACTTATGGACTACCATGTCCCCACTAGTATGATCTGCATCATAGTCCAGGTAGTCAAGTACAAATCCTAAGGGCTTTACCAACATGTAACTATAAGACAGTATAAAGAGACTAGTGTACATGTTAAGATAAAGAGTAACCAGATAGCATACTATCATGTCGAGCAAGAAAGTAATCTCTATATATGTCCAAGCATCCAATATAATATACATAATCTGTACAATACTGGCCTCTAGGGCATACATACAACTAACAATCTCCCACTTGCACTAGGGCCAGCTGCTGTAGTATCTCATACTGAGCATCCCGAAGAGTCTCTCAAACTGTATCTGGGGAATGGCCTTCGTGAGTGGATCCGCCGTGTTGTTCTTCGTGTCAACTCTCCTGAACTCGATCTCCCGGCGATCAACTATCTCCCGGATCAGGTGATACCGCCTCAGAATATGCCTGGATCGCTGATGGGACCTGGGTTCCTTGGCCAAAGCCACCGCTCCATTGTTATCGCAATACAAAGGTATTGGATGCTCAATGGATGGAACCACTCCAAGTTCAGTAATGAACTTCTTGATCCAGACAGCCTCTTTGGCAGCATCGTCGGCAGCGATGTATTCAGCCTCCATCGTCGAGTCTGCCACGGTTTCCTGCTTGGAACTCTTCCAGCTAACCGCCCCTCCGTAAAGGGTAAAGACAAAGCCCGACTGCGACTTAGAGTCGTCCTTATCACTCTGGAAGCTGGAATCGGTAAAGGACTCCACTTGGAGTTCTCCGTTACCATACACCAAGAACATATCTCTAGTCCTTCGCAAGTACTTGAGAATGCTCTTCACAGCTGTCCAGTGACTCTCTCCAGGATCAGCTTGATACCTGCTCACTACACTTAGTGAGTATGCTACATCGGGTCTGGTACATAGCATCGCATACATGATAGAGCCTACTGCCGAAGCATAGGGTATCCCTTGCATGCGAGCTCTCTCCAAATCAGTCTTAGGAGACATCTCTTTGGAGAGAGTGACTCCAGAGATCGTGGGCAAGTTCCCACGCTTGGACTCTTCCATACTAAACCTCTTTAGTATGGTGTCAATGTACCTGGATTGGGACAATCCCAAAATCCTTTTGGATCTATCTCTATAGATCCTAATTCCCAATATGCAGGAGGCATCACCAAGATCTTTCATTGAGAATCTTTGTGATAAGAAGAGCTTGACCGATTGCAGCATAGGAATATCATTTCCTATCAAGAGTATGTCGTCCACGTACAATACGAGGAAGACAACCTTACTCTCTGCTACCTTCTTGTAGATACAAGGTTCATCTGGATTTTTGACCAAATCAAACTCTTTGATAACGACGTCAAAGCAGATGTTCCAACTCCGCGATGCTTGCTTTAATCCATAAATGGATTTAAGCAGCTTGCACACCTTCCCGCTGCTCCCACTGTCTACGAAGCCCTCTGGCTGAGTCATGTACACGCACTCTTCTAAATCACCATTTAGAAAGGCGGTCTTAACATCCATTTGCCAGATTTCGTAGTCATGAAAGGCAGCAATGGCAAGCATGATTCGGATGGATTTAAGCATAGCCACTGGAGAAAAGGTCTCGTCATAGTCCACACCTGGTCTTTGACGAAAACCCTTTGCTACAAGTCTAGCTTTGAAAGTCTCCACTTTCCCATCTACACCAAGTTTCTTCTTGAAGATCCACTTGCTCCCAATGGGTTTTACCCCTTCAGGAGCAACTTCCAAAGTCCATACTTTGTTGGTGTACATGGAATCCATCTCAGACCGCATAGCATCCAGCCATTTCACTGAGTCCCCACTCGTGATGGCCTGCTCGAAGCTAGTTGGGTCATCATCCTCCATGATGCAATCCTCGCTGCCACCGTCCATGAGAAAACCGTAGTATCTCTCAGGTTGGCGAGGAACCCTACTAGATCGGCCGAGTGGCTGGGGTTCATCGGGAACTATGGAATCCTCGGGTTCAACCAAATCTTCTGTTGTAGTCTGTATCGCTGGAACCTCTTCCAGTTCTACCTCAATGCCACTTATCTGTTTCATAAGAAAACCTTTTTCTAAGAAAGTGGCATGTCGAGAAACAAACACCTTTTGTTCCTCGGGGTGGTAGAAGATATACCCTTGTGAATTTTTGGGATATCCTACAAACTTACATAAGACAGATCTTGCCTCGAGTTTGTCCGGATTTTGTCTTTTGACATAGGCTGGACAACCCCATATCTTAATATAATTAAGATGTGGTCTCTTCCCTTTCCATATCTCATATGGAGTGGTAGGCACTAATTTGGTAGGAACTCTATTCAATAGGTCCATGGCTGTCTCAAGCGCATGTCCCCAGAAGGAAATAGGTAACTCAGCTGTACTCATCATTGAGCGCACCATATCTAATAGGGTGCGGTTTCTCCGTTCAGATACACCGTTGTGCTGTGGTGTATAAGGAGGAGTCAGCTGAGAGAGAATCCCATTCTCTTTTAGGAAGTCCAGGAATTCATTGCTCAAGTATTCCCCTCCTCGATCAGATCGTAGGATTTTAATACTTTTTCCGGTTTGGTTCTCGACTTCTTGTTTATATTCTCTAAATTTCTCAAAAGCTTCTGATTTGTGTTTCATCAGGAACACATATCCGAATCTAGAGAGATCGTCAGTGAATGTAATGAAGTACGAAGAACCATCCCTAGCATGTGTAGACATGGGACCGCATACATCACTATGTATCTGTCCTAAGAGTTCGGTAACTCTTTCTCCGTGTCCCGTAAACGGAGTCTTGGTCATCTTGCCTTTGAGACATGACTGGCAAGTGTCATAGGATGAAAATTCAAACGGATTTAAATATCCATCCTTATGCAACTTAGCTAGTCGTGTCGCATTGATGTGACCCAGTCTACAATGCCACAAGAAGGATTCGTTCAATTCTGAACTCTTCCTCTTGTGTGTGTTTGTTATGCTCAGAACTGTTGATTGGTTTAGAACATAAATGCCATTGCACAACGTGCCTGATCCAACCAACTTTTGGTTATGGAAAATGTTCATAACATTGTCCTATAATACAAAATTATATCCCTCTTTACTTAATAAAGAAACCGATATAATGTTGCATATCAGGTTCGGCATGTAATAGCATTCGTTCAGAACCAATGTATTACCAGTTGGTAATACAAGGTGATATTCCCCGACAGTCTTAGCTGCAACAATTGCACCATTTCCAAATCTAATGTCTTTATCACCTTCCCCAAGTTCTCTACCTTTCCTTAGCCTATGTAACTGATTACATATATGGGATCCCGACCCGGTATCCAATACCCAGGACGTAGAGCAAATGGAGAAACAGTTCTCAGTAACGAACACACCCGAAGAAAATGCATCAACATGTACTTTCTTCAATCGGGTGGCATGAGAATCCTGGTATTCCCCTATATCCTGTTCAGTCCTATAACTCTTATAGGAAAGAACGGAACCAACGTTCCCCAGAACAGTATAACATGCGGGTTCGGTCAATACATTCATATTATTATCTTTATTAGGGCAAGAAATGGTCGCTACCTGGAGAGAGAGAGAAGAAAACACTTTAGCGTATGCTCGTGCAAGATCAGATTGGTTATTATCTTATCTAATCAGGATGGCTCCCACTGCTTTTTATCAAATCTTCCTCCAAACCCTAAAAGGAAAGACTAGCCGGGATTAATTACACACTACAAGTTCGCCAATCTTTCAGCCAGGCCAATGTCGGTACTTTGAGGGAGGTCCCCCGTGCTTTCGCACGAACCTAATTACTGTAAACCTCGTTTTCCCAGAGGCGTAACCTCGTAAACACCTTTCTAGACACCTACTTGATCGGCTAATTGTAATGTGTAAAACTCTCCCAGGAGTAACTCTTACTCGCAGTGGGTATCGGGATCCAACTATCTCATAGAAGGTATGCAATCTTATTGCAAATTTCAACACTTGAAATTCCCGACAATCTTTTGCCCCTAGCGTGCTATGACCTTGACGCATGCCAAACAACCCATAGTCCGCTAGTCAAGTTCAACCCGTCATTTCCTGATTGAATTAAACCCACCCGCACGACCTTTGACGCATGCCAAACAACGCCGTGCGAATACCCTAATCCAATCGCATCGTATGCTAGCAAATGAGCACTAGTTAGCTACCGTACACTACGCCTTGACGCATGCCAAACAACCGCAGCACGAATACTAACTAGTACTTATCTGAAATGACGGAGGGCTACGCAGGTTTTCATAAAACCATAAGTGTAATGAACTTGATATCGTTGTAGAATCAAATGAAGTTTTGAAATGGAGTGATTTTGAGGCTTTGCCAGTTTTGCTAAAGGGGTCACTCCCGGCGAAGGGATCGTCGGCCCTTTCCTCGTCGAATGAGGTGCGGGATATATCATATATATCGCTATGCAAAGCAAAAACCTAAAAGCAGTCAAAAGCAAACCGAGTGTGTAGCATCTGCCAGTTATTGCTAAAGGAGTCACTCCTGGTGAAGGGATCTCGGTCCTTTCCTCATCGAATAAGGTGCGGGGTATATCATATATACCGCTGTGCAAAGCAAGAACTGTAGCTACCTGTTTTATTTTAAAATTCGATTCTACAACATCTTAGGTTTCTTATCTTTCATTAATCACATTAATGAAGTCCCATCATTTAAATACCTAAACATCACAGATAGATATGACGTACACTTATGCCATCCGCATTCGCCTTGATGTCCCCTCGTGCACCGTTAGGTTAGGTAACTAACGACAGAGCAGGGCAGGGCTAGCGCGGGTGTAAAACATAAGTAACGTCTATATAATATATCATATATACTATATACTATATCCATCACAGAGTCACAACACAGATATCGCAGCAGAATAAACATATGAAATATTGGATATACTAGGACGTCCGTGTTTTCAATACGAGCCAGTATAAAACACGGATTCCACGGTCGTGATGAATAGCCAAACCCACACCCGTAGACCCCTACGAGAGCGGCAAGCAACCCTGCCAATTCTAGGGTTAGAAGACCCGGACTCGACTCCTCGAGTTGGTCTCCCACTGAACCCCAGAACCCGGTTACTTGTGCTCCCCTCCTTGGGTCTATCCTAATGCGGAAAAGTAAATAATATACAAAAGGTGACATCTTCCGCTACCTGGAAGTGCCCCAAATAAAAGAATATTACATACAAGTTTTTACATGAATGAAAATGAAAAACACTCATCTCACATAAAAACCCCCCGGCTATTCGAACATGACGATCCAATATAACATATCCAGCAACACATAACATCACATGTCATCAACGTAAGTAATTATGCATACCCCAATTGTCGTTGACGTATAGCAACGAAACCGGCGATATGAACATACTACACTTACGGTCACAGAAAAGAAAGTGTAAAACTACAACAATTGGAATCCGCAACTACTTTAGACATCACATGCCTAACAGTTACAAACCCCGCATTTTAGTCTCATTATCGAAAACTCTTTTCAATATCGTATGGGACTAAACTGCTAGATTTATAACATTCATCCAGTTATCTCATAACTGTTTGTGAATTCCAATTATTGTATCCAATCCCGGATAAATAGAATATATTAAACTTTCCGATCGAACACTCGAACACCCAAGTTTTCCCGACACCGATCAACACATGAAATAGGTTCAAAAACATTCACTTCATGCCTCAGTACCAACGGTCCAGCCATAGAAGGGTCAAGCCAACGCCTCACATGTGGCACGCCGTACTGCCCCAAACCCGAAGGTTCAAAGGGCAGTTCAAGACGGTCACATAATCGAGTTAAGGTTTGTTGTCTTCTAGAGGGACCATCGCGTTACTTGCACTACTTCGAACTTCTTTTAACCACAGAAAAATCCAACACTTGGAATTTTCCGGCAAGGGAAAAGTTGGGTATTTGTATCCGGTCAAACATTTTAACATATTCTACAGTTATCTGGAAAAACCACAAAGACGAAATTTGATAATCCGATCGAATCTTTGATTCCCAATACAACCCTAGAATACTCTTCTGTAGAGTCATAATAAAAATGTCCCAGAAAATATAGCATTATATTACAAGAGTTACTGTGCAGAAATAATTATTCAAGGGAACAGTACGGCCGCGGAAGCGCCGCACATGCCTAGCATGTGCCGCGTTTCCGCGGTGGAAAAGTCGAATTAGCCCCTCGTATTTCACAGTAATTCTAATAACACCCTGCTTGATTTTCTACATATTTTTAATTGACAAAAATCCCATTTTTTAGAAAAAGTCCAGAGAGCATTTTAAGGTTTTGGATTTCGGTTCGATCGGGTTTCAAACGTCGTCGGGACTTCGCCTAAGGATCTAGCTAGGCTCTGATACCAGTGAAAGGTTCCTAGGCACCCTATAGTGGTCTCACAAGGCATCGAACATGCCAATTTAAAATTTTTGGTGCCGAGAAACCCTAGACTACGGATCTTAAACTAGATGTTTAGGCGAAATGAAAACATAGTTAACACTTAACTACTAGGATACGGAAATTACAACCTTTGTAGATCCGGATATCCACCTCCACGGCTCCGCAACGAAGTCTTCTCGCTGTACATCATGAATCCTAGACTCCTCCGTCGGCTTCATCGGGAAAACAAGCGGAATAGATCGTCGGCTTTGTGTCAAAGACGATCTACGTCGAGGTTGCACAAACTCAAGCTCCGACTTCACAAACTTGTGAAACTTGTGAAGTAAACACCCAAAACAACTTGGCAAGAGGTAGAGGGTGAAGAAATAGGAGGTGGTTTCACTTTAGAATTGGATTTATCTCACTAGATCTCAAGTTGCCATTGTTGTAGCAAGCTTGAAGAAGAAGAAGAAGATGAGCTCAAGAAAAGAATATGATAAGTCTTGTGATAAAAATAAATTTAAATCAAATACTTATCATAACTTGAACTAGGGTTAAGTGTAGAGAATTAACCATGGTCACTTGGATGGGTTAGGGTTAAGCATGAAGATAAGGATGGTTAGCAAAGTCAAAGCTTCATGAAGCTTCAATATAAAACAAATAAAGCCACCATTCTTATCTTAATCCATTTCAAATAAATAAATAAACAAATAAATAAATAAATGAATATGCAAAACCCTAATTATCAAATTAACCATGGATTAATTCTATAAACTTAACTATGTGATCAAGTATCATCAAACATGATACAAAGATGTGCACGAAAGTATATCACATATATAATGTGCAATCCATGTGAGAAAAAATCCGTTTAAAGTGAACCAATACTAGTTAATGCAATGCAATATATCAAATATATAATTATGCATTAAATCATTAAATCAACACTTGATTCAATGATCCGGTCATGTCGCACATAACCGACTAGTATTCAATGCATCGATTTATCGAATCAATGATTCGATAACTAGGTCATATCGAATATAACCAATCGAAACATATATCGCGAGAATGAAATGCAGTATCACATACACGCATTATTCTTGGTCCTGCACACATCTCATATGCGCTCCTATTTCGTTTCGCTTGAACCAGGAAACCTCTGTGTAGGACTCTAAAGACTCGTCAATACGCCGGTAGCAGATGATGATCATATCAAGCACCCACAAGCCGCAAGCGGTCTGCTAAACGTAACGACCACCTGGGTATTGAGCGATCAGAAGATCGACGAGCTAGCCCGCTCACACTCCCGCGAATCCGACCAGTAACACTTACCATACAGTCCGGTCTCTTCGTCTGATATGTCGCGTATCAAGTCTAGGGGTGGTAAACGTCAGACCCCAATAACCCGATAAGTCGTGCCGATGTGAGGCTCGTAACGGGTCGAGAAACTACTGGTAACACTTACCAGCAAATCTCTGATCAGCCCTGGCCAGGGACTTCCCTGTTACGGCCAATCGAGCACTGCGCAACATCAACCCCCAATACCGGGAGAGACGAAACCCCTCCTATCGCTCATTGCCTCCATGTGATTCGGGACTGTACCCAAAGACCACCGTTTTGCACGCCCTTATGGACGTGGTAAGGTGGAGATCAAAGCACAGTGGGAATCACACAAGACTCTATGACGATCTCGGGTCTACAGACTAACCTGTACAAGTGTCACCTGAGAACTGCCATCTGACGTGAGGTATAATACCATCTGGGAGTTCTCGGCGAGTCCGTCCAGTGTACCCAGTCTACACTGAGCACCCGTATACCATCTCTGATGTCAAACACCAATGGATATAGGATCATCCATCGCCCATCACATGGGTCGAGAAGCGTATACGTTAGTCTACTCTGGTATATCGATGCCCCGTCTCGATACACCTACGACTAGGGACCTTGAAGGATGTACTTATGGACTACCATGTCCCCACTAGTATGATCTGCATCATAGTCCAGGTAGTCAAGTACAAATCCTAAGGGCTTTACCAACATGTAACTATAAGACAGTATAAAGAGACTAGTGTACATGTTAAGATAAAGAGTAACCAGATAGCATACTATCATGTCGAGCAAGAAAGTCATCTCTATATATGTCCAACCATCCAATATAATATACATAATCTGTACAATACTGGCCTCTAGGGCATACATACAACTAACAAATACTTTCGGGAGTATGTGCCCCGAAGAAGCGGATGTACATCCGAACTATTACTTATACCATTGGAAGGTCACACACCCTACCGAAGAGTGAAATGCTTTCAAGAAGTGGTGGCAAGGATGTGTTTCCCATCAACAACACTTCAAGCGAATGAAGCGCAATGCCCGTCGGGAAAAGAAAAGGGCGACAGACGAGCGTGGAGGAATAGTCGGTAACTTTCATATGGTTGATGTCATCCCGACAATAGCAAAATCTCATGTTCTTACCTTCGGGAGCGATTCTGACGAAGAAATAGCCCTCAGCCCTCTCTTCAAGGAATCCACCTCTGAAAAAGAAGAGGAGATGAAGAACTGTTAAAACATTCAGCCGCGTAACCGTACGTTGCCTGAAAAGAATCTCAGACCTTCAAACAAAGGTTCGGGCAAAGGGGTTAAAGGAAAAAGTCTCCGAGGAGATTGCTCTCGATGATAGAGTTGTTGAAGAGCTCACAGCCAAGGACCAGCTCAAAAAGAACAAGGTGGATTACAATGTCCTGGAACATCTGAGGAAGATACCCTCATAATTGAGTATCTTGGATGCCCTTCCCCTATCTAAAGAGGCACGAGATTCCCTGATCAAGGCGTTACAAGAGCCCGACCAGTTTCAAGCCTTCCTGGCAGAAGAAAAGATGAAGGACGAGCTCGAAGAAGTCCACACAGCTGTTATCACCTTCAGTGATGAAGACCTCCTTCTTGGAACGTGTGAGCACAACCGTCCGCTGTATGTAATAGGGTATTGTCACAATATCAAAATAGGGAATATCCTGGTCGACAACGGGTTCTCCGTCAATGTTCTCAATATAAGAGTGTTGAAGGAGATTTGCATGAATGTTCAGCACCTAGCTCGGGACAAAATTACTATCTCCGGGTTCGACTCGCAGTCATCACAAACGCTCGGGTCTGTAATACTGACACTATGCTTCGGGCTGCTCGACACCGACATCAAGTTCCATGTTATTGACCCTAAGACTTGCTACAACGCTTTGCTCGGCAGACCTTGGTTACATGAGTACAGCAACATCCCTTCTACACAACACCAGCGTATGAAGTACTTCAAGGATAGCCTCGAGTACACAGTTACAGGGGTGCTGAACCCATTCTCTGTAAATAAAGTCGGCAAATATGAAGATGCCAAGTACTTCTTACCAGACTTCGAAGACATGGAAAGATGTCGCAAACCGGAGAACAAGAAAAAAGCCATCGCCACTATCCCGATATTTGGGAGCGATACCGAAGACGATGAAGATATGGTCTACTTGGGACAACCCCAAGGAAACAGGCCAGAACCATCCACTCCTATTTTGGTCTTTGGCAGTGACTCTGAAGACGAGGCCAACGCAGTGTTCTCCGTCCGCCCGTCAATGCAGACCTTTGCTGGAGCTGACCAGAGTTTACAGATTACCCTGGTTCCGCGACGGCATTATAAAGAACTTGATGCACTTAATACGTAAAACGTGCAAGAGCTGCAGACTTTTTACGTCCCTCCTCGCCAAAGAAGTGAGAAGGCGATCCTTTTCTACCAATCCATGGAGACTAAAGTGGAGAAAGAAGTATGGCATGGTGCCGAACCTGCGTTCGATAGGCTTCAACCGATCCGTCTGCCCAGATACTACGCAGAGGGACTGAAAAGGCTATTGAGACACCAAGGCGTACCCTTTAAGCAGACCGCTCGACAAGCCCAGTTCTATAACAAGATTTGGGACGTTCCCTGGACTCAGCGAAAGATGCCCAATGGGAGAATGGAGACGACTAGCCTTGTGAAACATTTCAGAAAAATAAAATATTAATTTTAGAAATTTTTATAATTAAATAATAAAATATGAATATTTTATATAGGGCGGTATAATTAAATACCGATAAATTGAGAAAAATTTTGAAAATTTTGGAAATTACTAGAATAGGGTGCTTTTTGTGATTTAAGCCAATTATGAATTTTTATGATTTATTATATTCCATTTTTACGCAAATCGCAATTAAGTATCACTAATCGCGCATTAAGCGTATTTTGTGCACATGTCATGCACCAAGTAATTTTAACACTTGTTATATTTTTTCATGGTCTTTTCTTCATTTATCATGCATGGTGGTTGACTTTAGAAAAGAAAATAAAAGGAAAAGGGAAATGATGACTTGAAGAGAGAGAAATGGGACATCATGATGGGAGTAAGCATGCTTGTAGTGAGAGAGAAAAGTAAGAATAATTGAGAGAGAGAGAGAGAGGGAAGTGGGTTGCCTCATTCAAGTTCCTCCACCATTTTCTCCTCCTTCTTCTTTCACATCTCCCTCCACCTTCTACTCCAAAGCCCATCTCAAAATACTCCCCAAAACTCTATAAATGTAGCGTCTTGAAAATTCGTTTTGGTGTTTTACTGAAAATCGGTGAAAATTCGGTATTTTTCCGAAAACCATCTTTTTGTTATTTTGCAGTTTAGGACTAGTTATACCTAAAATGGGTAGGTAATTGCTTATTTTTAGTAGCTAATGAGTTACTTATTAAATTTTGGTCATTTAAAATTTTTTCCCTATTTTTCAATTTTTAATATTATTTTAAGCCGGTAAGAAAATACATTAAATTAGCGATAAATATAAATTTAAATGGGCTAAAATTAAGCTTTAAAATCATGTTAATTGAAATCTAGTTGTAACATAAATTTTTAATATTTTATTTTGATATTTAACTAATTTTTATTATAGGAAACGAAATTTATTGAATTTAAGCTTAAACTTGCAATTTTGGACTTGTAGGGGGTCTTTTTGCATAAAATTTTTTTGTGCACTCTCTCTCACTCATTCCTCACCTCTAGGCCGGCCCCACCACCATCAGGTCCAGAAAAATTCCATGCTCCTTGACTTGTTTTATTGTGTGGAAATGATGGTTGTTTTGAGAAAGGTTTGAATTTGTTTTTGGGTATAGTCTTTTGTGGTTGGTAGGAGTTGACCAAGACCTCTTTCCCACACACCACACCATCCCCTCTCCTTTATTTCTAGCCGAATTCCAGCAGCCCCCCCTTCATCTCTTTGTTCTTTTCATTTTCTTCAAAAAATTCATTAAGTTGCTTCAAAAATTCCAAATTTAAAACTCACAAATTAAACCCCATTCTTCATCCCTTTTTCCTTCACCTCCCTTGCTTGGAATCATGATGCTATGAGGCCATCAATTGATGCAAATTTCTTCTTGCTAGATCCATAGATTTGAGGTATAATTTCTACTCTTTTAAGTTAATATGGTTAGAATTCTTTAATCTAGTTGTTTAGTGTTAATTTAGTGCTATTTTCATTCTAGTGTTGTTTAAAGTTAATGGTTGAGTTAACTAGGGTTTCTTGAAACCATTAATTAGTTAATTAAAGCTAATTAGCTATCTAGTTGTTTGCTAATCTAGGTTAATGAGGTTACTTTATTTGTGTGGGCTTCAAATTAGTGTTAATTTGGTATTGTCATGTTTAGTTTTGGATTGAAATTGCTAATTATGAAAATCAAGAAAGGTTTTGTTTATGGAATTATGGTTTGATGCATAGTTAATGATTTAAAATTAGTGTAATGACTAGCTAGTGGGTTAGTTTGGATTGTTGTGTTGGATTGTGTTAATTTTGTCGCTAATTGTCGATGTTTGCACCAAATTTGCAAACTTCTAGCTTACTAGGTTTTTATTTTATTATTGTGACGAATTAATTGCGATATCTAGATTATTTTGTTGGCATATCCTATGACATTTAGGATGTGTGAGTGCGGATTTTTGAGTAGTCGGGTTTTAGTTTTGCCGGGCGACCAAATCGGCGATTTTTGCAGTTTTTGCGATTTTCGCGTGTGTTCCGCGCACCTTGTGTACGTTGTACCTAGCTTGTGAACGTTAGTGTTTTCGTTTGGGTTTTGCGTCGTTCTTGATATGTAACCTTATGTTTGGTATTGATGTAAATTCTAGGTTCGGTCGCGGAGACGTCAGACGCGGCACGAAAGGGGAAAGCGGTGATTGGACGTGACTAGATAGGGATTCCGGTGAGTAGATGTAACATCTACGGGGGACTATCGTTGGATGGCGCAAGCCGCCCGATAGTTTTAGTAACTTAAAAGATTCTTAGTAATGTTAGTAATTAGGGGTGTAATACTTATGATTATTTGCTGCATCCATGCCTTATATTGACATACATATGCGAACCCATTTTATAGGACACCTGCACCATTGCCATGGTTTTTATATGCAGCATGAGCACTATTCATGCTTACACACACGCCTTGGTAATTGCCATGCCACCACACTAGATAACCTATAATTTGAAACCTTTTACTAATTGATGCTTAAACCTGTGCTATTGCCTTTAATTTCTTAGAAATGAAATCGTAGGATTGCTATTCATGTGCATGTACCTCATCATATTATTTGTTCATGCCTAGTCTATTAATCATACATCGTAGCTTAATTATTGATACCATATGCATTCATCACCATTGATATATGCACTTATGAGGATTTCTTGAGATTTTGTGATATTTCTGGATTTCGGGGGAAAACCGCAAAATTTCTAAACTTATTATATTTTTAAAATATGTAAATTGCGGTTTTCTAGTGATGTAAGTGTCGTCCACCATGAGTTTGCTGTGGTTTTCGAGATCCGTGTCGAGGAGTGGAGGAACCGTCACGGGTACATGGTGGGCCCGGTATGGTACCCCGGGGCAAGATGAATGTGGTGTTGACGTTGAGCCTGACAGGGGACGGATTACCTACCGGTGACTGTTCGGCACGGCGGATATCCAGAGGATACCGACCGTGGCCGCGAGATGATGAGATTTTGATATTGAGCTGGGTCAGCCGGATAGCTGAGGCCAGAGATACTATGACATGGATATATGAGATTTGTGATAGTTTTGAGGTGTCGTTGCTGGACACAGGTTCTTGTTGATTCTATTGGTATTGTGCTGGTATTTCAAAAGAGATTCTTAAAGGGAAAAACATGATTTCTTATACTTACACATTCAGATCACGAGTTGATTCGCATTGCATTCATACCTGCTAGTATATTCATATTGCATACATACTTGACATTATGTCCTGCCTTACCTGTATTTGAGATGCTAGGATGCTTGTGTACATGCTTTCGATAGCCTGTGTAGATGTTATTTATTACTCACGAGTTGGCAACTCACCCCCATTATGCCACAGCCTTTTTCAGGTCCGCTCCGTCAGTACAGTAGCGGCGGGCGCACTTGCTTCTTTTGCCTGGACTCGAGGTTTTGCTCTTAGGTGGGTTATATCATTATTTTGTACCACCTTGTATATTCTTTGTATCTAGTGTACTCCATCTACTGTTTCTATCAGTATTGTTGTATATTGACCTAGAGATGAGACTGTGAGATTTGTGGACTTTTTATGCTGTATTTTGGGGTCGAGCTCACTTGAGTCGACATGCTATTTTTCTCATGCTTCTTTATGATTATTTCGCATGTTGTTGCTTTATATTGCGTGGGATTTGTGACCGCCTTGTGGCGAAGAGCTAGCTCCCGCTTGGGGATGCCCTATTTTGTTGGATTCATATATATTCTTATTATACCCATTTTGGGGGCCAGTATTTACAAAGAAGACTCTGCCGAAATTTTCGGAAAATTTTTTATTGTTTTTAAAAGGGTTTTTATATGACTTATTTGATAAACTCGTTTTCAATTGATTGGGTTCTCTTCACTCTTTTGCTTATTTGGTTTTGGTTTCTGGGCTTTGGCTTACTTATTTTACGGACGTCTTGAGACGTTTCGTACACTTAAGTGCCAGTCATGTTCCGTACCCTGCGGGTCGTGACAAACCTTTAACAAAAAATGACCACCTCTTCACCCTCTACGCATTGGACCAAGAAAAATTGAATTATGATGACCTTACGAAGCTAGGGTTTCTCTTGAGTTCCACCCATGAGGTATAACTTCTTCCTTTTAGTTTAGTTTTGTACGATGTCGTATTTTAGTGTCGTTTTGTGACATCGACAACCTGCTGTGACCCCGAGACTTGTTGGTGAAAACAAACAGTGTGGTAATGTTGTACTTGTAACCCTAAGTGACCACCTGAAGAACGAGATCTATCTGGGCGGTTTGGGCCGGCGAGTATGGGGCCAGATCCGGCGACCTCGGCCATAGGAGGGAGTTGGGGGTTGTAGTTTGGAGGATAGATCTATATAGAGGTTTAAGAGTGTTCGGTACTACTGGATTTTTATGTAAGAACCATAGGTGAAATCTAGGAGCTGTTGTGAGTGCTTACTTGACCATGGTGACACTTTTCCTGACCCGAGCCATAGAATGGGAAACGATGCGTGAACTTAGGATTTATTCCATATCGGTTTAGTGAACTTTGGGAATTCCTAGTTAGGGTTTGAAGGGATTTCTGAGTTACGGTTGTGCTTATAAGCCTTAGTGGTGACCTTAAACCCCTTTGGTGCTTGAAACCCAGACCGAACACAAATAAAAAACCTGAAACCCCAAAACAGAACTATCCATGTCGGTTTGTGAGGAAATTAGAGTGTGCAGGGAAATCTGGGATGACCCGGGGAAATTCTGAGGCAGACAAACAACCCTAGAGACCCAATAAGACCACTAAGCACCCACTGTAGAAGTATGAGACCCCAACTGACCTGGAAAACCGGCCTGGCCGGAATTTGACTTAGTGTGGCCGGCCCCTCTGAGAAGATAGGTGCCCAGGTTGCTCCCATAGCTCATATACACTATGTACATAAGCCTAGACTTGTTTGCTTAGCTTTATTTGACCTAAGTCAGATTCAGGGAGCATTTTAGTGTAATTTTGGCTATGGTTTTCCTTATTTCGAATGATGAGTTTTGATATTTGGATTCGTTTTTGGTTGTCGCATGTTTGTACATCGACAATAAGGGTTGTTTGGTTGATTTTGTACGTGTATGCTATAGGTTCTAACCTACGAGCAAGGCGCGTGCCGTTTTGGAATTTAGAACTTGATTTTAATAGCGTTGTGATATGTGTTGTTATTGTAGGTACCTTCGAGTGGATTCCGAGGCGACGGAGCATGGCGTCAATGACTTCGGAAAGCGAAGACCACGGTGAGTACATCTATATTTACCAGGGAAGTCGGGTGGATGGCGTATAGCACCCCCGCAAAGTTTTGATGGAAAACTGATTTATTGAATATGGTTAAGGAAACCTTGATTAGGAAACTAGGGTTTGAGTTAATTGATAGTTAGTGAAACCATATTAGAAACTAAGGATAATTAGAACTGATATTATACAGCTATTATGTGATGTCGGAATTCGAGGATGACGTTCAACGATATTGCCGTTTAGGGTAATATAGGACTAGATAGTCGACGTAGATGTGTCATCCGAACCATACCTATTTCTAAAACTGAAGAATCGTATGCATCTTTTAAACAGATACCTTGGAGGACGTTACGGATTTTCAAATGATATCTTTTCCTTAAAAACACCGTAACTCCTATTTTCAAAACTACGATTCGCTTCTTTTAAAATCTGCTTGTATGGTTCGGGTGTCTATGTTACATTAGATACTTATACTTATAGTAGAGATAGAATGTTTATGTAAACTCGGCTTGATGTGAGATATAAATACGATGAAAGAATATAAGACGGATATGATGATATGATGACATGTTGGTATACGGATGCGAGTCGATCGAGATGATTTATACCCTGCCGGTCCCCAGATATAAGATTATTGCGGATATGACCTGGGACATAGGTATATAGAGATATATACATATATATAGAATGTTGTGAATCATGGATGATAGGCCGTACGTGACATTAGATCGTACCCTCATTTGTCTTATAGGATGATAGGATCCCTATAGGTTTAATACCGTCGTACGATGATTTTCCGTGAGTGATGAGTTTGACTTGATGATTGATCCATACCTTTAAGTAGAGGTTGTCGTACGATGGATTATACCATACGCGATGTTGTTAGGCTGGATGTCGATTGATTGATTCACCGACTCGATCATGTTAGATATGTATACCTTATAACTTCTAGCTGACGATTTACCTTATGATGCATTCATGTTATTCACATTGTAGAACTTATACATGCGATAGTACACCTGCACCATTATCGATGATGCGTATGTTACACGTACACAGATTGTAGGCTCACACACATCATCATCGATAATTGCCATGTCACAACACAGTAGGATTGTTACATCATGATATGACTCTTCGCATAACATGTTTGCATATATACACATTTGTATATCCATATTGGTGCACGTATACATTGATATATCCATACTTGCGCACATACATATTGTACACCATACTTGCGCACATACCTATTATACACCAAACTTGCGCACATACATATTGTACACCATACTTGCGCACATACCTATTGTACACCATACTTGCGCACATACATATTGTACACCATACTTGCATATATATACATTTGCACCATTATATGATGTTGTATTTCATTTTATAGATTTGGGAACCGCATGTACTGTTTTAAAAACTGGAATTATTTTAAAAGAGCAGTTTTCCCTTAATATGTCATATCACTGTTCCATGCTACATGATACACAGATATGCTCACGTTTCTATTATATGTCGCATACATCATGCTCTATGATTTTACGCATTGAGATATGTTGTTTTCATGAGATTTCTGGATTTGAGAACCGTGGACATTTTAAAAGAAATTATGTGTTATTTAAAAAACCCGGTTTCTCTTGATATGATATTTCAGTGCGTCCACCATGCGTTTTCTCGGTTTTGAGACGTGTGACATGTGAAACTCGATTCGAAGAGGCGGATGAGGCCGATTGCGGGTACATGGTGGACCCGGTATGGTACCCAGGGCAAGAAAGGGATGCTGTGTATACAGACGGTGAGCCTGGCTGAGGGATTACTACCTACCGGTGATTGGTTGGATCTGGCGGTTATCCGGAGGATACTGACCAGAGACGAGAGATGGATATGGTCCGACCCGTACTACCGGGGCCGAGGGCCGATTCTATAGACGGAGCCCGTGGGCCGATCCGGACTGACGGAGCTCGATATATGAGGATTTACGTGCCGATGATGGGCACGGTTTTCATGATGTTTTCGAGTGCCGATGCTAGGCACTCAGCTTCCATGATTTTGATGTATCGGGAGGGACACCATTGATTTATATCCTCATACATTCATGCATAATCTTTTATGATATTTACGTGCATACAGACATTGATTATATGGGTGGACGAGATCCACATGCATACAAGCATTGATTATTACTGTTGGATGTTATCCACATGCTCATAGGCATTGTCTACCTTGTTGGCACGTATTCGACCCGGTCACCTTAGATATCATAGTATTACCCTTATGATATAGTTGACCTAGAGGTCGTTGTTTATTCTATTTCTACTTGTAGATATTTTTCTACTCACGAGTTGGCAACTCACCCCCGTTGTGCCACAGTTTTTGCAGGTTGACCGCTTGGATCAGTAGCGGCATCGATGGCACACAACTTCATTTGGGTGTTTTGCTTTGATAGGTGGGACCTTGTATCGTACCCACTTTTGTATTTATATTTCATATTGTATCTAGTAACCTCCATCAATCAAAATTTGTAAATTGTATAAGTAATGAGACTCAGTGGGTTTATGGTTGCGAGACTTAGAGCGTGGGGTTTTCCGCTACTTGTGGTTTTGATGTCTTGCTTATTTATTTATCTTTTTGTGGTGAACTTCGCCGTTGGGCATCGTATACTTATTTATACTGTATTGCGTGGTTGTGATCCGCCGTTTGGCAAAGAGCTAGCTCCCTCTTGGGGATGCCCTTTTTATCATTATGTATTGGGGGTTTTGGATCAAAAATTACAAAGGTGGTGTTGTCCAAATTTTCAAAAGACGAAACATGTTTTTAAACTTGCATAATCCACTTGCAATTTTTCATGTTCCTATTCTATGCATTAAGAAAACTTGATTTCATTATACCTTTATTTCAAAACTTCACCTCCTTTATTTTTCTTAAAAAGGTTTAGATTTCTGGGTTTCAGCTTACTTGAATTCCGTTACGCCTTTAGACGTTGTGTGATTCAAGTGCTGGTCACGAGCTAACATTTCGGGTCGTGACAAAGTTGGTATCAGAGCGTTAGGTTTAACCTTAGTTCGAGTCTATGTTTGACTATGCGGAGTCTAGGGCAGGTATGTATTTCGGAATCTAGGCTTGACCTTACGGAACTTAGACTTGAACATGGGGGTATTAGTCCCGAACTTTCATTTCATAGGCTGACCCTGATTGATAGAGTAGGTAGCTTGACAGAGTGACGTACCGTACGCATGTTCCGCGGCATATTTACGATACGATACTCCACTTAAGAAACCTTAGGATGTACAAATTTTGAGACCAGTGATTCTCTTCGTATCCATGATTATACATCCATTTGAGATCCTTGATTTTATTTGTTCCATGATCATACTCGCATTGATGCTGTTCCTTCTTATGATCATGTATCCATTCTGGATCTGTCGTTTCCTTTAATGCCGTTGATCTGCTTCCTTCGATTCTTGATTGAGGTTCCTGTCACCATGTTTGAGCGCAGTTTGAGCTGCTGCTAGTGTTGCGGTCAGGGCGAGCTCGTCTGGTATGAGGGCCGACCATTGTGTTTTCTGGTGACATGAGAACGTCTCGATGTAGTGTTGTGTTGTGACCTCCAGTTGAGGAGAGTGTTTGGTTTTGCACCGGATGATCGGGCCATCGATAGAGCTGTCAGTTGCGAGAGGACTGTTGATGTACAACATACCTCAGAGATTTTTATGTCGCCTACCGTGCAGACAGATGACGCAGTTGTTGCTGAGATTGATGGAATGTCGCTCCCTGAGCTTACAAGCTGAGATCGCCGGAGCTTCCGGGCAGAGTGCGACAGATGATAGCTAGTCTATCCCGAGTTGAGAGACGAAGATGATTCGTTAGATTGACGCGTCGACGCAGGCCCAGTTGAGTTGAAGATTTCCAGTGTGGAGAGTCTTACTCAGATCTAGAGCGGACCGATCCAGAGATGACCGTCGATGTATCGCCTTCCTTGGGGCATTAAGGCATTGCTTGGCATGCGGGCGAAGGGTATACACTTGTTGTATACGCGAAGCTAAAAAGTTCGAACGAGTGTCAAAAATCCATTTTTCCTAAGTTTAAAGTGTTCGGAGGAACATGCAGATAACTCTGTTGACCCTTTAGAAGAATGAAACCCTAACTCGACATGATGACCATGGAACCGCTTTGAACCTTAGGGTTTGTGGCAGTTTAGCGGTGCCATCAGTGAGGCTTGGGTTTGCCCTTCTACGGCTGGTCCAGAGATGCTGTGGTATGTACCGGATATTTTTAGACTGTGCTCAGGTGTTGAGCCTTCGGGAAATTTTGGGACCTCGATGACTCGATCGAAAAGTTTAACGCCGTCTGGATACCATGTGATAGGAGACCAGTAAGCTGACCAGGTTCGAATAGAGGACCTCACCTAGTTGCGTGGTGAGTTGATCGAAAACGGGCGAGTATTGCGTATTTCTCCGATGGTTGGAACGAGTTTCCGAGGACATGTTCGGCTAGATATCTTCCACAGAGTGATGAAGATACCGAGTTCGTGTTCTCGAGTCTGTATAGGAGACTCCGGATTGACCGTGGCCGAGAACAGTTGCAGTGCGCAGATAGCATGGAGTGACGTCATTATGGGCGATGATACAGACGAGTGGAACCAGAGGTTCGTGCGTGATGCTGACGAGCTGTTGTTACTCCCCATCGAGATTAGAGATCTGATATGCATACAGAGGCATTAGGATACGGCTAGTTCCCGAGGAAATGTGTGCAGAACACGCAGATGTCCAGAAAATGAGAAAAGATTATGTAAGAGTACCGGCATGATCGGAAGAGACCCAGAGCAGGATTCCTTCCAGGACACTGCTGCAATGAGATTTGCACCCAGGATCAGATGTGTCACGTGTATTCGGAGGACCAGAGGCCGACACCAGTAACGTGCTTCTTTACGAGTGGTCATGATGATTGACCGAGAGATGATCAGAGAAGTGCCAGAATGGAATCGTCCCCGTTAGCACACCTGACCGGGCCGATGAGCCGATGGATTGCGAGATTGTAATCCGCAGAGAAAAGGAGGACCCAGAGACAGAAGACGTCGGACCGTGAGCAGGAGGCGAGCAGATATTCTTGTTCTGCCAGTTTTAGGCGTACCGATTTATTTTTCGACATTGTAGGAGGTGTACCTCAATGTCCTTTTTTGCAATTTGCGTTTGTGATCTGAGTATCATGCTTATATCGCTTGGATTTGAGTTTTGATGATTGAGTTTCATGATATTGTTTTCGTGCACCATGGATGCACCTACTGGGTATTTACATTTTGCGCATAGTTGACGCACTTGATATATATTTTATACACCATTGTGTTGATTTCCGATTTGTGCATATCTATTGCATTTGATGTCGATTTTGTACCTTCGTGGCATGTGTTTATGATTTTGTGGATTTCTTACGAATGATTTGTTTGTTGCACTCGGTATAGCTTATATGTGCTTGTATTGCATTGATACATATTTTGTGCACCACAGTTGCACCTGATTTCGTTTTGATGTCATTTGAGATATTTATTGTGATTTCATACCTAGGGCATGCTTATGATTTGATTTATGCTTTCGTCATAGTTTTTATGCACTTTTAGTGTTTTGATTTACTTTTGTGCACGCTGATGCACATGGTTGTGAGATTATATGCCACAGTATACCTGATTTAGATTTGGATTGAAAGGTGTTGTATACCGTCGATTTTGATTTTGATACTCGATATTTGTTTTGTGCACCTTGTGCACCTGATTGGATTTTTGCGCATATTTGACGCGCTTGGGGTGGACTTTTGCACATGTTCGGCGCTTGATATTGGATTTCGTGGTTTCGTGCATGTGGGATGCACATGATTTAGATTTTATTCGTGCTTGTTTGATGCACCTGATTTGGATTTTCGCGCGTGTTGGGCGCATGATATGAGATGCGATTTTGGTGCACACCAGATGCACTAAATCGGGATTCTTATGCATATCAGATGCACCCGATATTGTTGTCGTGCACACCCGTTGCACTGGACAGATACTTTTGTGCACACCCGTTTCACTTAGTTTTGGTTTTTGTGCATATTGTGGCACCTGTGTTTGGATTTGATTTCCGTGCGCATCAGACGCATGTGATTGTCCGATACGCCTTTTGAGGCTGATTTTGCTTTTTGAGCACTTTGATTTCATGATAGGTACTATATATAGTATATAGTAGACGAACATGACTGATCTGAGGACAGTACCTGAGTACTTTGCATGCATTAAAAGCTTACCAAGAGGTTTTCAAAGGAGCTATAGTCTCGCTATTTCCTACGTGTCCGTGAGCGACGCGAACGTTTATAAAGGAAAACCTTTTGGGATATTTTGAAAACGACGGGACGTATATTTGAGGAAAACATATATAGGCATATAGCATTATTTTAAATTGAGCGTCCATCACTTATGCCATGAGTTACGCATTCACGCGGCGATTTAGAAAATTTTTGCATGAGTTTTATTTAGTTCTTGAAAGTTTTCCAAGGATGCGTACTATACACGTATTATAGTATTTGACTAGTGTATATTGGATTTCGGTAGTGGATTTCGAGATCTGTATCTCTATTGTAACTCCGAGGATATGCGTGAAAATCCGATGATTTGCGTGACACTTGACGGAGTTCGATTTTGAGTTTTGTACTCGTTTTCACGCGCACTTGACGTGCTGTGTTGTTTTTGCATCTTCCGTGATTTCGGAGCTCCGTTGATTTGAGCTGATTATTGAAATGTCTTAGATTTTCGGGGTCTAAATTTAAATTCGGGAACCGAATTTGTTTAAGGGGGGAAGATTGTAACATTTCAGAAAAATAAAATATTATTTTTGGAAATTTTTATAATTAAATAATAAAATATGAATATTTTAAATATGGCGGTATAATTAAATACCCATAAATTGAGAAAATTTTTGAAAATTTTGGAAATTACTAGAATAGGGTGCTTTTTGTGATTTAAGCCAATTATGAATTTTTATGATTTATTATATTCCATTTTTACGCTAATCGTAATTAAATATCACTAATCGCGCATTAAGCGTGTTTTGTGCACAGGTCATGCACCAAGTTATTTTAACACTTGTTACATTTTATCATGGACTTTTCTTCATTTATCATGCATGGTGGTTGACTTTAGAAAAGAAAATAAAAGGAAAAGGGAAATGATGACTTGAAGAGAAAGAAAGGGGACATCATGATGGGAGTAAGCATGCTTGTAGTGAGAGAGAAAAGTGAGAATAATTGAGAGAGAGAGGGAAGAGGGCTGCCTCATTCAAGTTCCTCCACCATTTTCTCCTCCTTCTTCTTTCTCATCTCCCTCCACCTTCTACCCCAAAACCCATCTCAAAATACTCCCCAAAACTCTATAAACCTTTAAAAAAAATTGACCACCTCTTCACCCTCTACACATTGGACCAAGAAAAATTGAATTGTGATGACCTTGCGAAGCTAGGGTTTCTCTTGAGTTCCACCCATGAGGTATATCTTCTTCCTTTTAGTTTAATTTTGTACGATGTCGTATTTTAGTGTCTTTTTGTGATATCGACAACCTGCTGTGACCCCGAGACTTGTTGGTGAAAACAAACAGTGTGGTAATGTTGTACTTGTAACCCTAAGTGACCACCCGAAGAATGAGACCTATCTGGGCGGTTTGGGCTGGCGAGTATGGGGCCAGATCCGGCGACCTCGGCCATAGGAGGGAGTTGGGGGTTGTAGTTTGGAGGGTAGATCTATGTAGAGGTTTAAGAGTGTTTGGTACTACTGGATTTTTATGTAAGGACCATAGGTGAAATCTGGGAGCTGTTCTGAGTGCTTACTTGACAATGGTGACACTTTTCCTGACCCGAGCCATAGAATGGGAAATGATGCACGAACTTAGGATTTGTTCCGTATCGATTTAGTGAACTTTGGGAATTCCTCGTTAGGGTTTGAAGGAATTTTTAAGTTGCGGTTGTGCTTATAAGCCTTACTGGTGACCTTAAACCCCATTGGTTCTAGAAACCCAGACCCAACACAAATACAAAACCTGAAACCCCAAAACAGAACTATCCATGTCGGTTTGTGAGGAAATTAGAGTGTGAAAGGAAATCCGGGATGACCCGGGGATATTCTGAGGCACACAAACAACTCTAGAGACCCAATAGGATCACTACGCAACCACTGTAGAAGTACGAGACCCCAACTCACGTGGAAAACCGGCCTGGCCGGAATTTGACTTAGTGTGGCCGGCCCCTCTGAGAAGATAGGTGCCCAGATTGCTCCCATAGCTCATATACACTATGTACATAAGCCAAGACTTGTTTGCTTAGTTTTATTTGACATGAGTCAGATTCAGGGAGCATTTTAGTATGATTTTGGTTATGGTTTTCCGTATTTCGATTGATGAGTTTTGATATTTGGATTCGTTTTTGTTTGTCGCATGTTTGTACATCGACAGCAAGTGTTGTTTGGTTGATTTTGTACGCGTATGCTATAGGTTCTAACCTACGAGCAAGGCGCGTGCCGTTTTGGAATTTAGAACTTGATTTTAATAGCGTTGCGATATGTGTTGTTATTGTAGGTACCTTCAAGTGGATTCCGAGGCGACGGAGCGTGGCATCAACGACTTCGGCAAGCGAAGACCACGGTGAGTAGATCTATATCTAACGGGGAAGTCGGGTGGATGGCGTATAGCACCCCCGCAAAGTTTTGATGACTGATTTATAGAATATGGTTAAGGAAATCTAGATTAGGAAACTAGGGTTAGAGTTAAGTGATATTTAGTGAAACCATATTAGAAACTATGGATAGTTAGAAGTGATATTATACGGCTAATATGTGATGATGGAATTCGAGGATGACGTTCAACGATATTGCCGTTTAGGGACCTATAGGACTAGATAGTCGACGTAGATGTGTCATCCGAACCATACCTATTTCTAAAACTGAAGAATCGTATGCATCTTTTAAACAGATAGCTTGGGGGACGTTACGGATTTTCAAATGATATCTTTTCCTTAAAACACCGTAGCTCCTATATTCAAAACTACGATTCGCTTCTTGTAAAATCTGCTTGTATGGTTCGGGTGTGCATGTTAGATTAGATACTTATAGTTATAATAGAGATAGAATGTCTATGTAAACTCGGCTTGATGTGAGATATAAATGCGATGAAAGAATATAAGACGGATATGATGATATGTTGGTGTATGGATGTGAGTCGATCGAGATGATTTATACCCTGCCGGTCCCCTGATATGAGATTATTGCGGATATGACATGGGACATAGGTATATAGAGATATATACATATATATAGAATGTTGTGAATCATGGATGATAGGCCGTACGTGACATTAGGCCGTACCCTCATTTGTCTTATAGGATGATAGGATCCCTATTGGTTTAATACCGCCGTACGATGATTTTCCGTGCGTGATGAGTTTGACTTGATGATTGTTCCATACCCTTGACTAGAGGTTGTCGTACGATGTATTATACCGTACGCGATGTTGTTAGGCTGGATGCCGATTGATTAATTCACCGACTCGATCATGTTAAATATGTATACCTTATAGCTTCTAGCTGACGATTTACCTTATGATGCATTCATTTTATTGACATTGTATTACTTATATCTGTGATTGTACACATGCACCATTATCGATGATGCGTATGTTACACGTACACAGATTGTAGGCTCACACACTTCATCATCGATAATTGCCATGTCACTACACAGTAGGATTGCTGCATCATGATATGACTCTTCGCATAACATGCTTGCATATATACACATTTCTATATCCATATTGGTGCACGTATACATTAATATATCCATACTTGCGCACATACATATTGTACACCATACTTGCGCACATACCTATTGTACACCATACTTGCGCACATACATATTGTACACCATACTTGCGTATATATACATTTGCACCATTATACGATGTTGTATTTGATTTTCGAGATTTGGGAACCGCATGAACTGTTTTAAAAAATGGAATCATTTTAAAAGAGCGGTTTTCCCTTAATATGTCATATAATTGTTCCATGCTGCATCATACACGGATATGCTCACATTTCTATTATATGTCTCATACATCATGCTCTATGATTTTACGCATTGAGATATGTCGTTTTCATGAGATTTCTGGATTTGAGAACCGTGGACATTTTAAAAGAAATTATGTGTTGTTTTAAAAACCCAGTTTCTCTTGATATGATATTTCAGTGCGTCCACCATGCATTTTCTCGGTTCTGAGACGTGTGTGAAACCCGATTCGAAGAGGCGGATGAGGCCGATTTCGGGTACATGGTGGACCCGGTATGGTACCCCGGGGTAAGAAAGGGATGCTGTGTATAAAGACGGTGAGCCTGGCAGAGGGACTACTACCTACCGGTGATTGGTTGGATCTGGAGGTTATCCGGAGGATACTGACAAGAGACGATATATGGATACAGGCCGACCCATACTACCGAGGCCGAGGGTCGATTCCGCAGACGGAGCCCGTGGGCCGATCCGGACTGACGGAGCCCGATATATGAGGATTTACGTGACGATGATGGGCACGGTTTTCATGATGTTTTCGAGTGTCGATGCTTGGCACTCAGGTTCCATGATTTTGATGTGTTGGGAGGGACACCGTTGATTTATATCCTCATACTTTCATGCACACTCTTTTTTGATATTTACGTGCATACAGACATTGATTATTTAGGTGGACGAGATCCACATGCATACATGCATTGATTATTACTGTTGAATATTATCCACATGCTCATAGGCATTTTCTACCTTGTTGGCACATATTCGACCCGGTCACCCTAGATATCAAAGTATTATCCTTATGATATAGTTGATCTAGGAGTCGTTGTTTATTCGATTTCTACTTGTAGATGTTTTTCTACTCGCTGATGTTTTTCTACTCACGAATTGGCAACTCACCCCCGTTGTGCCACAGTTCTTGCAGGTTGACCGCTTAGATCAATAGAGGCATCGCTGGCACACAGCTTCATTTGGGTGTTTCGCTTTGATACGTGGGACCTTGTATCGTACCCACTTTTGTATTTATATTTCATATTGTATCTAGTAACCTCCATCAATCAAAATTTGTAATTTGTATAAGTAATGAGACTTAGTGGGTTTGTGGTTGCGAGACTTAGAGCGAGGGGTTTTCCACTACTTGTGTGTTTGATGTCTTGCTTATTTATTTATCTTTTTGTGGTGAACATCGTCGTTGGGCGTATTTATACTGTATTGCATGGTTGTGATCCGCCGTTTGGCAAAGAGCTAGCTCTCCCTCTTAGGGATGCCCTTTTTATCATTATGTATTGGGGATTTTGGATCAAAAATTACAAAGGACGTGTTGCCCAAATTTTCAAAAGACGAAACATGTTTTTAAACTTGCATAATCCACTTGCAATTTTTCATGTTCCTATTCTATGCATTAAGAAAACTTGATTTCAATATACCTTTATTTCAAAACTTCACCTCCTTTATTTTTCTTAAAAAGGTTTAGATTTCTGGGTTTCATCTTACTTGAATTCCGTTACGCCTTTAGACGTTGCGTGATTCAAGTACTGGTCACGAGCTAACATTTCGGGTCGTGACTCCTTGGATACGTTCGGTCTAAGAAATGGGAGCGATTCTAGTGCTGCCATGTCATAAATAACTCCGGTGGAGAAGCGAATACATTTACAGATAGTGTTGATGTCGAACTAGAGCGTGATTTCGCCATAAGAATACCATGTCCGTTATTCGAAGAACAGATTGACAAGCTGATGAGAGAAGCGGGTCAAAAGGTTCGGAATGACCATAGCCGCGAAATGGACATTTATAAGAAAGCCAGGATGCAGCTTATCATTCAGCAGGCTATGGAAAGAGAAGATGATGATGCCCTTCACCCTCAGCCTGATGTGCGCTCTCGTGGCAAGGGAAAATTCCGACACAGAAGCAATGATAAGATTGAGAATTAGGATGGCGTTCAAAGACAGTGAAGCGGATCCAAGAAGCCACGCGAGCGAGGAAAAGTCAGCTGGAACCCGTCTTTTATGAAGAAGATGGGTCAGGAGTACTCTTTTCCTCAAGACAAGACAAGGAAAATATTCAAACTTTCCATGAAGCATCAAATGATGATGCTCCCGAAGTCTCGATACCCCGAACAGATAAACGAGGTCTATCATCCGGATTATTGCTCTACCCACCGAGTAGTGGGACATCCTCTTGAAGACTGCTTCATTTTCAAAGACTGGGTTTAAGATCAGTATCAGCAAGGCAGGTTTGCTCTATTCGACAGTTGGAGGGTAGCCCCGCCACGAAAGCATGATCCGAGAATAACCAACACCGCAAAGGAGAGTCTAGATCAGCATCGAGCTTGGAAACGAGCTCGTACTTTCCATATGATAACATTCTTAAAGGAGGGAGAGCATGAGAATATTGACTACCTCTCCCAATGCTTCGCAAATGAAGATGAGAACGACCTGATTTCAGAATTTCCACCGGCGCCAAAAGTGCTGGAAGATGGAATACACACCACAACAGACAACTTGAGAAAAATCTACTTGGGGACGGCAAACAAGCCAAGGCCAACGTTCGTCAGTGAGCTGCTGTCTGAGAAACAGGTAACCACGTTAAAGGACGTGCTTATGCAGTATAAAGACTTTTTGCATGGAACTATTCCGAAATGCCGGGATTAGATCCAGAGATAGCTGTGCATAAACTGGTGATATCGCCGGATGTCAAGCCTGTCAAAGAGGCGCCAAGAAGAATGCGGCTCGAGCTTGAGATGAATATCATTGCCGAAGTCAAGAAGCTAATCGACTCCGGCTTCATCCAAGAAGTTCAATATCCTGACTGGATCGCCAATATTGTTCCGGTAATGAAGAAAAATGGGACAGTACGCATCTGCGTAGATTTTTGGGATCTCAACAAAGCTTGTCCGAAAGATGACTTCCCAATGCCTATCATCGAGTTGATGATCGATAACACATCCACCAATGAAGTCTTCTTCTTCATGGACGGATCCTCAGGGTATAACTATATCAAGATGCATCCTGAAGACCAAAAGCACACTGTTTTCCAGACTCCGCTGGGCATATTCTGCTACAAAGTGATGCCATTCGGTCTGAAGACCGCTGGCGCCACCGACTAGAAGGCCATGACAAAGATCTTCGATGACCTCGTACATGAGATTGTTGAATGTTATATCGACGACCTCGTGGTGAAAAGCAAATCATACGAGGAACACTGGGAGCATTTGAAAATAGTGTTCCAGAGTCTTCGGAAATATAATCTGAAGATGAACCCTTTGAAATGCGCATTTGTTTTTTCCTCAGGCAAGTTCCTAGGATTCATCGTACGACACCGGGGCATCGAAATAGACCCGTCGAAGATCAAGGCGATTATGGAAATGCCTTCGCTAAGGACTTTCAAGCAATTGCGGTCTTTCCAAGGAAAGCTCGCATATATCCGGCGGTTCATAGCTTACCTCTCTGGAAAATGCCGCCCCTATAGCCATCTAATGAAGAAGGGGACCCTGTTTGTTTGGGATCGTAAATGCTAAATTGTACTAGACGAAATCAAGCAATATTTGCAGAACCCGCAGGTACTGACCGCTCCGATCAAGGGAAAGCCCATCATCCTGTACACAATAACCCTTGAAGGTTCTTTAGGCGCGTTATGGGCAAAAGAGAATGACCAGGGGAAGGAGAGAGCTCTCTATTATTTGAGTCGAGTTCTCCTGGGGGTAGAAAATAACTACCCCCCCATCGAAAAGTATTGCCTGGCACTGATCTTCGCAGTAACAAAGCTCCGACATTATGCCTTGGAAAATGAGGTCCATCTCATATCAAAGGTGGATCCTCTCAAGTATTTGATGTCAAGAGCCTTACTAACAGGATGGCTTGCTAAATGGGCCCTCCTCTTGATGGAGTTTTCGATAGTATATCGACCCCTTAAGGCAATAAAAGGCCAGGCCATCGCCAATTTTCTCGCTGAGCATCCGATACCTGCCGACTCTCCCTTGAACTGTGAGTTGGCAGATAAACACCTGTTTGACGCAATTGACAGGGAGAAAGAAGGGAATGATACCTGATGGGAACTCTACTTCGATGGAGCGTCCACCGTGAAGAAGCGAAAGCAAAATGCCCCCATGATTAAAGTCGGGGTAGGCCTTATCTTCGTAACTCCGCAAGGCGGGATTATGCGTTTTTCCCTTTCCTTAATGGAGCCAAGAGCAAACAATGAAGCTGAATATGAAGCTTTGATAGCAGGTCTTGAGATTGCTGTCGACTTGGGCATCGAAAACCTCCTCATATGTGGAGACTCCCAGCTGGTCATTAGCCAAATAAATGGCGACTACCAGACGTGCAAGCCAGAACTGATCAGGTATGGTGAAAGAGTGCAGCAATTGCTGACGCAAATCCCCTCCTACACCCTGGAAAGCATACCGCATGTGGAAAATAGCAAGGCGGATGCATCAGCCAAGCTCGCTAAAGAACTTGCCGACGCAAACCTCGATGACGTAAAGATCATTGTGCAAAGTCACCGGATTCTCGCACCAAGAGAAATATCTCTGAAGATATCTAAAGGAGAGGAAGCAACCGAACAATAGGCTTTCCAATTGGAAAATGAATAAAAGGTGAAAGATTGGAGATAAGTTTTCATAGACTACTTCAAATCCATCGAACGCCCGAAGATGCGCGTCGAGACATCAGCTCATGAAGCGAGTCCTGTCTTTCGCATTCGTCAATGGTACTCTTTATAAGTCATCGTTTGATTGTCTATGGCTGAGATGCCTGGGGCCAGAAGAAGCAAGAAGGGTCGTTCAAGAAACTCATGACGGACTCTGTGTTTCCCATCAAGCTGGGCCAAAAATGAAGCTGAAGATCAAAAGAATGGGCTACTATTGGTCCACAATGGTTCAGGACTGCCTCGAATATGCGAAGCAGTGTCACTCGTGCCAAATTGACGGGGACTTCATCCACCAGCATCTAAATCCGCTACACCCAACGCTGGCTAGCTGGCCATTCGAAATGTGGGGAACCGATATAATTGGGCCCATCGAGCCAACATCATCTAATGGACATCGGTTCATACTAGCAACAACCGATTACTTCAATAAATGGGCAGAAGCAATACCGTTAAGAGAGGTGAGGACGAAGAACAACCTCCATTTCTTCAAGACATATGTCATCTACCGGTTCGGCACTCCGCGACGGATCATCTCGGATAATGGGCCGGCCTACAGAAGCCATAAGATCAGCCACTTCGCACAGCAGCATAAAATAGATTGGAGATATTCTTCAGTTTATAATCCTCAAGCTAACGGTCTAGCTGAGGTTTTCAACAAGACCTTGACAAAGAACATAAAGAAAACTGTATCAAGAAATAAAAAAGGACTAGCACGAGAGAATGCATGAAGCTCTCTAGGCCTATCAGACTATATTCAAGACGGCCACAAACACAATGCCATTTGCATTAGTATTCGGCACGGAAGTGGTACTTCCCTTGGAGATAGAGCTACCCTCTCTATGAGTGGCTGTTCGGTACGAACTAACGGACGAAGAGAATGCCCATCTTCGGCTTGAGGAGCTCGATGCCCTCGATGAAACTCGTCTCATGGCGCAGCCAAACCTAAAAGCTTACAAAGCGAGGATGACGCGCTCATACGAAAGACTGACTACGATGAGAACATTCCGCCAAGGCGAACTTGTGTTAGTCGTAAAAAGACCTATGATCCCCAACCGTGCTAAACGGGGAAAATTCGAGACAAACTATGAGGGCCCATACATCATAGACAAGGTCTACCAAGGTGGGGCCTACTTGCTCATAGATATGCATGGCGAAAGACCCTTCCGGCCAATAAACGGCCGGTTCCTTAAAAAATACTACGCTTGACAAGTCATGGCTTAGGTTAAGGATGGATGACAATGCTCGTGTCCGATCGCTATCTCCCTGAGTCCAAACTCTATAAGTAGTATCTAGCGAAACCTCGCCTCAAAATACAACGGACCGAGATGTCCTTAAACTAGCTATGGACCGAGATGTCTTTAAACTAGCTACGGACCAAGATGTCCTTAAACTAGCTGTGGACCGAGATGTCTTTAAACTAACAATGGACCGAGATGTCCTCAAAAACTAACATTGGACCGAGATGTCTTTAAACTAACAATGGACGGAGATGTCCTTAAAAACTAACATTGGACCGAGATGTCTTTAAACTAACAACGTCGCCTCTAACACGGCGATAGTGAAATGCAAGTCCACAAGTTCCAGCGGTGAGGACCGCAACTCAAATCCCACCGGCAAACGGATGGATCACATGTGGCGAAACTTTTCTCGAGAGTTTCATCGTGCAAAAAAAAGGTACGTCCATAAGCGGAATGGGCACGGATGAAAACCCGAAAGGGCGTCGTGAGTAAAAACTGCAGGACTATCGGCGAGTTTGTGAAAACCTGAAAGGGTGCAATCTCGTTAAAATAAAGACGCCTGCAAGGTCTACTCGACCTTGTGAGGAGAAAATACCCGCATGAGATCCTTACGACTCACAAGGGAGCAACACACTTAGGGATCCCCACGATTCCTAAGGAGAAATCACACTTACGAGATCCTCATGACTCGTAAGGAGAATCCCCCTTGTGAGACCCTCACGGCTCATAGAATTCAAAAAGCCTTTAGCTACAGGGATTTAAATCTGTTCTTAAGCCATCACATTCCCCAAGTTACCCAACAAGCGATTCAATATTGACCCTTGTATACAATCCATAGACATAAATAAACGTTTCCTTCACCGAGTCCTACCAACGACGAGGAATGTCCTCATGTGGTGAACGACACTTGTAAGTCCTCTCGACTTATAAGGAGAAAACACTCTTGTAAGATCCTTATGACTTATAAGAGAACATACACTTAGGAATCCTCATGATTCCTAAGGAGAAAAACGCACCTATGAGACATCACGACTCGTAGGGAGAAACATCTTTATGAGACCCTTATGACTCATGAAGTCAAAAGCCTTAGTCGACGGGATCCTAACCCTGTTTGCTAAGCCATCTTTGTTCGAACCGACAAAGGAAAATGATGATTCACTCCTGGAAATGTCCCAGTGGTAGCGATGCTGATGCCTAAATTGGTATCAAATTCCAAGTCCTTTCACAGTAAATGATGATTCACTCATGGCAATATTCCAGTCGCAGCGATGTTGAAGCTAAGATTGGTATCAAGTCTTGAGTTCTATACTCACAGCAAAAAATCAGCGAGCCAAAAATGCATATGAAATATCCAAAATGATAAGGCAACTTGCAACAAAAATCAGCAAGTAAAATATATGCATACAAAAATAGCCGAAATGATTGGGCAATTCGCAATAAAAAGTAGAGAGTAAAGAAAAAGAAAAATAGACGAAATGATTGGGCACCATGAAAAATAGCCGAAATGATTGGGCAATCGCGACTTTCGCGATATAAAAAGCTGAAATGGTAGAGCATCGCGGAAAGAAATACAAAAAAATTGAAACTCTGCCCTGCAGGTGAGATCACATTGACCCCTGTATACAATCCATGGGCACAAACAGAAAGGGAACCATATCATCTCACCAGGCTTCGTCAAAGGGAAGCCAGATCTCAATGGTTACATCTACAGCCTAGAGATCAACAACGATATTTCATCTTACTCAAACCGGATGCAGACGCGACGTCAACAAAGCGGAGCCATGGCAAAGTTCTCTAGTTCCAAATCTCGACGGTTCACAAACAACCTAGAGACTACCTCGGAACCATGGCAAAGTCCCTAGTTCCAAGTCTCGACGGCGACACCACAGCTTAGAGATCAACTAACTGCGTTCTTCCTCCATCCAGCAGGATACAGGCGCGATATCAATAAACGGAGCCATGGCAAAGTCCCCTAGTTCCAAATCTCGACGGTTCGCAGACAACCCAGAGACAACCTTGACATTCATCGCAATATTGCAGACACAGTGTCAACCAACGAAGCAAAGGAAGATCCCTAGCTTCAGAGTCTTGACGACAATTCAAATGAGACCTGAAAGACCATCGGAGATCATCATGATCCAGCGCGGAGTGGTCATGACTCATCGGGGCTCCCAAACTGAGCCTAACCCCAAGTAAAAAGTGACATGGAATATCCCTAACGCTTGCTCTTTCGACGGTAATATTACCTCGAAGATTACATAAAGACGTCTTGTCCAGCCTTCGAAGGGATCAGAAACACGACAGTCGTGGGGCTACCCGAACAGCAAGATTGCATATCGGGGAATATATCGGCCAACGCGACGGTGCGACGGGTAAAAAACCCTAGTACCACAGACCCTAACAGTCTTCTATTAGCAGGAGTTAACTGTGACATTAGGAAGCCCTTGCGAGAACTTCTCGATTCATCTCGACTCGTGAGGAAATTAGTGTCCTTGCGAGAACTTCTTGACTCGTAAGGGAAAGCCTAAAGCAATGGGGATAAGGACATGTTCCCTAAGCACTAGGGCCCTATAAGTCGGTCTAAGATGGACTATTGCATACTATTCACGGGCCACACTCTCTAAAGTCGAATCTCGACAAGGAGGGAAACAACCACTTACGAGTCCACTCGACTTGTAAGCGGGAAAAATTCTCTTATGAGATCCTTACGACTCTCAAGAGAAAACGCACTTAGGAGTCCTCACGACTCCTAAGGAGAAAAGACACCTACGGGATCCTTTCGACTCGTAGGGAGAAAAGTTTTATGAGACCCTCACGGCTCGTAAAGTTGAAAAGTCTTAGGCGGCAGATTTGAACCTGTCTTCTAAGCCATGCTACCCTGCAAGGAGATCAAGGTAGACTATCTAAAAGACGCATTTGCTAAAAGGGACACGCCTATATAAAATGAAGGATGTCTTTTATTCATGAATTCAAGTGAATACAAGATACATTACACAAAGGAATCAAAAAGAATACATGTTATTCATAAACCACAAGTTAAAATAAAAAAAAGGGGGGTACAAAGATGGTTATTGAGGAGGAGGCGTCTTCAACAAATCAGCAAGCCGCTCGCGCGTTCCTCTCAATCCTTTCTCGTGATCAGCCGCCGCAGCCAACTCCGCTTCCACTTGAGCACAGTGCCATAAACAGGACGAAAGCTTCCCTTCGGCTTCTAGCGTGGCGGCTTCACTGTCTTGCATGACCCGCTCGGCTAAGTCAAGCGCCTGCCTCAGCATCAACCCATCCGAAATACATCTCTGGAGACTGTCGAAAACGGCTTTCAACTGTGCAGCATTCGCTTCAATCTGGGCGCGCAGTCGGACGGATTCGCTGGAAGCCACCTCATGTTCCTTTCGTCTCAAGGTCGCCTCTTGTTCAAAATAGTGAATGAAAGGAACACTACGTTCGATCTAAGCAGCCCGCTGAGAGTTCGAATTTAATACTTCAGGAGCTGGACGCTGGAGCTCAATCTCGTGCAGGCAAGCCTCAATCTTTCTATAGTAATCAACCCAGGAGCCGACAAGATCTTCATCATGGAAGTTCACAAGTGTCGCTAGTATTGGGCTAACTTCGACAACAAAATCTGCAGCTGATGTAAGGGCCTCGGTATTGAGATATTCGATGAATTTGCTCAACATTCGCCAGGTATTCGCAGCACCCCTGGAAGATGTGCGTTTAGCAAAGGGCCCTGCCGGCATTGGAATGCGAGACTCAAAGGGAGCTGGAGCCGGTGCAATTGCTGCAAAACAAATTATGGTCAAATATTGACTCGGGAGGTAAAGAAAATACACGAGGGATGCAGTCAATTGTACCAGCTGTGGCAGGTGGAAGAATGAGGAGTACCAGAGGCGCAGCTATTCTCCCGTCTCCTCCTCCGATCCGTGACACTGTGATCAATATAAAGAAGACTTGGAAACAATATGGCTATTCATAAAAGAACGAGGGAGACATTAGCTGAAGAATATACTAACCAATACCAGGAGGCGGAACGACTTCCGACTGGAAGGAGAAATGCGGGTCCAACACCTGGTATAAATGGTCGAAAAGGACTCTTGCAGAGTTGCGACAACATACTGTCAATACAAGGAGGATGGCACCCACAGTAAAATAGATAAGTCGCAAACCCATACCTTCCAATATTTGAGAGGGCACGGGAAAAGGCGAAGGGACGACGATCGTCAGAGCAGCAATCGGTGATGCTTCTTCAGATGGCACAGCCTCGGGATTCACCGCGCATGTACTCAAGACAAACAAAATATCATTAGAAGGCCTAAACAAGATTGAAAAGCTTGAAAATAGCGACTCAGCGATTACCTGATAAATCAGGGACCGAAACCATGATGGAGGCGTCACCGGGTGTAACGGCTTCTTCGCTCTCTCTTAGAGGAGTGGATTCCGCGCCCATAGCTTCATCCCCGGACTCAACGAGGGCCATCATGACACTTGCGACGCCCGCCGATACCAATGAGCCACAAGGAGAAAGGGCAGCAGTCTGGACAGTCCCCGATTCCAGAGAGAGGGTAGCAACTTGGGGCATGGTAACCGCCAGGGTTTCACCCGTCATCCCATCACCAAGACTTGTCCCTGCAGAAAATGCATATGCCAAAATTCGAAGATCAAGTTTTAGTAAAAGACTCGGTGTTATGTTACCTTGGACCAGCTTTTCAGTTTCTTCCCGAGCCATGCGTGCAACCTGTCTACGGGTGGTAGACAACGCAGAGGGAACATCCGCCGAAGGAGTATCAGCAAGCGGAATGCTGCTTGAGCCTGATCCTATGGCTAAACTGACATCGCGTTCCCTTGCCGCATGCTTCCTACGCTTCCTTTCGGTCTGAGCAGTGAGAAATGATCTCCTCAAGAGCTCTGACAAGGGGACGTCATCGTCCGAACCAAGCTCTTCCTCTAGAGCCGTTACGGCGTCCATCATCGGCTGCTTTGGCAAAGCCTCTTGCGGTAACGTTGGGAGTGCTGGGGACTAAATAGCTGGCCCTGGAAGTTTTGTCGCATCGCTGCTCGGGATTGGCACTGCACTTGGAATAACCCGAGTCAAGGTAGTCCCCGCAATAAGATGAAAGAAAGGGTCAGAGCATGAATAAAAAAAGGGAATAAATACATAGTGAACTGAATTTTACCAAGGCCGAAAGAAGCGTGGAGCCTCTCTTCCTCTTCGAATGTCCGGAGAGAAACCGCGAGAGCTTCTTCGGCAGAAATACCTGTGGAAAAAGAAAGCATCAATACAAACATAACAAAGAGAAAAGAGATAATCGCGGAAGAACATAACTGAAAGTCTACCAGATTTTGTGATAGTAATCAGTGTTGCTTCTGCGCGAGCTAGTCGTTCGGAAGCCACAAAGGCAGCCTAGAGATCAGTATCATCCTCAGGCACGATGAATAAACCATCATTGGTCCCATACTCGCACAAACCCTCGCTGTAAGGAGCATGTGGCTCCTGGCCAAATATGACGTCGGCAGAAAACAATGACTTCTTCTTCTTTTGCGAGCGAACGCCAGCGGCCTATGACAAGAGCTCGCGCTTAACGGACATTTTTGGGTGGCGGGTCCCGATTTCCACACCAACGCCAGACTCCGAGGATGCTGCAGCTACCATTTCCATAGGAACACGGGGTAGAGGCTTTTCAGGGAAGGCGCGTGGGACCACAACCGCAATAGCTTCTCTTAAGGAAGGAAGAACGGTGGTCCGTCGCTTCAAAGGAACTGCTGGATTACTAGCTGGGACAGCATCCTTGTAGGGTTGCTAGGCACTGCCACAAGGTTCTACGAGGCATCAACCATGCTCGATTTAAAAATTAGCCATGCCGAACAACCCGAAGCCGGATCTTTAAACTAGTGTTTAGGCGAAAACAAGTATGCTAAACACTTTAACAATAAGTGAGAGGGATTACAACCTTTGTAGATCTGGTCCTTCACTTCTTAAGTTCCGTGTTGAAGTCCCTTCGCTGCGATCATCGTGTTCCGGACTCTCGAGAGGTTCCACGAAGAGAAAGATGCAGTCTTGCTTCCGATCTTCGATACAAAGATGATCTACCTTGAAGTTTCGTTAACTCAAGCTAACACTCATAATATGAAGTGAACACCCTCATCTAAATGGCAAGGATAGATGAGGATGATGAAGTAGGATTTTTGCCCTCATTTGTTTTCTTATTCTCACTCATTTTTCATCACAAATAAAAAGCAAGAAAGCTTTGCAAAGGAGGAAGAAGAAGAAGAATAGTGATCAATCCTTTTGTGATGAATGATGAAAGGATAATTATAATGAATAATGCAACCATGGTTGAATAAACCATTGTAGAGAATTAACCAAGGCTAGGGTTTAGGTTAGGTTAAGAATGAGTCACCACAAAATATCTTTCACAAAACAAAACTAAACCTTCTAGAATCACCTAGAAAGTATTAACCCAAATCAAACCCTAATCTTGTTTAATCTCTACTAAACATGTTGCATTAGTTATCATATCATGTTACAATATTATATATCACATATATAATATTTATTGTAACCAAATAAAATAATACAATTAACATATATCGCATATATATCAATGTATTACCCGAGTGAGAAAAAGAATCTTTTAGTGAGCAAATATTATTTAATGTAATTTAATATATCATATATATTATTATACATTAAATTATCGAATCAACACTTGATCCGACAATCCAGCTATATCGCATATAACCGACTAATATTTATCCGTACCAATTCATCGAATCAACACTTGATCCGATGACCCGGCTGATATCAAATATCGCGAGAATAGAATACGGTATCTCATATCATATTATCCTCGGTCCCGCATATATCACATATGTGCTCCTACTCCGTTTTGCCTGAGCCAAGAAACCTCTGTGTAGGACTCTAAAGAATCGTCAATACGCCGGCAGTAGGTGATGATCATATCAAACACCCACAAGCTGCAAGCGGTCAGCTAAACGTAACAGCCACCCAGGTATTGAGCGCTCAGAAGATGAATAAGCCAGCCTGTACATTCTCCTGTGAGTCCAATCAGTAACACTCCCGTACAGTCCGGTCTCGTCGTCTGATATGTCGCATATCTCGCCTAGGGGTGGTAAACGTCAGACCCCAGTAGCTCGATAAGTCATGTCGATATGAGGTCTATAACAGTTCGAGAAACTACTGATAACACTTACCAGTAAATCTCAGCAACCCTGGCTAGGGATTTCCGTTTATAGCCAATCGAACACAACACAACATCAACTCCTTATACCGGGAGAGACGAATCCCTTCCTATCGCTCATTGCCTCCATGTGATTCGGGACTGTACCCAAAAGCCACCTTTTTGCACGCCCTCTTGGACGTGGTATGATGGAAATCAAAGCACGGTGGGAATCACACAAGACTCTATCACGATCTTTGGTCAACAGATTACTCTGTACCAGTGTCATAGGAGAACTGCCATCTGACGTAAGGTATAATACCATCTGGGAGTTCTCGGCGAGTCTATCCAGAGTACCCAGTCTCCACTGAGCACTCATACACCATCCTTGATGTCAAACACCGATGGATATGGGATCATCCATCGCCCATCATATGGGTCAAGATGCGTATACGCTAGTCTACTCTGGTGCATCGATGCCCTGTCTCGATACACCCTCTACTAGGAACAGTTATAGGATGTACTCATCGACTACCGTGGCCCCACTAGTATGATCTCATCATAGTCCCAGTAGTCGAGTACATATCCTAAGGGCTTTATCAACATGTAACATAGAGACAATCAGAGTACATGTTAGGATAAAGTACAACCAGATAGCATACTATCATGTCGAGCAAGAAAGCCCTCCCTATATATGTCCTAGCATCCACTATAATATACATTGTATGTACAGTAATGGCCTCTAGGGCATACATATAACTAACAATCTCCCACTTGCACTAGGGCCATCTGTTGTGGTATCACATACCCAACAATTAGCTGTGGTTGAAGTATCTCATACTCAACCATCCCATAAAAGTCTCTACTGGAAAAAAGGCATTTGTGAGTGGATCCGCGCTGTTGTCCTCTGTGTCTACTCTCTTAAACTCGATCTCCCTAGAGATCAACCATCTCCATGATCAGGTGATACTTCCTAAGAATTATATGTTGATTTCTGATGGGACGGTGGTTCCTTGGCTAAAGCCACAACTCCATTATCACATAATGGTAGGAACGAAGTTAATCTCATGAACTTATATATATCCAGACTGCCTTTTTGGTAGCATCCTTAGTAATGATGTATTTTGCCTTTAATCGTCTAGTAAGTCACGGTATCTAGCATGGAACTCTTCCAACATACCGTCCTTCCACTGAGGGTAAAGACAATGCCTGCGAATGACATTCAGTCGTACTTATCACCCTGGAACCTTTTCAGTGATTCTCCCCAGGATCGATTGATACCATCTCACTACATCTAGTGAGAATCCTAACATCTAATTAGATCTATCTCATAGATCCAAAACCCAGGATTTAGGAGGTATCAATTTGATCCTATATGGAGAATACTTGTGATAAGCGGAGATTGACCGAGCGTACCATAGGAAACTCCTTCCCTATCAAGAGTATGTCATCCGCGTACTCTATAAGGATCACCACCATACTCCCTACTACCTTTTTTCTATATACAAGGTTCATCTACCATTTTGATGAAGTCAAACTCTTTGACTACCACATCAAAACAGACGTTCCAACTCAGCGATGCCTGCTTTATCACATAAAACATCTTGCACACGTTTCCGCTGCTCCCACTGTCTACGAAACCCTCTGGCTGTATACTTATAGACGCTCTCTTCCAAATCAACATTTAGAAAAGCAGTCATGACACCCAACCGCCAGATATCGTAGTCATGGTATGTAGCCGTGGCAAGTAGGATCTGGATGGACTTAAGCATAGCTTTGAAAGTCTCAACTTTTCTATGTACACCAAGTAATCTTCTCAAGATATACTCGCTCCTGATGGGGTTTTAACCCTTCAGATAAAGCATCCAAAGTCCATACTTTGTTGGTGTATAAGGATTCCATCTCAGATCGCTAAGCATCCAGCCATTCTTACAGAGTCCCACTCTTGATGGCCAGCTCGAAAATAGTTGGGTCATCATCTCATGATGCAATCCTCACTCCCACTGTCATAAAGAAACCGAAGTATCTCTCAGGTGGGTGAAGAACGCTGCTAGATCGGCGGAGAGGCTGAGTTTTGTTGGAAACTATTGAATCCTTGGTTCTATCAAATCATCAGTTGCAGTTTGTATAGCTAGAACCTTTCCAGTTCTACAGAACTGACTTTGCCTCGAGCTTGTCCGGATTTTTCCTTTTAGATATAGGCCGGACAACCCCAAATCTTAACAAACTTAATATATGGGCTCTTCCCTTTCCATATCACATATGAAGTGGTAGGCAACTGATTTGATTTGAACCTTATTCAATAGGTATGCAGCTTCTCAAGTGCATAACTTCCCAAAAGGAAATAGGAAACTCAGTAGTATTCATCATAGAGCACACCATATCACATAGGGTGCTTTGCTCCGCCCTGATACACCGGCGTGCTATGGTGTATACGGAGGAGTAATGCTAAGAGAGAATCTCATTCTCCTTTAGAATAGTCCAGGAATTCTGTGCTAAAGTATTATCCTCCCTGATCTCATCAAAGGACATAATACTTATACCCGTTTTTGGTTCTCTACTTCTAACTTATATTCTGTTAATATCTCAAAAGCTTCGGACTTGTGTTTCAACAGGAACATATGTCTAAATCTTGAAAGATCATCAAAGAATGTAATGAAGTACAAAGAACCGTTCTTGGCATGTGTAGACAGGGGACCTTCATACATCAGCATGTATCAATCCCAAGAGTTCACTAACTCTTTCTCTGTTTCCAATAAACAGAGCTATGGTCATTTTATCTTTGTGACATGACTGGTAAGTTTCACAAGATGTAAATTCAAACAAATTTAAATATGCATCTTGATGTAACTTGGCTAGTCGGGTCGCATTGATATAACCTAGTCTACAATTCCTTAAGAAGGATTCGTTCATTTCTGAACTCTTCCTCTCGTGTGTGTTCTGTATACTAAGAACTGTAGTTTGATTTAGAACGTCAATGCTTTTAGATAACGTACCTGAACCGATCAACTCTTGATATAGGAAATGTTCAAAACATTATCCAACAATACAAAATTATATCTTTTCTTTACTAATAAAGATACTGATATGATGTTGTACATCAGGTTCGGAATCTAATGACATTCATTCAGAATCAATGTATTCTGGTAATACAGGGTGACAGTGACCAACAGACTTGGCTGCAACACTTGCACCGTTTCTATCTCATGAAACTTATCACCCGTTCTCAGTTCTCTACCTATTATTCTCCCATGTAACAAAATAGATATGTGGGATCCTGATCTGGTATCAGATACCCAGGACGTAAAGGATACTGAGAAACTGTTCTCTGCAATGAACACACCCGAAGATGATGCATCGGTATGCACTTTCTTCGTTTGGGCGGCACGGGAATTCTGGTAATCCCCTATATCCTGCTCTGTCTTATAACAATTATAAGTTAGAGCGGGACCAACGTTCCTTAGCTCAGTATAATAAGCGGGTTTGGTCAATGCATCTGTATTATTATCTTGATTAAAGCGTGATATGGTCGCTACCTGGAGAGAGAGAGAGATGAAAACACTCAGCGTATGCTCTTGCAATATTAGATTGGTTATCTAATATATCTAATCAGGATATCTCCCATTGTTTTAATCAAATCTTCCTTCAAACCCTAAAAAGAATGACTAGCCGGGATTAATTACACGCTACAAGTTCGCCAATCTTTCTGCCAGGCCAGTGTCGGTACTTTGAGGGAGGTCCCCCGTGCTTTCGCACGAACCTAATTAAAGTAAATCTCATTTTCCCAGGGGCGTAACCCCGTTAACACCTTTCTAGACACCTACTTGATCGGCTAATTATAATGTGTAAAACTCTCCCAGGAGTAACTCTTACTCGCAGCGGGTATCGGGATCCAACTATCTCATAGATGGTATGCAATCTCATTGCAAATTTCAACACTTGAAATTCCCGATAATATTTTACCCCTAGCGTCCTATGACCTTGACGGAGGTCAACAAACTATAGGCTACTAGTCAAGTTCAACCCGTCATTTCCAGATTGAATTAAACTGTCACGACCCGAATATTTCGACTCGTGACCGGCATTTAACCACGCTACGTCTACAGGTGTAACGCGACTAAGTAAGTCGAACCCAGAAATCAAAACCATTTAAAAGTAGTGAGTGTTGAAAACATTTAATTAAAAACATTTAGAAAACCTTAATTAGTTCAATGGGGTTCTTTTTAAAGTTAAATTATCATTATAATAATTTTGGCAGCATTTCCTTTGTAAAAGTAACCCCGAAAATCGGGTAAAAACAGGATATAAGTGAAAATGAGATATAATGAACAAAGCATCCCCAACCGGGAGCAATCACGCCCAACGGCGGAAACCATCACCACAAGAGTAATATACGACGCCGTAGCGAAGAATGAGCACAAAGTAACATCCCAGAATAATAACTGCAAATATAAAGTCGGCTCCCACGAGCTCGACACCAGAATACAAAAATATACATCATCGTCCTCACACTGTCTCTAAGTCAAGTACATATATGGTAGATGGAGAATACTAGATACAAAAGTGTGTACAATAAAAGTAACCAGATACCACAACCCACCTAAATAGCAAAATAGCTCTCGCACCAACTGTAGTGGTATCTGAAGCCAAAAGATGCAAAAAGGCAGCCTGCCGCGACTACTCTGAGGGGCAACCTGCAAATACTGTGGCACAACGGGGGTGAGTTGCCAACTCATGAATAGAGATAACATACAAAGGTAATCACGAGCATGCACGTACTGCGCTACGCTATCATATGCCAGCAGGTAAATCTATATGCGACAAGCAATAGGTGCAATAATCATGCAAATGCTCTGTCAGGTAAAATAATTACAGGATGAGATACATGATAATCACTGCTGAGCATGGGATAAACAACATCTACAAGAAATATTAATCGTGGAAAAAAATAGTCGGTGCCCAAGCTGCACCCAAATCCAAAATAAACTCAGGCGCCGGCACTCTCCTCGGCCCTCAAATCCTGTACATCTCTGAGAATCACGAGTGCCCAACATCGGCACCCAAAATATCATAAATACTCGTGTCCAGCATCGACAAGCAAATCCTTATACATTGGGCTCCGTAAGTCCGGATCAGCCCACTGGCCCCGTTTGCGGTATCGGCCCTCGATCCCGGCAGTACGGATCATTCCGCATCCATCTCTCGACTCCGGTCAGTATCCTCCGGATAACCGCAAGGTCCAACCAATCATCGGTAGGTACTCGCCCACCTCCAGGCTCAATTGGCAAAGTCCATCGATCATCTTGCCGAGGGGAACCATACCGGGTCCACCACGAACCCGCAAACGGATCATCTACTCTACGAAATGGGTTTCAAGCACACGTCTCAGCACCGAGAAAACGCATGGTGGACGCACCAAAATATCATATCATGAGGAACCGGGTTTTCAAATAGTGCATCATTTCTTATATAACTCCACGGTCCTCAAAACCAGAAATCCCATAAAAATCCAACACCAATGAGTAAATTAAATACGATGTGCTATGTACATCAAGTCATCATAATATAGGTACAAGGGAGAAACCGCGTTTCTTAAGATAGTTCAGTTTTCAAAGACAGCATGCGGCTTCCAATTTCTATGAAAATCATATCGAATCGTATGTGAAATGAACTACAGTATAATGATCATGGCAATTCTACAGTAAGTGTGTCATGGCAATTACTAACGGTGTGTGTGTTACATGCAGATTAGTGCTCGTGTAACATAAACCGTTAGTAATAGTGCGGTGTTCTATCAATTCTAAGTTTTCATACATATAGCAGGGAATGCAGTATGCAACAACAGTATCTATGAACAGTCAATGTAGGTAAATGCAATGTGTAGCTATAAAGTCCTATCAGCCCTGACGTAGAATGCCATGCAGGCGATATCCCCGTAGATGTTAAATCTACTCACCGAAGTCTCGCGCTAAGTGTAGCCGACGACTTGTTTCCGCTTCTTCGCAGCGTCCGTCTCACTCGCCTGCGAACCTAGATTTACACAATATATCACACATAAGCTCAAATCTACCAAAAACGCAATATTAAGGTCAAACTAGAACCCCGCGTTGCAACCCAAGCACGCGCGTGCGCGATACGCTAAAACATGTGATTACGCTCCTGAAGCTAACCTGACACGTCGCGATACGCAGCACAACCCAAAACCACACACGTATCATGTGTGTCGCGGAGATTTAAAATACGGAAAATAGGGTAATAGGTCCCAGATTTTGATACAGAATTGAAATTACAAAAATAAATATATCACAAAACCCCAAATATCAGCAGATACCAACCACCAAAACCCCAACCCAATACCCTCCCATCTGGCCGCAAATTGCGGCCAGAATGACTATTTTGGCGGCCTGGGTAGGGGGGTGGGCTCCCGGGTTTGGTGTGTGCACTCAATACCCCCTGTATATGCTACAGTAATTCCAATTTTAATTTACAGAAACTCGGGTGGCAGCAGATTCCTCAGAGCTCAAATTCAAGTTAAAAGTCACACTTTGCACTAAAATGAAACTTTAGGGTATTTTTCTGAAATCTGAAACAAACCTAAGTCTAAAATCACCCTTATAACTCATCACCAAGCTAATCAAGCCATAAGGATATCACTTTTAACATAACTTCACTAAATCCCCTTATATAGCACAAAACTTGCATAAAAATATGATATTTTGCCAAAATACAACAAGTTATGGAAAAAGAGGTTAAGACATGAGTTTATACCTTCTAAAGACCTTAAAAAACACCAAAAGCTCCAGATCTAGGCTCAAGTATGCAGTCTTGCCACTAAACACCTCAAATGAGCCATTAAACCAAGGTTTTGTGAAGGAAAAAGGTTAGATTTGTGTAGGGTTTGAGCATGAATCAAAAGAGAAGTGAAAAGAGAAGAGAAGATGAAGAAAATGCTGTGTTTTGCTGCTGCTCTCTGCTGAGAATTCCAGAAATTGAGAAAAGAGAGAGAAGAGAGAAGGAAAATGGTCAAAAGTCAAGTTTCTTACCTACCCACCATACCTCTCCATTCCTCATATAAATTTAAAATGAAAAGGGTTTTTTGCTTGATTAAAAGGGTGTGGAAAAAGAACCATGCAAGAAAATGCAAAAGGGATAACATGATAACACTTTTTAACCAAAGTCATAAAAATGTGCTAAGTGTGCATATGTACACTAACACAATTTCCAATTAGGGTAAACACAACTAAAAATAATTAACAACCCTATATATATATATATATATCCATAAAAACACTTCACAACACAAAAGACCACCAGCCAAGAAGGAAAATAAGATATCCGTTTTTTTTTTCTTTTTGAAAAACACGCACACTTGCTAATTAACGCGAAAACATTCTAAACGAATTTCAAGGTGTTACAATCTACCCCCCTTAAAGAAATTCGGTCCCCGAATTTAAAAATCTAACTATACATACCTTCAAAAAGATGGGGATACCTCTTCCTCATCTCGCTCTCGGTCTCCCAAGTGACCTCCTCGCCGCTCTGGCCACGCCAAAGTATCTTGACGAAGGTATGTCTTTCGATCTCAATTTCTTCACTTGTTGATCCAAGATCATCACCGGCTGCTCTGCATAGGAAAGGTCACGCTCAAGCTGGATCGTCGGGTGCTGAATCGCATGCGAAGGATCATGAAGATATCTGCGGAGCATCGAAACGTGAAATACCGGGTGCACGTCTGGAAAACTGGGCGGAAGGGCTAAACGATACGCAACCGCACCAACTCGCTCGAGGATCTCGAAGGGGCCCATATACCTGGGACTAAGCTTCCCTTTCTTCCCAAATCTCATCACACCTTTCAATAGGGAGACCCTCAAGAAAACATGATCACCAACAGAAAACTCAAATCTGCGCCGACGACGGTCCGCATAAGATCTCTGCCTACTCTGGGCTGCTATCATCCTATCGCGAATCAACTGGATCTTCACGGTCGTCTCCTCCATAATCTGCGGCCCTAAGATACTGCTCTCACTGAGCTCTGTCCAACAGGCGGGCGATCTACATCTCCTCCCATAAAGAGCCTCAAACGGTGCCATCTGAACGGTCTGCTGATAGCTGTTGTTATAGGAGAACTCCACTAAGGGCAAATGATGATCCGAGCTACCTCTGAAGTCTAATACGCACGCTCTGAGCATGTCCTCGAGAGTCTGAATAGTCCGCTCTGACTGTCCGTCGGTCTGCGGATGAAATGCTGTGTTGAAACTCAAGCGGGTGCCCAAAGCCTCCTGAAGCCTCTACCATAGTCGGCTGGTAAACTGGGTGCCTCTGTCGGACACAATACATGTCGGAACTCCATGCAGTCATACAATCTCATCAATGTAAATCTGGGCATATTGAGCAAATCCGAAAGTCGTCTTCACCGGTAGGAAGTGAGCCGCTTTCGTCAAATGATCCACGATCATCCAGATGGAGTTATACCCTCGACTAGTCCTGGGTTGACCCACAATAAAGTCCATAGAAATCTGTTCCCATTTCCACTCCGGAATGGAAAACGGCTGTAGCTCTCCCGCGGGCCTCTGATGCTCAGCCTTGACTTGCTGACAAGTCAGGCATCTCGACACAAAATCTGCGATGTCCCTCTACATCCCGTCCCACCAGTAAACATCTCTCAAATCGTGGTACATCTTGGTGGAACCGTGATGAACACTATACACCGATCGATATGCCTCCTCGAGAATCTCACACCCCAGTCCCTCAGCATCTGGTATGCACAATCTGGTCCCAAATCGTAGTATCCCCTGATCATCGATCACGAACTCGGGAAATCTGCCCTGTCCCATCTACGTCCTGATCTCTGAACAACGGTCATCACTGTGCTGTGCCTCATGTATACGGTCAAGCAACTGCGGGCGTGCACGAGCATGCGCAATCTGTCCTCCGATCGGCATAAACCCGAACTGTACCCAGCTGTCGCATAAGATCTGCCAATCTGTCGACGACTGCCTCTGCACTGCGCTCAAACAAGATAGACTACCCCTGGGCCTCCTGCTCAAAGCATCCGCCACTACATTCGCCTTGCTCGGGTGATACAAGATCTCGCAGTCGTAGTCCTTCACTAACTCTATCCATCGGCGCTGTCTAAGGTTCAGGTCTCGCTACTGGAATATATACTTTAAGCTCTTGTGATCAGTAAATATCTGGCACGACTCTCCATACAGATAATGTCACCAGATCTTAAGTGTAAAGACCACTGCAGCCATCTCCAAATCATGAGTAGGGTAGTTCTGTTCATGTTTCTTCAATTGCCGTGAAGCATACGCGATCACCCTGTCATGCTGCATCAGAACACACCCTAGCCCCACTAGAGAAGCATCACAATATACCACAAATCCGCCTGACCCTGAAGGCAATGATAATACTGGCGCCGTAGTCAGTAGAGCCCGTAACTGCTGAAAACTGTGCTCACACTCCTCTGTCCAAACGAAAGGAACTCCCTTCCGGGTCAAGCTGGTCAAAGGTGTAGCAATGCGAGAGAAATCCTACACAAATCGCCTGTAGTAGCCGGCCAGCCCTAGAAAGCTGCGAATCTCCGTAACCGATATGGGTCTGGGCCAACTCTGAACGGCCTCGATCTTCCTCGGGTCTACACATATACCGTCTCGTGAAATCATGTGCCCCAAGAAGTCTACGCTGTCCAGCCAAAAAGCACACTTGGAGAATTTGGCGAAATGCTGATGCTCTCTCAAGGTTTGCAGTGTAATCCGCAGGTGCTGCTCGTGCTCCTCTCTACTCCGAGAATACACCAGAATATCGTCAATGAATACATTGATGAACAGATCAAGATACGGCCAGAAAATGCGGTTCATCAAGTCCATAAATGTTGCCGGCGCGTTGGTGAGTCCGAACGACATCACCAAAAACTCATAATGGCCGTAACGCGTGCGGAAAGTTGTCCTAGAAATGTCCTCCTGTCGAACCCGCAGCTGATGGTAGCCTGATCGCAAATCGATCCTCGAAAAGTATCCTGCCCCCTGAAGCTGGTCGAACAAATCGTCGATGCGTGGCAAAGGATACCTGTTCTGCACTGTCACCCTGTTCAGCTGGCGGTAGTCAATACACAGACGGAAACTGCCGTCCTTCTTCTTGACGAACAGGACTGGAGCACCCCACGGAGAAACACTGGGTCAAATAAGTCTCTTATCCAGCAAATCATGCAACTGACCTTCCAATTCTCTAAGTTCCGCCGGGGCCATCCGATAAGGCGGTATATAAATAGGCCCCGCGCTAGGAACCAAATCAATACAGAAAGAAATGTCGCGCTCGGGCAGTAGCCCAGGAAACTCGTCAGGGAACACATCAGGGAACTCGCTAACAACCGGAACCTGATCAAGAGGAACCTCTGTAGCTCTAGTATCACAAACGTAGGCGAGAAATCCATGACATCCCTTCCTCAAAAGCTGTCCAGCGGGAAAAGAAGAAATCACACAGTGTTGGGCGGCACCACGGTCTCCCAACACAACAAAAAACCGACTCGCCGGGAAAACAAAATCTAACTGTCTTCTCACGGCAGTCCACAGAAGCATAGCATGTGGCTAACCAATCCATTCCAAAAAGAACGTCGAAGTCGAACATCTCGAGAAGGATCAAATCGACAGGCAACTCTCTCTCGCCAATACAGACGGTACAGGATCGGAACACGTGCCTAGCAACAAACGACTCTCCCACAGGAGTAGTCACAACAAGCGGCTGATCAAGCAAACCGGACTCTCTACCCAAACTCGGCACGAAGTGTGTAGATACGTACGAGTGCGTGGATCCGGGATCGAACAATACGTGTGCATCAACAGAACATACTGGAAGGATACCTGAGACCACCGCATTGGACGCCTGCGCGTCCTGATGCGTCAAAGCAAAAACTCGTGCCTGCCCTCCACCTGTGACTGACTGTCCTCTGCCTCGGTCATCCCGTCCTCTCTGAGCAACTCCTCCACGCCCATGACCTCTCTGTGTATGAGTCTGACGTGGAGTAACAGTAGGAACAACAGGCAACGCCCTCTGGGGTGGTGAAGGTGGAAAGGTGATGTGCGGTGCTGCTGTCTCCCTCCGGTGTATCTCAGGACAATCTCTGACGAGGTGAAGTAAACTGCCGCATCTATAGCAACCTCGCGACGACTGCTGACTCTCCCGTGGATACGAACTAAACATCCGGCCTCGTCCCGAATCTCTACCACTCCTCGTACCTGAACGATACCTGTCACGGCGTCTGAATGTCTGTCTCCGTGCTGCTATACCAGTACGAACTCTCTTCGGCTCTGGAACTACCAAAGTCTCAGCAAGGCGCTCCTCGACTAATAGAGCTGCATCTACCGCTGCTGCATATGTCTCGTAGTGCTGCGCACTGATCGCAAGGAACAGTGGTGTAAGCAAGCCTCGAACAAATCTCTTGACTCGCAACTCCTCGGTAGCCACTAGATACGGTGCATAGAGAGATAGCTCTGTGAACAGCACATCATACTCTGCCACTGACATCTCCGGAGTCTGGCGTAAGGACTCGAACCTGCGTGCTCTAGCATCTCTGACACTCAGGGGAAGAAAGCGGGCAAGGAATAGCGCCACGAACTCTGTCCAGGTCATATGAGGAAGACCTGCTACTCTGCCCTTCTCGACTGATTCGCACCATTTCTGTGCAAGACCTTCTAGGCGAAAGCTCGCGAACACAACCCATCTCGCATCTGTGCATCTGAGGGAACGACATATCCGAGCCATCCTATCAATGAATGACTGTGGGTCCTCGGCTGCATCGGTTCCTGTGAAGACCGGAGGCTTCAGCCTCATGAACTCTGATATCGATACTGTAATCACCTCCGTAGCTGTAGGGGCAACTGGCTGTGCGGTAGGTACCATCGCGGTCTCTGTAATGGGTGGAGCTACCTCTGGTCGCTGCGCTCGAAGCGTCTCAACTAGCGATCCTATCATCTGGCGCATCTCCTGCATGCTGGATCCTACCGTCTGGCGCATCTCCTGCACACCAGCCCCTAGCGTGGCGATCTGATCTGTCACAGGAGGAACAACCTGCTCGGGTACAATCGGTGTACTGCCCGGATCAGTCCTCGTCTCAGAAGAATCAACTCGAATCTCGGCCCTTGCGGCCGCTCTCTGCGCCCTCGTAGTCTTTGGCGGTATAATGGCTGAAATGAAAATAGGATTCGATAAGGATGCAGAAATCGAATCGCAAGAATGTATATACTCAAAAGGAATTTAAATCAATAAGTCCTAAGGTCGCTTTGGCGGAGTACCGTATCATGAGTATGCCGCGAAACATACGCACGCTACGCCACTCTGCTCCAGCTACCTACTCCATCATACCAGGTCATCCTACACTCCGAAAGGTAAAACCTACGCTCTGATACCAACTTTGTCACGATCCGAATATTTCGACTCGTGACCGGCACTTAACCACGCTACGTCTACAGGCGTAACGCGACTAAGCAAGCCGAACCCAGAAATTAAAACCATTTAAAAGTAGTGAGTGTTGAAAACATTTAATTAAAAACATTGAGAAAACCTTAATTAGTTCAATGAGGTTCTTTTTAAAGTTAAATTATCCTTATAATAATTTTGGCAGCATTTCCTTTGTAAAAGTAACCCCGAAAATCGGGTAAAAACAGGATAAAAGTGAAAATGAGATATAATGAACAAAGCATCCCCAACCGGGAGCAATCACGCCCAACGGCGGAAACCATCACCACAAGAGTAATATACGATGCCGTAGCGAAGAATGAGCAAAAAGTAACATCCCAGAATAATAACTGCAAATATAAAGTCGGCTCCCACGAGCTCGACACCAGAATACAAAAATATACATCATCGTCCTCACACTGTCTCTAAGTCAAGTACATATATGGTAGATGGAGAATACTGGATACAAAAGTGTGTACAATAAAAGTAACCAGATACCACAACCCACCTAAATAGCAAAATAGCTCTCGCACCAACTGTAGTGGTATCTAAAGCCAAAAGATGCAAAAAGGCAGCCTGCCGCGACTACTCTGAGGGGCAACCTGCAAATACTGTGGCACAATGGGGGTGAGTTGCCAACTCATGAATAGAGATAACATACAAAGGTAATCACGAGCATGCACGTACTGCGCTACGCTATCATATGCCAGCAGGTAAATCTATATGCGACAAGCAATAGGTGCAATAATCATGCAAATGCTCTGTCAGGTAAAATAACTACAGGATGAGATACATGATAATCACTGCTGAGCATGGGATAAACAACATCTACACGAAATATCAATCGTGTAAAAAAATAGTCGGTGCCCAAGCTGCACCCAAATCCCAAATAAACTCAGGCACCGGCACTCTCCTCGGCCCTCAAATCCTGTACATCTCTGAGAATCACGAGTGCCCAACATCGGCACCCAAATTATCATAAATACTCGTGTCCAACATCGACACGCAAATCCTTATACATCGGGCTCCGTATGTCCGGATCAGCCCACGTGCTCCGTCTGCGGTATCGGCCCTCGGCCCCAGCAGTACAGATCATCCCGCATCCATCTCTCGACTCCGGTCAGTATCCTCCGGATAACCGCCAGGTCCAACCAATCACCGGTAGGTACTCGCCTACCTCCAGGCTCAATCAGCAAAGTCCATCGATCATCTTGCCGAGGGGAACCATACCGGGTCCACCACGAACCCGCAAACGGATCACCTACTCCACGAATCGGGTTTCAAGCACACGTCTCAGCACCGAGAAAACGCATGGTGGACGCACAAAAATATCATATCACGAGGAAGCGGGTTTTCAAATAGTGCATCATTTTTTATATAACTCCACGGTCCTCAAAACCAGGAATCACATAAAAATCCAACACCAATGAGTAAATTAAATATGATGTGCTGTGTACATCAAGTCATCATAATATAGGCACAAGGGAGAAACCGCGTTTCTTAAGATAGTTCAGTTTTCAAAGACAGCATGCGGCTTCCAATTTCTATGAAAATCATATCGAATCATATGTGAAATGAACTACAGTATAATGATCATGGCAATTCTACAGTGAGTGTGTCATGGCAATTACTAACAGTGTGTGTGTAACATGCAGATTAGTGCTCGTGCAACATAGACCGTTAGTAATAGTGCGGTGTTCTATCAATTCTAATTTTTCATACATATAGCAGGGAATGCATTATGCAACAACAGTATCCATGAACAGTCAATGTAGGTAAATGCAATGTGTAGCTATAAAGTTCTATCAGCCCTGACGTAGAACGCCATGCGAGCGATATTCCCGTAGATGTTAAATCTACTCACCGAAGTCTCGCGCTAAGTGTAGCCGACGACTTGTTTCCCCTTCTTCGCAGCGTCCGTCTCACTCGCCTGCGAACCTAAATTTACACAATATATCACACATAAGCTCAAATCTACCAAAAACGCAATATTAAGGTCAAACTAGAACCCCGCGTTGCACCCCAAGCGCGCGTGTGCGCGATACGCTAAAACGTGTGATTACGCTCCTGAAGCTAACCTGACACGTCGCGATACGCAGCACAACCTAAAACCACACACGTATCACTTGTGTCGCGGAGATTTAAAATACGGAAAATAGGGTAATAGGTCCCAGATTTTGATACAGAATTGAAATTACAAAAATAAATATATCATAAAACCCCAAATATCAGCAGACACCAACCACCAAAACACCAACCCAATACCCTCCCATCTGGCCGCAAATTGCGGCCAGAATGACTATTTTGGCGGCCTGGGTAGGGGGTGGGCTCCCGGGTTTGGTGTGTGCACTCCATACCCCATGTATATGCTACAGTAATTCCAATTTTAATTTACAGAAACTCGGGTGGCAGCAGATTCCTCAGAGCTCAAATTCAAGTTAAAAGTCACACTTTGCACTAAATTGAAACTTTAAGGTATTTTTCTAAAATTTGAAACAATCCTAAGTCTATAATCACATTTATAACTCATCACCAAGCTAATCAAGCCATAAGGATATCACTTTTAACATAACTTCACTAAATCCCCTTATATAGCACAAAACTTGCATAAAAATGTAATATTTAGCGAAAATACAACAAGTTATGGAAAAAGAGGTTAAGACATGAGTTTATACCTTCTAAAGACCTTATAAAACACCAAAAGCTCCAGATCTAGGCTCAAGTATGCAGTCTTGCCACTAAACACCTCAAATGAGCCATTAAACCAAGGTCTTGTGAAGGAAAAAGGTTAGATTTGTGTAGGGTTTGAGCATGAATCAAAAGAGAAGTGAAAAGAGAAGAGAAGATGAAGAAAATGTTGTGTTTTGCTGCTGCTCTCTGCTGAGAATTCCAGAAATTGAGAAAAGAGAGAGAAGAGAGAAGGAAAATGGTCAAAAGTCAAGTTTCTTACCTACCCACCATACCTCTCCATTCCTCATATAAATTTAAAATGAAAAGGGTTTTTGGCTTGATTAAAAGGGTGGGGAAAAGGAACCATGCAAGAAAATGCAAAAGGGTTAACATGATAACACTTTTTAACCAAAGTCACAAAGATGTGCTAAGTGTGCATGTGTACACTAACACAATTTCCAATTAGGGTAAACACGGCTAAAAATAATTAACAACCCTATAAATATATATATATATATATATATATATATATATATATATATATCCATAAAAACACTTCACAACACAAAAGACCACTAGCTAAGAAGGAAAATAAGATATCCGTTTTTTTTCTTTTTGAAAAACACGCACACTTGCTAATTAACGCGAAAACATTCTAAACGAATTTCAAGGTGTTACATAAACCCACCCGCACGACCCTTGATGGAGGTCAACAAGGCCGCACAATTACCCTAATCCAATCTGCATCATATGCATAAGCAGATAAATACTAGTCAGCTACCGCACACTACGCCTTGACGGAGGTCAACAAACGTAGCACGAATACTAAGTAGGACTTATCTGAAATGACGGAGGGCTACGACAGGTTTTTAAGAAAACCCTTTGCGTAATGAACTTGATATCGTTGTAGAATCGAGTGATTTTAAATGGAGTGTTTTTTAGGCTTTTCTAGTTTTGCTAAAGGGGTCACTCCCGGTGAAGGGATCGTCGGCCCTTTCCTCATCGAATAAGGTGCAGGATATTTCACAAATATCACTATGCTAAGCAAAAACAATAGAAGCAATCAAAAGACAAACCGAGTTTGTAGCATCTGCTAGTTTCACTAAAGAGGTCACTCCCGGTGAAGGGATCTCGGCTCTTTCCTTATCGAATAAGGTGCTGGATGTTCTACAAGGAACACCGCTATGCAACGCAAGAACTAGAGCTACCAGTTTTTTTAAACAAGTTTCTACAACATCTTAGGTTTCTTTTAGTTTCATTAATCTCATTATTGAAGTCCCATTTTATTATGCTTCACAAGCATCACATTTGAAACGAAATCTGCAATATAACATATATCCTATATATATAATATAAACATTCGTCTCAGGCAGTAATATGATCTCATCACAGAACATTGCAACAGAAGAACATATATGAAATATTGGATATACTAGGACGTCCTTGTTTTAGTACGAGCCTGTATAAAACACGGATTCCACGGTAGCGATGAATAGCCAAACCCATATCCCTAGACCCCTACGAGAGCGGCAAGTAACACTGCCAATTCTAGGGTTAGGAGACCCGGTCTCGACTCTTCGAGATGGTCTCCTACTGGACCCTAGAACCCAGTTACTTGTGCTCCCCGCCTTGGGTCTACCTAATGCGGAAAAGTAAATAATATACAATGGTGACATCATCCTCAGCCCGGAAGTGCCCCAATAAAAGAATATTACATACAAATGAATTTTACATGAATGAAAAAGAAAAACTCTCATCTCACATAAAACCCTCGGCTATTCAAAAACGCGACGATCCAATTTAATATATCACAGCAACCCATAATATCTCATGTCATCAACGTAAGCAAGATGCGTGTCCCGATTGTCGTTGATGTATAGCAACGAAGCTGGCGATACACCACATACTACGCTTACGGTCACAAAAAATAAAGTGTAAAACTACAACAGTTGGAATCCGCAACCTCTTTAGACATCGCATGCCTAACCAAATGAATTCCTTAGACATCGCATGCCTAGTAATTATAAACCCCGCATTTTAGTCTCTTTATCGAAAACACTTTTCAATATCAAGTCGGGCAATTCAACAAGATTCCCGACATCCTGATCGAATGCACGTCGCAAACTTTAGTAGACGGCCTCACCCCCGGATGCCGTCGACGAAGTGCAATAAGGCGGAACACCGCTGCCGCGAGCAGCCGAACGGATGCTTTTGGCAACGGGGTTCTCCTACAGTCACTTGGTCGGGGCTATGGGGCGTGGCTGTATGTTAAGTTTATCCGGCGAGTATCCGCGTACACTACGTGATTGCGACGAACTTTTGATCACATCAAAATTCCGTGGCAACCGATCAATTTGAGACTGAACTGCTAGATTTACAACATTCAAATTAGTTATCTCATAACTACCTGTGGATTCCAAATATTATATCACTATCCAGATAAATAGACAATGTTAAACTTTCCGATCGAATAATCAAACACCCAAGATTTCTCCATTATATCTCAACACTTGAAATCAGTTTAAAAACATCCATCACATGCCACAGTACCAATGGTTCAGCCGTAGAAGGGTCTATAGGGTTCCTAGGCACACCCATGAGGTTCTACAAGTGATCAAACATGGCCAATTCAAAATTTTCATGTGCCTACAAACCCTAATACGGATCGTTAACTAGATGTATAGGCGATGCAATGCAAATAAACAACTTTAACTTAAAGGAAAGAGGCTACAACCTTTGTAGATCCGGTCCTCCACCTCCTAGGCTCCGTGATGACATCCCTCCGCTGTCCATATCGAATCCCGGACTCTAGCATCGGCTTCATCGGAGAAATGGGCGGACTAGGTCGTCGACTTCGATGCCGAAGATGATCTACGTCAAGGCAACTCAAGATCAAACTCCAACTTCACCAAGTCATGAAACTTGTGAAGAAAATACCCTATACTACTTGGCAAGTGGTAGAGGATGAAGAAATAGGAAGTGGGTTCACTTTAGAATTGGATTTCTCACTCTTTTTCTCAAGTTGCCATTGATGGAGGCAAGTTTTTCTTCTTGTTGATGAAGAAGAAGAAGAAGAAAGAATATGATAAGTATATTAAATATAGGAAATAAAATCATACTTATCATATACACAACCATGGTCAAGTGTAGAGAACTAACTAAGGTTATGTGAATGTTTAGGTTTAGGAAAAGAACAAGAATGGTCAAAGCCTCTTGAAACTTCTAAGAAAAGAACAAAAGAAGCAACCATATCATTTTCTTTTCCTAAAATAAAGAATAAATAAATAAACTAAATAATCAAGAGAAGATGATAAAACCCTAACCATTTACTTAACCAAGGTTTAAGTCTTACACAAACCCAAGTTTGCATGTATCATCAAACATGATACAAACTAGTGCACAAAAGTTTATCACATATACAACTTATGTATTTCAAGTGAGAAAATCCATTTAAAGTGAACTAATATTAGTTAATGTAAAGTAATATATCAAATATATAATTATACATTAAATCATTAAATCAACACTTGATTTAACGATCCGGTCATATCGCATATAACCGACTAATATCCAATGTATCGGCTTATCGAATCAATTTTTGATTCGATAACTAGGTTATATCGCATACAACCAATCGATACATTCATCGCGAGAATAGAATACGGTATCACATACACGCATTATTCTCTGTCCCTCACATATCTCATATGCGCTCCTATTTCATTTCGCTTGAGCCAGGAAACCTCTGTGGAGGACTCTAAAGACTTGTCAATACGCCGGCAGCAGATGATGATCATATCAAACACCTACAAGCCGCAAGCGGTCTGCTAAACGTAACGACCACCCGGGTATTGAGCGATCAGAAGATCGACGAGCATGCCCGCTCACACTCTTGTGAATCCAACCAGTAACACTTACCGTACAGTCCGGTCTGTTCGTCTGATATGTCGCATATCTCGCCTAGGGGTGGTAAACGTCAGACCCCAATAGCTCGATAAGTCATGCCGATGTGAGGTCCATAACAATCGTGAAACTACTGATAACTCTTACCAGTATATCACTGCAACCCTGGCCAGGGATTTCCTGTTATGGCCAGTCGAGCATAGCGCAACATCAACCCCCAATACCGGGAGAGACGAATCCCCTCCTATCGCTCATTGCCACCATGTGAATCGGGACTGTACCCAAAAACCACCTGTTTGCACGACTCAGTAGAGCTGTGGTAGGGTGGAAATCAAAGCACAGTGGGAGACACACAAGACTCTATGATGATCTCGGGTCAACAGACTAAGCTGTACCAGTGTCACCAGAGAACTGCCATCTGACGTGAGGTATAATACCATCTGGGAGTTCTCGGCGAGTCCGTTCAGTGTACCCAGTCTCCACTGAGCACCCGCATACCATCTCTGATGTCAAACATCAATGGATATGGGATCATCCATCGCCCATCACATGGGTCGAGAAGATATACGCTAGTCTACTCTGGAATATCGATACCCCGTCTCGATATTCCCACGACTAGGAACATTGAAAGATGTACTCATGGACTACCCAGGCCCTACTAGTATGATCTGCATCATAGTCCTGGAAGTCGAGTACACATCCTAAGGGCTTTATCAACATGTAACAGAGAGGCAGAAAGTATACATGTTAAGATAAAGAGCAACCAGATAGCGTACTATCATGTCGAGCAAGAAAGTCCTACCTATATATGACCCAGCATCCACTACAATATACATCCAATGTACAGTACTGGCCTCTAGGGCGTACATATAACTAACAATCTCCCACTTGCACTAGGGCCATCTGTAGCAGTAGTTGCAGTATCACATACTCAACCATCCCATATAAGTCTCTCTCTAGGAAAAAGCCTTTGTGAGTGGATCCGCCGTGTTGTCCTCTAAGTCTACTCTCCTAATCTCGATCACCCTGGAGATCAACTATCTCCATGATCAGGTGATGCTTCCTCAGAATATGTCTGGGTCACTAATGGGACCAGGGTTCACGGGCCAAAGCCACACTTCCATTGTCACACAATGGTAGGAACCTAGTTCATCTTATGAACCAATATACACCCAAACTGCCTCTTTGGTAGTATCTTTAATAGCGATGTTACCAGCCTTTATCGTCTAGTTTGCCACGGTATCTAGCTTGGAACTCTTCGAACATACCGTCCCTTTACTGAGGGTAAAGACAATGCCTGTGACTGACATTCAGTCATCCTTATCACCCTGGAACTTTTCCAATGATTCTCCCCAGGATCGATTGATACTATCTCACTCTATCTAGTGAGAATCCTAGCATCCAATTACATCTATCTCATAGATGAAAACTCAGGATTTAGGAGGTATCACTTTGATCCTATTGGAGAATCCTTGTGATAAGCGGAGATTGACCGAGCGTAATATAGGAAACCCCTTTCCTATCAAGATCATATTGTCCACGTACAATACGAGGATGACTACCTTACTCTCTACTACCTTTTTGTATATACAAGGTTCGTCTACCATTTTGATGAAGTCAAACACTTTGACTACCACATCAAAAACAGATGTTCCAACTCCGCGATGCCTGCTTTATCATGTAAAGCAACTTGCACACGTTTCCGCTGCTCCCACTGTTTACGAAGCCCTCTGGCTGTGTACTTATAGACGTTCTTATCTAAATCATTATTTAGAGAAGCAGTCATGGCACCCAACCACCAGATATCGTAGTCATGGTATGTAGCAATGGCAAGTAGGATCTGGATGGACTTAAGCATAGTCCCTGGAAAAGGTTTCATCATTATCCATGCCTGGTTGATGACGAAAACCTTTAACAAGTCTAGTTTTGAAAGTCTCAACTTTTCCATCTACACCAAGTAATCTTCTCAAGATATACTTGCTCCTGATGAGGATTTAACCCTTCAGATATAGCAGCCAAAGTCCATACTTTGCTGGTGTACATGGATTCCATCTCAGATCGCTAAGCATCCAGCCATTCTTACAGAGTCTCTACTCTCGATGGCCTGCTCGAAACTAGTTGGGTCATCATCTCATGATGCATTCCTCGCTCCCACTGTCATCGAGAAACCGAAGTATCTCTCAGGCAGGTGAGGAACCCTGCTAGATCGGCGGAGAGACTGAGGTTCGTTGGGGACTTTTGAATCCTTTGGTTTTGTCAAATCATCAGCAGTTTTGTATAGCTGGAACCTTTCCAGTTCTACAGAACTGTCCTTGCCTCGATCTTGTCCGGATTTTGCTTTAGACATAGGCCGGACAACCCCAAATCTTAACTAACTTAAGATATGGGCTCTTCCCTTTCCATATCACATATGAAGTGGTAGGCAACTGATTTGATTTGAACCTAATTCAATAGTTATGCAGCTTCTCAAGTGCACAACCCCAAAAAGGAAATAGGTAACTCAGTAATACTCATCATAGAGCACACGATATCTAATATTGTGCGATTGCTCCGCCCCGATACACCGTTGTGCTGTGGTGTATTCAGAGGAGTAATACTGAGAGAGAATCTCATTTTCCTTTAGAATAGTCCAAGGATTCCATGTACAAGTATTCTCCTCCCTGATCTTATCATAGGACATAATACTTATACCTGTATTGGTTCTCTACTTCTAGCTTATATTCTATGAATATCTCAAAAGCTTCGGACTTATGTTTCAACAGGAACATATGACTGAATCTTGAGAGATTATCAGAGAATATAATGAAGTACAAAGAACCGATCCTGGCATATGTAGACAGGAGACCTTACATACATCATCATGTATCAGTCCCAAGAGTTTACTAACTCTTTCTCTGTTTCTAATAAACAGAGCTATGGTCATCTAATCTTTGTGACATGACTGGGAAGTTTTACAAGATGTAAATTCAAACTGATTTAAATATGCATCTAAAATGTAACTTCAGCCAGTCGGGTCGCATTGATGTGACCTAGTCTACAATGCCTCAAGAAGGATCCGTTCATTTCTGAACTCTTCCTCTTGTGTGTGTTCTGTATACTAGGAACTGTAGTTTGATTTAGAACATCAATGCTTTTGGATAACGTGCCTGAACTGATCAACTTTTGATATAGGAAATGTTCAAAACAATATCCAACAATACAAAATTATATCCTTCTTTACTAATAAAGAAACTGATATAATTTTGTATATCAGGTTCGGTATCTAATAGCATTTGTTCAGAATCAATGTACTAGTAATACAGGGTGACAGTGACCAACAGACTTGGCTGCAACACTTGCCCCGTTTTCTGTCTCATGAAACTTATCACTCATTCTCAGTTTTCTACCTTTTTGTAGCCCTATGTAATAGATTACATATCTAGGATCCTGATCCGGTATCAAATACCCAGGATGTAGAGGATACAGAGAAACAGTTCTTTGTAATAAACACACCCGAAGGAGATGCATCATATGCACTTTCTTCGTTTGGGCGGCATAGGAATTCTGGTTTTCCCCTATTTCCTGCTCTGTCTTATAACAATTATAAGTTGGAGCGGGACCAACTGTAACGCTTTGAAAATCGTTTCGGTGAAATTTCAAAAAATCGGTAAAATAAGAGGGTTTTCTGTAAAAAGTCAAAATGCAAATATCTTATTATAAAAATTAAATATACATATTCTAGCTATGTAATTGCTATTATTTGGTGTTTATTGAGCCGCTGGTGAAATTTCAAATTTTCTGAAAAAAAATATTATTTTATTATTATTTTAAGCCGTCACTAATACATTTAATTAAGGAAAATTACAAATTGGAATGAGTTGAAACAAATTTTGTACATCATAAAACTTTAAATAAAATTTTATCATGTGGTTTTTGAAATGAAAACGTTTGCCAAAACGGTTTAGAAATTTTCGACGAAATAAGGCTTTTTTTTGGGTGAAATTAGTGTAAATGGAAGTGGGGTATAACATTTATCTTTTTTTCCACCCAAACCCACCACTCACCTCATCCCCCTCATGGGCTGGCCGAACCCAAGCTGCCCCACTTCCTCCTTTTTTTTATCCACACCAAGATGAGAAGAGAAAGGAAAATGAAGGGAAAAAAAGAAATATTAATTTAAGAGGTATGGGTACTTGATGTATGGGAGTTGACTAACAAATTCCTCACTCATTTTTTTTCCCACTCACTCCCTTCACTGGTCGAGCCTTCCCCTAGCTTCAGCCCAAAAAAATCCCACCTCATTTCACCTCCAAATTTCATCAATTTTGCATCAAAATCCATCAAAAACATCACTAATCCCAAATCCAACTCCTACCCATTATTTCTTGCCTATCTAGCATGGATCTAGGAGCATGGAAGATACTTTTGGAGACTAGGATTTGCATGCTAGAACTCAATTGGGAGGTATAAATTTTAACCCTTTAGTGAAATTGTTGTTTAATTGCTTTATGTTAGCTTATTAAGTGTTTAATTTGGTTTTAGATTGGTTCTAATTGCATGATTGAAAAATTCAAGATTGAGGTTGATTTCAAGTTAGGGTTTTGAGTAGTGGGATTATGGTTGTGTGATGTATTTAACATCTTAAGACATGTTAAAACCTAATCTAGTTGCTAGTTGCAAATTGTTAACTTAAAATTGTAATAATTAAGCTATATTGCAAACTAGGTTTTAAAATTAAATCAAATTGTAAGATTAAAAATCTAATTAGGTTCTTCATGATATCATTAATTTTATAAGTTGTAGTTTACCACCTTAGTTCATGCAAAACCTAGTCAAGTTGATGATTTGTGAATTGTTATTTTGAAAATTGTTAAAAAAGGGTATTTTGTAAATTAGAATATTAGGGTTTTTGGAATTTAAGGAGATTAAATTCCGGAAATTATTTCTATGACTTATTTAAGATATTTAATAAATATATTGGCTGCTACATTCATTTAAACATCCTGTTTTGTACAAAAACGGCGAATTGTGCTTCCTAGATTTTCGGAAAAATGACTTTTTAAGTAAAGTTGGGGTTTTTGTGAGTTTTAACCTAGTTTATATTAAAATTAGTGTTCGTGAATGTGCAAATGAGTGTGATTGGATTTTCCTCGATGGTTTGACGTTTGTACATCGACATCGAGGGTTGGTTTGACTATTCTTGCATGCGTAGGCGATAGGTTTGGACCTATGCGTGATACGCGTGCCGATTTGGTTTTCTTATGACGTTTCGATTTCGAATTGGGTTTTTATGCGATATGGTGCGTTATGATATGTAGGTACCCCATGTGGACTTCGAGACGACAAGCAAGCGCGTGGCGACGTCGGCACCGGCGAGCGAGGTTCAGGTGAGTAGATTTATATCTACGGGGAGAAGTCGGGTGGATGGCGTATAGCACCCCCGTAGTCCGTGGTGGTGTATACGGATGCGTATACACACCAACATTTATTATATGTTATTTGGGATTAATAACGTTGCTTAGGATGGATATTGGTGTGTTGGATTACCTTAGTGTTTTCGGACCCTAGGGTAGTGTTGCACTACACATACACACATACATACTTGCATACATTCCTATTGATATGTGCTCATGGGATTCTTTATAGTTATGTGTTCACATGGGTATGGGACTATGTGTTCACATACGGATTTGAGGATGATACTTGGGATTGAGCTGAGTCGATGAGATTCGATTTGAGGCCGTGAGATCGGTGATATAGCAGGGCTCGTATCTTAGATACGACATGACGTTGTAGCGGGTCCTTGACGTAGTGTTTCACACACGTCCATGCATACGTAGGCGGTATCAGTATGGTACTAGACGTAGATCAGTACCCCGATCATAATATTTGATAAAGAGGATACCAGGTGAATAGTATGATGAATGTGATATTGACCCGTACCCAGATTGGGATGCCGTACGACGGATTTACGTACGAGCTATATTGATGATTGATCCGCACTCTTGACTTGGGATGCCTGATTATAGATATGGTATCGGATATGATATTATTGAGGCGGGATCACCGACTATACATACACAGATATGTATATGTCTTGACTCAGATGATAGGCGGTTTCCTTACCTGTAGTTCACCTTGTTAGTTCAGCCATATAGTTTAGTGTAGTTGTTAGATTAGATTAGACTCCTACCTATTTCAAAACTAGCGGGTCGTGGGTATTTTAAAAAGACAGGTCAAGGGATCCTACGGATATTTCAAAAAGACGTATCTTTTCATAAAAACACCGTAGCCCTATTTTCAAAACCCCATGATTCGTGTTATTTCAAAAGGCACCATTTGTAGGACTTATATTAGATTATTACAGATTAGTTATCGTTGTGTCTATTATTCAGCTCCCGCACATTATTGCTGTTCGCTCTGCCTCGCATACTTATTGTGCTGCATATTCCATTATTGATATCATGCTGTTAGGACACCAGCACCATTACCGATGATGCGTATGTACCACTTACACCTACTTGCCGGCTCATACACATCTTCATCGGTAATTGCCATGTCACGTACACTTTAGAGAATATATTTGCTTGACTTAGCTTGTTAGCTAGTAGTTTTGACATGATATTAGTGTACTTTCCTTATATGCCATATTAGACATTTCAGTTATTACTTTCTACTTCATGCATATTGTTATTCATTGTTATACCGCACGCATGGATTCTCATGCCTTTATTCACTAGTTTATGTGCTATTGAGGTTTTGGACTCGGATTTTCTTGATATTTCTGGATTTGGGAACCGTGGAGATTTCAAAAGAGAATATGTTATTGTTTTAAAAACCCGGTTACCCTGGATATGATATTTCAGTGCGTCCACCATGTGTTTTCTCGGTGCTGAGAGCGACATGTGAGACCCGAGTTCGTGGAGTGGAGGAACCGTTTCGGGTACATGGTGGACCCGGTAAGGTATCCCGGGGCAAGAAGCTCGTGGTGATGACGATGAGCCTGGCAGGGGGAGACTACCTACCGGTGATATTACCCGACGCGTCGGATATCCGGAGGATACCGTCGTGGTCTTGAGATGGATGGTAGGGGCCGGTCTGGACTGGCGGTGCCCTAGATATTGTGATTTAGATATTGAGATTTTGAGACATTGAGATTTATGTTTTGTGTCGATGCTAGACACCGTTTGTGTTGATTTCAGTTATGATACCTCATTTGAAAAAAATACAAAGGAAATCTCACTAATTTATGAAAACAATTTCTTCATTTACATGTATGCTGTTTTCATGCATTCATACCTCACTCATATGATATATTGCTACCTGAGGCACTGACACGGGCACATGTGATTACACTCGGGTTAGATATTACCCTAGACATTGTCATAGGCTGCCTGTTATACACATATTTGAGGATATATTATGATCATTGACCTAGGTTGCGTTATTTATGCGATTTCTGTGCGTAGATGTTTTTCTATTCACGAGTTGGCAACTCACCCCCGTTGTGCCCCAGTTTCTTGCAGGTTTGCCATACAGGTTTCATTACGGCTTTGCTGGCACTATTTCCATTCCGGGTGGCTTGCTAGTAGGTGGGTTATTTGTATCTCACCCATCCTTATATCTTGTATATTATTATTCAGTTGTATCTAGAAGTTCCATCAACCAAACATGTTTTTATTGAGATAGAGACCAGTGTTGTTTATTCTTTCGACCTTAGAGTCACTCGTTATATTTCTGGTGGTTTTGAATTTCCTTTTGAGTTTTGATCCTCGCCGTTGGCGTTGTATATTATATTGCTTGTGTGGTTGTAACCGTCGATTGACGAAGAGCTAGCTCCCGCTTGGAGATGCCTTTTTCTTGATTTCGTATACTATTCATGTTGTATCCCGTTTGGGGGCCAGTATTTACAAGGGAGACTCTGCCGAAATTTTCAGTAAATTTTTGATGTTTTAAAAACCGCATAATTCGGCTTATGCTATTGAAATTACTTGCTTTAAGTTGGTTTTTCCTGCACTCTACTACTTGTCTTGGTTTGGATTTCTGGGTTTTCGGTTTACTTAGATTACGTACGCCTCGAGACGTTCGTAGTTTAAGTGCCGGTCATGTTCCGTACTTTCGGGTCGTGACAAAGTTGGTATCAGAGCGTTAGGTTTTAACCTTCGGAGCGTAGGATGACCCTTGGTTGATGGAATAGGTGACTAAAGTAGAGTGACGTACCGTTGATATGTTCCGCGGCATATTTACGACACGCCACTCCACTTATGAAGCCTTAGGATATACATTTCCTTGTTCAGTATTATATTCCTTCCTGATCTAGCCTCATTGGTACCAGTTTGGTTTTGCTGCTACGGTTACGGGCAGGGAGAGCTACGGCTAGAGTTGCGGTCAGCACAAGCTCGTCACGAACGAGGACTGACCAGGGCGAAATTCCGGCGACACACGATTGCAGAGATGTGTCTTTTTACTGTGTTTCCGCGCCACGAGCGATTGGCGGATCGCCTTTATGAGGTTACTCGGAGGTGCTGATCGACACTAGAGAATTGAGCCAATGATAGAGGCCAGCCAGATTTTGATGACCGTTGGTGTGTTGCTTACTCCTGATGATTGAGGCACTGTTCAGCATGCAGACGAGTGAGCCAGTTGTTGCTGCGAGCGACGAGTTATCGCCCCATATATTGGAGCTATTGCAGTACAGATTGTACTAAGAGATGATAGAAGGTCGCTAGTCACCCGAGGATGAATGACTAGGACATGTGGTTCGTTCGCCTACCCGATGAGAGGTCATCAGATAGATTGATTCCAGCTAGAGACGACTTCACGCAGAGACGTGAGGGTCGACAGAGACGATCGAATGTCGAAAACCTATTATTCCAAGTTTAAAGTAGTCGGAAAGACATGCAGGCAATTCTATGGTCCCTCTAGAAGAATGAAACCCTAACTCGACTTAATGACCGTGTGAAAGCCTTTGAACCTTCGGGTTTGCGGCGGTTCTACGGCGCCATTAGTGAGGCTTGGGTTTGCCCTTCTACGGCTGGACCACCGATGCTGTAGTATGTACTCGATACTATTAAACTGTGCCCAAGATGTTGAGCTCTTGGGGGATTATGAGGTTTTGACGACTCGATCGGATGGCTCGACTTAATTCGGATGCTAGGTGGTGAGATGCATTCTTGGGAGACTCCAGATACGAGGATAGCCGTTGGAGCTCAGTCCATACAGCCACGACGAGACGAGTCCGAAGCGGTCGACATTAGAGAAAAGTGGAGTAAAAGGTTCGCACCAGATCTAGATGAGATGATGTTCCACTCCGCCGACATCAGAGAGGCGATGCGCATGCCGAGGCATGGTACTTGGACTTACCTTCCAGAAGGAGTCGCGATGAGTATGCAGTCGTTCCAGAGTAAGATGCAGATATAGGAAAGGACAACGACTTCCGGACAGTTGGCAGAGACGAGACATGGAAGAGACCGTGAGCAGGATTCCTTCCAGGACACTGCTGCAATGATACTTGCACCCAGGATCAGAGGTGTCATGTACATTCAAAGAGCCAGAGGCCGACGCCAGTGATATGCTGTCTTACGAGTGGTCGTGATGATTGACCGGGAGATGACAAGAGACGTGCCAGAACTGGATCATCCCCGTTAGCACACCCGACAGGGCCGATGAGCCGATGGACCGAAAGATTGGTAATTCACAGTGAAGACCTTGACCCAGGAGTGGTCATGGTTACGCACACCAGCAGGACAGAGTTCATGATCATCGACGAGACGTCCCACTAGTGACCGCGACAGTTGGCCCAGATTCTTAGAGGATGCGCTGGAGCAGTACTATTCCGCCATTATTGATTCCGATGTTTTGGGTGATTTATTCGTATGATTTAATTTTTGATGATTGAGGATTTACGATCTTTGCACAGTGTTGCACTTGATATCGTTTTCGTGCTTTAGTTTCACATATTTGTGATTTTACGGTTTTAGACATTTGAGTCGATTTTGTGCATATGCACGCACACGATTTGGTTCCTGCACTCTGTATAGTTTATATATGCTTGCAGTGCAGTGATACGCCTTTTGTGCACTTAGATGCACTGGACTTCGATTTCGATTGAAATACTCGATATTTGTTTTGTGCACCCTGTGCACCTGATTGATTTTGCGCACGTTCGGTGCTTGATATTGGATTTCATGATTTCGTGCACAATGGATGCACCTGATTTGGATTTTCGCGCATGTTGGGCATATGTTTTGAAGGGTGATTTTGGTGCACACCAGAGGCACTAAATTGAGAATTTTTCGTGCATGTCAGATGCACCTGATTTTGCTGTCAGGCACACATGTTGCCTACGACAGATGTTTCATGCACACCCAATGCACTTAGATGTTGTTTCTGTGCGTATGTATGGCACATTCATGGATTTTGATTTCCGTGCGCACCAGACGCACGTAGTATTCATGTGCATATTTTGGGATTGATTTCTTATAGAGCAGTACGTTTTTATGATATTGCTATGTGTTTTCGTACTGAGCAGGACTAGTCAGAGGACAGTACCTGAATATATTTTGCATGCATTGATAGTTATTGAAGGGATTTCCAAAAAGCGAGCTATAGCCTCAGTATTTACCTACGTGTCTGATATAACACGAAATGTTTAAAACAAGGAGACCCTTCTAAATTGTTTCCAAAACGGCGGAACGTACATTTCAAACAAAGGTATATATGTATATAGTTATTTTCTTATGATAGACGTCCGCCACTGTGCAGTGTTATACGCGTTGCACAGCGACTTAAAGAGATTTGGCATGCATCTCCTTCAGATACATACAGATATAGATTCGATATTTACATGTATAGTTTCGAGTTATGTCATATTGGTTTTGATTTGGATTTGGAATTGATGTCTTCTCCATGACTCCGATGATTGCAGGATGCTTGACGGAGTTTTGATTTGAGTTATATGCTCATTTTTCAAGCGCATGCGCTGCGCTACGATTTGTTTTATGTATTTACAGTTTCGGAGCCCCGACGACTTGATGGGTTTTCTTAGATATTTTAGTATTTGGGGGAGTTTGAATTTAAATTCGGGGACCGAATTTCTTTAAGGGGGGAAGATTGTAACGCTTTGAAAATCGTTTCGGTGAAATTTCGAAAAATCGGTAAAATAAGGGGGTTTTCTGTAAAAAGTCAAAATGCAAATATCTTATTATAAAAATTAAATATACATATTCTAGCTATGTAATTGCTATTATTTGGTGTTTATTGAGCCGCTGGTGAAATTTCAAATTTTCTGAAAAAAAATATTATTTTATTATTATTTTAAACCGTCACTAATACATTTAATTAAGGAAAATTATAAATTGGAATGAGTTGAAACAAATTTTGTACATCATAAAACTTTAAATAAAATTTTATCATGTGGTTTTTGAAATGAAAACGTTTACCAAAACGGTTTAGAAATTTTCGAAGAAATAAGGCTTTTTTTTTGGTGAAATTAGTGTAAATGGAAGTGGGGTATAACATTTATCTTTTTTTCCACCCAAACCCACCACTCACCTCATCCCCCTCATGGGCTGGCCGAACCCAAGCTGCCCCACTTCCTCTTTTTTTTTATCCACACCAAGATGAGAAGAGAAAGGAAAATGAAGGGAAAAAAAGAAATATTAATTTAAGAGGTATGGGTACTTGATGTATGGGAGTTGACTAACAAATTCCTCACTCATTTTTTTTCCCACTCACTCCCTTCACTGGCCGAGCCTTCCCCTAGCTTCAGCCCAAAAAAATCCCACCTCATTTCACCTCCAAATTTCATCAATTTTGCATCAAAATCCATCAAAAACATCACTAATCCCAAATCCAACTCCTACCCATTATTTCTTGCCTATCTAGCATGGATCTAGGAGCATGGAAGCTACTTTTGGAGGCTAGGATTTGCATGCTAGAACTCAATTAGGAGGTATAAATTTTAACCCTTTAGTGAAATTGTTTTTTAATTGCTTTATGTTAGCTTATTAAGTGTTTAATTTGGTTTTAGATTGGTTCTAATTGCATGATTGAAAAATTCAAGAATGAGGTTGATTTCAAGTTAGGGTTTTGAGTAGTGGGATTATAGTTGTGTGATGTATTTAACATCTTAAGACATGTTAAAACCTAATCTAGTTGCTAGTCGCAAATTGTTAACTTAAAATTGTAATAATTAAGCTATATTGCAAACAAGGTTTTAAAATTAAATCAAATTGTAAGATTAAAAATCTAATTAGGTTCTTCATGATATCATTAATTTTATAAGTTGTAGTTTACCACCTTAGTTCATGCAAAACCTAGTCAAGTTGATGATTTGTGAATTGTTATTTTGAAAATTGTTAAAAAAGGGTATTTTGTAAACTAGAATATTAGGGTTTTTGGAATTTAAGGAGATTAAATTCCGGAAATTATTTCTATGACTTATTTAAGATATTTAATAAATATATTGGCTGCTACATTCATTTAAACATCCTGTTTTGTACAAAAACGGCGAATTGTGCTTGCTAGATTTTCGGAAAAGTGACTTTTTAAGTAAAGTTGGGGTTTTTGTGAGTTTTAACCTAGTTTATATTAAAATTAGTGTTCGTGAATGTGCAAATGAGTGTGATTGGATTTTCCTCGATGGTTTGACGTTTTTACATCGACATCGAGGGTTGGTTTGATTATTCTTGCATGCGTAGGCGATAGGTTTGGACCTATGCGTGATACGCGTGCCGATTTGGTTTTCTTATGACGTTTCGATTTCGAATTGGGTTTTTATGCGATACGGTGCGTTATGATATGTAGGTACCCCATGTGGACTTCGAGACGACAAGCAAGCGCTTGGCGACGTCGGCACCGGCGAGCGAGGTTCAGGTGAGTAGATTTATATCTACGGGGAGAAGTCGGGTGGATGGCGTATAGCACCCCCGTAGTCCGTGGTGGTGTATACGGATGCGTATACACACCAACATTTATTATATGTTATTTAGGATTAATAACGTTGTTTAGGATGGATATTGGTGTGTTGGATTACCTTAGTGTTTTCGGACCCTAGGGTAGTGTTGCACTACACATACACACATACATACTTGCATACATTCCTATTGATATGTGCTCATGGGATTCTTTATAGTTATGTGTTCACATGGGTATGGGACTATGTGTTCACATACGGATTTGAGGATGATACTTGGGATTGAGCTGAGTCGATGAGATTCGATTTGAGGCCGTGAGATCGGTGACATAGCAGGGCTCGTATCTTAGATACGACATGACGTTGTAGCGGGTCCTTGACGTAGTGTTTCACACACGTCCATGCATACGTAGGCGGTATCAGTATGGTACTAGACGTAGATCAGTACCCCGATCATAATATTTGATAAAGAGGATACCAGGTGAATAGTATGATGAATGTGATATTGACCCGTACCCAGATTGGGATGCCGTACGACGTATTTACGTACGAGCTATATTGATGATTGATCCGCACTCTTGACTTGGGATGCCTGATTATAGATATGGTATCGGATATGATATTATTGAGGCGGGATCACCGACTATACATACACAGATATGTATATGTATCGACTTAGATGATAGGCGGTTTCCTTACCTGTAGTTCAGCTTGTTAGTTCAGCCGTATAATTTAGTGTAGTTGTTAGATTAGATTAGACTCCTACCTATTTCAAAACTAGCGGGTCGTGGGTATTTTAAAAAGACAGGTCAAGGGATCCTACGGATATTTCAAAAAGACGTATCTTTTCATAAAAACACCGTAGCCCTATTTTCAAAACCCCATGATTCGTGTTATTTCAAAAGGCACCATTTGTAGGACTTATATTAGATTATTACAGATTAGTTATCGTTGTGTCTAGTATTCAGCTCCCGCACATTATTGCTATTCGCTCTGCCTCGCATACTTATTGTGCTGCATATTCCATTATTGATATCATGCTGTTAGGACACCAGCACCATTACCGATGATGCGTATGTACCACTTACACCTACTTGCCGGCTCATACACATCTTCATCGGTAATTGCCATGTCACGTACACTTTAGAGAATATATTTGCTTGACTTAGCTTGTTAGCTAGTAGTTTTGACATGATATTAGTGTACTTTCCTTATATGCCATATTAGACATTTCAGTTATTACTTGCTACTTCATGCATATTGTTATTCATTGTTATACCGCACGCATGGATTCTCATGCCTTTATTCACTAGTTTATGTGCTATTGAGGTTTTGGACTCGGATTTCCTTGATATTTCTGGATTTGGGAACCGTGGAGATTTCAAAATAGAATATGTAATTGTTTTAAAAACCCGGTTACCCTGGATATGATATTTCAGTGCGTCCACCATGTGTTTTCTCGGTGCTAAGAGCGACATGTGAGACCCGAGTTCGAGGAGTGGAGGAACCGTTTCGGGTACATGGTGGACCCGGTAAGGTACCCCGGGGCAAGAAGCTCGTGGTGATGACGATGAGCCTGGCAGGGGGAGACTACCTACCGGTGATATTACCCGACGCGTCGGATATCCGGAGGATACCGTCGTGGTCTTGAGATGGATGGTAGGGGCCGGTCTGGACTGGCGGCGCCCTAGATATTGTGATTTAGATATTGAGATTTTGAGACATTGAGATTTATGTTTTGTGTCGATGCTAGACACCGTTGGTGTTGATTTCAGTTATGATACCTCATTTGAAAAAAATACAAAGGAAATCTCACTAATTTATGAAAACAGTTTCTTCATTTACATGTATGCTGTTTTCATGCATTCATACCTCACTCATATGATATATTGCTACCTGAGGCACTGACACGGGCACATGTGATTACACTCGGGTTAGATATTACCCTAGACATTGTCATAGGCTGCCTGTTATACACATATTTGAGGATATATTATGATCATTGACCTAGGTTGCGTTATTTATGCGATTTCTGTGCGTAGATGTTTTTCTATTCACGAGTTGGCAACTCACGCCCGTTGTGCCCCAGTTTCTTGCAGGTTTGCCGTACAGGTTTCATTACGGCTTTGCTGGCACTATTTCCATTCCGGGTGGCTTGCTAGTAGGTGGGTTATTTGTATCTCACCCATCCTTATATCTTGTATATTATTATTCAGTTGTATCTAGAAGTTCCATCAACCAAACTTGTTTTTATTGAGATAGAGACCAGTGTTGTTTATTCTTTCGACCTTAGAGTCGCTCGTTATATTTCTGGTGGTTTTGAATTTCCTTTTGAGTTTTGATCCTCGCCGTTGGCGTTGTATATTATATTGCTTGTGTGGTTGTGACCGTCGATTGACGAAGAGCTAGCTCCCGCTTGGCGATGCCTTTTTCTTGATTTCGTGTACTATTCATGTTGTATCCCGTTTGGGGGCCAGTATTTACAAGGGAGACTCTGCCGAAATTTTCAGTAAATTTTTGATGTTTTAAAAACCGCATAATTCGGCTTATGCTATTGAAATTACTTGCTTTAAGTTGGTTTTTCCTGCACTCTACTACTTGTCTTAGTTTGGATTTCTGGGTTTTCGGTTTACTTAGATTACGTACGCCTCGAGACGTTCGTAGTTTAAGTGCCGGTCATGTTCCGTACTTTCGGGTCGTGACACCAACGTTCCCCAGCTCAGTATAATAAGCGGGTTCGGTCAATACATCCATATTATTATCTTGATTAAGGCGTGATATGGTCGCTACCTGGAGAGAGAGAGAAGAAAACACTCTGCGTGCGCTCTTGCAAGATTAGATTGGTTATATATTTTATCTAATCAGGATGGCTCCCACTGATTTTATTAAATCTTCCTTCAAACCTTAAAAGGAAAGACTAGCCGGGATTAATTACACTCTACAAGTTCGCCAATCTTTCAGCCAGGCCAGTGTCGGTACTTTGAGGGAGGTTCCCCGTGCTTTCGCACGGACCTAATTACAGTAAACCTCGTTTTCCCAGAGGCGTAACCCCGTTGACACCTTTCTAGACACCTACTTGATCGGCTAATTGCAAAGTGCAAAACTCTCCCAGGAGTAACAATTACTCGTAGTGGGTATCGGGATCCAACTATCATATAGAAGGTATGCAATCTCATTGCAAGTTTCAAAACTTGAAACTCCCGATAAAGATTTTTTACCCCTAGCACTTATGACCTTAACTATGGTCAACAAATCATAAGCACTAGTCAAGTTCTACCCGTCATTTCATGATTAATTAGACCCACCCACATGACCCTTAACTAAGGTCAACAAAGTCACGCTACTGTCCTAACTAATCGCATCATATGCGGTGTAGGAAGACATCACTTAGCTACCGTACACTGTGCCTTGACTATGGTCAACAAACACAGCACAAATACTAAGTACTCTACTTCCTAAAATGATGGAGGATTGCGAATGGTTTTTTTGAAAACCTTTAACGCTTTGAACTTGATCTCGTTGCGGAATCAAATGGTTTTTAAATGGAATGTTTTTGAGGCTTTTCTAGTTTTGCTAAAGGGGTCACTCCCGGTGAAGGGATCATCGGCCCTTTCCTCGTTGATTGAGGTGCGGGATATATCATATATATCACTGTGCAAAGCAGAAACTATAGAAGCAATCAAAAGACAAACCGAGAGTTGTAACATCTACCAGTTATTGCTAAAGGAGTCACTCCCGGTGAAGGGATCTCGGTCCTTTCCTCATCGAATAAGGTGCAGGATGTTCTACAATGAACACCGCGATGCAAAGCAAGAACTGTAGCTACCTGTTTTTATTTTGAAATTCGATTCCACAACATCAATTAGGTTTATTTTCTTTCATTAATCTCATTAATGAATATCCCGTCATTTAAGTCCACCTAAACATCACAGATAAATATAACGTACGCTTATGCCATCCGCATTCGCCTCGATGTCCCGTCTGTACCGTTAGGTTAGGTAACTAACGCCAGAGCGAGGCAGGGCTAGCGTGGGTGTAAAACATAAGCAACGTCTATATAATATATCATATATACTATATATAATATCTATCTGAACAAATCACATGATCACATCACAGATAACACAGCAGAAGAATCATATGAAATCCTGGATATACTAGGACGTCTGTGTTTTTAATACAAGCCAGTATAAAATACGGTTTCCACGGTCATGATGAATAGCCAATCCCACACCCCTAGACCCCTACGAGAGCGGCAAGCAACCCTACCAATTCTAGGGTTAGGAGACCCGGACTCGACTCCTCGAGATGGTCTCCCACTGGACCCTAGAACCCGGTTACTTGTGCTCCCCTCCTTGGGTCTATCCTAATGCGGAAAAGTAAATAATATATAAAAGGGGGACAGCTTCCGCAACCTGGAAGTGCCCCAATAAAAGAATATTACATACAAGTTTTTACATGAATGAAAATGAAAAACACTCATCTCACATAAAAAACCCCGGCTATTCAAACACGACGATCCAATATAACATATCCAGCAACGCATAATATCACATGTCATCAACGTAAGTAAATATGCGCATCCCAATTGTCGTTGACATATAGCAACGAAACCGGCGATATCACATATTACACTTACGGTCACAGAAAAGAAAGTGTAAAACTACAACAGTTGGAGTCCGCCAACTCTTTAGACATCGCATGCCTAGCCAAATGAATTCCTCAGACATCGCATGCCTAACAATTATAAACCCAGCATTTTAGTCTCATTTTCGAAAACTCTTTTCAATATCAAGTCGGGCAATTCAACAAGATTCCCGACATCCTGATCGAATGCTCGTCGCAAACTTTAGTAGACGACCGCATCCCTGATACCGTCGACGAAGTGCACCAAGGCGGAACACCGCTGCCGCGAGCACCCGAACGGATGCTTTCGGCGACGGGGTTCTCCTACAGTCACTTGGTCGGGGCTATGGGGTGAGGCTGTCTATTAAGTTTACCGGCGAGTATCCGCGTACACTACGTGATTGCGACGGACTTTTGATCACATCAAAATCCCGTGGCAACCGATCAAATGAGACTAAACCGCTATGTTTATAACATTCATTCAGTTATCTCATAACTACTTGTGGATTCCAAATATTGTATCACATTCCGGATAAACAGAAAATGTTAAACTTTCTGATCAAACAATCAAACACCCAAGTTTTCCCTATACAGCTCAACACATGATATAAGTTTAAAAACATTCACTTCGTGCCTCAGTACCAACGGTCCAGCCGTAGAAGTGTCAAGCCAACGCCTCACATGTGGCACGCCGTACTGCCCCAAACCCGAAGGTTCAAAGGGCAGTTCAAGACGGTCACATAATCGAGTTAAGGTTTGTTGTCTTCTAGAGGGACCATCGCGTTACTTGCACTACTTAGAACGTCATTAAACTACGGAAAAGTCCAACAATTGGAAATATCCCGGCAGGGGAAAAAATGGGTATTTATATACGGCCGAACTTTTTAACATATTCTAAAATTACCCGGAAAAACACATAGACAAAGTTTGATAATCCGATCGAATTTACGAACTCCCAATACAACCCAGAAAACTCAACTCTTGAGTGATATTTAAAAAATCCCAGAAAATCCAGAACCAAAATATAGGAATTACTGTGCAAAAATTATTGGGCAATGTGACCATACGGCCGCGGAACCGCCGCATAAGCCATGCTTCGGCCGCTGTTCCGCGGCGGTTTAGACGATTCAGGAGCTCCGTTTTGCACTATAATTCTTAGATCTTCCTGCTGAATTTTTTAAGAATTTTTAATCTGGAAAAAACCCAGTTTTGGAAAAATGTCCAGAGAGCATTCGGGAGTTAGGGTTTCGGTTCGATCGGACTTCAAACTCCGTCTACGCATCGCCTAAGGCTCTAGCTAGGCTCTGATACCACTGTAGGGTTCCTAGGCACACCCATGAGGTTCTACAAGTGATCAAACATGGCCAATTCAAATTTTTCATGTGCCTACAAACCCTAATACGGATCGTTAACTAGATGTATAGGCGATGCAATGCAAATAAACAACTTTAACTTAAAGGAAAGAGGCTACGACCTTTGTAGATCCGGTCCTGCACCTCCTAGGCTCCGTGATGACGTCCCTCAGCTGTCCATATCGAATCCTGGACTCTAGCATCGGCTTTATCGGAGAAATGGGCGGGCTAGGTCGTCGACTTCGATGCCGAAGATGATCTACGTCGAGGCAACTCAAGATCAAACTCCAACTTCACCAAGTCATGAAACTTGTGAAGAAAACACCCTATACTACTTGGCAAGTGGTAGAGGATGAAGAAATAGGAAGTGGGTTCACTTTAGAATTGGATTTCTCACTCTTTTTCTCAAGTTGCCATTGATGGAGGCAAGTTTTTCTTCTTGTTGATGAAGAAGAAGAAGAAGAAAGAATATGATAAGTATATTAAAAATAGGAAATAAAATCATACTTATCATATACACAACCATGGTCAAGTGTGGAGAACTAACTAAGGTTATGTGAATGGTTAGGTTTAGGAAAAGAACAAGAATGGTCAAAGCCTCTTGAAACTTCTAAGAAAAGAACAAAAGAAGCAACCATATCATTTTCTTTTCCTAAAATAAAGAATAAATAAATAAACTAAATAATCAAGAGAAGATGATAAAACCCTAACCATTTACTTAACCAAGGTTTAATTCTTACACAAATCCAAGTTTGCATGTATCATCAAACATGATACAAACAAGTGCACAAAAGTATATCACATATACAACTTGTGTATTTCAAGTGAGAAAATCCATTTAAAGTGAACTAATATTAGTTAATGTAAAGTAATATATCAAATATATAATTATACATTAAATCATTAAATCAACACTTGATTTAACGATCCGGTCATATCGCATATAACCGACTAATATCCAATGTATCGGCTTATCGAATCAATCTTTGATTCGATAACTAGGTTATATCGCATACAACCAATCGATACATTCATCGCGAGAATAGGATACGGTATCACATACACGCATTATTCTCGGTCCCGCACATATCTCATATGCTCTCCTATTTCGTTTCGCTTGAGCCAGGAAACCTCTATGTAGGACTCTAAAGACTCGTCAATACGCCGGCAGCAGATGATGATCATATCAAACACCTAAAAGCCTCAAGCGGTCTGCTAAACGTAACGGCCACCCGGGTATTGAGCGATCAGAAGATCGACAAGCAAGCCCGCTCACACTCCTGTGAATCCAACCAGTAACACTTACCGTACAGTCCGGTCTGTTCGTCTGATATGTCGCATATCTCGCCTAGGGGTGGTAAACGTCAGACCCCAATAGCTCGATAAGTCATGCCGACGTGAGGTCCATAACAATCGTGAAACTATTGATAACTCTTACCAGTATATCACTGCAACCCTGGCTAGGGATTTCCTGTTATGGCCAGTCGAGCATAGCGCAACATCAACCCCCAATACCGGGAGAGACGAATCCCCTCCTATCGCTCATTGCCTCCATGTGAATCGGGACAGTACCCAAAAACCACCTGTTTGCACGACTCAGTAGAGCCGTGGTAGGGTGGAAATCAAAGCACAATGGGAGACACACAAGACTCTATGACGATCTCGGGTCAACAGACTAAGCTGTACCAGTGTCACCAGAGAACTGCCATCTGACGTAAGGTATAATACCATCTGGGAGTTCTCGGTGAGTCCGTTCAGTGTACCCAGTCTCCACTGAGCACCCGCATACCATCTTTGATGTCAAACATCAATGGATATGGGATCATCCATCGCCCATCACATTGGTCGAGAAGATATACGCTAGTCTACTCTGGAATATCGATGTCCCGTCTCGATATTCCCACGACTAGGAACATTGAAGGATGTACTCATGGACTACCCAAGCCCCACTAGTATGATCTGCATCATAGTCCTGGAAGTCGAGTACACATCCTAAGGGCTTTATCAACATGTAACAGAGAGACAGAAAGTTTACATGTTAAGATAAAGAGCAACCAGATAGCGTACTATCATGTCGAGCAAGAAAGTCCTACCTATATATGTCCGAGCATCCACTACAATATACATCCAATGTACAGTACTGGCCTCTAGGGCATACATATAACTAACAGGGTCAAGCCAACGCCTCACATGTGGCACGCTGTACTGCCCCAAACCCTAAGGTTTACAGGCAGTTCAAGACGGTCAAATAATCGAGTTAAGGTTTGTTGTCTTCTAGAGGGTCCACCGCGTTACTTGCATGACTTTACGAAAGTTTCAAACACAAGAAAAAATCTAACTTTTGAAAATTTTCCGATAGGGGAAAAAGTGAGTTATTGATATCCGTTTGAACTTTTTAACAGTTTCTAAAATTATCCGGAAAAAACTAAACGAAGTTAAATTATCCGATCGAATCAACGAGTCCCCAATACAACCCAAAAAACTCAACACTTGAGTATAATTAAAAATTCCCAGAAGAATCAAGAATCACATACGGAGGTTACTGTGCAAAATTGAAAACATGAGGCATCTTTTTGGCTGCGGAACCACCGCCAATACCATGGTGCAGCCATGGTTCCGCGGCGCTTTAGAGGAATTGGAGGCACATGCTTCACAATAACTCATGTAATTCCCTGCTGATTTTTTTGAGTATTTTTAATATGGAAAAATCACAGTTTTTGAAAAGTTTCCAGAGAAGGGGTTTTATCGGGGTTCTCGGGTTCGATCGGACTTTAAACTTCGTCTAGACTTCGCCTAAAGCTCTACCTTGTCTCTGATATCACTGTAGGGTTGCTAGGCACTGCCACAAGGTTCTACGAGGCATCAGCCATGCCCAATTTAAAAATTAGCCGTGCCGAACAACCCGAAGCCGGATCTTTAAACTAGAGTTTAGGCGAAAACAAGTATGCTAAACACTTTAACAATAAGTGAAAGGGATTACAACCTTTGTAGATCCGGTCCTTCACTTCTTAAGCTCCGTGTTGAAGTCCCTTCGCTGCGATCATCGTGTTACGGACTCTCGAGAGGTTCCACGAAGAGAAATATGCAATCTTGCTTCCGATCTTCGATACAAAGATGATCTACCTTGAAGTTTCATTAACACAAGCTAACAATCATAATATGAAGTGAATACCCTCATCTAAATGGCAAGGATAGATAAGGATGATGAAGTAGGATTTTTACACTCATTTGTTTTCTTATTCTCACTCATTTTTCATCACAAATAAAAGCAAGAAAGTTTTGCAAAGGAGGAAGAAGAAGAAGAATAGTGATCAATCCTTTTGTGATGAATAATGAAAGGATAATTATGATGAATAATGCAACCATGGTTGAATAAACCATTGTAGAGAATTAACCAAGGCTAGGGTTTGGGTTAGGTTAAGAATGAGTCACCACAAAATATCTTTCACAAAACAAAACTAAAGCTTCTAGAATCACCTAGAAAGTATTAACCCAAATCAAACCCTAATCTTGTTTAATCTCTACTAAACATGTTGCATTAGTTATCATATCATGTTACAATATTATATATCACATATATAATATTTATTGTAACCAAATAAAATAATACAATTAACATATATCGCATATATATATATATCAATGTCTTACCCGAGTGAGAAAAAGAATCTTTTAGTGGGCAAATATTAGTTAATGTAATTTAATATATCATATATATTATTATACATTAAATTATCGAATCAGCACTTGATCCGACAATCCAGCTATATCGCATATAACCGACTAATATTTATCCGTACCGATTCATCGAATCAACACTTGATCCGATGACCCGGCTGATATCAAATATCGCGAGAATAGAATACGGTATCTCATATCGTATTATCCTCGGTCCCGCACATATCACATATGTGCTCCTACTCCGTTTTGCCTGAGCCAAGAAACCTCTGTGTAGGACTCTAAAGAATCGTCAATACGCCGGCAGTAGGTGACGATCATATCAAACACCCACAAGCTGCAAGCGGTCAACTAAACGTAACAGCCACCCAGGTATTGAGCGCTCAGAAGATCAACAAGCAAGCCTGTACATTCTCCTGTGAATCCAATCAGTAACACTCCCGTACAGTCCGGTCTCGTCGTCTGATATGTCGCATATCTCGCCTAGGGGTGGTAAACGTCAGACCCCAGTAGCTCGATAAGTCGTGTCGATATGAGGTCTATAACAGTTTGAGAAACTACTGATAACACTTACCAGTAAATCTCAGCAACCCTGGCCAGGGATTTCCGGTTATAGCCAATCGAACACAGCACAACATCAACTCCCTATACCGGGAGAGACGAATCCCTTCCTATCGCTCATTGCCTCCATGTGAATCGGGACTGTACCCAAAAGCCACCTTTTTGCACGCCCTCTTGGATGTGGTATGATGGAAATCAAAGCACGGTGGGAATCACACAAGACTCTATGACGATCTTGGGTCAACAGACTACTCTGTACCAGTGTCACTGGAGAACTGCCATTTGACGTAAGGTATAATACCATCTGGGAGTTCTCGGCGAGTCCATCCAGTATACCCAATCTCCACTGAGCACCCGTACACCATCCTTGATGTCAAACACCGATTGATATGGGATCATCCATCGCCTATCATATGGGTCAAGATGCGTATACGCTAGTCTACTCTGGTGCATCGATGCCCTGTCTCGATACACCCTCGACTAGGAACAGTTATAGGATCTACTCATCGACTACCGTGGCCCCACTAGTATGATCTCATCATAGTCCCAGTAGTCGAGTACATATCCTAAGGGCTTTATCAACATGTAACATAGAGACAATCAGAGTACATGTTAAGATAAAGTACAACCAGATAGCATACTATCATGTCGAGCAAGAAAGTCCTCCCTATATATGTCCTAGCATCCACTATAATATACATCGTATGTACAGTAATGGCCTCTATGGCATACATATAACTAACAATCCTTGTGATCCAATGATAGCCGCCTCTCTTCCCTGATAATAGCACCTGTCGCGTGCTGATACCACGCCATGTAGGCATTCGAAGCTTTCGGCACGTAGCTTGGCTCGCTGATGAGAAATTAGACCCTGTGTTTAGCCGCATAAAGTGGTGCAGCGTGTTGCGGATACCCTATTCTGTAGTAACCGGCTCAGCTAAGAAAGACTCGAGCGGGAAACCCTGATCATATCCCGACTGTTGAGCAAAACGGTGCGGGTTATACCTCATGAACAATGCCGAGGCGCCTTGCCTGAACACTAGAAAGCCTGGACTGATCGAATATAAGTGCAGGATCTCCCGAGCCTTCAATGTATAAGCCCCGTCTTTGAAGGTATCGCGCAGTGCTTGCACTGCCTTAGTAGATTCCTTGCCGATAGTTAAGACTCTGTCGACAAAAGTCATACTATCCCCGACCATACGCGGGCGAAGAACCAGACGTTAAGCCTCTCGCTGTGACGGATCTAATGCGAAAGCGTCAACTTGAAACATGACATGGGAAAATTATAGCTGTCATAGAAGTGGGGCCGTTTGTGGACTCCGAAAGCACCAAGCACGTGCATTTCGACCCAGGATGTGAAGTAATGCAGCAGAAGATGTACAGGTTTCACTCTAGGTTGAGTAGTATCCACTTCTAAACTCAGTCCATGGTATAGATGAGCCATCCCCACTATCCCAATGGCCACACGCGTCCCTGAAACCATGCGGTGGGCTGGGTAAAAGACTGACGGCCTCATATAGCGAGAGTGCATCGGAAGCATGAACCAGCTCAACCATAAGCCAATAAAACCCAAGAAGAACGTCTCTTCATCGACGTCTGAAGCAGAGAGCTTTGCGAAAGGAACAACCAGGGTGTCTGGAATAAAGAAGCTTCTTGAGTTTGCTTCCGCCGTCGACTGGTTGTCCAAACCAAAATCAAACGGGTCATCAAGCTTGGCGAATTTCGCAGCTTGTTTTGATAAGACCTCACGGCGAAGAAAGCGAGCGATAAATTCTGTAAAGCTGACTCCATGCCCTCCAGACTCTAGAAATAGAAAATCGTAAATGTTCAACACCTTGATCAGGCTCAGGAATCGATGTTGAATGGCATTCTCCGAGGTAAGGCTCATCATAACTTATTTGGTGGCAAAGATGTACTCGTCAGGGGGAAGTATCTCTTCGTAATGTTCCCCTCTGACAGGTAAGCCGAAGATCTCTGCGAACTCCTCTAAGGAGATTGAAACGTCCCGATCTGATAGAAGAAAGGTGTGAGTCGGTATGTTCCATTGTTCCAAGAAAACTTTGACCCACCAAATAGGGGGCATGAAATATTAAAAAAGAGACGCATAAATTGCGGGGTACAACCCGAGCTTTAGCGGCAGTGATTTCTTGGCCGACAAGATGTATCGAGCCCACTGCAGATATCCGGCTGAATGGCAAGTAGTCAAGCCAATTATACACTTGTCCCCAAGGGCGCGATTCGCCTTGACAAATGCGCAGCCCCAAAATATCCAGATCCATCGGCGGCTGGACAGGTATTTAGGCCATAGAAGGCTGAAGGCGACCTTCTGAGGTCCAGTGGACCTCCTCTATGGCGTAATTCACCTGAGGTGAGTCGGCGTAGTGAATCGCTGGAATGGGCTCTGAGGGTACTGCACAAGAGAAACTACGCCGACCATGGATAATTTGATTATACCACGACCCCCATAGATGAAGAGATTTTTGCTCCGGGTCGTGATGTTTAATGAGCGCAAAGACTTCCCGATCCACGGGCGCGTTAGCGAAGGCGATCTCTGAACGAACAAAAGGAAAGGAAGAATCGAAACCCATGGTACCCACACGAAAAAAGGCGAGGGTTAGTTGCCAACTCTATTCTGACACTTAGTATTTTAAAATTGTACCACACTGCAATGCAGGAGAAATGGAACAAGGGGGACCCACAAAATCAAAGTGACGGCTCATCATTGATGAGACAGTCACTCATTAAGGAGGAAATCCTAAAAGGATTCTCATTTAATGAAAGACGTATTGGGCTAAGGAGTTGAACTCCCTCGAGAGCAGTGTTCTGCAGAATGAATTTACATCTGTCAATTAAGAAGGGAATAAAATTCCCTAAAAATTTCTAAAGAGCTACGCTCTGTAAAAACCCCAAGATCTTTAAAGATCTGAAGTAAAAATCCGAGAAACTCTTAGAGTTCTTCATTAACAGGCTAAGAAACCCTAAAAAAGATTTCTTTAGATCTATGATCTAAAAAGAGCAAAGCTCTGTTCTAATTAACAATTTAAAGAAACCCTAAATACATCTTAAGATCTACGATCTCAGAAGAGCAAAGATCTGTCAAGGGGTTCAATTATAATCCTTACCAGATTTTTGGGCAGAGTTCTAACTCTAAAAGAGTTTCCTTAGCCAGATATCTAGGCTCTGAAAGGAGAATTAAATTCTCAGAAGAAGGAAGAACAAAGGAAGATGAACAACAGTCATCTCAAGGGCCAAAGTCCCTACTTATAGGCATAGGAAGACGATCCAACTTCCAAGAAGATCAAACGATGGAAAAGCGGCCACCGCTGCACTCACGTGTAAGCCGCGTGAGCGCAATGGTGGGGGCATTTTTCCTCCCAATAAAAGAGCAAAGTTTTGTTCAAAATTTGAAAGAGGTGGCACCTCACGTGCTTTGCACGAGGGCGCCAGCGCCAATAGTTAAAAGCCCTGAGGCAGCGCCTCATGTGCCTTGCACGAGGGCGCTGGCGCCAAGAGTTAAAAACTCTGAGGCAATGCCTCATGTGCCCCTCACGAGAGCGCTGGTGCCAGAATTAAAAGTTCTCTGCCGTTGGATCAAAGATCCGACGGAGATGATAAATCATCAAAACACGGAATTAAATTCTGATTGAGGAAATTGTTGGATATATATGCCCTAGAGGCCAGTATTGTATATGTATACATATGGATGCTACGGATATGTATGTACAGGATAATCTTGCTCTGTTTTATAGTATATTATTTGACTTGTCTTTGTCAGGATATGTGTATTTATTTCTATTGTTGTTATATCTAATTTGCACATATTGATAAAGACTCGATACAGTAGTATACTATTATGGTTTGTATTTATGTTAACATGGCATATGTCATACTAGTTATTACATATTACAGTTACATGTTGATAAAGCCCGTATGATCTTGATTGACTACCTGTGTTGTGATGGCGATAATACTTGTGAGAGATTGGTAGTCCATAAGCACATCCTTAAATGGTCCCTAGTCGCGTGAGTATCGAGACTGGGCATTGATACTCCAGAGTAGACTAGTGTATATGTTTCTATCCCCATCGGGGGATGGTTGGTCCCGCAACCATTGGTCTGATGCACCTAAGATCGTATACAAGTGCTCACTGGGTGTGAGTACACTAGACGGACTCTCCAAGAACTTTCAGTTGGTACTATACCTATCATCAGATGGAAGTTCTCAGGTGGCATGTGTATAGGTTATTCTTTGGACCTGAGTGTTAGTTATATGTATGCCCTAGAGGCCATTACTATACATAGGATGTATATTGTAGTGGATGCTGGGACATATATAGGGAGGACTTTCTTGCTCGACATGATAGTATGCTATCTGGTTGATCTTTACCTTAACGTGTACACTGATTGTCTCTCTGTTACATGTTGGTAAAGCCCTTAGGATATGTACTTGACTACCTGGACTATGATGCGGATCATACCAGTGGGGACATGGTAGTCCATAAGTACATCCTTGAAAGTCCCTAGTCGTGGGTGTATCGAGATGGGGCATCGATATACCAGAGTAGACTAGCGTATACCTTCTCGACCCATACAGATGGGTGATGGATGATCCCATATCCATTGGTGTTTGACATCAGAGATGATATACGGGTGCTCAGTACAGACTGGGTACACTGGACGGACTCGCCGAGAACTCCCAGATGGTATTATACCTTACGTCAGATGGCAGTTCTCTGGTGACACTGGTACAGAGTAGTCTGTTGACCCGAGAACGTCATAGAGTCTTGTGTGGTTCCCACTGTGGTTTGATTTCCATCTTACCACGTCCAAGAGGGCGTGCAAAACGGTGGTTTTTGGGTACATTCCCGAGTCACATGGAGGCAATGAGCGATAGGAGGGGATTCGTCTCTCCCGGTATAGGGAGTTGATGTTGCGCTGTGTTCGATTGGCTATAACAGGAAATCCCTGGCCAGGGTTGCTGAGATTTACTGGTAAGTGTTACCTGTAGTTTCTCGAAGTGTTATAGACCTCATATCGACACGACTTATCGAGCTATTGGGGTCTGACGTTTACCACCCCTAAGCAAGATATGCGACATATCAGACGATCAGATCGGACTGTACGGTAGTGTTACTGGTTGGATTCACTGGAGTGTGAGCGGGCTTGCTCGTCGATCTTCAGATCGCTCAATACCCGGGTGGCCGTTACGTTTAGCAGACCGCTTGCGGCTTGTGGGTGTTTGATATGATCATCATCTGCTGCCGGCGTATTGATGAGTCTTTAGAGTCCTACACAGAGGTTTCCTGGCTCAAGCGAAACGAAATAGGAGCACATATGAGATATGTGCGGGACCGAGAATGATACCAGTATGTGATACTGTATACGATTCTCGCGATTTGTGACATTGATCGGTTATATGCGATTAGGGTTTTCCTTATCTTATTTATTTATTTTTAGAAAGAATTAAAGAGAAGAATGGTGGCTTTCTTTGTTTCTAGTTGAAACTTCATGAAGGTTTGACCAAAGCTACCATTCTTGTCTTCTTCTCCTAACCCTAACCATTCAACTAACCTTGGTTAATTCTCTACACTTGACTATAGTTAATGTTATGATAAGTATTGATTTACTTTTGATTTTAAATTATCTTATCATAACAATATATTCTTCTTCTTCTTCATTTTCTTCATGTGAAGAAAGCTTGCCTCCATCAATGGCAAGTGATGATAAAGAGTGAGAAATCCAATTCTAAAGTGAACCCACTTCCTATTTCTTCATCCTCTACCTCTTGCCAAGTAGTATAGGGTGTTTTCTTCACAAGTTTCATGACTTGGTGAAGTGGGAGCTTGATCTATCGATGCCTCGACGTAGATCATCTTCGGCATGGACATCGACGACCTAGCTCGCCTATTCTCCGATGAAGCCGATGCTAGAGCCCGGGAATTCATTTGGACAGCGAGGGGACTTCGTTTCGGAGCTATGGAGGTGGAGCACCGGATCTACAAAGGTTGTATTTCCGTTTAAACTTTAGTTAAGTTGTTAACTAGTTTCTTTTTCGCTTAGACATCTAGCCAACGATCCGTAGTTTAGGGTTTCTCGGCACCGTAAATTTTGAAATTGGCATGGTTGATGCCTTGTGAGACCTCATTAGGGTGCCTAAGAACCCTACAGTGGTATCAGAGCCTAGCTAGAGCCTTAGGCGAAGTCTAGATGCAATTTGAAGTCCGAACGAACCCGAAACCCAATTCCAAACATGCTATCTGTCCTTTTTCTAAAATCTGGGTTTTTTCAACATTAAAAATATGCAGAAAAATCAGCAGGGATAACTAAGAGTTACGGTGATTTTGATGACCTAATTCCATCATTCCGCCGCGGATCCGCGGCACGAGCATGGCTCGTGCGGCGGATCCGCGGCCATTTTGTCGTATTGTTCATCGAAATTTGCACCATAATCAATAATAGTCAGTGCTGGTTTTCCTGGGAATATTTTAATATTTTTTCCAGAGTTTTATTTTCTGGGTTGTTTTGGGGATTCGGTGTTTCGATCGGAGTATCAGATTTTGTCTATGTGGCTTTCCGGATAAATTTTAGAATATGTTAAAAAGTTCGACAGGATATAAATACCCAATTTTTCCCCTGTTGGGAAATTTCCAAGTGTTGGATTTTTCCGTAGTTTAACGACGTTCTAAGTAGTGCAAGTAACTCGATGGACCCTCTAGAAGACAACAAACCTTAACTCGATTATGTGACCGTCTTGAACTGCCCTTTGAACCTTCGGGTTTGGGGCAGTACGGCGTGCCACATGTGAGGCGTTGGCCTGACCCTTCTACGGCTGGACTGTTGGTACTGAGGCACGAACTGAATGTTTTTTAGACTTGTTTCATGTGTTGATCAGTATCGGGAAAACTTGGGTGTTCGATTGTTCGATCGAAAAGTTTAGCATTTTCTATTTATCTGGAATGTGATACAATAATTGGAATTCACAAGCAGTTATGAGATAACTGAATGAATGTTATAAACATAGCAGTTTAGTCTCACATGATCGGTTGCCACGGAATTTTGATGTGATCAAAAGTCCGTCGCAATCACGTAGTGTACGTGGATACTCGCCGGGTAAACTTAATAGACAGCCTCACTCTAAAGCCCCGACCAAGTGACTGTAGGAGAACCCCGTCGCCGAAAGCATCCGTCCGGGTGCTCACGGTAGCGGTGTTCCGCCTTGGTGCACTTCGTCGACGGTATCGGGGGTGCAGCCGTCTACTGAAGTTTGCGACGAGCATTCGATCAGAACATCGGGAATCCTGTTGAATTCCCGACTTGATATTGAAAAGTGTTTTCGATTTTGAGACTAAAATGCGGGGTTTATAATTGTTAGGCATGCGATGTCTAAGGAATTCATTTGGTCAGGCATGCGATGTCTGAGGAGGTTGCGGATTCCAACTGTTGTAGTTTTACACTTTCTTTTCTGTGACCGTAAGTGTAATATGTGATATCGCCGGTTTCGTTGCTATATGTCAACGATAATTGGGATGGACATATTTACTTACGTTGATGACATGTGATGTTATGTGTTGCTGGATATGTTATATTGGATCGTCGTGTTTGAATAGCCGGGGGTTTTTTATGTGAGATGAGTGTTTTCATTTTCATTCATGTAAAAACTTGTATGTAATATTCTTTTATTTGGGGCACTTCCAGGTTGCGGAAGATGTTACCGTTTGTATATTATTTTCTTTTCCGCACTAGGATAGACCCAAGGAGGAGGGCACAAGTAACCGGGTTCTGGAGTCCAGTGGGAGACCAACTCGAGGAGTCGAGTCCGGGTCTCCTAACTCTAGAATTGGTAGGGTTGCTTGCCGCTCTCGTAGGGGTCTAGGGGTGTGGGTTTGGCTATTCATCACGACCGTGGAATCCGTGTTTTATACTGGCTCGTATTGAAAACACGGACGTCCTAGTTTATCCAATATTTCATATGATTCTTCTGCTGTGATATCTGTGATGTGATCATGTGATGTTCTGTGATAGATACAGTATATAGTATATATGATATATTATATAGATGTTACTTATGTTTTACACCCGCGCTAGCCCTGCCCCGCTCTGCCGTTAGTTACCTAACCTAACGGTGCACGAGGGGACATCGAGGCGAATGCGGATGGCATAAGTGTACGTCGTATTTATCTGTGATGTTTAGGTAATTTAAATGATGGGACTTCATTAATGTGATTAATGAAATAAAAGAAACCTAATGATGTTGTAGAATCGAATTTCAAAATAAAACAGGTAGCTACAGTTCTTGCTTTGCACAGCGGTGTATATGATATATTCTGCACCTTATTCGATAAGGAAAGGACCGAGATCCCTTCACCGGGAGTGACTCCTTTAGCAATAACTGGCAGATGCTACACACTCGGTTTGTCTTTTGATAGCTTTTAAGTATTTTTGCTTTGCACAGTGATATATATGATATATCCCGCACCTCATTCGACGAGGAAAGGACCGACGATCCCTTCACCGGGAGTGACTCCTTTAGCAAAACTAGAAAAGCCTCAAAAGCACTCCTTTTTTAAAATCATTTGATTCTACAACGATATCAAGTTCATTACGCAATAGGTTTTCAGAAAAACCTGTCGTAGCCCTTCGTCATTTCAGATAAGTACTGGTTAGTATTCGTGCTACGTTTGTTGACTATATTAAGGCGTAGTGTGCGGTAGCTAATTAGTGCTTATCTGCATAAGCATATGATGTGATTGGATTAGGATAGTCGTGCGACTTTGTTGACTATGTTAAGGGTCGTGCGGGTGGGTTTAATTCAATCGGGAAATGACGGGTTGAACTTGACTAGCACTTATGATTTGTTGACTATGTTAAGGTCATATAGCTGCTAGGGGCAAAATATTATCGGGAATTTCAAGTGTTGAAATTTGCAATAAGATTGCATACCTTCTATGAGATAGTTGGATCCCGATACCCGCTGCGAGTAAGAGTTACTCCTGGGAGAGTTTTATACATTACAATTAGCCGATCAAGTAGGTGTCTAGAAAGGTGTCAACGGGGTTACGCCTCTGGGAAAATGAGGTCTACATTAATTAGGTTCGTGCGAAAGCACGGGGGACCTCCCTCAAAGTACCGACACTGGCCTGGCTGAAAGATTGGCGAACTTGTAGTGTGTAATTAATCCCGGCTAGTCTTTCCTTTTAGGGTTTGAAGGAAGATTTGATAAAAAGCAGTGGGAGCCATCCTGATTAGATAAAATAATAACCAATCTATTCTTGCAAGAGCGCACGCTGAGTGTTTTCTTCTCTCTCTCTCCTGGTAGCGACCATATCACGCCTTAATCAAGATAAAAATACGGATGTTTTGACCGAACCCGCTTGTTATACTGAGCTGAGGAACGTTGGTCCCGCTCCAACTTATAATTGTTATAAGATAGAGCAAGAAATAGGGAATTACCTGAATTCCCGTGCCGCCCAAACGAAGAGAGTGCATGTTGATGCATCATCTTCGGGTGTGTTCATTACAAAGAACTGTTTCTCTGTATCCTCTACGTCCTGGGTATGTGATACCAGATCAGGATCCCAGATATGTAATCTGTTACATAGGGCTACAGAAAGGTAGAGAACTGAGAACGGGTGATAAGTTTCATGAGGCAGAAAACGGGGCAAGTGTTGCAGCCAAGTTTGTTGGTCACTGTCACCCTGTATTACCAATACATTGATTCTGAATGAATGTTATTAGATACCGAACCTGATATACAAAATCATATCAGTCTCTTTATTAGTAAAGAAATGATAAAATTTTGTATTGTTGGATAATGTTTTGAACATTTCCTATATCAAAAGTTGATCGGTTCAGGCACGTTATCTAAAAGCGTTGACGTTCTAAATCAAACTACAGTTCTTAGTATACAGATCACACACAAGAGGAAGAGTTCAGACATGAACGAATTCTTCTTGAGGCATTGTAGACTAGGTCATATCAATGCGACCCGACTAGCTGAAGTTACATGTAGATGCATATTCAAATCAGTTTGAATTTACATCTTGTGAAACTCGCCAGTCATGTCACAAAGATAAGATGACCACAGCCCTGTTTATTGGAAACAGAGAAAGAGTTAGTGAACTCTTGGGATTATACATGTTGATGTATGTAGGTCCCCTGTCTGCACATGCCAAGAATGGTTCTTTGTACTTCGTTACATTCTCTGATAATCTCTCAAGATTCAGACATATGTTCCTGTTGAAACACAAGTCCGAACCTTTTGAGATATTCACAGAATATGATTTAGAAGTAGAGAACCAAAATACGGGTATAAGTATTATGTCCTTTGATGTGATCAAGGAGGAGAATACTTCAGCATGGAATTCCTGGACTATTCTAAAGGAGAATGAGATTCTCTCTCAACATTACTCCTCCGTATACACCATAGCACGATGGTATATCGGGGCGGAGCAATCACACCCTATATGATAAGGTGTGCTCTATGATGAGTATTACTGAGTTACCTATTTCCTTTTTGGGTGTTATGCACTTGAGAAGCTGCATACCTATTGAATAGGGTTCAAATCAAATCAGTAGCCTACCACTTCATATGTGATATGGAAACGGAAGAGCCCATATCTTAAGTTTCTTAAGATTTGGGGTTGTCCGGCCTATGTTTAAAAGCAAAATCCGGACAAGCTCGAGGCAATGTCAGTTATGTAGAACTGGAAACGTTCCAGCTATACAAACTACATCAGATGATTCGGTAGAACCAGAGGATTCAGTAGATACCAACGAACCTCAGCCTCCGCCGATCTAGTAGGGTTCCTCACCCACCTGAGAGTTACTTCGGTTTCTCTATGACAGTGGGAGCGAGGATTGCATCATGAGATGATGACCCAACTAGTTTCGAGCAGGCCATCAAAAGTGAAGACTCTGTAAGAATGGCTGGATGCTTAGCGATCTGAGATGGAATCCTTATACACCAACAAAGTATGGACTTTGGTTGCTATATCTGAAGGGTTAAATCCCCATCAGGAGCAAGTATATCTTGAGAAGATTACTTGGTGTAGATGGAAAAGTTGAGACTTTCAAAGCTAGACTTGTTAAAAGTTTGCATCATTGACCAGGTATGGATAATGATGAAACCTTTTCAAGTATCTATGCTTAAGTCCATCCAGATCCTACTTACCACGGCTACATACCATGACTACGAAATCTGGCGGTTGGGTGTCATGACTGCTTTTCTAAATGATGTTTTAGAAGAGTGCGTCTATAAGTACACAGCCAGAGGGCCTCGTAGACAGTGGGAGCAGCGGAAACATGTGCAAGATGCTTTATAGGATAAAGCAGGCATCTCGGAGTTGGAACATCTGTTTTGATGGATTAGTCAAAGAGTTTGACATCATCAAAATGGTAGATGAACCTTGTATAAACAAAAAGGTAGTAGGGAGTATGGTGGTGATCCTCGTAGAGTACGTGGATGACATACTCTTGATAGGGAAGGAGTTTCCTATGCTACGCTCGATCAATCTCCGCTTATCACAATGATTCTCCACATAGGATCAAGATGATACCTCCTAAATCCTGGGTTTTTGGATCTATGAGATAGATCTAATTGGATGTTAGGATACTCACTAATTGTAGTGAGATGATATCATTTGATCCTAGGGAGAATCACTGGAAGTGTTCCACAGTGATAAAGACGACTGAATGTCAGTCACAGGCATTGTCTTTACCCTCAGTAAAGGGACGGTATGTTGGAAGAGTTCCAAGCTAGATACCGTGACATACTAGACGATAGAGGCAGGATACATCGCTACTTAAGATGCTACCAAGGAGGATGTTTGGGTGAATATTGGTTCATGAGATGAACTATGTTCCTCCCATTGTGTGACAATAGAGTTGTGGCTTATGCCGAGGAACGCCGGTCCCATCAGTGATCCAGACATATTCTAAGGCAGTGTCACCTGATCATGGAGATGCTTGATCTCTAGGGTGATCGAGGTTTGGAGAGTAGACTCAGAGGACAACACAGCGGATCCACTCACAAAGGCCTGTTCCCAGAGAGAGACTTTTATGGGATGGTTGAGTATGAAATACTGCAAGCACTGCTATCAGATGGCCCTAGTGCAAGTGGGAGATTGTTAGTTATATGTATGCCCTAGAGGCCATTACTATACATAGGATGTATATTGTAGTGGATGCTGGGACATATATAGGGAGGACTTTCTTGCTCGACATGATAGTATGCTATCTGGTTGATCTTTACCTTAACGTGTACACTGATTGTCTCTCTGTTACATGTTGGTAAAGCCCTTAGGATGTGTACTTGACTACCTGGACTATGATGCGGATCATACCAGTGGGGACATGGTAGTCCATAAGTACATCCTTGAAAGTTCCTAGTCGTGGGTGTATCGAGATGGGGCATCGATATACCAGAGTAGACTAGCGTATACCTTCTCGACCCATACAGATGGGCGATGGATGATCCCATATCCATTGGTGTTTGACATCAGAGATGATATACGGGTGCTCAGTACAGACTGGGTACACTGGACGGACTCGCCGAGAACTCCCAGATGGTATTATACCTTACGTCAGATGGCAGTTCTCTGGTGACACTGGTACAGAGTAGTCTGCTGACCCGAGATCGTCATAGAGTCTTGTGTGGTTCCCACTGTGGTTTGATTTCCATCTTACCACGTCCAAGAGGGCGTGCAAAACGGTGGTTTTTGGGTACAGTCCCGAGTCACATGGAGGCAATGAGCGATAGGAGGGGATTCGTCTCTCCCAGTATAGGGAGTTGATGTTGCGCAGTGTTCGATTGGCTATAACAGGAAATCCCTGGCCAGGGTTGCTGAGATTTACTGGTAAGTGTTACCTATAGTTTCTCGAAGTGTTATAGACCTCATATCGACACGACTTATCGAGCTATTGGGGTCTGACGTTTACCACCCCTAGGCAAGATATGCGACATATCAGACGATCAGACCGGACTGTACGGTAGTGTTACTGGTTGGATTCACTGGAGTGTGAGCGGGCTTGCTCGTCGAACTTCAGATCGCTCAATACCCGGGTGGCCGTTATGTTTAGCAGACCGCTTGCGGCTTGTGGGTGTTTGATATGATCATCATCTGCTGCCGGCGTATTGACGAGTCTTTAGAGTCCTATACAGAGGTTTCCTGGCTCAAGCGAAACGAAATAGGAGCGCATATGAGATATGTGCGGGACCGAGAATGATACCAGTATGTGATACTGTATACGATTCTCGCGATTTATGACATTGATCGGTTATATGCGATATAGCCGGGTTATCGGATCAAGTGTTGATTCGATAAGTTGTTACTGTTGAAACTAGTCGGTTATATGCGATATGACCGGATCGTTAAATCAAGTGTTGATTTAATGATTTAATGTATAATTATATATTTGATATATCACTTTACATTAACTAGTATCGGTTCACATAAGATAGATTTTCTCACTCGGATGTGCGCATTGTATATGCGATACATTTTTGTGCACTTAATTGTATCATGTTTGATGATGCAAGTTAACTTGGTTAAGTGTAAAGATTAAACCATGGTTAAGTTAATGATTAGGGTTTTCCTTATCTTATTTATTTATTTTTAGAAAGAATTAAAGAGAAGAATGGTGGCTTTCTTTGTTTCTAGTTGAAACTTCATGAAGGTTTGACCAAAGCTACCATTCTTGTCTTCTTCTCCTAACCCTAACCATTCAACTAACCTTGGTTAATTCTCTACACTTGACTATAGTTAATGTTATGATAAGTATTGATTTACTTTTGATTTTAAATTATCTTATCATAACAATATATTCTTCTTCTTCTTCATTTTCTTCATGTGAAGAAAGCTTGCCTCCATCAATGGCAAGTGATGATAAAGAGTGAGAAATCCAATTCTAAAGTGAACCCACTTCCTATTTCTTCATCCTCTACCTCTTGCCAAGTAGTATAGGGTGTTTTCTTCACAAGTTTCATGACTTGGTGAAGTGCGAGCTTGATCTATCGATGCCTCGACGTTGATCATCTTCGGCATGGACATCGACGACCTAGCTCGCCTATTCTCCGATGAAGCCGATGCTAGAGTGTCACGATCCGAAAGTATGGAACATGACCGGCACTTAAACTACGAACGTCTCGAGGCGTACGTAATCTAAGTAAACCGAAAACCCAGAAATCTAAACCAAGAAAAGTAGTAGAGTGCAGGAAAAACCAACTTAAAGCAAGTAGTTTCAATAGCATAAGCCGAATTATGCGGTTTTTAAAAACATCAAAAATTTACTGAAAATTTCGGCAGAGTCTCCTTTGTAAATATTGGCCCCCAAACGGGATACAACATGAATAGTATACGAAATCAAGAAAAAGGCATCCCCAAGCGGGAGCTAGCTCTTCGTCAATCGACGGTCACAACCACACAAGCAATATAATATACAACGCCAACGGCGAGGATCAAAACCCAAAAGGAAACTCAAAACCACCAGAAATATAACGAGCGACTCTAAGGTCGAAAGAATAAACAATACTGGTCTCTATCTCAATAAATACATGTTTGGTTGATGGAATTTACTAGATACAACTGAATAATATTATACAAGGTAATATGATGGGTACGATACAAGAAAAACCCACCTACTAGCAAGTCACCCGAATGAAACTGAGCCCGCAAAGCCGTAATGAAACCTGTACGGCAAAACCTGCAAAAAACTGGGGCACAACGGGGGTGAGTTGCCAACTCGTGAATAGAAGAACATCTACGCACAGAAATCGCATAAATAACGCAATCCTAGGTCAATGATCATAATATATCCTCAAATATATGTATAACAGGCAGCCTATGACAATGTCTAGGGTAATATCTAACCCGAGTGTAATCACATGTGCCCGTGTCAGTGCCTCAGGTAGCAATATATCATATGAGTGAGGTATGAATGCATGAAAACAGCATACATGTAAATGAAGAAACTGTTTTCATAAATTAGTGAGATTTCCTTTGTATTTTTTTCAAATGAGGTATCATAACTGAAATCAGCACCAACGGTGTCTAGCATCGACACAAAACATAAATCTCAATGTCTCAAAATCTCAATATCTAAATCACAATATCTAGGGTGCCGCCAGTCCAGACCGGCCCCTACCATCCATCTCAAGACCACGACGGTATTCTCCGGATATCCGACGCGTCGGGTAATATCACCGGTAGGTAGTCTCCCCCTGCCAGGCTCATCGTCATCACCATGAGCTTCTTGCCCCGGGGTACCTTACCGGGTCCACCATGTACCCGAAACGGTTCCTCCACTCCTCGAACTCGGGTCTCACATGTCGCTCTCAGCACCGAGAAAACACATGGTGGACGCACTGAAATATCATATCGAGGGTAACCGGGTTTTTAAAACAATTACATATTCTCTTTTGAAATCTCCACGGTTCCCAAATCCAGAAATATCAAGGAAATCCGAGTCCAAAACCTCAATAGCACATAAACTAGTGAATAAAGGCATGAGAATCCATGCGTGCGGTATAACAATGAATAACAATATGCATGAAGTAGCAAGTAATAACTGAAATGTCTAATATGGCATATAAGGAAAGTACACTAATATCATGTCAAAACTACTAGCTAACAAGCTAAGTCAAGCAAATATATTCTCTAAAGTGTACGTGACATGGCAATTACCGATGAAGATGTGTGTGAGCCGGCAAGTAGGTGTACGTGGTACATACGCATCATCGGTAATGGTGCTGGTGTCCTAACAGCATGATATCAATAATGGAATATGCAGCACAATAAGTATGCGAGGCAGAGCGAACAGCAATAATGTGCGGGAGCTGAATACTAGACACAACGATAACTAATCTGCAATAATCTAATATAAGTCCTACAAATGGTGCCTTTTGAAATAACACGAATCATGGGGTTTTCAAAATAGGGGCTACGGTGTTTTTATGAAAAGATACGTCGTTTTTGAAATATCCGTAGATTCCCTTGAGCTGTCTTTAAAAATGCCCACGATTCGTTAGTTTTTGAAATAGGTAAGAAGTCTAATCTAATCTAACAACTACACTAAACTATACGGCTGAACTAACAAGCTGAACTACAGGTAAGGAAACCGCCTATCATCTGAGTCGATACATATACATACCTGTATATGTATAGTCGGTGATTCCGCCTCAATAATATCATATCCGATACCATATCTATAATCAGGCATCCCAAGTCAAGAGTGCGGATCAATCATCAATATAGCTCGTACGTAAATCCGTCGTACGACATCCCAATCTGGGTACGGGTCAATATCACATTCATCATACTATTCACCTGGTATCCTCTTTATCAAATATCATGATCGGGGTACTGATCTACGTCTAGTACCATACTGATACCGCCTACGTGTGCATGGACATATGTGAAACACTACGTCAAGGACCCGCTACAACGTCATGTCGTATCTAAGATACGAACCCTGCTATATTACCGATCTCACGGCCTCAAATCAAATCTCATCGACTCAGCTCAATCCCAAGTATCATCCTCAATCCGTATGTGAACACATAGTCCCAAACCCATGTGAACACATAATTATAAAGAATCCCATGAGCACATATCAATAGGAATGTATGCAAGTATGTATGTGTGTATGTGTAGTGCAACACTACCCTAGGGTTCGCAACACTAAAAATAGTCCAACACACCAATATCCATCCTAAGCATCGTTATTAATCCTAAATAACATATAATAAATGTTGGTGTGTATACGCATCCGTATACACCACCACGGACTGCGGGGGTGCTATACGCCATCCACCCGACTTCTCCCCGTAGATATAAATCTACTCACCTGGTCCTCGCTAGCCGGTGCCGACGTCGCCACGCGCTTGCTTGTCGTCTCGAAGTCCATATGGGGGTACCTACATATCATAATGCACCATATCTCATTAAAATCCGACTCATGATCAAAACGACGCACGAATCCCACATAGGTCAAAACATATGGTTGCTTTCACAAATCAACCCAAAAACCCTCGACGTCGGCGTACAAACGCCAAACCATCGAGAAAAACCCAAATACACTCATTTGCACATTCACGAACACTAATTTTAATATAAACTAGGTTGAAACTCACAAAAACGCCAATTTCACTCAAAAAGTCATTTTTCCGAAAATCTAGCGAGCACAATTCACCATTTTTGTACAAAACATGTTGTTTAAATGAATGTAGAGGCCAATAAATTTATTAAATATCTTAAATAAGTCATAGAAACAATTTCCGTAATTTAATCTCATTAAATTCCAAAAACCCTAATATTCTAGTTTACAAAATACCCTTTTTAACAATTTCAAAGCAAAAAAATGCACAAACTACAATTTATGTTGGATTTCCATGAAAAAAAAGCATTAAACCACTCAATATAATCTTTATAGTGACATGAAACCTAAATTTGAATTTTATCTCATAAGAATATAATTATTTAAAAAACCTAGTTTACCAATTATATAATTATCACTTTTAAATTAACAAATATGCAAACTAGCAACTTAAATTGGATTTAGCATAACATTAATATGTCAATTATATCACATAAACTAAATCTCACAACACAAAATACCAATTTAAAATCAAACCCCTCTCTTGAATTTTAAATCATACACCTAAAACTAATTAAAAACCTAATTAAACAATTAATTAAGCTAACCTAAGCAATTAACAACACATTAAGCAAAAAGGTTAGAATTTATACCCAAATAATTTGAAGAACCCACAAGCGCACTTAGCCTCCCAAATTGAAATCTAAATCCCTAGATCCATGCTATGGTAGCCAAGGGAAAATGGGTAGGAGGTGGATTTTGATTTGGATTTTTGCTTGATTTTTTGTGGATTTTTCAAGCATTTTTGAAGAACCTTTTTAAAGAGAAGGAGATGAAGAATGAAGGGCTGTTGGGGTTCAGATTTTGGCCAGAAAATGAGTGGGGGAGGAGAGAGAGGGAGGTGGAGAAAAATGGGAAGAAAGTCAAAGTCAATTCAAGGTCAAAAGTCTAACTAATTTATCCATTTTCTTTTCTTTTCTTTCATTTCTTTTCCTTTAAAATTCAAGTGGGGAAAAAATGGGGGCTGCTGAATTTAGCTAAGGGGAGAAGTAAGTGGGGGTGTGTGGGTGTGGGCACGGGTGTGGGGTGTTGAAAAATGATAAATACAATACTCCAAACATCCATTTACGCTAAAAAAAAGCCTTTTTTCTTCAATAATTTCTAAACCGTTTTGGCAAATGATTTCGTTCCAAAAACCACATGATAAATTTTTATTTAAAGTTTTATGATGCACAAAATTTGTTTCAACTCATTCCAATTTGTAATTTTCCCTAATTAAATGTATTAGTGACGGCTTAAAATAATAATAAAATAATATTTTTTTTCAGAAAATTTGAAATTTCACCAGCGGCTCAATAAACACCAAATAATAGCAATTACATAGCTAGAATATGTATATTTAATTTTTATAATAAGATATTTGTATTTTGACTTTTTACAGAAAACCCCTTTATTTTACCGATTTTTCGAAATTTCACCGAAACGATTTTCAAAACGCTACAATCTTCCCCCCTTAAAGAAATTCGGTCCCCGAATTTAAATTCAAACTTCCCCAAATACTAAAACATCTAAGAAAAACCATCAAGTCGTCGGGGCTCCGAAACTGTAAATACATAAAACAAATCGTAGCGCAGTGCATGCGCTTGAAAAAAAAAATAGTATATAACTCAAATCAATACTCCGTCAAGCATCCCGCAATCATCGGAGTCATGGAGAAGACATCAATGCCAAATCCAAATCAAACCAATATGATATAACTCGAAACTATACATGTAAACATCGAATCTATATCTGTAAGTATCTGAAGGAAATGCATGCCAAATCTCTTAAGTCGCTGTGCAACGCGTATAACACTGCACAGTGGCGGACGTCTATCATAAGAAAATAGCTATATACATATATACCTTTGTTTGAAATGTACGTTCCGCCGTTTTGGAAACAATTTAGAAGGGTCTCCTTGTTTTAAACATTTCGTGTCATATCAGACACGTAGGTAAATACTGAGGCTATAGCTCTCTTTTTGGAAATCCCTTCAATAACTATCAATGCATGCAAAATATATTCAGGTACTGTCCTCTGACTAGTCCTGCTCAGTACGAAAACATATAGCAATATCATAAAAACGTACTGCTCTATAAGAAATCAATCCCAAAATATGCACATGAATACTACGTGCGTCTGGTGCGTACAGAAATCAAAATCCATGAATGTGCCATACATGCGCACAGAAACAATATCTAAGTGCATCGGGTGTGCACGAAACATCTGTCGTAGGCAACATGTGTGCCTGACAGCAAAATCAAGTGCATCTGACATGCACGAAAAAAAAATCTCGATTTAGTGCCTCGGGTGTGCACCAAAATCACCCTTCAAAACATGCGCCCAACATGCGCGAAAATCCAAATCAGGTGCATCCATCGTGCACGAAATCATGAAATCCAATATCAAGCGCCGAACGTGCGCAAAATCAATCAGGTGCACAAGGTGCACAAAACAAATATCGAGTATCACAATCGAAATCGAAGTCCAGTGCATCTAAGTACACAAAAGGCGTATCACTGCACTGCAAGCATATATAAACTATACCGAGTGTAGGAACGAAATCATGTGCATGCATACGCACAAAACCAACTCAACTGTTTAAAACCGTAAAATCACAAACATGTGAAACTAAAGCACGAAAACGATATCAAGTGCAACACTGTGCAAAGATCGTAAATCCTCAATCATCAAAATCAAATCATACGAATAAATCACCCAAAACATCGTAATCAATAATGGCGGAATAGTACCGCTCAAGCGCATCCTCTAAGAATCTCGGCCAACTGTCACGGTCACTAGTGGGACGTCTCGTCGATGATCATGAACTCTGTCCTGCTGGTGTGCGTAACCATGACGACTCCTGGGTCAAGGTCTTCACTGTGAATTACCAATCTCTCGGTCCATCGGCTCATCGGCCCTGTCAGGTGTGCTAACGGGGATGATCCAGTTCTTGCACATCTCTTGTCATCTCCCGGTCAATCATCACGACCACTCGTAAGACAGCATATCACTGGCGTCGGCCTCTGGCTCTCTGAATGTACATGACACATCTGATCCTGGGTGCAAGTATCATTGCAGCAGTGTCCTGGAAGGAATCCTGCTCACGGTCTACTCCATGCCTCGTCTCTGCCAACTGTCCGGAAGTCATCGTCCTTTCCTATATCTGCATCTTGCTCTGGAACGGCTGCATACCCATCGCGACTCCTTCTGGAAGGTAAGTCCAAGTACCATGCCTCGGCATGCGCATCGCATCTCTGATGTCGGCAGAGTGGAACGTCATCTCATCTAGATCTGGTGCGAACCTTTTACTCCACTTTTCTCTAATGTCGACCGCTTCGGACTCGTCTCGTCGTGGCTGCATGGACTGAGCTCCAACGGCTATCCTCGTATCTGGAGTCTCCCAAGAATGCATCTCACCACCTAGCATCCGAATTAAGTCGAACCATTCGATCGATTCGTCAAAACCTCATAATCCCCCAAGAGCTCAACATCTTGGTACAGTTTAATAGTATCGAATACATACCACAGTATCGGTGGTCCAGCCGTAGAAGGGCAAACCCAAGCCTCACTAATGGCGCCGTAGAACTGCCGCAAACCCGAAGGTTCAAAGGCTTTCACACGGTCATTAAGTCGAGTTAGGGTTTCATTCTTCTAGAGGGACCATAGAATTGCCTGCATGTCTTTCCGACTACTTTAAACTTGGAATAATAGGTTTCCGACATTCGATCGTCTCTGTCGACCCTCACGTCTCTGCGTGAAGTCGTTTCTAGCTGGAATCAATCTATCTGATGACCTCTCATCGGGTAGGCGAACGAACCACATGTCCTAATCATTCATCCTCGGGTGACTAGCGACCTTCTATCATCTCTTAGTACAATCTGTACTGCAATAGCTCCAATATATGGGGCGATATCTCGTCGCTCGCAGCAACAACTGGCTCACTCGTCTGCATGCTGAACGGTGCCTCAATCATCAGGAGTAAGCAACACACCAACGGTCATCAAAATCTGGCTGGCCTCTATCATTGGCTCAATCCTCTAGTGTCGATCAGCACCTCCGAGTAACCTCATAAAGGCGATCCGCCAATCGCTCGTGGCGCGGAAACACAGTAAAAAGACACATCTCTGCAATCGTGTGTCGCCGGAATTTCGCCCTGGTCAGTCCTCGTTCGTGACGAGCTTGTGCTGACCGCAACTCTAGCCGTAGCTCTCTCTGCCCGTAACCGTAGCAGCAAAACCAAACTGGTACCGATGAGGCTAGATCAGGAAGGAATATAATACTGAACAAGGAAATGTACATCCTAAGGCTTCATAAGTGGAGTAGCGTATCGTAAATATGCCGCGGAACATACCAACGGTACGTCACTCTACTTTAGTCACCTATTCCATCAACCAAGGGTCATCCTACGCTCCGAAGGTAAAACCTAACGCTCTGATACCAACTTTGTCACGATCCGAAAGTATGGAACATGACCGGCACTTAAACTACGAACGTCTCGAGGCGTACGTAATCTAAGTAAACCGAAAACCCAGAAATCCAAACCAAGAAAAGTAGTAGAGTGCAGGAAAAACCAACTTAAAGCAAGTAGTTTCAATAGCATAAGCCGAATTATGCGGTTTTTAAAAACATCAAAAATTTACTGAAAATTTCGGTAGAGTCTCCTTTGTAAATACTGGCCCCCAAACGGGATATAACATGAATAGTATACGAAATCAAGAAGAAGGCATCCCCAAGCGGGAGCTAGCTCTTCGTCAATCGACGGTCACAACCACACAAGCAATATAATATACAACGCCAACGGCGAGGATCAAAACCCAAAAGGAAACTCAAAACCACCAGAAATATAACGAGCGACTCTAAGGTCGAAAGAATAAACAATACTGGTCTCTATCTCAATAAATACATGTTTGGTTGATGGAATTTACTAGATACAACTGAATAATATTATACAAGGTAATATGATGGGTACGATACAAGAAAAACCCACCTACTAGCAAGTCACCCGAATGAAACTGAGCCCGCAAAGCCGTAATGAAACCTGTACGGCAAAACCTGCAAGAAACTGGGGCACAACGGGGGTGAGTTGCCAACTCGTGAATAGAAGAACATCTACGCACAGAAATCGCATAAATAACGCAATCCTAGGTCAATAATCATAATATATCCTCAAATATATGTATAACAGGCAGCCTATGACAATGTCTAGGGTAATATCTAACCCGAGTGTAATCACATGTGCCCGTGTCAGTGCCTCAGGTAGCAATATATCATATGAGTGAGGTATGAATGCATGAAAACAGCATACATGTAAATGAAGAAACTGTTTTCATAAATTAGTGAGATTTCCTTTGTATTTTTTTCAAATGAGGTATCATAACTGAAATCAGCACCAACAGTGTCTAGCATCGACACAAAACATAAATCTCAATGTCTCAAAATCTCAATATCTAAATCACAATATCTAGGACGCCGCCAGTCCAGACCGGCCCCTACCATCCATCTCAAGACCACGACGGTATCCTCCGGATATCCGACGCGTCGGGTAATATCACCGGTAGGTAGTCTCCCCCTGCCAGGCTCATCGTCATCACCACGAGCTTCTTGCCCTGGGGTACCTTACCGGGTCCACCATGTACCCGAAACGGTTCCTCCACTCCTCGAACTCGGGTCTCACATGTCGCTCTCAGCACCGAGAAAACACATGGTGGACGCACTGAAATATCATATCCAGGGTAACCGGGTTTTTAAAACAATTACATATTCTCTTTTGAAATCTCCACGGTTCCCAAATCCAGAAATATCAAGGAAATCCGAGTCCAAAACCTCAATAGCACATAAACTAGTGAATAAAGGCATGAGAATCCATGCGTGCGGTATAACAATGAATAACAATATGCATGAAGTAGCAAGTAATAACTGAAATGTCTAATATGGCATATAAGGAAAGTACACTAATATCATGTCAAAACTACTAGCTAACAAGCTAAGTCAAGCAAATATATTCTCTAAAGTGTACGTGACATGGCAATTACCGATGAAGATGTGTGTGAGCCGGCAAGTAGGTGTACGTGGTACATACGCATCATCGGTAATGGTGCTGGTGTCCTAACAGCATGATATCAATAATGGAATATGCAGCACAATAAGTATGCGAGGCAGAGCGAACAGCAATAATGTGCGGGAGCTGAATACTAGACACAACGATAACTAATCTGCAATAATCTAATATAAGTCCTACAAATGGTGCCTTTTGAAATAACACGAATCATGGGGTTTTGAAAATAGGGGCTACGGTGTTTTTATGAAAAGATACGTCGTTTTTGAAATATCCGTAGATTCCCTTGAGCTGTCTTTAAAAATGCCCACGATTCGTTAGTTTTTGAAATAGGTAAGAAGTCTAATCTAATCTAACAACTACACTAAACTATACGGCTGAACTAACAAGCTGAACTACAGGTAAGGAAACCGCCTATCATCTGAGTCGATACATATACATACCTGTATATGTATAGTCGGTGATCCCGCCTCAATAATATCATATCCGATACCATATCTATAATCAGGCATCCCAAGTCAAGAGTGCGGATCAATCATCAATATAGCTCATACGTAAATCCGTCGTACGACATCCCAATCTGGGTACGGGTCAATATCACATTCATCATACTATTCACCTGGTATCCTCTTTATCAAATATCATGATCGGGGTACTGATCTACGTCTAGTACCATACTGATACCGCCTACGTGTGCATGGACATGTGTGAAACACTACGTCAAGGACCCGCTACAACGTCATGTCGTATCTAAGATACGAACCCTGCTATATTACCGATCTCACGGCCTCAAATCAAATCTCATCGACTCAGCTCAATCCCAAGTATCATCCTCAATCCGTATGTGAACACATAGTCCCATACCCATGTGAACACATAACTATAAAGAATCCCATGAGCACATATCAATAGGAATGTATGCAAGTATGTATGTGTGTATGTGTAGTGCAACACTACCCTAGGGTTCGCAACACTAAAAATAGTCCAACACACCAATATCCATCCTAAGCATCGTTATTAATCCTAAATAACATATAATAAATGTTGGTGTGTATACGCATCCGTATACACCACCACGGACTGCGGGGGTGCTATACGCCATCCACCCGACTTCTCCCCGTAGATATAAATCCACTCACCTGGTCCTCGCTAGCCGGTGCCGACATCGCCACGTGCTTGCTTGTCGTCTCGAAGTCCATATGGGGGTACCTACATATCATAATGCACCATATCTCATTAAAATCCGACTCATGATCAAAACGACGCACGAATCCCACATAGGTCAAAACATATGGTTGCTTTCACAAATCAACCCAAAAACCCTCGACGTCGGCGTACAAACGCCAAACCATCGAGAAAAACCCAAATACACTCATTTGCACATTCACGAACACTAATTTTAATATAAACTAGGTTGAAACTCACAAAAACGCCAATTTCACTCAAAAAGTCATTTTTCCGAAAATCTAGCGAGTACAATTCACCGTTTTTGTACAAAACATGTTGTTTAAATGAATGTAGAGGCCAATAAATTTATTAAATATCTTAAATAAGTCATAGAAACAATTTCCGTAATTTAATCTCATTAAATTCCAAAAACCCTAATATTCTAGTTTACAAAATACCCTTTTTAACAATTTCAAAGCAAAAAAATGCACAAACTACAATTTATGTTGGATTTCCATGAACAAAAAGCATTAAACCACTCAATATAATCTTTATAGTGACATGAAACCTAAATTTGAATTTTATCTCATAAGAATATAATTATTTAAAAAACCTAGTTTACCAATTATATAATTATCACTTTTAAATTAACAAATATGCAAACTAGCAACTTAAATTGGATTTAGCATAACATTAATATGTCAATTATATCACATAAACTAAATCTCACAACACAAAATACCAATTTAAAATCAAACCCCTCTCTTGAATTTTAAATCATACACCTAAAACTAATTAAAAACCTAATTAAACAATTAATTAAGCTAACCTAAGCAATTAACAACACATTAAGCAAAAAGGTTAGAATTTATACCCAAATAATTTGAAGAACCCACAAGCGCACTTAGCCTCCCAAATTGAAATCTAAATCCCTAGATCCATGCTATGGTAGCCAAGGGAAAATGGGTAGGAGGTGGATTTTGATTTGGATTTTTGCTTGATTTTTTGTGGATTTTTCAAGCATTTTTGAAGAACCTTTTTAAAGAGAAGGAGATGAAGAATGAAGGGCTGTTGGGGTTCAGATTTTGGCCAGAAAATGAGTGGGGGAGGAGAGAGAGGGAGGTGGAGAAAAATGGGGAGAAAGTCAAAGTCAATTCAAGGTCAAAAGTCTAACTAATTTATCCATTTTCTTTTCTTTTCTTTCATTTCTTTTCCTTTAAAATTCAAGTGGGGAAAAAATGGGGGCTGCTGAATTTAGCTAAGGGGAGAAGTAAGTGGGGGTGTGTGGGTGTGGGCACGGGTGTGGAATGATGAAAAATGATAAATACAATACTCCAAACATCCATTTACGCTAAAAAAAAGCCTTTTTTCTTCAATAATTTCTAAACCGTTTTGGCAAATGATTTCGTTCCAAAAACCACATGATAAATTTTTATTTAAAGTTTTATGATGCACAAAATTTGTTTCAACTCATTCCAATTTGTAATTTTCCCTAATTAAATGTATTAGTGACGGCTTAAAATAATAATAAAATAATATTTTTTTCAGAAAATTTGAAATTTCACCAGCGGCTCAATAAACACCAAATAATAGCAATTACATAGCTAGACTATGTATATTTAATTTTTATAATAAGATATTTGTATTTTGACTTTTTACAGAAAACCCCTTTATTTTACCGATTTTTCGAAATTTCACCGAAACGATTTTCAAAACGCTACATAGAGCCCGGGAATTCATTTGGACAATGAGGGGACTTCATTGCGGAGCTATGGAGGTGGAGCACCGGATCTACAAAGGTTGTATTTCCGTTTAAACTTTAGTTAAGTTGTTAACTAGTTTCTTTTTCGCTTAGACATCTAGCCAACGATCCGTAGTTTAGGGTTTCTCGGCACCGTAAATTTTGAAATTGGCATGGTTGATGCCTTGTGAGACCTCATTAGGGTGCCTAGGAACCCTACACTGAGATCGACATTTGTCTCGTGTGAGTTCCCACTGAGCATTGATCACTCCCCTACCACGCTCTACTGAGTCATGCAAACAGGTTTTGGTTGGGTACAGTCCCGAGCCACATGGAGGCCGTGAGCGATTGTTGGGGATTCGTCTCCCCCGGTATTGGGAATTGATATCGGACAGTGATCGATTGGTCAGGACCATAAGACCTTAGCCAAGGCAGTTGGGATTTACTGATAGGATGATCAGTAGTTTCCCAGATTGGTCCTGAGCCACTTCAGCACGACTTATTAGGTTATTAGGGTCTGTCGTTCACCACCCCTAGACCCGGTATGCGATACTCTTTGACAAAGAGACCGGACTGTACGGATATTGTCATGGATAGGCTCAGTAGGAGTTCAGACGAGTTTGCTCATCAGCCTTCCTTTTCGACAGGCACCTGGGTAGCTATTACGTGCAGCTAGTGCTGCTGACATGCTTGTGGTTAAACCCACTGCCAGCGTAGTGTCAAGTCTTTAGAGCCCCGCACAGAGATTTTCCCTGCACTGGGGGAAAGGTGTAGAGGCCGTATGGTTTTACGGCAGGGCATCGATCACTTACGTACACTTGTGCGCGTATGATGATTGGGCGGATAATACTAGTGGGCTTTGGTTTAAGCCAGATCCTAGTATTATATTGATGGATCTGTTTCGTCTCTTTGTGTTCGTGTTTCTCGGAACACGAATGCAGGTATGTATATACGGATGAGAGAAGCAAAGAAGGAGACACCTCATTAGGGTTTTGACCATTTACTTGATTAAAACAATTATGAGGTGTAGGAAAGTATTTGCTATTTTGATAAATGATAATTAAGGCATGGCTACTAGTTTTAACTACTTGATTTTGTTTGACATTTTGACTTGGCTTGACCACTTGACTTGGTTTGACTATTTGACCTAGATATTTTGGTGAGATATTTTTTTACCTAGATATTTTTAGTGACATGCTTGTGGTCATGTCAAGGGAGCCATCTCATTTATCATTTTATCTTTATCATTTGAAAAAATGTTTTCTCTCTCCTCAAGTGAGCTCTCATGTTAGCTCTCTTTTTCTTCCTCACTGAAAACCCTAAAAGATCTCATGTGTTGAGAATCCTAGGGTTTCAAGAGACAAATAAATCCATCTTCATACTCTGCACACACTAGTCTACTTAGATTAGCAAGCTAAGTATTCTAGTTACTTCAATTAGGAGGTAGGAGCTCTTGGTAGGCACTCTCGGGTGGATTATCATTGACGCGAGGAGGCCGAAGTTCAAGAACGATCCATACTTCCATCGAGGAGCTTAAGGAGAGGATCAAAGACCCAAAGGACTTGGTTTCTTTAGGTATACTTTCTATCATAGTAGATAGACCCTTACATGCTAGTTAGGTTTATGGTTAAGATCCGGTTTAGGTTTATTCTAGCACCAAGTTTCTAATCATAGAAAAAAATTTGTTCCGCATTTGGCTACGAAAGTTTGCCGGGGCGCTAGCGTAACCCTTCATGGTATCAGAGCCAATCTATAAACCTTACTAGCTAGTTTGCACAAGGTTAAAATCTCAATCGACCAAAATTTCTGAATCGTATTTCCATTTTTGTGTGCTTGCTGTCGAATTTTAAAGTTGTTCATAAAATTTTTTTTGGCATCTTAAAAATATGTCCAGGCAAAACTATGACTGTGGAAAAAATTTGGGCACGTAACTCCAAAATTCGGCGGCGGAACTAGAGCAAAATGGCACATTTTGCAGCTGTTCCACCGCGCATTTTGGGCTACAGTGCCCCAAATTTTTCTGGGGATTTAGTTCATAGAAATATGATTTTTTTGATATATGGTTTTGGCCCAGATTTGTTTAAGTGCTCTATTTGCCTTTTGGGCCAGTTTGGGAAAGTTTAGTCGATCAAAATTTTAAAATACGTATTTTGTTATCAGTACTTGTTTAGCATCTGCGACCTAGAATGTCATTTGATCGGTATATCCCGTCTATCTCTATATGTTCTTTTAGACGGATTTGCGAACGTGACATTCACGTTGATGTTTCTATGATTGTGCTGATATTGTGGTTGTATTGTCATGGTGGATAACATGTGGTGCAATGTTAGTAGTACAGTTTATATTCATTTGTACATTTGTTATTGCGGCGCGAGCGTCCGACATGTGGACAGCCGTCTTTGCCGTGTTGTATATTATTTGTTTGGTGCACGACCGGGTTGAGGTCGATGTCACCATTTGTACATATTATTTTCATTTTCTGTACTAGGATTACTCTGCGGTGGAGTGCACGAATAGCCGGGTTCTAGAAGGCAACAAGCCCACATCTCATGGCGTTGAGAAGGAGGGGGCTTCATTCTAGAATTGGCGGGCTATTCGCCGCACTCGTAGGGGGTATAGGATGACCCACGGAGGGGCGCCCAAGTTACCGGATTCCGTGAAATGCTGGGTGGCCCATTCACTTTGTTGAAGGGGGCTGCCTCACTTCTGGGATTGGCGGGTAACTTGCCATGCTTGTAGGGGTCCAGGTTTTCATTGTACAAGCTATCCACACGACCGGGAACATCGGGTTTTATTTACGGCTCCAAATGAAACCCGAGGCTCCAAGATAATCCACCATTCTGTATTGTTGGCTGAGATTTTGTGATGTTGCTTATTATCATGCCTGGGACGAATGTTATATATATTTATATATATACTAGTAGATGTTGTATATGTTTTGCACCCGTGCTAGTCCAGTCACCGCTCTGTCGTTAGTTAAGTAACCTAACGGGTGATGACGGGGCGCCGTGGCGAATGCGGATGGCATATACGTACATCATATTTTCATTCTTTTCTAGTGTGATAGGATTAAACTGATAAGACCGCATTAATTTTTATTAATGTAAGAAAATAAATCTAAAAGATGTTGTTGGAACAAATTTTTAAAAACTGCAGTTATAATCTTTCGCTTTGCATAGTGGTATTCGGTCATGAATATCCAGCACCTCATTCCAGGAGACAAGAGCCGAGATCTCTTCCTGAGGAGTGACCTCTTGAGCAAAAGTCTATACCGTAGATTACTCGGTTTTTTTCAAAACCACAAGTTTTCAAAAGCAGAGCCTAAACCACTCCTTTTCAAAATTGCTCAGGTTCCTTCAACGATATCAAGTTCATTATGTTAACGGGTTTTTCGCCAAAAACCTAGCCGCAGCCCTCCGTCATTTCAGATAAATACTATTTAGTATCCGTCCTATATTTGTTGGCATCCGTCAAGGCATAGTGTACGATAACTAAATGATACTTATTTGTAGCATTGAGATGCATTAATTTAGGACAGTCGTACAGCCTTGTTAGCATCCGTCAAGGGCGAGTATGGGTGGGTCTAAATTAATCAGGACAATGACGGGTAGAACTTGACTCGCGCTTTATATTTTGTTAGCATCCGTCAAGGTCATAAGACACCTGGAGCAAAAACTATATCGGGAGTTTCAAACATATAGGAAACTTGCAGATTTAGCATACCTTATGGAGTGTGGTGACTAGAGTGGATTCCATCTAGTGCATCACACAATGATAGTTGGATCCTGATCCCACTGATGAATAGGATTACTCTTAGGAGATTTCTCACTTAACAATCAATGCTATAAACCAAGTAGGTGTCTAGAAAGGTGTTAGCGGGGCTACGCCTCCAGGAAAAAAAGATTATGTAATTAAGGAACTTCGTGAAAGCGTTGGAAAACCTCCCTCGAAGTACCAACACCAGCCTAGCCGAAAGATTAAGCAAGTATTATGACGTGCGATTAATCCTAACTAATTCTTCTTTTAAGGTTTGAAGAAGAATTCGAGGAAACAGTGGGAGCCATCCTGATTAGATAAACTAATAACCAATCTAATCTTGCAAGAGCGCACACTGAGTGTTTCTTTTATCTCTTTCCAGGTAGCAACCATTTCATGCCCTAATGAAGATAATAAACTGTATCGCTTGACCGATCCGAATTCTTATTCGGGGCTGGGGAATGTCGGTTTAGCTCCAACTTATGATGGTGGTCATGAGTATAAGCTAGGGAAAGAGGATTGCATGAATTTCTTGATTGCCCCATCGAAGAAGAAGCACACTGTTGCATCTTCTTCAGGTGATTTTGTTATTGAGAACTGTTTCTCGGTCAGTCCTACCGCCTGGGTACTAGATACCGTATCAGGATCACATATCTTTAATTTATTGCAGGGACTAAGAAAAAGTAGGATAGTTAGACCTGGTGATATGTCCCTCAGAGTAGGGAACGGAGCACAAGTTAATGTTGTTGCCGTCAGTGAATATCACCTAGTGTTGACAAATAACAATACTATGATTTTGAACAATTGCTACTATGTACCTTCATTGGTTTGCAACATCATATCAGTTTCTTTACTTGATAAAGATGGATATAAGTTTGTTCTTGATAGAAATATCATGAGCATTTACCTTAATCAGGTATTGGTTGCAGAAGGTACATTGTGTAATGGTATCTATGTTCTAAATCAAAACACAGTTCTCAATATACGAAGCACTCACAAGAGGAAGAGTTCAGAACAGAACAAATCCTACTTGTGGCATTGTAGACTTGGTCATATCGGAGAGATTAGATTGAGTAAATTGCTTAGGAATGGATATTTGAATACGCTTGAATTCTTATCTTGTGAAACTTGTCAGTCCCGTCTCAAAGGAAAGATGACCAAATCTCCATTCACCGGACATGGAGAAAGAGTAGCAGAGCTCTTGGGACTCATACACAGTGATGTATGTGGTCCAATGTCTATACATGCAAGGGGTGGGTTCTCGTACTTCATCACATTCACTGACGATCTCTCTAGGTTCGGATATGTGTATCTTATGAAACACAAATCTGAAGCTTTTAAGAAATTCAAAGAATTCATAAGCGAAGTAGACAAACAGACTGGCAAAAGTATTAAGATCCTCCGATCTGATAGGGGAGGGGAGTACTTAAGCACGGAATTCCTTGATTACTTAAAAAAGAATGGTATTCTCTCTCAGCTTACTCCTCCATACACACTACAGCACAACGGTGTATCGGAGTGGAAGAGCCGTACCCTATTGGACATGGTTCGCTCTATGATGAGTAAAGCCGAGTTATCTCTTTCATTCTGGGGATATGCGCTAGACTCTGCATCATATCTATTGAATAGAGTTCCCACCAAATCCATGCTTACCACCCCATATGAAACATAGGAGGGGAAAAGGCCATACCTTAATTTCATTAAGGTATGGGGTTGTCCGACTTATGTTAGAAAACAAAATTCGGATAAATTAGAGGCACGATCAGTTCTTTGTATGTTTGTAGGATATCCTAAGCATTCGCAAGGATATTAGTTCTACCACACCGAAGAACAGAAGGTGTTTGTTGCTCGCCACGCCGACTTCTTAGAGATGGAATTTCTTGCAAAAGAAATTAGTGCGAGCGCGGTAGAACTGGAAGAAATTCCAGAGGAACAAACTGTAACTGAAGATTTGGTAGAACCTCAGGATTCAATAATCCCAGACGAACCTTAGCCACTCCGCAGATCTGATAGGATTTCTCATCCGCCCGAGAGATTCTACGGTTTTCTCATAGATGGGGATCGAGAGGATTGCATCTTAGAAGAAGATGACCCTACTAGTTTCAGGCAGGCCATTATTAGTAGGGACTTTTATAAGTGGCTGGATGCTATGCGATCTGAAATGGAATCCATGTAAATCAATAAAGTGTGGACCTTGGATATTGCTCCACCTGGGGTAAAACCCGTTGGATGCAAATTGTCATGACCCAAAATTTAGTTCGTGTCCGGCACTTAATTCACGCCACGTCAAAAGGCGTAACGTAAATCAAGTAAGACGAAACCCAGAAAATCTAAACCTTTTTTTATATAGGAGTGCAGTTTGAAATAAGGTATAATGTGTTGGGTCAGCATAGCACCTTAGCAAGGTTTAGGAAGACATCACACATGCCATATTGAAATTTTGGGGTGCTAAACAATATCTAACCAAGATCTTAACTAGAGTTTTAGGGTTAACTATGCATGTAAACAACTTTACATCTAAGAGAGAGAGAGAGATTACAACCTTTGTAGTCCGTTCCTTCGCTTCATAAGCTCCCAGTAGTAGTCCCTTTGTCGTGATCCATGATCTCCCGGATTCAAGGGAGGCTCCACAAGTCGAATGATCCATTCTTGCTTGAAGTCTTCCTTTTCGAAGATGATCTACCTTGAAGAATCTCAAGCTCAAGCTCTCACTTCTCTAATCAAGTATTAGTGAAGTGAACACCCTAATCTAAGTGGTTAGAATATATGAGGATGATGAAGTAGGAATTTTACACTCTTTTGTTTTTCAATTTCTCACTTTAAATCATCAAATCATAAAAAGCTAGAAAGCTTTCTCAAGGAGGAAGAAGAAGAAGAAAGCTTTTGTGATGCATAATGAATCTTGTTATGGTTACAAATGACAACCATGAGTTAATAATACCAAGGATTTAACTCATGTAAAGAATGAACTAGAGTTAAGGGTTTGGGTTGGGTTAAATAATATCTACACAAAATATCAATACAAAATATCTAAGCTTAAAACAAAATAAAGCTTCTAGAAGTTTCATGAAAAAGCTAACCCAAATGCTAACCCAAATCAAACCCTAACTAGTTTAATCTCGACAAATCATGTTGCATTTGTAACCCTAACTTGTTAAAATATTATATATCACATATATAATATATTTTTGCAACAAAATAAAATAATACATTTAACATATATCGCATATATATCAATGAATTACCCGGTGAGAAAATGAATCAATAAAGCGAACTTATATTAGTTAACGTAATGTAATATATCACATATATAATTATACATTAAATTATCGAATCAACACTTGATCCGACAATCCGGCTATATCGCATATAACCGACTAATATAACATGTATCGATTCATCGAATCAACACTTGATCCGATGACCCGGCTATATCACATATACCCGGCCGATATCATATATCGCGAGAATATAATACGGTATCTCATATCGTATTATTCTCGGTCCCGCACATATCACATATGTGCACCTACTCCGTTTTGCCTGAGCCAGGAAACCTTTGTGTAGGACTCTAAAGAATCGTCAATACGCCGGCAGTAGGTGATGATCATATCAAACACCCACAAGCTGCAAGCGGTCAGCTAAACGTAACAGCCACCCAGGTATTGAGCGATCAGAAGATCAACAAGCAAGCCTGTACATTCTCCTATGAATCCAATCAATAACACTACCGTACAGTCCGATATCTTCGTCTGATATGTTGCATATCTAGTCTAGGGGTGGTAAACGTCAGACCCCAGTAACCGATAAGTCGTGTCGATGTTAGGCTCATAACGGGTCGAGAAACTAATGATAACACTTACCAGTAAATCTCCATATCAGCCCTGGCCAGGGACTTCCAGTTATAGCCAATCGAACACAGCACAACATCAACTCCCTATACCGGGAAAGACGAAACCCCTCCTATCGCTCATTGCCTCCATGTGATTCGGGACTGTACCCAAAAGCCACCATTTTGCATGCCCTCTTGGACATGGTAAGGTGGAAATCAAAGCACAGTGGGAATCACACAAGACTATATGACGATCTCGGGTCTACAAACTAACCTGTACCAGTGTCACCGGAGAACTGCTATCTGACGATAGGTATAATACCATCCAGGAGTTCTCGGCGATTCCGTTCAGTGTACCCACTCTCTACTGAGCACCCGTACACCATCTTTGATGTCCAACTCCAATGGACATGGGATCATCCATCGCCCATCATATGGGTCAAGATGCGTGTACGCTAGTCTACTTTAGAGTATCGATGCCCTGTCTCAATACACCCTCGACTAGGAACAGTTATAGGATGTATTCGTTGACTACCCTGGCCCCACTAGTATGATCCCATCATAGTCCTAGTAATCGAGTACATATCCTAGGGGCTTTATCAACACGTGATCACAAAACAGTATTCGTTAACATGTTAAGATAAAGTGAAACCAGATAGCATACTATCATATCGAGTATGAAAGTCCTCTCTATATATATCCAAGCATCCATTATAATATACATCACATGTACAACAATGGCCTCTAGGGCATACATATAACTAACATAATGAATTATATTTTGTCTTTTCAAAATTCGGACAGCACCTCCCTTGTATATTTTGATCCAAAAACAGATATACAATAATATATGGGCATCCCCAAGCGGTAGCCAGCTCTACGCCAACTGGTGGAAACACAACCACACAAGTAATACATATACGACGCCCAACGGTGAAGATCAACCCAGAAAGAACAATTAAGAAGCAAGACATCAACTCAAGAAGCGAACACAACCCATCGCTCTAAGTCTCGCACAAAACCCAAGTATGACTAGGTCTAACACTATACAATACTAGTTTCTAATCTGATGTGATGTAACATGATGTGATGGAGTTTGTCTAGATATAATAGAATATAAAGGTACGAGAGTGGGCACGATCCAACATGTGTCCTACCTACCAAAGCAAACACCCTGGATGGAGCTATGTGCCAGCAATACCGCAACGGATCCCAAGCGGTTAAACCTGCAAGAACTGTGGCACAACGGGGGTGAGTTGCCAACTCGTGAGTAGAAAACATAAACAAGTAGAAATCGAATAAAATAACGATTTCCTAGTTCATTATATCCTGAAAGTAATACTAGGATATCTAGGGTGACCACAAATACATATATGTCAACAATCTATTCAATGCCCATAGCATAGATAAATAAACATCCAACATCATATGCCTGTAATATAAGTGGATAACATCCACATGTCCATCAATGACACAACTCAATATCGTGGAACATGAATGTCCAACATCGACACTCGAAACATCATGAAAACATAGTGTATATATGTATGCATGTATGTATGAGGATATCAACTACCTGTGTCTATCAACGACACATCAAAATCATAGAACCTGAGTGTCTAACACCGACACTCGAAACACCATGAAAACCCGTGTCCAGTATCGACACGTAAATCCTCATAACTCAGGCACCGCATCCTCAGATTGGCCCTCATTTACGTATCTCATCTCAGGCCCTGCTTACTCAGAGCGGCCCTCATATCCATCTCATAACTCCGATCGGTATCCTCCAGATATCCGCCGAGTTCTATAAAATCACCGGTATGTAGTGTTCCCTCTGCCAGGCTCATCGTCTACACCACGATACTCATTTCTTGCCCCAAGGGTACCATACCGGGTCCACCAAGTACCCGCAAACGGATCATCACCTCCTCAAATCGAGTCTTGAAAACCTATCTCAGAACCGAGAAAACTCATGGTGGACGCATCGAAATATCATATCATGAGAAACCGGGTTTTTAAAAAAATACATCATTTCCTACGAATTGTAACCACGGTTCTCAAATCCAAAAATCTCATGAAAACCCCATCTCAATGCATATAACCATAAAGTACGACGTATACAACATAGAGTAATAATATGAGCATATCAGTATATCATGTAAGCATATAACCACAAGGTACGACCTATGCAATATAGAGTAATAATATGAGCATATCGGTATATCATGCAAACATGTAAAGTGATGATATAGAACAATGAATATACTACACAGTTACGAATCATATCATGACATGGCGGTTCTACAGTGTATGTGACATGGCAATTACAGAAGAAGAATGTGTGTGAGCCGGCAAATCTGTGTAAGTGTAACATGCGCATCAACGGTAATGGTGCAGGTGTACTAGTAATTGATATCATATAACATTTCATACCGGAACAAGGTGTATAAATCACTAAGGGTAATATCCTACATAACATGAACAATCAATGGGTATATCTATATACATATAAACTATATAGTCACTTAAGGATACGAATCGTAGTTTGAAATTGGGGGCTACGGTGTTTAGGAAAAGGATATCATTTGAAAATTCGTAACGTCCCTTGAGGTTTCCATTTAAAGATGCATACAATTCGTCGGTTTTGGAATTAGGTCTGGTTCAGGTATTATCTCTACATTGGCGATCACGCCTCATAACATCTAATATGACAATAATACTCTATTATCATTCTCAAATCACAAGCACGGATCAATTATCCGGCAAAACACATCGCGTATGGCAATCCATCGTACGATGACATCAACAGAAAAGGGAATCTATCATCCTATAAAATATATCTCGTACGGTAATTCGTCGTACGATAACAACAAACGGGATAGGGAATTTATCATCCTATACAATATAGAGGGTATGGATCTAAAGTCTCGTACGTCACATCACTCATTCGTCTCATCAATATAGATATATCATACACATATCTCTCAGTTCACGTTTGAATCAATCTCATAATAATATCGTTCATATACGTCATATCTTATGAGTCTCGAGTCATATCGATCTCGATCTCATATTAAGACACTATCAACTCACACTCGTTCTCTTTCGATTCATACTAATCATAATTCACTTTATCATATCAATCATCATTAGCTATCCTATCAGTGAATCCTATATAGGTTTTCTACAATCCTAATATATATATATATATATATATATATATCGGTTTTCATTTATGATTTGCAGGGGTGCTATACGCCATCCACCCGACTTCCCCCGTAGATATAAATCTACTCACCGCAATTCTCCTCGCTTAGCCGAAGTTGATGTGCTTCATCGTCTCGGAAGTCCATGCGAAGTACCTACAATCAATACAAATCGAAACGCAAACACAATTAATATCCGAAAACTGATATGGTACATGGATTTCCTATAGGTTAGAACCTATAGCCTCGCATGAAAACACAACCAAACAACCCTCGTCCGTTGACGTACAAACGTCCAATGATCAATTCAAATCTCAATTATAAAAATCACGCATTTCAATTTAAATACCAAAAACCAAGATTTCGTAAATCTCATAACACGAAATCAAATATTACATGACACTAAACTAGCAAGTAAGGAAATCACTCCCAGATTTTGACTCAGGTCAATTGGGACTAAACAAACAAGTATAGGGAATAGGTTATAGGGATTAGGAGCTACACCCAAAAATCCAACACCAAAGCCCAACACAAAACCGGCGACATCACCTTGATGTCCGAGCTCGCTGGCCATATGATGAGGGAATGGGCTCGTATTCTGATGGTGGTCTTCTGATGGTCTATCTAAGTTAATGGTCTTGTTTGATTTTCTTGGAAAAATCCCAGAAAGTTCCAAATACCCTGTAGGCTTTATGGTTTCACAAATCAAATAACACGAATACAAATATCTCTAAACATAACCAGCAACTATGTAAAATGGTCCCAGATTTTGGTTCAGGTAAAATTAGGCCAAACTAGCAGTACAGTGGGATAGTATAGGGAGTAAGTGAGCTACAGAACCAAACCACAACACCAATGCCCACTATAAAACCGGCGACAAAGCCCCGAAGTTCGGTCTCGCCAGCCCGATGAGCTCCAAACATGCTCGTACTTCTATAGTGGGTTCCTAGTGGTTTATATAGGTCACTGGACTTGTTTGTTTAACTCCTAAATAGCCCAGGTCATCCCAGATTCCCTGCAGGCTATAAGGTCACACAAAATCGACACGGAAAATTTCTAATTTCGTATTTTGGGTTCTAAACTTATTTCCAAGCCTTGGAATCAATCCCTAAGGTCTCGTAAACACTAATTACACCTCAATTGGCCACTAGACAGCAACTTGAAATTTTCTAAAATCAAAAACCTAATTAACTCAATTTTTAACTAAAAAATACGATATTTAACGAAAAAACTAAAATAAAGTGCATGGATTTACCTTAACAGCAACCAAAGAACTTTCTTGAGTTGCCCAAGTCTTCAAAATCCAAAATTGATTGGTTCTAAGGGATTAGAATGGATGTGTGCATGTTTTTAGTGAAAGGTGCATAGGGTTTTTGGCAAGGATTTGGAATTGTGCGTGTATGTAGTGGAGGGAAATTGAATGAAATGAAGAAATGAGATGAAGAAGCTCATGGGGAATGAAGGGTTGAGGCTGCCACGTCTCACAAATATCCCCCCCCCCCCACAAATATCTATTTTGTCTCAAAACGATTAATCCATTCACATACAACTCAATTCTATTCTTTCTTCTCCTTTTGTTTTCTTTCATTCTCTTTTCTCACACACTCACAAACACACACAACACATGCACAACATGCACACATGCACATGACATGGTGAACAAGTCATGAAAAATGTAAAAATACGGATCTGGCCAAAAATCCATTAAATATCATTAAAATAAATAAATCATTTTAATCTCCGATAAATTTCCAAATATTTTTATATACTTATACCATTTTACGAAAAATCCCTATTCGCAAATCGAATAGTTTTCGCGAAATATATTATTTTTATATTAAATTTCCAAAAATAATATTTTTATATTTCTGAAATGTTACAATCTTCCACCCTTAAAGAAATTCGGTCCCTGAATTTAAATTTAACTCCCCAAGTATTAAAACATTTTTATAATCTGCTCAAATCAACGGGGTCCCGAAATCATGGAAGACATACAAATACCACAGCGCATCATGTGCGCATGAAAACGAGTACGAAACTCAAATCAAACTCCGTCAAGCATGACACAATCATCGGAGTTAAAAATGGAAATACGAATTTTGAAATCCACTACTAGAATCCAAATGCACTAGTTAAATCATAACACATATATAGCACGCATTCTTGTAAAACCATTTTAAAAAGCTGAATAACTCATGCCAAATCTTTCTTAAATCCCCGTGCTATACGTAGCTCATAGTACAAGTGGCGGACGATCATTTGTAAAGTAATAATATATACTTATATATGTTTAGCTCAATTTATACGTCCTGCCTTTTTTTGAAATATCCTAGAAGGTTCTTTTTATAAAATTTCGTGTCCCTCGCGGACACGCAAGAAATAGCGAGACTATACCTCCTTTTTGAAAACCTTTGGTAAATTTTATGCATGCAAAAGTACTCAGGTACTGTCCTCAGACCATTCCTGCCGGCTACTATATAATATAATGTCCATCATCAATGCGAAACTCATAAATAAAATCAGCCTCAAAAGGCGTATCCAACATCACATGCGTTTTATGCGCACGGAAATCCAATCCAACACAAATGCCATAATATGCTCAAAAGCAAAACTAAGTGCAATAGGTGTGCATGAAAGCATCTGTCCAGTGCAACAGGTGTGCACGACAACAACATCAAATGCATTTATAGTGCATGAAAATCTAAAATAGCGCAACAACCATGCACGAATGAAGTCTCCATCAAGTGCATCTAACATGCGCAAATAAAATCTCAATCAAGTGCATCCAACATGCACGAAAATCTAAATCAAGTGCGTCTGGTCCGTGTAAAACATTTAACGCAATCGTATGTACGATAACGAAAATCAAGTGCAGACGCTCACGAAAACGTCAAACTGGTGCAACAACACACGAAATACCAATCTGGTGCAACAAATACACAAAATCTCAAGCTAGTGCAACAAATGCACAAAAATACCAAGCAGGTGCAACAATGCACGAAAACTCATCAACATCTCAATGATCACAAAACAACACCGAGCATGCCAAGGTGTATAAGATCATAAATGTTTGCAATACGTGCACAAAACCATAAATCAATGCACTGCAAACATATATAAGCTATACCGAGCGCAAAAATCAAATCGAGTGCATACCTCACGCACAAAAATCAAATGAACAATCTCGAAATCCATCGAAATCATAAGTACGTGCAACAAGGCACAAAATCAACCTCAAGTGCAATAGATATGCACAAATCATAATCTCAAGGTAGCGGTGTATAAAACACAAGTCGAGTGCAATAACTGTGCACAATATAAATCTCCAATAGGTGCAACCAAGGTGCACCAACACATAAATCATGAAACACAATTATCAAAACTCCAATCCAAGTGATAAAAGTGTGATACACGGATCCCAAAACGCAAATCGCAATAACTGACATTGAGGTACACCTCCTACAATGTCGAAAAATATGCCGGTGCGCCCAAACTCGGCAGAGCAAGATCATTGATTGTTTAAGGGTTTTGTATATGCGTTTTTAAAAATTAAGAATACCGCAATAAAGACAGTGTCCCTTGGTAGCTAGCCGGTTGAGTACGAGTCGATCCACAGGGAAATGGTGTTCTTTTCATTAAGTTCTAACGAGTTAAGTCCTATTTTTGGTAGGTTTTGTTTTACGATCTAAAAATGAGAATTAATCGATTTAAAAAGCTTGCTAGGGTTAGGATTAGGTTAGTTTGAAATATGGATTCTTCTCACTGCTAACAATGCCCTAGTTAAGAGTATAGGTGTTAGGGTAATAGTCAACAACGGGGATTAGCACGACTAGGAAAAAACGTAGTTTCTTCCTTTTGGTTCTTGTCCGTCCGTTCTTAACTCTTAGCCCTAAACTCCAGTTAATTCAACCACAACCGGTCTAACTAGGGAATCACCACTATCTTGTAGGATAGGGTGCCGTAGTGAGCGGTGTGTGGTTGATTTAAATAGAGTCCTAATTAATTAAAATTATATGGGCAAGGAAAGGAGTGAGAGAGATTTCCTTCTCTCAAACCTTTCCTATCCTAACCCTAACAAGTGAGAAATTACTCACTCATTAGGAAGTTAACAATAAAATTCATTTTTATAATTTTTATATTAGAAAACTAAATTGCAGATAGTAAAAGAACAGATAAAAATTTCAAGAATTAAATTCAGATAATAAAAGAATGTGAGATAAAAATAAAAATACCTTTATTGATGACATCTCAACAAGTGCATTACAACTGGAATTAAAATTTTCATCTAAGAATTAAAAAGAGGCATGCCTAATTAGGCTTTTGGCTTTCCTATTTATAGATAGAAAAAACCCTAGGTTACAATCTGATCCACATTTGAATTTTCAAGACTACCCTAAGAAAACCGGGTCAAAGCACCGACACGCACCGATACACGCACTGACACGTGCACTATACGGCCGCGGAACTGCTGCAGAAAGGCCTGTTTGGCCGCAGTTCCGTGGCCAATTGGTGGGATCATAGGATCCACTTCTCAGGGTTGCTTCATGTTGCTTTTTCCTTCTGTTTTCTTCACTTGGTTCCTCAGAATCTCTTCTACTTTCTTCCAGATTTCCAACAGTGCAGATGATGTGAACTTTTTACCGTGAGCTTCACGTTGAAGTCTTGAATCTTGTACTGCCCTTGTGCTTTGTGCATTGAACTGTCTAATGATCTTCATTTGTTCCTTGAACTGGTAGGTGGCATTATACGGATTCATCTATTGTTGGTCATAGTCTCACATTTGTAGCGTCTTTTCATGAATTTCACTGTAATGATCTGAGAACCTGTAACCTGCAACTATTTAGCTGACATGGATCAAAAGAACCTATTTATATGTAATGTAATTAAGAATGCGCGATATAATAATGCAAAATTCTGATATGAACAAATACCCCCAAATTTATCTTTTGCTCGTCCCGAGCAAAGCCAATTTTATTATCGAAAAAATCCTAACCTCACTTTCGCAGGGAACGCGATTGCACTGAGCTTGTGCAACAAGCCGTTAAACCTCTTGGTGTCCCTAGTCGGAAGGGTGTTGTCTCCTGAGGGTTTTCAGCGGATACTGCCCACAAAATCCGATCAATTTGGTCTGTTGACTTTCATTCTTCAATTCGGTATTCTAGCAAGAAATTCTATTATCTTCAACTTAGAAATCATCAACCCGTATTTTTCACGCTTCCTTTTCATTCAACTTAAGATCGTATATGTTCTGTAAATTTATTAAGGTTTCAGCATCTTTTGAATTTTCCTTCTAAGGTTCCATCTCAACTTAGGAATTTTTATCATCTCTACTGAAGGTATAAGACCTATCTTTCATTCCTATCTCTCATCCAAACCCTAATCATATACCCATACATGTGTGTAATTATCATCCCTACACTTGGAAATTCAATTCAAACTGTTATACTCTTGTCCATCGTCCAAAGTACTTTTAGTTGGTGAATTTTAGATGAAATTGCTCACACGTCCTTCATGCGACCGTTAATACTTCTTGAGCAACTAAACGACCGATTACAAAATGTGCTTGCGCATTTAGGCGTAAATCCTCGTCTTGCAATACCTAAGGGTTAGCAGTGACTCCCAAACCAGTTGGTCTAAGGCACTAGGTGATAAAGCACCCTTGCTATATTTTTTATTTATGCAGCCTTAAGTAATTACAAAACCAGTGTTCATTTTTTTTATTCACACTTGTACTTTTATTTTATCTTCCTTCATACTAAGGATTTTAGACAAGAGCATTTCAAGGTATCCTCTACTATCCCAAGTTTCAAGGTGCGTGTATGCGCTAGTTGTAGGGTATATATTTTCAGAATTTAGACTTAAGGTTCAGAATTATTTTTCAGACATATACTTCAAATAGAGCTTTCAATACTCTTTTTTTTGACTTAGCCCAAGAACTGAACTCAAAATTTGCCTATTTTTAAATAAACTACAGGGACATATTTTCTACAGTTAAACTTTAAGAAAGGTTATTTTTCGGGATTTTAATTTACTAAGTTTGGGATCTAGTTTTTCCCTACTATTCAACCGTCATGTTGAAATTAAGTCTAACATGGCCAAAATTAATCGATTTAAAAAATTTCAATTTTTTATTTGATTTTATATATTTTTTTCATTTTTCATTTTTATATTTTTTTATAAAGATGCAATGCGGAATTAGATATGCAAAGAAAGAAGAAACAAAAATGTACAAAAAATTAAAATATGCAATGCAATGATAACTATTTACAAACCACCTCCACCCCCAAACTTCTCAAAAGCAGTGCCCTCACTGCTCATGGCCTCCCCGTCCCCTCGAACGTGAACGGGAACGTTCCTCTCTAGCCAGCAGGGTGGTCATGCCGTGCTCTATACCTGTGACTCGCTGATCCAGGTTGGTCACCATCCCTATCAATCTGTCTATCCCCCTAGTGGCTCTCCTAAGTAAATGTGCTTGTGCTGCTGGGGTAAGCTCTTCCTTGCTTGCAGTCGAGCTGGAGCTGGGTGTCTTGGCGGGTACGTCCTTGGCCGGCTCAGTGCATGACTATACATCATTTAAGTGTGTGTAGGACGTGGATACGCCCTCAAGAAGAAGTCTAATAGGGATCCCTCCATGCATATAAAACTCAAATTCCTCCATAGGGAGGAAATGGCGACACAGTTGTGTCACCAATATAGGGCATGCATATTGGCAGCCCTCTTGCACGCACCAATCGAATGAAGTAATACCGTACACATATCATAGCTGGGGTTTCTAGTCATCAAAGTGTGCACGATATGAAGGGATGGTGTGAAAAATGTCGTATTGTGCGAACTACCAAAAATATTATTTTGTGCCCAACGGCACACAGTCAATACGTCCGCAAAAAGGGTTCTAGCCTGGATTCCTTTGCATGGCTCCCTCGAACAATCATTACCCATCAAGAGTAGGTAGTCCTCGAATCTAAGGGGTTGATCGTGAATAGGTAGTTTAGGTATTTGTAGGACTACGGTAGCGCCCCGGCCGTCTTTCCTCGGCCAAAATGCGGAAACGAAAATTTTTCTTGACTTTAAACCGGCACTACCACATCATAAAAACCCGGATCGAACCATTAACCTATAACTAGCTATCAAGAGAAGGGATAGAGGGCTATACCGATCGATCCGTGTCCTTCGGTCTTCGGCCACCATCCCAAGCTCCTCGCGACATCTCCGGTCTTCACCTCCTCGTCGGAAAGGGCACCACATCGAGAAGTCTTTTTACGGGCTCCCGCTTCATCCGAAGCAACTCGGGCGCGAAGTGTGCTAGCCGACGTGCCCAAGCTGAAGTAGAGAATGTTGTGATCACTTTGCCTCTTGCATCCATTAATTTGGATGGAGGTTGAAGGTGTTGCCATTGGAGGAGATGATGAGCTAGAGGAAGAAGAAGAAGAAAAGAAGGCATTCTTTTTCTTTTTCTTTTCTTTTTGATGCTATCATAGAATGAGAGAGAGTGTTATCGAAAATAATATGAGAGCTAACCATATGCCCATGGCATCCCCTCTCTCTCTCTTCCTCTCATATCATCACAAATCAATCCATTAATGCGACACTTTTGCTAAAAAAGAGACCATGACTCATAGTATAAGTCCATGTCACATTAATGCATTGTCATGATGATTTCTAGCACATTATTTCCTTAAGCAAAAATTAATCCAAATGTTTGGCACAACAAAAAGATCAGGCAACATCTAAAGTAAACTCGTGATGGATCACAAGGATACCCCTCACATGTATATACAGACCTGCACCCGCATCCGACTGAATGCGAATACGATGAGACTAAAGTAATCCAACAAATCTAATACTAGGATTCGGCTTAAACCAAAGCCCACTAGTATGATCCGTCCGATCATGATCCGTGCAATACCGCACGTATAAGATCGAACCCTGCCATATATCATACGACCTCTACAACGTTTCGCCCGAAACTTGAGAAACTGTCTGTGGGGGACTCTAAAGACTCGTCAATATTTTGGCTGTGGATTTAACCACTAGTACGTCAGAGGTATTAGCCATACGTAATGGGCTACTAAGTATTGACCAAAAGGGAGGTCGATGAGCGAACTCATCCTGACACCCCACTGAGCCTGCCAGTGACAATATCCGTACAGTTCGGTCCGTTCGTCTATGAGTATCGCATGGCGGGCCTAGGGGGTTGGTAAAAGTCAGACCCCCAAAAGAGGTACAAGTCGTGTCGGAGTGTAGCCCAGAACACCCTGAGATACTACCGGAATACCTACCAGTAAATCTCCTGCCTCGGCCGAGGGCTTTGTGTAATGGCTCTCCTAGACACCGCGCGACCTCACCCCCAATTCCGGGAGAGACGAACCCCTGCAGATCCGCTCACTGCCTCCATGTGGCTTGGGACTGTGCCCAACTAAAACCTGTTTGCATGACTTCTTTGAGCCGTGGTATGGTAGTAATCAAAGCACAGTGGGAACTCACACGAGAAAAATGACGATCTCAGGTCGATGAACTAACCTGTACACATGTTACCAGGGAACTGCTATCTGACGTCTGGTATAATCCCAACTAGCATATTCCCGGTGAGTCCTGTCCGGTGTACTCATAACCCAATGAGCACCTGTATACATCTTAGGTGAACCAACTGACAGCAGTGGCTTGTGAGACCGGCCACCGCCCCTGGTCGGGGTCTCGACTGTATACACTAGTCTACTCTGGAGTATCGATGCCCTATCTCGAAAACTCCCACGACTAGGGACCTTTTAAGGATGCGCTTATAGACCCCAGCTCCCACGTATATGATCTCCATTATACTGCTGGCCGTCAAGCAAGAATCCTAAGGGCTCTATCAACGTGCAATAGTGACCTGTAAGGTCACCTGAAGCAGTACACGATGATAAAGATAAACCGGATAGCATACTACCATCTTTGAGTGAGACTATCCTACCGGCATAGGTCCTCCCTCAATCATTGCAATCACGTGCCTGTGATCCAATAATTGACTATGAGGTCACTATATCCAACAATCTCCCACTTGCACTCAAGGCTAATTATTGCGATGTCGCATACTCACAGCTCGTGTGATACCGAACGCCAAATCCTTTACTAATCAGTTTCACAAATCTCGTTTGCGAAACTATTGCGTTCGAGGAATAGCCTCAGTGAGTGGATCCGCTCTGATGTTTCTTTCTGTGTCTCTCTTTATCTCAAGTTCGCGGAGAAAGCCATCTCCCGAAATGAGCAATACCTGTCTTAGAATATGTCTGGATATCTGATGGGACCTAGCTCATAAATGAACTCCAAATCCAAACTTCTTAGACTATATCGTCAACTGAAACCAATCAGTATCCTCCGCCATGCCTCCCTCAGTACCCGCTTGGACCACCTGTCCAAAATGCTGCCCCTCGTCAGAGGGAAAACTATAACTCTGACAGTCACTCTGTCATCTAGGTCACCTTGGAAGCCTGGAATGATAACCGTCTCCCGAAGGAGGCTGCCGCTATCATATCCCTAGAACATCCACTTATGTTCTAAAACTGCTTCCGAATATTTCTCCAGGATTGGATCAATATCCACTTATTGCATCTACTGCAAAAACAACATCTGGTGTGGTACTTGACATCTCATGATTGACTCAATTGCCTAAGCAAGTGATCTGTCAATCATGCATATCCCTCTCCCTTTTAGTCTGTAAGACACCTTTACAGAGGGTGACTCCATCACCTGCAGGTATACTACCGTGTCTGGTGTCATCCATTCTAAAACACCTTTAGAATGCTGTCTAAGTACCCAGATTGGGAAACTACCCAAATCTAGACCTAAAACCATAGATCCAGTAACCAGAATGTCTGATATAAAATCCAATTCCTATGTGGAGAAACCACTGTGTGACAACCAAAGTATAACCGATTGTAGTATAGGAATATCACTTCCTACTTTGTGTATGTCATCCAAATACCAAGACATCACACCCTACTACCTTCTTAACAGATCCATCCCCTATTCTGATGAAGTCAAACCTATGACTGTCACATCAGAAATAGATAATCTATCTCCGCTATATCTGTTTTAGTCCATAAATAGACATAAGCTACTTGTCCACCAATGCTTCCGCTGCTCCCACTGACTATGACAACCCTCTCGCAGAGTCATATAGACGTACACTTCTAAAGCTTGTTTAGAACGATGCTATACTCATCCTCCCACCGGGTCTCATAGCCTGGAACAACAGTAGTGGAAAGTCTGGGTAAACAAGAACCTCCCTGTCACCGTCCTTGAGGCTACCGGAGTACCTCTCGGGTGCCTGAGGTTACCCACCATATCTGCGGAGTGGCCAATGGAATGTCAATACAGATTGAATCTTTAGGTTCCTATCGAATTTTCAGAAATCGTTTGCGGTTCTGGAATCACTTCCAGTTCTACCATAGTCCCACTACTGTTTTCTGAAAAATTCATTTTTATTAAAACTGTGGCGAGTCAAGAACAATATCACTATTGATCTTCCAGATGGTAGAAAGTCAACCCTCGTCATAGCCTGGGTCAACCCACAAACAGCCATTACAGAAACGTGCCTTGAGTTATCCAGAGTCTGGTTTTAAGCATAAGCCGGACAACTTAACATCGTTAAGATATGAACCGTTCTATATCCAATATAGAAACAGAGGCACTGATTTAATTGAACCAGATTCAAATCATGCAGCTGTCTCCAGTGCATGTCAACTAAGTGGAAGGAGGCAGATCAGCGTTACTCAACTTAGGAATCCTCTCAATTATGAGTAACCTGAAAGAGAAGCAAGTTCTCTTAAACCATTACTATCAACTGAATACCATACACAAGTATCTACATCTTCGATCATCTTGAAGAATCCTGATACTTGCAATACTTGGTTCTCTACTTTATTCATATACCTATAACTTCTCAAAACTTGGACCTTGCATTTTTACGAGACACATGTCTAAGAACTAGAGAAGTCACAAGTAAACCGAATATAGTACGAGGACCAACCCCTCTGTCCTAATGGATACTGGACAACATACAATACTCTGTATAAGTCCCCTGAGTCTAATAACTCAATCCCTATGTCTCGTAGGTTGAAAACTGTACTTATGGTTAAGAAGAATTACACCGTTGTTTTAATGCTCCTTACCTAACCATCCACTGATATAGGTAAATGTCATAGACATAATTTCAAAAAGGTATATCTCACTCTATAAAAATAGACGTACAGATATATCAATTTGAAATTGGTGCATAACAACGAATATTCAAAACCAAGTATTTGCCGTCCGGCAAACAACCCAGGTGACTTCCTCAAATATCACCAATTACAACGAATTCCGATATAATGAGGATGATCACCTAATTCCCAATAACTTACTCCCACTCATCATCTGTAAAACCATACAGATGTGAGAATCATACCTGGTAAATACATACCCTGGAGCAAGGGCTAATTGGGAAATCAGTTTTCTTTTAACAATACACAGTGAAACTGAAACATGGATATGTTTCGAAGGGGTATCCGGGTAGTCCTAGTAATGCCTCTTCCATTAGCCAGATTCACAACTGTAACCGTATATTACATTGCCATCTCTCCAAATCCAATTTATATGTCTTTAGTCATTACCTTCTGTACACCCCTTTAGGCTAAATGGTTTTCTTCCTTCCCTATCTTTCGGCACCAGCCTATGGTTTGGAAGAAGACTATCCAATAAGCATAATGGGTGTACTATCCCAATCCTAGGAGCACTCGCAACCCGAGAGAAGGTAAATATAAAAGACACCTGAATAAACCTTATTCCTATTTCTCCTGAACCAGAATCCATCCCCGAACTGGAACAAGTTCCTTCGAGTTCGTATATAACTATACGATGAAGTATCCAAATAACTGTGGATCTTCGTAGTGATACGGAGTGTTTCGGAGAAATACAAAGGTGATATAGGATTTGCGAAGAAATATTTGGTTTGGTCGTGAATAGTAGTCGCAATTTACTTTGCCCTCTTACTAATCCCTTTATTTGTCTTTACATAATACCTTCTGTACACCATTGTTTGGCTAATTGGTTTTCTTCATTCCCTACCGGTCAGCACCTGCCTATGGTTTGGAAGAAGACTGTCCAATTTGTGTAATAGGTGTACTGTCCTAATCCAAGGAGCACTTGCAACCTGAGAGAAGGTAAAAGGAAAGGACAACTGAATAATCCTATTCGTTTTCTCCAGAACCGGAAACCATCCTCGAATAAATTCTTTCGAGTTCGTATATAACCATACGATGGTTTTATCCAATGGAAGTGGACGTTCGTAATAATACGGGGTGTCCTAGAGAAAAGGGTAAAAGTAGGAGTGGCAATGAGGTATGCAACCCTGACAATCCAAAAGCCAGTGTTTTAAGAAGGTTCAGTCAACTTGGTCACTGAGTCATAGTCTAGGGTCGGGACATGGTCGCTGCTAAAGAGAGAGAGAAAAGAAACACTCAGCGTGCACTCTAACCTAGATCAGAATGGTTACCAATTTATCTAATCAGGAAACCTCCCACTGTAACCTCAAATTCTCCTCCAAACCTTAAAGAAGAATAGTCGGGATCACCCGAGGAGTAAACCAACTCATCAGTGGGAATCGGGATCCAATTATCATCGCATGATAACGTGACGGAATCCACTCACATTATCACACTCCAGAAGGTATGCGCATGCCTGGCAAGTTTCAGTTTCTTTAGAAACTCCCGATGTGTGTTTTTACCCCTAGGACCCAAGTGACCTTGACGGAGTCAACAAATCAAAAAGTCCTAGTCAAGTTCAACCCGTCATTATCTGGATTGCATTAAACCCACCCGTACATGCCCTTGACGGAGTCAACAAGGCCGCACGACTGTCCTAACCAATCCCATTTATGCAACATACAAGCACCACGTAGCTACCGTACACTACGCCTTGACGGAGTCAACAAACGCAGCACGAATACTAAACAATACCCGTAAGAAATGACGGAGGGCTACGGCTGGTTTTTGGCGAAAAACCTTTAACGTAATGAACTTGATATTGTTGAAAGAACTGCATAGCCTTTTTATAAAAAATATAGTGACGAAAACTTTTGCTAAAGAGGTCACTCCCGATGAAGAGATCTCGGCTCTTTCCCCGTAGAATGAGGTGCAGGATATTCCAACTGAATACCACGATGCAAAGCAAAAAGTAATCTTCTATAGTGAAGTTATTTTCCTGACGCAAACTTCTGTCCAAGGGGTCATTCCCGGTGAAGGGATCTCGGCCCTTGCCTCGTCGACTAAGGTGCTGGATATTCATAACCGAATACCACTGTGCAAAACAAAAGAGAATGTCCTTGCAATAACAGCTTTTTGAAAAAAGTTCCAACAACATCAGAATAGGTTTGTTTAGCTTGCATTGAACGCAGTCCCATCAATTGATCACACCAATAAAAAACGAAAATAATGATGTACGTATATGCCATCCGCATTCGCCACTGGGTCCCGTCATCACCCGTCAGGTTACTTAACTAACGACAGAGCGGGGACTGGACTAGCGCGGATGCAAAACATATACAACATCTACTAGTATATATATCAATATATAATATTCGCTCAAGGCGTGATAAAATGCAACATCACAGAAATGTAATAACCATCACAGAACAATACAAATAATCTGGAAGCCCCGGGTTTCACAGAGCCACTGCTGAAACCCGACGTTCCCCTTGTCGTGGTGGATAGCCTGGATGCAGTGGTAGTACAGTTCGGTTGTATATGTACATTTAATATTGCGGGGCGAGCGTCCGACATGTGGGCTGTCGTTACTTCCTGTTTGTATATGTCGCGGTGGATACCCTAGATGCAGTGGTAGTACAGTTTGGTTGTATATGTACATTTGATATTGTGGGACGAGCGTCCGACATGTGGGCTGCCGTTACTGCCTGTTTGTATATTATTCTTTTGTGGCACGACCGGGAAAAATAATATGAGAGCTAACCATATGCCCATGGCAGCCCCTCTCATATCATCACAAATCAATCCATTAATGTGACACTTTTGCTAAAAAGAGACCATGACTCATAGTACAAGTCCATGTCACATTAATGCATTGTCATGATGATTTCTAGCACATTATTTCCTTAAGCAAACATTAATCCAAATGTTTGCTATAACAAAAAGATCCGGCAACATCTAAAGTAAACTCATGACGGATCACAAGGATACCCCTCACCTGTATATACATACCGGCACCCGCATTCCGACTGAATGCGAATGCGATGAGACTAAAATAATCCAACAAATCTAATACTAGTATCCGGCTTAAACCAAAGCCTACTAGTATGATCCGTCCGATCATGATCCGTGCAATACCGCACGTATAGGATCGAACCCTGCCATATATCATACGGCCTCTACAACGTTTCGCCCGAAACTTGAGAAACTGTCTGTGGGGGACTCTAAAGACTCGTCAATACTTTGGCTGTGGATTTAACCACTAGCACGTCAGAGGTATTAGCCGTACGTAACGGGCTACCAAGTATTGACCAAAAGGGAGGTCGATGAGCGAACTCATCCTGACACCCCACTGAGCCTGTCAGTGACAATATCCGTACAGTCCGGTCCGTTCGTCTATGAGTATCGCATGGCGGGCCTAGGGGCTTGGTAAAAGTCAGACCCCCAAAAGCGGTGCAAGTAGTGTCGTAGTGTAGCCCAGAACACCCTGAGATACTACCGGAATACCTACCAGTAAATCTCCTGCCTCGACCGAGGGCTTTGTGTAATGGCTCTCCTAGACACAGCGCGACCTCACCCTCAATACCGGGAGAGACGAACCCCTGCAGATCCGCTCACTGCCTCCATGTGGCTTGGGACTGTACCCAACTAAAACCTGTTTGCACGACTCCTTTGAGCCGTGGTAGGGTAGTAATCAAAGCACAGTGGGAACTCACACGAGACAAATGACGATCTCTGGTCGATGAACTAACCTGTACACTTGTCACCAGGAAACTGCTATCTGACGTCTGGTATAATCCCAACTAGCATGTTCCCGGCGAGTCCTGTCCGGTGTACTCATAACCCAATGAGCACCTGTATACATCTTAGGTGAACCAACTGACACTAGTGGCTTATGAGACCGGCCACCGCCCCTCGTCGGGGTCTCGACTGTATACACTAGTCTACTTTGGAGTATCGATGCTCTGTCTCGAAAACTCCCACGACTAGGGACCTTTTAAGGATGTGCTTATAGACCCCAGCTCCCACGTATACGATCGCCATCATATTGCTGGCCGTCAAGCAAGAATCCTAAGGGCTCTATCAACGTGTAATAGTGACCTATAAGGTCACCTGAAGCAGTACACGATGATAAAGATAAACCAGATAGCATGCTACCATCTTTGAGTGAGACTGTCCTACCGGCATAGGTCCTCCCTCAATCATTGCAATCACGTGCCTGTGATCCAATAATTGACTCTGAGGGCACTATATCCAACAGTATTAAGGTGACTTCATGGATGAAGTCCCTATCGAGTATTATTTCCCTATCCCCCCAAATTAAACTAATATAACCATGTTGTAAGAGGCAATCTTCTTCCATCAACTCGTAAAAACGGTTTACAAGATCCAGAAGCGCGAAGGAATTTGGATGGTTGAAAAGTAAAGGGTTCCACCCACGCCTTCAGATCTTGTCACCGAAATAGCTACCATAGACCGTGCGTGCAAACATTTGTGAAAAGTCTCTTTCAAATTGCAACGTGGGTGCCATCATAGAGATCTAATTTGAAATTTTTTAATTTTAACAGAGAGGGAAAGGAAGTGCAAACCTCCTCTGAAGTTTTCAAAGGGCGACGACACCAACAGGCGGCGGATGCGCGGCACAAAGCAGGGTTCGGCGGCGTTTGCTCGGCAGGATAGGGCGATCTATCTGCAGAAACGAAGCGGCGGCTAGGGTTTGAGGAAATGAGAGATTAGGGTTATGAAAATTCAGAAGAGGGGTCGGGTTTTATTTATAGGGTTTTTAAAGTTATTTGCAAAAAAGACCTCTTAAAAAGAGGAATTTATTTGTAAATAAAAATTTTATTTTTATTTTTATTTTTATTTTAAACTGAAAATTTACAAAAATACCCCCAAAAATTGGAATTTTTTTATTTTTTATATTTTTATATTTTTCTTTTGTTTTTATAAAATTACAAATGGTACATACCCCCCAAACTTATATGAAACAGTGTTTCTACTGTTTATGGCTGGATAACCGAAATTTGGGGGTAGATGAAGGAAGATTAGTCAATATAAATCGGCTCCTGCAACAACAGGAGCTCCTCCGAAGGGTCTGCAATGAGGAACAGTTTAAGTCTATGTCCGTTCACCTTGAATAGTGAACCATCATTAGGATTTTCTAAATTGACCGCACCGTACGGATATACGGTGCGTGCCAAAAATGGCCTTTTCCATCGAGATCTAAGCTTGCCGGGATGGAAATGTAGCCGGGTGTCGTAAAGTAAAACCTGTTGACCAGGTTTGAAAGTTTTGCGCATAAGGTATTTATCGTGAAACACCTTCGTTCCGTTTTTTATGACAACCGCGCACTCGTAAGCTTCATCCCGAAGCTCGTTTAATTCGTTCAATTGCAGCTTTCTATGGCTGCACACATCTCCTAGAGATAGATTCAACTCTTTTATCGCCCAAAATGTGTGATGCTCAATTTCAGCTGGAAGGTGGAAAGCCTTTCCATAAACAAGCCTATATACGGAGACATGCCAAGATCGGTCTTATAGGCAATTCGAAATGCCCAAAGGGCATCAATATGTTTTGAAGACCAATCTTTATGGTTTTTGGAAACCGTTTTCTCCAATATCTGTTTAATTTGCCGATTTGAAATCTCGGCTTGCCCACACGTTTGGGGATGATGGGGCATTGATAGCTTGTGATTAATGGAATATTTCCGTATTAAGGACTCGAAAGTCCTATTACAGAAATGAGTTCCATTATCGTTGATGATTGCGCGGGGGTGCCCAAACCGAGAGAAAATGTTTTCTTTGAGGAATCTAACGACAACCTTCTTGTCATTAGTCCGGCTGGGCACAGCCTCAACCGACTTAGAAACATAATCAACAGCGAGGAGAATATACAAGTTCCCAAAAGAATTAGGAAACGGTCCCATAAAATCTATCCCCCAAACATCAAAAATTTCCACAACCAATATTGGTTGGAGCGACATTTCATTTCTCCTAGATATCTGGCCCAAGTGTTGGCACCGGGAGTATGTCTTGCAGTAATTATGTGCGTCTTTAAAAACTTGTGGCCAGTAGAAGCCACACTGCAAGATCTTTTCGGCTGTTTTTAGGGCCAAAATGCCCGCCACACGCTTGATCGTGGCAGAATGACAGCACGCACTTAAATTCATTGTCAGGGACACACCGATGAATAATTTGGTCGGGACAGTATTTGAATAAATATGGTTCATCCCAGTAAAAATGTTTTACCTATGATAGGAATCGGAGTCTGTCCTAATTCGACCATTCATTTGGTATAAGTCCGGTGGCTAAATAATTACCAATATCTGCGAACTAAGGTTCGCATGATACAGTCAAGAGCTGCTCATCTGGAAAAACGTCTTTTATAGGAAATTCAAGCGTCGGCGAAGAAGGGAGGCGTGAAAGATGGTCGGCGACTACGTTTCCGCATCCTCTTTTGTCTCTGATGACAAGGTCAAACTCTTGTAGTAGGAGGATCCAACGTATCAGCCGAGATTTAGCGTCCTTCTTTGCAAAAAGATGGCGAAGAGCTGAATGGTCAGTGTAAACGATGACTGGAGAGCCGATTAAATAGGGCCTGAACTTTTCTAATGCAAACACAACAGCTAAGAATTCCTTCTCGGTTGTTGTGTAATTTAATTGGGCCTTGTTCAAGGTTCGGCTAGCGTAATAAATCACATGCGGCATCTTATTAATGTGCTGTCCAAGGACAGCACCAATGGCAAAATCAGATGCATCGCACATAATCTCAAATGGATGCGTCCAGTTAGGAGACGAAAGAATGGGAGCAGAAGTAAGTGAGTTTTTCAATGACTCGAACGCCTTCATACAGCTCGAGTCAAAATCAAATGTGATGTCCTTGGCCAACAAAAGAGTCAAGGGTCTAGCTATCTTGCTAAAATCCTTGATGAACCGTCTATAGAAACCGGCATGTCCAAGGAAGGCTCGAATGTCTCGGAAGCATTTGGGAGGAGGGAGATTGGAAATAACTTCAATCTTAGCTTTATCTACCTCAATGCCATTTTGCGAGATGATATGTCCTAAGACAATACCTTCTCGTACCATGAAGTGGCACTTCTCCCAATTTAAAGTAAGGTTCTTATCCTTACACCAGGTAAGGACTGCGTCGAGATGTAACAAACACTCATCAAAGGAGTCGCCGAAAATGGAGAAATCATCCATGAAGATCTCTAAGAATTTTTCCACCATGTCTGAAAAAATACCCATCATACACTACTGGAAAGTAGCGGGTGTATTCCATAACCCAAAGGGCATGCGACGGTAAGCAAACGTACCGAAAGGACAAGTGAATGTGGTCTTGTCTTGGTCTTTTTTAATGATGGGAATTTGATTATAGCCGGAGTAGCCATCCAAAAAGCAATAAAATTCATGCCCAGCAAATCGTTCTACCATTTGGTCAATAAAAGGTAATGGAAAGTGGTCTTTCCGTGTCGTGGCATTGAGTTTTCTATAAACGATGCATACTCGCCACCCAGTTTGGGTGCGAGTAGGTATTAACTCATTTGCCTCATTAGTTATGACCGTTATGCCCGATTTCTTTCGGACAGCGTGAATGGGGCAAACCCACTGGCTATCAGAGATAGGGTAAATGATACCACTATCAAGACATTTTACGATCTCCTTTTTAACAGCTTCCTTCATAACTGGGTTGAGTCGTCTCTATGGATCCATTGCTGGCTTGGCATCATCCATCATATGAATATGATGCTCAACTATTAGGGGACTAATCCCCTTGATGTCCACCATAGTCTAGCCAAAAGCTTGCCGATTGCTGTGCAAGACCGTTAAAAGGGCTTTCTCTTGCTCGGGGGCTAAAGAAGCCGAGATGATGACAGGAAGGATCTCATTCCCACCTAAGTAAGTGTACCTAAGGTGAGACGGCAATAGCTTGAGTTCGAGTGTTGGAGGCGAAACAATTGAACGTAAAATTGGTGATATTGTCTCAAACTCGAAGGATTCCAACAGAGGTTCAAAACGAGTGTAAGCAACCAAGTCGGATGGTTCAGTTAACTCATCTGAAAATTCAAAGGATTCAAACTCGGGTGGTGAATGGTCAAGATCGTTTGAGAAAGTGAAACACTAGTAGTCATTGTCCGGCGTGAAAACAGTATCGGATTCAAGGAGAAACGCACTAGTGGCGTCAAAATTGTTGTGATCGAACAGAAATTTCTCGAGCTCACAGTCCTCCTGGGTGATCTCTTGGATCGAGCAAACATCAAGTATATTAGCTTTAGGTTAAAAGGGCTTATTCCCCAACTTAAAAATGTTGAGTTCAATTATCATGTTTCCAAAAGATAGGTTCATCGAACCATTTCGACAATTGATCACCGCATTAGAAGTTGCAAGGAATGGTCGACCGAGTATCACCGGAATTTGACTCCTGGGGTTAGCTACAGGTTGTGTGTCCATAACAATGAAATCAACAGGGAATATGTAGTCCTCTACTTTAATCAACACATCCTCTAACTCACCCCTAAGATGGGTGATGGATCGGTCGGCCATTTGGAGAGTACAATGTGTGGGTTTCAGCTCTCCAACGCCTAATTGCTCATATACTGAATAAGGAAGCAGGTTAACACTGGCACCAAGATCTAAAAGTGCGCGGTTGATGTTATTATCCCCAATAGTTATTGAAATTGTAGGACAGCCAGGGTCCTTTCGTTTTTGAGGTAAAGGTTGGGTAAAAGCATCTCTTACTGCACTAGCCAAGAAAACTTTCTTAGGTACCTGTGATTTCCTCTTTTTGGTGCATAAGTCCTTCAAGATTTTAGCGTAAGAAGGGACTTGTTAGATTGCATCCAAGAGGGGAATGTTAATGCTAACCTATTTAAATAACTCCACAATCTTCTCCATTTGTGGATTTTGTTTATTGGATCTCAACCGGTTTGGAAATGGAACATTTTGAAAATTGGTTGAGTCCAATGTTTGTAGAGGAGATTGCGGAGTTTTAACGGATCCCAGTGCTGGTGTTTTCGTGGAGTAAGCTGTGGGTCCGTTTGGAGCAGTAGAAGAAGTAGAGCCTTGTGAAGAATGGAGAACAGGCTCTGAAGACGAAGAAGATGAAAATGAAGAAAAAGAAGAAGCGGCGGCCGGGGTGTCATCAATAGTGCCAACATTGTTGTGTGTTCATATCAGATTTTTGCATTATTATATTCCCCATTCTTAGTCATATTGCAAATAAATAAGTGCTTTTGATCCATGTCTGCTAAATAGTTGCAGGTTACAGGTTCTCGGAACAATACAGTGAAAATGGTGAAAAAACGCTACAAAAGTGAGACTACGACCAAGAAATAGAAGAATCTTTATAATGCCGCCTACATTTTAAGGAACAAATGAAGATCAATGAACAGTTCGATTTCACGAAGCACGAAGGCGGCACAAGATTCAAGATTTCAACACGAAGCGAACGGTAAAAGTCCACAACATTCTGCACTGTGGAAATCTGGAAGAAACTAGAAAATATTCTGAAGAACCAAGTGAAGAAAATAGAAGCAAATAACAACATGAAGCAACCCAGAGAAAAAGAGCCCAAGAGCCCATCAAATGGCCGCGGAACCGCGGCCAAACAAGGCTTATGGCCGCGGATCCGCGGCCGTGCTGTACACGTGTCGGCGCGTGTCGGTGGAGTCGGTGCATTGACCCGGTTTTCTTAGGGTAGTTTTGTAATTCTAGATGTGGATCAGATGTAAACCCTAGGCTTTCTATTATCTATAAATAGGAACCCTACAGCTCATTTTGGGGCATGCCTCTTTTAATTCCTAGATTTTTAAATTTTCATTCCATTGTAATTGTCAAAGAGTGCATCAATAAAAAGTAAGTTTTTTTATCTTTAATTTCTTATCTGCAATTTTATTTCTATTCAATTTTTACCTGCCGTAGTTATTTTCCGCAGGTTAATTAGGTTATTAAAATAAAAATAAAAAAATGAATTCCTTTGTTAATTCCCTAATGAGTGAGTAGTTCCTCACCTGTTAGGGTTAGGATTGGGTCGGTTTGAGAGATTAAATCTGTCACGACCCGAAATAGCACGTGACTGGCCCTTGAATCATATGAAGTCTATAGGACCTCATCTAATTCAAGTAAGCCAAAAGCCCAGAAATCTAAAACCATTTTAAATAATAAATGAAGGAAAACTAGTTTTAAAGAAGTGAAGAAAACATGTTTTAAAGCAATGTTTTCAAGTAAGTAAGCCGAATATGCATTTTTAAAATCTCAAGTCTTTTCTGAAAATTTTGGCAGAGTTTCCTTTGTAAATACTGGCCCCAAATGGGGTACAACAAGAATAATATATGCATAAGGATAAAAGGCATCCCCAAGCGGGAGTTGGCTCTTCGTCAATCGACGGTCACAACCACGCAAGCAATATAATATACAACGCCGAAGGACGAGGATCAAAACTCAAAAGGAAACTCAAAATCATCAAGAAAACCATAATACTACAACGCGCGACTCTAAGGTCGAAATAATACACAACTGGTTTTCTATGTCTGAATAAATATACAAGTTTGGTTGATGGAATTTACTAGATACAACTGAAAATAAATAAGTACAGTGGTGGTCACGATGTGAGTGAACCCACCTACCAAAACAATCACCCAGAAAAAGGAAGCAATGTGCCAGAAAAGCCGCAATGAAACCTGTACGATAAAAACTTGCAAGAACTGTGGCACAACGGGGGTGAGTTGCCAACTCATGAATAGAAAATATCGCATAGCAGAAATCGTATGTATGACTCAATCCTAGGTCAATACGATCAGTAATAATATATCCTCAATATGAATAAGTCTGAAGCGTGGCAAGGGTAAACATCTATACATTAGTGTAATACCAAGTGCTTGTGTCAGTGCCTCAGGTAGCAACATATCATAATATGAGGTATAATCAATGTATTCAGTGTCAACTATAACCTGAAGTCTATGAGTATGTGGATAACATCCAACTATCAAATCAATGTCTGTATGTATGTGGATCTCGTCCACGTGTCTCCCAATGACACAAAACATCATGCATGTAAATATCATAAAGCATATGCATGGAAGTATGAGGATGTAAATCAACGTGTGTCCCTTGCGACACATCAAAATCATGGAACCGGAGTGTCCAGCATCAACACTCGAAAACATCATGAAACCTGTGCCCAGCATCGGCACGCAAATCCTCATATATCGGGCTCTGTCAGTCCGGATCGGCCCACGGGCTCCGTCAGTCCGGATCGGCCCATATCATCTCTCGACTCCGGTCGGTATCCTCCGGTTATCCGCCGTGCCCAAATACTATCACCGTTAGGTAGTAGTCCCTCTGCCAGGATCACCCTCAGTCATCAAGACTAATTCATGCGAATAGATCGCCCAAAACACCAAAATCCAAGGTGACGGATACGTGATAATCGAATCACCAAATCACAAATCATAAATACCGTCGTCGATATTTCCTCCTTCAAAGTCGAGAAGGTGTCGGTGCATCTAATGCTAGCAAAGCAAGATATCTACTTGCCTCCTTTTCATGACCTGGCACCTGGTGCTTTTAGGCTCTATCTCTCACTGTGCATTTCTAGATATATAGCTCCTCGGCTCAACGGCCCAATATAGAATGACGACGGAAACAGTCCCGCTCTGGCACATCTTCTACAGATCTCTGGCCAACTATCTCGTCGATGATGCCGAATTCTGTCCTGCTGGGTGTGCGCAATATGACCGCTCCTGGGTCCAAGTCTTCTCGTATAGTATTCCAGAAAGGTCCTGTCGAAGTCTCTCTCAAATCTCGTTTCTGCCGAATTGACCGAAAGTTACCACCCTTTACTTTATCTGTTTCTTGTTCCGGAACGGCAGCATTCTCATTGTGACTCCTTCTGGAAGATGTATCCATAATCAACGCCTCTACATGCGTATCGCATCTCTGATGTCAGCGGAATAGAACGTCATCTCGTCAAGATCTCTTACGAACCTCTTACTCCACTTTTCTCTGTTGTCGACTGCTTCGGACTCATCTTATCGTGGCTGTATAGACCGTGCTCCAACGGCTATACTCGTATCTGGAGTCTCCCAAGCAATGCATCCCATCACATGATATCCGAAAGATGTCGAACCTTTCGATCGATTAGTCAAAACCTCATAATCCCCCAAGAGCTCAACATCTTGGGTACAGTTTAATAGTATCGAGTACATACCACAGCATCAGTGGACGATCCGTAGAAGGGCAAACCTGTTAGTTATATGTATGCCCTAGAGGCCATTACTATACATAGGATGTATATTGTAGTGGATGCTGGGACATATATAGGGAGGACTTTCTTGCTCGACATGATAGTATGCTATCTGGTTGATCTTTAGCTTAACGTGTACACTGATTGTCTCCCTGTTACATGTTGGTAAAGCCCTTAGGATTTGTACTTGACTACCTGGACTATGATGCGGATCATACTAGTGGGGACATGGTAGTCCATAAGTACATCCTTCAAAGTCCCTAGTCGGGGGTGTATCGAGACGGGGCATCGATATACCAGAGTAGACTAGCGTATACCTTCTCGACCCATACAGATGGGCGATGGATGATCCCATATCCATTGGTGTTTGACATCAGAGATGATATACGGGTGCTCAGTGGAGACTGGGTACACTGGACGGACTCGCCGAGAACTCCCAGATGGTATTATACCTCACGTCAGATGGCAGTTCTCTGGTGACACTGGTACAGAGTAGTCTGTTGACCCGAGATCGTCATAGAGTCTTGTGTGGTTCCCACTGTGCTTTGATTTCCATCTTACCACGTCCTAGAGGGCGTGCAAAACGGTGGTTTTTGGGTACAGTCCCGAGTCACATGGAGGCAATGAGCGATAGGAGGGGATTCGTCTCTCCCGGTATAGGGAGTTGATGTTGCGCAGTGTTCGATTGTCTATAACAGGAAATCCCTGGCCAGGGTTGCTGAGATTTGCTGGTAAGTGTTACCAGTAGTTTCTCGAATTGTTATAGACCTCATATCGACACGACTTATCGAGCTATTGGGGTCTGACGTTTACCACCCCTAGGCGAGATATGCGACATATCAGACGATCAGACCGGACTGTACGGTAGTGTTACTGGTTGGATTCACTGGAGTGTGAGCGGGCTTGCTCGTCGATCTTCTGATCGCTCAATACCCGGGTGGCCGTTACGTTTAGCAGACCGCTTGCGGCTTGTGGGTGTTTGATATGATCATCATCTGCTGCCGGCGTATTGACGAGTCTTTAGAGTCCTACACAGAGGTTTCCTGGCTCAAGCAAAATGAAATAGGAGCGCATATGAGATATGTGCGGGACCGAGAATAATGCGTGTATGTGATACCGTAATCTATTCTCGCGATGAATGTATCGATATGGTTGTATGCGATATAACCTGGTTATCGAATCAAGGATTGATTCGATAAGCCGATACATTGAATACTAGTCGGTTATATGCGATATGACCGGATCGTTAAATCAAGTGTTGATTTAATGATTTAATGTATAATTATATATTTGATATATTACTTTGCATTAACTAGTATTGGTTCACTTTAAATGGATTTTCTCACTTGGATGTACAAGTTGTATATGTGATATACTTTTTGTACAAATAATTGTATCATGTTTGATGATACATACTTATTTGGTTAAGTGTATACAATTAAACCATGGTTAACTTAATGATTAAGGTTTTGCTTTTTCATTTTATTATTTGTTTATTCATTTTGGATATTAATAAAAGCATAAAAAGAAAAGCAAAATGGTTTCTTTATTTTATTTTCTTTCATGAAGCTTATTGAAGCTTCATGAAGCTTTGACCAAGTGACCATTTTGTCTTGTTCTTTTAACCCTAACCATTCTTATAACCTTAGTTAGTTCTCTACACTTGACCATGGTTGATTATGATAAGTATTCCTTTATTTTTCTATTTTCTAATTAACTTATCATATCAATTATCATCTTCTTCTTCTTCTTCACTTCAAGAAGAAAGCTTACTTCATCAATGGTGATTGATGAAAACAAGTGAGAAATCCAATTCTAAAGTGTACCCACTTCCTATTTCTTCATCCTCTACCTCTTGCCAAGTAGTAGAGTGTGTTTCCTTCACAAGTTTTCTTGACTTCGTGAAGTTGGAGCTTGATCTAGCGATGCCTCGACGTACATCATCTTCGGCATGGACATCGACGACCTAGCTCGCCATTTCTCCGACGAAGCCGACGCTAGAGCCCGGGAATTCATTTAGACAGCGAAGGGACTTCGTTGCGGAGCTATGGAGGTGGAGCACCAGATCTACAAAGGCTGTATTTCCGTTTCTTTGTAGTTAATTTGTTAACTAGATTATATTTTCGCCTAGATTTCTAGCCAACGGTCCGTAGTCGGGTTTCTCGGCACCTAGAATTTTTGAAATTGGCATGGTTGATGCCTTGTGAGACCTCATTAGGATACCTAGGAACCCTACAGTGGTATCAGAGCCTAGCTAGAGCCTTAGGCGAAGTCCAGACGAAGTTTGAAACCCAAACGAACCCGAAACCCCAACTCAAATGTGCTCTCTGGACGTTTTCTGAAAACGTGGATTTTTCCAAATTAAAAACTCGTAAAAAATTCAGCAGGAAAAGCTAAGAATTACGATACAAAATTTTTCCATTGAAGCTTCCAGAACGCGGCGGAACCGCGGCATAAGCCCTGCTTATGCGGCGGTTCCGCGGCCGTATTATTGTATTGTCCTATAATTTTTGTACAGTAATTCATGGTTTCGGGTGCTGGATTTTCTGGGATTTTTTAATATTTATTCAAGAGTTTAATTTTCTGGGATTGTTTTGGGGATTCGGTGTTTCGATCGGAGTATCAAATTTTGTCTGTGTGGCTTTCCGGATAAATTTTAGAATATGTTAAAAAGTTCGACCGGATATAAATACCCAATTTTTCCCCTGTCGGGAAATTTCCAATTGTTGGATTTTTCCGTAGTCTAAAGACGTTCTAAGTAGTGCAAGTAACTCGATGGACCCTCTAGAAGACAACAAACCTTAACTCGATTATGTGACCGTCTTGAACTGCCCTTTGAACCTTCGGGTTTGGGGCAGTACGGCGTGCCACATGTGAGGCGTTGGCTTGACCCTTCTACGGCTGGACCGTTGGTACTGAGGCACGAACTGAATGTTTTTAGACTTGTTTCATGTGTTGATCTGTATCGGGAAAACTTGGGTGTTCGAATGTTCAATCGGAAAGTTTAACATTTTCTAATTATCTGGAATGGGATACAATAATTGGAATTCACAAGAGTTATGAGATAACTAAATGAATGTTATAAACATAGCACTTTAGTCTCACTTGATCGGTTGCCACGGAATTTTGATGTGATCAAAAGTCCGTCGCAATCACGTAGCGTACGCGGATACTCGCCGGGTAAACTTAATAGACAGCCTCACTCCATAGCCCCGACCAAGTGACTGTAGGAGAACCCCGTCGCCGAAAGCATCCGTTCGGGTGCTCGCGGTAGCGCTGTTCCGCCTTGGTGCACTTCGTCGACGGCGTCAGGGGTGCGGCCGCCTACTGAAGTTTGCGACGAGCATTCGATCAGGATGTCGGGAATCTTGTTGAATTGCCCGACTTGATATTGAAAAGTGTTTTCGATTTTGAGACTAAAATGCGGGGTTTATAATTGTTAGGCATGTGATGTCTAAGGAATTCATTTGATTAGGCATGCGATGTCTAAAGAGATTGCGGATTCCAACTGTTGTAGTTTTACACTTTCTTTTCTGTGACCGTAAGTGTAATATGTGATATCGCCGGTTTCGTTGCTATATGTCAACGACAATTGGGATGCGCATATTTACTTACGTTGATGACATGTGATGTTATGTATTGCTGGTTATGTTATATTGGATCGTCGTGTTTGAATAGCCGGGAGTTTTTATGTGAGATGGGTGTTTTTCATTTTCATTCATGTAAAAACTTGTATGTAATATTCTTTTATTGGGGCACTTCCAGGTTGCGGAAGATGTCACCCTTTGTATATTATTTACTTTTCCGCACTAGGATAGACCCAAGGAGGGGAGCACAAGTAACCGGGTTCTGGAGTCCAGTGGGAGACTAACTCGAGGAGTCGAGTCCGGGTCTCCTAACTCTAGAATTGGTAGGGTTGCTTGCCGCTCTCGTAGGGGTCTAGGGGTGTGGGTTTAGCTATTCATCGCGACCGTGGAATCCGTGTTTTATACTGGCTCGTATTGAAAACACGGACGTCCTAGTATATCCAATATTTCATATGTTTCTTCTGCTGCGATATCTGTGATGTGATCATGTGATGTTCTGGGATAGATACAGTATATAGTATATATGATATATTATATAGACGTTACTTATGTTTTACACCCACGCTAGCCCTGTCCCGCTCGGCCGTTAGTTACCTAACCTAACGGTGCACGAGGGGACATCGAGGCGAATGCGGATGGCATAAGTGTACGTCGTATTTATCTGTGATGATTAGGTACTTATATGATGGGACTTCATTGATGAGATTAAAGAAATAAAAGAAACCTAAGATGTTGTAGAATCGAATTTCAAAATAAAACAGGTAGCTACAGTTCTTGCTTTGCACAGCGGTATATGTGATATATCCTGCACCTTATTCGATGAGGAAAGGACCGAGATCCCTTCACCGGGAGTGACTCCTTTAGCAATAACTGGCAGATGCTACACACTCGGTTTGTCTTTTGATTGCTTTTTAGAGTTTTTGCTTTGCACAGTGATATATATGATATATCCCGCACCTCATTCGACGAGGAAAGGACCGACGATCCCTTCACCGGGAGTGACTCCTTTAGCAAAACTAGAAAAGCTTCAAAAGCACTCCATTTTAAAATCATTCGATCCTACAACGATATCAAGTTCATTGCGCAATAGGTTTTCAGAAAAACCTGTCGTAGCCCTCCGTCATTTCAGATAAGTGGTAGTTAGTATTCGTGCTACGTTTGTTGGCCTGCGTCAAGGCGTAGTGTGCGGTAGCTAACTAGTATTTATCTGCTTATGCATATGATGCAGATTGGATTAGGGTAGTCGTGCGACTTTGTTGGCCTGCGTCAAGGGTCGTGCAGGTGGGTTTAATTCAATCAGGAAATGACGGGTTGAACTTGACTAGCGCACTATGGTTTGTTGGCCTGCGTCAAGGTCATAGGACGCTAGGGGCAAAATTATCGGGAATTTCAAGTGTTGAAATTTGCAATGAGATTGCATACCTTCTATAAGATAGTTGGATCCCGATACCCGCTGCGAGTAAGTGTTACTCCTGGGAGAGTTTTATACATTACAATTAGTCGATCAAGTAGGTGTCTAGAAAGGTGTCAACGGGGTTACGCCTCTGGGAAAACGAGGGTTACATTAATTAGGTTCGTGCGAAAGCACGGGGGACCTCCCTCAAAGTACCGACACTGGCCTGGCTGAAAGATTGGCGAACTTGTAGTGTGTAATTAATCCCGGCTAGTCTTTCCTTTTAGGGTTTGAAGGAAGATTTGATAAAAAGCAGTGGGAGCCATCCTGATTAGATAAAATAATAACCAATCTATTCTTGCAAGAGCGCACGCTGAGTGTTTTCTTCTCTCTCTCTCCTTGTAGTGACCATGTCACGCCTTAATCAAGATAATAATACGGAATATTGACCGAACCCGCTTGTTATACTGAGCTGGGGAACGTTAGTCCCGCTCCAACTTGTAATTGTTATAAGACAGAGCAGGAAATTGGGGATTACCAGAATTCCGGTGCCACCCAAACGAAGAGAGTACATGCTGATGCATCATCTTCGCGTGTGTTCATTATACAGAACTGTTTCTCAGTATCCTCCGCATCCTGGTATATGATATCGGATCCGGATCCCAGATATGTAATCTGTTACATAGGGCTACAAAAGGGTAGAAAAACTGAGAACGAGTGATAAGTTTCATGAGGCAGAAATCAGGGCAAGAGTTGCAGCCAAGTCTGTCGGTCACTGTCACCCTGTATTACCAATACATTGATTCTGAACGAATGTTATTAGATACCGAACCTGATATACAAAATCATATCAGTCTCTTTATTAGTAAAGAAATGATAAAATTTTGTATTGTTGGATAATGTTTTGAACATTTCCTATATCAAAAGTTGATCGGTTCAGGCACGTTATCTAAAAGCATTAATGTTCTAAATCAAACTACAGTTCTTAGTATACGGAACACACAAAAGAGGAAGAGTTCAGAAATGAACGAATTCTTCTTGAGGTATTGTAGACTAGGTCATATCAATGCGACCCGACTGGCTGAGTTACATTTAGATGCATATTTAAATCAGTTTGAATTTACATCTTGTGAAACTCGCCAGTCATGTCACAAAAATAAGATGACCATAGCTCTGTTTATTGGAAACAGAGAAAGAGTTAGTAAACTCTTGGGATGATACATGTTGATGTATGTAGGTCCCCTGTCTACACATGCCAAGACTGGTTCTTTGTACTTCATTACATTCTCTGATAATCTCTCAAGATTCAGACATATGTTCCTGTTGAAACACAAGTCCGAACTTTTTGAGATATTCACAGAATATGAGCTAGAAGTAGAGAACCAATACGGGTATAAGTATTATGTCCTTTGATGTGATCAAGGAGGAGAATACTTGAGCACGGAATTCCTGGATTATTCTAAAGGAGAATGAGATTCTCTCTCAGCATTACTCCTCCGTATACACCATTGCACGAAGGTACATCGGGGCGGAGCAATCACACCCTATATGATAAGGTGTGCTCTATGATGAGTACTACTGAGTTACCTTTTTCCTTTTGGGAGTTATGCACTTATGAAGTTGCATACCTATTGAATTAGGTTCGAATCAAATCAATGCCTACCACTTCATATGTGATATGGTATGGGAAGAGCCCATGTCTTAAGCTAGTTAAGATTTGGAGTTGTCCGGCCTATGTCTAAAAGCAAAATCCGGACAAGCTCGAGGCAAGATCTGTTATGTAAAACTGGAAATGTTCCAGCTATACAAAACTGCAGCTGAAGATTTGACAGAACAAAAGGATTCAATAATTACCAATGAACCTCAGCCTCTCCGCCGATCTAGTAGGGTTCCTCACCCACCTGAGAGATACTTCTGTTTCTCTATGACAGTGGGAGCGAGGATTGCATCATGAGATGATGACCCAACTAGTTTCGAGCTGGCCATCAGGAGTGAGACTCTGTAAGAATGGCTGGATGCTTAGCGATCTGAGATGGAATCCTTATACACCAACAAAGTATGGACTTTGGTTGCTATATCTGAAGGTTTAAATCCCCATCAGGAGCAAGTATATCTTGAGAAGATTACTTGGTGTACATGGAAGAGTTGAGACTTTCAAAGCTAGACTTGTTAAAGGTCTACATCATTGACTAGGTATGGATGATGATGAAACCTTTTCTAAGTAGCTATGCTTAAGTCCATCCAGATCCTACTTGCCACGGCTACATACCATGACTACGATATCTGGTGGTTGGGTGTCATGACAGCTTTTCTAAATGATGTTTTAGAAGAGTGCGTCTATAAGTACACAGCCAGAGGGCCTCGTAGACAGTGGGAGCGGCAGAAACGTGTGCAAGATGCTTTATAGGATAAAGCAGGCATCGCGGAGTTGGAACATCTGTTTTGATGGATTAGTCAAAGAAGTTGACATCATCAAAATGGTAGATGAACCTTGTATAAACAAGAAGGTAGTAGGGAGTATGGTGACGATCCTCGTAGAGTAAGTGGATGACATACTCTTGATAGGGAAGGAGTTTCCTATGCTATGCTCGATCAATCTCCGCTTATCACAATGATTCTCCATATAGGATCAAAGTGATACCTCCTAAATCCTGGGTTTTTGGATCTATGAGATAGATCTAATTGGATGTTAGGACTCTCACTAGTTGTAGTGAGACGGTATCAACCGATCCTGGGGAGAATCACTGGAAGGGTTTCAGGGTGATAAAGACGACTGAATGTCAGTCACAGGCATTGTCTTTACTCTCACTGGAGGGACGGTATGTTGGAAGAGTTCCAAGCTAGATACCGTGGCATACTAGAAGATAAAGGCAGGATACATCGCTACTTAAGATACTACCAAGGAGGATGTTTGGGTGTATATTGGTTCATGAGATGAACTACGTTCCAACCGTTGTGAGACAATGGAGTTGTGGCTTATGCCAAGGAACGTCCGTCCCATCAGTGATCCAGACATATTCTAAGGCAGTGTCACCTGATCATGGAGATGGTTGATCTCCAGGGAGATCGAGGTTAGGAGGGTAGACTCAGAGGACAACACAGCGGATCCACTCACAAAGGCCTGTTCCCAGAGAGAGGCTATTATGGGATGGTTGAGTATGAGATACTGCAACCACTGCTATCAGATGGCCCTAGTGCAAGTGGGAGATTGTTAGTTATATGTATGCCCTAGAGGCCATTACTATACATAGGATGTATATTGTAGTGGATGCTGGGACATATATAGGGAGGACTTTCTTGCTCGACATGATAGTATGCTATCTGGTTGATCTTTACCTTAACGTGTGCACTGATTGTCTCCCTGTTACATGTTGGTAAAGCCCTTAGGATCTGTACTTGACTACCTGGACTATGATGCGGATCATACTAGTAGGGACATGGTAGTCCATAAGTACATCCTTCAAAGTTCCTAGTCGTGGGTGTATCGAGACGGGGCATCGATATACCAGAGTAGACTAGCGTATACCTTCTCGACCCATACAGATGGGCGATGGATGATCCCATATCCATTGGTGTTTGACATCAGAGATGATATACGGGTGCTCAGTGGAGACTGGGTACACTGGACGGACTCGCCGTGAACTCCCAGATGGTATTATACCTCACGTCAGATGGCAGTTCTCTGGTGACACTGGTACAGAGTAGTCTGTTGACCCGAGATCGTCATAGAGTCTTGTGTGGTTCCCACTGTGCTTTGATTTCCATCTTACCACGTCCAAGAGGGCATACAAAACGGTGGTTTTTGGGTACAGTCCCGAGTCACATGGAGGCAATGAGCGATAGGAGGGGATTCATCTCTCCCGGTATAGGGAGTTGATGTTGCGCGGTGTTCGATTGGCTATAACAGGAAATCCCTGGCCAGGGTTGCTGAGATTTGCTGGTAAGTGTTACCAGTAGTTTCTCGAATTGTTATAGACCTCATATCGACACGACTTATCGAGCTATTGGGGTCTGACGTTTACCACCCCTAGGCGAGATATGCGACATATCAGACGATCAGACCGGACTGTACGGTAGTGTTACTGGTTGGATTCACTGGAGTGTGAGCGGGCTTGCTCGTCGATCTTCTGATCGCTCAATACCCGGGTGGCCGTTACGTTTAGCAGACCGCTTGCAGCTTGTGGGTGTTTGATATGATCATCATCTGCTGCCGGCGTATTGACGAGTCTTTAGAGTCCTACACAGAGGTTTCCTGGCTCAAGCAAAACGAAATAGGAGCGCATATGAGATATGTGCGGGACCGAGAATAATGCGTGTATGTGATACCGTATTCTATTCTCGCGATGAATGTATCGATATGGTTGTATGCGATATAACCTGGTTATCGAATCCAGGATTGATTCGATAAGCCGATACATTGAATACTAGTCGGTTATATGCGATATGACCGGATCGTTAAATCAAGTGTTGATTTAATGATTTAATGTATAATTATATATTTGATATATTACTTTGCATTAACTAGTATTGGTTCACTTTAAATGGATTTTCTCACTTGGATGTACAAGTTGTATATGTGATATACTTTTTGTACAAATAATTGTATCATGTTTGATGATACATACTTATTTGGTTAAGTGTATAGAATTAAACCATGGTTAACTTAATGATTAGGGTTTTGCTTTTTCATTTTATTATTTGTTTATTCATTTTGGATATTAATAAAAGCATAAAAAGAAAAGCAAAATGGTTTCTTTATTTTATTTTCTTTCATGAAGCTTATTGAAGCTTCATGAAGCTTTGACCAAGTGACCATTTTGTCTTGTTCTTTTAACCCTAACCATTCTTATAACCTTAGTTAGTTCTCTACACTTGACCATGGTTGATTATGATAAGTATTCCTTTATTTTTCTATTTTCTAATTAACTTATCATATCAATTATCATCTTCTTCTTCTTCTTCACTTCAAGAAGAAAGCTTACTTCATCAATGGTGATTGATGAAAACAAGTGAGAAATCCAATTCTAAAGTGTACCCACTTCCTATTTCTTCATCCTCTACCTCTTGCCAAGTAGTAGAGTGTGTTTCCTTCACAAGTTTTCTTGACTTCGTGAAGTTGGAGCTTGATCTAGCGATGCCTCGACGTAGATCATCTTCGGCATGGACATCGACGACCTAGCTCGCCATTTCTCCGACGAAGCCGACGCTAGAGCCCGGGAATTCATTTGGATAGCGAGGGGACTTCGTTGCGGAGCTATGGAGGTGGAGCACCGGATCTACAAAGGTTGTATTTCCGTTTCTTTGTAGTTAATTTGTTAACTAGATTATATTTTCGCCTAGATTTCTAGCCAACGGTCCGTAGTCGGGTTTCTCGGCACCTAGAATTTTTGAAATTGGCATGGTTGATGCCTTGTGAGACCTCATTAGGGTGCCTAGGAACCCTACAACACCGAAGCCTCACTAATGGCACCGCGGAACTGCCGCAAACCCTAAGGTTCAAAGGCTTTCACACGGTCATTATATCGAGTTAGGGTTTCATTCTTCTAGAGGGTCTATAGAATCGCTTGCATGTCTTTCCGAATACTTTAAACTTGGAAAATGGACTCCTGACATTCGATCGTCTCTATCGACTCTCAACGTACCTGCGTGAAGTCTTCTCTAGCTGGAATCAATCTATCTGATGACCTCGCATCGGGGTAAGCGAACGAACCACATGTCCTAGTCATTCATCCTCGGGTGACTAGCGACCATCTTTCATATCTCTAAGTACCACTCGTACTGCAATAGCTCCAACATCTGGGGCGATATCTCATCGTTCACAGTAACAACTGGCTCATTTATCCGCACGCCGAATAGTGCCTCAATCATCAAATAATCAGTGCATCGACGGTCATCACATTCCGGATGGCCTCTAGCAGTAGCATGATCCTATGGTGCTGATCTACACGTCCAAGAAATCTCATAACAGCGATCTATCAAACGCTCACGGCGCGAAAACACAATAAAATGACGCTGCTCTATGCAATCGTATGTCCCGGGAATCACGCCCTGGTCAGTCCTCGTCCGTGACGAGCTCAAGCTGACGCAACTCTAGCCGTAGCTCTCTCTGCCCGTGCAATCATGGCAGCAAAATCATAACCGATATCGATGAGGATAGATCATAGGAATGAATATAATACTGTGCAAGGAAATGTACATCCTAAGGCTCCTTAAGCGGAGTAGCGTATCGTAAGTATGTTGTGGAACATACACACGGTACGTCACTCTACTGAAGTCACCTATTCCATCAACCAAGGTCAACCTACGCGACGAAAGTTCGGGTCTAATACCCACTCGACTAAGTCTAAGTTCCGTAAGGTCAAGCCTAAGTTCCGTATATATACAAATGCTCTAGGCTCCGTATAGTCAAACTTAGACTCGAACCAAGATTAACCTAGCGCTCTGATACCAACTTTGTCACGACCCGAAATAGCATGTGACTGGCCCTTGAATCATATGAAGTCTATAGGACCTCATCTAATTCAAATAAGCCAAAAGCCCAGAAATCTAAAACCATTTTAAATAATAAATGAAGGAAAACTAGTTTTAAAGAAGTGAAGAAAACATGTTTTAAAACAAGGTTTTAAGTAAATAAGCCGAATATGCATTTTTAAAATCTCAAGTCTTTTCTGAAAATTTTGGCTGAGTTTCCTTTGTAAATACTGGTCCCAAATGGGGCACAACAAGAATAATATATGCATAACGATAAAAGGCATCCCTAAGCGGGAGCTAGCTCTTCATCAATCGACGGTCACAACCACGCAAGCAATATAATATACAACGCCGAAGGGCGATGATCTAAACTCAAAAGGAAACTCAAAATCAACAAGAAAACCATAATACAACAACGCGCGACTCTAAGGTCGAAATAATACACAGCTGGTTTTCTAAGTCTGAATAAATATACAAGTTTGGTTGATGGAATTTACTAGATACAACTGAAAATAAATAAATACACTGGTGGTCACGATGCGAGTGAACCCACCTACCAAAGCAATCACCTAGAAAAAGGAAGCAGTGTGCCAGAAAAGCCGCAATGAAACCTGTACGACAAAAACCTGCAAGAACTGTGGCACAACGGGGGTGAGTTGCCAACTCGTGAATAGAAAACATCGCATAGTAGAAATCGTATGTATGACTCAATCCTAGGTCAATACGATCAGTAATAATATATCCTCAATATGAATAAGTCTGAAGCGTGGCAGAGGTAAACATCTATACATCAGTGAAATACCAAGTGCTTGTGTCAGTGCCTCAGGTAGCAACATATCATAATACGAGGTATAATCAATGTAATCAGTGTCAACTATAACCTGAAGTCTATGAGTATGTGGATAACATCCAACTTTCAAATCAATGTCTGTATGAATGTGGATCTCGTCCATGTGTCTCCCAATGACACAAAACATCATGCATCTAAATATCATAAAGCATATGTATGGAAGTATGAGAATGTAAATCAACGTGTGTCCCTTGCGACACATCAAAATCATGGAACCGGAGTGTCCAACATCGACACTCGAAAACATCATGAAACCTGTGCCCAGCATCGGCACGCAAATCCTCATATATCGGGCTCCGTCAGTCCGGATCGGCCCACGGACTCCGTCAGTCCGGATCGGCCCATATCATCTCTCGACTCCGGTCGGTATCCTCCGGATATCCGCCGAGCCCAAATACTATCACCGGTAGGTAGTAGTCCCTCTGCCAGGCTTACCGTCTGTATACACAGCATCCTTTTCTTGCCCAAGGGTACCATACCGGGCCCCACCATGTACCCGTACACGGCTCACGACTCCTCCTCGCATGGGGTATATATATACATCAGAACCGATAAAACTCATGGTCGGCGCACTGAAATATCATATAAAGGGTAACCGGGGTTTTAAAACAATACATGCTATCTTTTGAAATAACCACGGTTCCCAAATCCAGAAATATCATGAAAACAACATATCTCAATGCGTATAATCATAAAGCATGATGTATGCGACATACAAAACAGTAATAAGCACATATCGAGGGAAGACCGCTCCTTTAAAATGAATCAGTTTTAAAATGTATCTTGTGGTTCCCAAATCTCCAAATAAAGCCAGAATCATCTATGTATGTGCAAATACATATGTATGCAAGTATGGGTGTACAATATGTATGTACACAAGTATGCCATGCAAGGGGTCATATCACGATGCAATAATCCTACTGTGTAGTGACATGGAAATTATCGATGTTGAAGTGTGTGAGCCGGCAAGCAGGTGTACGTGGAACATACGCATCATCGATAATGGTGCTGGTGTCCTGACAGCATGGTTTTAATATAACAATAAACACATTTACACAAGCAATGCGATGCGAATAGAAAAAATAGGCAGAATTCAACTAATAAACACTACAGCGAAGAATCTGAATCAATATAAAAATGTCATAAAGTTTTGCCATTTGAAATAAGACGAATCGTGGTGTTTACAAAAATAAGGGCTACATTGTTTTTAGGAAAAGATGCGTCTTTTGAAAATATCCGTAGAATCCATTTGCCTGTCTTTAAAGTACTCACGATTCGTTAGTTTTGAAACAGGTATGACTCGAGTCAGTCTAACATCTACTAAGCAAACTACTAACTGACAAGCTAATCGGAAAGGTATGGAAACCACCCAAATCTGAGTCGATATATATACACATAATAGTCGGTGATCCCGCCTCAGTAGTATCACATACGATACGGTATACAATATGACATCCTCGAATCAAGAGTGCGGATCAATCATCAATATATAGCTCGTACGTAAATCCGTCGTACGGCATCCCAAATCTGGGTACGGGTCAAATATCACATTTATCTCATCAATTATCTGATATCCTTATCATCATATCCCACGAATTGGGGTACTGATCTAAGTCTAGTACAACTGATGCCATCTATATAAATATAAATGCGTGTGTAAAACACATGTCCAAAAGCCCGCTAAAATCTCATGTCGTATCTCATCATACGAACCATATCATATCACCGATCTCATGGCACCATGCCCAATCTCATCGACTCATCTCCAAATATCAACCACTAACCTCATCATCCAAGTGTAGGTATACGTGTATATATATACGTAGTCCCATACCTATGTGTGTGTATATATATACGTATCTCCATATACGCACAAGTATAACAGTAAGCATGTGTGTGCGTGTGAGTGTAAATCTGTTCTAGGGTTCGCAACTAAGAAGCTATACTAGTTCACTTCAAATAACCCTAATCTAACCATTTAACACCTAATCATATCCTGAATATCCATGTCACATATAAAGCTATCATATATAGTATATAAAGAGTATACTAAACATCGAACTGCGGGTGTGCTATACGCCATCCACCCGACTTCCCCAATAGATATAATCTACTCACCTTGATCTTGCTTGCCGATGTCGATGTCGCCATCATCTCCTTTATTGTCTCAAATCATCATGGGGGTACCTACATATCACGCGCATCGTATCACATTAAAACTGTTAGTTATATGTATGCCCTATAGGCCATTACTGTACATAGGATGTATATTGTAGTGGATGCTGGGACATATATAGGGCGGACTTTCTTGCTCGACATGATAGTATGCTATCTGGTTGCTCTTTATCTTAACGTGTACACTGATTGTCTCTCTGTTACATGTTGGTAAAGCCCTTAGGATGTGTACTTGACTACCTGGACTATGATGCGGATCATACTAGTGGGGACATGGTAGTCTATAAGTACATCCTTCAAGGTCCCTAGTCGTGGGTGTATCGAGACGGGGCATCGACATACCAGAGTAGACTAGCGTATACCTTCTCGACCCATACAGATGGGCGATGGATGATCCCATATCCATTGGTGTTTGACATCAGAGATGATATACGGGTGCTCAGTGGAGACTGGGTACAATGGACGGACTCGCCGAGAACTCCCAGATGGTATTATACCTTACGTCAGATGGCAGTTCTCTGGTGACACTGGTACCGGTTAGTCTGTAGACCCGAGATCGTCATAGAGTCTTGTGTGATTCCCATTGTACTTTGATTTCCACCTTACCACGTCCAAGAGGGCATAAAAAATGGTGGTTTTTGGGTACAGTCCCGAATCACATGGAGGCAATGAGCGATAGGAGGGGATTCGTCTCTCCTGGTATAGGGAGTTGATGTTGTGCTGTGTTCGATTGGCTATAACTGGAAATCCCTGGCCAGGGTTGCTGAGATTTACTAGTAAGTGTTACCAGTAGTTTCTCGAACTGTTATAGACCTCATATCGACACGACTTATCGAGCTACTGGGGTCTGACGTTTACCACCCCTAGGCGAGATATGCGACATATCAGATGATGAGACCGGACTGTACGGTAAGTGTTACTGGTTGGATTCACAGGTGTGTGAGCGGGCTTGCTCGTCGATCTTCTGATCGATCAATACCCGGGTGGCCGTTACGTTTAGCAGACCACTTGCGGCTTGTGGGTGTTTGATATGATCATCACCTGCTGCCGGCGTATTGACGAGTCTTTAGAGTCCTACACAGAGATTTCCTGGCTCAAGCGAAACGAAATAGGAGCGCATATGAGATATGTGCGGGACCAAGAATAATACCAGTATGTGATACTGTATTCGATTCTCGCAATTTGTGACATTGATCGGTTATATGCGATATAGCCGGGTTATCGGATCAAGTGTTGATTCGATATGTTGTTACTATTGATATTAGTCGGTTATATGCAATATGACCGGATCATTAAGTCAAGTGTTGATTTAATGATTTAATGTATAATTATATATTTGATATATCACTTCACATTAACTAATATTAGTTCACTTAAGATGTTTTTCTCACTTGATAGTGCACATTGTATATGTGATATATTTTTTGTGCACAAGATTGTATCATGTTTGATGATACATGCAAACTTGGGTATGTGTTTGCTTTAAACCATGTTTAGTTAATGGTTAAGGTTTAGGGTTTTAATTAATTTATTTATTTTATGAAAATATAATGAAATGGTGGCTTTCTTTTCTTTCTTTGCTTGAAGCTTCTTGAAGCTTCAAAGCATCTTTGAAAAAGTCTTCCATTTTGTTTTATCCTTAACCCTAACCATTTAACTAAACCCTAGTTTATTCTCTACATTGGTTACACTAACCCATTGTTTCTATATGATAAGTATTCACTTGAATTTTATTTTCAAGAATTGATAATTCTTTTTCTTTCTTCTTCTTCATCTTCTTCATGAAGAAAAAGCAAAGCTTTCTTGAAAATTGTCAAGTGATGAAATCAAGTGAGAAATCCAAATCCAAAGTGAACCCACTTCCTATTTCTTCATCCTCTACCACTTGCCATGTTGTATTGGGTGTTTTCTTCACAAGGTTCATGACTAAGTGAAGATGGAGCTTGAGTTAGAGTTGCCTCGACGTAAATCATCTTCGACATCGAAGTCAACGACCTAGCCCGCTCATTTCTCCGACGAAACCATCGCTAGAGTCTGGGATGCCGGTGATCGCAGCGAAGGGACGTCATCACGGAGCTAAAGAAGTGGTGGACCGGATCTACAAAGGTTTTATTTCCATTCAATTAGCAATAAAGTTGTTTACTTGTATGTTTCGCCTTTGCCTCTAGTTATCGATCTATCATTAGGGTTGTTAGGTACATGGAAAATTTGATTTTGCCATGGTTGATCAGTTGTGGAACCTCTTGAGTGTGCCTAGGAACCCTACAGTGGTATCAGAGCCTAGCTAGAGCCTTATGCGAAGTGTAGACGATGTTAGAAGTCCGATCGAAACACGAAACCCTAATCCGACCCCTTCTCTGTACATTTTTTGAAATCGGGGATTTTTGTGAATTAAAAATATCCAGAATATTCAGCAGGCTTTTTTAAGAATTACTGTGAAGCACGTGAAGGTAACTCGACCACGTGTCCGCGGAACCGCGGCACGAGCATGGAATGTGCGGCAGTTCCGCGGCCATATAGGAGTATCTTGGAACTTTCTTTGCACAGTAATTCCTATCTGTTAGTGATGTGTTTTCTGGGAATTTTTAACTTATACTCAAGAGTTGAGTTTTCTAGGTTGTATTGGGGACTCGGTGTTTCGATCGGGAAGTATAACTTCGTCTGTGTTTTTCCGGATAATTTAAGAAAATTTTGAAAAGCTCGACCGGATATAAATACCCACATTTTCCCCTGCCGGGAAATTTCCAATTGTTGGATTTTTCCGTAGTTTAATGATGATCTAAGTAGTGCAAGCAACGCGATGGTCCCTCTAGAAGACAACAAACCTTAACTCGATTATGTGACCGTCTTGAACTGCTATTTGAACCTTAGGGTTTAGGGCAGTACGGCGTGCCACATGTGAGGCGTTGGCTTGACCCTTTTACGGCTGGACCGTTGGTACTGAGGCATGAAGTGAATGTTTTTTAAACTTATTTCATGTGTTGAGCTGTTTCGGGAAAACTTGGGTGTTTGACTGTTTGATCGGAAAGTTTAACATTTTCTGTTTATCTAGAATGTGATACAATATTTGGAATCCACAAGTAGTTATGAGATAACTGATTTAGATGTTATAAACATAGCACTTTAGTCTCACTTGATCGGTTGCCACGGAATTTTGATGCAATCAACAGTCCGTCGCAATCTCGTAGCGTACGCGGATACTCGCCGGTAAAACTTAATAGATAGCCATGCCCCATAGCCCCGACCAAGTGACTGTAGGAGAACCCCATCGCCGAAAGCATCCGTTCGAGTGCTCGCGGCAGCGGTGTTCCGCCTTAGTGCACTTCGTCGACGGTATCGTGGGTGCGGCTGCCTACTAAAGTTTGCGACGAGCATTCGATCAGGATGCCGGGAATCTTGTTGAATTGCCCGACTTGATATTGAAAAGTGTTTTTGATAATGAGACTAAAATGCGGGGTTTATAATTGTTAGGCATGTGATGTCTAAGGAATTCATTTGATTAGGCATGCGATGTCTAAGGAGGTTGCGGATTCCAACTGTTGTAGTTTTACATTTTCTTTTCTGCGACCGTAAGTGTAATAAATGATATCGCCGGTTTCGTTGCTATATGTCAACGACAATTGGGATACGCATGTTTACTTACGTTGATGACATGTGATGTTATGTGTTGCTGGATATGTTATATTGGATCGTCTTGTTTGAATAGCCGGGTTTTTTTTATGTGAGATGAGTGTTTTTCATTTTCATTCATGTAAAAACTTGTATGTAATATTCTTTTATTGGGGCACTTCCAGGTTGCGGAAGATGTCACCGTTGATGTATATTATTTACTTTTCCGCACTAGGATAGACCCAAGGAGGAGGGCACAAGTAACCGGGTTCTGGAGTCCAGTAGGGACCATCTCGAGGAGTCGAGTCCGGGTCTCCTAACTCTAGAATTGGTAGGGTTGCTTGCCGCTCTCGTAGGGGCCTAGGGGTGTGGGTTTGGCTATTCATCGCGACCGTGGAATCCGTGTTTTATACTGGCTCGTATTGAAAACACGGACGTCCTAGTATATCCAATGTTTCATATGTTTCTTCTGCTGCGATATCTGTGATGTGATCATTTGATATGTTGAGATAGATACTGTATATAGTATATATGATATATTATATAGGCGTTACTTATGTTTTACACCCGCGGTAGCCCTGCCCCGCTCTGCCGTTAGTTACCTAACCTAACGGTGCACGAGGGGACATCGAGGCGAATGCGGATGGCATAAGTGTATGTCGTATTTATCTGTGATTTAGGTAGATATAAATGATGGGATTTCATTAATGTGATTATTGAAAGAAAAGAAACCTAAGATGTTGTGGAATCGAATTTTCAAAAACAGGTAGCTACAGTTCTTGCTTTGCATCGCGGTGTTCCTTGTAGAACATCTTGCACCTTATTCGATAAGGAAAGGGCCGAGATCCCTTCACCGGGAGTGACCCCTTTAGCAATAACTGGCAGATGCTACAACCCTCGGTTTGTCTTTTGATTGCTTCTATAGTTTTTGCTTTGCACAGCGGTATATATGATATATCCTGCACCTTATTCGATGAGGAAAGGGCCGACGATCCCTTCACCGGGAGTGGCCCCTTTAGCAAAACTAGAAAAGCCTCAAAAACACTCTATTTCAAAATTCATTCGATCCTACAACGATATCAAGTTCATTACGCAATAGCTTTTCAGAAAAAACCTGTCGTAGCCCTCCGTCATTTCAGATAAGTCCGGCTTAGTATTCGTGCTGCGTTTGTTGAACTTGTCAAGGCGCAGTGTGCGGTAGCTAACCAGTATTTATCTGCTTATGCATATGATGCAGATTGGGTTAGGGTAGTCGTACGGCCTTGTTGACCTTGTCAAGGGTCGTGCGGGTGGGTTTGATTCAATCAAGAAATGACGGGTTGAACTTGACTTACGGTCTATGGTTTGTTGACTTTGTCAAGGTCATAGATCGTTTGGGGCAAAATATTATCGGGAATTTCAAGTGTTGAAATTTGCAATGAGATTTCATACCTTCTATGAGATAGTTGGATCCCGATACCCGCTGCGAGTAAGAGTTACTCCTGGGAGAGTTTTACACATTACAATTAGCCGATCTAGTAGGTGTCTAGAAAGGTGTCAACGGGGTTACGCCTCTGGGAAAACGAGGTTTACTGTAATTAGGTCCGTACGAAAGCACGGGAAACCTCATTCAAAGTACCGACACTGTCCTGGCTGAAAGATTGGCGAACTTGTAGCGTGTAATTAATCCCGGCTAGTTTTTCCTTTTAGGGTTTGAAGGAAGATTTGATAAAAACAGTAGGAGCCATCCTGATTAGATAAAATAATAACCAATCTGATCTTGCAAGAGCATACGCAGAGTGTTTTCTTCTCTCTCTCTCTCTAGGTAGCGACCATGTCACGCCTTAATCAAGATAATAATACGGATAAATTGACCGAACCCGCTTGTTATACTGAGCTGGGGAACGTTGGTCCCGCTCCAACTTATAATTGTTATAAGACAGAGCAGGAAATTGGGGAATACCAAAATTCCCGTGCCGCCCAAACGAAGAAAATGCATGATGAAGCATCATCTTCGGGTGTGTTCATTACAGAGAACTTTTTCTCAGTATTCTCTACGTCCTGGGTATATGATACCGGATCAGGATTCCGCATATGTGATCTGTTACATGGGCTACAGAAAGGTAGAGGACTGAGGACGGGTGATAAGTTTCATGAGACAGAAAACGGTGCAAGTGTTGCAGCCAAGTCTGTTGGTCACTATCACCCTGTATTACCAGAATACATTGATTCTGAACAAATGTTATTAGATACCGAACCTGATATACAAAATCATATCAGTAAAGAAAGGATATAATTTTGTATTGTTGGATAATGTTTTGAACATTTACTAGATCAAAAGTTGATCGGTTCAGGTACGTTATTTAAAAGCATTGACGTTCTAAATCAAACTACAGTTCTTAGTATACAGAACACACACAAGAGGAAGAGTTCAGAAATGAACGAATCCTTCTTGAGGTATTGTAGACTAGGTCATATCAATGCGACCCGACTAGCTGAAGTTACATATAGATGCATATTTAAATTAGTTTGAATTTACATCTTGTGAAAACTTGCCGGTCATGTCATAAAGATAAGATGACCACAGCTCTGTTTATAGGAAGCAGAGAAAGAGTTAGTGTACTCTTGGGATGATACATGTTGATGTATGAAGGTCCCCTGTCTACACATGCTAAGACCGGTTCTTTTTATTTCATTACATTCTCTCATAATCTTTCAAGATTCAGACACATGTTCCTGATGAATCACAAGTCTGAACCTTTTGAGATATTCACAGAATATAAGTTAGAAATAGAGAACCAAAATGGGTATAAGTATTATGTCCTTTAATGTGATCGAGGAGGAGAATACTTGAGCACGGAATTCCTGGATTATTCTAAAGGAGAATGAGATTCTCTCTCAGCATTACTCCTCCGAATACACCACAGCACGTCGGAGTATCGGGGCAGAGTAATCGCACCCTATTTGATATGGTGTGCTCTATAATGAGTACTACTAAGTTTCCTATTTCCTTTTTGGGGGTTATGCACTTGAGAAGCTGCATACCTATTGAATAGGGTTCCAATCAAATCAGTTGCCTACCACTTCATATGTGATATGGAAAGGGAAGAGTCCATATCATAAGTTTGTTAAAATTTGGGGTTGTCCAGCCTATGTCTAAAAAGCAAAATCCGGACAAGCTCGAGGCAAGATCTGTTATGTAGAACTGGAAATGTTCCAGCTATACAAACTGTAGCTGATAATTTGGAAGAACCAAAGGATTCAATAGTTTCCAACGAACCTCAGCCTCTCCGCCGATATAGTAGGGTTCCTCACCCACCTGAGAGTTACTTCGGTTTCTCTATGACAGTGGGAGCGAGGATTGCATCATGAGAAGATGACCCAACTAGTTTCGAGCTGGCCATCAGGAGTGGGACTCTGTAAGAATGGCTGGATGCTTATCGATCTGAGATGGAATCCTTATATACCAACAAAGTATAGACTTTGGTTGCTTTATCTGAAGGGTTAAATCCCCATCAAGAGAAAGTATATCTTGAGAAGATTACTTGGTGTACATGGAAAAGTTGAGACTTTCAAAGCTAGACTTGTTAAAAGTTTGCATCATTGACCAGGTATGGATTATGATGAAACATTTTCTAAGTAGCTATGCTTAAGTCCATCCAGATCCTACTTGCCACGGCTACATACCATGACTACGATATCTGGTGGTTGGGTGCCATGACTGCTTTTCTAAGTGATGTTTTAGAAGAGTGCGTCTATAAGTACACAGCCAGAGGACTTCGTAAACAGTGGGAGCAGTGGAAACGTGTGCAAGTTGCTTTACAGAATAATGCAGGCATCGCGGAGTTGGAACGTCTGTTTTGATGTATTAGTCAAAGAGTTTGACGCCATCAAAATGGTAGATGAACCTTTTATATACAAAAAAGGGTAGTAGGGAGCATGGTGGTGATCCTCGTAGAGTACGTGGATGACATACTCTTGATAGGGAAGGAGTTTCCTATGCTACGCTCGATCAATCTCCGCTTATCACAAGGATTCTCCATAAAGGATCAAATTGATATCTCCTAAATCCTGAGTTTTGATCTATGAGATAGATGTAATTGGATGTTAGGATTCTCACTAGTTTTAGTGAGATGGTATCAGTTGATCCTGGGGAGAATCACTGGAAAGGTTTCAGGGTGATAAGGACGACTGAAAGTCAGTCACAGGCATTGTCTTTACCCTCAGTGAAGGGACGGTATGTTGGAAGAGTTCCAAGCTAGATACCGTGACAAACTAGATGATAAAGGCAGGATACATCGCTACTTAACATGCTACCAAAGAGGCTGTTTGGGTGTATATTGGTTCATAAGATGAACCAGGTTCCTACCATTGTGTGACAATGGAAGTGTGGCTTTGGCCCGGGAACCCCAGTCCCATCAGTGACCCAGACGTATTCTAAGGCAGCATCACCTGATCATGGAGATGGTTTATCTCAAAGGAGATCAAGGTTAGGAGAGTAGACTCAGATGACAACACGGCGGATCCACTCACAAAGGCCTTTTCCCAGAGAGAGACTTTTATGGGATGGTTGAGTATGAGATACTGCAACCACTGCTACAGATGGCCTTAGTGCAAGTGGGAGATTGTTAGTTATATGTATGCCCTAGAGGCCATTACTGTACATAGGATGTATATTGTAGTGGATGCTGGGACATATATAGGGAGGACTTTCTTGCTCGAAATGATAGCATGCTATCTGGTTGCTCTTTATCTTATCGTGTACACTGATTGTCTCTCTGTTACATATTGGTAAAGCCCTTAGGACGTGTACTTGACTACCTGGACTATGATGCGGATCATACTAGTGGGGACATGGTAGTCCATAAGTACATCCTTCAAGATCCCTAGTCGTGGGTGTATCGAGACGGGGCATCGATATACCAGAGTAGACTAGCGTATACCTTCTCGACCCATACAGATGGGCGATGGATGATCCCATATCCATTGGTGTTTGACATCAGAGATGATATACGGGTGCTCAGTGGAGACTGGGTACACTGGACGGACTCGCCGAGAATTCCCAGATGGTATTATACCTTACGTCAGATGGCAGTTCTCTGGTGACACTGGTACAGGTTAGTCTGTAGACCCGAGATCGTCATAGAGTCTTGTGCGATTCCCACTGTGCTTTGATTTCCACCTTACCACGTCCAAGAGGGCGTGCAAAACGGTGGTTATATGCGATATAGCCGGGTTATCGGATCAAGTGTTGATTCGATAAGTTGTTACTATTGATATTAGTCAGTTATTTGCAATATGACCGGATCATTAAGTCAAGTGTTGATTTAATGATTTAATGTATAATTATATATTTGATATATCACTTTACATTAACTAATATTGGTTCACTTAAGATGTTTTTCTCACTTGATAGTGCACATTGTATATGTGATATATTTTTTGTGCACAATATTGTATCATGTTTGATAATACATGCAAACTTGGGTATGTGTTTGCTTTAAACCATGTTTAGTTAATGGTTAAGGTTTAGGGTTTTAATTTATTTATTTATTTTATGAAAATATAATGAAATGGTGGCTTTCTTTTCTTTCTTTGCTTGAAGCTTCTTGAAGCTTCAAAGCATCTTTGAAAAAGTCTTCCATTTTGTTTTATCCTTAACCCTAACCATTTAACTAAACCCTAGTTTATTCTCTACATTGGTTATACTAACCCATGGTTGCTATATGATAAGTATTCACTTGAATTTTATATTCAAGAATTGATAATTCTTTTTCTTTCTTCTTATTCATCTTCTTCATGAAGAAAAAGCAAAAGCTTTCTTGAAAATTGTCAGGTGAGAAATCCAAATCCAAAGTGAACTCACTTCCTATTTCTTCATCCTCTACCACTTGCCATGTTGTATTGGGTGTTTTCTTCACAAGGTTCATGACCAAGTGAAGATGGAGCTTGAGTTAGAATTGCCTCGACGTACATCATCTTCGGTATCGAAGTCAACGACCTAGCCTGCTCATTTCTCCGACGAAACCATCGCTAGAGTCCTGGATGCCGGTGATCGCAGCGAAGGGACGTCATCACGGAGCTAAATAAGTGGTGGACCGGATCTACAAAGGTTGTATTTCCATTCAATTAGCAATAAAGTTGTTTACTTGCATGTTTCGCCTTTGTCTCTAGTTATCGATCTATCATTAGGGTTGTTAGGCACATCGAAATTTTGATTTTGCCATGGTTGATCAGTTGTGGAACCTCTTGAGTTTGCCTAGGAACCCTACAAAAACCAAATCGAAACCAAAACGACACGCGGAACTCACATAGGTCAAAACCTACGGTCTACTCCCGCAAATCAACCCAATATCACTCGATATAGACGTACAACGTCACGTGATCGAGATAAAGCACAAATACAAAAATCCAGAATTTAAAATACGCAAAACTATAACTTGAATCGAAACAACAACATGAGAAAATGGTCCCAGATTTTGATCAAGGTGAAAACAATATTCCACAACAATACTGGAGTGATGTATAGGGTGCATATGAGCAATGGGGGCAATCTGGGCACCTAACCAACCAAGGTGGCTGGCTACATAAAGCTAAATTCCGGCTAGGTCGGCCCAGAGGAGGAGTTGGGGTCTCGTGTGAAGAGAGTGGTCTCCTGGTGGTCTAACTAAGTCCCTAGTACTGTTTGTTTTTCTCAGAATTTCCCCGGGTCATCCCAGATTCACCTGCACACCCTAATCACTCACAAACCGACATGAAAGTTCTGAAATTCCGTATTTTGGTTTTCAGTAGGGTTAGTCTGGGTTTCTATCAATTGGGAGGGGTTTAAGGTCACCATTAGGCCTCAATTCACAATCACAACTCCAATCAAACCCTAACCCTCTCTAGAAATGTCCAAAGTGCACAAAACTTTGCCAAATCACTTTTAAACTTGAAAAGAGGCTTTAGCAAAGGAAATACTACACTAATTGTGAAAGGATTACCTTAATAGGGACCCAAGAATCCCCTACAACACCAAAATGTGATTTTTCTTGGTCCAAATTGGAGCTTGAGAGCTTGTGCACATTTTTTGTGAAGTGGGAGTAGGGTTTTGAGTGGTTTTTGGGTGTGTTTGTGGTGATTTGAGGAGGGAGGAGATGAGGGCAGTAGCTATGAGGGAAATGAGGGGAGAAAATGATGGAGAAAGAAGAAGGGAGCAAATGGTTAAGGCTCTCCCTTAACCCCTCACTTTCTCTCAGTTGCCCATCAATTTCCTTTTTCTTTTCTTTTCTTTTCTTCTCTCCTCAATAGTAAACACAAAAGAAAAGAATGAGAAAAAATGATAAAGCCATGTAGGAAAATGTAACACAAGTGTTAAATGATATGGTGCATGTTTTGCACAAAACACGCTTAAAGCCCGATTAGCGATTTTTAATCGCGATTAGCACTAAAATAGTGTCAAATAAATCATAAACTCTCATAAATTGCTTAAATCACATAAAATACCCTCTTTTTAATAATTTCCATAACTTTCCAAAATTTTCCCAATTTATCGGTATTTAATTATACCGAACTATTAAAATATTCATTAAAATTAATATTAAATTATAAAAATTTCCAAAAATAATATCTCTTCTGTCCTCTGAAATCCTCTGAAAAATTTTCCTGCAGGGTTCTTTGCGAAAAACTTCTCCCCCTTCTTCAATAAATTGATTTTGTGCAGGATTCTTTGCGCCGCAAATAAAAGAAAAAATTTTGGCAAGTGTTTTGGATTTTTGTGTGTTTACTGCTTTCTATTTTTAAAACGGATTTTTAAGGGGCTTTAAGTTGAGAAGGAAGCCTCTAAAAATTGTTGTTGCCTTGGAATTATTGTTGATTTTGATTCCAAGAAAAATTGGGGTGGTTCCTCCAACCAGGATTTTAAGTTGAAGAGTATGAATCATTTCTTTGTCTTTGCTGAAAGGAAGCATTGACTTGATCCTGTCCTTGAGCAGGTAGGTTGTAAGGACACTCTTTAGTCAAATGGAATGGATCCGAACAACAAGCGCATATAGTGCGAGGGGGTAAAGCAGGGGCAGGAGAAGGCGATGAGAATTTGCTCTCAATTGCTTCTAGTTTTCATGTAATTGCTGCCATTTCGGCTTTCATTGCAATTGACATATCGAGTTGATGGACGACTGACCTAGACTGACCGGAGGAAGTAGATGAAGTGGATGAAGTGGCCTGTTTAGTGCTTTCCCACTGAAGTGTTTGTTCAGCAAGATCGTCGAGAAATTGCCAAGCTTCCTCGTTAGATTTGGTAAGGAAGTGACCTTGACAAATGGTTTCCAGCAATTGCTTAGTTGCTGGGTTCAGTCCTTCGTATAAGGTCTGGCAAAGTTGCCATCTCTCAATACCATGATGAGGGCACTGAACAAGAAGGTCTTTGAATCGTTCGAAACACTTCAAAAAAGGTTCGGAAGGAAGCTGGGAGAATTGGTTAATTTCATTACGAATTCTCGCGGTTTTGTGATGTGGGTAAAACTTTTTAAGGAATGCTTTAACAAACTCTTCCCAACAGTTTATGGAATGCGATACAGTACTATATAGCCACTTTTCAGCTAGGTCACATAGAGTGAAGGGAATGACTCGTAGCCTTATAGCATCATCGGACAGTTGGGTGGTCTTCATCATTGCATAAACATTCTAGAATTTGTTAATGAAGATATAGGCATCTTCGGATTCCAGCCCGTGAAATTTGGGCAACATATTGATGAAGTGGGGCTTAATTTCAAAATTATCCCCATTTGCCGGCGGGAGTGAAAGACAAGTAGGAAGTGCGGAGCGGGTAGGATAGAAACGATCCTGGAGCGTGATTCGTTGTGGCGCTTCAACGGGAGGGTGTTGTGGGTTATTCGCAACCAGTTAAGGTGGAATCAGTCCCGAGGTAGGTAAAGGGTTGTTAGGATTGAATCTTGACATCTCCTTAGAAGATGATGAATGTGAAGATGAAGGTAATGATGAAAAGAAGTGGAGGGAGTTTCGACTTCGGAGTCGAACGTGTCGTCAGTAGCGACTAACGAGACACAGACTAAGCGGGCGCTAGTGTCCCTAGTCCAACCGGACATACACTAAACGAGTTGTAGTGTAGTCAAAACGTAGAATGTGAGGGTAAGAAAACGTCAATGGGGAAATGTGAATGAAGGTTGGGTGCAATGGAGTTCTAGCGACAAATGGCAAGTTTTTTTGTAAAAATTTTTGTTTTGTGTTTTTTTTTGTTTTTTTACAAAGAGTTTTTGCAAAAAAAATTTTGTACGGAACTACGACAAACTTTCACACAATCACAATTTAAGCATGCACAATCAAGCCTAAAGCTAGGGTCTTCTAAGTCAACTAGACTGCTCCTAACTGGTCCAAAGCGACAAGTTGTGAGATATCCCTCAAATCGCCTCTTCACCGCCAATTGTGGACAGGTAAACACAAGTGAAAAAGGAGGGTTCCGCTCACGAATCACCGTGAGACGGGCCTTTTAAAGTTACCTTTCTCACTTTTCTAGCCTAGGCACCAAAAAGTCAGGTTTAGATAAACGACTGAATGCCGACAACCTTCCTCTGTCCTAATGAGCGCAACAGTCCTTAATTGGCTGAGTCTAGATATTTTTTAATTAGCTCAAGGGTGATGCATATGCTTTTTGTGATTTCTGGGGTCTTAGGAAGGGTAATGAAATCCCCACCCAATCATAATTGGTGTTATAGCCCCCTAGATTCCGTTTTAAATATGCAAAGCAGTAACACACAAAATCTAAAACACTTGCCAAAAATTTTCATTTATTTGCGGCGCAAAGAATTCTGCATAAAATGATTTATTAGAGAGGTAGAAGAATTTTGCGCAAAGAATACCAGCAGGAAATTTTTTTAGTGGAGTGCAGAGGGTAGGAGGAGAAAAAGTATACTCACAGAGAGTTTTAAAACAGGTGACGTCACCTATTTGACCGCGGTTCCGCGGTCAAACTCCTGATTTAGCCGCGGTTCCGCGATGGTTCAGTTGGTTTAGGCCTCCAAAATTTTTCTGTGTGCTGTTATGGTTCTTCTCTGTCTGTTCAGATCCTCTGTTTCTTGATTTGTTCACTGGCCTTGCTCAAGATCTGAATCAGTCCGTCTTCTTTTCCTGCACAATTCACACAAAACCAATCAAAAATAACAAGATGATTTTTTTTATGTATTTTTTTTATTTTTTTCAATTTTTATATTTTTTATTTAATTAACCAGAAATTACAAAAAGAAATAAACTACCGTTTCCCCGGCAACGGCGCCATTTGATTGTTTAAGGGTTTTGTATATGCGTTTTTAAAAATTAAGAATACCGCAATCAAGACGGTGTCGCTTGGTAGCTAGCTGGTTGAGTACGAGTCGATCCACAGGGAAATGGTGTTCTTTTCTTTAAGTTCTAACGAGTTAAGTCCTATTTTTGGTAGGTTTTGTTTTACAATCTGAAAATGAGAATTAATCGATTTAAAAAGCTTGCTAGGGTTAGGATTAGGTTAGTTTGAAATATGGATTCTTCTCACTGCTAACAATGCCCTAGTTAAGAGTATAGGTGTTAGGGTAATAGTCAATAACGGGGATTAGCACGACTAGGAAGAAACGTAGTTTCTTCCTTTTGGTCCTTGTCCGTCCATTCTTAACTCTTAGCCCTAACCTCCAGTTAATTCAACCACAACCGGTCTAATTAGGTAATCACCGCTATCTTGTAGGATAGGGTGCCGTAGTGAGCGATGTGTAGTTGATTTAAATAGAGTCCTAATTAATTAAAATTACATGGGCAAGGAAAGGAGTGAGAGAGATTTCCTTCTCTCAAACCTTCCCTATCCTAACCCTAACAAGTGAGGAATTACTCACTCATTAGGAAGTTAACAATAAAATTCATTTTTATAATTTTTATATTAGAAAACTAAATTGCAAAGAATAAAAGAACAGATAAAAATTGTAAGAATTAAATTTAGATAATAAAAGAATACGAGATAAAAATAAAAATACCTTTATTGATGACCTCTCAACAAGTGCATTACAACTGGAATTAAAATTTTAATCTAAGAATTAAAAAGAGGCATGCCTAATTAGGCTTTTGGCTTTCCTATTTATAGATAGAAAAAACCTTAGGTTACAATCTGATCCACATTTGAATTTACAAGACTACCCTAAGAAAGCTGGGTTAAAGCACCGACACCCACCGACACACGCACCGATACGTGCACTATACAGCCACGGAACCACGCAGAAAGGCCTGTTTTGCCGCGGTTCCGTGCCCAATTGGCGGGATCATGGGTTCCACTTCTCAGGGTTGCTTCATGTTGCTTTTTCATTCTGTTTCCTTCACTTGGTTCCTCAGAATCTCTTCTACTTTCTTCCAGATTTCCAACAGTGCAGATGATGTGGACTTTTTACCGCGAGCTTCGCGTTGAAGTCTTGAATCTTGTACTGCCCTTGTGCTTTGTGCATTGAACTGTCTACTGATCTTCATTTGTTCCTTGAACTGGTAGGTGGCATTATACGGATTCATCTATTGTTGGTCGTAGTCTCACATTTGTAGCGTATTTTCCTGAATTCCACTGTAATGATCTGAGAGCCTGTAACCTGCAACTATTTAGCAGACATGGATCAAAAGCACGATATAATAATGCAAAATTCTGATATGAACAATCATCTACTTGCATCCTGCTCACAGTCTGGAATCTCTGGTCTCTGGGTTTTCTGTTTCTCTCTGAACTATCAATCTCGCAATCTTTCTGTTCGTCGGCCCAGTCAGGCGTACTAACGAAACAGTCCCGCTCTGGAACTCCTTTGATCACCGTTTGGCCAATCAACATGACCACTCTCAAACGGCACATTACTGACGGCGACATTGATTTGTTAGAATTTAAAGTTTACCGCAATCAGGACGGTGTCGCTTTGCAGCTAGACGCGATGAGCACGGATCAATCCACAGGGAGACGGAGCGTTTTATGTTCTTGTTCTCACGAGTTAATGTGCGTGTGCGGAAAGTTCTTATCTACCCTATGTGTTATATGCAAGTATAAAGTTGTTAGGAAAAGATACAAAAAGTGTAAGCTAAGGAATCCGCACTAAAAACCTTTGAGCCGAACTTAACGATTGAAGCTATAGCAATTGGCAACAACATGGATTAGGGTACTTAAGCAAGGTATTCATGGAATCCAGCTTATTGACCCTTGTCCCTCCATTCTCGTCTCTTGCTTTCGCCTCCGGCCAAACCGAACGCAACCTGTCGCGGTTTGGAATCACCGTTACCTTGGTAGGGTAGGGTGCCTAACGGAACGCTTGCGTAACGTTTGAATGGAGTTCAATGAAAAATACGGGAAAAGGAAATGAGCAAAGAAACCTTAACTTACAATATCGTATTTATTTCTAACAACACCCTATTAACAACCATTCACAACACAACCCAAAAAGAGCAAAAGAAAAGAACAAAGAAAAGAAAAGAAAAAAGAAAAGAGCATTATAAGTAAGTGCAAGGAATTTAAAGAGCAAGTAAGTAAAGAGCATGAATTATATTGCAAGAAAGGTAAATGCAAGTAAGAATTATACTAAGAACCAATGAACACATAACAAGCCATGGGTTCAATAACCAAATCTCAAATTTGCAAGCTCAATGAAGAGGTTTCAAGATCAAGAAGGGGCAAAGAACTCATGTGAAAATGAAGGAAGAAAAGAGAGCTTTATTCATTCCTAAAGAAGATACAACCCTTGAGATCAAATACCAAAACTTAAACTTGCAAGCTCAATTAAAAGTTTGCAAGATCAAGAGAAGGCAAGGATCTCAAAGGGAAGCAAAGCTATTTACAAGAGAAAGAGAAAACAAAATGAAGTGTTGCAAAAAGAATGACAAAATTGGACCCTTTCTCCTTTGCCCCATGGTCTGCTTTTATAGGCAAGAAAAGGGATTAAGCAAACAATAAAATAAAGACCAAATGGCAGCATTAGAGACACTGTGAGAGGATGGGGCCCACAGGAGAAGGTGGGGCCGGCCAGCTCGGCCCAAGAGGCAAAGTGCTCGGCCAAATTCCTAGGGCAGGATCTCGTGCTTGGTGTGTTGACTTGTTTTGTCCCCCATATCACTCTGGTGTTTTTTATTTTCTCTGTAAAAGCTTTGGATGCACCCAGGTTTTGGAAGGAAACTTGGTAAATATGAATCACATCACACTTTATCGCATTAAATGCACATCACACCATGCCACTAGCTCTAGACATCATGCCATGGCTGTCCCTATGTCCATGGTCTAAGCCCCAAGAGTTAGTGTGTACACATGTTATGTGTTGGACCAAAATGTTGTACACACACTTGTTTGCAAAATAACTCTTGGAATATCGGTTGGTTTCCGGTTCTGGTTGCAGTGTCAGCTCACAAATGATATATCCGTGATTCTGGATGTATTTCTAGTGTTTTGTCACGGATACCTATAATCTGTATTAATGGGAAAACACCGGTTAATAGTACCGATATATACAAAAAATAGATAATGAATGAGCGGTATTAAAATGCAATATTCTGGTCTGAACAACTACACCCAAACATATCTTTTGCTCGTCCCGAGCAAAACAAGATCCTAGCCTCACTTTCGCAGGGAATACGATTGCACTGAGCGCGTGCAACTAGCCGTTAAACCTCAAGGTGTCCCTAGTAGGTGGAGTATTTTCTCCTGAGGTTTTTCAGCGGATACTACCCACAAAATCCCGTCAAGCTAGTTTCATAAATTAAAATAGATTCTACTCCTACAGTTTAGTATCAACGTTAGAAGTTCTATTATCCTAAGTTAGAAATATCCAACCCATATGCTTCACACCTTCTATATTTAACCCTAGATCTTATACGTTCCAATTAAGTTTAGAAAGATGTTGGTATCTCCTGAGTTTTCCTTCTAAAGTGCGGTCTCAAATCAGGGATTTTTATCAACTTTACAGAAAACATAAGTCTTATTCTTCATTTCTATCTTTTATCCAAACATCGATTGTAATGTAAGTCCACGTTGCTCATCCCAGTTCTTACGGGGAGGCGGAAACAACGAATAACAATAATTTGGCGCAAGGCAACATGGACTTAAAGCACGGAACTTTGCTAAACTAGAAACTAGTAAACTACTAGAGGCTATAACTACTATGCTGTAGAAAGTATACCTCACGAAACCGGTCCTTCGGGTCTTCATTCCGCTGTCCCGCTCGTCCATACAAGCTCCAAGTGTCGATCCGGACTTTGGGCACCTCCACGGCCTTCTTGAGTCGAAGACGATCCACCCGAGAGATGTACACCAAGCTCCACCTCGAGCCGAGGCAACTAGGGCAAAAAGATTGCTAGTCATGATGCCCTAGGATGTGTAGAGGAGATGTATGGATGTGTTTGTCAAGTGGAATCCTTTTTCTCTCAACACATGAGATCAAAGGAAGAATCAAGAAGAGGAAGAAGGAGGAGCAACCATGGAAATGTTTCTCATTTCTTTTCTATAAGAGAGAATGAGAATGAACAAATGAAAAGCTTAACCAAGAGAAAACACAACCATGGTTGCAATAATACTCACTTTCATCATTACTAATCCTATCATGATAAAGTTGATGGCACTAATGACATGACCATTTTCATAACAAAAAGGAAAAAGAAAACCAAAGAATACTTTAGACCTTTCAAAAAGATCCTAGTCAACTTTGGTCAAACGGTCAACAAATTCAAGATGGTCAAATGGTCAATGTAATTAGCCATAACATAATTATCAATAAAAGGATTAGTAAATAATGTCCCCGGCTCATAATGGTTTTGACCGAACCAACTGTCAAAACCATAATGAGGCACCTCCTCCTTCTCCACTCCGCAAATCTGTGCATACACACCCGCATCCGCATTCCGTAGAATGAGAATGCACAGAAGACAAAACAAATCCATCTGTGCAATACTAGAATCCGGCTTAAACCAAAGCCCACTAGTATTGCCTGCCCGAACAACATACGCACACAAGTGTACGCAAGTGATTGCAGCCCTGCCGTAAAACCATACGGCCTCTACACGTTTCGCTCAGTGCAGGGAAACTCTCTGTGTGGGACTCTAAAGACTCGACACTACGCTGGCAGTGGGTTTAACCACAGATCGCAAGCGGCACTAGCTGTGCGTAACGGTCCCCAGGTAGATGTCGACAAGAAGGCCGATGAGATAAACCCATCCGAACTCCTACTGAGCCTGTATGTGACAATCTCCGTACAGTCCGGTCTGTTCGTCTGATACATCGCATGGCGGGCCTAGAGGGTGGCGAATGTCAGTCCCCTAATAGCGGTACAAGTCGTGTCGGGGTGTAGCCCAAAACACCCTGTGATAACACTGGAAACATGCCAGTATATCTCGCTTGCCCTGGCCAGGGACTACTCGTGTAATGGCTCTCCTAGACACAGCGCGATGTCAACCCCTAATACCGGGAGAGACGAATCCTGTCTAACCGTCACTGCCTCCAAGTGCTTCGGGACTGCACCCAACTACTACCTGTTTGCACGACTCCTTTGAGCCGTGGTAGGGTAGTAATCTAAGTACAGTGGGAACACACTCGAGGCGAAGCGACAGTGTCAAGTCAGCGGACTAAGCTGTACTCATGTCACCTGGAAACTGATAACTGACGATAGGTATAATACCATCCATCAGTTCCCGACGAGTCCTGTCCAGTGTACTCGTAACCTAACGAGCACCCGCATACTATCTCCAGTACGACGTACTGATGGCTGTGGGACAGACCACCTCCCGTGCTGGGATGAGAAGCGTATGCGCTAGTCTACTCCGGAGTATCGATGCCCTGTCTCGATAGTCCTATGACTAGGGATCTGTATAAGGATGTGCTTATAGATTATCCAGCCCCCACAAGTATGACTGCCATCACAACGCTGGTAATCAAGTAAAGATCCTAAGGGCTCTACTAATATGAATAAGCGATATGCTAAAAGAAACACATGCTCATATTGAAGTAGAAACAAACTAAGTAGCATACTACCATTTTGAGCAAGATTGTCTATACAACTGTGAATATCCCAAGCTTCCATTAAGTAATATACAATCTAGTATGATACAGTAATGGCCTCTAGGGCATATACACTAACAATCTCCCACTTGCACTAAGGCCATGTACTGGCGTATCGTAGATCTATCATCTCGATCAGCCGCTCGAACTGAGTCTGGGATTGGGCCTTCGTGAGTGGATCTGCAGTGTTGTCCTCCGTATTTACTCTCTTCACCTCGATCTCTCGGCGATCTGCGATCTCCCTGATCAGGTGGTACCGCCTCAAAATGTTCCTGGACTTCTGATAGGACCTGGGTTCCTTCGCTAAAGCTATAGCGCCGTTGTTGTCGCAATACAGCGGTATTGGATCAACAATGGTAGGAACCACCTGAAGCTCCGTGAGGAACTTCTTCATCCAGACAGCTTCCTTTGCGGCATCGCAAGCAGCTTTGTACTCCGCTTCCATAGTTGAGTCTGCAACGGTCTCCTGCTTGGAACTCCTCCAGCAAACCGCCCCTCCATTGAGGGTAAAGACATAACCCGACATAGACTTAGAGTCATCCTTGTCACTCTGGAAGCTGGAGTCAGCAAAGGCCTCGAGCTAGAGGTCTTTTCCGCCATACACCAAGAACATCTCCTTAGTCCTTCTCAGGTACTTGAGAATGTTCTTTACCGCTATCCAGTGTTTCTCCCCTGGGTTCGACTGATACCGGCTTACAACGCTCAATGCGTATGCTACATCTGGTATGGTACATAACATCGCATACATTATAGAGCCTACCGCAGAAGCGCAGGGTATAATAGACATGTGATCCCTTTCCAAATCAATCTTGGAAGACATCTCTTTGGAGAGGGTGATCCCGTGACAAGCCGGTAGATTACCGTGCTTGGAATCTTCCATACTGAATCTTTTCAGTATCGTGTCGTTGTACCTTGACTGTGAAAGTCCCAACATACTCTTAGATCTATCACGATAGATCTGGATCCTCAGAATGTAGTTGGCATCGCCCAGGTCCTTCAGGGAGAACCTCTGCGACAAGAATCCTTTGACTGACTGGAGCATAGGAATATCATTTCCTATTAGGAGAATGTCATCCACGTACAAGATGAGGAATACCACAGTTCTCCCTACAATCTTACTGTAAACGCATGGTTCATCTGGGTTTTTGATAAAGTCGAATTCTTTGACAGTATCATCGAAGCAGATGTTCCAACTCCGCGATGCCTGCTTAAGTCCATAGATGGACTTTAGCAACTTGCACACTTTACCGCTGCTCCTACTCTGAATGAATCCCTCTGGCTGATCCATATAGACGCACTCTTCCAAATTTCCATTTAGGAAAGCCGTCTTTACGTCCATCTGCCAGATTTCATAATCGTGGAAGGCAGCAATGGCAAGAAGGATCCGAATGGATTTCAGCATAGCCACTGGAGAAAAGGTCTCGTCATAGTCCAAACTAGGTCTTTGACGAAAACCCTTTGCAACCAGTCTAGCTTTATAGGTCTCAACCTGCCCATCTACACCAATCTTCTTTCTGAAGATCCATTTGCAGCCTACGGGTTTTACCCCTTCTGGAGCAAAGTCCAAAGTCCAAACTTTGTTGGTGTACATGGACTCCATCTCAGTCCGCATTGCATCCAGCCATTTTACCGAGTCATCGCTCTGAATGGCTCGCTGGAAGCTAGTAGGCTCACCATAATCCATAGTGCAATCCTCTCTATCCTCATCTATAAGAAAACCGTAGTATCTCTCAGGCGGATGAGACTGCCTACTACTCCTGCGGAGTGGTGTAGGAATGTCCTGTTCTTTCAAACCCTCTGGTTCTACTAAGCTTTCAGTAATAGCTCGTGGTTCTGGAATTTCTTCCAGTTCTATTGCGCTCCCACTTATCTGATTTTCCAAAAACTCGGTTTCCAAGAAGCGGGCATGATGAGAAACAAAAACCTTTTGTTCCTCTGCGTAATAGAAAAGATACCCCTTGGAGTTCTTTGGGTATCCCACAAACTTACACTGTCCTGAACTTGCCTCGAGCTTGTCCGCATGCTGCTTTTTTACAAAAGCTGGACATCCCCATGTCTTAAAGTGTTTAAGACTGGGTTTTTTCCCACTCCACATCTGATATGGTGTGGTAGGCACTGACTTAGTAGGAACTTGGTTCAAAAGATATGCAGCTGTTTCTAGTGCATAACTCCAGAAGGATCGCGGTAACTCAGCCTTACTCATCATGGATCGAACCATATCCAATAGGGTTCAATTCCGCCTTTCCGATACACCGTTGTGTTGTGGTGTGTATGGAGGAGTAAGCTGAGAGAGAATTCCATTTTCTTTTAAGAAGTCCAGAAACTCGGCACTCAAGTATTCACCACCTCGATCAGATCTCAGTGTCTTGATACTTTTGCCTGTTTGTTTTTCAACTTCATTCTTATATTCCCGAAATTTCTCAAAGGCCTCGGATTTGTGCTTCATCAAGAAGACATGCCCATACCTAGAGAAATCATCTGTGAAAGTAATGAAGTATGAATAACCACTTCACGCATGTGTAGACATTGGACCACACACGTCACTGTGTATGAGTCCCAAGAGCTCGCTCGCTCTTTCTCCATGTCCAGTGAACGGAATCTTTGTCATCTTTCCCATGAGACAAGATTCACAAGTGGCATAAGACTGGTACTCGAACGGATCCAAGTATCCTTCTTTATGTAACTTTGTCAACCGTGTCTCATTGATGTGACTCAGTCTACAATGCCATAAGAAAACCTGATTTAATTCCGGAGACTTTCTTTTAAGTGTGTTCTGGACACTGAATACCTGAGCTTGATTCAAAACGTATATACCATTTTTCAATGTACCTGACCCAATCAGAACTTGATTTAGGTGGATGTTTACTACATCCCTTACAAAAGTAAAGTCATACCCTTCCTTAGAAAGTGAGGATACAGATATGATATTACAAGTCGCACCTGGTACATAAAAATAGTCACGCAGAATCAATATCTGCAAAGTTGTCAGTCCTAGATGATATTCCCCTACGGATTCAGCATACATGCTCATTCCGTTAGCAACCCTGAGAGTCATATCACCTTTCCTGATAACCCTACGGTTTCTCAGAGCCTGTAATGAATTACAGATATGAGATCCTGATCCGGCATCCAATACCCAGGAAGTAGGGTTAACTGACATACAGTTCTCTATTACAAACACACCCGAAGCCGAAGCCACAACATGCTTCGAATTCTGGCTACTGGCTATACTAGCCCTGCAATCCTTCTGCCAATGTTCATTCCTGTAACAATAGGAACATCCTTCTTTTACTACATCCAGTCCCGAAACTTCTGCCCTTCCCTTTCCTTCTACTTCCCTGGTTTCCTTTAGGGTAGAAGGTAAAGACTGTAGAATCAAGTCAGTATCTGACCCGTTCTTCAACGTGGTCTTCAGGTCTGAGAGCTCAAAAGAGCTGGTCTCTGTAAGGATGTTGCCCCCTACAGATGACCCAATAGCCAACCTCGCTGGAAGCAATTCGTTCGAGGTCTCATATCTTGCGATACGAGATTGCTCTCCATATAAATCTTTATTATGGAGGAAGATAGAAACTAAGTCCATCTTCTCGTGCTGCCTCTGGTATGCACCATCAACTGAGGCTAACACGAGGCACTTGGCTTTCGCACAGTCCTTTTCCGATGTCTTGCAGATATGAATATCCGTGATAGGGGAAACTCGACCTGAGACGGCAGGGGTTGGATTAGTTAAGAGGTGTCCCAGCTTGTCATGGGCAATGGATATCTGGACAGACCTTTGCCAGTCATAACAGTCAGATTCAGTCATTTTATTATCTAGATGTAACCTAGGTGCGGTCACTGGGTCGCTGCAATTAAGAGAGAGAGAAGAAAACACTCAGCATGATGCTCTTGCAAGTTTAGATTGGTTTTTTTATTTATCTAAACAGGATGGCTCCCACTGTCTCTCAAATCCCTCCTCAAACCATAAAGGAAGAATTAGTCAGGATCCATCTCACCGTACAATACTTGCTTAACCGTTCAGCCAGGCCAGTGTCGGTACATCGAGGGAAGTTTTCCAACGCTTTCGCGAAGTTCCTTAATTAAGTAACCTCTTTTCCCTGTGGGCGTAGCCCCGCTAACACCTTTCTAGACACCTACTTGGTTTATAGCATTGATCGCTAAGCGAGAAAGTTCCCGAAGAGTAGCATATACTCACAGTAGGATCGGGATCCAAATATCATCGCGTGAAAAAACTGAAGGAATCCTACCAGAATCATCACACTCCAAATGGTATGCAACACTAGCAAGTTTCAGTACTTTTGAAACTCCCGATGTGGATTTTTGCCCCACGCTCTTATGACCTTGACTAAGGCCAACAAATCATAAGTCACATGTCAAGTTCTACCCTTCGTTGTCCAGGTTGATTTGAACCCACCCGTATTTACCCTTGACTATGGCCAACAAAGTAATACGACTGTCCCAAACCAACGCATTCTATCTATGCAACATATGAATACCTACCAGCTACCAAACACTGTGCCTTGACTAAGGCCAACAAACACAGCTTGAATACTGTTGAATATTCATATGAAACGACGGAGGGCTACGGATGGTTTTGGCGAAACCGTGAACGTAGTGAACTTGATATAATCGATGGAACGAGATAGCTTTTAAAAGGAGTGGTTTAAGCTCCGCGTTTAAAAAGCTGGTTTTTGAAAAGAACCGAGTGGTTTTAAAAGTGTTCCAACGACTTTTACTTGGTTTATTTTTCTTGCATTAGTTCTTTTAATGCGTCCCATCATTTAATCCTATCATTGCAGAAAACAACCAAAATATGACGTACGCTTATGCCATTCACATTCGCCACGGGGCCCCGTCATCACCCGTTAGGTTACTTAACAAACGACAGAGCGGGGGCTGGGCTAGCGCAGCTGAAAAACATAAGCAACGCCTAAATAGATATCATATATAAATAAATAGCAATGATAGACAATTCAGATCACAGATGAACACTTTGGATATACTAGGAATCTACGATTCGTTCGAGCCTGCAACGAAAAGCGGATTACACGGTCGCGATGAATAGCCAAACCCCACTCTAGACCCCTACGGGTGCGGCAAACTACCCGCCAAGTACCCGAAACGAAGCAACCTCCCTCAACCCGTGAGTAGGCCACTCGGCACTTCGAGATACCCGGTAGTTTGTGCACCCCACCTTGGGTCTATCCTAGGAGCAAAAACAGTAAAAAGAATTATACAATGACGGCTACAACCCCGACCCGGTTGTGCGGCCATACAAATAATATTACATCAATTTACAAATTTTACAATGAATGAAAGAAAAGGAAACTCTCATCTCACATCTACCCCGGCTATTCATCCGCGGCAATCCAACGAGTTCATATCCACAAACCATCAACATTACATATCACAGATATGTATAATCCTCACTAATCGACTTATAGCGATTAGTAGACGTTTAATACATATATCACATCACAGATAATATCCATTAGCCAAAGTGTACGGAATACCGATCAAAATACGGATTTTTAAACACCCCAAAAGTCAATTTGCTCTCTGGAAAATCTGGGTGGAAAAAACATGCATTAAAAATCCCAAAACAGCCAAACTAAAACACTGCACAAAACCCGATCCAGTGCCGAGTCAAAACCGCGGCGGAACCGCGGCAATGGGCATGTCATTGCCGCGGAACCGCAGTCGTTTGATCGATTCACTGGATTGTTTTTCTGCAGTGTTTTCACAAAACCCTGAGACGATTTTTCATATATTTTAAATCACCTTTGGAGCAGTATGAAAATCGACAGAAACTTGAGGTTTTGCGGACGTGTTTTGCGACTTTTTTCCGATCGATGTTCTAAACACTTTGCTAACTTACGAGTTTATGTTTAGCTTGGCTCTGATACCACTGTAAGTCCACGTTGCTCATCCCGGTTCTTACGGGGAGGCGGAAACGACGAAAAACAATAATTTGGCGCAAGGCAACATGGACTTAAAGCACGGATCTTTGCTAAACTAGAAACTAGTAAACTACTAGAGGCTATAACTACTATACTGTAGAAAGTATATCTCATGAAACCGGTCCTTCGGGTCTTCATTCCGCTGTCCCGCTCGTCCATCAAAGCTCCAAGTGTTGATCCGGACCTTGGGCACCTCCGTGGCCTTCTTGAGTCGAAGACGATCCACCCGAGAGATGTACACCGACCTCCACCTCGAGCGGAGGCAACTAGGGCAAAGAGATTGCTAGTGAAGATGCCCTAGGATGTGTAGAGGAGATGTATGGATGTGTTTGTCAAGTGGAATCCTTTTTCTCTCAACACATGAGATCAAAGGAAGAATCAAGAAGAGGAAGAAGGAGGAGCAACCATGGAAATGTTTCTCATTTCTTTTCTATGAGAGAGAATGAGAATCAACAAATGAAAAGCTTAACCAAGAGAAAACACAACCATGGTTGCAATAATACTCACTTTCATCATTACTAATCCTATCATGATAAAGTTGATGGCACTAAGGACATGACCATTTTCATAACAAAAAGGAAAAATAAAACAAAAGAATACTTTAGACCTTTCAAGAAGATCCTAGTCAACTTTGGTCAAACGGTCAACAAAGTCAAGAGGGTCAAATGGTCAATGTAATTAGCCATAACATAATTATCAATAAAAGGATTAGTAAATAATGTCCCCGGCTCATAATGGTTTTGACCGAACCAACTGTCAAAACCCTAATGAGGCACCTCCTCCTTCTCCACTCCACAAATCTGTGCATACACACCCGTATCTGCATTCCGTAGAATGCGAATGCACAGAAGATAAAACAAATCCATCTGTGCAATACTAGAATCCGGCTTAAACCAAAGCCCACTAGTATTGCCTGCCCGAACAACATACGCACACAAGTGTATGCAAGTGATTGCAGCCCTGCCGTAAAACGATACGGCCTCTACACGTTTCGCTCAGTGCAGGGAAACTCTCTGTGTGGGACTCTAAAGACTCGACACTACGCTGGCAGTGGGTTTAACCACAGACCGCAAGCGGCACTAGCTGTGCGTAACGGTCCCCAGGTAGATGTCGACAAGAAGGCCGATGAGATAAACCCATCAGAACTCCTACTGAGCCTGTATGTGAAAATCTCCATACAGTCCGGTCTGTTCGTCTGATACATCGCATGGCGGGCCTAGGGAGTGGCGAACGTCAGTCCTCTAATAGCGGTACAAGTCGTGTCGGAGTGTAGCCCAAAACACCCAGAAATAACACTGGAAACCTACCAGTATATCTCGCTTGCCCTGGCCAGGGACTACTCGTGTAATAGCTCTCCTAGACACAGCGCGATGTCAACCCCCAATATCGGGAGAGACGAATCATGTCTAACCGTCACTGCCTCCAAGTGCTTCGGGACTGCACCCAACTACTACCTGTTTGCACGACTCCTTTGAGCCGTGGTAGGGTAGTAATCTAAGTACAGTGGAAACACACTCGAGGCGAAGCGACAGTGTCATGTCAGCAGACTAAGTTGTACTCATGTCACCTGGGAACTGATAACTGACGATAGGTATAATACCATCCATCATTTCCCGACGAGCCCTGTCCAGTGTACTCGTAACCTAACGAGCACCCGCATACTATCTCCAGTACGACGTACTGATGGCTATGGGACAGACCACCTCCCGTGCTGGGATGAGAAGCGTATGCGCTAGTCTACTCCGGAGTATCGATGCCCTGTCTCGATAGTCCTACGACTAGGGACCTGTATAAGGATGTGCTTATAGATTACCCAGCCCCCACAGGTATGACTGCCATCACAATGCTGGTAATCAAGCAAAGATCCTAAGGGCTCTACTAATATGTATAAGCGATATGCTAAAAGAAACACATGCACATATTGAAGTAGAAACAAACCAAGTAGCATACTACCATTTTGAGCAAGATTGTCTATACAACTGTGAATATCCAAAGCTTCCATTAAGTAATATACAATCAAGTATGATACAGTAATGTCCTCTAGGGCATATACACTAACATGTATGCCCCTACGTGTGTGTAAATTTGCACCCCTACACTTAAGAGTTCAATCCAAGCTATAGTACCCTTGCCCTAATACCTAATACTACTTCTTTTCGTTAAAGATGGACGGAGTTGCTCACAAACCTTTCGTGCGACTATTCATGCTTGTTGAGGCACTAACGGCCGATTACTGAATGTGTGAGCTTAAAGCGTAAATAGCGGTTTCCAGGTCTTGACTTTATTTATTTATTTTTTCTTTTTCTTTTCTTTTTCTTTTTCAAGACCGGATATATCTTTTTCAATGATGCTCTTTAGGTGGTTAGCTTTAAGTACCGTTTTTTTCTTTCATAATAGGTTTTCAGGCAAGAGTATTTCTAGGTATCCTCTACTATCCCAAGTTTCAAGGTGTGTGTAAGGGCAGTTGTAGGGTATATACTTTCTAAATTTGGACTCAAGAATATAAACAATTTTTCAGACTTATTTTTCAGTAAAACTTCAATACTTTCCTTTCATTTCGACTTAACTCAAGAACTGAACTCAAGATTACCTATTTCTCAAAAAAAACTGTAAGGACGTATAATTACCAAAGTTTAATCAAAATGAAGGTTATTTTTAGGGTTTTCAATTCCTAAGCCTAGGATTTAGTTATTTCTAACATATTACCTAAACTTTCGGAATAAAATCTAAGTTACCTTATTAGCTAACTTGACGACAAAGTTTTTATATTTTGGAAAAAAATTCGATTTTTATGGTTTTTTAAATGAGTATGCATATGAAAAATATACAAATGAATGCGAAGGAAGAAAGCTTACCGAGCACACCCCCAAACTTAAACTTGACAGTGCCCTCACTGTCAGGCTACACCAAGAGGGTCAAAATTGTCGGCGCTTCCTAAAAGGAAATTTTATACAAAAGAAAAAAGAAAACCAAAAAATATATACACAAAAAGGGTCCCCCCCAAACTTAAATAAAACAGTGTTTCCATTGTTAAGCGTTAAAGTTCAGGATTAGTGGGGTGAGAACACAATATCAAGCTATACAAGGCCTTACACAGGCCGAAAGTGAGCACCAACCATTCAGAAATTTTATCGCTATAATGTGCAGGTTGGTGGAAGAAGTCGTAGAGAAAAGAGATGGAGAATACGCGAGACCGTATGCTGATAGAAGCGGGATACGGTCTCGGTGGAGGAGAAGAAGAATGGCGGAAGGGGAAAAGAAGTGGAATACGAACTTGAGGATGAAAATGGAGTGAATCAATTAGCACAATTTGTAATGACCGATGTGTAAAAAGCGATTGTTCTAATCGATCAACCTATCGAGAAATTGGGTCAAATCCCTCAGGATTCGTGAGAAAACATGGGTATGCCGAACTTGGTAAACCAAACACAAGAAATGAAAGTGATACGGTGTCTTGCAAGGTCGGAACGATGGAAATGATTGAGGGAAGTGATCGAGGAAGGGTATAAGTTAAGGGTTCGGGAGGGTGTACACAGTCAATGAAAGGGATAGGATGAATTGGAAAATCCGACTCATCAAACAAAACTGGTTCATCCTCAAAAATATCCTCAAAATTTTCCTCAAAATTCAGCACATCCATGCATTTATCCTCAAAATCCTGACGCATATGGGGTTCGGGAAAAACATTTAATGACTCGGGATGATGAATTGGAGAGAAAAACTCAACCAAAATTGTGGGTTCATCATCCAAAATATTCCCGGCATCAATATTCTTAATCAAGTGCAAATCAATATTCTCACACACCTCATCAAAAGCATGATTTCAATCAATTTTGGTTCTAAGATGGAGGTGTAGAGGTCAAAAGGATTGGTGATGGTTTCACTCGAAAGAGACCCTTCACAATCAGGTAAATCAAACACTATAAAGTCGTACAGCTCATTCATCATTCTATCTTCAATTGATAAATCATTTAGGACACTCGATAGACTCTCAAAACAGGAGTTGTGGGATTCATGTTGAAACGGGTAGGTTTGATTTGGAAGGGTATACAGCTCACTCTCTCCATTCAAATTCTCAACCTGTCCAACCGCCTCATCATACATTGGAAAATGTGGAGCTAGTTGGAAACTAGCTACCGGGTCACTAGGTTGTATGAGGGCGGCCATGGACGCATTCAAATCCAGCATCTGTTGGTACGACGCTACCCGAAAGTCTTCTAACGACTGTTCCAGACTAGATATAGGTTGTGAAGGGTTTCAGTAAAAGATTCAAACTCGTTTGGATACTAAAAACTCCCAAAAGGCTGTGGATAAGCAATGTCTAGGGAAGGTGTAAAAGTTGGGTAGGACTGGTAGGAATTGAATGGTTGGACAGGGGTAGGATCAACATTTGGATACGAAGGTGATTGGAATTGTTGATCAAAAGAATTGGAAGTAATGAAAGGAGTGAAAGATCGGCTACTGGATTGTTCGATACATTCAGCAATAGACATGGGTCTTGGAGTTGCAACAAGACTCGAAAAAGGGGTATCAACGTAAGCAGGTGGTGAAGGTTGAAACGGTTGATACAAAGTGGATTGCGGAGTCCAATTGGTAGTCTTAGACGCGTCTATCCGATCATTCAAAGAGATTTTGGGCATGGAGGGGTCGTTCGACGTTCGGCCAAAGCAAGAACCGCAGGAAGTTATGTCTGGTTGTGGGTACCAAAGTTCGGCAAGAGTTTTGCGAGGTGGGGTACCTATGATATGAAGAGAGGAAGAAGAATAAGAGAAAAGGAGGAGAAAAGAATGTGGGTTTTTTTTTCTTTTTTTCTTTTTAAGTTAGTTATTAACAAAAGAATGAAATATACCCACAAAAAGAATCTGGACAAAAACAATCACGACACAAAAATACCAAATACCTAATCGTTCTAGGGTTCACCTAGGTCAACTAGACTTGCTCCAGAACTTGATTGTTGAAATAAAAGTGTGTCGAGAAGTGGGCTCAAGATATACTGATCACGAGGCCAGGTAAGTGCAGAGATAAGGGGAGGTTTTCCGACGCTTTCGCGAAGGTCCTTAATTAAATAACCCTTTCTCTTTTGGCGGTTTTGCCGTTAACACATTCCTAGACACCCCGAGAACGATACGGTGTTCTAAACACAATTAACCTCTCCTAGTGAGCGCGAAGTCCTTAAGTTTTAAAGTCTAGTTTCTTTTAAAAATTTGTGCGGGTAAACGTTTATGCATAGTTTCGTGATTTGTGGGCCACTGAAAAGGTGATGAAATCCTTTACTGTATTTTGTGGGGTTTGCTTGCCCTTAAGTCCGTATTAACGTATGCAATGCACAGTTCAATGAAAATAATTTGTTCAAAATTTCAAAAAATCATTTTTTTATGTTTAAGCCCAGCACTGCAACAAATATGGGTTAGTTAATTTGAGCGTTTGGAAGCGAACTTGCAAAGAATCCGGCAAAGATAGAAAATTGTATGCGTCGGATTTGATAAGAAGGTGTCAACGAAGTAAGTACCGATAAATTTTCGGGTTTAGAAACCCCCATTGAAGTTTAATTCGAATAGCTTGAAATGTTCGCTTGCGCGGGTCAAACTACCCGGATCTTTGGCTCTATACGTCGTAATCACCTTATCTTGGAATGTACACTTTGCTCCCCACAATCGCCGTTCGCAATTCCGTAAAATCTATAAATGTCGAAAAAATGGATATTAGTGCGGAAAAGCGATACGGATGCCTAAATACCTGCATAATAAAAATTATTAAAAAACAAACAGTAAAAATGGGACAAAAACAGAACAATGGAGCACAGAGGAAATTTTGGAGGCAAAAGGTGGATGTACGGCCGGCGTCGCCTGAGATTTGGAGTATATGTCGCCGGCCCCTTTGTGGCAGATGGCCTCCAAACTTGTTCTGTGTTCCCACTGTTCTATAGGTATCTCACAAGTATTGTTTGTATTTTCTGTTTAATTACAGAGTGCAAGCAGTTAAGAAATCCAGAGAGCAAAATCAAGTTAGCAAAGTTAGTGTTTTTGTTTTGGTTTTGGTTTTTTGAAATTTTTATGTTGTTTTGAAAATAGGGTTAGTTGTATAAGTGAGTTGTATAATGATTAACCCGAAATAACAAGAATTAAAATGTTACCGTCTCCCTGGCAACGGCACCATTTGATTTGTTAGAATTTAAAGTTTACCGCAATCAGGACGGTGTCGCTTTTCAGCTAGCCGCGATGAGCACGGGTCGATCGACAGGGAGACGGAGCATTTTATGTTCTTGTTCTCACGAGTTAATGCGCATGGGCGGAAAGTTCTTATCAACCCTATCTGTTATATGCAAGTATAAAGTTGTTAGGAAAAGATACAAAAAGTGTAAGCTAAGGAATCCGCACTAAAAACCTTTGAGCCGAACATAACGATTGAAGCTAGAGCAATTGGCAACAACGTAAATTAGGGTACTTAAGCAGGGTATTCGTGGAATCCAGCTTATTGACCCTTGTCCTTCCGTTCTCGTCCCTGGCTTTCGCCTCCGGCCAAACCAAACGCAACCGGTCGCGTTTAAGAATCACCGTTACCTTGGTAGGGTAGGGTGCCTAACGAAGCGCTTGCGTAACGTTTGGACAGAGTTCAATGGAAAAAACGGGAAAAGGAAATGAGGAAAGAAACCTTAACTTACAATATCGTATTTATTCCTACCAACTCCATATTAACAACCATTCACAACACAAACTAAAAGGAGCAAAAGAAAAGAACAAAGAAAAGAAAAGAGCATTATAAGTAAGTGCAGGGAATTTAAAGAGCAAGTAAGTAAAGGGCATGAATTAAATTGCAAGAAAGGTAAATGCAAGTAAGAAATATACTAAGAACTAAAGAACACATAACAAGCCATGGGTTCAATAACCAAATCTTAAACATGCAAGCTCAATGAAGAGGTTGCAAGATCAAGAAGAGGCAAAGAACTCATGTGAAAATGAAGGCACAAAAGAGAGATTTATTCATTCCAAAAGAAAATACAACCCTTGAGATCGAAAACCAAAACTTAAACTTGAAAGCTCAGTTAAGAGGTTGCAAGATCAAGAGAAGGCAAGGATCTTAAGGGGAAGCTAAGCTATTTATAAGAGAAAGAGAAAACAAAATGAAGTGTTGCAAAAAGAATGACAAAATTGGACCCTTTCTCCTTTGCCCCATGGTTTGTTTTTATAGGCAAGAAAATGGATTAAGTAAACAATAAAATATAGACCAAATGGTAGTATTGGAGACACTGTGAGAGGATGGAGCCCAGAGGAGGAGGTGGGGCCGGCCAGCTCAGCCCAAGAAGCAAAGTGCTCGGCCAAATTCCGAGGGCAGGGTCTCGTGCTTGGTGTGTTGACTTGTTTTGTCCCCCAAATCACTCTGGTGCTGTTTATTTCTATGTAAAAGCTTTGGATGCACCCAGGTTTTGGAGGGAAACGTGGTAGATATGAATCACATCACACTTTATTGCATTAAATGCACATCACACCATGCCACTAGCTCTATCCATCATGCCATGGCTGTCCCCTAGGTCCATGGTCCAAACCCTAAGAGTTAGTGTGTACACATGTTATGTGTTGGACCAAAATGTTGTGCACACACTTGTTTGCAAAATAACTCTTGGGATATCGATCGGTTTCCGGTTCTGGTTGCAGTGTCAGCTCACAAATGATATATCCATGATTCCGGATGTATTTCTAGTGTTTTTTCATGGATACCTGTAATTTGTATTACCGAGCAAACACAGGTTAATAGTACCGATATATATAAAAAAAAATAGATAATGAATGAACGATATTAAAATGCAATATTCTGGTCTAAACAGGCATCTGGCTGTCTGAATACGCACGCTATAATTGATCTTGGTCCAAATCTCTATCATTACGGTGTCCTGGAAAGAACATGCTCACGGCTTCTTCCGATCTCACCTATGTCGAACTATACGAAGGTTGGCACTCTTGCTCAACTCTTTTCTCATAACCGGACAGCTGTGTCCTCAGCATGGCTTTCCTCTGAAATTTGGTTGTATCTAACGCCTCTGCACACATATCAATCCTTTAGCATCAATGGAGCGTAACAACCGCTCGTTAACATCTCGCACGAACTTTGTGTTCCACTTGTCTTTATTATCGCCCATTTCGACGTCATCTCTTATTGTCTGCATACTGCAATTCATTCTCGGCTACGGTCAATCTTGAGTCTCTCACACGGACTCAAAATTACGAACTCAGTACCTTCATCACTCTGTGGAAGATATCTAACCGAACACGTCCTCGGGAACTCGTCCAATCTATCGGAGGAATACATATTATTCATCCGTTCTCGATTAACTCACAACGCATATGGTGAGGCCTTTCTATCTGAAACTGGTCAATTTACCGATCTCATATCGGAGGATTTGACGAACAACATCCTCTCTTGATCGATGTACTCTAGATCTGAGTAAGATCCTTCAACTAGAATTCTTCAACTCATCTGAGCCTGTGTCGGCACCTTAAATCTGGCGAACCATAACAGTCGCTCCACTCGAAATAGACTAGCTACCTCCTTTCACATCTCTGCCCAGAAGCTCCAGCGGTTTCAGCTCATAAGCTCTGGAAACGACATCCCATCAATCTCAACAATAGCTGGGTCATCTGTCTACACTGTAGACAACATCACGATCTCTGAGGTATGCTGTACATCGACAGTCCTCTCAATCCGGTAACCTCTATCAATGGCCCGATCATCCGATGCAAAACCGAACACTCTCCTCAAACGAGAGATCACAACACATCACTATACCTACACGCCTCTATGTCACCAAAAAACAACAATGGTCAGTCCTCGTCCAAGACGAGCTCGCCCTGACCGAAACACTAGCAACAGCTCAATCAGCGCTCAACCCATGGTGACAGGAACCTCAAGCAGGTATCGATGAAGATAATCACATGAAAGAAAGAAGTCATCATATCTAAAATGGATATATGATCAAAAGAACGAATAGTATCACAGATCTCAAGATAAGTACATCCTAAGGTTCTTACATGGAGTATCGTATCGTAAATATTCCGTGGAACATACGTACGGTACGTCACTCTACTATAGCTACCTACTCTATCAATCAAGGTCAACCTATGAAACGAAAGTTCGGGTCTAATACCCCCCGACAAGTCTAAGTTCCGTAAGGTCATGCCTAGGTTCCGGAATATATACACCCTAGACTCCGCATAGTCAAACTCAGACTCAAAACAAGGTTAAACCTAACGCTCTGATACCAATTTCGTCACGACCCAAAATTTAGTTCATAACCGGCACTTAAATCACACAACGTCAAAAGGCGTAACGTAAATCAAGTAAGCCGAAGTCCAGAAAATCTAAACCTTTTTTTATATAGGAGTGCAGTTTTGAAATAAGGTATAATGAATCATATTTTGACTTTTCAACAGCACCTCCCTTATATATTTTGATCCAAAAACAGATATACAAAAATATATGGGCATCCCCAAGCGGGAGATAGCTCTATGCCAACTGGTGGAAACATAACCACGCAAGTAATACATATACGATGCCCAACGGCAAAGATCAACCCAAAAAGAACAATTAAGAAGCAAGACATCAACTCAAGAAGCGAACATAACCCGCCCAACGGTGAAGATCAACCCAGAAAGAACAATTAAGAAGCCAGACATCAACTCAAGAAGCGAACATAACCCATCGCGCTAAGTCTCGCACAAAACCCAAGTCTGACTAGGTCTACCAATATACAATACTAGTTTCTGATCTGATGTGATGGAGTTTGTATAGATACAACATAATATAATGGTACGAGAGTGGGCATGATCCAACATGTGCCCCACCTACCAAAGAAAACACCCTGGATGAAGCTGTGTGCCAGCAATACCGCAACTGATCCCAAGTGGTCAAACCTGCAAGAACTGTGCGATTTTCTAGGTCACTATATCCTGAAAGTAATACTATGATATCTAGGGTGACCACAAATTCATATATGTTAACAATCAATTCAGTGCCCAAAGCATATATAAATAAACATCCGACATCATATGCCTATAATATAAGTGGATAACATCCACGTGTCCATCAATGACACAACTCAATATCATGGAATATGAATGTCCAACATCGACACTCGAAACATCATGAAAACATAGAATATATATGTATGTATGTATGAGGATATCAACCACCTTTGTTTATCAATGACACATCAAAACCATGGAACCTGAGTGTCTAACACCGACACTCGAAACATCATGAAAACCAGTGTCCAGCATCGACATGTAAATCCTCATACCTCAGGCACCGCATCATCAGATTGGCCCTCATTTACGTATCTCATCTCAGGCGCCGCATACTCAGATCGGCCCTCATATCCATCTCATAACTCCGGTCGGTAACCTCCAGATATCCGCCGAGTTCTATAAAATCACTGGTAGGTAGTGTTCCCTCTGCCAGGCTCATCGGCTACACCACGATAATCATTTCTTGCCCCAGGGGTACCATACCGGGTCCACCACGTACCCGCAAACGAATCATCACCTCCTCGAATCTGGTCTTGAAAACAAATCTCAGAACCGAGAATACTCATGGTGGACGCATCGAAATATCATATCATGAGAAACCGGGTTTTTAAAACAATACATCATTTCCTTCGAATTATAACCACGGTTCTCAAATCCAGAAATCTCATGAAAACTGCATCTCAATGCATATAACCATAAAGTACGACGTATGCAACATAGAGTAATAATATGAGCATATCGGTATATCATGAAACATATAACCACAAGGTACGACGTATGCAATATAAAGTAATAATATGAGCATATCGGTATATCATGCAAACATGTCAAGTGATGGTACAGAATAATGAATATACTACACAGTTACGAATCATATCATGACGTGGCAGTTCTACAGTATATATGACAAGGCAATTACCGATGAAGAATGTGTGTGAGCCGGCAAATCTGTGTAAGTGTAACAAGTGCATCAACGGTAATGGTGCAGGTGTACTAGCAATTGATATCATATAACATTTCATACTTGAACAAGGTGTATACATCACTAAGGGTAATATCCTACATAACATGAACAATCAATGGGTATATCTATCTACATATAAACTATACGGTCACTTAAGGATACGAATTGTATTTTGAAAGTGGGGGCTACGGTGTTTAGGAAAAGGATATCATTTGAAAATCCGTAACGTCCCTTGAGGTTTCCATTTAAAAATGCATACGATTCATCAGTTTTGGAATTAGGGCTGGTTCAGTTATTATCTCTACATTGGCGATCATGCCTCATAACATCTAATATGACAATAATACTCTATTATCATTGTCAAATCATAAGCACGGATCAATCATCCGGCAAAACACATCTCGTACGGAAATCCATCGTACGGTGACATCAACAGAAAAGGGAATCTATCATACTATACAATATATCTCGTACGGTAATTCACCGTATGATAACAACAAACGGGATAGGGAATCTATCATCCTATACAATATAGAGGGTGCGGATCTAAGTCTCGTAGGTCACATCACTCATTCGTCTTATCAATATATATATACCATACATATATCTCTCAGTTCATATTTGTATCAATCTCATAATGATATCGTTCATATACGTCATATCTTATAATTCTCGAGTCGTATCGATCTCGATCTTATATAAAGCCACTATCAACTCACACTCGTTCTCTTTCGATTCATACTTATCATGATTCATTTTATCGAGCACAGCGCAACATCAACCCTCAATACTGGGAGAAACGAAACCCCTCCTATCGCTCATTGCCTCCATGTGATTCGGGACTGTACCCAAAAGCCACCATTTTGCACATTCTCTTGAACGTGGTAAGGTGGAAATCAAAGCACAGTAAGAATCACACAAGTCTCTATGACGATCTCGGTTCTACAGACTAACCTGTACCAGTGTCACTAGAGAACTGCCATCTGACGTGAGGTATAATACCATCTGGGAGTTCTCGGTGTGTCCGTCCAGTGTACCCAGTCTCCACTAAGCAACCGTATACTATCTCTGATGTCAAACACCAATGGATATGGGATCATCCATCGCCCATCTACATGGGTCAAGAAACTATACGCTAGTCTACTCTGGTATATCGATGCCCTGTCTCGATACACCCACGACTACGAACATTTGAAGGATGTACTTACCGACTACTCTGTCCCCACTAGTATGATCTGCATCATAATCCTGGTAGTCAAGTACTCATCCTAAGGGCTTTATGAACATGTAACATAGAGACAATTAGTGTACATGTTAAGATAAAGAGCAACCAGATAGCATACTATCATGTTGAGCAAGAAAGTCCTCCCTATGTATGTCCAAGCATCCACTATAATATACATCATATGTACAATAATGGCCTCTAGGGCATACATATAACTAACCCTTTTAAAACCATTAGATTCTACAACGATATCAAGTTCAAAGCGTTAAAGGTTTTCTTAAAAACTATTCGCAACCCTCCGTATTTTAGGATGTAGAGTACTTAGTATTCGTGCTACGTATGTTGATTATAATCAAGGTTTAGTGTACGGTAGCTAAGTGGTTTCTTCCTACACAGCATAAGATGCGATTAATTAGGACATTTATATGATTATGTTGATATAGTCAAGGGTCATATGAGTGGGTCTGATTAATCATGAAATGGCGGGTAGAATTTGACTAGTGGTTATGATATGTTGATTATAGTCAAGGTCATAAGTTACTAGGGGTAAAAACCATATCGGGAGTTTCAAGAGTTGAAATTTGCAATGAGATTGCATACCTACTATAAGATAGTAGGATCCCGATCCCACTATGAGCAATAGTTTCTCCCAGGAGAGTTTTGCATTTTACAATTACCTAACTCATTAGGTGTCTAGAAAGGTGTCAACGGGGCTACGCCTCTGTGAAAATGAGGTTTATTTTAATTAGGACCGTGCGAAATCACGGGGAACCTCCCTCAGAAGTACCAGCACTGGCCTGGCTGAACGGTTAGCGAAGTTGCAGAATGTAATTAATCCTGGCTATTTTTTTCCTTTTAAGGTTTGAAGGAAAAGTTGATAAAAGCAGTGGGAGACATCGATTAGATAAGATAATAAACCAATCTAATCTTTGCAAGAGCTTTCGCTGAGTGTATTCTTTTCTCTCTCCTAATGGCAGATAACCATGACTGGACTTAAGCTCCTGTTAAAGAAAAATAAGCTTACCGGACCGAATTATAAAGATTGGCTGAGGAACATTAACATTGCTGTCACATATGATAAAGTATCATATGTCCTCACTGCCATAGCCCTGCCCAAACCAGGCCCTGAATCTTCTATTACGGATAGGGAAATCCGCAAAATGTGGGATAATGACTGTGCCACCACCAAATGCCTCGTGCTTGCATCGATTGACAATACACATCAAAAGCAGCACAAGGAGATGGATGTTCAATCCATCTTTCTCCATACAAAGGAGTTGTATGGAGAGCAATCTCGTATCCTACGATACGAAGCATCTCGAAAGCTGTTTCAGATGCGGATGGCTCTTGGCACTTCAGTAGGTGACCGCATTCTGAAGATCATAGCTCTTATTGAAGAGCTTGAGAGCCTCGGATGGACAATGATTAACGAGCAATATAAGGATATTGTTCTACAGTCTCTTCCCTCTGCCTTTGCTCCTTTTATAGTGAACTTCAACATGCACAACATGGAGAAGTCACTACCCGAACTTCTCAATATGTTGAGAAATACGGAGAGCACGCTTAAGGCGAAGTCTCTGTTAGGATACGACAGCGCCCTGGCCGTCAATCCGAGGCCAAAAGCGGAACAAAAGTTTTACAACTTGGCGCTACCACAACCAGATACCCGGATTGTTCCATTAACACTAAACTAGCAATCTATAAAGAGGTTTGAATTGCAATACCGATCGATCTATGTCTTTCGGTCTTTAGCCATCATCCCATGCTCCTCGCGGCATCTCCGATCTCGCTTGATCTCCGGTCTCCTCGTCGGAGTGGCACCACGTCAACGAATCTTTATATGGGCTCCCGCTTCGAACTGAAGCAACTCAGACATGAAGTTTGCTAGTCGACATGTCCAAGGATGAAGTAGAAAGTGTGTAAGATATTTTGTCTCAAGACACCCAATAAATTGGGCGAAGGTAAATGAAGTTTCCATGGTAAGATGTGAGCAAAGGAATTTGGCAAAGCAAATTTTGGCTTGCAAAGAATGGCTCAACCAATGATGGAAAGAAAAAACATCCTCTCTGTGAAAATGAAGCCGGCCACTATATTGTTCACTGTGAAAATGCGGGGCTGAGCATTGTTAGTTATGTATATGCCCTAGAGGCCATTGTTGTACATGTGATGTATATTATAATGGATGCTTGGATATATATAGATAGGACTTTCTTGCTCGATATGATAGTATGCTATCTGGTTTCACTTTATCTTAACATGTTAACAAATACTGTTTTGTGATGACATGTTGATAAAGCCCTTAGGATATGTACTCGACTACTAGGACTATGATACAGATCATACTAGTGGGGCCAGGGTAGTCTACGAGTACATCCTATAACTGTTCCTAGTCGAGGGTGTATCGAGACAGGGCATCGATACTCTAGAGTAGACTAGCGTATACGCATCTTGACCCATATGATGGGCGATGGGCGAGGGATGATCCCATATCCATTGGTGTTGGACATCAAAGATGGTGTACGGGTGCTCAGTGGAGACTGGGTATACTGAACGGACTCGCCGAGAACTCCTAGATGGTATTATACCTATCGTCAGATAGCAGTTCTCTGGTGACACTGGTACAGGTTAGTCTGTAGACCCGGGATTGTCATAGAGTCTTCTGTGATTCCCACTATGCTTTGATTTCCACCTTACCACGTCCAAGAGGGCATGAAAAACAGTGGCTTTTGGGTACAGTCCCGAATCACATGGAGGCAATGAGCGATAGGAGGGGTTTCGTCTCTCCCCGTATAGGGAGTTGATGTTGTGCTGTGTTCGATTGGCTATAACTGGAATTCCCTGGCCAGGGCTGATATGGAGATTTACTGGTAAGTGTTATCAGTAGTTTCTCGACCCGTTATGAGCCTTATATCGACACGACTTATCGGTTACTAGGGTCTGACGTTTACCAACCCTAGACTAGATATGCAACATATCAGACGAAGAAATCGGACTGTACGGGAATGTTACTGATTGGATTTGCAGGAGAATGTACAGGCTTGCTTGTTAATCTTCTGATTGCTTAATACACGGGTGGCTGTTACGTTTAGCTGACCGCTTGCAGCTTGTGGGTGTTTTATATGATCATCACCTGCTGCCGGCGTATTGACGATTCTTTAGAGTCCTACACAGAGGTTTCCTGGCTCAGGCAAAACGGAGTAGGAGCACATATGTGATATGTGCGGGACCGAGAATAATACGATATGAGATACCATATTCTATTCTCGCGATATGAGATATCAGCCGGGTATATTTGATATGGCCGGGTCATCGGATCAAGTGTTGATTCGATGAATTAGTACATGTTATATTAGTCGGTTATATGTAATATAGCAGGATTGTCGGATCAAGAGTTGATTCGATAATTTAATGTATAATTATATATATGATATATTACATTACGTTAACTAATATAAGCTCGCTTTATTGATTCATTTTCTCACTGGATAATACATTGATGTATTTGCGATATATGTTAATTGTATTATTTTCTTTTATTACAAAATATATTGTATATGTGATATATAATATTGTAACAAGTTAGGGTTACAAATGCAACATGGTTGTTAAGTTTAAACAAAGTTAGGTTTTGGATTTGGGTTAGCTTTTTCATGAAGCTTCATGAAGCTTTCCTTTTTGTTTTCTAGCTTGATATTTTGTGAAGATATTTTGTTATCCCAACCCAAACCCGTAACTCTAGTTTATTCTCTACATGAGTTAAGGCCTTCATTTATTAACTCATGGTTGTCATTTGTAACCATAACAATAATTTATTATTCATCACCAAAGCTTTCTTCTTCCTCCTCTTCCTTGAAAAAGCTTTCTAACTTTTTGTGAAGTGATGATTTAAAGTGAGAAATTGAAAACAAAAGAGAGCAAAATTCCTACTTCATTATCCTCATCTATTCTAGACACTTAGATTAGGGTGTTCACTTCACTAATACTTGATTAGAGAAGTGATAACTTGAGTTTGAGATTCTTCAAGGTAGATCATCTTCGAAAAGGAAGATTTCAAGCAAGCATGGATCATTCGACTTGTGGAGCCTCTCTAGAGTCCGGAAGTTCATGGATCGCGGCGAAGGGACTACTGCACGGAGTTTATGATGCGAAGGAACGGACTACAAAGGTTGTAATCCCTCTCTCTTAGATGTAATATTGTTTACATGCAAGTTAACCCTAATTCTCTAGTTAAGATCTTGGTTAGGGTTTGTTTAGCACCCCAAAATTTTCAATATGGCATGTGTGATGCCTTCCTAAACCTTTCTAAGGTGCTATGCTATCCCTACAGTGGTATTAGAGCCAAGCTAGAGCATTAGGCGTTGTCTAGACGAAGTTAGAAGTCCGATCGAACCCCGAAACATCGAGAATTGACCCCTTGCTGGAAATTTTTTCAAAAGTTGAAATTTTTCATATTAAAAATACTCAGAAAATCATGCAGGGAATTTTATGGATCCACCTGAAGAAAGAGTCCCTAACTCGCTACAGTGACAGCGTAACCGCGGCCGAAACCTGGTTTTGGCGGCGGTTCCGCGGCGCCACTGTGGAGGCTTGGGACGGGCACTTTAGCGACGGTCTATAGGTGCTGGGGCATGGTACTGGGAATTTTTATTTTCTGCTCAAGTGTTGAGCTCACTGGGGTATTTTGGGAATTCGTTGTGTCTGTCGAATTATCTAACTTCGCCTAGTTATATGTGATCTTTATGTGTTGTTGTGATATCTTATATTGGATCGTTGTGTATTGAATAGCCGGGGGTTTTATGTGAGATTAGAGTTTTCTTTTTCATTCATATAAAATTCATTTGTATGTAATATTCTTTTATTGGGGCACTTCCGGGTTGAGGATGATGTCACTATTGTATATTATTTACTTTTCCGCATTAGGATAGACCCAAGACGGAGAGCACAAGTAACCGGGTTCTAGGGTCCAGTGGGAGGCCATCTCGAGGAGTCAAGACCGGGTCTCCTAACCCTAGAATTGGCAGGGTTAGTTGCCACTCTCGTAGGGGTCTAGGGATGTGGGTTTGGCTATTCATCGCGACTGTGGAATTCGTGTTTTATATAGGCTCAAAATAAAACACGGATGTCCTAGTATATCCAATATTTCATATGTTGACTTCTGCTGCAATGTTCTGTGATGAGATCATATTACTGTCTGAGACGAATGCTTATACTATATGTTGATATATAAATATTGCTTCTTTCGTTTCTTCTGTGATGCTTAGGAAGCTTAAATGATGGGTTTTATTAATGAGATTAATAAAAGAAAAGAAACCTAAAAGATGTTGTAGAATCAAATTTTTAAAAAGGGTAACTACGGTTTTTGCTTTGCATAGCGGTATTCCTTGAAGAATATCCAGCACCTTATTCGATAAGGAAAGAGTCGAGATCCCTTCACCAGGAGTGACCTCTTTAGCAAAACTGGCAGATGCTACAAACTCACGGTTTAGTTTTTGATTGCTTCTATAGTTTTTGCTTTGCACAGCGGTATTTATGAAATATCCTGCACCTTATTCGATGAGGAAAGAGCAGAGATCCCTTCACCCGGAGTGACCTCTTTAGCGAAACTAGAAAAGCCTCAAAAACATTCCTTTTTCAAAATCACTTGTTTCTACAACGATATCAAGTTCATTACGCTTATGGTTTTCTGAAAAACCTGTGTAGCCCTCCGTCATTTCACATAAGTACTACTTAGTACTCGTGCAATGTTTGTTGACTATATTAAGGCGTAGTGTGCGGTAGCTAATTAGTGCTTATCTGCTAAAACATGAGATGTGATTGGATTAGGGTAGTTGTACGACTTTGTTGACTATGTTAAGGATCGTGCAAGTGGGTTTAATTCAATCGGGAAATAACGGGTTGAACTTGGCTAGCAATTATGATTTGTTGACTATGTTAAGGTCATAAGTTGCTAGGGGCAAAAGCATTATTGGGAATTTCAAATGTTGAAATTTGCAATGAGATTGCATACCTTCTATGAGATAGATGGATCCCGATACCCACTGCGAGTAAGAGTTACTCCTGGGAGAATTTTACACAAGACAATTTGCCGATCAAGTAGGTGTCTAGAAAGGTGTTAACGGGGTTATGCCTTTGGGAAAAACGAGTTTTATACCAATTAGGTCCGTGCGAAAGCATGGGGAACCTCTCTCAAACTACCAACACTGATCTGGCTGAAAGATTGACGAAATTGTAGGGTGTAATTAATACCGGCTAATCTTACCTTTTAGGATTTGAAGGAAGATTTGAGTAAAACAGTGGGAGCCATCCAGATTAGATAAGGTAATAATCAATCTAATCTTGCAAGAGCGCACGCTAAAGTGTTTTCTTCTCTCTCTCTCTCCAGGTAGCGACCATGTAAGGCCTTAATCAAGATAATAATATGGATATATTGACCGAACCCCGCTTGTTATACTGAGCAGGGGAACGTTGGTCCCGTTCTTTCTTATAATTGTTATAAGACTGAACAAGAAATAGGGGAATACCAGAATTCACACGCCGCCCAAACGAAGAATAAACATGTTGATGTATCTTCTTCGGATGTGTTAGTTACCGAGAACTGTTTCTCAGTTCACTCTACGTCCTGGGCATTAGATACCGGATCAGGATCCCACGTATGCAATAAATTGCATGGGCTAAAGAAAGGTAGAGAACTTGGAATGGGTGATCATTCCGTAAGAGTAAGGAATGGTGCAAATGTTGCAGCCAAAGCAGTTGGCGAATATCACCTTGTATTACCAAGTGGTAATACATTGATTCTGAACGAATGCTATTATATAGCGAACATGATATGCAACATTATATCAGTTTCTTTATTAAGTAAAGAGGGATATAATTTTGTAATACAGGATAATGTTATGAACATCTTCCTAAATCAAAAGTTGATTGGATCAGGCTCGTTACATAATGGCATATACGTTCTAAATCAAAACACAGCTCTTAATATACAGAACACACACAAGAGGAAGAGTTCAGAAATGAACGAATTCTTTTTGTGGCATTGTAGACTAGGTCATATCAATGCGACAGGGCTAGCTAAGTTACATAAGGATGGATATTTGAATCCGTTCGAATTTTCATCTTATGACACTTGCCAGTCATGTCTCAAAGGCAAGATGACCAAAACTCCGTTTAGTGGACACAGAGAAAGAGTTATGGAACTCATAGGACTGATACATAGTGATATATGTTGTCCCATGTCTACACATGCCAGGAACGGTTCTTCCTACTTCATTACATTCACTGACGATCTCTCAAGATACGGACATGTGTTCCTGTTGAAACACAAGTCTGAAGCTTTTGAGAAATTCAGGGAATATAAACACGAAGTTGAGAACTAAACGGGTAAAGTATTAAAATCCTTCGATCTGATCGAGGAGGAGAATATTTGAGCAATGAGTTTCTGGACTATTTAAAAGAGAATGGGATTCTCTCTCAGCTTACTCCTCCTTATACACCACAGCACAACGGTGTATCGGAGCGGAAGAATCGCACCCTATTAGATATGGTGCGCTCTATGATGAGCTCCGCTGAGTTGCCTATTTCCTTTTGGGGTTATGCGCTGGAGACAGCAGCATACCTATTGAATCAAGTTCCATCTAAATCTGTACCAACCACACCACATGAGATATAGAGTGGGAAGAGACCATAATTTAAATGAGTTAAGATATGGAGTTGTCCGGCCTATGTCAAAAGGCAAAATCCGTACAAACTCGAGCTACGATCAGTTCTTTGCAAGTTTGTGGAATATCCTAAGAATTCACAAGGATATATTTTCTACAACACGGAGGAAAAAAAGGTGTTTGTTTCTCAATATGCCACCTTTTTGGAAAAGGAATTTCTTGCAAAAGAAATTAGTGGCGAGGAGGTAGAACTGGAAGAAGTTCCAGCAGCACAAACTGCAACTGAAGATTTAATGGAACCAGAGGATTCAGTAGTTCCCGACGAACCCCCACCACTCTGCCGATCTAGTAGGGTTTCTCATCCACCTGAGAGATACTACGGTTTTATCGTCGATGGTAGGAGTGAGGATTGCATCATGGAAGATGATGACCCAACTAGCTTCGAGCAGGCCATCACGAGTGGGGACTCTGTGAAATGGCTGGATGAAATGCGATCTGAGATGGAATCCATGTACACCAACAAAGTATGGACTTTGGAAATTTCTCCTGAAGAGGTAAAACCCATTGGGAGCAAATGGATCTTTAAGAAGAAACTTGATGTAGATGGAAAAGTTGAGACTTTCAAAGCTAGACTTGTTGCAAAGGGTTTTCGTCAACGACCACGTGTGGATTATGACGAAACCTTTTCTCCAGTGGCTATGCTTAAGTCCATCCGGATCTTACTTTCCATTGCTGCATACCATGACTACGAAATATGGCAAATGGATGTTAAAAGCGCCTTTCTAAATGGTGATTTGGAAGGGTGCGTGTTCATGATTCAGCCAGAGGGATTCGTAGACAGTGGGAGCAGCGGAAAGGTGTGCAAGCTGCTTAAATCCATCTATGGGTTGAAGTAGGCATCGCGTAGTTGGAACATATGTTTTGATGTGGTAGTCAAAGAGTTTGACTTCATCAAAAATATAGATGAACCTTGTATATATAAGAAGGTGACAGAGAGTAAGGTTGTCTTCCTCGTATTGTACGTGGATGGCATACTCTTGATGGGAAATGATATTCCTATGCTGCACTCGGTCAAGCTTTTCTTATCATATAGATTCTCAATGAAAGATCCAGGTGATGCCTCCAACATTTTAGGAATTAAGATCTATAGAGATAGATCTGGGCGGATACTAGGATTGTCCCAAACCAGGTATATTGGCACCATACTATAGAGGTTTAGTATGGAAGAATCCAAGCGTGGGAACTTACCCACGATCTCTGGACTCACTCTCTCCAAAGAGATTTCTCCCAAGACTGATTTGGAGAGAGCTCGCATGCATGGGATACCCTATGCTTTGGCAGTAGGCTCTATCATGTATGCGATGCTATATACCAGACCCGATGTAGCATACTCACTAAGTGTAGTGAGTAGGTATCAAGCAAATCCTGGAGAGAATCACTGGACAGCTGTGAAGAACATTCTCAAGTACTTGAGAAGGACAAAAGAGATGTTCTTGGTGTATGGTAACGGAGAACTCCAGGTGGAGTCCTTTACCTATTCGAGCTTCCAGAGTGATAAGGACGACTTTAAGTCGCACTCAGGATTTGACTTTACCCTTAATGGAGGGGCGGTTTGTCGAAAGAGTTCCAAACAAGAAACCGTGGCAGACTCGACGATGGAGGCTGAATACATCGCTGCCAACGATGCTGCCAAAGAGGCTGTCTGGATAAAGAAGTTCATCACTGAACTTGGTGTGGTTCCGTCCATTGAGTATCCAATACCTCTGTATTGTGATAACAATGGAGTTGTGGCTTTGGCCAAGGAACCCAGGTCCCATCAGAAGTCCAGACATATTCTGAGGAGGTATCACCTGATCCGGGAGATAGTTGATCGCCGGGAGATCGAGGTTAGGAGAGTTGATACGAAGGACAACACTGCGGATCCACTCACAAGGCCATTCCTCAGATACAATTTGAGAGACTCTTCGGGATGTTGGGTATGAGATACTACAACAGCTGGCCGTAGTGCAAGTGGGAGATTGTTAGTTATGTATATGCCCTAGAGGACATTGTTGTACATGTGATGTATATTATAATGGATGCTTGGATATATATAGATAGGACTTTCTTGCTCGATATGATAGTATGGTATCTGGTTTCACTTTATCTTAACATGTTAACAAATACTGTTTTGTGATCATGTGTTGATAAAGCCCTTAGGATATGTACTCGACTACTAGGACTATGATACAGATCATACTAGTGTGGCCAGGGTAGTCAACGAGTACAACCTATAACTGTTCCTAGTCGAGGGTGTATCGAGACAGGGCATCGATACTCCAGAGTAGACTAGCGTATACACATCTTGACCCATATGATGGGCGATGGATGAGCCCATATCCATTGGTGTTGGACACCAAAGATGGTGTACGGGTGCTTAGTGGAGACTGGGTACACTGAACGGACTCGCCAAGGACTTCTAGATGGTATTATACCTATCGTCAGAAAGCAGTTCTCTGGTGACACTGGTACAGGTTAGCCTATAGACCCGAGATTGTCATAGAGTCTTATGTGATTCCCACTGTGCTTTGACTTCCACCTTACTGTTAGTTGTATGTATGCCCTAGAGGCCAGTATTGTATAGATGATGTATATTATATTGGATGCTTGGACATATATAGAGAGGACTTTCTTGCTCGATATGATAGTATGCTATCGGGTTGCTCTTTATCTTAACATGTATACTTGTCTCTTTATACTGTCTTATAGTTACATGTTGGTAAAGCCCTTAGGATGTGTACTTGACTACCTAGACTATGATGCGGATCATACTAGTGGGGACATGGTAGTCCATAAGTACATCCTTCAAGGTCCCTAGTCGTGGGTGTATCAAGACGGGGCATCGATATACCAGTGTAAACTAGCGTATACGCTTCTCGACCCATGAGATGGGCGATGGATGATCCCATATCCATTGGTGTTTGACATCAGAGATGGTATACGGGTGCTCAGTGGAGACTGGGTACACTGGACGGACTCGCCGAGAACTCCCAGATAGTATTATATCTCACGTCAGATGGCAGTTCTCTGGTGACACTTGTGCAGGTTAGTCTGTAGACCCGAGATTGTCATAGAGTCTTATGTGATTCCCACTGTGCTTTGATTTCCACCTTACCACGTCCATGAGAGCGTGAAAAACGGTGGTTTTTGGGTACAGTCCCGAGTCACATAGAGACAATGAGCGATAGGAGGGGTTTCGTCTCTCCCGGTATTGGGGGTTGATCTCGATTGGCCGTAACAGGGAAGTCCCTGGCCAGGGCTGATTTAGAGATTTACTGGTAAGTGTTACCAGTAGTTTATCGACCCGTTATGAGCCTCACATCGGCACGACTTATCGGTTATTGGGGTCTGGCGTTTACCACCCCTAGACTTGATATGCGACATATCAGACAAGGAGACCGGACTGTACGGGAAGTGTTACCGGCAGGCTTTTACAGGAGTTGGAGCGGGCTTGCTTGCTGATCTTCTGATCGCTCAATACCCGGGTAGCCGTTACGTCCAGCTAGTACCGCTGACGGCTTGTGGGTGCTTGATGTGATCATCACCTGCTGCCGGCGTATTGACGAGTCTTTAGAGTCCTACATAGAGGTTTTACTGGCTCAGGCAAAATGAAATAGGAGCGCATATGTGATATGTGCGAGACCAAGAATAATGCGTGTATGCGATACCGTATTCTATTTTCGTGACTTTTTGTATCGGTCGGTTATATATGATATAGTCGGGTTATCGAATCAAGTGTTGATTCGATAAGTCGATACATTGGATGTTAGTCGGTTATATGTGATATGACCGGATTATTAAGTCAAGTGTTGATTTAATAATTTATTGTATAATTGTATATTTGATATACTAGTTTACATTAACTAACACTTGTTCACTTTAGGTTTTTTCTCACATGTACACATCTTTAATATATATGTGATATATATTAAAATTGTGTTTTCTTTTATTGTATCTTGGTTGATGATACACATGACTTGGGTGTATGAGACTTACACCATGCTATTTATTTATGTTGGATTTTAATATTCAAAGTAATTACAAAATTACTGGAGGATTAGCTAAATGCATGAAGCTTGTGGAAGCTTGTGGATGCATTGACTAATTCCACTAAATTTTTTTTTTACTATGGATATTAGTTAACCCAACCATAACTATTAGTCATGGTTATGTCTCTACAAGAGTTAGTATATGATACTCACTCACCATGGTTAGCTTTCTCACTTGATCATTATTCTCATCTCTTTCTTTTGTTCATCTTCTTATTCATTGTGAAAAAGAAAAAGCTTGCTAGGGTTTGATCCAAAGTGAGAAAGATTGTGAGAAATAAAATTCTAAAGAGAACCCACTTCCTATTTCTCCATCCTCTACTAGACTAGCACTTTAGTTTAGGGTGTTTGCTTCACTAATTCTCATGTTAGTGAAATAGAAGCTTGAGTTGGCATCCCCTCGACGTAGATCATCTTCGGCCTCGAAGACTTCAAGCAAGAACGCGTCTTTCGCCTCGTGAAGCCATGCAAGGGTCCGGAAGAACCACGATCGCAGCGAAAGGACTTCAACAAGGAGCTAAAGAAGTGAAGGACCGATCTACAAAGGTTGTATTTCGTATTCACTTAGTCGTAAACATAGTTTACTAGCATATGAAACCCTAATTTTCTAGGAAAGATCTTATTTAGGCTTATTCGACACGGCTAAAATTTTAAACGGGCATGGTTGATGCATTGTAGAACATTATTAGTGTGCCTAGTAACACTACAGTGGTATCAGAGCCTAGCTAGAACATTAGGCGATGTGTTAACGAAGATAAAACCCCGATCGAACCCGGAAACGTCAAGATAACCCCCTCTCTGTACATTTTTTAAAAACTGGGTTTTTTCTGAATAAAAAATACCTAAAAAATTCAGCAGGGTTTTCTAAGAATTGTGGTGAAAAACGACAGCATATTCCGTACAAGCCGCCGCGGAACCGCGGCCGTACCCTGCTTGGGCCGCGGATCCGTGACATTACAGAGGAAATATGCCATCGTTTTTTTACTGTAATTTCTATTTCTAAAATTGCTATTTTCTAGGTATTTCTTATCTGACTCAAGTGTTGAGTATTTTTGGGGTTTTTTTGTAATCGTCGATTCGATCGGAGAATTTAATTTTGTTTTGTTATTCCGGATAATTCAGAAAGTATTAAAATATTCGAACGGATATCATTAACTCAATTTTTCCCGGCACAAAAAACATTCAAGTGTTGAATTTTTCTCGGGTTTAAATCTTTCGGAAAAGCGTGCAAGTAATGCGATGGACCCTCTCGAAGACAACAAACCTTAACTCGATTATGTGACAGTCTTGAACTGCCTTTTAAACCTTAGGGTTTGGGGCAGTACGGCGTGCCACATGTGAGGCGTTGGCTTGATCCTTCTACGGCTGGACCATTGCTACTGTGACGTATTCTGGAATTTTTGAACTCCGCTCAAGTGTTGAGCTATTTAGGAAATCTTGGGTATTTGATTATTCGATCGGAAAGTTTAATACTGTTTATTTATCTGGAATGTGATACAATATGTGGAATTCATACAGTTAGGCATGAAATGCGAAATATGTGATATTTCGGATTTACGATGCCTAAAGAGACTGTGAATTCCAAATGTTGTAGTTTTACACTTTCTTTTCTGCGACCGTAAGTGTAATATGTGTTATCGCCGGTTTCGTTGTTATATGTCAACGACAATTGGGATGCGCATATTTACTTACGTTGATGACATATGATGTTATGTGTTGCTGGATATGTTATATTAGATCGTCGAGTTCTGAATAGCCGGGTTTTTTTTTATGTGAGATGAGAGTTTTTATTTTCATTCATGTAAAATTAAATGTATGTAATATTCTTTTATTGGGGCACTTCTGGGATGAGGTCGATGTCACCATTTGTATATTATTTATTTTTCCGCACTAGGATAGACCAAAGGAGGAGAGCACAAGTAACCGGGTTCTGGAGTCCAGTGGGAGACCAACTCGAGGAGTCGAGTCCGGGTCTCCTAACTCTAGAATTGGTAGGGTTGCTTGTCGCTCTCGTAGGGGTCTAGGGGTGTGGGTTTGGCTATTCATCGCGACCGTGGAATCCGTGTTTTATAGAGGCTCAAAATAAAACACGGACGTCCTAGTATATCCAATGTTTCATATGTTTCTTCTGCTGCGATATCTGTGATGTGATCATTTGATGTGCTGTGATAAATACTGTATATAGTATATATGATATATTATATAGGCGTTACTTATGTTTTACACCCGCGCTAGCCCTGCCCCGCTCTGCCGTTAGTTACCTAACCTAATGGTGCATGAGGGGACATCGAGGCGATGTGGATGGCATAAATGTACCTCGTATTTATCTGTGATGTTTAGGTGACTTAAATGATAGGACTTCATTAATGTGATTAATGAAAGAAAAGAAACTTAAAAAGATGTTGTAGAATCAAATTTTTCAAAAAGGATAGCTACAGTTTTGCTTTGCATAGCGATATATATGATATATCCCGCACCTTATTCGATGAGGAAAGAGCCGAGATCCCTTCACCGGGAGTGACCTCTTTAGTAAAACTGGCAGATGCTACAAAATTCGGTTTGTCTTTTGATTGCTTTTTAGAGTTTTGCTTTGCATAGTGATATATATGATATGTCCTGCACCTTATTCGATGAGGAAAGAGCCGAGATCCCTTCACCGGGAGTGACCTCTTTAGCAAAACTAATGAAAGCCTCAAAATCACTCCATTTCAAAATTCACTCGATTCTACGACGATATCAAGTTCATTACGCGATAGGTTTTCAGAAAAACCTGTCGTAGCCCTCCGTCATTTCAGTTAAGTCCTGCTTAGTATTCGTGCTGCGCTTGTTGACCTTATCAAGGCGTAGTGTGCGGTAGCTGACCAGTATTTATCTATTTATGCTTATGATGCAGATTGGATTAGGGTAGTCGTACGGCCTTGTTGACCTTGTCAAGGGTCGTGCAGGTGGGTTTAATTCAATCAAGAAATGACGGGTTGAACTTGACTTACGGTCTATGGTTTGTTGACCTTGTCAAGGTCATAGATCGTTTGGGGCAAAATATTATCGGGAATTTCAAGTGTTGAAATTTGCAATGAGATTGCATACCTTCTATGAGATAGTTGGATCCCAATACCCACTGCGAGTAATTGTTACTCCTGGGAGAGTTTTACACAGGACAATTAGCCGATCAAGTAGGTGTCTAGAAAGGTGTCAACGGGGTTACGCCTCTGGGAAAACGAGGTTTACTTTAATTAGCTCAGTGCGAAAGCACGGGGAACCTCCCTCAAAATACCGACACTGGCCTGGCTGAAAGATTGTCGAAGTTGTAGGGTGTAATTAATCCCGGCTAGTATTTCCTTTTAGGGTTTGAAGGAAGATTTGATAAAAACAGTGGGAGCCATCCTGATTAGATAAAATAATAACCAATCTGATCTTGCAAGAGCATACGCTAAAATATTTTCTTCTCTCTCTCTCCAGGTAGCGACCATATCATGCCTTAATCAAGATAATAATATAGATGTATTGACCGAACCCGCATGTTATACTGTGCTGGGGAACGTTGGTTCCGTTCATTCTTATAAGAGTTATAGGACCGAACAGGATATAGGGGAATACCAGGATTCCCATGTCACCCGAATGAAGAAAGTACATGTTGATGCATTTTCTTCGGGTGTGTTCGTTACAGAGAACTATTTCTCCATTTCTTCTACGTCCTGGGTATTAGATACCGGGTCAGGATCCCATATATGTAATCAGTTACATGGGCTTAGGAAAGGTAGAGAACTTGGAGAAGGTGATAAAGATATAAGGGTTGGAAATGGTGCAATTGTTGCAGCTAAAACCGTTGGGGAATATCACCTAGTATTGCCAAATGGTAATACATTGATTCTGAACGAATGCTATTACATGCCGAACCTGATATGCAACATTATATCGGTTTCTTTGTTGAGCAAAGAGGGATATAATTTTGTATTACAGGATAATGTTATGAACATTTTCCTAAACCAAAAGTTGGTTGGATCAGGCACGATGTGCAATGGCATTTATGTTCTAAATCAATCAACAGTTCTGAGCATAACAAACACATACAAGAGGAAGAGTTCAGATATGAACGAATCCTTCTTGTGGCATGTAGACTGGGTCACATCAATGTGACACAACTAGCTAAGCTGCATAAGGATGGATATTTGAATCCGTTTGAATTTTCATCTTATGACACTTGCCAGTCATGTCTCAAAGGCAAGATGACCAAAACTCCGTTTACGGGACACGGAGAAAGAGTTGCCGAACTCTTGGGACTGATACATAGTGATGTATGCGGTCCCATGTCTACACATGCCAGGGATGGTTCTTCGTACTTCATTACATTCACTGACGATCTCTCTATATTCGGATATGTGTTCCTGATGAAACACAAATCAGAAGCTTTTGAGAAATTTAGAGAATATAAATAAGAAGTCGAGAACCAAACCGGAAAAAGTATTAAAATCCTTCGATCTCATCGAGGGGGTGAATACTTGAGCAATGAATTCCTGGACTTCCAAAAAGAGAATGGGATTCTCTCTCAGCTAACTCCTCCATATACACCACAGCACAACGGTGTATTAGAAAGGAGGAACCGCACCCTATTAGATATGGTGCGCTCTATGATGAGCACAGCTGAGTTACCTATTTCCTTCTGGGGGTATGCGCTGGAGACAGCAGCATACCTATTGAATCAAGTTCCATCTAAATCTGTACCTACCACACCATATGAGATATGGAGTGGGAAGAGGCCATATCTTAAACGAGTTAAGATATGGGGTTGTCCGGCCTATGTCAAAAGACAAAATCCGGACAAACTCGAGGCACGGTCAGTTCTTTGCATGTTTGTGGGATATCCAAAGAACTCATATCGGTATTTTTTTCTACCACAGTCAGGAACAAAAGGTGTTTGTTGCTCAACATGCCACCTTTTTAGAAAAGGAATTTCTTGTAAATGAAATTAGTGGCAAAGTGGTAGAGCTGGAAGAGGTTCCAGATACACAAACTGCAGCTGAAGATTTAGTGGAACCAGAGGATTCAGTAGTTCCCAACGAACCTCAGCCTCTCCGCCGATCTAGTAGGGTTCCTCACCCACCTGAGAGATACTACGGTTTTCTCATGGACGGTGGGAGCGAGGATTGTATCATGGTTGATGATGACCCAACTAGCTTCGAGTAGGCCATCACGAGTGGGGAATCAGTGAAATGGCTGGATGCAATGCGGTCCGAGATGGAATCCATGTACACCAACAAAGTATGGACTTTGGAAGATGCTCCTGAAGGGGTAAAACCCATTGGGAGCAAGTGGATCTTCAAGAAAAAACTTGATGTAGATGGGAAAGTGGAGACTTTCAAAGCTAGACTTGTTGCAAAGGGTTTTCGTCAAAGACCAGGTGTGGACTATGACGAAACCTTTTCTCCAGTGGCTATGCTTAAATCCATCCGGATCATGCTTGCCTTCGCTGCATATCATGACTACGAAATCTGGCAAATGGATGATAAGACCGCCTTTCTAAACGGTGATTTAGAAGAGTGCGTGTACATGACTCAGCCAGAGGGCTTCGTAGGAAGTGGGAGCAGCGGGAAGGTGTGCAAGCTGCTTAAATCCATTTATGGATTAAAGCAAGCATCACGGAGTTGGAACATCTGCTTTGACGTCGTTATCAAAGAGTTTGATTTCGTCAAAAACGTAGATGAACCTTGTATCTACAAGAAGGTGGCAGAGAGTAAAGTTGTCTTCCTCGTATTGTACGTGGACGACATACTCTTGATAGGAAATGACATTCCTATGCTGCAATAGGTCAAGCTCTTCTTATCACAAAGATTCTCAATGAAAGATCTTGGTGATGCCTCCTGGATATTGGGAATTATGATCTATAGAGATAAATCTAAGCGGATATTGGGATTGTCCCAATCTAGGTACATTGACACCATACTAAAGAGGTTTAGTATGGAAGAGTCCAAACGTGGGTTTTTACCCACGATCTCAGGGTTCACTCTCTCCAAAGAGATGTCTCCCAAGACTGATTTGGAGAGAGCTCGCATGCAAGGGATACCCTATGCTTCGACTATAGGCTATATCATGTACGCGATGCTATGTACCAGACCCGATGTAGCATACTCACTAAGTGTAGTGAGTAGGTATCAAGCTGATCCTGGAGAGAGTCACTGGACAGATGTGAAGAGCATTCTCAAGTACTTACGAAGGACTAAGGAGATGCTCTTGATGTATGGTAACGGAGAACTCCAAGTGGAGTCCTTTACCGATTCGAGCTTCCAGAGTGATAAGGACGACTCTAAGTCGCAGTCGGGATTTGTCTTTACCCTTTACGAAGGGGCGGTTAGCTGGAAGAGTTCCAAGCAGGAAACCATGGCAGACTCGACGATGGAGGCTGAATACATCGCTGCCAACGATGCTGCCAAAGAGGCTGTCTGGATCAAGAAGTTCATTACTGAACTTGGAGTGGTTCCATCCGTTGAGCATCCAATACTTTTGTATTGCGATAACAATGGAGCGGTGGCTTTGGCCAAGGAACCCAGGTCCCATCAGCGATCCAATCATATTCTGAGGCGGTATCACCTGATCCGGGAGATAGTTGATCGCCGGGAGATCGAGGTCAGGATGGTTGACACGAAGAACAACACATCGGATCCACTCACGAAGGCCATTCTCCAGATACAGTTTGAGAGACTCTTCGGGATGCTTGGTATGCGATACTACAGCAGCTGGCCCTAGTGCAAGTGGGAGATTGTTAGTCGTATGTATGCCCTAGAGGCCAGTATTGTACAGATGATGTATATTATATTGGATGCTTGGACATATATAGAGAGGACTTTCTTGCTCGATATGATAGTATGCTATCTGGTTGCTCTTTATCTTACCATGTATACTTGTCTCCTTATACTGACTTATAGTTACATGTTGGTAAAGCCCTTATGATATGTACCTGACTACCTGGACTATGATGTGGATCACACTAGTGGGGACATGGTAGTCCATAAGTACATCCTTCAAGGTCCCTAGTCGTGGGTGTATCGAGACGAGGCATCGATATACCAGTATAGACTAGCATATACGCTTCTCGACCCATGAGATGGGCGACGGATGATCCCATATCCATTGGTGTTTGACATCAAAGATGGTATACGGGTGCTCAGTGGAGACTGGGTACACTGGACGGACTCGCCGAGAACTCCCAGATGGTATTATACCTCACGTCATATGGCAGTTCTCTGGTGACACTTGTGCAGGTTAGTCTGTAGACCCAAGATCGTCATAGAGTCTTGTGTGATTCCCACTGTGCTTTGATTTCCACCTTACCACATCCATGAGGGCGTGCAAAACGGTGGTTTTTAGGTACAGTCTCGAGTCACATGGAGACAATGAGCGATAGGATGGGTTTCGTCTCTCCCGGTATTGGGGGTTGATGTTGCGCTGTGCTCGATTGGTCGTAATAGGGAAGTCCCTGGCCAGGGCCTATTTAGAGATTTACTGGTAAGTGTTACCAGTAGTTTCTCGACCCGTTATGAGCCTCACATCGGCACGACTTATCGGTTATTGGGGTCTGACGTTTACCACCCCTAGACTTGATATGCGACATATCTGACGGTGAGACCGGACTGTACGGGAAGTGTTACCGGCAGGCTTTTACAGGAGTTGGAGCGGGCTTGCTTGCTGATCTTCTGATCACTCAATACCCGGGTAGCCGTTACGTACAGCTAGTACCACTGACGGCTTGTGGGTGCTTGATGTGATCATCACCTACTGCCGGCGTATTGACGAGTCTTTAGAGTCCTACATGGAGCTTTTACTGGCTCAGGCAAAACGAAATAGGAGCGCATATGTGATATGTCCAAGACCGAGAACAATGCGTGTATGTGATACCATATTCTATTCTCGTGAATTTTTTTATCGGTCGGTTATATATGATATAGCCGGGTTATCGAATCAAGTGTTGATTCGATAAGTCGATACATTGGATGTTAGTTGGTTATATGTGATATGACCGGATTATTAAGTCAAGTGTTGATTTAATAATTTATTGTATAATTGTATATTTGATATACTAATTTACATTAACTAATACTTGTTCACTTTAGGTTTTTTCTCACATGTACACAACTTTAATATATATGTGACATATATTAAAATTATGTTTTCTTTTATTGTATCATGGTTGATGATACACATGACTTGGGTGTATGAGACTTACACCATGCTATTTATTTATGTTGGATTTTAATATTCAAAGTAATTACAAAATTAGTGGAGGATTAGCTAAATGCATGAAGCTTGTGGAAGCTTGTGGATGCATTGACTAATTCCACTAAATTTGTTTTTATTATGGATATTACTTAACCCAACCATAACTATTAGCCATGGTTATGTCTCTACAAGAGTTAGTATATGATACTCACTCACCATGGTTAGCTTTCTCACTTGATCATTATCCTCATCTCTTTCTTTTGTTCATCTTCTTATTCATTGTGAAAAAGAAAAAGCTTGCTAGGTTTTGATCCAAAGTGAGAAAGATTGTGAAAAATAAAATTCTAAAGAGAACCCACTTTCTATTTCTCCATCCTCTACTAGACTAGCACTTTATTTTAGGGTGTTTTCATTACTAATTCTCAAGTTAGTGAAGTAGAAGCTTGAGTTGGCATCCCCTCGACGTAGATCATCTTCGGCCTCGATGACTTCAAGCAAGAACACGTCTTTCGCCTCGTGAAACCATGCAAGGGTCCGGGAGAACCATGATCGCAGCGAAGGGACTTCAACAAGGAGCTAAAGAAGTGAAGGACCGATCTACAAAGGTTGTATTTCGTATTCACTTAGTCATAAACATAGTTTACTAGCATATGAAACCCTAATTTTCTAGCAACAATCTTGTTTAGGGTTATTCGGCACGGCTAAAATTTTAAACGGATATTGTTGACGCATTGTAGAACCTTATTAGTGTGCCTAGTAACCCTACACTTACCACGTCCAAGAGGGCATGCAAAACGGTGGCTTTTGGGTACAGTCCCGAATCACATAGAGGCAATGAGCTATAGGAGGGGTTTCGTCTCTCCCGGTATAGGGAGTTGATGTTGTGCTATATTCGATTGGCTATAACTGGAAGTCTCTGGACAGGGCTGATATGGAGATTTACTGGTAAGTGTTATCAGTAGTTTCTTGACCCGTTATGAGCCTTACATCGACACGACTTATCGGTTACTGGGGTCTGACGTTTACCACCCCTAGACTAGATATGCAACATATCAGACGAAGAGATCGGACTGTACGGGAGTGTTACTGATTGGATTTGCAGGAGAATGTACAGGCTTGCTTGTTGATCTTCTGATTGCTCAATACACGGGTGGCTGTTATGTTTAGCTGACCGCTTGCAGCTTGTGGGTGTTTGATATGATCATCACCTGCTGCCGGCGTATTGACGATTCTTTAGAGTCCTACACAGAGCTTTCCTGGCTTAGGCAAAACGGAGTAGGAGCACATATGTGATATGTGCGGGGCCGAGAATAATACGATATACGATACCGTATTCTATTCTCGCGTTATGATATATCGGCCGGGTATATTTGATATGGCCGGGTCATCGGATCAAGTGTTGATTCGATGAATTAGTACATGTTATATTAGTCGGTTATATGTAATATAGCCGGATTGTCGGATCAAGAGTTGATTCGATAATTTAATGTATAATTATATATGTGATATATTACATTACGTTAACTAATATAAGCTCGCTTTATTGATTCATTTTCTCACTGGATAATCCATTGATGTATATGCGATATATGTTAATTGTATTATTTTCTTTTGTTACAAAATATATTGTATATGTGATATATAATATTGTAAAATGTTAGGGTTACAAATGCAACATGGTTGTTAAATTTAAACAAAGTTAGGTTTTGGATTTGGGTTAGCTTTTGGGTTAGCTTTTTCATGAAGCTTCATGAAGCTTTCCTTTTTGTTTTCTAGCTGTTAGTTATATGTATGCCTTAGAGGTCATTACTGTACATACGTTGTATATTGTAATGGATGCTTGGATATATATAGGGAGGACTTTCTTGCTCGACATGATAGTATGCTATCTGGTTGTACTTTATCTTAACATGTACTCTGATTATCTCTATGTTACATGTTGATAAAGCCCTTAGGATATGTACTCGACTACTAGGACTATGATGAGATCATACTAGTGGGGCCACGGTAGTCGACGAGTACATCCTATAACTGTTCCTAGTCGAGGGTGTATCGAGATAGGGCATCAATACTCCATAGTAGACTAGCGTATGCGCTTCTTGACCCATATGATGGGCGATGGATGATCCCATATCCATTGGTGTTTGACATCAGAGAAGGTATACGGGTGCTCAGTGGAGACTGGGTACACTTTACGGACTCGCCGAGAACTCCCAGATGGTATTATGCCTAACGTCAGATGGCAGTTCTCTGGTGACACTGGTACAGGTTAGTCTGTAGACCCGAGATCGTCATAGAGTCTTGTGTGATTCCCACTATACTTTGATTTCCATCATACCACATCCAAGAGGGCGTGCAAAAAGGTGGCTTTTGGGTACAGTCCCGAATCATATGGAGGCAATGAGCGATAGGAGGGGTTTCGTCTCTCTCGGTATAGGGAGTTGATGTTGCGCTGTGTTCGATTGGCTATAACTGGAAATCCCTGGCCAGGGTTGCAGAGATTTACTGGTAAGTGTTATCAGTAGTTTCTCGAACTGTTATAGACCTCATATCGACACGACTTATCAAGCTACTGGGGTCTGACGTTTACCACCCCTAGGTGAGATATACGACATATCAGACGAAGAAACCGGACAGTACGGGAGTGTTACTGACAGGATTCACAGGAGAATGTATAGGCTTGCTTGTTGATCTTCTGCTCGCTCAATACCTGGGTGGATGTTACATTTAGCTGACCGCTTGCAGCTTGTGGGTGTTTGATATGATCATCACCTACTGCCGGCGTATTGATGATTCTTTAGAGTCCTACACAGAGGTTTCTTGGCTCAGGAAAAACGGAGTAGGAGCACATATATGATATGTGCGGGACCGAGAACAATACATGTATGTGATACCGTATTAGATTCTCGCGATATGAGATATCGGCCGGGTATATATGATATAGCCGGGTTATCGGATCAAGTGTTGATTCGATGAACTGATACAGATTATATTAGTCGGTTATTTGTGAAATAGCCGGATTATCGGATCAAGTGTTGATTCGATAATTTAATGTATAATTATATATTTGATATATTAAATTACATTAACTAATATAAGCTCACTAAAATATTCTTTTTCTCGCTCGGGTAATTCATTGATATATATGCGATATATGTTAATTGTATTATTTTATTTTGTTACAATAAATATTGTATATGTGATATATAATATTGTAACATGTTAGGGTTATTAATACAACATGATTAGTGGAGATTAAATATGATTAAGGTTTGATTTAGGTTAATTTTTCTAGAAGCTTTTTGTTTTGTTTTTGTAAAGATATTTTCTAAAGATATTTTGTTATGATATTTGTTAACCCAACTCAACCCTTGACCATGGTTCATTCTCTACATGGGTTAAGTTATCATACTTAACCCATGGTTGCATTTCTAATCTCACCACAATTCATTATTCATCACAAAGTAATGCATCACCTTCTTCCTCCTTGCATAGCTTTCTAGCTTTTTGCTTAGTAATGAAAATGAGTGAGATTAAGAAAATAAATGAGAGATAAAATCCTACTTCATCATCCTAATCTATCCTAGCCATTTAGATTAGGGCGTTCACTTCATTTGTGAGTGAGAGCTTATGTTAAAGAAACTTCAAGGTAGATCATCTTAGTTATCGAAGATTGGAAGCAAGTTTGCATCTTTCTTTTGTGGAGCCTCTCTAGACTCCGGATACTCGATGATCGCAGCGAAGGAACCTCAACACGGAGCTTTAGAAGTGAAGGACCGGACTACAAAGGTTGTAATCCCAAACTCTTAGATGTTAAAGTGTTTAACATGCTTTGTTTCGCCTAATCTCTAGTTTAAAGATCTTGGTTAGGGTTGTTCGGCACGTCTAAATTTTAAATTGGGCATGGTTGATACCTTGTAGATCCTTGTGAGAGTGCCTAGTAACCCTACACTAGCTTGATATTTTGTGAAGATATTTTGTTAACCCAACCCAAACACTTAACTCTAGTTTATTCTCTACATGAGTTAAGGCCTTCATTTATTAACTCATGGTTGTCATTTGTAACCATAACAATAATTCATTATTCATCACAAAAGCTTTCTTCTTCTTCTTCCTCCTTGAAAAATCTTTCTAGCTTTTTGTGAAGTGATGATTTAAAGTGAGAAATTGAAAACAAAAGAGAGCAAAATTCCTACTTCATCATCCTCATCTATTCTAGCCACTTAGATTAGGGTGTTCACTTCACTAATACTTGATTAGAGAAGTGAGAGCTTGACTTTGAGATTCTTCAAGGTAGATCATCTTCGAAAAGGAAGACTTAAAGCAAGCATGGATCATTCGACATGTGGAGTCTCTCTAGAGTCTGGAAGTTCATGGATCGTGCCGAAAGGGACTACTACTCGGAGCTTTTGAAGCGAAGGAACGGACTACAAAGGTTGTAATCCCTCTCTCTTAGATGTAAAGTTGTTTACATGCAAGTTAACCCTAATTCTCTAGTTAAGATCTTGGTTAGGGTTTGTTTGGCAGCCCAAAATTTTCAATATGGCATGTGTGATACCTTCCTAAACCTTGCTAAGGTGCTATGCTATCCCTACAAGCATAAGCTTCCCAATGGGTGACCAAAACCAACAATCAACACAAATCTTTCCAAGTCAAATATCTAAAACTTTACAAAAAGCTTTAAATGAAAGCATGGGTCACAAATGAAGCCAGCCATAGCATTAATGAAACAAGTGACTCACCCAAAAAAATTGACACCTCACCAAATGACTCACCCTTACAAAGATTTCGTCCATGAAGAAAAGGAATGAAAACTTGGCCAAAAAAGATACACTCACAATAACCAATAATTAAACATTAAAACTAATGTTTAATCGAGGGAAGAAAAACTGGCTACTTCAAAAGTAATCACGTAACGAATTACAGGATTACCCCACAACTGTATAAACATACCCGCATTTGTATTCTGACCGAATACGAATGCAACGAGACAAAAGTATTCCAACACAATATAATATTAGGATCCGGCTTAAACTAAAGCCAACTAGTATTATCTGTCCGAACCATGACACGTGCATAAACGCACGTGTATGTTCGAATCCTGCAATAAAATCATACGGCCTCTACACGTTTCGCCCGAACTTGGGAAACTGTCTGTGGGGGACTCTAATGACTCATCAATACGCTAGCTATGGATTTAACCACAAGCACGTCAGTAGCACTAGCTGTGCGTAACAGCTGCCGAGGTATTGAGCGAAAGGGAAGCCGATGAGCGAACTCATCCAGGAACCCTACTTAGCCTAACAGTGACAATATCCGTACAGTCCGGTCTGTTCGTCTAACAGTATCGCATATCGGGTCTAGGGGGTGGATAAAGTCAGACCCCTAATAACGTGATAATTCGTGTCGGTATGAAGCCCAACACCACTTGAGAAACTACTGATCCGAATCAGTAATTCTCGATTACCTTGGCCAAGGATTTCTGGTGATGGCTACCCGTGCACTGTGCGACATCAACCCCTAATACCGGGAGAGACGAATACCCGACGATCCGCTCACTGCCTCCATGTGGCTCGGGACTGTACCCAACTAAAACCTGTTTGCATGACTCCTTTTAGCCGTGGTAGGGTAGTAATCAAAGCACAGTGGGAACTCACACGAGACAAATGACGATCTCAGGTCGACAGACTAACCTCTACACATATCACCTTGCAACTTCTATCTAACAATAGGTATAATACCAACTAGCAGGTTCACGGCGAGTCCGTCCAGTGTACCCATGACCCAATGAGCATCTGTATACTATCTTAGGTGAACAAACTAACACCAATGGCTTGTGAGACCTGGCCACCGCCCATCGTCGGGGTCTCGATCAGCATACACTAGTCTACCCTGGAGTATCAATGCCTAGTCTCGAAACTCCCACGACTAGGGGCATTTAAGGATGCGCTTATAGACCACCAGCTCCCACGTATATGATCGCCATCATACTGCAGGCAGTCAAGCAAGAATCATATGGGCTCTATCAACATGTAATAGCGATGATAAAGACAAACCAGATAGCATACTATTATCTCAAGTAAGACTGTTCTACCGATATAGGTCCTCACTCAATCATCATGATCACGTGCTTGCGATCCAATAATTGACTTTGAGAGCACTATATCGAACAATCCCCCACTTGCACTTAAGGCTAATTATTGCGATGCCGCATACTCACAGCCCGTATAATACCGAACACCCAACTCGTCTACTAATCAGTTTCACAAAACTCGTTTGTAAAACTATTGCGTTCGAGAAATAGCCTCAGTGAGTGGATCCGCCCTGATGTTTCTTTCTATGTCTCTCTTTATCACAAGTTCGCAGAGAAAGTCATCTCCCGAATTGAGCAATACCTATATTAGAATATGTCTGGATATCTAATGGGACCTAATTCATAAATGAACTCGAAATCCAAACTTCTTAGACTGTATCGTCAACTGAATTTAATCAGTATCCTGCACCATGCCTCCCATAGTATCCGCTTGGACCACCTGTCCAAACTACCGCCCCTCGTCGGAGGAAAAACTATAATTCTGACAGTCACTCAGTCATCCAAGTCACCTTGGAAACCTGGAATGATAACCGTCTCCCAAAGGAGGCCGTCGTTATCAAATCCCTAGAACATTACTTATGTTCTAAAACTGCTTCCTAATGTTTCTCCATGATTGGATTAATATCATAACTTATTGCATCTAGTGCAAAAACAACATCTGGTGTGGTACTTGACATCTCATGATTGACTCAATTGCCTAAGCAAGTGATATGCCAATGATGCATACCCCTCACCCCTTTAATCTGTAAGACACCTTTAGAGAGGGTGACTCCATCACCTGCAGGTACACCACCATACCAAGAGTTGTCCATTCTAAATATCTTTAGAATACTATCTAAGTACCCATATTGGGACACTTCCTAAATCTAGATCTAAAACCATAGATCTAGTAACCAGAATGCCTGATATAATATCCATATCCTATATGGAGAAACCACTGTGTGACAACCACAATATAACCGATCGTAGTATAGGAATTTCACTTCCTACTATATGTCATCCAAATACCAGGACATCATACCCTGCTACCTTCTTAACATGTCCATCCTCTATTCTGATGAAGTCAAAGCCCATGACTGTCACATCAAAAATAGATGATCTATCTCCGCTATATTTTCTTTAGTCTATAAATAGACATAAGCTACTTGTCCACTATACTTCCACTGCTCCTACTGACCACAACAACTCTCTAGCAGAGTCATATACACTTGCACTTCTAAAGCTAGTTTAGAACGACGCTATACTCATCTTCCTGCCGGATCTCATAGTCTGGAACAACAGTAGTGTCAAGGCTGGGTAAACAAGAACCTCCCTGTCACCGTCCTTGAGGGTACCGGAGTACATTTCAGGTGCCTGGGGTTACCCACCATATCTGCGGAGTGGTTAATGGAATGTCAAACCTGATTGAATCTTTAGGTTCCATTAAATTTTCAGTAATCGTTTGCAGTTCTGGAATCACTTCCAGTTCTACCATACTCCTACTATAGTTTTCTGGGGGAAAATCCATTTTACTAAAACTGTGGCGAGTCAAGAACAATATCACTATTGATCTTCCAGATGGTAGAAAATCAACCCTCGTCATAGCCCGGATCAACCCACAAGCTGCCATTGTTAGTTGTATGTATGCCCTAGAGGCCAGTATTGTACAGATGATGTATATTATATTGGATGCTTGGACATATTTAGAGATGACTTTCTTGCTCGATATGATAGTATGCTATCTGGTTACTCTTTATCATAACATATACACTAGTCTCTTTATACTGTCTTATAGTTACTGTCACGACCCGAAAGTACGGAACATGACCGGCACTTAAACTACGAACGTCTCGAGGCGTACGTAATCTAAGTAAACCGAAAACGCAGAAATCCAAACCAAGAAAGATGTAGAGTGCAGGAAAAACCAACTTAAAGCAAGTAGTTTCAATAGCATAAGCCGAATTAGGCGGTTTTGAAAACATCAAAAATTTCCCGAAAATTTCGTCAGAGTCTCCTTTGTAAATACTGGCCCCCAAATGGGATACAACATGAATAGTATACGAAATAAATAAAAAGGCATCCCCAAGCGGGAGTTAGCTCTTCGTCAATCGACGGTCACAACCACACAAGCAATATAATATACAACGCCAAGGGCGAGGATCAAAATTCAAAAGGAAACTCAAAAACTACAAGAAAACCACAGAAATACAACGCGCGACTCTAAGGTCGAAAGAATAAACATCACTGGTCTCTATCTCAAATAAATACATGTTTGGTTAATGGAACTTCTAGATACAACAGAATAATAATATACAAGATATAAAATGGAGGTACGATACAAGTAAACCCACCTACTAGCAAATCACCCGAAGGAAACTATGCCCGCAAGCCGTAAAAAAACCTATACGGCAAACCTGCAAGAAACTAAGGCACAACGGGGGTGAGTTGCCAACTCATGAATAGAAAAATATCTACGCACAGAAATCGCATAAATAACGCAACCTGGGTCAATGATCATAATATATCCTCAAATATATGAATAACACGTAGCCTATAACAAGGCTAGGGTAAATATCTAACCCGAGTGTAATCTCATGTGCCTGTGTCAGTGCCTCAAGTAGCAATATATCATATGAATGAGGTATGAATGCATGAAAACAGAATACATGTAAATGAAGAACCGTTTTCATAATTTAGTGAGATTTCCTTTGTATTTTTAAAATGAGGTATCATAATGAAATCAGCATAAAACAGTGCCTAGCATCGGCACAAAACGTAATCCCAATATCTCGATATCTCTGTATCACAGTCTCTGTACCTCAATATCTCGAAATCTTAATGTCTCAATCACAATATCTAGGGCGCCGTCAGTCCAGACCGGCCCCTACCATCCATCTCAAGACCACGACGGTATCCTCCGGATATCCGACGCGTCGGGTAAAATCACCGGTAGGTAGTGCTCCCCTGCCAGGCTCACATCGTCATCATCACGCGCTTCTTGCCCCGGGGTACCTTACCGGGTCCACCATGTACCCGAAACGGTTCATCCGTCTCCTCGAATCGGGTCTCGAAATCCATCAGCAAACTCATGGTGGACGACTCATACATCATGGGAAAAACCGCACTTTTTATTTAAAAAGAGAGAAATCAGTTTATATAAGTTTTGCAGTTTTCCCCCCAAATCCAGAAAATTTCATGGAAATCCGAATCCAAATCATCAATAGCATGTAAAAACCATGAATATAGGCATAACAATGAATAACAGTATGCATGAAGTGACAAGTAATAACTACAATGTTAAGCTGGCATATAAGGCAGGCACACTAATATCATGTCAAATTACTAACAAGCTAAGTCAAGCAATAATATTTTCTAAGGTGTACGTGACATGGCAATTACCGATGAAGATGTGTGTGAGCCGGCAAGTAAGTGTACGTGGTACATACGCATCATCGGTAATGGTGCTGGTGTCCTAACAATATGATATCAACATTGCAATAAGAAATTATAACATAAGTATGCGATGCGAAGCGAACCACAATAATAAGCGGGAGCTGAATACTAGACGCAACTGTAACTAACCTGCATTAATCTAATATAAGTCCTACAAATGGTGCCTTTTGAAATAACACGAATCATGGGGTTTTGAAAATAGGGGCTATGGTGTTTTTATGAAAAGATACGTCTTTTGAAATATCCGTAGGATCCCTTGGGCTGTCTTTTAAAATACCCACGATTCGTTAGTTTTTGAAATAGGTAAGAATCGAATCTAATTTAACAACTAAACTAAACTAAAGGGCTAAGCTAACAAGCTGGACTACAGGTAAGGAAACCGTCTAACATCTGAGTCGATCCATATACATACCTGTATATATATTAGTCGGTGATCCCGCCTCAATAATATCATATCCGATACCATATCTACAATCAGCCATCCCAAGTTAAGAGTGCGGATCAATCATCAAGATATAGCTCGTACGTAAATCCGTCGTACGGCATCCCCAAATCTGGGTACGGGTCAATATCATATTCCTCACACCATTCCTCTGGTATCCTTTTTATTCAAGATCATAGTCTAGGGTACTGACCTATGTCTAGTACAATACTAATATCCTCAATATACTCATGATCTGACTACAGATCGACAATCTTGTACAAACCGATACCGTCAGCACATAGCATCATCAAGGGTATACATCGCCCGATACGGCCTAATATCAATATCCTAGCATATCATGCCTCATATCACGATCACATGTCGACCATTTTATTTATAACACTATTCACCCGTATCGCCGCCCCAAGATCCGCTATAACACCAGGGCGTACCTTAAGTACGAATCCTGCCATATCACCGATATCACAACCACAAAACAAATCTCATCGACTCAGCTCAATCCCAAGTATCATCCTCAAATCCGTATGTGAACACATAGTCCCATACCCATGTGATCACATAAGTATAAAGAATCCCATGAGCACATATAAATAGGAATGTATGCAAGTATGTAGGTGTGTATGTGTAGTGCAATACTACCCTAGGGTTCGCAACACTAAAATAATCCAACACACCACTATCCATCCTAAACATCGTTATTAATCCCAAATAACATATAATAAATTGTCGGTGTGTATACACATCCGTATACACCACCACGGACTGCGGGGGTGCTATACGCCATCCACCCGACTTCTCCCCGTAGATATAAATCTACTCACCTGGTCCTCGTTCGCCGGTGCCGACGTCGCCACGCGCTTGCTTGTCATCTCGAAGTCCACATGGGGTACCTACATATCATAACGCACCATACCGCATTAAAATCCGACTCATGACCAAAACGACGCACGAATCCCGCATAGGTCAAAACCTATAGTTGCTTTCGCAAATCGACCCAAAAACCCTCGACGTCGGCGTACAACGCCAAACCATCGAGAAAACTCCCAACACACTCATTTGTACAATTACAAGCACTAATTATAATATAAAATAGCTTAAAATTCACAAAAACCCCAATTTCACTTAAAAAGTCATTTTTCCGAAAATCTAGCAAGAACAAATCACCGTTTTAGTACAAAACTCGATGTATAAACGAACCTAGCATCCACAATATTCACTAAATATCATAACAAAGTCATATAAACCATTCCTATAATTTATTCTCATCAATTTGCATAAATTCCAAAATCCTAGTTTGCAAAAATATCAATTTTTAACACCTTTTAAAGCAAAATTCACAATTCAACAATTAAGCATGGTTTTCCATAACCTAAGATATTAAACCACTCATAATAATGTTAATGATGTCATAAAAACATAATTACATTTTTAACCCAATTATTTAACCAATTTTAAATAGCTAGTTAGCAAATTAGCGTAATTATCATAATTTTTAAACTAACAATTAACAACTAGCTACTAACTTTGTTTTAACAAGCCATAAGAGCCTAATACATTACACAACCATACACCAATTTCACAAAACCCTAACTTGCATTCAAACCCTTTCTTGAATTTTATAACTAACAAAATCCAACCCAAACTATACATGAAACACTAAATTAGCACTAATTTGAAGCCCAAAAAGCAAGTTAAACTCTTAGATTTGGTTTGTATAAAACACTAGATAGCAAAATAGAATAATTAACTTAATAATGGTGTGCTAAAAATCCTAGTTTAACTCAAACCATTCTCTTGAAGATCCTAGATGAAAATAGCACCAATATTAACACTAAAACAACTTATTTAAAGAAATCTAACCATAAGAATTTAAATGGGTAAGAATTATACCTCTAGATCTAGAGATCTAGCAAGAAATTTTGACTTCAAAGATGGCCTCCTAGCATCCAAAATCCATGCAAGAAAGGTTAAGAAGAATGGATGAAGGATGGGCTTGAAATTGTGAAGTTTAAATGGAATTTTGATGAGTTTAGAAGAAAAATGAGAGGGGAAATTTTAGGGCTGTTTATTGCAGGAATTTCGGCTGAGGAGGGAGTGGGGAGAGGTGTGGGGGAGTTGTGGAAAAGAATCCAAGTCGAAGCCCCTCCCAAATTACCATAATACCCCCACTTACTTTACTATATATAAAAACCTTATTTTAACCCATTTCTCACATGATTTAAGGTCAAAAAGAGGGAAATAAAATTCTTGGGCTGCTACAATAATGTGGGGCCGGCCAAGGGGAGTGAGGGTGAGTGTGAGAGACTTTACAAAAAAATTCTATGCAAAAAGACCCCCCACAATACCATATTTGCAAGTTTTAGTTCAAAATAACTATATTTTTGTTTTCCATAAAATAAATCAATTAAAACTTGAAATAAAATACTAAAAAATTATATTACAACTAGATTTTAATTAACATGATTTTAAAGATTAAAATTAGCCTATTTAAATTTGTATTTATCGCTAATTTAATGTATTTTCTTACCGGCTTAAAATAATATTAAAATAATTAATTTCGGAAAAATTTTCAGAAAATTTGAAATTTCAGCAGTGGCTCAATAAACACCAAATACTAGCAATTACATAGCTAGAATATTTATATTTAATTTTATAATAAAGATATTTGCATTTTGACTTTTTACAGAAAACCCCCTTATTTTACCGTTTTTTCGAAATTTCACCGAAACGATTTTCAAAACGTTACAATCTTCCCCCCTTAAAGAAATTCGGTCCCCAAATTTAAATTAAAACTTCCCTCAAATACTAAAATATTTCAGCCAAAACCATCAAATCACCGGGGCTCCGAAATCATAAATACATAAAACAAATCGTAGCGCAACGCATGCGCATGAAAAATGAGCATATAACTCAAATCAGAACTCCGTCAAGCATCCCGCAATCATCGGAGTCATGGGGAAGACATCAATACCAAATCCAAAGCAAAACCAATATGATATAACTCGAAACTATACATGTAAAATATATTCAGGTACTGTCCTCTGACTAGTCCTGCTCAGTACGAAAACACATAGCAATATCATAAAAACGTACTGCTCTATAAGAAAAATCAATCCCCAAAATAAGCGTATGAATACTACGTGCGTCTTGTGCGCACGGAAATCAAAATCCAAATATGTGCCATACATATGCACAGAAACAACATCTAAGTGCATCGGGTGTGCACGAAACATCTGTCATAGGCAACATGTGTGCCTGACAGCAAAATCAGGTGCATCTGACATGCACGAAAAATCTTGATTTAGTGCATCTGGTGTGCACCAAAATCACACTTCAAAACATGTGCCCAACATGCGCGAAAATCCAAATCAGGTGCATCCATCGTGCACGAAATCATGAAATCTAATATCAAGTGCCGAACATGCGCAAAATCAAATCAGGTGCACAAGGTGCACAAAACAAATATCGAACATCACCATCGAAATCAAAGTCCAGGGCATCTAAATGCACAACATACGTAACACTGCACTGCAAGCATATATGAACTATACCGCGTGCAAAAACCAAATCGTGTGCGTATATACGCACAAAATCAACTCTAATGTCTAAAACCGTAAAATCGCAAACATGTGAAACCAAGCACGAAAACGATATCAAGTGCAACACTGTGCAAAGATCGTAAATTCTCAATCATCAAAATCAAATCATGCGAATCAATCACCCAAAACATCGAAATCAATAATGGCGGAATAGTACCGCTCAAGTGCATCCTCTAAGAATCTCGGACCAACTGTCGCGGTCACTAGTGGGACGTCTCGTCGATGATCATGAACTCTGGCCTGCTGGTGTGCGTAACACGACCACTCCTGGGTCCAAGTCTTCTCGTAATTTGTCCCAGAAAGGTCCTGTCGAGGTCTCTCCCAAATCTCGCCTCTGCCGAACTGTCCGAAAGTCATCGTTCCTTACTAGATCTGTTCTCGTTCCAGAACGGCTGCATACTCATCACGACTCCTTCTGAAAGGTAAATCCAAGTACTATGCCTCGGCATGCGCATCGCATCTCTGATGTCGGCGTAGTGGAACGTCATCTCATCTAGATCTGGTACGAACCTCTTACTTCACTTTCCTCTAATGTCGTCTTCTTTGGACTTGTCTCGTCGCGGCTGCATGGACTGAGCTCCAACGGCTATCCTCGTATCTGGAGTCTCCCAAGAAATGCATCTCACCACCTAGCATCCGAATTAAGTCGAGCCATCCGATCGAGTCGTCAAAACCTCATAATCCCCCAAGAGCTCAACATCTTGGGCACAGTTTAATAGCATCGAGTACATACCACAGCATCGGTGGTCCAGCCGTAGAAGGGCAAACCCAAGCCTCACTAATGGCGCCGTAGAACTTCCGCAAACCCGAAGGTTCAAAGGCTTTCACACGGTCATTAAGTCGAGTTAGGGTTTCATTCTTCTAGAGGGACCATAGAATTGCCTGTATGTCTTTCCGACTACTTTAAACTTGGAATAATAGGTTTCTGACATTCGATCGTCTCTGTCGACTCCCAACGTCTCCGTGTGAAGTCGTCTCTAGCTGGAATCAATCTATCTGATGACCTCGCATCAGGGTAGGCGAACGATCCACATGTCCTAGTCATTCATCCTCGATGACTAGCGACCTTCTATCATCTCTTAGTACAACTCGTTCTGCACTAACGCCAGCATCTGGGGCAATATCTCGTCGTTCGCAGCAATAACTGGCTCGCTCGTCTGCACGCTGAAGAGTGCCTCGACCATCATGAATAAGCAACACACCAACGGTCATCAAAATCTGGCTGGCCTCTGTCAGTGGCCCAATCCTCTGATACTGATCGGCACGTCCGAGAAATCTCATAAAGGCGATCCGCCAAACGCTCGTGGCGCGGAAACACAGTAAAAAGACACATCTCCGCAATCGAGTGTCGCCGGAATTTCGCCCTGGTCAGTCCTCGTTCGTGACGAGCTCGTGCTGACCGCAACTCTAGCCGTAGCTCTCCCTGCCCGTAATCGTGGCAGCAAAACCATAACTGGTACTGATGAGGCTAGATCGGAATGAATATAATACTGAGCAAAAAAATGTACATCCTAAGGCTTCTTAAGTGGAGTAGCGTATCGTAAATATGCCGCGGAACATACCCACAGTACGTCACTCTACTTTAGTCACCTATTCCATCAACCAAGGGTCATCCTACGCTCCGAAGGTAAAACCTAACGCTCTGATACCAACTTTGTCACGACCCGAAAGTACGGAACAAGACCGGCACTTAAACTACGAACGTCTCGAGGCGTACGTAATCTAAGTAAACCGAAAACCCAGAAATCCAAACCAAGAAAGATGTAGAGTGCAGGAAAAACCAACTTAAAGCAAGTAGTTTCAATAGCATAAGCCGAATTAGGCGGTTTTGAAAACATCAAAAATTTCCCGAAAATTTCGGCAGAGTCTCCTTTGTAAATACTGGCCCCCAAATGGGATACAACATGAATAGTATACGAAATAAATAAAAAGGCATCCCCAAGCGGGAGTTAGCTCTTCGTCAATCGACGGTCACAACCACACAAGCAATATAATATACAACGCCAAGGGCGAGGATCAAAATTCAAAAGGAAACTCAAAAACTACAAGAAAACCACAGAAATACAACGCGCGACTTTAAGGTCGAAAGAATAAATATCACTGGTCTCTATCTCAAATAAATACATGTTTGGTTGATGGAACTTCTAGATACAACAGAATAATAATATACAAGATATAAAATGGAGGTACGATACAAGTAAACCCACCTACTAGCAAATCACCCGAAGGAAACTATGCCCGCAAGCCGTAAAAAAACCTATACGGCAAACCTGCAAGAAACTAAGGCACAACGGGGGTGAGTTGCCAACTCGTGAATAGAAAAATATCTACGCACAGAAATCGCATAAATAACGCAACCTAGGTCAATGATCATAATATATCCTCAAATATATGAATAACACGTAGCCTATAACAAGGCTAGGGTAAATATCTAACCCGAGTGTAATCTCATGTGCCCGTGTCAGTGCCTCAAGTAGCAATATATCATATGAATGAGGTATGAATGCATGAAAACAGAATACATGTAAATGAAGAACCGTTTTCATAATTTAGTGAGATTTCCTTTGTATTTTTAAAATGAGGTATCATAATGAAATCAGCATAAAACAGTGCCTAGCATCGGCACAAAACGTAATCCCAATATCTCGATATCTCTGTATCACAGTCTCTGTACCTCAATATCTCGAAATCTTAATGTCTCAATCACAATATCTAGGGCGCCGTCAGTCCAGACCGGCCCCTACCATCCATCTCAAGACCACGACGGTATCCTCCGGATATCCGACGCGTCGGGTAAAATCACCGGTAGGTAGTGCTCCCCTGCCAGGCTCACATCGTCATCATCACGCGCTTCTTGCCCCGGGGTACCTTACCGGGTCCACCATGTACCCGAAACGGTTCATCCGTCTCCTCGAATCGGGTCTCGAAATCCATCAGCAAACTCATGGTGGACGACTCATACATCATGGGAAAAACCGCACTTTTTATTTAAAAAGAGAGAAATCAGTTTATATAAGTTTTGCAGTTTTCCCCCCAAATCCAGAAAATTTCATGGAAATCCGAATCCAAATCATCAATAGCATGTAAAAACCATGAATATAGGCATAACAATGAATAACAGTATGCATGAAGTGACAAGTAATAACTACAATGTTAAGCTGGCATATAAGGCAGGCACACTAATATCATGTCAAATTACTAACAAGCTAAGTCAAGCAATAATATTTTCTAAGGTGTACGTGACATGGCAATTACCGATGAAGATGTGTGTGAGCCGGCAAGTAAGTATACGTGGTACATACGCATCATCGGTAATGGTGCTGGTGTCCTAACAATATGATATCAACATTGCAATAAGAAATTATAACATAAGTATGCGATGCGAAGAGAACCACAATAATAAGCGGGAGCTGAATACTAGACGCAACTGTAACTAACCTGCATTAATCTAATATAAGTCCTACAAATGGTGCCTTTTGAAATAACACGAATCATGGGGTTTTGAAAATAGGGGCTACGGTGTTTTTATGAAAAGATACGTCTTTTGAAATATCCGTAGGATCCCTTGGGCTGTCTTTTAAAATACCCACGATTCGTTAGTTTTTGAAATAGGTAAGAATCGAATCTAATTTAACAACTAAACTAAACTAAAGGGCTAAGCTAACAAGCTGGACTACAGGTAAGGAAACCGTCTAACATCTGAGTCGATCCATATACATACCTGTATATATATTAGTCGGTGATCCCGCCTCAATAATATCATATCCGATACCATATCTACAATCACCCATCCCAAGTTAAGAGTGCGGATCAATCATCAAGATATAGCTCGTACGTAAATCCGTCGTACGGCATCCCCAAATCTGGGTACGGGTCAATATCATATTCCTCACACCATTCCTCTGGTATCCTTTTTATTCAAGATCATAGTCTAGGGTACTGACCTATGTCTAGTACAATACTAATATCCTCAATACACTCATGATCTGACTACAGATCGACAATCTCGTACAAACCGATACCGTCAGCACATAGCATCATCAAGGGTATACATCGCCCGATACGGCCTAATATCAATATCCTAGCATATCATGCCTCATATCACGATCACATGTCGACCATTTTATTTATAACACTATTCACCCGTATCGCCGCCCCAAGATCCGCTATAACACCAGGGCGTACCTTAAGTACGAATCCTGCCATATCACCGATATCACAACCACAAAACAAATCTCATCGACTCAGCTCAATCCCAAGTATCATCCTCAAATCCGTATGTGAACACATAGTCCCATACCCATGTGATCACATAAGTATAAAGAATCCCATGAGCACATATAAATAGGAATGTATGCAAGTATGTAGGTGTGTATGTGTAGTGCAATACTACCCTAGGGTTCGCAACACTAAAATAATCCAACACACCAATATCCATCCTAAACATCGTTATTAATCCCAAATAACATATAATAAATTGTCGGTGTGTATACACATCCGTATACACCACCACGGACTGCGGGGGTGCTATACGCCATCCACCCGACTTCTCCCCGTAGATATAAATCTACTCACCTGGTCCTCGTTCGCCGGTGCCGACGTCGTCACGCGCTTGCTTGTCGTCTCGAAGTCCACATGGGGTACCTACATATCATAACGCACCATACCGCATTAAAATCCGACTCATGACCAAAACGACGCACAAATCCCGCATAGGTCAAAACCTATGGTTGCTTTCGCAAATCGACCCAAAAACCCTCGACGTCGGCGTACCATAAACTTTTCCCATAATTTTCAAAGTACAAGCACTAATTATAATATAAAATAGCTTAAAATTCACAAAAACCCCAATTTCACTTAAAAAGTCATTTTTCGGAAAATCTAGCAAGCACAACTCACCGTTTTAGTACAAAACTCGATGTATAAAGGAACCTAGCATCCACAATATTCACTAAATATCATAACAAAGTCATATAAACCATTCCTATAATTTATTCTCATCAATTTGCATAAATTCCAAAATCCTAGTTTGCAAAAATATCAATTTTTAACACTTTTTAAAGCAAAATTCACAATTCAACAATTAAGCATGGTTTTCCATAACCTAAGATATTAAACCACTCATAATAATGTTAATGATGTCATAAAAACATAATTACATTTTTAACCCAATTATTTAACCAATTTTAAATAGCTAGTTAGCAAATTAGCGTAATTATCATAATTTTTAAACTAACAATTAATAACTAGCTACTAACTTTGTTTTAACAAGCCATAAGAGCCTAATACATTACACAACCATACACCAATTTCACAAAACCCTAACTTGCATTCAAACCCTTTCTTGAATTTTATAACTAACAAAATCCAACCCAAACTATACATGAAACACTAAATTAGCACTAATTTGAAGCCCAAAAAGCAAGTAACACTCTTAGATTTGGTTTGTATAAAACACTAGATAGAAAAATAGAATTATTAACTTAATAATGGTGTGCTAAAAATCCTAGTTTAACTCAAACCATTCTCTTGAAGATCCTAGATGAAAATAGCACCAATATTAACACTAAAACAACTTATTTAAAGAAATCTAACCATAAGAATTTAAATGGGTAAGAATTATACCTCTAGATCTAGAGATCTAGCAAGAAATTTTGACTTCAAAGATGGCCTCCTAGCATCCAAAATCCATGCAAGAAAGGTTAAGAAGAATGGATGAAGGATGGGCTTGAAATTGTGAAGTTTAAATGGAATTTTGATGAGTTTAGAAGAAAAATGAGAGGGGAAATTTTAGGGCTGTTTATTGCAGGAATTTCGGCTGAGGAGGGAGTGGGGAGAGGTGTGGGGGAGTTGTGGAAAAGAATCCAAGCCGAAGCCTCTCCCAAATTACCATAATACCCCCACCTACTTTACTATATATAAAAACCTTATTTTAACCCATTTCTCACATGATTTAAGGTCAAAAAGAGGGAAATAAAATTCTTGGGCTGCTACAATAATGTGGGGCCGGCCAAGGGGAGTGAGGGTGAGTGTGAGAGACTTTACAAAAAAATTCTATGCAAAAAGACCCCCCACAATACCATATTTGCAAGTTTTAGTTCAAAATAACTATATTTTTGTTTTCCATAAAATAAATCAATTAAAACTTGAAATAAAATACTAAAAAATTATATTACAACTAGATTTTAATTAACATGATTTTAAAGATTAAAATTAGCCCATTTAAATTTGTATTTATCGCTAATTTAATGTATTTTCTTACCGGCTTAAAATAATATTAAAATAATTAATTTCGGAAAAATTTTCAGAAAATTTGAAATTTCAGCAGTGGCTCAATAAACACCAAATACTAGCAATTACATAGCTAGAATATTTATATTTAATTTTATAATAAAGATATTTGCATTTTGACTTTTTACAGAAAACCCCCTTATTTTACCGTTTTTTCGAAATTTCACCGAAACGATTTTCAAAACGTTACAGTTACATGTTGGTAAAGCCCTTAGGATATGTACTTGACTACCTGGACTATGATGCAGATCATATTAGTGGGGACATGGTAGTCCATAAGTACATCCTTCAAGGTCCCTAGTCGTGGGTGTATCGAGACGGGGCATCGATATACCAGTGTAGACTAGCGTATACGCTTCTTGACCCATGTGATGGGCGATGGATGATCCCATATCCATTGGTGTTTGACATCAGAGATGGTATACGGGTGCTCAGTGGAGACTGAGTACACTGGACGGACTCGCCGAGAACTCCCAGATGGTATTATACCTCACGTCAGATGGCAGTTCTCAGGTGACACTTGTACAGGTTAGTCTGTAGACCCGAGATCGTCATAGAGTCTTGTGTGATTCCCACTGTGCTTTGATCTCCACCTTACCACGTCCATGAGGGCGTGCAAAACGGTGGTCTTTGGGCACAGTCCCGAGTCACATGGAGGAAATGAGCGATAGGAGGGGTTTCGTCTCTCCCGGTATTGGGGGTTGATGTTGCGCAGTGCTCGATTGGCCGTAGCAGGGAAGTCCCTGGCCAGGGCTGATCAGAGATTTGCTGGTATGTGTTACCAGTAGTTTCTCGACCCGTTATGAGCCTCACATCGGCACGACTTATCGGGTTATTGGGGTCTGACGTTTACCACCCCTAGACTTGATATGCGACATATCAGACGAAGAGACCGGACTGTATGGTAAGTGTTACTGGTTGGATTCACAGAAGTGTGAGCGGGCTAGCTCGTCGATCTTCTGATCGCTCAATACTCGGGTGGCCGTTACGTTTAGCAGACCGCTTGCGGCTTGTGGGTGCTTGATATGATCATCATCTGCTACCGGCGTATTGACGAGTCTTTAGAGCCCTACACAGAGGTTTCCTGGCTCAAGCGAAACGAAATAGGAGCGCATATGAGATATGTTCAGGACCGAGAATAATGCGTGTATGTGATACCGCATTTCATTCTCGCGATATATGTTTCGATTGGTGATATTCGATATGACCTAGTTATCGAATCATAGATTCGATAAATCGATACATTGGATTCTAGTCAGTTATGTGCGACATGACCGGATCATTGAATCAAATGTTGATTTAATGATTTAATGTATAATTATATATTTGATATATTACTTTGCATTAACTAGTATTGGTTCACTTTAAATGGATATTCTCACTTGATGTGCAAATTGTATATGTGATATATTTTTGTGCACATGTTTGTATCATGTTTGATGATGCATGCTCATTTGGTTAAGTGTATAGAATTAAACTTAGGTTAAGAAAGTGATTAGGGTTTTTATTTATCCATTCTTTTATTTATTCATTTTTGGAAAAAGAATGGGATAAGAATACAAAATGGTTGCTTTCATTCTTGAACATTGTTGAAGCTTCATAAAGCTTTGACTTTGTGACCATTTTGTCTTCACACTAAACCCTAACCATTCTTCTAACCTTAGTTAACTCTCTACACTTAACTATGGTTCTCTTTATGATAAGTATTGATTTAATTTTATTTTATCTCAACACTTATCATATTCTTTCTTCTTCTTCATCTTCATCTTCAAGGAGAAAGCTTGATGCCATCAATGGCAACTTGATTTCTAAAGTGAACCCACCTCCTATTTCTTCACCCTCTACCTCTTGCCAAGTTGTTTTGGGTGTTTTCTTCACAAGTTTCACAACTTTGTGAAGTCGGAGCTTGAACTTGTGATGCCTCGACGTAGATCGTCTTTGACACGAAGCCGACGACCTATTCCGCTCGCTTTCCCGATGAAACCGATGAACGAGTCTAAGATTGGAAAGGGACAGCGAGAGGAGCACTACGTGGAGCTAAGGAAGTGGATATCCGGATCTACAAAGGTTGTAGAATCTAACTTTTAGTTAAGTAGTTAACTAGATTATCTTTTCGCCTAAACATCTAGTCTAAGATCCGTAGTCTAGGGTTTCTCAGCACCATTTTTTAAAATTGGCATGTTCGATGCCTTGTGAGACCTCACTTGAGTGCCTAGGAACCTTTCACTGGTATCAGAGCCTAGCTAGAAGCTTAGGCGAAGTCTAGACGCGATTTGAAGCCCGAACGAACCCGAAACCCTAAACCAAACATGCTCTCTGTACATTTTCTAAAATCTGGGATTTTTCAATATTAAAAATGCTTAAAAAATTCAGCAGGGAATTCTAAGAATTACGATGCAAATTTCATCCAATGAACAGTAATAAGCGCGGCGGAACCGCGGTCTAAGCCAGATTAGGCGGCGGTTCCGCGGCGGCTTGATGACGTCATCCCTCCTCCAATGCACAGTAATTCATAGTTTCTGCAGCTGAGCTTTATGAGTATTTTTTAATAATTATTCCAGAGTTTAATTTTCTGGGCTGTTTTAGATCTTCGGTGTTTCGACCGGATTATCAAATTTCGTCTTTTGTGTATTTCCGGATAATTTTTAGAATATGTTAAAAGGTTCGACCGGATATAAATACCCAATTTTTCCCCTGTCGGGAAATTTCCAAGTGTTGGATTTTTCCGTAGTTTAACGACGTTCTAAGTAGTGCAAGTAACGCGATGGACCCTCTAGAAGACAACAAACCTTAACTCGATTATGTGACCGTCTTGAACTGCCCTTTGAACCTTCGGGTTTGGGGCAGTACGGCGTGCCACATGTGAGGCGTTGGCTTGACCCTTCTACGGCTGGACCGTTGGTACTGAGGCACGAACTGAATGTTGTTAGGCTTATTTCATGTGTTGAGCTGTACCGGAAAACTTAGGTATTCGAATGTTCGATCGGAATGTTTAACATTTTCTGTTTATCTGGAATGTGATACAATAATTGGAATTCACAAGTAGTTATGAGATAACTGAATGAATGTTATAAATCTAACCGTTTAGTCTCACTTGATGTTGAAAAGAGTTTTCGATAATGGGACTAAAATGCGGGGTTTATAACTGTAAAGCATATGATGTCTAAAGAGGTTGCGGATTCCAATTGTTGTAGTTTTACACTTTCTTTTCTATGACCGTAAGTGTAGTATGTTCATATCGCCGGTTTCGTTGCTATACGTCAACGACAATTGGGGTATGCATACTTACTTACGTTGATGGCATGTGATGTTATGTGTTGCTGGATATGTTATATTGGATCGTCGTGTTCGAATAGCCGGGGGTTTTTATGTGAGATGAGTGTTTTTCATTTTCATTCATGTAAAAACTTGTATGTAATATTCTTTTATTTGGGGCACTTCCAGGTAGCGGAAGTTGTCACCTTTTGTATATTATTTACTTTTCCGCATTAGGATAGACCCAAGGAGGGGAGCACAAGTAACCGGGTTCTGGGGTCCAGTGGGAGACCAACTCGAGGAGTCGAGTCCGGGTCTCCTAACCCTAGAATTGGCAGGGTTGCTTGCCGCTCTCGTAGGGGTCTAGGGGTGTGGGATTGGCTATTCATTACGACCGTGGAATCCGTGTTTTATACTGGCTCGTATTGAAAATACGGACGTCCTAGTATATCCAATATTTCATATGTTTATTCTGCTGCGATATCTGTGTTGTGACTCTGTGATGGATATAGTATATAGTATATATGATATATTACATAGACGTTACTTATGTTTTACACCCGCGCTAGCCCTGCCCTGCTCTGTCGTTAGTTACCTAACCTAACGGTGCACGAGGGGACATCGAGACGAATGCGGATGGCATAAGTGTACGTCATATCTATCTGTGATGTTTAGGTATTTAAATGATGGGACTTCATTAATGTGATTAATGAAAGATAAGAAACCTAAGATGTTGTAGAATTAAATTTTAAATAAAACAGGTAGCTACAGTTCTTGCTATGCATAGCGGTATATATGATATACCCTGCACCTTATTCGATGAGGAAAGGACCGAGATCCCTTCACCAGGAGTGACTCCTTTAGCAATAACTGGCAGATGCTACACACTCGGTTTGTTTTTTGATTGCTTTTATAGTTTCTGCTTTGCACAGTGATATATATGATATATCCCGCACCTCATTCGACGAGGAAAGGGCCGACGATCCCTTCACCGGAAGTGACCCCTTTAGCAAAACTGGAAAAACCTCAAAATCACTCCATTTCAAAACTTCATTTGATTCTACAACGATATCGAGTTCATTACGCAATAGGTTTTCAGAAAAACCTGACGTAGCCCTCCGTCATTTCAGATAAAGACTATTTAGTATTCGTGCTGCGTTTGTTGACTTCTGTCAAGGCGTAGTGTGCGGTAGCTAACTAGTAATTATCTGCAAAGCATGTGATGTGATTGGATTAGGGTAGTCGTACGACCTTGTTGACCTCTGTCAAGGGTCGTGCGGGTGGGTTTGATTCAATCAAGAAATGACGGGTTGAACTTGACTAGTGCACTATGATTTGTTGACCTCTGTCAAGGTCATGGCACACTAGGGGCAAAATATTATCGGGAATTTCAAGTGTTGAAATGTGCAATGAGATTGCATACCTTCTATGAGATAGTTGGATCCCGATACCCGCTGCGAGTAAGAGTTACTCCTGGGAGAGTTTTACACATTACAATTATCCGATCAAGTAGGTGTCTAGAAAGGTGTTAACGAGGTTACGCCTCTGGGAAAATTAGGTTTACATTAATTAGGTTCGTGCGAAAGCACGGGGGACCTCCCTCAAAGTACCGACACTGGCCTGGCTGAAAGATTGGCGAACTTGTAGTGTGTAATTAATCCCGGCTAGTCTTTCCTTTTAGGGTTTGAAGGAAGATTTGATAAAAAGCAGTGGGAGCCATCCTGATTAGATAAGATAATAACCAATCTGATCTTGCACGAGCATACGCTAAAGTGTTTTCTTCTCTCTCTCTCCAGGTAGCGACCATTTCATGCCCTAATAAAGATAATAATATGGATGTATTTACCGAACCCGCATGTTATTCTGTGCTGGGGAACGTTGGTTCCGTTCATTCTTATAAGAGTTATAGGAATGAACAGGATATAGGGGAATACCAGGATTCCCATGCCACCCGAATGAAGAAAGTACATGCTGATGCATTTTCTTCGGGTGTGTTCGTTACTGAGAACTGTTTCTCCATTTGCTCTACGTCCTGGGTATTGGATACCGGGTCAGGATCCCATATATGTAATCAGTTACATGGGCTTAAGAAAGGTAGAGAACTTGGAGAAGGTGATAAAGACATTAGAGTTGGAAATGGTGCAATTGTTGCAGCTAAGACTGTCGGGGAATATCACCTTGTATTACCAACTGGTAATACATTGGTTCTGAACGAATGCTATTACATGCCGAACCTGATATGCAACATTATATCAGTTTCTTTATTAAGTAAAGAGGGATATAATTTTGTATTACAGGACAATGTTATGAACATTTTCCATAACCAAAAGTTGGTTGGATCAGGCACGTTATGCAATGGAATTTATGTTCTAAATCAATCAACAGTTCTGAGCATAACAAACACACACAAGAGGAAGAGTTCTGAACTCAATGAATCCTTCTTGTGGCATTGTAGACTGGGTCACATCAATGCGACATGACTGGCTAAGTTGCATAAGGATGGGTATTTGAAACCATTCGAATTTTCATCTTATGACACTTGCCAGTCATGTCTCAAAGGCAAGATGACCAAAACTCCGTTTACGGGACACGGAGATAGAGTTACCGAACTCTTGGGACTAATACATAGTGATGTATGCGGTCCCATGTCTACACATGCCAGGGATGGTTCTTCGTACTTCATTACATTCACTGACGATCTCTCAAGATACGGACATGTGTACTTGATAAGACACAAGTCTGAAGCTTTTGAGAAATTTAGAGAATATAAACAAGAAGTCGAGAAACAAACCGGAAAAAGTATTAAAATCCTTCGATCTGATCGAGGAGGTGAATACTTGAGCAATGAATTCCTGGACTTCCTAAAAGAGAATGGGATTCTCTCTCAGCTTACTCCTCCTTATACACCACAGCACAACGGTGTATCGGAGCGGAGGAATCGCACCCTATTAGATATGGTACGCTCTATGATGAGTACAGCTGAGTTACCTATTTCCTTCTGGGGGTATGCGCTTGAGACAGCGGCATACCTATTGAATCAAGTTCCAACTAAATCTGTACCTACCACACCATATGAGATATGGACTGGGAAGAGACCATATCTTAAACGAGTTAAGATATGGGGTTGTCTGGCCTATGTCAAAAGGCAAAATCCAGACAAACTCGAGGCACGGTCAGTTCTATGTAAGTTTGTGGGATATCCTAAACATTCAAATGGATATCTCTTCTACCACAGTGAACAACAAAAGGTGTTTATTGCTCAACATGCCACCTTTTTAGAAAATGAATTTCTTGCAAAAGAGATTAGTGGCTCTGAGGTAGAACTGGAAGAAGTTCCAGAAACACAAACTATAACTGAAGATTTAGTGGAACCAGAAGATTCGGTAGTACCCGACGAACCTCAGCCTCTCCGCCGATCTGGTAGGGTTTCTCGTCCACCTGAGAGATACTACGGTTTTCTCATTGATGGTGGAAGCGAGGATTGCATCATGGAGGATGATGACTCAACTAGCTTCGAGCAGGCCATCACGAGTGGGGACTCAGTGAAATGGCTGGATGCTATGCGGTCCGACATGGAATCCATGTACACCAACAAAGTATGGACTTTGGAAGTTGCTCCTGAAGGGGTAAAACCCATTGGGAGCAAGTGGATCTTCAAGAAGAAACTTGGTGTAGATGGGAAAGTGGAGACTTTCAAAGCTAGACTTGTAGCAAAGGGTTTTCGTCAAAGACCAGGTGTGGACTATGACGAGACCTTTTCTCCAGTGGCTATGCTTAAATCCATCCGGATCATGCTTGCCATCGCTGCATATCATGATTACGAAATCTGGCAAATGGATGTTAAGACCGCCTTTCTAAATGGTGATTTAGAAGAGTGCGTGTACATGACTCAGCCAGAGGGCTTCGTAGATAGTGGGAGCAGCGGCAAGGTGTGCAAACTGCTTAAATCCATTTATGTATTAAAGCAAGCATCGCGGAGTTGGAACATCTTCTTTGCTGTCATTATCAAAGAGTTTGATTTCATCAAAAACCCAGATGAACCTTGTATTTACAAGAAGGTGGCAGGGAGTAAGGTTGTCTTCCTCGTATTGTACGTGGACGACATACTCTTGATAGAAAATGATATTCCTATGCTGCAATCGGTCAAGCTCTTCTTGTCACAATGATTCTCAATGAAAGATCTTGGTGATGCCTCCTGCATATTAGGAATCAGGATCTATAGAGATAGATCCAAACGGATATTGGGATTGTCCCAATCCAGATACATTGACACCATACTAAAGAGGTTTAGTATGGAAGAATCCAAGCGTGGGAACTTACCCACGATCTCTGGACTCACTCTCTCCAAAGAGATGTCTCCCAAGACTGATTTGGAGAGAGCTCGCATGCAAGGGATACCCTATGCTTCAGCAGTAGGCTCTATCATGTATGCGATGCTATGTACCAGACCCGACGTTGCATACTCACTAAGTGTAGTGAGTCGGTATCAAGCAGATCCTGGAGAGAGTCACTGGACAGCTGTGAAGAACATTCTCAAGTACTTGCGAAGGACTAGAGATATGTTCTTGGTGTATGGTAACGGAGAACTCCAAGTGGAGTCCTTTACCGATTCGAGCTTCCAGAGTGATAAGGACGACTCTAAGTCGCAGTCGGGCTTTGTCTTTACCCTTTACGGAGGGGCGGTTAGCTGGAAGAGTTCCAAGCAGGAAACCGTGGCAGACTCGACGATGGAGGCTGAATACATCGCTGCCAACGATGCTGCCAAAGAGGCTGTCTGGATCAAGAAGTTCATTACTGAACTTGGAGTGGTTCCATCCATTGAGCATCCAATACCTTTGTATTGCGATAACAATGGAGCGGTGGCTTTGGCCAAGGAACCCAGGTCCCATCAGTGATCCAGGCATATTCTGAGGCGGTATCACCTGATCCGGGAGATAGTTGATCGCCGGGAGATCGAGGTCAGGAGGGTTGACACGAAGAACAACACCGCGGATCTACTCACGAAGGCCATTCCCCAGATACAGTTTGAGAGACTCTTCGGGATGCTCGGTATGCGATACTACAGCAGCTGGCCCTAGTGCAAGTGGGAGATTGTTAGTTGTATGTATGCCCTAGAGGCCAGTATTGTATAGATGATGTATATTATATTGGATGCTTGGACATATATAGAGACGACTTTCTTGCTCGATATGATAGTATGCTATCCGGTTACTCTTTATCTTAACATGTACACTAGTCTCTTTATACTGTCTTATAGTTACATGTTGGTAAAGCCCTTAGGATATGTACTTGACTACCTGGACTATGATGCAGATCATACTAGTGGGGACATGGTAGTCCATAAGTACATCCTTCAAGGTCCCTAGTCGTGGGTGTATCGAGACGGGGCATCGATATACCAGTGTAGACTAGCGTATACGCTTCTCGACCCATGTGATGGGCGATGGATGATCCCATATCCATTGGTGTTTGACATCAGAGATGGTATACGGGTGCTCAGTGGAGACTGAGTACACTGGACGGACTCGCCGAGAAATCCCAGATGGTATTATACCTCACGTCAGATGGCAGTTCTCAGGTGACACTTGTACAGGTTAGTCTGTAGACCCGAGATCGTCATAGAGTCTTGTGTGATTCCCACTGTGCTTTGATCTCCACCTTACCACGTCCATGAGGGCATGCAAAACGGTGGTCTTTGGGCACAGTCTCGAGTCACATGGAGGCAATGAGCGATAGGAGGGGTTTCGTCTCTCCCGGTATTGGGGGTTGATGTTGCGCAGTGCTCGATTGGCCGTAGCAGGGAAGTCCCTGGCCAGGGCTGATTAGTGATTTACTGGTAAGTGTTACCAGTAGTTTCTCGACCCGTTATGAGCCTCACATCGGCACGACTTATCGGGTTATTGGGGTCTGACGTTTACCACCCCTAGACTTGATATGCGACATATCAGACGAAGAGACCGGACTGTATGGTAAGTGTTACTGGTTGGATTCACAGGAGTGTGAGCGGGCTAGCTCGTCGATCTTCTGATCGCTCAATACCCGGGTGGCCGTTACGTTTAGCAGACCGCTTGCGGCTTGTGGGTGCTTGATATGATCATCATCTGCTACCGGCGTATTGACGAGTCTTTAGAGTCCTACACAGAGGTTTCCTGGCTCAAGCGAAACGAAATAGGAGCACATATGAGATATGTGCAGGACCGAGAATAATGCGTGTATGTGATACCGCATTTCATTCTCGCGATATATGTTTCGATTGGTGATATTCGATATGACCTAGTTATCGAATCATAGATTCGATAAATCGATACATTGGATTCTAGTCGGTTATGTGCGACATGACCGGATCATTGAATCAAATGTTGATTTAATGATTTAATGTATAATTATATATTTGATATATTACTTTGCATTAACTAGTATTGGTTCACTTTAAATGGATATTCTCACTTGATGTGCAAATTGTATATGTGATATATTTTTGTGCACATGTTTGTATCATGTTTGATGATGCATGCTCATTTGGTTAAGTGTATAGAATTAAATTTAGGTTAAGAAAGTGATTAGGGTTTTTATTTATCCATTCTTTTATTTATTCATTTTTGGAAAAAGAATGGGATAAGAATACAAAATGGTTGCTTTCATTCTCGAACATTGTTGAAGCTTCATGAAGCTTTGACTTTGTGACCATTTTGTCTTCACACTAAACCCTAACCATTCTTCTAACCTTAGTTAACTCTCTACACTTAACTATGGTTCTCTTTATGATAAGTATTGATTTAATTTTATTTTATCTCAACACTTATCATATTTTTTCTTCTTCTTCATCTTCATCTTCAAGGAGAAAGCTTGATGCCATCAATGGCAACTTGATTTCTAAAGTGAGAAATCCAATTCTAAAGTGAACCCACCTCCTATTTCTTCACCCTCTACCTCTTGCCAAGTTGTTTTGGGTGTTTTCTTCACAAGTTTCACAACTTTGTGAAGTCGGAGCTTGAACTTGTGATGCCTCGACGTAGATCATCTTTGACACGAAGCCGGCGACCTATTCCGCTCGCTTTCCCGATGAACGAGTCTAAGATTGGAAAAGGACAGCGAGAGGAGCACTACGTGGAGCTAAGGAAGTGGATATCCGGATCTACAAAGGTTGTAGAATCTAACTTTTAGTTAAGTAGTTAACTAGATTAGCTTTTCGCCTAAACATCTAGTCTAAGATCCGTAGTCTAGGGTTTCTCGGCACCATTTTTTTTAAATTGGCATGTTCGATGCCTTGTGAGACCTCACTTGAGTGCCTAGGAACCTTTCAGCCATTACAGAAACGTGCCTTGAGTTATCCAGAGTCTGGTTTTAAGCATAAGCCGGACAACTCCCCGTACCTTAACATCGTTATGATATGAATCGTTCTATATCCAATATAGAAACAGAGGCATTGATTTAATTGGAACTAGATTCAAATCATGCAGCTATCTCCAGTGCATGTCAACAAAATGAAGAGAGGCCGATCAGTATTACTCAACTTAGGAGTGCATCCAATTATGAGTAATCCGAAAGAGAAACAAGTTCTCAAAACCATTACTACCAACTGAATACTAAACACAAGTATCTACATCTTCAATCACCTTGAAGAATCCTGATAGTTGCAACACGTGGTTCTCTACTTTACTCTTATACCTATAACTTCTCTAAACTTGGACCTTGTATTTCTACGAAACACATGTCTAAAACTTGAGAAGTCATAAGTAAACAGAATAAAGTACGAAGACTAACCCCTTTGTCCTGATGGACACTGAACAACATACAATACTTTGTATAAGTTCCCTGAGTTGAATAACTCAAACAATGTGCGTCGTAGGTTGAAAACTGTACCCAGTCGATTTCCTCAAATATCACCAATTACAACGAATTCCGATATAATGAGGATAGTCACCTAATTCCTAATAACTTACTCCCACTCATCATCTGTAAAACCATACAGATGTGAGAATCATACCTGGTTAATACATACCCCGGAGCAAGGGTTAATCAGGAAATCAGTTTTCTATTAACGAAGCATTAGTGAAACTGAAACATGAAAATGTTTCGAAGGGGTATCCGGGTATTCCAAGTAATGCCTCTTCCGTTATTCAGATTCATGACCGTAACCGTATATTTCCTTGCCATCTCTCCAAATCTCTTTATTTGTCTATAGTCGTTACCTTCTGTACATCATCGTTAGGCTTAATGGTTTTCTTCCTTCCCTACCGTTCGGCACCAGCCTATGGTTTGGAAGAAGACTATCTAATAAGCATAATTGGTGTACTCTCTTAATCCTAGGAGTACTCGCAACCTGAGAGAAGGTAAAGATAAAAGACAACTGAATAAACCTTATTCCTATTTCTCCTGAACCTGAATCCATCCTCGAAAAAGTTCCTTTGAGTTCGTATGTAACTATACGATGGATTTATCCAATGGTAGTGGATGTTCGTAATAATACGGGGTGTTCTGAAGAAATGCAAAGGGTAAAAGAAGGAATGGCAATGATGTATACAACTTAGACAATCCAAAAACCAGTGTTTTAAGAAAGTTCGGTTAACTTGGTTACTGTGTCATTGTCTAGGGTCGGGACATGGTCGCAGCCAAATAGAGAGAAAAGAAACACTCAGCGTGCACTCTAACCTAGATCATAATGGTTAATCAATTTATCTGATCAGGATGTCTCCTACTGTATCCTCAAATTCTCCTCCAAACCTGAAAGAAGAATTAGTCAGGATCACCTGAGGAGTAAACCAACTCATCAGTAGGAATCGGGATCCAACTATCATCGCATGATAACTTTATGGAATCCACTCAAGTCATCACACTCCAGAAGGTATGCGCAAGCTTGGCAAGTTTCCTGTATGTTTCAAACTCCCGATGTGATTTTTACCCCAAGCAGCTTATGACCTTGACGGATGCCAACAAATCATAAGTTGCAAGTCAAGTTCTACCCGTCATTGTCCTGATTAATTTAGACCCACCCGTACTCGCCCTTGATGGATGCTAACAAGGCTGCACGACTGTCCTAGATTAATGCATATCCATGCTACAGAAAAGTAACAGATAGCTACCGCACATTATGCCTTGACGGAAGCCAACAAACATAGCACGAATACTAGGCGCTGCTTTTCTGAAATGACGGAGGGCTACAGCTGGTTTTTGGCAAAAAACCTTTAACATAATGAACTTGATATCGTTGAAGGAACAGCATAGCTTTTTATAAATGTATAGTAGCGAAAACCTTTGCTAAAGAGGTCACTCCCGGTGAAGGGATCTCGGCTCTTTCCCTATAGAATGAGGTGCAAGATATTCCAACTGAATACCATGATGCAAAGCAAAAAGTAATCGACTATAGTGAAGTTATTACCCTAACGCAAACCTCTGTCCAAAGGGTCACTCCCGATGAAGGGATCTCGGCCCTTGCCTCATCAAATGAGGTGCTGGATATTCATAACCGAATACCACTGTGCAAAAACAAAAGAAAACTTCCTTGTAATAACAGCTTTTTGAAAAATGTTCCAACAACATCGAATAGGTTTGTTTTCCTTGCATTGATTTGAATCAACGCAGTCATATCAATTAATCACACCACAAAGAAAGAAAATATAATGTACATATATGCCATCCGCATTCACCACTGGGTCCCGTCATCGCCCGTTAGGTTACTTAACTAACGACAGAGCAGGGACTGGACTAGCGCGGGTGTAAAACATATACAACATCTACTAGTATAGATATCAATATATAATAATCGCTCCAGGCGTGATAAATGTAACATCACAGAAAAGTAATAAGTATCACAGAACAATACAGATAATCTGGGAGCCCCGGGTTTCCTTTGAGCCGCAAATGAAACCTGACGTTCCCCTGGTCGTGTGGATAGCCTGTGCAATGAAAACCTAGACCCCTACGAGTGCGGCAAGTTACCCGCTAAAACCGGAAGCGAGGCAGCCCCTTCAACAAAGTGAATAGACCACCCAACACTTCACGGAATCCGGTAACTTGAGCACCCCTCCTTGGGTCAACCTGTACCCCCTACGAGTGCGGCGAATAGCTCACCAATTCCAGAGTGAAGACCCCTCCGTCTCCAGGCCATAAGATGCGGGCCCGTTGCCCTCTAGAACCCAGCTATCCGTGCTCTCCTCCGTAGGGTAATCCTAGTACAGAAAAGAAAAATATGTACAATGGTGACATCGAGCTCAACCCGGTCGTGCCCCAAAAGAATAATATACAAACAGGTAGTGACGGCAGTCCATATGTCGGACGCTCTCCCCGCGATATCAAATGTACAAATATATCCAAACTGCACTACCATTGCACGCAAGCTATCCACCACGACAAATCCGCAACATCACAGCACAACACAGAACATCAACGTGAATGTCACGTTCGCAAACCCGTCTAAAAGGACTATAGCGATTAGACAAGATTTACCGATCAAATGACATTCACGGTCACAGATAGAAATGTAATATACTGCAAACTTTAAACAATGTTAGAAAATATCAACTTCGAAATAACCCCCGAATAGCCCCAAACAAACTGATAAAACCGTATCCAAACTGGGCTAAACAAACAATACCACTGCACCAACTTTACAGAGGCCACACCACACCCCAAAAACCAAACCTAGAAGCCACTATATGGCCGGCGACCTCGGATTTTTTGTGCTTGGGCTCGGCCAAAATCCGAGGGATGGGTCTCGTGTTTGAGGTGTGTTCTAGTGTTCATGTCAGTAGTCTTCTGCAATTGTTTAAATAATTTTTAAAGACACTTTAAAAACAACAGAGACTGTAATGTGCAGGGGCAATGTTTAGGTTTTGTTTCGGTTTCGATACTTTAACATTGTCTAAACAAGCTAGTTTATGGTTAATGGGTGGCTCTGATACCATGTTCGGATACGGCAGCGCCCCGGCTGTCAATCCGAGGCCAAAAGCGAAACAAAAATTTACAACTTGCCGCTACCACAACCAAATACCCGGATCGTGTCATTAACACTAAACTAGCAATCTACAAAGTGGTTAGAATGGCTATACCGATCGATCCGTGTCCTTCGGTATTTAGCCATCATCCTACGCTCCTCGCGGCATCTCCGATCTCGCTCGATCTCCGGTCTCCTCGTCGGAGTGGCACCTTATCAACGAATCTTTATACGGGCTCCCGCTTCGAACTGAAGCAACTCGGACATGAAGTTTGCTAGCCGACATGTCCAAGGATGAAGTAGAGAGTGTGTAGGATACTTTGTCTCAAGACACCCAATGAATTGGGTGAAGGTAAATGAAGTTGCTATGGTAAGATGTGAGCAAAGGATTTTGGCAAAGCAAATTTTGGCTTGCAAAGAATGGCTCGACCAATGATGGAAAGAAAAAACATCCTCTCTATGATAATGAGGCCGGCCACTATATTGGTCACTGTGAAAACGGGGGATGAGCATAAGCTTCCCAATAGGTGACCAAAACAAACAATCAACACAAATTTCTCCAAGTCAAATATCTAAAACTTTACAAAAAGCTTAAAATGAAAGCATGGGTCACAAATGAAGCCATGCCATAGCATTAATGAAACAAGTGACTCACCCAAAAAAAATGCTACCTCATCAAATGACTCACCCTTACAAAGATTTCGGCCATGAAGAAAAGGAATGAAAACTTGGCCAAAAAAGATACACTCACAATAACCAATAATTAAACATTAAAACTAATGTTTAATTGAGGGAAGAAAAACTGGCAACTTCAAAAGTAATCCCGTAACGAATTACAGGATTACCCCACAACTATATAAACATACCCACATTTGTATTCCGACCGAATACGAATGCAACGAGACAAAAGTATTCCAACACAATATAATACTAGGATCCGGCTTAAACCAAAATCAACTAGTATTATCTGTCCGAACCATGACACGTGCACAAGCGCACGTGTATGTTCGAACCCTACCATAAAACTATACGGCCTCTACAACGTTTCGCCCGAACTTGGGAAACAGTCTGTGGGGGACTCTAATGACTCATCAATACGCTGGTTGTGGATTTAACCACAAGTACGTCAGTGGCACTAGCTGTGTGTAATGGCTGCCGAGGTATTGATCAAAAGGGAAGCCGATGAGCGAACTCATCCAGGAACCCTACTGAGTCTAACAGTGACAATATCCGTACATTCCGGTCTGTTCTTCTAAGAGTATCTCATATTGGGTCTAGGGGTGGATAAAGTCAGACCCCTAATAACACGATAATTCGATTCGGTATGAAGCCCATCACCACTTGAGAAACTACTGATCCGAATCAGTAATTCTCGATTACCTTGGCCAAGGATTTCTAGTGATGGCCACCCGTGCACTGTGCGACATCAACCCCTAATACCTGGAGAGACGAATCCCCGACGATCCGCTCACTATCTCCATGTGGCTCGGGACTGTACCCAACTAAACCTGTTCGCACGACTCCTTTGAGCCGTGGTAGGGTAGTAAAAAAAGCACAGTGGGAACTCACACAAGAAAAATGACGATCTCAGGTCAACAGACTAACCTGTACACATGTCACCTGGAAACTGCTATCTGACAATAGGTATAATACCAACTAGCAAGTTCCCGGCGAGTCCGTCCAGTGTACTCATAACCCAATAAGCACATGTATACTATCTTAGGTGAACAAGCTAACACCAATGGCTTGTGAGACCTGGCCACCGCCCCTTGTCGGGGTCTCGATCAGCATACACTAGTCTACTCTAGAGTATCGATGCCCAGTCTCGAAACTCCCACGGCTAGGGACATTTAAGGATGCGCTTATAGACCACCAGCTCCCACGTATATGATCGCCATCATACTGCTGGCAGTCAAGCAAGAATCCTATGGGCTCTATCAACATGTAATAGCGATGATAAAGAAAAACCAGATAGCATACTATAATCTCGAGTAAGACTGTTCTACCAGTATAGGTCCTCACTCAATCATCATGATCACGTGCTTGCGATCCAATAATTGACTTTGAGGGCACTATATTCAACAGTCTCCCTCCCTGCTTGTTGGATAATCTTCTTCTTCCGTCCCAACCAAGGCTAAGGGAAAGAACAAGAAGAAATCCACCAAGCCGAGAGGTAGAATAAAAAAGGCAAAGGGGAAAGACAAATCCAAAACTGCGGAGTCGGGAAAAGGAGAATGTTTTTTCTGCAAGAAGACGGGACACTGGAAGCGAAACTGCACTGAATACCTTGGTCTCAAGAAAAAGAAGCATGGTGATGCTTCAGCTTCAGGTGTGTTCGTAACAGAAAATTGTTTTTCTATAAACTCTGCTTCCTGGGTATTGGATACCGGTTCGGGTTCTCATATCTGCAATTCTGTGCAGGGGATGAGAAATAGCAGAGTTTTGAAGGCAAGTGACCATACTCTCCGGGTTGGAAATGGTTCCAATGTACATGCAGTTTCATTGGGAGAGTATCATCTGGGGTTGCCATCGGATTGTATATTAGTTTTGAACCCATGTTATTTTGTACTAAGCATGTTTTGTAATATTTTATCCGTTTCTTTGTTATACAATAAATGATATCATTTTGTATTGCAGCATAATGTTATGAACATTAAACTAAATCAAGAGTTGATTGGTTATGGTACACTTAATAATGGGGTATACGTCCTGAATCAACACACAATTTTCAACATACAACACACAAATAAAAGAAAGTTTTCAGTATAAATGAAGCTTTTCTTTGGTATTGTAGACTTGGTCATATTAATGAAGCAAGACTAAACAAGCTTCATAAAGATGGATATTTAAATTCTTTTGAGTATAAATCTTATGCGACTTGTAAGTCTTGTATCAAAAGGAAAATGACCAAAACTCCATTTACTGGACACGAAGAAAGAGCTACTGAGCTCTTGGGCCTCAAACATAGTGATGTATGTGGGCCAATGTCTATACATGAAAGAGGCGGTTTTTCTTACTTCATAACTTTTACTGATGATTTCTCAAGATTCGGTCATGTGTTTTTGTTAAATCATAAGTCTGAAGCTTTCGAGAAATTCAAGGAGTACAAACTTGATGTATAAAAACAAACTGGAACGAGCATCAAGATGCTTCGATCGGATCGAGGTGGTGTGTATCTTAGTATAGAGTTTTCGAACTTCCTGAAAGAGAATGGGATTCTCTCTCAGCTCACTCCCCCTTACACACCACAGCACAACGGTGTGTCAGAGCGGCGGAATCGAACTCTATTGGATATGGTACGATCCATGATGAGTGATGATGAGTTTCCCCTCTCCTTTTGGTGGCATGCATTGGAGACTACAGCTTTTCTGTTGAACATGGTTCCAAACAAGACCGTGTCTACCACTCCATATAAGATATGGTATAGGAAGAGACCATCTCTTAAGCGAGTTAAGATTTGGGGTTGTTCGGCTTTTGTCAAAAAGCAGAATCCGGACAAGCTCGAGACATGATCAGTCAAGTGTAGTGGGATATCCAAAAGATTCATATGGATATCTTTTCTACCACAAGGAGAAACAAAAGGTGTTTGTTTCTCGAAATGCCACATTTTTAGAAAAAGAGATTTTTCCAAACGATGCCGATGGCAATATGGTAGATCTAGAAGAGGTTCTAGAAACACAAGTTACTAATGATGACTTAGTTGAACCTAAAGTTGCAACAGAACCTAATGAACCTCAGCCACTCTGTTGATCTGGTAGGACTTCTCGCCCACCGGAGAGATACTACGGTTATCTCGTTGATAGTGATGGAGAAGATTGCATCATGGATGATGATGACCCTACCAGTTTTCAGCAAGCTATCATGAGTGGTGACTCTGTGAAGTGGTTGGATGCTATGAGATCCGAAATGGAACCTATGTACACCAACAAAGTATGGACTTTGGATGTTGTACCTGTTCTCCGCCGAAAGACGTGACCGAGACGTTGGGACGTCTGGCCTAAATATTGGGGGCAGATGCAATTTGGTTTTATCCATCCACCTCTCCGAAGATGCGAAGTTGATTTACGGCACCGTGTATCGGAGGTTTAGACAGATGCGGCCGTTGTAGCAGACTTCATCAATCCCCCCTCGTTTGAGGGGTTTTTGATTGTGGGGATGCTCTTCCCTGCAGGCACAAGCCCCTGCAGTTAATTATGCTACCGCATCGCGGTAACCACTTTCTCCTTCTACAGATGGTCACTTCGTGCCGTGTGTGTTTGTTTTATTTTTGGTTGCCCGTGGATTGTATATGGAGACTAATTTATATTGTCGCCCGTAGGGCGTGGATTAGTCAAAATCCGTATTTTCTTAGATTTGGGTTTGGGTTGGGTTTAAGGATCGTTAATTTCATTTGAGACTAAGATCAACTTAAACGTTTGTTAAGGATACGTTGGTCTAATTTTAGACTAAGATCAACTTAAGCATTTGTTAAGGATAAGTTAGTCTAATTTTAGACTAAGATCAACTTAACGGGATTGTTTAGATCCAATAAAAGAGCATTTGGGCTCTATTGTTTTAGTTTAGGGACTTTGCGGTCCAATGGGTTTAAGGACATCATAGTCCATGAAGTTTAAGGACATCATAGTCCATAGTTTAAAGACGTCATAGTCTGTAAAGTTTAAAGATATCATAGTCTATGAGTTTAAGGACCCTACAGTCCATGGCAGTTTAGAGACATCATAGTCTGTAAAGTTTAAGGACATCGTAGGTTATGAGTTTAAAGACCCCACAGTCCATGGCAGTTTAGAGACATCATAGTCTGTAAAGTTTAAGGACATCGTAGTCTATGAGTTTAAGGACCCCATAATCCGTGGAATGTCTGGTTGTCGGGACCCGTCACCTCTCTGAAGACGGTGAAGGATTACAATGACACATATCAGAGGAGTGAAGAGATGTACCCTTGAACCAATGTTGGTTGAAAGGCTCTGGGTTTTGCTTTGAATGTCATATGAGATGATCAATTTTGGAAGACAAAAGTGTATTTGAGGTTCAGTCAAAAAGGGGGGTCCTGCCTCTGGAAGACTTAGCTAATTTAGGCTAAGATTGGCTCGAATATAGTGTTAAACACTAGAGTACACTCGTCTATCACGTGCTCCCACGTGATGCGGTTAAAATAGTGTTAAACACTAAGGATGAAGCGCACAAAATAGTGTTAAACACTAAAAGAAAAAAGCGCTCACGTGAGGTCAGGTGAGGCGCTTGAGTGTTGGACCAAACTTCTTTTATTTTATTCTCATAACATGCGAGTAAGTGTTAAACACCTAATCTTCATGACCATCATGTGTGGACACATGATGGTGCCCATGCATTGGGTATTAATCCCTCTGTTTTACCCCATTTTCTCTTTTTAAAAGAGGTGTTTGTCAGGGGTCACGTGGGGACACATGAGGCACCCAAAATCGATTCTGCCCTTTTTATTTTGAGAAGTCTGTTCAAGGGTCACATGGGGGCATGTGACCTAATCTTATTCATTCTCTTTTGGTCATTGGAGGGGAGGGTCACGTGTTACCACGTGATCATGTTGGGTACTCGATCCTTTTACGTGGATGGAGAGATAAATCCTTGTATAAGAATTAAATTCTCTTATAGGGTTAAACCCTAATTTTATTTAGTGGAATTAAATTCCTATGTGTTTAAAAGAATTAAATTCTTTAAACCCAATTCTCCTTCTAAGCTTTAAATCTGCATGGCAAAATCTCCCTGATGAGAATTAAATTCTCAACTTATGGGGAGATATGCTTCTGTAGATCTATTACTATGAAGAAGAACTAAGTTCTTGTATTAAAGGTTAAACCCTATCTTTGTTAGAAGAACTAAATTCCTATATGCTTTGTGGGAGAATAGAATTCTCTGAACTTAGGTCCTCCCTCAGGTTTTAGATCTGCATGACAGAATCTCCCCGATGAGAATTAAATTCTCAACTTATAGGGAGATCTGCTTCTGGAGATTTTCAACCAGAGGAAGAACTGAGTTCTTATTTAGAAGAGTTAAACTCTTAATTTGAGAATTAAATTCTCTTTTGTTTTGTGAGAGCTTATAGAATGACATCTTTCCTGTAACGTGTTGAAAATCGTTTCGGTGAAATTTCGAAAAAAATCGGTAAAATAAGGGGGTTTTCTGTAAAAAGTCAAAATACAAATATCTTATTATAAAAATTAAATATACATATTCTAGCTATGTAATTGCTATTATTTGGTGTTTATTGAGCCGCTGGTGAAATTTTAAATTTTCTGGAAAAAAAATATTATTTTATTATTATTTTAAGCCGTTACTAATACATTTAATTAGGGAAAATTACAAATTGGAATGAGTTGAAACAAATTTTGTGCATAATAAAACATTAAATAAAATTTTATCATGTGGTTTTTGGAACGAAATTATTTGCCAAAACGGTTTAGAATTTATTGAAGAAAAAAGGCTTTTTTTTAGCGTAAATGGATGTTTGGGATATTGTATTTATCATTTTTCATCACCCCACACCCGTAAACACACCCAAACCCCCATTTCCCCATCATGATGGCTGAACCCTTGCTGCCCCACTCCCACTCTTTTCCCCACTTCAAAAAGAAAAGAGAAGAAAACAAAAGAAAAGAAAAGAAAGAATAATATACATGCATAAGAATGGGCTTTGACTTTATTTTTGACTTTCAAACCAACACCCACACTCTCTCACCTCTCCCCCCTCCTCTCTAGCCGACCATTGCTGATTTGTTCAGCCCCTCCCCTCTCTTTCCCTCATTTCTTCTCTTCTCCAAAAAAATCCTCAAGAAAAAAATTGTCAAAAATCGAGCAAAAATCCAAATCAAAATCCACCTCCTACCCATTTTTCCTTGGCTACCATTGCATGAATCTAGGGATTTAGAACTCAATTTGGAGGCTATGTTAGCATGCTAGATCTCAATCATGTTGAGGTATAAATCCTAAACCATAATGTAATTTTCGATTAATTACTTCAATGTAGTCTAATTAGGTGTTAAATTGTGGGTTTAATTGAATGTTTGGAAATTCAAGTGGGGATTTTGAATTGAAGCTAGGGTTTGAATTAAATTAGGTTCTTTATCATTAGCTTATGATTGTAATGAGGGGATTAACATGTAATTGAATGCAAAATCTAATTTGGTTACTAGTTGCTAATTTGTTAGTTTAAAAATGGTGATAATTATGCTAAATTGCTAACTAGGTTTTGGAAATTAAATAAAAATGTGGGATTAAAATCTAGTTAGGATTTTTAGCACATCATTAAGGTTTCCATGAGTGGTTTAACCATTTAAAATATGCAAAACCAAGTTTAATTGTAAAATTGTGAATTTTACATTAAAAAGTGTTAAAATTGATATTTTTGCAAACTAGGATTTTGGAAATTATGCAAATTTAGGAGATTAAAAATATGGTTAGGGTTTTTATCGTATTATTAACTTTATTGAGTGTAGTTTAATGCTTTAGAGAATGGAAATCCAACCTAAATTGTAGTTTGTGCATTTTTGGCTATGAAATTGTTAAAAAGGGTATTTTGTAAACTAGAATATTAGGGTTTTTGGAATTTAATGAGATTAAATTCCGGAAATTGTTTCTATGACTTATTTAAGATATTTAATAAGTATATTGGCCGCTACATTCATTTAAACGTCATGTTTTGTACAAAAACGGCGAATTGTGCTTGCTAGATTTTCGGAAAAATGACTTTTTAAGTGAAATTGGGGTTTTTGTGAGTTTTAACCTAGTTTATATTAAAATTAGTGTTCGTGAATATGCAAATGAGTGTGATTGGATTTTTCTCGATGGTTTGACGTTTGTACATCGACATCGAGGGTTGGTTTGACTATTCTTGCATGCGTAGGCGATAGGTTTGGACCTATCCGTGATACGCGTGCCGATTTGATTTTCGTATGCCGTTTCGATTTCGAATTTAGTTTTAATGCGATACGGTGCGTTATGATATGTAGGTACCCCATGTGGACTTCGAGGCGACAAGCAAGCGCGTGGCGGCGTCGGCACCGGCAAGCGAGGACCAGGTGAGTAGATTTATATCTACGGGGAGAAGTCGGGTGGATGTCGTATAGCACCCCCGCAGTCCATGGTGGTGTATACGGATGCGTATACACACCAACAATTATTGTATGTTTTGGGATTAATAACGATGTTAGGATGGATATTGGTGTGTTGGATTACTTTATTGTTGCGAACCCTAGGGTTGTGTTGCACTACACATTCACACATACATACTTGCATACATTCCTATTGATATGTGCTCATGGGATTCTTTATAGTTATGTGTTCACATGGGTATGGGACTATGTGTTCACATACGGATTGAGGATGATACTTGGGGTTGAGCTGAGTCGATGAGATTTGATTGAGGCCGTGAGATCGGTGATATAGCAGGGTTCGTATCTTAGATACGACATGATGTTGTAGCGGGTCCTTGACGTAGTGTTTCATACACGTCCATGCATACGTAGGCGGTATCAGTATGGTACTAGACGTAGATCAGTACCCCGATCATGATATTTGATAAAGAGGATACCAGGTGAATAGTATGATGAATGTGATATTGACCCGTACCCAGAATGGGATGCCGTACGACGGATTTACGTACGAGCTATATTGATGATTGATCCGCACTCTTGACTTGGGATGCCTGATTATAGATATGGTATCGGATATGATATTATTGAGGCGGGATCACCGACTATACATATACATGTATGTATATGTATCGACTCAGATGACAGGCGGTTCCCTTACCAGTAGTTCAGCTTGTTAGTTCAGCTGTATAGTTTAGTGTAGTTGTTAGATTAGATTAGACTTCTTACCTATTTCAAAAACCAACGAATCGTGGGCATTCTTAAAGACAGCCGAAGGGATCCTACGGATATTTCAAAAGACGTATCTTTTCATAAAAACACCGTAGCCCCTATTTTCAAAACCCATGATTCGTGTTATTTCAAAAGGCACCATTTGTAGGACTTATATTAGATTAATGCAGATTGTTGTAGTTGCGTCTAGTTTTCAGCTCCCGCTCTTTTTTGTGGTCCGCTTCGCATCGCATGCTTATTTTATGTTTCATACTCCATTAGTGATATCATGCTGTTAGGACACCAGCACCATTACCGATGATGCGTAGGTACCACTTACACTTAATTGCCGGCTCACACACATCTTCATCGGTAATTGCCATGTCACGTACACCTTAGAAAATATTATTGCTTAACTTAGCTAGATAGCTAGTAGTTTGACATAATATTAGTGTACTTACCTTATATGCCAGCTTAGATATTGTAGTTATTACTTGTCACTTCATGCATACTGTTATTCATCGTTATGCCGCATTCATGGATTCTCATGCATATATTCACTATTTTACGTGTTATTGAGGTTTTGGATTCGGATTTCCATGAGATTTTCTGGATTTGGAGGAAAACCGCAAAAACATAAATAAACCTTTTCTCTCTTTTAAAATAAAAAGTGCGGTTTTCCTATGATGTATGAGTCGTCCACCATGAGTTTGCTGATGGATTTCGAGACCCGATTCGAGGAGTGGAGGAACCGTTTCGGGTACATGGTGGGCCCGGTATGGTATCCCGGGGCAAGATGAATGTGGTGTTGACGTTGAGCCTGGCAGGGGACAGATTACCTACCGGTGATATTACCCGACGCGTCGGATATCCGGAGGATACCGTCGTGGTCTTGAGATGGATGGTAGGGGCCGGTCTGGACTGACGGCGCCCTAGATATTGAGATTGAGACATTGATATTTCGAGACATTGAGATTTATGTTTTGTGTCGATGCTAGACACTGTTGATACTGATTTCATTTATGATACCTCAGTTTAAAAATACAAAGGAAATCTCACGAATTTATGAAAACAGTTCTTCATTTACATGTATTCTGTTTTCATGCATTTATACCTCATTCATATGATATATTGCTACCTGAGGCACTGACACGGGCACATGAGATTACACTCGGGTTAGATATTTACCCTAGCCTTGTTATAGGCTACGTGTTATTCATATATTTGAGGATATATTATGATCATTGACTAATGTTGCGTTATTTATGCGATTTCTTTTCGTAGATGTTTTTCTATTCACGAGTTGGCAACTCACCCCCGTTGTGCCCCAGTTTCTTGCAGGTTTGCCGTACAGGTTTCATTACGGCTTGCGGGCATAGTTTCCTTCGGGTGATTTGCTAGTAGGTGGGTTTACTTGTATCGTACCCCCCATTATATAACTTGTATATTATTACTCTGTTGTATCTAGAAGTTCCATCAACCAAACATGTATTTATTTTGAGATAGAGACCAGTGATGTTATTCCTTCGACCTTAGAGCCGCGCGTTATATTTTGTGGTTTTCTTGTGGTTTGAGTTTCCTTTTGAATTTTGATCATCGCCGTTGGCGTTGTATATTATATTGCTTGTGTGGTTGTGACCGTCGATTTACGAAGAGCTAGCTCCCGCTTGGGGATGCCTTTTTTCTTGATTTCGTATACTATTCATGTTGTATCCCGTTTGGGGGCCAGTATTTACAAAGGAGACTCTGCCGAAATTTTCAATAAATTTTTGATGTTTTAAAAACCGCATAATTCGGCTTATGCTAATGAAATTACTTTCTTTAAGTTGGTTTTTCCTGCACTCTACTACTTTTCTTGGTTTGGATTTCTGGGTTTTCGGTTTACTTAGATTACGTACGTCTCGAGACGTTCGTAGTTTAAGTGCCGGTCATGTTCCGTACTTTCGGGCCGTGACAAAGTTGGTATCAGAGCGTTAGGTTTTACCTTCGGAGCGTAGGATGACCCTTGGTTGATGGAATAGGTGACTAAAGTAGAATGACGTACCGTGGGTATGTTCCGCGGCATATTTACGATACGCTACTCCACTTAAGAAGCCTTAGGATGTACATTTGTTTGCTCAGTATTATATTCATTCCGATCTAGCCTCATCAGTACCCGTTATGGTTTTGCTACCACGATTACGGGCAGGGAGAGCTACGGCGAGAGTTGCGGTCAGCACGAGCTCGTTACGAACGAGGACTGACCAGGGCGTGATTCCGGCGACACACGATTGCAGAGATGTGTCTTTTTATTGTGTTTTCGCGCCACGAGGGTTGATGGATCGCTGTGTGAGATTACTCGGACGGGCAGATCAGCACCGAAGGATTCAGCCAATGATAGAAGGTCGCTAGTCATCGAGGATGAATGACTAGGACATGTGGATCGTTCACCTACCCCGATGCGAGGTCATCAGATAGATTGATTCCAGCTAGAGACGACTTCATGCGGAGACATTGGGAGTCGACAGAGGCGATCGAATGTCAGAAACCTATTATTCTAAGTTTAAAGTAGTCGGAAAGACATGCAGGCAATTCTATGGTCCCTCTAGAAGAATGAAACCCTAACTCGACTTAATGACCGTGTGAAAGCCTTTGAACCTTCGGGTTTACGGCAGTTCTACAGCACCATTAGTGAGGCTTGGGTTTGCCCTTCTACGGCTGGACCACCGATGCTGTGGTATGTACTCGATACTATTAAACTGTACCCAAGATGTTGAGCCCTTGGGGGGATTATAAGGTTTTGACAATCGATTGGATGGTTCGACTTAATTCGGATGCTAGGTGGTGAGACACATTCTTGGGAGACTCCCGATACGAGGATAGCCGTTGGAGCTCAGTCCATGTAGCCACGATGAGACGAGTCCGAAGCAGTCGACATTAGAAAAAGTGGAGTAAGAGGTTCGTACCAGATCTAGATAAGATGACGTTCCACTCCTCCGACATCAGAGATGCGATACGCATGCCGAGGCATTTTACTTGGATATACCTTCCAGAAGGAGTCGTGATGAGTATACAGCCGTTCCGGAACAAGAAACAGATATAGTAAAGGACGATGACTTCCGGACAGTTGGCAGAGACGAGACATGGAAGAGACCGTGAGCAGGATTCCTTCCAGGACACTGCTGCAATGATACATGCACCCAGGATCAGATGTGTCGCGTACATTTAGAGAGCCAGAGGCCGACGCCAGTGATATGCTGTCTTACGAGTGGTCGCGATGATTGACCGAGAGATGACCAGAGAAGTGCCAGAACGGGATCATCCCCGTTAGCACACCTGACAGGGCCGATGAGCCGATGGACCGAGAGATTGGTAATTCACGGTGAAGACCTTGACCCAGGAGTGGTCATTGTTACGCACACCAGCAGGCCAGAGTTCATGATCATCGACGAGACGTCCCACTAGTGACCGCGACAGTTTGCCCGAGATTCTTAGAGGATGCACTTGAGCGGTACTATTCCGCCATTATTAATTCCGATGTTTTGGGTGATTTATTCGCATGATTTGATTTTGATGATTGGGGATTTACGATCTTTGCACGGTGTTGCACTTGATATCGTTTTCGTGTTTTGGTTTCACATGTTTGTGATTTTACGGTTTTAGACATTTGAGTTGATTCTGTGCGTATGCACGCACACGAATTGGTTCCTGCACTCTGTATAGTTTATATATGCTTGCAGTGCAGTGATACGCCTTTCGTGCACTTAGATGCACTGGACTTCGATTTCGATTATGATACTCGATATTTGTTTTATGCACCTTATGCACCTGATTTGATTTTGCGCATGTTCGGCGCTTGATATTGGATTTCATGATTTCGTGCATGATGGATGCCCCTGGTTTTGGGTTTTCGCGCATGTTGAGCGCATGTTTTGAGATGCGATTTTGGTGCACACCAGATGCACTAAATCGAGATTTTTTTTCGTGCATGTCAGATGCACCTGATTTTGCTGTCAGGCACACACGTTGCCTACGACAGATGTTTCGTGCACACCCAATGCACTTAGATGTTGTTTCTTTGCGCATGTATGGCACATTCATGGATTTTGATTTCCGTACGCACCAGACGCACGTAGCATTCATGTGCATATTTTGGGATTGATTTCGTATAGAGCAGTACGTTTTATGATATTGCTATGTGTTTTCGTACTAAGCAGGACTAGTCAGAGGACAGTACCTGAATATATTTTGCACGCATTGATAGTTATTGAAGGGATTTCCAAAAAGCGAGCTATAGCCTCAGTATTTACCTACGTGTCTGATATGACACAAAATGTTTAAAACAAGGAGACCCTTCTAAATTGTTTCCAAAACGGCGGAACGTACATTTCAAACAAAGGTATATATGTATATAGTTATTTTCTTATGATAGACGTCCGCCACTGTGCAGTGTTATACGCGTTGCACAGCGACTTAAAGAGATTTGGCATGCATTTCCTTCAGATACTTACAGATATAGATTCGATATTTACATGTATAGTTTCGAGTTATGTCATATTGGTTTTGATTTGGATTTGGCATTGATGTCTTCTCCATGACTCCGATGATTGCGGGATGCTTGACGGAGTTTTGATTTGAGTTATATACTCATTTTTCAAGCGCATGCGCTGCGCTACGATTTGTTTTATGTATTTACAATTTCGGAGCCCCGACGAGTTGATGGTTGTCTTAGATGTTTTAGTATTTGGGGGAGTTTGAATTTAAATTCGGGGACCGAATTTCTTTAAGGAGGGAAGATTGTAACGTGTTGAAAATCGTTTCGGTGAAATTTCGAAAAAAATCGGTAAAATAAGGGGGTTTTCTGTAAAAAGTCAAAATACAAATATCTTATTATAAAAATTAAATATACATATTCTAGCTATGTAATTGCTATTATTTGGTGTTTATTGAGCCGCTGGTGAAATTTTAAATTTTCTGAAAAAAAAAATATTATTTTATTATTATTTTAAGCCGTTACTAATACATTTAATTAGGGAAAATTACAAATTGGAATGAGTTGAAAAAAATTTTGTGCATAATAAAACATTAAATAAAATTTTATCATGTGGTTTTTGGAACGAAATTATTTGCCAAAACGGTTTAGAATTTATTGAAGAAAAAAGGCTTTTTTTTAGCGTAAATGGATGTTTGGGGTATTGTATTTATCATTTTTCATCACCCAACACCCGTAAACACACCCAAACCCCCATTTCCCCATCATGATGGCTGAACCCTTGCTGCCCCACTCCCACTCTTTTCCCCACTTCAAAAAGAAAAGAGAAGAAAACAAAAGAAAAGAAAAGAAAGAATAATATACATGCATAAGAATGGGCTTTGACTTTATTTTTGACTTTCAAACCAACACCCACACTCTCTCACCTCTCCCCCCTCCTCTCTAGCCGACCATTGCTGATTTGTTCAGCCCCTCCCCTCTCTTTCCCTCATTTCTTCTCTTCTCCAAAAAAATCCTCAAGAAAAAAATTGTCAAAAATCGAGCAAAAATCCAAATCAAAATCCACCTCCTACCCATTTTTCCTTGGCTACCATTGCATGGATCTAGGGATTTAGAACTCAATTTGGAGGCTATGTTAGCATGCTAGATCTCAATCATGTTGAGGTATAAATCCTAAACCATAATGTAATTTTCGATTAATTACTTCAATGTAGTCTAATTAGGTGTTAAATTGTGGGTTTAATTGAATGTTTGGAAATTCAAGTGGGGATTTTGAATTGAAGCTAGGGTTTGAATTAAATTAGGTTCTTTATCATTAGCTTATGATTGTAATGAGGGGATTAACATGTAATTGAATGCAAAATCTAATTTGGTTACTAGTTGCTAATTTGTTAGTTTAAAAATGGTGATAATTATGCTAAATTGCTAACTAGGTTTTGGAAATTAAATAAAAATGTGGGATTAAAATCTAGTTAGGATTTTTAGCACATCATTAAGGTTTCCATGAGTGGTTTAACCATTTAAAATATGCAAAACCAAGTTTAATTGTAAAATTGTGAATTTTACATTAAAAAGTGTTAAAATTGATATTTTTGCAAACTAGGATTTTGGAAATTATGCAAATTTAGGAGATTAAAAATATGGTTAGGGTTTTTATCGTATTATTAACTTTATTGAGTGTAGTTTAATGCTTTAGAGCATGGAAATCCAACCTAAATTGTAGTTTGTGCATTTTTGGCTATGAAATTGTTAAAAAGGGTATTTTGTAACCTAGAATATTAGGGTTTTTGGAATTTAATGAGATTAAATTCCGGAAATTATTTCTATGACTTATTTAAGATATTTAATAAGTATATTGGCCGCTACATTCATTTAAACGTCATGTTTTGTACAAAAACGGCGAATTGTGCTTGCTAGATTTTCGGAAAAATGACTTTTTAAGTGAAATTGGGGTTTTTGTGAGTTTTAACCTAGTTTATATTAAAATTAGTGTTCGTGAATATGCAAATGAGTGTGATTGGATTTTTCTCGATGGTTTGACGTTTGTACATCGACATCGAGGGTTGGTTTGGCTATTCTTGCATGCGTAGGCGATAGGTTTGGACCTATGCGTGATACGCGTGCCGATTTGATTTTCGTATGCCGTTTCGATTTCGAATTTAGTTTTAATGCGATACGGTGCGTTATGATATTTAGGTACCCCATGTGGACTTCGAGGCGACAAGCAAGCACGTGGCGGCGTCGGCACCGGCAAGCGAGGACCAGGTGAGTAGATTTATATTTACGGGGAGAAGTCGGGTGGATGGCGTATAGCACCCCCGCAGTCCGTGGTGGTGTATACGGATGCGTATACACACCAACAATTATTGTATGTTTTGGGATTAATAACGATGTTAGGATGGATATTGGTGTGTTGGATTACTTTATTGTTGCGAACCCTAGGGTAGTGTTGCACTACACATTCACACATACATACTTGCATACATTCCTATTGATATGTGCTCATGGGATTCTTTATAGTTATGTGTTCACATGGGTATGGGACTATGTGTTCACATACGGATTGAGGATGATACTTGGGGTTGAGCTGAGTCGATGAGATTTGATTGAGGCCGTGAGATCGGTGATATAGCAGGGTTCGTATCTTAGATACGACATGACGTTGTAGCGGGTCCTTGACGTAGTGTTTCACACACGTCCATGCATACGTAGGCGGTATCAGTATGGTACTAGACGTAGATCAGTACCCCGATCATGATATTTGATAAAGAGGATACCAGGTGAATAGTATGATGAATGTGATATTGACCCGTACCCAGAATGGGATGCCGTACTACGGATTTACGTACGAGCTATATTGATGATTGATCCGCACTCTTGACTTGGGATGCCTGATTATAGATATGGTATCGGATATGATATTATTGAGGCGGGATCACCGACTATACATATACATGTATGTATATGTATCGACTCAGATGACAGGCGCTTCCCTTACCTGTAGTTCAGCTTGTTAGTTCAGCCGTATAGTTTAGTGTAGTTGTTAGATTAGATTAGACTTCTTACCTATTTCAAAAACCAACGAATCGTGGGCATTCTTAAAGACAGCCCAAGGGATCCTACGGATATTTCAAAAGACGTATCTTTTCATAAAAACACCGTAGCCCCTATTTTCAAAACCCATGATTCGTGTTATTTCAAAAGGCACCATTTGTAGGACTTATATTAGATTAATGCAGATTGTTGTAGTTGCGTCTAGTTTTCAGCTCCCGCTCTTTTTTGTGGTCCGCTTCGCATCGCATGCTTATTTTATGTTTCATACTCCATTAGTGATATCATGCTGTTAGGACACCAGCACCATTACCGATGATGCGTAGGTACCACGTACACTTAATTGCCGGCTCACACACATCTTCATCAGTAATTGCCATGTCACGTACACCTTAGAAAATATTATTTCTTAACTTAGCTAGATAGCTAGTAGTTTGACATAATATTAGTGTACTTACCTTATATGCCAGCTTAGATATTGTAGTTATTACTTGTCACTTCATGCATACTGTTATTCATCGTTATGCCGCATTCATGGATTCTCATGCATATATTCACTATTTTACGTGTTATTGAGGTTTTGGATTCGGATTTCCATGAGATTTTCTGGATTTGGAGGAAAACCGCAAAAACATAAATAAACCTTTTCTCTCTTTTAAAATAAAAAGTGCGGTTTTCCTATGATGTATGAGTCGTCCACCATGAGTTTGCTGATGGATTTCGAGACCCGATTCGAGGAGTGGAGGAACCGTTTCGGGTACATGGTGGGCCCGGTATGGTACCCCGGGGCAAGATGAATGTGGTGTTAACGTTGAGCCTGGCAGGGGACAGATTACCTACCGGTGATATTACCCGACGCGTCGGATATCCGGAGGATACCGTCGTGGTCTTGAGATGGATGGTAGGGGCCGGTCTGGACTGACGGCGCCCTAGATATTGAGATTGAGACATTGATATTTCGAGACATTGAGATTTATGTTTTGTGTCGATGCTAGACACTGTTGATACTGATTTCATTTATGATACCTCAGTTTAAAAATACAAAGGAAATCTCACTAATTTATGAAAACAGTTCTTCATTTACATGTATTCTGTTTTCATGCATTTATACCTCATTCATATGATATATTGCTACCTGAGGCACTGACACGGGCACATGAGATTACACTCGGGTTAGATATTTACCCTAGCCTTGTTATAGGCTACGTGTTATTCATATATTTGAGGATATATTATGATCATTGACCTAGGTTGCGTTATTTATGCGAATTCTTTTCGTAGATGTTTTTCTATTCACGAGTTGGCAACTCACCCCCGTTGTGCCCCAGTTTCTTGCAGGTTTGCCGTACAGGTTTCATTACGGCTTGCGGGCATAGTTTCCTTCGGGTGATTTGCTAGTAGGTAGGTTTACTTGTATCGTACCCCCCATTATATAACTTGTATATTATTACTCTATTATATCTAGAAGTTCCATCAACCAAACATGTATTTATTTTGAGATAGAGACCAGTGATGTTATTCCTTCGACCTTAGAGCCGCGCGTTATATTTCTGTGGTTTTCTTGTGGTTTGAGTTTCCTTTTGAATTTTGATTCTCGCCGTTGGCGTTGTATATTATATTGCTTGTGTAGTTGTGACCGTCGATTTACGAAGAGCTAGCTCCCGCTTGGGGATGCCTTTTTTCTTGATTTCGTATACTATTCATGTTGTATCCCGTTTGGGGGCCAGTATTTACAAAGGAGACTCTGCCGAAATTTTCAGTAAATTTTTGATGTTTTAAAAACCGCATAATTCGGCTTATGCTATTGAAATTACTTTCTTTAAGTTGGTTTTTCCTGCACTCTACTACTTTTCTTGGTTTGGATTTCTGGGTTTTCGGTTTACTTAGATTACGTACGTCTCGAGACGTTCATAGTTTAAGTGCCGGTCATGTTCCGTACTTTCGGGCCGTGACATTTCCCTCTCTTACCTAGGGTTTCTTTCTTTTCAGAAGAGATCTTCTTTTCTCTCTGGAGAATTAAATTCTTTTCTCTTTTTTTTCTGTATCCTCTTTTTGTTGTTATTCCTTTTTCTCTTTTTTCTTTGCTCCTATTTATAGGAGAAAGAAAAGAATTAGTTTGTTTAGTCCATATTTCATTGAAAGATTTTTATTGATTTTATAACCAACATGATCTTTTAGATCATTCGGTGAATTTTATTCACCATTGGATTTTTAATCCAAAAGATATTTAATTTGTTGTTCCTGGCAATTTTTAGGAAAATATTTCCTTGTACAAAATCTTTCTATAAATTGGTGATTTTTAGTCACCATTGGATTTTTAATCCAACGGTGTTCCACTTTACAGAGTGTAATTTTTTCTGTTTGGAAAGATCTAAGAAAATATTTTTCCAGTTAGGGTTTTTGATTCCCTTTAATTTGAATTTAATTCTATTATTCATCATGTGTTGGCACGTGACCTTACTGATTAAGCAATTGATTAGAATTTAATTCTATTATTTTGGAGGGTTCAGGAGCCCATCACGTGTTGGCACGTGACCGCACTGATTAAGATTTAATTCTGTTAGTTCAAAGGGCTCAGGAACCCATCACGTGCTGGCACGTGACCCCATCAGTTGAGCATCTCCAATTGTTTATTTCAGCGCCTATAAACCTTGTTCATAGAAGGTCACGTGTCCTCATGTGATGCCCGATCACGTATAGACACGTGATGCCCGATCACGTGTGGACACGTGATGCTCCTCTTGGGTGTTTCCTCATTGCTTTATTCATTTTTTATTTTGTTCCCATGAGGGAACAAATGCCCCACAGTATTGTTCTCATGTGTTTGCACGTGAGTGCAACGCTGTAACTTTTGTGGCCGTTGGATTTTCCTAGGGAATGGGGAAGATGAATCGTTTCCTATCACGTCCTATAAATGCAGAAGTCTCTTCAACAGCGCCTCCATTCCTTCATTTTCTTCCTTGTTCAATTTCTTTGAGACTTTAATTCTCTTCGTCAGAGCTCAAATCTCTGTTCAACAATTTTTTTTAGTGTTTACCTATGTCCACACAAAAAGAATCCCTTTTCAGGTAAGGGTCTTGAATCATCTGAGGAACTTTTTTATAAAATTCTCTTTGGATTTTAAATCCACACCAAGGGTTTTTCCCTTCAATAGTAAAAAAACTCATCTTTCTGAACTCTAAGAACGCACGATTTTTAGGTAGTAAGCCCCTAATGTTGGCATCTTTCTCTGATCTTGGAGGATTGATGATGGTACTCATTTTCCTTTTGGAATTTAATTCCATTCCAAAGAGCTTAGCTCTAAAAATTTTCTTGGAATTTAATTCCTCTATTCAAAAGGAATTTAATTCCCCCAGAGAACTTAGTTCTAACAAGAAAACCTCTTAGGATTTCTATCCTCGGTTGTTCTTGACAACAAAATTTTAGGAGAGATTCTGCTTGATTTGCACAGAGTTCATGATGGGCTTCTTAATCAGCACTTATTTTCTCCATGCGGATATTAAGGGTTGTTCAAATTCCAATGTATGGATCAGTCTGTCCACTAAACTTTCAATGATTTTCATTTTCAGGTACTATGGCCGCTCATCTGTATGACCTTAACGAAATTATTTCATATGGGGACATTCGCGCATTAGGCCGCTTCCAAAATCAGGAGTTCACAAATGCTCAGTGTGCCAAAATCATGCGTCGCTTTGATAAATACAATGGTCGACTGCTTCCTCGTCGTTCCGCTCTTTTGAAGCTCATTGTGAGAGCGATCTGGGAAGCACTTCCTTTTTTTTATGCAGGCATGCCGCTTAAGGTATTGGATGATGCCGAAGATAAGGTACACTCAGTGTATCTGATGGGCCTAATCTCAAAGAAAAGGCGAGACAATCTTGTTGATATTCTGCATCAAACTTTCCAACAGGCGACGATAATCGCTGCCTATCGAAGGACGGAGGACATCAGTAAAGATCCTGACGCTTGCGAGCGTGAGAGGATGCATACGAGAATGGTCCGAGAGGCCCGAAACATTTTAGATGGCCTTACTTTTGAATTTCTCAATCCATGTCCTGGATTTGATGTCTTACCATTGTAAACATTTTCTTTTATTTTTGTATGAATATTCGGAGTAGGAATGACAAAACTCTCCTTTTCCCCTTCTATGTTTACATGTGTTCTTTATGAAATTTTGTCAAACTGTTATTGGTGCTCACGCGTTTGGCGCGTGAAGCACTGTTGGGGATTTCAATCTCACATTGGCGCCTGCTCACGTGTTATGCACGTGCAGTGCTGTTTTAATTTCCAATAAAGATCCAGGCCGGTGCTTGCGTGCTGTGCACGTGGGGCTCTGTTGATGGGGTCGTTTCGTCCTTCCACACTGATTCCAACAAGTCACCTCTTTGATTTCCCATGCTCTCCCGTTTTTTTTGGGCTTTGGGAATAATTCCAACACGCGCAATATTTTCTATGCATGGCATTAAATGCTCTCCTTTATAACCCGAAGCCCTGCATTTCTTCCTCTCTTCACAGAGAAACCCATTTATACCTTAGGGTGATCATCTTGAGAAAGCGACTAAGTGTCATGGCTTGCAACTTCCTCCATGCTCGTCGACAACCATGGGAGGTTCCTGTCGAGGAGATGATTCCTCGCTTTGCTACGCGGCTGGTGGATCATCTTCTCACCGATGCCGAATGCGACGCGGTGACGTATGAACTCCTAATTCGTAGGGGATCTCCCCTTCCTATGGGTTCCATTTGGCTACGGATGGTCTTTTCATCCGTGCTTGCGGACATCCCTCCTCATCCGACGGAGAAGAATCCAGCGATCCTCGATGCGGCAGAGGACAAGATCGAATGTTTCTACGAGGCGCGTTTGATTACCCGGGCTCTGAAAGACCGCTCGATTCATCTGTTGGGTCAGATAAGAGCTCGGCAGGCTGTCATGTCCGCTTTTGCTGATGAACATGGCGCTAATCGGTGGGGAGCAATTCCTCGCGAAAACCGTAGTTTCGACGTGTTGGAGAAGGCAGTGAGGGAGCTGGAGAATTTTGTATTTTGTTTTGTTAACCCTTTTATCACCGATCCTTTGTTTGGTGACCTTTTCCCTGTAGCGTAGTATATTTAGATCAATGTATCCCCCTTATCATTGGTTGTTAACTGCTTTTTTACTGAATTTTTCTTTTCGTCAAATATTCGTACGTGCATCTCGCCTGAGTACGTGAGCGTTATACTTGACCCCTGGGAATTTTCTTTAGGTGCGAACATCGTCGTCGTGCTGTCCATAAATAAGCGCATTCTTGAATCCATGGGCATATAGTCATGAATGCATACTTAATGGGGTATCTATAGAGGATTTTCCTTGTTGCCAGAAGGAGAAAATAGATTGTGCGTGTATTGGATCGAGGCTCGGCGTCAAGTGGAGGTCTGTTTACATGATCTCGAGTGCACATGCCTTCCCTCTGAGGTTGTGGCTGCAAAGACGAGCTTGCGGGGGCTGGTTGGTCGGTGCGTCGTAAATCTGTAGTCATGTGAGAAGAAGCTCAACCGAAAGTTTTCGGAGAGGGAGCTGGCTTCAAATGTGCTGGGGAAACTTCAAGCTGAACTTATTGTAACATTTCAAAAAAATAAAATATTATTTTTGGAAATTTTTATAATTTAATATTAATGTCAAATGAATATTTTAATATTTCGGTATAATTAAATACCGATAAATTGGGGAAATTTTTTGAAAAATATAGAAATTACTAAAAGAGCGTGTTTTATGTGAATTATGCAAATTTTAAGTTTTTATGATTAATTTGACACCAATTTAGTGCTAATCGCGATTAAAAATCGCTAATCGTGCTTTAAGCGTATTTTGTGCAAGCATGCACCATATCTTTTTATTAACACTTGTGGCATTTTCCTACATGTTTTGGGTGCATGGCTTGTTATTTTTGGGTTACTATTGTGGAGAGAAGGAAATTAGAGGAGAAAAAGAAAAGAGTATTATATTAGGTATGGTGAAGAGAGAGAAAGAGTGGGTAAGGGTCAACCTTGTCATGATGCCATCCCCTTATCATTTCTCCCTAGCATTTCTCTCCACTCTCTCTCCTTTCCTGCTGCTGCTGCCTCCCCCCCTCCTCCTTCATCTTCAAGCCACAAAACACCGTGAAAATCAACTCAAAACCTCACACCCATTTCATAAAAAAGTGCACAAGCCCTCTAGCTACCCAATGGACCAAGAAAAATTCGATTTTGGCACTGTTGAGGATTCTTGAGATCTAAATAGGGTAAACCCTTTCACAATTATTGTAGTATTTCAAGTGATTTAACCTCATTTCAAGTTTAATATCGTTTTGGCAAAGTTTAGTGAGCTTTGAAAACTCAAGATGGGAATTAGGGTTTGATTTGAGTAGAGATGTGTAATAAGCTTTATTAGTGACCTTAAACCCCTCCCAATTGTTAGCAAACCCAGACCAAACCCAAACTAGAACCTGAAATGAAAAACAAAAACTTTGCATATCGGTTTGTGAGGGTATTTGGCGTGCAGAGAAATCTGGGATGATCCGGGGTAGTTCTGAGACAAACAAACAATACTAGGGACTTAGTTAGACCACCAGGAGGCCACCCTACCAATACGAGACGATTCCTCCATACCCAAACTGGCCTGGCCGGATATTTAGGTGATGTGGCCGACCCCCCTATAAAACTAGGTGCCCATGTTGCTTCTGTAGGTCATATGTACCCTATACATCACCCCAGAGTTGTTTATTTGCTCTGTTTTGGCCTGAGTAAAAATCTGGGACTACTTTCCCTAGTTTCTGCTTTGATTTGAGTTATGGTTTTCCGTATTTCAATTTCTAGATTTTTGTTTTTGTGCGTTATCTCGATCTTGTGACGTCTGTACGTCTATATCGAGTGATATCGGGTTGTTTTGCGAGAGCTAACCATAGATTCTAACCTATAAGCTTTTAAGCATATCGTTTTGGTTTTCGTGTGTCATTTTGATTTCGATTTAGTTTTAATGCGATGCGATACGTATGACATATAGGTACCCCCACGGTGATCCGAGACGATGAAGAAGAAGTGGCGACATCGACATCGTCAAGCAAGATCAAGGTGAATAGATTATATCTACGAGGGAAGTCGGGTGGATGGCGTATAGCACCCCCGCAGTTCGATACTTAGTATACTATATATATACTATATATATATATACGTATGATAGCGTTAAGTGTGTTTTGGATATTCTAGATGTGATTAGGCGTATTATGGATAGATTAGGGTTTAGAGGTAAACTAGTATAGTTTCCTAGTTGCGAACCCTAGATTAGGTTTACACCCCCCCCCCCACACACACACATGCTTATTTGTTATACATATACCTTGATGATGAGGATAGTGGAAGATGTAGGGTTCCTTGGCACTCTAACAGGGTTCTACAAGGCATCAACCATGCCCGATTCAAAAAAAAATAGCCGTGCCGAACAACCCTAACCAAGATCGTATACTAGAGATTATGCGAAAACTAGCAAGTTAAACATTTTAACTACAAGTGAAAGGGATTACAACCTTTGTAGATCCGGTCCTTCACATCTAAAGCTCCGTGTTGACGTCCCTTCACTGCGATCATCGAGATCCCGGACTCGAGTGATGGTTTTCTCGGAGAAATGAGCGGGCTAGGTCGTTGACTTCGAGGCCGAAGATGATCTACGTCGAGGAGACTCAAACTCAAGCTATTCCTTCACTTGGTCATGAACTTTGTGAAGAGAACACCCTATACTACATGGCAAGTAGCAGAGGATGAAGAAGTAGGAAGTGGGCTCACTTTAGAATTGATTTTCTCACACTTTTTCTCATGGCACCATTAGAGCTAGCAAGATTTTCATGGAGCTTGATGAAGAAGAAGAAGAAGAAAGAATAATCCATCCAAATGAAAGCTTATCCTTTGAATTATTGCACCATGGTTGAGTTAATCCCTCATGCTTAACTCATGTAGAGAATTAACCAAAGTATGAGGTTAAGGGTTGGGTTAACTAATATTCTAAGGAATGACAAAAGAGTTGACTTTGTCAATGTTGCATATAAGCTTCTACAAGCTTGATAACATTGACTAAAGTCTCCTCTCTTTTGTTATTCTTAAGGAAATAAGTAAACCCTAATTTAACCTAAACTTGATATAAGTCACATACACCCATCTTGTATGTATCATCAAACATGATACAAACATGTACACTTGCATATATCACATATAAACAATGTGCACAATCAAGTGAGAAAATCAATCTTAAGTTAACCAATACTAGTTAATGTAAATTAATATATCAAATATATAATTATACATTAAATCATTAAATCAACACTTGATTTAACGATCCGGTCATATCGCATATAACCGACTAATATCTAGTGTACCGATGTACCGAATCAACACTTGATTCGGTAACCCGGCTATATCTCATATAACCGTCCGATGATATAAATCGCGAGAATAGAATACAGTATCACATACTGGTATTATTCTCGGTCCCGTACATATCTCATATGCGCTCCTATTTCGTTTCGCTTGAGCCAGGAAACCTCTGTGTAGGACTCTAAAGACTCGTCAATACACCGGCAGTAGGTGGTGATCATATCAATCACCCACAAGCCGCAAGCGGTATGCTAAACGTAACGGCCACCCGGGTATTGAGCGATCAGAAGATCAACGAGCAAGCCTGCTCACACTCCTGCGAATCCAATCAGTAACACTTACCGCACAGTCCGGTCTGTTCGTCTGATATGTCGCATATCTCGCCTAGGGGTGGTAAACGTCAGACCCCAGCAGCTTGATAAGTAATGCCGATATAAGGTCCACAACAAGCGTGAAACTACTGATAACACTTACCAGTAAATCACTGCAACCCTGGCTAGGGATTTCCAGTTATGGCCAGTCGAGCATAGCGCAACATCAACCCCCAATACCAGGAGAGACGAATCCCCTCCTATCGCTCATTGCCTCCATGTGATTCGGGACCACATGTTTGCACGACTCAGTAGAGCCGTGGTAGGGTGGAAATCAAAGCACAGTGGGAGACACACAAGACTCTATGACGATCTCGGGTCAACAGACTAAGCTGTACCAGTGTCACCAGAGAACTGCCATCTGACGTAAGGTATAATACCATCTTGGAGTTCTCGGCGAGTCCGTTCAGTGTACCCAGTCTCCACTGAGCACCCGCATACCATCTCTGATGTCAAACACCAATGGATAAGGGATCATCCATCGCCCATCACATGGGTCGAGAAAATATACGCTAGTCTACTCTGGAATATCGATGCCCAGTCTCGATATTCCCACGACTAGGAACATTGAAGGATGTACTCATAGACTACCCAGGCCCCACTAGTATGATCTACATCATAGTCCTGGAAGTCGAGTACAGGTCCTAAGGGCTTTATCAATATGTAATATAGAGACAGCAAGTATACATGTTAAGATAAAGAGCAACCAGATAGCGTACTATCATGTCGAGCAAGAAAGTCCTACCTATATATTTCCCAGCATCCACTACAATATACATCTCATGTACAGTAATGGCCTCTACGGCATACATATAACTAACAGAAGATATTTGGAGATGTGTCGATGACTTTGGGCATAGTGCCGTGAGATCGGTGATATGATGTGATTCGTATTTGGGATACGACATGAGATTTTAGCGGGCCTTTGGACGTGTGTTTCACACACGCATTTATATTTATATAGATGGTATCAATTATGTACTAGACTTAGATCAGTACCCCAGATCATGAGATATGATGATAAGGATACCTGATAATTGATGAGAGGAATGTGATATGGACCCGTACCCAGATTTAGGACGCCGTATGATGATTTGCCGTACGAGCTTTATTTGATGATAAGATCCGCACTCATGACTCAAGGATGTCATATGATATTGTATCGTACGCGGTACCTTTGAGGTGGGATCACCGAATATTATATTTTATATATATATTTATATCGACTCAGATTTAAGTGGTTTCCATACCCCTCCCGACTGACTTGTTAGTTAGAGTTGTAGTTTTGCTAGTAGATGTTAGGCTAGGCCGATGTCATACCTATTTCAAAAACTAACGAATCGGGAGTATTTTAATGACAGGAAAAGGGATTCTATGGATATTTTCAAAAGACGCATCTTTTCTTAAAAACACCGTAGCCCTTATTTTTCTAAAAACCCCGATTCGTCTTCTTTCAAATAGCAAAACAGTATGACATAGATACATTGATGTAGATTCTGCACTGTTGTGTTTATTATTCATTTGCCGCATATTCTTGTTGTTCGCATCGCGTTGCATGTTAAATATGTTATTGTTATATCTAATCCATGTTGTTAGGACACCAGCACCATTATCGATGATGCATATGTTCCACGTACACCTGCTTACCGGCTCACACACTTCATCATCGATAATTTCCATGTCACTATACTGTAGTACTGTTGCATTCAGTATATGACCTTTGCATGGCATACTTGTGTACTTACATACTGTACATTCATACTTGTGTACATACCTATTGTACACCCATACGTGCATGCATACGTATTCGCACATACATAGATGATTCTCGCTGGATTTGGAGATTTGGGAACAGCATGATACTCTTTAAAACTGATTCATTTTAAAAGAGCGGTTTCCCTCAATATGTGCATATTACTATTCCATATTGCATGATATACTGATATGCTTACATGTCGCATACATCATGCTTTTGATTATATGCATTGAGATATATTGTTTCCATGATATTTCTGGATTTGGGAACCGTGGATATTTCAAAAGAGAGTATATACCTATTTTAAAAACCCGGTTACCCTTGATATGATATTTTAGTGCTTCCACCATGTGTTTTCTCGGTTCTGAGAGCGACATGTGAAACCCGATTCGAGAAGGCGGATGAGGCCGATTGCGGGTACATGGTAGACCCGGTATGGTACCCCGGGACGAGAACGGATCGCTGTGTGGTAGACGGTGAGCCTGGCAGAGGGACTACTACCTACCGGTGATAGTATTTAGGCTCGGCAGATATCCGGAGGATACCGACCGGAGTTGAGAGATGATATGGGTCGATCCGCACTGACGGAGCCCGACATATGAGGATTTACGTGTCGATGCTAGGCACAGGTTTCATGATGTTTTCAAGTGTCGATACTTGACACTCAGCTTCCATGATTATGATATGTCGTGAGCGACACATGTTTATTTATATCCTCACATTTCCATGCATATGCTTTATGATATTTACATGCATGATGCTTATTGTCATTGGGTGACACATGGACGAGATCCACATACATACAGACATTGGTCACATAGTTGGATGATATCCACATACTCATAGACTTCCTGATATAGTTGACATTGATTACATTGATCATACCTCATATTTATGATATATTGCTACCTGAGGCACTGACACGAGCTTTTGGTACTAAACTTATGTATAGATGTTTACCCTAGCCACCTTATCATGCTTCAGACTTATTCATATTGAGGATATATTACTACTGATCGTATTGACCTAGGATTATGTCATGCATACGATTTCTACTCTGCGATGTTTTCTATTCGCGAGTTAGCAACTCACCCCCGTTGTGCCACAGTTCTTGCAAGTTTTGCCGTACAGGTTTCATTGCGGCTTTTCTGGCACACTGCTTTCTTTCTGGGTGATTGCATTGGTAGGTGGGTTCACTCGCATCGTGACCACCCTTGTATTATTTTATTCAGTTGTATCTTTAATTCCATCAACCAAACTTGTATATTGTTTCAGGCTTAGAAAACCAGTTATGTATTATTTCGACCTTAGAGTCACGTGTTGTAGTATTATGGTTTTCATGCTGATTTTGAGTTCTTTTTTAGTTTTGATCCTCGCCCTTGGCATTGTATATTATATTGCTTGCGTGGTTGTGACCGTCGATTGACGAAGAGCTAGCTCCCGCTTGGGGATGATTTTTATCATTGTGTATATATTATTCTTGTTGTACCCCGTTTGGGGCCAGTATTTACAAAGAAAACTCTGCCGAAATTTTCAGAAAAGAATATAGATTTTAAAAATGCATATTCGTCTTACGTATTTAAAAACCTTGTTTTTTTAAACATGTTTTCTTACTTCTTAAAAACTAGTTTTCCTTATTTACTCCTTAAAAATGGTTTTAGATTTCTGGGCTTTTGGCTTACTTGGATTAGATAGGGTCCTATAGACTTCATATGATTCAAGTGCCAGTCACGTGCTATTTCGGATCGTGACACTTACGGCCAAGACCACTCGTGCATATAAACTCTAGCAGGTGCTTCAAGAAGCTATCAGGGAGGTGGTCGCTATTGATAAAGCCGTCATTTTTACTCGCGAGATGGTTGAAGCTCACTAAGTTACCAAAAAGGAGCTTGAAAGTCGGCTCGCATCGTACCAGGCCCAACAGTCTCAAGCGGAAGCCCGTCTCATAGCAATAACGAATCATGAAGTCGAGACTTGGCGGAAGATGAATGAACAGACGAATCTATTAAACCGTCCGCCGGCTTGAACAAATGTATATGTTTTTTTATTCTCCTTTGTACTTACTCCTGAATGAGAGTATTTTTTTATTCTTTTATAGATTGTAATTTGTATTCATTTTGGTTCATGAATAAAAGACATACTTTGTTTCATGGTAGTGTGTCCCTTTTAGCAAATGTGTTTTGTGGATAATCTATTTTGATCTATTTGCAGGACAGCGATGGCTTAGGAGTCAGGTTCAGGTCTGCGTCCTAAGGCTTTCCAACTTTATGAGTCGTGAGGGTCTCATAAAGTTTTTTCTCCCTACGGGTCGAGAGGATCTCGTAGGTGTATTTTCTCCTTAGGAATCGTGAAGATTCCTAAGTGTGTTTTCTCTTGAGAGTCGTAAGGATCTCACAAGAGAATTTTCTTCCTTACAAGTCGAAAGGACTCATAAGTGTTTGATGAGTTCGCCTTACTCCGAGTCGAAGAACTGCTCTGACGAGGAGGTCATTTGGTTGACGTATTTCCGCGACAGGGTCATTGGATGACGTATTTCCGCGACGGGGTCATTTGCTGACGTGTTTCCGCTACAGGGTCATTGGCTGACGTGTTTCCGCGACGGGGTCACTGGCTGATGTATTTCTGCGACGGGGTCATTTGCTGACGTATTTCCGCGACGGGGTCATTTGATGACGTGTTTCCGAGACGGGGTCATTTGCTGACGTGTTTCCGCGACGGGGTCATGTGATGACATATTTCCGCGATGGGGTCATTGGCTGACGTATTTCCGCGACGGGGTCATGTGCTGACGTATTTCCGCGACGAGGTCATTTGATGACGTGTTTCCGTGACGGGGTCATTTGCTGACGTGTTTCCGAGACGGGGTCATTTGCTGACGTGTTTCCGAGACGGGGTCATTTGCTGACGTGTTTCCGTGACGGGTTCATGTGATGACGTATTTCCGTGAATGGTCATTGGCTGACGTATTTCCGCGACGGGGTCATGTGCTGACGTATTTCCGCGATGGGGTCATGTGTTGACGTTGCGTCTGCTGTGACGAGACGAAGGTCAAGGTGGCCTCTATGTTGTCTGTGAACCGTCAAGATTTGGAACTAGGGACTTTGCCGTGGCTTTGCTCTGCTTACGTTGCGTCTGCTGTAACGAGAAGAATGTCAAGGTGGTCTCTAGGTTGTTTGTGAACCTCGAAATTTGGAACTAGGGACTTTGCCGTGGCTCCGATTGGTTGCGACCCTGAGGTCGGTTGTTGACGTTACATTTGCATCCTGCTGGAGTTGAAAAGAAACGCCGTTGTTGATCTTCTGGGATGCAGATGTTGCTGTCGAGATCTGACTTTTCCTTTTGACAGAGTTTGTTGGGACACGTGGTTCCCTTTAGTTTATGGCCATTGATTGTATACAGGGGCCAGTATGGACTCGCCTGTAAGGCAAAAAGTTTTATTTCAATTTTTTTTATTTCTCTCCCCGATGCTCTATCATTTCAGCTTTTTATATCACGAAAGTCGCGATTGCCCAATCATTTCGGCTATTTTTCGCGGTGCCCAATCATTTCGGCTTTTTATAATTTTACTCGCTGCTTTTTATTGCGAGTTGCCAATCATTTCGGCTAATTTGTATGCATATATTTTTACTTGCTGATTTTGTTGCAAGTTGCCCCATCATTTCGGCTATTTCATATGCATTTTTGGCTCGCTGATTTTTATCGCGAGTGTGAAACTTGGAATCCGGTGCCAATCATAGCATCAGTATCGCTACGACTGGAATATTGCCAGGAGCGAATCATCATTTGCCGTGAAAGGTCTTGGGATTTAATACCGATTTAAGCATCAGCATCGCTAAAACTGGGATATGGCCAGGAGCGAATCATCATTTGCCTCTGTCGATGTTGAACAAAAGTGGCTTAGCAAACAGGGTTAGGATCCTGTCGACTAAAGCTTTTGACTTTATGAGCCGTTAGGGTCTCATAAAGGTATTTCTCCATACGAGTCGTGAGGATCTCGTAGGTGTATTTTCTCCTTAGGAATCATAGGGATTCCTAAGCATGTGTTCTCTTATAAGTCGTAAGGACCATACAAGAAGGTTTTCTGCTTATAAGTCGAGAGGACTTACAAGTGTCGTTCGCCGTGTGAGCATATCCCTAGTCGCTGGTGGGACTTTGTTAGGGAAATGTTTATTCGTGCCCGTGGATTGTATACAAGGGTCAATATTGAACCGCTTGTAGGGCAATCTGGGAGATGTGATGGCTTAAGAACATGTTCAGATCTCTGTAGCTTAAGGCTTTTGAATCTTACGAGCCGTGAGGGTCTCATAAGAAGGTTCTCCTTACGAGTCGTGAGGATCTCGTAAGTGTGTTTTCTCCATAGGAATCTTGGGGATTCCTAAGTGTGTCACTCCCTTATGAGTCGTAAGGATCTCACGCAGGTATTTTCTCCATACAGGGTCGAGAGGACCTTGCAAGTGTCTTTTAACGAGATTGCACCCTTTCGGGTTTTCACAAACTCGCCGGTAGTCCTGCTGTTTTTACTCATGGAGCCCTTTCGGGTTTTCATCCATGCCCGTCTCACTTATGGACGTACCGTTTTTTTTTGGCGTCAGCCTTGGGATGCTGTGGTCCGTAGTAGTTTATAGACGTCTCGGTCAGTTGCAAGTTTTAGGACATTGCGGTCCATCGTTAGTTTAAGGACGTTTCGGTCCGTTTCAAGTTTTAGGACATTGCGGTCCACCATTAGTTTAGGGACGTTTCGGTCCATTTCAAGTTTTAGGACATTCGTTCCATCGTTAGTTTAGGGACGTTTCGGTCCGTTGCAAGTTTTAGGACATTGCAGTCCATCGTTAGTTTAGGGACGTTTCGGTCCATTGCAAGTTTTAGGACATTGCGGTCCATCATTAGTTTAGGGACGTTTCGGTCCATCGCACGTTTTCGAGGCGAGGTTTTCTCGGACACTACTTATAGAGTTCAGGCTTGGGAAGATAGCGAGCGGACATAGGCGTCGTCATCAATCATTGACCTAGGCCGTGATTCGTCAGGCGTAGTATTTTTTCAAGAATCGTCCGTTTATTGGCCTGAAGGGTCTTCCGCCATGCATATCCATGAGCAAGTAAGCCCCACCCTGGTAGACTTTGTCTATGATGTACAGACCTTCATAGTTCGGCTCGAATTTCCCCTGTTTGGCACGATTGGGGATCATAGGTCTCTTGACCACTAGCACAAGTTCTCCTTGGCGGAACGTTCTTGGCTTAGTCAATCTCTCGTATGAGCGCGTCATTTTTTCTTTGTAAGCCTCCAAGTTTTGCTGCGCCATGAGCCGGGTTTCGTCAAGGGCGTCCAGCTCCTTAAGCCGAAGATGAGTATTCTCTTCGTCTATTAGCTCGTAGTGAACTTCCACTCGTAGAGAGGGTAACTCTATCTCCAAGGGAATTACTGCTTCAGTGCTGAATACCAATGCATACGGCGTTGTGTTTGTGGTCGTTTTGAACGTAGTTCGATACGCCCAGAGAGCTTCACGCAGTCTCTCATGCCAGTCCTTCTTATTTCGAGACACCGTCTTTTTCACGATCTTCGTCAAGGTCTTGTTGAAAGCCTCAGCCAGACCGTTAGCTCGAGGATTATAGACTTAAGAGTATCTCCAGTCTATATTATGCTGATGTGCAAAGCGGCTGATCTTATGGCTTCTGTAGGTCGGCCCGTTATCGGAGATAATCCGTCGCGGAGTGCCGAACCGATAGACGACGTATATCTTGAAGAAATGAAGGATATTCTTCATCTTCACTTCTCTTAGCGGCTGCTTCTGCCCACTTAGAGAAGTAATCATCTGTCACCAGTATAAACCGATGGCCTCTGGATGATACCGGTTCAATAGGCCCGATTATGTCAGTTCCCTACATTTCGAACGGCCAGCTAGCCACCGTTGGATGTAGAGGATTTGGATGCTGGTGGATAAAATCCCCGTGAATCTGGCACGAGTGGCACTGCTTCGCGTATTCGAGGCAGTCTTGGATCATTGTGGGCCAATAGTAGCCCATCCTTTTGATCTTCAGTTTCATCTTCATCCTGGCTTGATGAAAACCGCAGATCCTGCAGGGTTCCTAGGCACCCTAAGGAGGTCTCACAAGGCATCAACCATGCCAATTTCAAAAATTATGGTGCCGAGAAACCCTAGTGTACGGATCGTTGGCTAGAATTCTAGGCGAAAAGTAAACTAGTTAACACTTAACTATAAGAATACGGAAATACAACCTTTGTAGATCCGGTGCTCCACCTCCACGGCTCCGCAATGAAGTCATCTCACTGTCCAAATGAATTCCCGGGCTCTAGCGTCGGCTTCGTCGGAGAAATGGCGAGCTAGGTCGTCGATGTCCATGCCGAAGATGATCTATGTCGAAGCATCGCAAGATCAAGCTCTCACTTCACCAAGTCATGAAACTTGTGAAGAAAACACACTCTACTACTTGGCAAGAGGTAGAGGATGAAGAAATAGGAAGTGGGTAGACTTTAGATTTGGATTTCTCACACTTTTCATCAATCCACCATTGATGGAGCTTGCTTTCTTCAAGTGAAGAAAGGAAGAAGAAGAAGAAGATAATGAATATGATAAGTTTATTAATATTGAAAAGAAAATCAATACTTATCATATTCTTAACCTTAGTTAAGTGTAGAGAATTGACTAAGGTTGGGTTGAATGGTTAGGGTTAAGGATGAGAACAAAAAGGTCATCAAGTCAAAGCTTCATGAAGCTTCAACTAAAAACAAATGAAGCCACCATTCATTTATCTTTCAATTTATTCAAAATGAATAAATAAATAAGATAAATGAATAAGTAAAACCCTAATCAACAACTTAACCTTGGTTTAATTCTTTACACTTAACCAAAAAGCATGTATCATCAAACATGATACAATCATGTGTACAAAAGTATATCACATATACAATGTGCACAAACCGAGTGAGAAAATCCGTTTAAAGTGAACCAATACTAGTTAGTGCAAAGTAATATATCAAATATATAATTATGCATTAAATCATTAAATCAACACTTGATTCAATGATCCGGTCATGTCACACACAACCGACTAGTATTCAATGTATCGGCTTATCGAATCAATACTTGATTCGATAACTAGGTTATATCGCATACAACCATTCGATACATTCATCGCGAGAATAGAATACGGTATCACATACACGCATTATTCTCGGTCCCGCACATATCTCATATGCGCTCCTATTTCGTTTCGCTTGAGCCAGGAAACCTCTGTGTAGGACTCTAAAGACTCGTCAATACGCCGGCAGCAGGTGATGATCATATCAAGCACCCACAAGCCGCAAGCGGTCTGCTAAACGTAACGGCCACCCGGGTATTGAGCGATCTGAAGATCGACGAGCAAGCCCGCTCACACTCCAGTGAATCCAACCAGTAACACTACTGTACAGTCCGGTCTGATCGTCTGATAAGTCGCATATCTTGCCTAGGGGTGGTAAACGTCAGACCCCAATAGCTCGATAAGTCGTGTCGATATGAGGTCTATAACAATTCGAGAAACTACTGGTAACACTTACCAGTAAATCTCAGCAACCCTGGCCAGGGATTTCCTGTTATAGCCAATCGAACACAGCGCAACATCAACCCCCTATACCGGGAGAGACGAATCCCCTTCTATCGCTCATTGCCTCCATGTGACTCGGGACTGTACCCAAAAACCACCGTTTTGCACGCCCTCTTGGACGTGGTAAGATGGAAATCAAAGTACAGTGGGAACCACACAAGACTCTATGATGATCTCGGGTCAACAGACTACTCTGTACCAGTGTCACCAGAGAACTGCCATCTGACGTGAGGTATAATACCATCTGGGAGTTCTCGGCGAGTCCGTCCAGTGTAACCAGTCTCTACTGAGCACCCGTATATCATCTCTGATGTCAAACACCAATGGATATGGGATCATCCATCGCCCATCTGTATGGGTCGAGAAGGTATACACTAGTCTACTCTGGTATATCGATGCCCGGTCTCGATACACCCACGACTAGGGACTTTGAAGGATGTACTTATGGACTACCATGTCCCCACTAGTATGATCCGCATCATAGTCCAGGTAGTCAAGTACAGAACCTAAGGGCTTTACCAACATGTAACAGGAAGACAATCAGTGTACACATTAAGGTAAAGATCAACCAGATAGCATACTATCATGTCGAGCAAGAAAGTCCTCCCTATATATGTCCCAGCATCCACTACAATATACATCCTATGTATAGTAATGGCCTCTAGGGCATACATATAACTAACAATCTCCCACTTGCACTAGGGCCATCTGATAGCAGTGGTTGCAATATCTCATACTCAACCATCCCATAATAGTCTCTCTCTGGGAACAGGCCTTTGTGAGTGGATCCGCTGTGTTGTCCTCTGAGTCTACTCTCCTAACCTCGATCTCCCTGGAGATCAACCATCTCCATGATCAGGTGACACTGCCTTAGAATATGTCTGGATCACTGATGGGACGGACGTTCCTTGGCATAAGCCACAACTCCATTGTCTCACAATGGTTGGAACGTAGTTCATCTCATGAACCAATATACACCCAAACATCCTCCTTGGTAGTATCTTAAGCAGCGATGTATCCTGCCTTTATCTTCTAGTATGCCACGGTATCTAGCTTGGAACTCTTCCAACATACCGTCCCTCCAGTGAGGGTAAAGACAATGCCTGTGACTGACATTCAGTCGTCTTTATCACCCTGGAACCCTTCCAGTGATTCTCCCCAGGATCGGTTGATACCGTCTCACTACAACTAGTGAGAGTCCTAACATCCAATTAGATCTATCTCATAGATCCAAAAACCCAGGATTTAGGAGGTATCACTTTGATCCTATATGGAGAATCATTGTGATAAGCGGAGATTGATCGAGCGTAGCATAGGAAACTCCTTCCCTATCAAGAGTATGTCATCCATGTACTCTACGAGGATCGTCACCATACTCCCTACTACCTTTTTGTTCATACAAGGTTCATCTACCATTTTGATGATGTCAAACTCTTTGACTAACACATCAAAACAGATGTTCCAACTCCGCGATGCCTGCTTTATCCTATAAAGCATCTTGCACACGTTTCCGCTGCTCCCACTGTCTACGAAGCCCTCTGGCTGTGTACTTATAGACGTTCTCTTCTAAAACATCATTTAGAAAAGGAGTCATGACACCCAACCGCCAGATATCGTAGTCATGGTATGTAGCCGTGGCAAGTAGGATCTGGATGGACTTAAGCATAGATCCTTAGAAAAAGTTTCATCATGATCCACACCTGGTCAATGATGCAAACCTTTAACAAGTCTAGCTTTGAAAGTCTCAACTTTTCCATGTACACCAAGTAATCTTCTCAAGATATACTTGCTCCTGATGGGGATTTAACCCTTCAGATATAGCAACCAAAGTCCATACTTTGTTGGTGTATAAGGATTCCATCTCAGATCACTAAGCATCCAGCCATTCTTATAGAGTCTTACTCCTGATGGCCAGCTCGAAACTAGTTGGGTCATCATCTCATGATGCAATCCTCGCTCCCACTGTCATAGAGAAACCGAAGTATCTCTCAGGTGGGTGAGGAACCCTACTAGATCGGCGGAGAGGCTGAGGTTCGTTGGTATCTATTGAATCCCTTGTTTCTATCAAATCATCTGCTGTAGTTTGTATAGCTGGAACCTTTCCAGTTCTACATTACAGACCTTGCCTCGAGCTTGTCCGGATTTTGCTTTCAGACATAGGCCGGACAACCCCAAATCTTAATTAACTTAAGACATGGGCTCTTCCCTTTCCATATCACATATGAAGTGGTAGGCAACTGATTTGATTTGAACCCTTTTCAATAGGTATGCAGCTTCTCAAGTGCATAACTCTCAAAAGGAAATAGGTCACTCAGTAATACTCATCATAGAGCACACCATATCATATAGGGTGTGATTGCTCCGCCCCGATATACCATCGTGCTATGGTGTATACAGAGGAGTAATGCTGAGAGAGAATCTCATTCTCCTTTAGAATAGTCCAGTATTTCCGTGCTCAAGTATTCTCCTCCTTGATCACATCAAAGGACATAATACTTATACCCGTATTTTGGTTCTCTACTTCTAACTTATATTCTGTGAATATCTCAAAAGGTTCGGACTTGTGTTTCAACAGGAACATATGTCTGAATCTTGAGAGATTATCAGAGAATGTAATGAAGTACAAAGAACCGGTCCTGGTATATGTAGACAGGAGACCTTACATACATCAACATGTATCAGTCCCAAGAGTTCACTAACTCTTTCTCTGTTTCCAATAAACAGAGCTGGTGTCATTATATCTTTGTGACATGACTGGCAAGTTTCACAAGATGTAGATTTAAACTGATTTAAATATGCATCTACATGTAACTTCAGCTAGTCGGGTCGCATTGATATGACCTAGTCTACAATACCTCAAGAAGGATTCGTTCATTTCTGAACTCTTCCTCTTGTGTGTGTTCCGTATACTAAAAACTGTAGTTTGATTTAGAACATCAATGCTTTTAGATAACGTGCCTGAACCGATCAACTTTTGATATAGGAAATGTTCAAAACATTATCCAACAATACAAAATTTTATCATTTCTTTACTAATAAAGAGACTGATATGATTTTGTATATCAGGTTCGGTATCTAATAACATTCGTTCAGAATCAATGTATTTGGAATACAGGATGACAGTGACCAACAGACTTGGCTGCAACACTTGCCCCGTTTTCTGTCTCATGAAACTTATCACCCGTTCTCAGTTCTCTACCTTTCTGTAGCCCTATGTAACAGATTACATATCTGGGATCCTGATCTGGTATCACATACTCAGGACGTAGAGGATACAGAGAAACAGTTCTGTGTAACGAACACGCCCGAAGATGATGCATCAACATGCACTCTCTTCGTCTGGGCGGCATGGGAATTCTGGTAATCCCCAATTTCCTGCTCTGTCTTATAACAATTATAAGTTGGAGCGGGACCAACGTTCCCCAGCTCAGTATAACAAGTGGGTTCGGTCAATAATCCGTATTATTATCTTGATTAAGGCGTGATATGGTCGCTACCAGGAGAGAGAGAGAAGAAAACACTCAGCGTGCGCTCTTGCAAGAATAGATTGGTTATTATTTTATCTAATCAGGATGGCTCCCACTGCTTTTTATCAAATCTTCCTTCAAACCCTAAAAGGAAAGACTAGCCGGGATTAATTACACACTACAAGTTCGCCAATCTTTCAACCCGTCATTTCCCGATTGAATTAAACCCACCCGCACGACCCTTAACATAGTCAACAAAGTCGCACGACTACCCTAATCCAATCACATCATATGCTTATGCAGATAAGCACTAATTAGCTACCGCACACTACGCCTTAACATAGTCAACAAACGTAGCACGAATACTAACCAGTACTTATCTGAAATGACGGAGGGCTACGACAGGTTTTTCTGAAAACCTATTGCGTAATGAACTTGATATCGTTGTAGAATCAAATGAATTTTGAAATGGAGTGTTTTTTAGGCTTTTCTAGTTTTGCTAAAGGAGTCACTCCCGGTGAAGGGATCGTCGGTCCTTTCCTCGTCGAATGAGGTAAGGGATATATCATATATATCGCTGTGCAAAGCAAAAACTCTTAAAAGCATCAAAAGACAAACCGAGTGTGTAGCATCTGCCAGTTATTGCTAAAGGAGTCACTCCCGGTGAAGGGATCTCGGTCCTTTCCTCATCGAATAAAGTGCAGGATATATCACATATACCTCTGTGCAAAGCAAGAACTGTAGCTACCTGTTTTATTTTGAAATTCGATTCTACAACATCTTTAGGTTTCTTTTATTTCATTAATCACATTAATGAAGTCCCATCATTTAAGTACCTAAACATCACAAATAAATACGACGTACACTTATGCCATCCGCATTCGCCTCGATGTCCCCTCATGCACCGTTAGGTTAGGTAACTAACGGCAGAGCAGGGCAGGGCTAGCGCGGGTGTAAAACATAAGTAACGCCTATATAATATATCATATATACTATATACTGTATCTATCACAGAACATCACATGATCACATCACAGATATCGCAGCAGAAGAATCATATGAAATATTGGATATACTAGGACGTCCGTGTTTTCAATACGAGCCAGTATAAAACACGGATTCCACGGTCGTGATGAATAGCCAAACCCACACCCCTAGACCCCTATGAGTGCGGCAAGCAACCCTACCAATTCTAGAGTTAGGAGACCCGGACTCGACTCCTCGAGTTGGTCTCCCACTGGACTCCAGAACCCGGTTACTTGTGCTTCCTTCCTTGGGTCTATCCTAGTGCAGAAAAGTAAATAATATACAAAAGGTGACAACTTCCGCAACCTGGAAGCGCCCCAATAAAAGAATATTACATACAAGTTTTTACATGAATGAAAATGAAAAACACTCATCTCACATAAAAACCCCCGGCTATTCAAACACGACGATCCAATATAACATATCCAGCAACACATAACATCACATGTCATCAACGTAAGTAAATATGTCCATCCCAATTGTCGTTGACATATAGCAACGAAACCGGCGATATCACATATTACACTTACGGTCACAGAAAAGAAAGTGTAAAACTACAACAGTTGGAATCCGCAATCTCCTCAGACATCGCATGCCTGACCAAATGAATTACTTAGACATCGCATGCCTAACAATTATAAACCCCGCATTTTAGTCTCATTATCGAAAACACTTTTCAATATCAAGTCGGGTAATTCAACAAGATTCCCGACATCCTGATCGAATGCTCGTCGCAAACTTCAGTAGACGGCTGCACCCCTGATACCGTCGAGGTAGTGCACCAAGGCGGAACACCGCTACCGCGAGCACCCGAACGGATGCTTTCGGCGACGGGGTTCTCCTACAGTCACTTGGTCGGGGCTATGGAGTGAGGCGTCTATTAAGTTTACCCGGCGAGTATCCGCGTATGCTACATGATTGCGACGGACTTTTGATCACATCAAAATTCCGTGGCAACAGATCAAGTGAGACTAAAGTGCTATGTTTATAACATTCATTCAGTTATCTCATAACTTTTTGTGAATTCCAATTATTGTATCCCATTCCAGATAAATAGAAAATGTTAAACATTTCGATCGAACAGTCAAACACCCAAGTTTTCCCAATACAGATCAACACATGAAACAAGTCTAAAAACATTCAGTTCGTGCCTCAGTACCAACGGTCCAGCCGTAGAAGGGTCAAGCCAACGCCTCACATGTGGCACGCCGTACTGCCCCAAACCCGAAGGTTCAAAGGGCAGTTCAAGACGGTCACATAATCGAGTTAAGGTTTGTTGTCTTCTAGAGGGTCCATCGAGTTACTTGCACTACTTAGAACGTCTTTAAACTACGGAAAAATCCAACACTTGGAAATTTCCCGGCAGGGGAAAAATTGGGTATTTATATCCGGTCGAACTTTTTAACATATTCTAAAATTTATCCGGAAAACACATAGACACATTTTGATAATCCGATCGAATATACGAACTCCCAAAACAACCCTAGAAAACTCAACTGTAGAAAAAATATTAAAAATTCCCAGGAAAAGCACCACTGGAAACTAAGAATTACTGTGCAAACAACTTTAAATAATGTGGCCGTACAGCCGCGGAACTGCCGCATGAGCTTTGCTCATGCCGCGGATCCGCGGCGCCTTAGTGGAATTTGACTGTCGAATTTCACAGTAACTCTTAGATGTTTGTGATGAGTTCTCTGCATATTTTTAATTTTGAAAAAGACCAGATTTCAGAAATTGTCCAGAGAGCAATTTAGGGTTGGGTTTTTGATTCGTTCGGACTTCAAATTGCGTCTAGACTTCGCCTAAGGCTCTAACCTGGCTCTGATACCACTGTAGGGTTCCTAGGCACCCCAAGGAGGTCTCACAAGGCATCAACCATGCCAATTTCAAAAATTACGGTGCCGAGAAACCCTAGTGTACGGATCGTTGGCTAGAATTCTAGGCGAAAAGTAAACTAGTTAACACTTAACTATAAGAATACGGAAATACAAACTTTGTAGATCCGGTGCTCCACCTCCACGGCTCCGCAATGAAGTCATCTCGCTATCCAAATGAATTCCCGGGCTCTAGCGTCGGCTTCGTCGGAGAAATGGTGAGCTAGGTCGTCGATGTCCATGTCGAAGATGATCTACGTCGAAGCATCGCAAGATCAAGCTCTCACTTCACCAAGTCATGAAACTTGTGAAGAAAACACACTCTACTACTTGGCAAGAGGTAGAGGATGAAGAAATAGGAAGTGGGTAGACTTTAGATTTGGATTTCTCACACTTTTCATCAATCCACCATTGATGGAGCTTGCTTTCTTCAAGTGAAGAAAGGAAGAAGAAGAAGATAATGAATATGATAAGTTTATTAATATTGAAAAGAAAATCAATACTTATCATATTCTTAACCTTAGTTAAGTGTAGAGAATTGACTAAGGTTGGGTTGAATGGTTAGGGTTAAGGATGAGAACAAAAAAGTCATCAAGTCAAAGCTTCATGAAGCTTCAACTAAAAACAAATGAAGCCACCATTCATTTATCTTTCAATTTACTCAAAATGAATAAATAAATAAGATAAATGAATAAGTAAAACCCTAATCAACAACTTAACCTTGGATTAATTCTTTACACTTAACCAAAAAGCATGTATCATCAAACATGATACAATCATGTGTACAAAAGTATATCACATATACAATGTGCACAAACCGAGTGAGAAAATCCGTTTAAAGTGAACCAATACTAGTTAGTGCAAAGTAATATATCAAATATATAATTATGCATTAAATCATTAAATCAACACTTGATTCAATGATCCGGTCATGTCACACACAACCGACTAGTATTCAATGTATCGGCTTATCGAATCAATACTTGATTCGATAACTAGGTTATATCGCATACAACCATTCGATACATTCATCGCGAGAATAGAATACGGTATCACATACACGCATTATTCTCGGTCCCGCACATATCTCATATGCGCTCCTATTTCGTTTCGCTTGAGCCAGGAAACCTCTGTGTAGGACTCTAAAGACTCGTCAATACGCCGGCAGCAGGTGATGATCATATCAAGCACCCACAAGCCGCAAGCGGTCTGCTAAACGTAACGGCCACCTGGGTATTGAGCGATCTGAAGATCGACGAGCAAGCCCGCTCACACTCCAGTGAATCCAACCAGTAACACTACCGTACAGTCCGGTCTGATCGTCTGATATGTCGCATATCTTGCCTAGGGGTGGTAAACGTCAGACCCCAATAGCTCGATAAGTCGTGTCGATATGAGGTCTATAACAATTCGAGAAACTACTGGTAACACTTACCAGTAAATCTCAGCAACCCTGGCCAGGGATTTCCTGTTATAGCCAATCGAACACAGCGCAACATCAACCCCCTATACCGGGAGAGATGAATCCCCTTCTATCGCTCATTGCCTCCATGTGACTCGGGACTGTACCGAAAAACCACCGTTTTGCACGCCCTCTTGGACGTGGTAAGATGGAAATCAAAGTACAGTGGGAACCACACAAGACTCTATGACGATCTCGGGTCAACAGACTACTCTGTACCAGTGTCACCAGAGAACTGCCATCTGACGTGAGGTATAATACCATCTGGGAGTTCTCGGCGAGTCCGTCCAGTGTACCCAGTCTCTACTGAGCACCCGTATATCATCTCTGATGTCAAACACCAATGGATATGGGATCATCCATCGCCCATCTGTATGGGTCGAGAAGATATACGCTAGTCTACTCTGGTATATCGATGCCCCGTCTCGATACACCCACGACTAGGGACTTTGAAGGATGTACTTATGGACTACCATATCCCCACTAGTATGATCCGCATCATAGTCCAGGTAGTCAAGTACAGATCCTAAGGGCTTTACCAACATGTAACAGGGAGACAATCAGTGTACACGTTAAGGTAAAGATCAACCAGATAGCATACTATCATGTCGAGCAAGAAAGTCCTCCCTATATATGTCCCAGCATCCACTACAATATACATCCTATGTATAGTAATGGCCTCTAGGGCATACATATAACTAACAGATCCGTCGTAAGTTTCTTGGACGACTCTTCTTGCCTCTTCAAGTCCCAGGCATCTCAGCCATAGAGAGTCGAACGATCTCTTATACAGCGTATCATTGACGAAGGCGAAGGATAGAGCTCGTTTCATGAGCTGATGTTTTAAGGACGCATCTTCAGGTGTTCGACATGATTTGAAGTAGTCTATAAAGACTTCTCTCCAATCATTAGACTTTTCCTGGTCCTTTATTTGTAGGGTCGTCGGCTTGGTCTCTCCCTTTTCTTCAGAAGACTCGGGAGATATTTCTGCCAGTGCAAGAACCCGATGGCTTTGCACAATGATCCTCACGTCATCGAGGTTTTCTTCAGACAGTTCTTTAGCGAGTTTGGCTAACGCATCCGCCTTGCTATTTTCCACTCGCGATATGCTTTCCAGGGCGTAGGAAGGGATTTGAGTCAGCAATTGTTGCACTCTCTCATCGTACTTTACCAACTCTGGTTTGCACGTTTGATAGTCGTCGTTTACTTGACTAACGACCAGTTGGGAGTCTCCGTATATAAGGAGGTTTTCGATCCCCATGTCGACAGCGATCGCATTATCCTACCTTGTGGAGTCATGAAGATGAGGCCTACCCCAGACTTGATTATGGGGGAGCTGTGCTTTCGTTTCTTCATGGAAGATGCCCCATCAAAGTAGTGTTCCCATCGGGTGTTACTCTTTCCTTTCTCCCCGTCGATTGTGTCAAATGCGTACTCGTCTGGCAATTCACAATTTAGGGGTGAATCAGCAGATATGGTATACTCAGCGAGGAAGTCGGCGATGTCCTGGCCTTTCACTGCCTTGAGAGGTCGATAAGTTATCGAGAATTCCATTAGGAGTAGGGCCCATTTAGCGAGCCGCCCTGTTAGTATGGCTCTTGACATCAAATATTTGAAGGGATCCACCTTTGATATGAGATGGACCTCATGCGCTAAAGCATAATGCTGAAGCTTCGTTACAACGAAGATTAACGCCATGCAATGTTTTTAGATAGGGGAGTAATTATTTTTTGCCCCCAACAGAACTCGACTCAAATAGTAGAGGTCTCTCTCCTTCCCTTGGTCGTTTTCTTGTGCCCATAGTGCGCCTAAAGAACCCTCAAGGGCGGTTGTGTACAGAATGAGGGGCTTTCCTTTGACCGGAGCGGTCAGTACTGGCGGATTCTGCAAGTATTGTTTAATTTCGTCCAGTGCGCTTTGGCCTTTGCGATCCCAAACGAAAAGGGTCCCCTTCTTCATTAGATGACTGTAGGGGCGGCATTTGCCGGAGAGGTTGGCTATGAACCATCGGATGTATGCGAGCTTTCCTTGGAGAGACTGCAGTTACTTAAGAGTTCTTGGCGGAGGCTTTTCCATGATCGCCTTGATCTTCGACGGGTCTATTTCGATGCCTCGATGTCGTACGATGAATCCAAGGAATTTACCCGAGGAGACTCCGAATGCGCATTTCAGAGGGTTCATCTTCAAGTTGTATTTCCGAAGACGTTGGAACACTATTTTTAGATGCTCCCAATGCTCCTCGTGTGATTTGCTTTTTACCATGAGGTCGTCAATATATCATTCGACGATTCCATGTATGAGGTCGTCGAAAATCTTCGTCATGGCCCTCTGATAGGTAGCGCCAGCGTTCTTCTGGCCGAAAGGCATTACTTTGTAGCAAAATATCCCCAGCAGAGTCCGGAAAGCGGTATGCTTCTGGTCTTCGGGATGCATCTTTATTTGATTGTACCCCGATGAGCCGTCCATGAAGGAGAAAACTTCATGAGTGGACGTGTTCTCTATCATCAGCTCGGTAACCGGTATAGAAAATTCATCCTTTGGGAAAGCTTTATTGAGGTCTCGAAAGTCCATGCAGATGTGCACTGTCCCATTTTTCTTCATCACTGGGACAATGTTCGCGATCCAATCAGGGTGCTGAACCTCTTGAATGATGCCGGAGTCGATTAGCTTCTTGACCTCGGCGTTGATGCTCATTTCAAGTTCGAGCCGCATTCTTCTCGGTGCTTGTTTGACTGGCTTGGCGTCCAGGATATCGCCAATTTGCGCACCGCTATTTCCGGATCTAGCCCCGACATCTCGGAGTAGTTCCATACGAAGCAGTCTTTATACTGCATGAGCATTTCTTTGAGCATAGCCACATTTTCTTCAAACAACAGCTCACTGACGAACGTCGGCCGTGGGTCGTTTACCGTTCCCAGGTCGATTTTTCTGAGGTTATCTGCAGTAGTATGTATCCCATCTTCTAGCTCTTTTGGCGCCGTGGAAACTCTGAGATCACTTCGTCATCATTTTCGAAGCACCGGGAGAGATCATCCATATCTTTGGGCACTCCTTCTCCTTTCAGCGTTATTACATGACAGGTACGAGATCACTTCCAAGACCGATGTTGATCCGGCTCTACTCTCGCTACATACGTGGCTTTCGGTTCATGCCATTGTGGTGGGATTAACCTCCAACTGCTGGATAGAGCGAACCTTCCTTGCTCATACTGGTCTTCTACCCAGTTTTTGAATGTGAAGCAGTCTTCGAGAAGATGTCCTATCGCTCGGTGATAGGAGCAATAATCCGGGTGGTGAACCTCGTTTGCTTGCTCCGGGTGTTTGGACTCCAGGTGGGTAATCATCTGATGTTTAATGACAAGACCGAATATCTTTCTTGTCTTGTCTTGGGGAAAAGAATATGCTCGACCCATCTTCTTTATAAGAAACGGATCCCGGCTGCTCAATTTTCGATCGCGAGGTTTCTTGGACCCGCTTTGCTGCTGTCGAACGCTTTTTCCGTTCTTCATTTTATTTCTACCTCTGCGTCATGCTTTTTTTATGACGGAATGGTGACAAAGGGCATCGTCATTCTCCGTAGCCTGCTGAAGGAGGCGTTGCGTCCTGGCTTTCTCGTAAATGGCCATTTCGCGGCTATGATCATCCCGGACCTTTTGACCCGCTTCCCTTATTAGCTTGTCCATCTGTTTTTCGAATGAAGGACTTGGCAATTTCATGGTGGGACCTCGTTTTGGTTCAACTGCAGTGTTTTTTAACAGAGCATCTCCTTCTTCATCAAAATCATGTATAACCTAGCTGTCGAGACCCGAAATAGTACGTGTCTGGCACTTGAATCATATGAAATCTATAGGACCCCATCTAACTCAAGTAAGCCAAAAAATCCCAGAAATCTAAACCATTTTAAAGAAGAAATGAAGAAAACTTATCTTTAAAGAAAGAGGTTTTAATAACATAAGCCAAAGTATTGCATTTTAAAAACTCAAGTCTTTTCTAAAAATTTCGGCAGAGTTTCCTTTGTAAATACTGGCCCCAAAAGGAGTACAACATGCATAATATGAATAAAGGTGTCACGACCCGAAAGTACGGAACGTGACCGGCACTTAGATTACGAAACGTCTAGAGACGCAACGTAACCTATGTAAGCCGATGCCCAGAAATCTAAACCATAAAAGAAGAAGAAGTAAAGGAAAACATGAAGAAAACAAGCTTAAAAGCATCATCCAATTTTCTCAAAAATTTCGGCAGAGTCTCCTTTGTAAAAACTGGCCCCAAACGGGTACAACAAGTATAAATACATATAAACAATAAAAAGGAATCCCCAAGCGGGAGCTAGCTCTACGCCAACAGGCGAAAACAACCACACCAATACACAATAGTATACAACGCCAAAGGGCGAGGCTTAAACTTTAAAAGAAAACAAATCCACCAGATACCACAATAATACAAGCGCGACTCTAAGGTCGAAGTAAATAACTGGTCCAGTAAACTATCAAGTAATACAAGTTTGGTTGATGGAGCTTTCTAGATACAAATGAAATAATAAAAGTACAATGGCGGTCCAGATACAAGTGAACCAACCTACCGTGCAAATCACCCTGAGTGAAAAGATGTGCCAGCAAGCTGCCAGGAAAAACCTGTACATCGAACCTGTAATAAAATTTGGCACAACGGGGGTGAGTTGCCAACTCGTGAGTAGAAAATATCTGCGAAAAGAAATCGAATGCACGACGCTGTCCTAGGTCATAATAATATACTAATATACTACTAGTCATCAAGTAAAGACAGGATAATAAGCTACGTGTAAGTGCAAATGCTCCGTGCTCGTATCAGTGCCTCATATAGAACTATGTCATGTGAATGAGTATGCATGCACCATGAATGTGAAATAACCAATCCTGAAATCCAGATATATCTGTATAAGAAATCTTTAACTTTTATCATGGTAAAATGTGTATAGAAATCTGAAATATCAACGATGAAATCCATGGACATCCGTGTCAAGCATCGACACAAAACATGTAAATCTCAAGTCTCAATACCTCATAATCTCAATGTTTCATAGTCTCAATATCTCGGGCTCCGTCAGTCCGGATCGGCCCATATCATCAAATCTCACGACAACGGTCGGTATCCTCCGGATATCCGCCGCGCCAGACATCACCGGTAGGTAGTCCTCCCCTGCCAGGCTCATCGTCTACAACTCGATCTTCTTGCCCCGGGGTACCATACCGGGCCCACCATTTATCCGAGACGGTTCATCCACTCCTCGAATCGGGTCTCGAAATCCAACAAAAAACATGATATCTCATGGTGGACGACACATACATCACGAGAAAACCGCATCTTATGTTTTAAAAAGAGAGGAGGAGAGAGAGAGAAGTTTTTATATATTCTTTTGGTTTTCCCCAAAAATCCAGAAATCTCATAGAAATCCAAAATCCCAAAATCATGAGTAAGTATATGATAAGTGTCGGCATATGCCCCATAATACTGCATGATAACATGAAAATGCGAATGCATGAAATGTCTAAGTAATAAATACCATGTCTATACTACCACCAGAGAGTAATCGCAATATTATATCGATCTAGCTGTTAGCTGATTGTATCAATAAAAGATAATATGATCTAAAGTGTACGTGACATAGCAATTACCGATGATGATGTGTGTGAGCCGGCAAATAAGTGTGCGTGGAATATGCGCATCATCGGTAATATTGAAACATATGAATGAACATTCACCATTATGATTACGGTATGAATGTAAATACGGGTGTGTAATAACCACTCATCTGTGATATACAAGTATAACTACAACTATATGACTCGAGCCTAAACTATTGTCCATCTAACCTCCTAAGGAACTAAACCTAAGAAACTAGTCAATAAGAAATAAGAGTTCACCTAAGGTCTGAATCCATATCTCTAATAGTCGGCGATCCAGCCTCAATAGCGTCACGTACGTAGTACGGCTTCCTCGAATCAAGAGTGCGGATCAATCATCATATCTATGCCTCGTACGGTAAAATCCATCGTACGGCATCCCAATATCGGGGTACGGGTCAAGTATCACCTACGTGTCTCATCATTCGTATAATATCATCATCAACACATGTCAAGATCAAGGTGCTATACTGTAATCGCATACTTCAATCATATATCATTTTCAGCATAAATATACATCGCTAATTTATCCTCAGAAATATCATGTCATATGTATCATATTGTGATTAAGTCACACTTAGATCATATCGTAATCAAGTCACACCTATATGATATCGTAATCAAGTCACACATATATGATATCGAAATCAAGTCACACCTATATGATGTCGTAATCAAGTCACACCTATATGATATCATATCATAATTTCAGGCACATGTTACGGTCCGGGTTCTATTTTAGAGTCCCATATACTTCAATATCATCACCACCCTTTATTATTTATGTATACCTATTCATTATCTCATTTCCTAATGATCCGCTAACATCATAACACGACCGTAAAGCCAAGAATCACGGCATCAAGCCCAGTTATATTGTTTCATCCCCGTGTATCATATCACATCCTTGTATCACATATACGTATTGTGTGTATATATATATACCTACACCTAGTCCTATATATATATACACATACACGTATACACTACGTCGAGTCTCAGTGTGTGCGTGTGTGTATCTACCTGAAACCTACGAATCTCCTCCAAGATATTCATCCTCGGGTAAGGTCTTTCTAAATCAATCTAGTCCAACCTAAGGTCACTCCTAGGGTCCTACTCACCGAAATTCTAAGGTCACGTCTGGCTTCCTAATGACAATAAGTACTATCCCTATTCTACGTTTGCGGGGGTGCTAAATGCCATCCACCCGACTTCCCCTCGTAGATATACATCTACTCACCTGGTCCTTGTCTGCCGAAGACGGTGTCGCCATCCTTTTCTTCATCGCCCGCAGTCCACATGAGGGGTACCTATACGCAAACACATATAATATCGTAAACTGAATCACGGACAACATCAAAACGACGCACGGAACGCGCATAGGTTAAAACCTATGTCCCGCTCATGCAAAAGAACCAAATATCGCTCGATATCGGCGTACAAACGCCGATTGATCGAGATAAGCATCAATAAACAACTCATAGTTATAAAACTCATTACTTATAATATCAAACATGATTTAATTCATCGAAACCCTAAAAATCGATCAAATCGTCCGATTCCGTAAAACCTGAAAACACTAATTTACCGTTTTACTTCAAAACATGATGTTTAAAAGAAACTAATGGTCATAGTATTCATTATTAGCATAACTAGACTATATAAACCATCACTATATTTTTAACACCCTAATTTATATTAGTTTGAAAATTCTAGTTTGCAAACTTGCTCGATTTTGATACTTTAAAGGAAAATTTCGCAATACCACATCTAAACTGGATTTTGCATGAATTAATGCATTAAACTACAATTCATGATGATAATAATATAATGAAATCATAATTTAGATTTTAAACCTCATTTATTTAAGAATTTCCAAAATCTAGTTAGCAAAAATAGCATTTTTATTAGTATTTTTCAATTATCAATAGAAACTAGTAACTAATTTAAGTTTTTCATTCCACTAACAAGTTAATATCCTCATTAAAATCACAATCTAGTGTTACAAATATTAATTGAAATTTTATCTCACCAATATATACAATATATAGAAATCTAGTTTGCAAAATGGATTAATTTAAACAATTTTGGATAAACAATTTACAATATATCATCCATACAAGATTTTCCATTTCTAAAAATGTTAAACTAGTTATTATAACCCTAATTAATTAATAAAAACCATAACTTAATTTTATAAACCCTAACTTGAATTTTAAAACTTGTAGATAGAAATTATTTATTAAATCTAATTATGCTTAAATGAAACATCTAATAACAATAAATCAAAAGAAGAAGATTTATACCTCCACAACATGAAATCCAAACATGAAAATAAGACTCCAAAATGAATGCTTTCCATCTCCAAAATCCATGTAAAGATGAGAAAAGAATAGAGGGTAGGAATTAATTAGGATTTTGTGGGTTTTTTATTGAATTTTTGATGATTTTTGATGATTTTTAATACAAAAATGATGGGGGAAAAATTTTGGGGCTGCCCATGGAGGTGAGGCCGGCCATGAGGTGAGGAAAAGAGAGGAGAGCGAGAAAAGGTGAAGAAAAGTGTAGAAGGTTTCATAAAAATATCATACAATTAAGTCTTTTCATGAATTTATTTAAAAATTCTTTATTTTCTTCACTCCATTTGACCTAGAATGGTCTAGAACCATTGTAAAATTTTGAAAATAAATTTTGCATGAAACACACTTGATTCTAAGATGCAATGGTTCATTTTTGCAAATTTAACCCATTAAAATTTTTAATTTACACTAATTTAGTGTAAAAATAAAGCTTATGTTAATATTAAAATAATTAATTTAAGAAAAATATTTAATTAAACTAAAAATTTATAAGTGGCTAAATAAATACCATTTACTAGTAATAACATAATTAAAATAGGTATTTTTAAATTTATAGTGAAAAATAATTACGGTTTAATTTTATGAAAACTACGTTTTACTTTACCGAAAATTATAAAATTCACTTAAATAATTTTATTTATTTATTTATTTATTTATTTTAAAACGTTACAAAAGGCATCCCCAGGCGGGAGCTAGCTCTTTGTCAATTGACGGTCACAACCACGCAAGCAACATAGTATACAATGCCAAGGGCGAGGATAAAAACTCAAAAGTAAACTCAAAATTATCAAGAAAACCATAATAATACAACGCGCGATTCTAAGGTTGAAAGAATATACACTGGTCTTCTAAGTCAAATAAATATACAAGTCTGGTTGATGGAGTTACTAGATACAACTGAATATAAATAAAAGATACAATGGTGGTCACGATGCAAGTGAACCCATCTACCGAAGCAATCACCCGAAAAGGAGCAGTGTGCCAGTAAAACCGCAACGAACCTGTACGGCAAAACCTGTAAGAACTGTGCCACAATGGGGATGAGTTGCCAACTCGTGAGTAGAAAACATCACCGAGCAGAAATCGCATGTATGACTCAATCCTAGGTCAATACGATCATAAAATATATCCTCAATGATAATATGGCCTGAAGCATAAAATAAAGACAAGGGTAAACATCTATGCATAAGTGTAATCCCATGTGCTCGTGCCAGTGCCTCAGGTTGCAATATATCATAAATATGAGGTATGAATGCGGTATAATGAAAACAGAATATATCATGAATGAGAAAACTGTTTTCTTAATATAGTGAGGTTTCTGTATAAACATTTAAGTATCATCATTGAAATCATCAGAAAATCAGTGTCAAGTATCGACACAAAATATATATCTCAATATCCCAATATCTCAATATCTCAAGCTCCGGCTATCCGGACTGGCCTGTATCATCAAATCTCAATATCTCAGGCTCCGGCTATCCGGACTGGCCTGTATCATAAATCTCAATAAAATCACCGGTCAACAATGCTTCCCTGTCACAGGCTCAAACTCCATTCTCTACGATCTTCTCGTCCCGGGGTACCACACCGGGTCCACCATGCACCCGCAAACGGTTCATCTCCTCTTCGAATCGGGTGTATGATATCGCTCGAGAGCCGAGAAAACTCATAGTGGACATATCACAATCATAACATGAGAAAACCGCACATTTATTATTTAAAATGATAAATGAGTTTATTAAATCTTGCAGTTTCTCCAAATCCAGAAATCTCATGGAAAATACGAAATCCAAAATAAAAGTCAATAATAATGAATACTGGGCTCTAGCAATCCGGACTGGCCCAAAATATCATGGCGAATGAACATATAAATAAACATGAAAATCACAGTAATAAATGCAATGTCTAAATTAGCATATGAAAACAATAACATATAGGAACTATCAGCTAGCAAGCTATGTCAATGAAGTAATGTTCTCTAAATTGTACGTGACATAGCAATTACCGATGAAGATGTGTGTGAGCCGGCTAGCAAGTGTACGTAGAGCATACGCATCATCGGTAATGGTGCTGGTGTCCTAACAATAGGTTTCATCATTACTCACGAAAATACGTATAGCCATGCAATGCAATGCGAACAGCAGAATAAATGGCAAATGAATAGTAAATGCAGCAATAATATGCGGAACGTGAATAATAACGCAACAATAAAGAATCTACATTACTATATATGTGTCATACCGTTTTGCCATTTGAAATAATACGAATCGTGGTGTTTTGAAAATAGGGCTACGGTGTTTTTAAAAATAGGTAAGTCCTTTGAAATATCCGTAGAATCCCTTGTCCTGTCTTTAAAATATTCACGATTCGTTAGTTTTGAAATAGGTATGACTCAAGTCTAGTTTAACGTCTACAAGTAAACTACAGGACTAAACTAACAGGCTAATCGAAAAGGTAAGGAAACCACCTAAATCTGGGTCGATATATATATATATATGTGTATATATATATATATATATATATAATAGTCAGTGATCCCGCCTCAATAGTATCGCGTACGCTACAATATATCATATGACATTCTCGAGTCAAGAGTGCGGATCTATCATCAATATATAGCTCGTACGGTAAATCTATCGTACGGCATCCCAAACTGGGTACGAGTCAGATATCACATTTATTTCATCATTCATCTGGTATCCTTATCATCATATCATGATCTAGGTACTGATCTATGTCTAGTACATACTGATACCATCTATATATATATATATATGCATGTGTATGAAACACACCGCCCAAGGACCCGCTATAATATCATGCCGTATCTCAAATACGAACCATGTCACATCACCGACCTCATGGTATAATGCCCAATCTCATCGACTCATCTCCAAATATCATGTACTATCCTCATCATCCATGTATATATATATATATATGTAAACATATATATATATATGTAAACATATATATATATATGTATACATATATATATATATATATGTATACATATATATATATATATGTGTATACATATATATATATGTGTATACATATATATATATGTGTATGTATACATATATATATATACATAGTCACATACCTGTGTGTGTGTGTGTGTATACATATCCCCATATACACACAAGAAGTAAAATGTATGCAAGTGTGTATGTGTGCGTGTATGCAAATCTTTACTCTAAGGTTCGCGACTACAACTAACTAGCGACGCTATCATCCAATTACACTAAAATCTAACCATGAACTCTTAAACTCTATCTAGATAGTCATCTAGTCTTATAAAAACATATTTATATATATAGATATACGCATTCGTATACTACATTACGAAACTGCGGGGGTGCTATAGGCCATCCACCCTACTTCCCCCGTAGATATATATCTACTCATCTTGAACCTCGCTTTGCGAAGTCGATGTCGCCTTGCTCTTACTCTTCATCCGAAGTCCACTTGAGGGTACCTACATATATACACATATAGCATCGTAAACAGAAATCTCGCACAAAACCAAAACAGTGCACGTACAATACATAGGTTTTAACCTATGTTCTATACATGCAAGAAGAACCAATAACCCTCAACATCGACGTACAAATGCCAATCGATCGAGACAAAATGAAATATCACAAGTTCAAGTCATTTAAAAGTCACATTTCAAAACAGCAACTCAAGGAAATGGTCCCAGATTTTGTTTCAGGTGAAATTAGCCAATTCTGCACCTGGGGTAGGTCTAATTTGCCTAAGATAAAGCCATGGACCAAGAACGGAACGATTCCAACGTACCAAGGTCGCAAACTGCGGCCAAAATGAGAAAAATGGTGGCCTAAACATGAGCATATGGTCTCAGGTTTCTAGGGTAGTTTCTAGGTTGCATGCACATTTCTCAGGCTTCGCTAAATAATTTTAGGTCACCCGGGTGTTAGCAGGTCTCCAATTTCTATCACAATTTCCACAAAAATACGATATCGTGGTTTCTAAGTTTGTGAATTGGGGGTTTACTCTCAGGTTTAGTCCAATATACCATCACCACAGGGGTTGTATGGCCTCTACTAACATCAATTACACTTCACTACTCAAGTTATCATCAAAACCCTAACTTGGAAATTTCAAAGTCCACTGAACCTCAATATATCGATTCTAAACTAAACGTAGAAGCTAATAGAATGAAATACTGTACTAATGGTGAAGGGATTATCTCATTTGGCAACTTAAGAAAATTCTTGAGTTGCCCCAAGTCTCCAAAATCCAATTTTTCTTGGTCCAAAGTGTTTGTGAGAAACTTGTGCATGTTTTTTGTGAAGGCAATATAAGATTTTGAGTTGTTTTTTATGGTGTTTGTGAGGATGAAGAGGAAGGGGGAAAGAGGAGGCATCCATGAGGGAAGGGAGAGCGGAAATGATGAAGAGGATGAATGATTATCAAAGGCCCATGGTCAATGAAGACCCCTCACACTCTCTCTCATGCCCATACCCCATTTCTTTACTACTTTCTTTTTCTTTTCTTATCTTCTCTTATCATATCTTTTCTTTTCATTTTAAAACAAAACCAAATGAAAATAAAGAGAAGCCATGATAGGAAAAATGTAACAATTTGTGAAAATGACTTGGTGCATGTCACATGCACAAAACTAGCTTAGTGCACGATTAGCGATATTTAATCGCGATTAGCATTAAAATTGTATATAATTAATTATAAAAATTCATAATTTGCCTAAATCAAATAAAACGCCCCCATTTCCGTAATTTCTATAATTTTCCAAATATTTTCCAATTTATCGGTATTTAATTATACCGCATTATCAAAATATTCATAATATTTATTATTTAATTTTATAAATGCCTAAAAATAATATTTTATTTTTCTGAAATGTTACAGTAGCATCCATGGAATCGCTCCCGTTTCTTGGATTGAACATATCCAAGCCCGATCGTTTCCATTCTTCCGTTGATCAATTTTCGCTGAGTTCCAGAGACGTTCTATATCCTGTTGTAGAACTGGGCTTGTCGCGCGATCTGCTTCAAGGGTATGCCTTGGTGCCTCAGCAACCTTTTTAATCCTTCTGTGTAGTATCTGGGCAAACGGATGGGCTGGAACCTATCAAGCATAGAATCGGCACCATGCCAGATCTCTTTCTCCACTTTGGTTTCCGTGGATGGATAAAAGAGGATCTCCTTTTCATCTTTTCACCTGGGAAGGATGTAGAACGTCTGCAGTTCTTGCAGACTGTAGGTATCAAGTGCGTCGAGCTCTTTGTAATGCTCTTGCGAAACCATGGCGATCTGTAAACTGTGATCATCTCTAATGAAGGTTTGTACTGATGGCCGAACAGAAAATACTGCATTGATCTCATCTTCAGAGTCACTGCCAAAGACCAAAATAGGGGTAGACGGTCCCTATTTGTTGTATCAGGGAAGTCCCGAATAGACTATCTCTTCTTCCTCCTTGGTATCGCTCTCGAAGACTGAAATGGTGGTGATAGCTTTTTGCTTATTCTCCGGCTTATGGCACCTTTTCGTGTCTTCAAAGTCTGACAGGAAATACTTCGCATCCTCATATTTTCGGACTTCGTTCATGGAGAATAGGTTCATCTCCCCTGTCACAGTGTATTCAAGCTCATCTTTAAAGTACTTCATAAACTGATGCTGTGTAGAAGGGATAATGTTGTACTTGTGTAACCAAGGCCGGCCGAGCAAAGCGTTGTAGCAAGTCTTGGCGTCAATGACGTGGAATTTGATGTCAGTGATGAGAAGCCCAAAGCGTAATGTAAGAATTACAGACCCGAGCGTCCGTGATGACTGGGAGTCGAATCCGGAGATATTGATTTTATCCCGAGCGAAGTGTTGAACGCTCATACAGATTTCTTTCAACACTCTCACATTGAGAAGGTTGACGGAGGATCCATTGTCGATCAGGATCTTCCCTATCTTAATGTCATGGCAATACCAGGAGACATATAGGGGACGGTTGTGCTCGCATGTTCCGAGGAGGAGATCTTCATCGCCGAAAGTGATGTCAGCTGTGTGAATTTCTTCCAGCTCGTCCTTCATATTTTCTTCGGCGAGGAAAGCTTGAAACTGGTCAGGCTCTTGTAATGCCTTGATCGGAGATCTCTCGCCTCTTTGGATAGCATAAGGGCGTCAGGAATGCTTAGCTGCGAGGGTATCTTCCTCAGGTGTGCCAGAACGTTGTAATCCACCTTGTTTTTCTTGGGCAGGTCCTTGGCTGCCAGCTCTTCGACGACTCTGTCATCGAGGGTGATATCCTCAGTGACCTTTTCTTTCCTCTTATCCTTTTTGTTCGATCCCATGTTTGCAGGTCCGAGATTCTCTTCAGGTAGCATGCGATTGCGCAGCTGAATGTTCTCGCAGGTCTTCATCTCTTCTGTTTCAGAGATGGATTCATTGAAGAGAGGGCTGAGGGCTATTTCTTCATCAGAATCACTGCCGAAGGTGAGAACTTGCGATCCTCTGGAATTAACCATGTGACATTTACCGGAATTTTTTTTATGCTCATCTATCGTGCTTCTTTTTTCCAGACGAGTTTTGCGCTTCATCCGCTTGAAATGCTGCCGGTGAGCAACGTATCCCTGCCACCAGTTTTTAAAGGCCATGCACTTTTCGGTGGGGTGTGCAATCCTCTGATGGTATAAGCAGAAGTTAGGATGTGTATCCTCTTCATTAAGGTGTATCTTATCAGGAGTATTTCTATCGGAGGGTGGCAGCTTCATTCCTATCGATATGGCTTTGGCGAACCTTTTCATTGTCCTGAACCTGCTTTTGCTGGCGGCCGAAGTGGTTTGGTCTGGTGGGAGTGTTTTTTCCCTTTCGTCCAGTCGCCGGCGTTTGGCTTTTTCGAATATGGCCAGTTCACGCTCTCGATCAGCTTTGCTTTTCTGACAGGCCTCATTCAGGAATACGTCAATCATCTCGTCGAACGGTTCTAGGAGTTCAGGCTTGGGATCTGCCCCCAGTTTCTCTGTATCAGGAGCTTCTTCACCATTTATCGAGTGAGAGATCATGTGGCAGCTCGCCACATAGTCTTCAGGCCCTTCCGAAGAATCGTCCCTCATCAGCGTCATCGTCTTCATTCTCAAGAACATGCTTAAAGAATTCGTCCAACGTGATTGGGGTCCGTGCCTTCTGGTTATATTCTTCCAGTGCATCGATGCATTTCTGCAGACCTGTACGGCTATTGTCGGGTTGGATGGGCTTCTTGGCCTTCTTCTTTTTCTTTAAAGACTTTGGAGGCTTGACTTGAATGTTTTGTCCACCATCACCAACTTTCAGCGTTGGGCGTGGCTTCAGCATCCCTTCAATAATCTCGGGCTCCAGCGGGCTTTTCCACCTAATCTCCGGACATGTTTGAAGGTCCTTCAACATTCTTTTAGTTTTAGATGAAAGGGCCACCTCCCATGGGGCTTCCTCTATAAGTGAGCATGATGCCCCAAGCGTGTCCACCTTTTTAGGAGCGTGAGGTTGTGGCAGGTTCACCTTCCAGTTTTCTGAAAACGCGAACTTGCCCTGTTGGTACTGATCTTCGATCCAACTTTTGAAGATGCAACAATCTTTAATTGGATGACCCAATATTCGGTGGTAAGGATAGTGATTAGGATTGTTAATGTCTCCTGGTTGCGTTGGGCGTCTTGGCTAAAGAAAAATGATGAGCCTGTTACGCAGCGCTAGCTCGAATAACCTCTTCGTCTTATCCTAAGGGAATGAGTAAGAGCATCTCATCTTTTCTCCAAGGGATCGCTGTCTATCACTTTGGCGATTAGCTGGTTTTGGACCACTGGGCTGCTGCTGAGCATTGGCGACGAAGGACGCTTTCCCTTTACCTTTTTCGTTTCGAGATTCCAACTTCGAAGAAGACGGTCTATGACCCATCTGATCTATTTGGGCAAGCTTGTCAATCAAGGCCTGGAAGGTGGTCGGCTTGAAGAAAATCATGAACTGGGATATTGTCGCCTGCGGATCGAGGGTACCCACGAACATGCCTATTGCAGGAGCTTCTTCGATGCGTTGTCCGCACTTCGACCATAGATTCCGCCACCGTATCGCGTACTGCACCCATGTTTCGCCTGGCTTCACCCTAGTGTTAATTAATGTGGTGATCGGGGTGCGCTCGCTAGCACTGGAGAAACGTTGGGTGAACAGAAATTCCATATTCGTAAAAGTTTTGACGGAGTCATTGGGAACCTCTGAGTACCATTCGAACGCCGTCTCCGAAAGGCTGCCGATGAATTGGCGAAGCAGTAGCTTATCATCCCCTCCAGTGTTGCCGCAGAAAGCCCTGAACTGAGCAACATGTTGATGGGGATTTCTTGTCCCCTTATACATATGGAATTTAGGAATTGTGTATCCTGGCGGGTACTTTATCTGATCATACCATCCTGGATATGGTCGCCCAATTCTAACGATTTGGCCAGTTGCTTCATTCGCTTGATGAGCTCGTATTTGCTGAGCTATATAATCATCAAGCATGGCTTTGGAGATGGTCTCCTCCTTGGCTGCTGACAGAGCCGGCAGAGAATTTGATATCTCTCCTCTATCATCTTCAATTATTACTGGAGGATCTTCGGCTGGAGGGTCCGGCTGGATCATCAGGCCCACCATATCTTGGAATAAATGGGCCATTTGTTTTATGTTGGCCACTTGTTCCGCAGCCTCTTTGTCCTTCTTCTCAAGAATTCTCCAAAGGAATTCGGCATCCGTTTCCTGCTCATGACGCTGCTCCGAAGATGTCTCTGGGGCCTGCTTTTGGTCCAGTGAGTGCAGCCATGGCTGTCAGCATTTCTTGGAGCTTTTGTTGTTGTTGCTGCTGAGCCTTAGTCACAAACCGTGTAAGTGATCGGTGACCCATAGAGATACGACTATCCTCTTTTCCGAGAGCCATGTAAACAGTATGCACCACCATGCCCCCAGACTTGGGGCGTTTAGATTCAGTGTCCTTGCGATTTGCCAAAGACGCAGGGATCTTCTCCGGCCTCCTTCTTTTGTGGGCGGTCGAAGTTGAGGGAGCCGTTGCAGCGGGCACCCAAACAGATGACACCTTCTGTAGCTTGACATGGTGATCCCCTTCTCGCCGAACTTTCATCTTTTTCTGTCGGTGGGGGTAGTCTTGATCAATCACGGAGTCTTGGACCCATCGTAAGACCTTGTGAATTTTGGAGGACAGCCGCTGAGGGGGCTGCTCCGACTTCGCCTTTTTGATCTTTTCAACAGGCGGAGGAGACTTTTTTAGCAAGGCAGTTGGCGAATTCCTGCGCACCATGTTAAGTAGTTCAAAACTGTTCCCAATTGGAACAGCAGCATCAATTTCTACCATTGGAGCTGGACGAGTCAGTCCAGAAGGAAAGCTGCCCCTATCTTTCCTTACTCGGCGCCAGTGGAGACGTCGAGCATGGCGAGCAGCCGGGACCACCTCCATTGTTGGATCAGCTTTCCCATGCCTCCCGTTCTGATGAAAGCCTTTCGTTGGCGTCAGCCTGTCAAAAACAGACGTCGACTGAGAGGGAATGGTCAACCTGTCGAAAGCCGATCTTCGAGTAGGGAGAGCAGCCTGGACGACCTTAACTGTAGCAGGAGTTGGAATGACCTTCTCTGGTATTGCGAGCCTCTTTGCAGGACCACTTGAGCTTTGACCCAACCTGTCGAAGACTGAGGCATAGGAGCTGGACGACCCGCTGAGAGGGGCCATGGTGGTTACAAGCCGATCAAAGACCGACTTCTTCGCAGCTTCTTATGTCAGCATCTGAACGTTGAAGCTCGTTGGTAAGATCATGGTCTTGAAGAATAGCCCAGTGGTGGCTAGGGTAACTTGTTCCACCGGCATTGTGAAAAGGGAGGCCACTTGGGGCCCGTAGGTTACTCCTCCAGATGAGGCGGAACGGGAGTTGTTGTTGCAGCTGGAGCAGTTAGAGGCCATTGATTTTATTTTTTCTGCACAAGAGCAAAACCAAATCTTAGTACCTCAAACCCAAAGGCAACCGTATGGTAATGAAGATTTCCAAATGGTGGCCTTTACCGATTCGAGCTTCTTGAGTGATAAGGATGACAGCAAATCTATCTGAGGGTTTGTCTTTACCCTCAATGGAGGGGCGGTATGTTGGAAGAGTTCCAAACAGGATACCGTTGCAGACTCCACGATGGAAGCTGAGTATATTGCTGCAAATGATACTTCCAAGGAAGCCGTCTGGATGAGGAAGTTCATCTCGGAGCTAGGAGTAGTTCCAACCATTATTGATCCAATATCATTGTATTGTGATAATAATGGGGCTATGGCATTAGCCAAAGAGCCCATGTCCTATCAGCGATCCAGACACATCCTCAGGCAATATCATCTGATTCGGGAGATAATTAATCGCTGCGAGATAGTGATTCGGAGAGTAGATACAAAAGATAACACCGCGGATCCACTCACCAAGGCCCTCCCTGTGACGCAGCATGAGCGAATTTTTGAGATGTTGGGTATGGGATACGCCAATAATTGGCCTTTGTGCAAGTGAGAGATTGTTGGATATATGTATGCCCTAGAGGCCATTATATGATAGTGTATGTACCGGTATGTGTATATATATATATTCATGGGACATTCTTGCTCGACATGATAGTATGCTATCTGGTTGCACATTTTATCTTGACATGTTCATTTGATCGTGCTTTCATTCATTTGGTACATATTGATATAGCCCTTAGGATATGCAGGACTACTGAGATTATGATGCGGATCATACTAGTGGGACATGTGTAGTCTATGAGCATATCCTTAAAATATTCCTAGTCGTGGGTGTATTGAGACGGGGTATCGATATCACCAGAGTAGACAAGCGTATGCGTTACTTGTCCCATATAATGGGCGATGGATGATCACATATCCATTGATGTGGTGACACCAAAGATCGTATACGGGTGCTCAGTGAGACTGGGTACACTGAACGGACTCACCGATAACTCTTTTGTGGTATTATATCTATCGTCGGATAGCAGTTCTTAGGCGACACTGGTACAGGTTAGTCTGTAGACCCGAGATCGTCATAGAGTCTTGTGTGTCCTCCTACTGTACTTTGATCTCCACCCTACCATGGCTTTATTGAGTCATGCAAACAGGTGGATTTTGGGTACAGTCCCAAGGCACATGGAGGAAATGAGCGATAGGAGGGGTTTCGTCTCTCCCGGTATTGGGGGTTGATATTGCGCTATGTCCGATTGGCTATAACAGGAAGTCCCTGGCCAGGGCTGCTGATATTTACTGACAAGTGTTATCAGTACTTTCTTGATCTGTTATTATCCATATATCGGCATAACTTATTAGGTTAATGGGGTTGACGATACCACCCTTAGACTTGATATGCAGCATGATTAACGAAGAGACCGGACTATACGGTAAGTGTTACCAGTTGGCTCGACTGGAGTTTTAGCAGGTTTGCTTGTGTTTCTTCTGATCGCTCAATACCTGGGAGCCATTACGTACATCTTGTGCCACTGACGGTTTGTGGGCATGTGATGTGATCACTGCCTACTGCTAGCGTATTGACGAGTCTTAGAGTCCCACAAAGGGGTCTCCTAGCTCAGGCAAAAAGATATGGGGGTGCATATGAGATATGCGCGGGAGCTCGATTAAATGTGTGTATTGGATATCGTATTTTAATCGGGCGTTTTCTATTAGACTGGTCGTATGTGTTATAACCGGGTTATTAAATCAAGTGTTGATTTAATATTAAGTCCATTAGCTCATTTATTAAAACCTATTTCTTTATGATGCATGCATGAGTGTTTGTATATGTTGATATGGATGCACACATGCAAGCATACATATGTCATGGTTGATGATACATTAATGGTGGCAATCCAAAACTCACATGGTAACATATTTAGATATTTTGTTTATTTTAGAAGAGCAAAATGGCAAAATGATCATGGGTGACTATTCAACTCTCTTGAGTTGACAATAGTCAATGGTTTTTTAGCCCATGGTTTTTTAGCCCATGGTTTTGTAGCCCATGGTTTTGCTTAACCTCAAGTTACAAAATATCTAGATATTTTGTAACCATAGTTTAGCAAGGATGACTTCACTTACTCTCTTGAGTTTAGAAAGAGTTATCATATTATTCTCTTGAGTTTAGTTTGAGCCATCTCCTTGTTCCTCTCTCCCCTCAAAGCTTTCTAGGGGTTTAAAAGAAAGAGAAAGAATTAAAAAGAAAAGGTTTTGTAGTGAGATCCAAACCCACATCACCATTCCACTTTAGTCTAGCCCACTAGTGTGGAGTATTTGCTTCATCTTCATCCTTGATCAAGTGAAGCTTGGAGCTTGGTGCAAAGGGACTTCGTGGTGGATCATCGTGGACTTGGAAGGACACAAAACAACCGGTTCAAATCTCAATCGATACAAGGAGTCTAGGAGGAGGTCTACAAAGGTTGTATTTTCTTCCCACTTAGTGTTAGACACTTTATAGTATGTGATACTATAGTTTGTTACTCTATTTTTTGTTAGTTATATGTATGCCCTAGAGGCCATTACTGTACATAGGATGTATATTGTAGTGGATGCTAGGACATATATAGGGAGGACTTTCTTGCTCGACATGATAGTATGCTATCTGGTTGATCTTTACCTTAACGTGTATGCTGATTGTCTCTCTGTTACATGTTGGTAAAGCCCTTAGGATGTGTGCTTGACCACCTGGACTATGATGCGGATCATACTAGTGGGGACATGGTAGTCTATAAGTACATCCTTCAAAGTCCCTAGTCGTGGGTATATCGAGACGGGGCATCGATATACCAGAGTAGACTAGCATATACCTTCTCGACCCATACAGATGGGCGATGGATGATCCCATATCCATCGGTGTTTGACATCAGAGATGATATACGGGTGCTCAGTAGAGACTGGGTACACTGGACGGACTCGCCGAGAACTCCCAGATGGTATTATACCTCACGTCAGATGGCAGTTCTCTGGTGACACTGGTACAGAGTAGTCTGTTGACCCGAGATCGTCATAGAGTCTTGTGTGGTTCCCACTGTGCTTTGATTTCCATCTTACCACGTCCAAGAGGGCATGCAAAACGGTGGTTTTTGGGTACAGTCCCGAGTCACATGGAGGCAATGAGCGATAGGAGGGGATTCGTCTCTTCCGGTATAGGGGGTTGATGTTGCGCTGTGTTCGATTGGCTATAACAGGAAATCCCTGGCCAGGGTTGCTGAGATTTACTGGTAAGTGTTACCAGTAGTTTCTCGAACAGTTATAGACCTCATATCGACACGACTTATCGAGCTATTAGGGTCTGACGTTTACCACCCCTAGGCGAGATATGCGACATATCAGACGATCAGACCGGACTGTACGGTAGTGTTACTGGTTGGATTCACTGGAGTGTGAGCGGGCTTGCTCGTCGATCTTCAGATCGCTCAATACCCGGGTGGCCGTTACGTTTAGCAGACCGCTTGCGGCTTGTGGGTGTTTGATATGATCATCGCCTGCTGCCGGCGTATTGACGAGTCTTTAGAGTCCTACACAGAGGTTTCCTGGCTCAAGCAAAACGAAATAGGAGCGCATATGAGATATGTGAGGGACCGAGAATAATGCGTGTATGTGATACCGTATTCCATTCTCGCGATGAATGTATCGATTAGGTTATATGCGATATACCCTAGTTATCGAATCAAAGGTTGATTTGATAAGCCGATACATTATATACTAGTCGGTTGTGTGCGACATGACCGGGTCATTGAATCAAGTGTTGATTTAATTATTTAATGCATAATTATATATTTGATATATTACTTTGCATTAACTAGTATCGGTTCACTTTAAATGGATTTTCTCACTCGGGTGTGCGCATTACATATGCGATATGATTTTGTGCATTTGATTGTATCATGTTTGATGATACATGTTTACTTGGTTAAGTGCAAAGAATTAAACCATGGTTAAAAGAATGGTTAGGGTTTCATTTTCTTTATTTATTCATTTATTTATTTGTTTATTCATTTTGGAAAAGAGGAGAAAAGAATGGTGGCTTAATTTGGAGTTTAGTTGAAGCTTCATGAAACTTTGATCAAGTCAACCATTCTTATCTCATCCTTAACCCTAACAATTCCCACTAACCATGATTCATTCTCTACACTTGACTCTAGTTAACATTATGATAAGTTTTGATTTTTCTATTGTTTTTAATTAACTTATCATATATTTCTTTCTTCTTCTTCTTCATGAGCAAGGAAGAAAAAGCTTTCTTCATCAATGGTGATTGATGATAAAGAGTGAGAAATCCAAATCTAAAGTCTACCCACTTCCTATTTCTTCATCCTCTACCTCTTGCCAAGTAGTAGAGTGTGTTCTCTTCACAAGTTTTTGGACTTGGTGAAGTCGGAGCTTGATTTAGCGATGCCTCGACGTAGATCATCTTCGGCACGTCGTCGATGACCTAGCCCGCTTCTTCTCCGATGAAGCCGACGCAAGAGCCCGGATTTCGGATTTGTACAGCGGAGATGACTTCTTCATGGAGCTATGGAGGTGGACAAACGGATCTACAAAGGTTGTATATCCGTATCCCTTAGTTAACTGTTAACTAGATTACTTTTTCGCCTAGTTTTCTAGCAAACGATCCGTAGTCGGGTCTCTCGGCACCCGTAAATTTTGAAAATGGCATGTTCGATGCCTTGTGAGACCACATTAGTGTGCCTAAGAACCCTACAGTGGTATCAGAGCCTAGCTAGAGCCTTAGGCGAAGTCTAGACGGAATTTGAAGTCCGAACGAACCCGAAACCCAATTCCGATCATGCTCTCTGTCCAATTTTCAAAAACTGTGATTTTTCAATATTAAAAATATGCAGAAAATAAAGCAGGGTTTATTATGAAATACTGTGCAAAACGGAGCCGTAACTCCGTCACGACAGCGCGGAACCGCGGCCTAATCCCACGTGGCGCGGCGGTTCCGCGGCGAAATTGTTGACTTGTTGACTCCTGTTTGCACAGTAATTCCTATTTTAATATGCTGAGTTTTCTGGGAATTTTTAATATGCAGTAAACAGTTGAGTATTTTGGGGTTGTATTGGGAATCAAAGATTCGATCGGATTATCAAATTTCGTCTTTTGTGGCTTTCCGGATAAATTTTAGAATATGTTAAAAAGTTCGACCGAATATAAATACCCAACTTTTCCCCTGTCGGGAAATTTCCAAGCGTTGGATCTTTCCGTAGTTTAACGACGTTCTAAGTAGTGCAAGTAACGCAATAGACCCTCTAGAAGACAACAAACCTTAACTCGATTATGTGACCGTCTTGAACTGCCCTTTGAACCTTCGGGTTTGGGGCAGTACGGCGTGCCACATGTGAGGCGTTGGCTTGACCCTTCTACGGCTGGACCGTTGGTACTGAGGCACGAACGGAATGTTGTTAGACTTATTTCATGTGTTGAGCTGTATCGGGAAAACTTGGGTGTTCGATTGTTCGATCGGAAAGTTTGACATTTTCTATTTATCCGGAATGGGATACAATAATTGGAATTCACAATAAGTTATGTGATAACTGAGTGAATGTTATAAACGTAGCAATTTAGTCTCACTTGATCGGTTGCCACGGAATTTTGATGTGATCAAAACTCCGTCGCAATCACGTAGCGTACGCGGATACTCGCCGGGTAAACTTAATAGACAGCCTCACCCCATAGCCCCGACCAAGTGACTGTAGGAGAACCCCGTCGCCGAAAGCATCCGTTCGGGTGCTCGCGGTAGCGGTGTTCCGCCTTGGTGCACTTCGTCGACGGTATCGGGGGTGTAGCCGTCTACTGAAGTTTGCGACGAGCATTCGATCAGGATGTCGGGAATCTTGTTGAATTGCCCGACTTGGTATTGAAAAGTGTTTTCGATAATGAGACTAAAATGCGGGGTTTATAATTGTTAGGCATGCGATGTCTAAGTAATTCATTTGGTCAGGCATGCGATGTCTGAGGTGGTTGCGGATTCCAACTGTTGTAGTTTTACACTTTCTTTTCTGTGACCGTAAGTGTAATATGTGATATCGCCGGTTTCGTTGCTATATGTCAACGACAATTGGGATGGACATATTTACTTACGTTGATGACATGTGATGTTATGTGTTGCTGGATATGTTATATTGGATCGTCGTGTTTGAATAGCCGGGGGTTTTTATGTGAGATGAGTGTTTTTCATTTTCATTCATGTAAAAACTTGTATGTAATATTCTTTTATTGGGGCGCTTCCAGGTTGCGGAAGTTGTCACCGTTTGTATATTATTTACTTTTCCGCACTAGGATAGACCCAAGGAGGGGAGCACAAGTAACCGGGTTCTGGAGTCCAGTGGGAGACCAACTCGAGGAGTCGAGTCCGGGTCTCCTAACTCTAGAATTGGTAGGGTTGCTTGCCGCTCTCGTAGGGGTCTAGGGGTGTGGGTTTGGCTATTCATCACGACCGTGGAATCCGTGTTTTATACTGGCTCGTATTGAAAACACGGACGTCCTAGTATATCCAATATTTCATATGATTCTTCTGCTGCGATATCTGTGATGTGATCATGTGATGTTCTGTGATAGATACAGTATATAGTATATATGATATATTATATAGGCGTTACTTATGTTTTACACCTGTGCTAGCCCTGCCCCGCTCTGCCGTTAGTTACCTAACCTAACGGTGCACGAGAGGACATCGAGGCGAATGCGGATGGCATAAGTGTACGTCGTATTTATCTGTGATGTTTAGGTAAACTTTAATGATGGGACTTCATTAATATGATTAATGAAATAAAAGAAACCTAAGATGTCGTAGAATCGAATTTCAAAATAAAACAGGTAGCTACAGTTCTTGCTTTGCACAGAGGTATATATGATATATCCTGCACCTTATTCGATAAGGAAAGGACCGACGATCCCTTCACCGGGAGTGACTCCTTTAGCAAAACTAGAAAAACCTCAAAAACACTCCATTTCAAAATTCATTTGATTCTACAACGATATCAAGTTCATTACGCAATAGGTTTTCATAAAAACCTGTCGTAGCCCTCCGTCATTACAGATAAGTACTAGTTAGTATTCGTGCTGCGGTAGTTTGGCATTCGTCAAGGCGTAGTGTGCGGTAGCTAACTAGTATTTATCTGCTTATGCATATGATGCAGATTAGATTAGGGTATTCGTACGGCGTTGTTTGGCATTCGTCAAGGGTCGTGCGGGTGGGTTTAATTCGATCAAGTAATGTACGGGTTGAACTTGACTAGTGGAGTATGGGTTGTTTTGCATTCGTCAAGGTCATAGCGAGCTAGGGGCAAAATATTATCGGGAATTTCAAGTGTTGAAATTTGCAATGAGATTGCATACCTTCTATGAGATAGTTGGATCCCGATACCCGCTGCGAGTAAGTGTTACTCCTGGGAGAGTTTTATACATTACAATTAGCCGATCAAGTAGGTGTCTAGAAAGGTGTTAACAAGGTTACGCCTCTGGGAAAACGAGGTTTACATTAATTAGGTTCGTGCGAAAGCACGGGGGACCTCCCTCAAAGTACCGACACTGACCTGGCTGAAAGATTGGCGAACTTGTAGTGTGTAATTAATCCCGGCTAGTCTTTCCTTTTAGGGTTTGAAGGAAGATTTGATAAAAAGCAGTGGGAGCCATCCTAATTAGATAAAATAATAACCAATCTATTCTTGACAGAGCGCACGCTGAGTGTTTTCTTCTCTCTCTCTCTAGGTAGCGACCTTATCACGCCTTAATCAAGATAATAATACGGAATTTTGACCGAACCCGCTTGTTATACTGAGCTGGGGAACGTTGGTCCCGCTCCAACTTATAATTGTTATAAGACAGAGCAGGAAATTGGGGAATACCAGATTTCCCGTGCCGCCCAAACGAAGAGAATGCATGTTGATGCATCATCTTCGGGTGTGTTCATTATATAGAACTGTTTCTCAGTATCCTTTACGTCCTGGGTATGTGATACCAGATCAGGATCCCAGATATGTAATCTGTTACATAGGGCTACAGAAAGGTAGAGAACTGAGAACGGGTGATAAGTTTCATGAGGCAGAAAACGGGGCAAGAGTTGCAGCCAAGTCTGTCGGTCACTGTCACCCTGTATTGTATTACATTGATTCTAAACGAATGTTATTAGATACCGAACCTGATATACAAAATCATATCAGTCTCTTTATTAGTAAAGAAAATGATAAAATTTTGTATTGTTGGATAATGTTTTGAACATTTCCTATATCAAAAGTTGATCGGTTCATGCACGTTATCTAAAAGCATTGATGTTCTAAATCAAACTACAGTTCTTAGTATACGGAACACACACAAGAGGAAGAGTTCAGAAATGAACGAATCCTTCTTGAGGTATTGTAGACTAGGTCAGATCAATGCGACCCGACTGGCTAGAGTTACATAAAGATGCATATTTAAATTAGTTTGAATTTACATCTTGTGAAACTCGCCAGTCATGTCATAAAGATAAGATGACCATAGCTCCGTTTATTGGAAACAGAGAAAGAGTTAGTGAACTCTTGGGACTGATACATGATGATGTATGTAAGGTCTCCTGTCTACATATGCCAGGACTGGTTCTTTATACTTCATTACGTTCTCTGATGGTCTTTCGAGTTTCTGACCTATGTTCCTGTTGAAACACAAGTCCGAACCTTTTGAGATATTCACAGAATATAAGCGAGAAGTAGAGAACCAAAATACGGGTAAAAGTATTATGTCCTTTGATGCGATCAAGGAGGAGAATACTTATGCACGGAAATTTCTGGACTATTCTAAAGGAGAATGAGATTCTCTCTCAGCATTACTCCTCCGTATACACCATAGCATGATGGTATATCGGGGCGGAGCAATCACACCCTATATGATAAGGTGTGCTCTATGATGAGTACTACTGAGTTACCTATTTCCTTTTTGGGAGTTATGCGCTTGAGAAGCTGCATACCTATTGAATAGGGTTCAAATCAAATCAGTTGCCTACCACTTCATATGTGATATGGAATGGGAAGAGCCCATGTCTTAAGCTAGTTAAGATTTGGGGTTGTCCGGCCTATGTCTGAAAAGCAAAATCCGGACAAGCTCGAGGCAAAGTCATTTATGTAGAACTGGAAATGTTCCAGCTATACAGACTGCAGCTGATGATTTGATAGAACCAAAGGATTCAGTAGATTCCAACGAACCTCAGCCTCTCCGCCGATCTAGTAGGGTTCCTCACCCACCTGAGAGATACTTCGGTTTCTCTATGACAGTGGGAGCGAGGATTGCATCATGAGATGATGACCCAACTAGTTTCGAGCTGGCCATCAGGAGTAAGACTCTATAAGAATGGCTGGATGCTTAGTGATCTGAGATGGAATCCATGTACACCAACAAAGTATGGACTTTGGTTGCTATATCTGAAGGGTTAAATCCCCATCAGGAGCAAGTATATCTTGAGAAGATTACTTGGTGTACATGGAAAAGTTGAGACTTTCAAAGCTAGACTTGTTAAAGCTTTTCGTCATCGACCAGGCGTGGATAATGATGAAACCTTTTCAAGTGGCTATGCTTAAGTCCATCCAGATCCTACTTGCCACGGCTACATACCATGACTACGATATCTGGCGGTTGGGTGTCATGACTGCTTTTCTGAAATGATGTTTTAGAAGAGAGCGTCTATAAGTACACAGCCAGAGGGCTTCGTAGACAGTGGGAGCAGCGGAAACGTGTACAAGATGCTTTATAGGATAAAGCAGGCATCGCGGAGTTGGAACATCTGTTTTGATGGATTAGTCAAAGAGTTTGACATCATCAAAATGGTAGATGAACCTTGTATAAACAAAAAGGTAGTAGGGAGTATGGTGACGATCCTCGTAGAGTACGTGGATGACATACTCTTGATGGGGAAGGAGTTTCCTATGCTACGCTCGATCAATCTCCGCTTATCATGATGATTCTCCATATAGGATCAAAATGATACCTCCTAAATCCTGAGTTTTGGATCTATGAGATAGATCTAATTGGATGTTAGGATTCTCACTAGTTGTAGTGAGATGGTATCAACCGATCCTGGGGAGAATCACTGGAAGGGTTCCAGGGTGATAAAGACGACTGAATGTCAGTCACAGGCATTGTCTTTACCCTCAGTAAAGGGACGGTATATTGGAAGAGTTCCAAGCTAGATACCGTGACATACTAGACGATAAAGGCTGGATACATCGCTACTTAAGATGCTACCAAAGAGGCTGTCTGGGTGTATATTAGTTCATAAGATGAACTTTGTTCCTCCCATTGTGTGACAATGGAGTTGTGGCTTATGCCGAGGAACGCCGGTCCCATCAGTGATCCAGACTTATTCTAAGGCAGTATCGCCTGATCATGGAGATAGTTGATCTCCAGGGTGATCGAGGTTAGGAGAGTAGATTCAGAGGACAACACAGCGGATCCACTCACAAAGGCCTGTTCCCAGAGAGAGATTTTTATGGGATGGTTGAGTATGAGATACTACAACCACTGCTATCAGATGGCCCTAGTGCAAGTGGGAGATTGTTAGTTATATGTATGCCCTAGAGGCCATTACTGTACATAGGATGTATATTGTAGTGGATGCTAGGACATATATAGGGAGGACTTTCTTGCTCGACATGATAGTATGCTATCTGGTTGATCTTTACCTTAACGTGTATGCTGATTGTCTCTCTGTTACATGTTGGTAAAGCCCTTAGGATGTGTGCTTGACCACCTGGACTATGATGCGGATCATACTAGTGGGGACATGGTAGTCTATAAGTACATCCTTCAAAGTCCCTAGTCGTGGGTATATCGAGACGGGGCATCGATATACCAGAGTAGACTAGCGTATACCTTCTCGACCCATACAGATGGGCGATGGATGATCCCATATCCATCGGTGTTTGACATCAGAGATGATATACGGGTGCTCAGTAGAGACTGGGTACACTGGACGGACTCGCCGAGAACTCCCAGATGGTATTATACCTCACGTCAGATGGCAGTTCTCTGGTGACACTGGTACAGAGTAGTCTGTTGACCCGAGATCGTCATAGAGTCCTGTGTGGTTCCCACTGTGCTTTGATTTCCATCTTACCACGTCCAAGAGGGCGTGCAAAACGGTGGTTTTTGGGTACAGTCCCGAGTCACATGGAGGCAATGAGCGATAGGAGGGGATTCGTCTCTCCCGGTATAGGGGGTTGATGTTGCGCTGTGTTCGATTGGCTATAACAGGAAATCCCTGGCCAGGGTTGCTGAGATTTAATGGTAAGTGTTACCAGTAGTTTCTCGAACAGTTATAGACCTCATATCGACACGACTTATCGAGCTATTGGGGTCTGACGTTTACCACCCCTAGGCGAGATATGCGACATATCAGACGATCAGACCGGACTGTACGGTAGTGTTACTGGTTGGATTCACTGGAGTGTGAGCGGGCTTGCTCGTCGATCTTCAGATCGCTCAATACCCGGGTGGCCGTTACGTTTAGCTGACCGCTTGCGGCTTGTGGGTGTTTGATATGATCATCACCTGCTGCCGGCGTATTGACGAGTCTTTAGAGTCCTACACAGAGGTTTCCTGGCTCAAGCAAAACGAAATAGGAGCGCATATGAGATATGTGCGGGACCGAGAATAATGCGTGTATGTGATACCGTATTCCATTCTCGCGATGAATGTATCGATTAGGTTATATGCGATATACCCTAGTTATCGAATCAAAGGTTGATTTGATAAGCCGATACATTATATACTAGTCGGTTGTGTGCGACATGACCGGGTCATTGAATCAAGTGTTGATTTAATTATTTAATGCATAATTATATATTTGATATATTACTTTGCATTAACTAGTATCGGTTCACTTTAAATGGATTTTCTCACTCGGGTGTGCGCATTACATATGCGATATGATTTTGTGCATTTGATTGTATCATGTTTGATGATACATGTTTACTTGGTTAAGTGCAAAGAATTAAACCATGGTTAAAAGAATGGTTAGGATTTCATTTCCTTTATTTATTCATTTATTTATTTGTTTATTCATTTTGGAAAAGAGGAGAAAAGAATGGTGGCTTAATTTGGAGTTTAGTTGAAGCTTCATGAAACTTTGATCAAGTCAACCATTCTTATCTCATCCTTAACCCTAACCATTCCCACTAACCATGATTCATTCTCTACACTTGACTCTAGTTAACATTATGATAAGTTTTGATTTTTCTATTGTTTTTAATTAACTTATCATATATTTCTTTCTTCTTCTTCTTCATGAGCAAGGAAGAAAAAGCTTTCTTCATCAATGGTGATTGATGATAAAGAGTGAGAAATCCAAATCTAAAGTCTACCCACTTCCTATTTCTTCATCCTCTACCTCTTGCCAAGTAGTAGAGTGTGTTCTCTTCACAAGTTTTTGGACTTGGTGAAGTCGGAGCTTGATTTAGCGATGCCTCGACGTAGATCATCTTCGGCACGTCGTCGATGACCTAGCCCGCTTCTTCTCCGATGAAGCCGACGCAAGAGCCCGGATTTCGGATTTGTACAGCGGAGATGACTTCTTCATGGAGCTATGGAGGTGGACAAACGGATCTACAAAGGTTGTATATCCGTATCCCTTAGTTAACTGTTAACTAGATTACTTTTTCGCCTAGTTTTCTAGCAAACGATCCGTATTCGGGTCTCTCGGCACCCGTAAATTTTGAAAATGGCATGTTCGATGACTTGTGAGACCTCATTAGTGTGCCTAGGAACCCTACAGTTTTCTAGTTCGATTCATGTTTGATATTGTTTAGCATCCTCTAAATTTTTGTTATAGCATGTGTGATGCAAACCTAAACCTAGGATGGTGCTAGAGAATTGATCAGTCGAAAATATTGCATTTTTAACACATCAATTTCCCTACAATTTGCAATCATCTAAAGGTGTTTGGTATGAATATAGCACATATTAGCAATTTGTCTGTAAAATACCAAATAACATGTGTTATACATTATAACCGGCATTTTGAGGGAAATTATGTGTTTATTATTGCACGCATGATCTTTTGTGTGTCAACACTTGTCTCGAGATTGTGTGCAGGAAATTCTCCAGGTAAAAGAGCCGGAATCATAAAAGTGCTGATAAAAATACACCAAGTCCAAGACTTGTGATCTGGCAGTAAAGAAGAAAGATTTATAAGATTCCAGAGATCAGGAAAGTACCATGATGCCAACACAATTCGGCACAGAAAATTCCATGCATCAAACCCATAAAACAGCCGCGGATCCGCGGCTGAGTTAGGCCGATCCGCGGCAGATCCGCGGCCGAGTCGACTCGTCGGCGGCAGAAACTTTTTGCAGGCTTCTTCTTTCAACGGCCAAACTTCTTCTAGATGCTTCAGTTCCTTGAATTATCCAGAAGCTTCCCTCCAACAGCAAGTCTTCTCTTATAAGCTAGATAACTAACTTAATCTAGAAGCTTCTCTTCAACTACCAAGCTTACAAGGGAAGCTACATCTAGCTTCTAGGGGAAACTAAAGGGAAACACTATAAAAAGGCACCTAAGGCTTCATGAGGTGGTTGTTTATCAATTAGGGTAAAATTCAAGTGAGATCCAAATCAATTCTAAACAAATTGAGTGACACAATTTGATCCAAATCAAGATTCATCGAGTACCAAATTGAGCAAGAATCCAACGAGCCTTCTGAAGAAATGCCGATCTTCATCCGAGCAAGAGATCCACGACGATCCGCGACCCAAGAAGATGATGCGAAGCTAGTTCAATGATTTAGTTCCTCCTCAATTCTTATAGTCTTTGAGTGTATTGTAATGAAACATCGAATAATAAAAGGTGAAAAATTCTTGATCTTGCTTTTCTTTACATTTGAGCATTATGAAGAGTTATCGATTCTTGATTGTTATCTTTTTCATGATGTTTGAGTAAAAACTCCGCTTGTGGAGGAATCGAGAAAATAGGTAGATGATGATGACTAAATTCTTGAACGATTCTTAAGTCTTATGAGTTTTGTAAACTTTAGAAAATTAAATCAACGACGACCTAGTTTTGAGCGAGATGCTTTCTTGAATGTTCTCGCTCTAAATTAGAGATCAATGATCGATGATTGAATTTCCTAGAGGCTAGAATTTGAATGCTAATCAACGAAAGGACAAGGGATGATGATGAAGAAACCCTAGTTTCTTCAATAGATCCCTAAACCTCGTTTATTATCATCGATCTAGCAACAAATCTTCAATAGATAAGAATTTTTAATCATAAGTATTCATCCTCACTATCGATTGGATCGATTCCTACAAGCCTCTTTACAAATCTTGATAATTCATTCGATTTGGACATCTTCGTGATCTTTAGTATTTCTTGATTTTAGATCTAGTTCTTTATGATTCTTCAAACTAAACTTCACAACTTTTGAATCATTTTCCTTTGTTCTTTTAATTTTCAACTCAACTAAAACAAGATCGATCAAATCACACTTTCTCAGTGGACGATCCACATTCACCGACGAAACTACAATAGACACCGTCAATTGATTGCGGTATAAATTTCTTTGGTTGTGAAATATTTCTAAACACGATACGGAAACGATTCAATCAAATGGCGCCGTTGCCGGTGATAGTGTGCTAATTTATTCGTTTTTGTAATTTGAGTTGAAAAAATTATTATTTCATCAGTTTTTTTTAGATCAAAATTCGCTTAAGCGCTTAACGATTTGTTGTGATTTGTTGTAAGGAGATCTGGAATCTGTGGAACAAGAGGAAAAATTTTCAGGACATCTCAGAGAGTTCGGTGAGTGAACAGGAGCATCTGTACCAATTTTTGTGCAGGGATCTCATCATCACACCGCACATTCGTGGCGAAACTAGCCATAGTGCGGCGGTTCCGCGGCGGGATAGCTGCTTCAGTGCACCAAAATTTTTAGGTATATTTCTGTCTTTCTTATCTCCTCCCTGCCCTGTCCATTAACCAATTTCTGCAGGTTTCTTTGCAAAAATTCGCAGCGCCGCTAAAAAAAATTGTTGCGTGTTTGATCTTGGTTGTTTGCATTTTTAATACGGAAATTAAGGGGCAAAGACCAAATTCAGATTAGGTGGGGAGTTCATTACCCTTCCTAAGCCCCAAAAAATCACAAACTTGCATCCGCATCACCCTCATTAACTAAAAAATATCTGGACATGACTCTAAGGACCGTCGTGCTCACTTAGGATAGAAGGAGGTCGTGGGTAATCTATTGCTTATCCACGTTTCTTTTGTGGTGTCTAAGGCAAGTGTGTCTAAGGCAAGTGGTTACTTAATTAGGCCCACTACTTACGTACTGGAGAACCTCCCACTTACCTGGCACTTACCTAGCTACAGGAGAGGCAAAGAGGTAGTAGAGGATCTATCTTGCGACTTGTCTTCTGGAAGTCTAAGAGCGGTCTAGAGACTTGACCTAGGTGACCACTAGATTTAGGGTTGCTTGTGCATTGTTTGTGATTTGATTTTTCAAAAATCCATACTTTTTTCATTACAAACACCAAAACTCATATTTTCCTTAATTATCACAACGCTGCCACTTGTGCTAAACCATTTAGTGCATGCTCGGTTGGACACGGGATTCTAGTGCCCGTCTTGTCCGCGTTCCTCCTATTGACTCCGAAGTCGGTAATTCTACGTCTACTTTTTCTTCACCCACTATCACACCCACTTTGATGGACAATTCTCCATCGAACTTCTTTAACACTACTCTGCCACCGTCCGCAGGTGCGCAGAATCCGCCCCGCATTCTCTCTCCAAGAGAGATGTTACCCTATACGAGGTCCTCTTTCGACCTGTCTTACCATTCCACCAGCCAATGGGGACAATTTTGAAATCAAACCACAATACATCAATCTTCTACCTAAATATCACGGTCTCGAGTCTGAAGATGCATATGACTTTATTACCAAATTTGAAAATGTATGCGCTATGATGGGTACTTCACAGCTTTCTTTGGATGCTATGCGTCTATGTCTTCTCCCATTTACCTTGTGCGATATAGCCGAGAAGTGGCTTTATAACACAGCCGCACATTCTATTTCGAACTGGGATGAATTCGTCGCAGCATTCCTTAAGAAATTCTACCCCAATCATAAAACAGCTCGAGTCCGCAGCGAAATAAATCAATTTACCTAGCTTCCAAATGAACCATTCTCGAAGTGTTTTGAACGCTTCAAGGATCTGTTAGTTCAATCTCCACACCACGGAATCCCTAGATGGGATCTGTGCAGAATCATATATGAGGACATTAATCCAACAACAAAACAGAACCTTGAATCTATGTGTCAAGGCACCTTCATGACTAAAGATGATGGTGAAGCCTGGAGATTGTTAGAAGATTTCGCTGAAAAATCTTTACAGTGGGAGAGTGTAAACCAGTCATCGTCTAGGGGTGGCATTCACCAAATTGATGTTTCCATAGGAGTTAGAGCTGAAATGGCAGCAATGCAAAAGAAACTCGAAGCTATGGAACATAAATTGTTAGCAGCCTCCCTAAATCAGATGTCACTTTCCAAAACTGTCTGTGGATGCTGTTCTGATCCATCTCATCTTACGGAAGAATGTCCTTTGAATTTTCCATTTCAAGGTCAAGAGCATACCAATGCTGCTTTCCAACAAAGACCTAGAAACGGTCAATATTCTTCCACTTATAATGAGGGTTGGAGGAATCACCCTAACTTTGGTTGGAACCAACAACAAACTCAAAACACGGTTCCAAATCAAAATAATTTCCAAAGGGCTCCTCCACCACAACAGCAGCCATTTCAACTGACTTATCACCCCTACGAATCACAAAACTTACAAAACCCTATCAACACACCTGCACCGTATAATTCTTTGCAGTTGACTGGTACTGATAATTCCTCTTCACTCGAACGGACTTTTGAAATGTTCATGTAACAAATGTCGGCTGAATTTAAGTCTTCCCTCGATAAATTCCAGAAAAAATCTGACCTCAATAGTGAGAGTCTTAAATCGATGGAAGCTCAAATTGCCCAATTAAAAGCCGAAATGAGTGCTAGAGAGAAAGGGAAACTTCCGTCTCAACCCCTACCAAATACTGGGTATTACAATGTGAATGCCATCACAACGTTGAGATCAGGAAGAGTGCTGAATAATCACGTTGGGGAAGAGATTGATGATAATGAAAAAATCTATCAATAATACCCCGGCTGAGACTTTTCCTTCCACACACACTTCTACTTCTAATCCTACTTTATCTACCCCACCATTTTCTTGCGAGCCTATTCTCCATTTTCCTCAAGGCTCGACACCTCAGCATACCTCTTGTAGTCCACCAAAGACGATCCCCACTCCTATTCTGGGATCATTTCCACACACATCACCTTCTCCAATTTTGGACCCAGCACTTATTGCTAAAGCTCCTTATCCGAATCGGTTAAGGGGAAACAAATCGAGTCCACATATGGAAAAGATTATAGAAATGTTCAAACAGGTTAACATCAATATCCCTCTCCTAGATGCTATCCAACAAGTCCCCGCTTATGCTAAAATTCTTAAAGACTTGTGCACTAGGAAGAGGAAGACTCAAGTTCCCAAAAAGGTTTTCATGACTAATAATGTTAGCACTGTTTTTACCCCATAGTTACCAAAGAAAGGTAAGGACCCAGGATGTCCTACAATATCGATTTCTATTGGGGGTAAAAACATCAACCATGCTTTACTTGACCTTTGCGCAAGTGTTAACCTGCTTCAATATTCTGTTTACGAGCAGTTAGGGATTGGAGAGTTAAAACTTGCTCATTGCACTCTCTAAATGTCAGACCGTTCAACCACCAAACCTAGGGGTGAACTGGAGGATTTGTTAATAAAAGTCGGGGAATTTATATTCTCTATGGACTTTATTGTTCTCGATACACAGCCTGTAGCAAACCCATAGAATCAAATTCCAGTGATTGGGGGTCGACCATTCCTTGCCACTTCTAATGCTATCATTAACTGTCGAAACGGTTCAATGAACCTATCTTTTGGAAAAATGACAATTGAACTGAACTTCTACAAAATTGGAAGTCAGCCATCTGAACCCTCTGCTCACATACTTGATGTCTGTTCTATCCACGAGATTTCTTCCGAAAGTTGCGAAGTTGATGAACTTTTCTTTAAAGATCTCGACGACACTAGCACATCAATGTCTAATCTTGCACATCTTGATGAGGACACTCTTTCCACTCCTGAGTCTGACACTATTGACTCATCACTTTCCGAGTCTGTATCCTATGCAGGCTATGAGCTTCTTTATGACTCTGAATATCATTCGATGACCCCCACCTTCTATAGTTTCTCCGCCAGCATTAGATCTCAAACTTTTACCTTCTCACCTTAAATATACATATTTAAGAGAGAATGGGTCTTTACCAGCTATCATATCCGCTTCTCTAGCCTCAGAGCAAGAGAATGCGCTTTTGACGGTATTGAGATCTAATAGGCAGGCGTTTGGTTGGACTATGGCTGACATCTAAGGGATTAGTCCCTTGATAGTTGAACATCATATACATCTGATAGATGAATCCAAGCCAACCCGAGAACCACAGAGACGGTTAAACCCCGTCATGAAGGATGCGGTGAAGAAAGAAATCGTCAAATGTCTTGACAATGGTATCATTTACCCAATCTCTGATAGCCAATGGGTAAGTCCTGTTGGATATAGTGCCCTCAGAGTCAATTATTGGATCGCAGGCATATGATTGCAATGATTGAGAGAGGACCTATACCGGTAGGACAGTCTTACTCGAAAGGTTTGTATACTATCTGGTTTGTTTTTATCATCGTGTGCATACTTTAAATGACATTGCGGTTCACTTTTACACGTTGATAGAAAAATAGTATACTATCTGGTTTACCTTTATCATCATGTACTGCTTTAGGTGATGGTACAGATCACTATTGCATGTTGATAGAGCCCTTAGGATTCTTGCTTGACTACCAGCAGTATGATGGCGATCATATACGTGGGAGCTGAGGTCTATAAGCACATCCTTAAAAGGTCCCTAGTCGTAGGAGTTTCGACACCGGGCATCGATACTCCATTAGTAGACTAGTGTATACAGTCGAGACCCCGACGAGGGGCAGTGGCCGGTCTCACAAGCCATTGGTGTTAGTTGGTTCACCTAAGATGTATACAGGTGCTCATTGGGTTATGAGTACACCGGACTGGACTCGCCGGGAACATGCTAGCTGGTATTATACCTGACGTCAGATAGCAGTTCCCTGGTGACATGTGTACAGGTTAGTTCATCGACCTGAGATCGTCATTTGTATCATGTGAGTTCACATTGTACTTTGATTACTATCCTACCACGGCTCAAAGGAGTCGTGCAAACAGGTTTTAGTTCGGTACAGTCCCGAGCCTTATGGAGGCAAGTGAGCGTATCGGCAGGGGTTTCGTCTCTCCCGGTATTGGGGGTGAGATCGCGCTGTGTCTAGGAGAGCCATTACACGAAGCCCTCGGCCGAGGCAGGAGATTTACTGGTAGGTATTCCTGTAGTATCTTAGAGTGTTCTGGGCTACACTCCGACACGACTTGTACTGCTTTTGGGGGTCTGACTTTTACCAGCCCCCTAGGCTTGCCATGCGATGCTCATAGATGAACGGACCGGACTGTACAGATATTGTCACTGACAGGCTCAGTAGGGTGTCAGGATGAGTTCGCTCATCGACCTCCCTTTTGGTCAATACCTGGTAGCCCGTTACGTACAGCTAATAGCTCTGACGTGCTAGTGGTTAAATCCACAGCCAAAGTATTGACGAGTCTTTAGAGTCCCCCACAGACAGTTTCTCAAGTTTCGGGCGAAACGCTGTAGAGGCCGTATGGATTTATGGCAGGGTTCGAACGTACGCATGCACTTGTGCATGTGTTATGGTTCGGACGAATAATACTAGCGGGCTTTGGTTTAAGCCGGATCCTAGTATTATACAGTGTAGATTTTGTCTTATTGCATTTGTATTCGGTCGGAATACAAATGCGGGTATGTATATACAATCGCGTGGTTTTCCTGTAATTTATTACCATATCACTTTTTTGAAGTTGCCAGTTTGCATTCCGTTTCGGCCATTTTCCTTTCTTTCCTTCTTGGCTGAAATTCCTTTGTTGGAGGGGGGTTCTTTTTGCAAATGTGCAATTAATAATGGAGAAGGTTTTTGTGGCACATGGTTGCTTCATGATGGTTCTTCATTACTTGCTTTTTGAGATGGGATAGTGATGGGATTGAAAAGTCTTTGGTGTGACATATATTTCTCATTATCATCACACATTTGGATATGCTATCTCTCTCTCCTCTTCATCTTTCTCTCCATGGCCGGCCACTATGGATGTGGGCTGTCCAATTTTTGGGGTGGGGAAATTGATCTCATTTGCTTGCACAAAATCCTTTTTTCATCTCCAAAGCCTATTACTCCACCTCCACATCCAAATGTCAACTTCAAACAACCCCTCGAGACATAGCATTCTACACTCAGTCTGCAGCAATCTTGGACACGTCGGCTAGCCAACTTCATGTCCGAGTTGCCTCGGTTCAAAGGTGGGAGCCCGTAAAAAGACTCGGTGATGTTGTGTCCTTTCCGACGAGGAGATCGAGACCGGAGATGCCGTGAGGAGCTTGGGATGGTGGCCGAAGACCGAAGGACACGGATCGCTCGGTATAGCCTCTCTACCCTTTCTCTAGTTAGCTAGTAGTAGATTAATGGTCTGATCCGGATTTATAGTCCACGGTAGCGCCGGTTTCTAGTTAAAGAAAAGTTTTTGTTTCCGCATTTTGGCCTCGAACAGACGGTCGTGGCGCTACCGTAGTCTTACATGGTATCAGAGCCAAGACATTAACCCTTAGTAGCTTGCTCTAACATGTTTAGAACTTCGATCGAAAAAAATTTCGAAACCGCGTTTTCAATTGTGCAGTTTTTGTCGATTTTCATTTGTTGTCAAAAAATTATTTGGTATGTTGCAGAAATACGTGCAGGGTTTTCAGAGAACACTGCAAAAATTTGGTACCATAATCTTACTGTAGCGCCGCGGAACCGCGGCCATAACCCCATTTTGGTCGCGGTTCCGCCGCTGAACAGTAGCCTCCCTGCACCAAATTTCTACAGTAGGTTTCTGACTTGAAAAGGAGGTTTCTAGAATATTTTGTTTGGGCCCAGATTATTTTGAGTGCTACAGTTGTGCTTGGGGCCCACTTCAGGAATTTTTGTCGATCGAAAATTTTAAACATGTTAATTCACAGTGTTTACATTATATCTGCGACCGTGAATGTCATTTGATCGGTAAATCCTGTTTAACTGCTATAGCCCTTTTAGACGGATTTGCAAACGTGACATTCACGTTGATGTTCTGTGTTGTGCTGTGATGTTGCGGATTTGTTGTGGTGGATAGCCTGGATGCAATGGTAGTACAGTTTGGTTGTATATGTACATTTGATATTGCGGGGCGAGCGTCCGACATGTGGACTGCCGTCACTGCCTGTTTATATATTATTCTTTTGGTGCACGACCGGGATGAGGTCGATGTACCCGTTATATATTTTACTTTCTGTACTAGGATTACCCCAAGGTGGGGTGCACGGATAGCCGGGTTCTAGAGGGCAACGGGCCCGCATCTTATGGCTTTGAGACGGGGGGATTCACTCTAGAATTGGTGGGCTATTCGCCGCACTCGTAGGGGGTACAGGTTGACCCAAGGAGGGGTGCTCAAGTTACCGGATTCCGTGAAGTGCTGGATGGTCCATTCACGTTATTGAAGGGGGCTGCCTCGCTTCAGGTTTTGGCGGGTAACTTGCCTCTCCCGTTGGGGTCTAGGATTTCATTGCACAGGCTATCCATACGACCAGGGGAACGTCGGGTTTCAGTAGCGGCTCTATGAAACCCGGGGATCCCAGATTATCTGTATTGTTCTGTGATGCTTATTACATTTCTGTGATGTTGCATTTTATCACGCCATGAGCGATTATTATATATTGATATATATACTAGTAGATGTTGTATATGTTTTACACCCGCGCTAGTCCAGTCCCCGCTCTGTCGTTAGTTAAGTAACCTAATGGATGATGACGAGACCCAGTGGCGAATGCGGATGGCATATACGCACATCGTATTTTTGTTCTTTATTGGTGTGATCAATTGATGGGACTGCATTGATTCGGATCAATGCAAGCTAAACAAACCTATTCTGATGTTGTTGGAACATTTTTCAAAAAGCTGTTATTGAAAGGACGTTCTCTTTTGTTTTGCACAGTGATATTCGGTTATGAATATCCAGCACCTCAGTCGACGAGGCAAGGGCCGAGATCCCTTCAACGAGAGAGACCCCTTGGACAGAAGTTTGCGTCAGGGTAATAACTTCATTATAGCCGATTTCCTTTTGCTTTGCATCGTGGTATTCAGTTGGAATATCCTGCACCTCATTCTATGGGGAAAGAGCCGAGATCCCTTCACCGGGAGTGACCTCTTTAGCAAAGGTTTTCGCCACTATATTTTATAAAAAGCTATCCAGTTCCTTCAACGATATCAAGTTCATTACGGTAAAAGGTTTTTTGCCAAAAACCATTCGTAGCCCTCCGTCATTTCAGATTAGTATTGCTTAGTATTCGTGCTACGTATGTTGTGCTCAGCCGAGGTGTAGTGTGCGGTAGCTCTGTAATGCTTTTCTGTCTTATGGATATGTGATTGGTTAGGACAGTCGTACAGTCATTTTGGCTTAGTCAAGGACATGTGCGGGTGGGTCTAATGCAATCAAGATAATGACGGGTTGAACTTGGCTAGGATTCTTTGATATGTTGGCTCAGTCAAGGTCACTTGGATCCTAGGGGTAAAAATCACATCGAGAGTTTCTAAAGAAACTGAAACTTGCAAGACATGCGCATACCTTCTGGAGTGTGATAACGTGAGTGGATTCCATCACATTATCATGCGATGATAGTTGGATCCCGATTCCTACTGATGAGTTGGTTTACTCCTCGGGTGATCCCGACTAATTCTTCTTTCAGGTTTGGTGGAGAATTTGAGATTACAGTGAGAGGTTTCCTGATTAGATAAAGTGATAACCATTCTGATCTAGGTTAGAGTGCACGCTGAGTGTTTCTTTTCTCTCTCTCTTTGGCAGCAACCATGACCCGACCCTTGACTATGACTCAGTAACCAAGTTAACCGAACTTTCTTCAAACAATGGCTTTTGGATTGTCAGAGTTGCATACCTCATTACCACTCCTGATTTTACCCTTTTCTCCAAAACACCCCGTATTACTACGAACGTCCACTTCCATTGGATAAAACCATCGTATGGTTATATACGAACTCGAAGGAATTTATTCGAGGATGGTTTCCGGTTCTGGAGAAAACGAATAGGACTATTCAGTTGTCTTTTCCTTTTACCTTCTCTCAGGTTAAGAGTGCTCCTTGGATTAGGACAGTACACCTATTACGCTTATTGGATAGTCTTCTTCCAAACCATAGGCTGGTGCCGAACGGTGGGCAATGAAGAAAACCAATTAGCCTAACGATGGTGTGCAGAAGGTAATAAGTTAAGACAAATAAAGGGATTAGTAAGAGGGCAAAGTAAATTGCGACTGCTATTCACGACCAAAACCAAGTATTTCATCAACACTCCTACTTCACCTTTGTATTTCTCCAGAACACTCTGTATAACTACGAAGATCCACAGTTTATTAGATACTCCATTGTATGGTTATATAAGAACTCGAAAGGAACTTGTTCCAGTTCGGGGATGGATTCTGGTTCAGGAGAAATAGGAATAAGGTTTATTCAGGTGTCTTTTATCTTTACCTTCTCTCGGGTTACGAGTGCTCCTAGGATTAGGATAGTACACCCATTACGCTTATTGGATAGTCTTCTTCCAAACCATAGGCTGTTGCCGAAAGGTAGGGAAGGAAGAAAACCATTTAGCCTAAGAGGGTGTACAGAAGGTAATGACTAAAGACATATGAAGGGATTTGGAGAGATGGCAAAGAAATATACGGTTACAGTTGTGAATCTGAAAATAGAAGAGGCATTACTAGGAATACCCGGATACCCTTTCGAAACATTTACATGTTTCAGTTTCACTGTGTATTGCTAAAAGAAAACTAATTTCCCAATTAGTCCTTGCTCCAGGGTATGTATTTACCAGGAATGATTCTCACATCTGTATGGTTTTATAGATGATGAGTGGGAGTAAGTTATTGGGAATTGGGTGATCATCCTCATTATATCGGGATTCGTTGTAATTGGTGATATTTCAGCAAATCACCTGGGTTGTTTGCCGGACGGCAAATATTTGGTTTTGAATATCCGTTGTTATGCATCAATTTCAAATTGATATATCTGTACGTCTATTTTTATAGAGTGAGATATAACTTTTTGAAATTATGTCGATGACATTTACCTATATCAGTGGATGGTTAGGTAAGGAGCATTAAACAGCGGTGTAATTCTTCTTAACCATAAGTAAAGTTTTCAACCTACGACACACAGGGAATGAGTTTTTAGACTCAGGGGACTTATACAGAGTATTGTATGTTTGTCCAGTTTCCATTGGGACAGAGGGGTTGGTACTCGTACTATATTCTGTTTACTTATGACTTCTCTAGTTTTTAGACAAGTGTTTCGTAGAAACACAAGGTCTAAGTTTTGAGAAGTTATAGGTATAAGAGTAAAGTAGAGAACCAGATGTTGCATGTATCGGGATTCTTCAAGGTGATCGAAAATGTAGATACTTGTGTATAGTATTCAGCTGATAGTAATGGTTTTGAAAAACTTGTTTCTCTTTCAGGTTACTCATATCTGGATGCATTCCTAAGTTGAGTAACGCTGATTGACCTCCTTCCATTTAGTTGACATGCACTGGAGACAGCTGCATGATTTGAATCTGGTTACAATTAGATCAGTGCCTCTGTTTCTATATTGGATATAGAACGGTTCATATCTTAACGATGTTAAGGTACGGGGAGTTGTCTGGCTTATGCTTAAAACCAGACTCTGGATAACTCAAGGCACGTTTCTGTAATGGCTGTTTGTGGGTTGACCCGGGTTATGACGAGGGTCGACTTTCTACCATCTGGAAGATCAATAATGATGTTGTTCTTGACTCGCCACAGTTTTAATAAAAATGGATTTTTTCATAAAATAGTAGTGGGAGTACGGTAGAACTGGAAATGATTCCAGAACCGCAAACTATTACTGAAAATTTGATAAGAACCTAAAGATTCATTCTAGTTTGACATTCCATTAGCCACTCCGTAGATATGGTGGGTAACCTCAGGCACTCGAGAGGTACTTCGGTATGCTCATAGACGGTGACAGGGAGGTTCTTGTTTACCCAGACTTGCCATTGCTGTTGTTCCAGACTGTGAGACCCGGTAGGAGGATGAGTATAGCGTCGTTCTAAACTACCTTTAGAAGTGCACGTGTATATGACTCTGCCAGAGGGTTGTCGTAGTCAGTGGGAGCAGCGGAAGCATAGTGGGCAAGTAGCTTATGTCTATTTATGGACTAAAGCAGATATAGCGGAGATAGATCATCTATTTCTGATATGACAATCATAGGTTTGACTTCATCAGAATAGGCGATGGATCTGTTAAGAAGGTAGTAGGGTGTGATGTCCTGGTATTTGGATGACATACACAAACTAGGAAGTGAAATTCCTATACTACGATCGGTTATACTTTGGTTGTCACACGGTATTTTCTCCACATAGGATATGGATATTATATCAAATATTCTGGTTACTAGATCTATGGTTTTAGATCTAGCTTTGGGTAGTTTCCCAATCTAGGTACTTAGACAGCATTCTAAAAGGTGTTTTAGAATGGACGACTCCTGGCACGGTACTATACCTGCAGGTGATGGAGTCACCCTCTCTAAAGATGTCTTACAGACTAAAGGGGAGAGGGATGTGCATGATTGGCAGATCACTTGCTTAGGCAATTGAGTTGATCATGAGATGTCAAGTACCACACCAGATGTTGTTTTTGCACGAGATGCGATATGTTGATATTGATCCAATCCTGGAGAAACGATCGGAAGCGGTTTTAGAACATAAGTGAATGTTCTAGGGATATGATAACGGTATCCTCCTTCGGGAGACAGTTATCATTCCCGGCTTCCAACGTGACCTGGATGACAGAGTGACTGTCAGAGTTATAGTTTTCCCTCTGACGAGGGGCAGTGTTTTGGACAGGTGATCCAAGCAAACACTGAGGGAGGCATGACGCAGGTTACTGATTAAGTTCAGTTGACGATACAGTCTAAGAAGTTTGGATTTGGAGATCATTTATGAGCTAGGTCCCATCATATATCCAGACATATTCTAAGACACGTATGACTCATTTCGGGAGATAGCTTTCTCCGCGAACTTGAGGTAAAGAGAGACATAGAAAGAAACATCAGGGCGGATCCACTCACTGAGGCTATTCCTCGAACGTAATAGTTTCGCAAACTGGCTTTGTGAGACTGATTAGTAGAGGAGTTGGGTGTTCGGTATCACACGGGCTGTGAGTACGCGACATCGCAATAATTAGCCTTGAGTGCAAGTGGGAGATTGTTGATATAGTGCCCTCAGAGTCAATTATTGGATCGCAGGCACGTGATTGCAATGATTGAGAGAGGACCTATACCGGTAGGACAGTCTTACTCGAAAGGTTTGTATACTATCTGGTTTGTTTTAATCATCGTGTGCATACTTTAAATGACATTGCGGTTCACTTTTACACGTTGATAGAAAAATAGTATACTATCTGGTTTACCTTTATCATCGTGTACTGCTTTACGTGATGGTACAGATCACTATTGCACGTTGATAGAGCCCTTAGGATTCTTGCTTGACTACCAGAAGTATGATGGCGATCATATACGTGGAAGCTGGGGTCTATAAGCACATCCTTAAAAGGTCCCTAGTCATGGGAGTTTCGACACCGGGCATCGATACTCCATTAGTAGATTAGTGTATACAGTCGAGACCCCGACGAGGGGCGGTGGCCGGTCTCATAAGCCATTGGTGTCAGTTGGTTCACCTAAGATGTATGCAGGTGCTCATTGGGTTATGAGTACACCGGACTGGACTCGCTGGGAACATGCTAGTTGGTATTATACCTGACGTCAGATAGCAGTTCCCTGGTGACATGTGTACAGGTTAGTTCATCGACCTGAGATCGTCATTTGTCTCGTGTGAGTTCCCACTGTACTTTGATTACTACCCTACCACGGTTCAAAGGAGTCGTACAGACAGGTTTTAGTTGGGTACAATCCCGAGCCATAAGGAGGCAAGTGAGCGTATCGGCAGGGGTTTCGTCTCTCCCGGTATTGGGGGTGAGATCGCGCTGTGTCTAGGAGAGCCATTACACGAAGCCCTCAACCGAGGCAAGAGATTTACTGGTAGGTATTCCAGTAGTATCTCAGGGTGTTCTGGGCTACACTCCGACACGACTTGTACCGCTTTTAGGGGTCTGACTTTTACCAGCCCCCTAGGCCCGCCATGCGATGCTCATAGACGAACGGACCGGACTGTACGGATATTGTCACTGACAGGCTCAGTAGGGTGTCAGGATGAGTTCGCTCATCGACCTCCCTTTTGGTCAATACCTGGTAGCCCGTTACGTACGGCTAATACCTCTGACGTGCTAGTGGTTAAATCCACAGCTAAAGTATTGACGAGTCTTTAGAGTCCTCTACAGACAGTTTCTCAAGTTTCAGGAGAAACGCTGTAGAGGCCGTATGGATTTATGGCAGGGTTCGAACGTACGCGTGCACTTGTGCACGTGTTATGGTTCGGACGAATAATACTAGCGGGGTTTGGTTTAAGCCGGATCCTAGTATTATACAGTGTAGATTTTGTCTCATTGCATTTGTATTCGATTGGAATACAAACGCGGGTATATATATACAGTCGCGGGGTTTTCCTGTAATTTATTACCGGATCACATTTTTGAAGTTGCCAGTTTGCATTCCGTTTCGGCCATTTTCCTTTCTTTCCTTCTTGGCTGAAATTTCTTTGTTGGAGGGGGGTTCTTTTTGCAAATATGCATTTAATAATGGAGAAGGTTTTTGTGGCACATGATGGCTCATCATTACTTGCTTTTTGAGATGGGATTGTGATGGGATTGAAAAGTCTTTGGTGTGACATATATTTCTCATTATCATCACACATTTGGATATGCTATCTCTCTCTCCTCTTCATCTTTCTCTCCATGGCCGGCCACTATGGATGTGGGCTGTCTAATTTTTGGGGTGGGGAAATTGATCTCATTTGCTTGCACAAAATCCTTTTGTTCATCTCCAAAGCCTATTACTCCACCTCCACATCCAAAAGGCAACTTCAAACAACCCCTCGAGACATAGCATTCTACACTCAGTCTGCAGCAATCTTGGACACGTCGGCTAGCCAACTTCATGTCCGAGTTGCTTCGGTTCAGAGGTGGGAGCCCGTAAAAGGACTCGGTGATGTGGTGCCCTTTCCGACGAGGAGATCGAGACCGGAGATGCCGCGAGGAGCTTGGGATGGTGGCCGAAGACCGAAGGACACGGATCGCTCGGTATAGCCTCTCTACCCTTTCTCTAGTTAGCTAGTAGTAGGTTAATGGTCTGATCCGGGTTTATAGTCCGCTGTAGCGTCGGTTTCTAGTTAAAGAAAAGTTTTTGTTTCCGCATTATGGCCTCGGACAGACGGCCGGGGCGCTACCGTAGTCTTACAAATCCAATTCATGCCGTTCCTAAGAAATCTGGTATTACAGTCATAACAAATGAGGCAAATGAGTTAATCTAGACACGCGCTCAAACTGGGTGGCGTGTATGTATTGATTATAGAAAACTCAATGCTGCAATGAGGAAAGACCACTTTCCTCTTCCTTTCATTGACCAGATGTTTGAACGCTTAGCTGGACGAGAATATCACTGCTTCATGGATGGATACTCTGGCTATAACCTGGTCCCTATTGCCAGAAAGGATCAAGACAAAACCACATTTACTTATCATTTTGGTACTTTTTTGTTAGTTGTATGTATGCCCTAGAGGCCAGTATTGTACAGATGATGTATATTATATTGGATGCTTGGACATATATAGAGATGACTTTCTTGCTCGATATGATAGTATGCTATCTGGTTACTCTTTATATTAACATGTACACTTGTCTCTTTAAACTGTCTTATAGTTACATGTTGATAAAGCCCTTAGGATGTATACTTGACTACCTGGACTATGATGCAGATCATACTAGTGGGGACATGGTAGTCCATAAGTACATCCTTCAAGGTCCCTAGTCGTGGGTGTATCGAGACAGGGCATCGATATACCAGTGTAGACTAGCGTATACGCTTCTCGACCCATGAGATGGGCAATGGATGATCCTATATCCATTGGTGTTTGACATCAGAGATGGTATACGGGTGCTCAGTGGAGACTGGGTACACTGGACGGACTCGCCGAGAACTCCCAGATGGTATTATACCTCACGTCAGATGGCAGTTCTCAGGTGACACTTGTACAGGTTAGTCTGTAGACCCGAGATCGTCATAGAGTCTTGTGTGATTCCCACTGTGCTTTGATCTCCACCTTACCACGTCCATGAGGGCATGCAAAACGGTGGTCTTTGGGTACAGTCCCGAGTCACATGGAGGCAATGAGTTATAGGAGGGGTTTCGTCTCTCCCGGTATTGGGGGTTGATGTTGCGCTGTGCTCGATTGGCCGTAACAGGGAAGTCCCTGGCCAGGGCTGATCTGAGATTTGCTGGTAAGTGTTACCAGTAGTTTCTCGACCCGTTATGAGCCTCACATCGGCACGACTTATCGGTTATTGGGGTCTGACGTATACCACCCCTAGACTTGATATGCGACATATCAGACGAACAGACCGGACTGTACGGTAAGTGTTACTGGTTGGATTCACAGGAGTGTGAGCGGGCTAGCTCGTCGATCTTCTGATCGCTCAATACCCGGATGGCCGTTACGTTTAGCAGACCGCTTGCGGCTCGTGGGTGCTTGATATGATCATCATCTGCTACCGGCGTATTGACGAGTCTTTAGAGTCCTACACAGAGGTTTCCTGGCTCAAGCGAAACGAAATAGGAGCGCATATGAGATATGTGCAGGACCGAGAATAATGCATGTATGTGATACCGTATTTCATTCTCGCGATGGATGTATCGATTGGTTATATTCGATATGACCTAGTTATCGAATCATTGATTTGATAAATCGATACATTGGGTACTAATCGGTTATGTGCGACATGACCGAATCATTGAATCAAATGTTGATTTAATGATTTAATGTATAATTATATATTTGATATATTACTTTGCATTAGCTAGTATTGGTTCACTTTAAATGGATTTTCTCACTTGATGTGCAAGAAGTATATGTGATATACTTTTGTGCACATATATGTATCATGTTTGATGATACTTGATCATTTGGTTAAGTGTAAAGAATTAAACCATGGTTAAGAGATGATTAGGGTTTTGCTATTTCATTTATTTATTTGTTTATTTATTTGGAAAAGATTTAGATAAGAATGGTGGCTATGTTTGTTTCTAGTTGAAGCTTCATGAAGCTTTGACTTCTTAACCATTCTTGTCTTCATGCTTAACCCTAACCCATCCAAGTAACCATGGTCTATTCTCTACACTCTACCCTAGTTAGTTTATGATAAGTATTCATTTATTATTCATTTTAACTCAAGACTTATCATAATTCTAGCTTCATCTTCTTCTTCATCTTCAAGAAAGAAAGCTTGATGCCATCAATGGCAACTTGAGTTCTAAAGTGAGAAATCCAATTCTAAAGTGAACCCACCTCCTATTTCTTCACCCTCTACCTCTTGCCAAGTTGTTTTGGGTGTTTTCTTCACAAGTTTCACAAATTTGTGAAGTCGGAGCTTGAACTTGTGATGCCTCGACGTAGATCATCTTCGGCACGAAGCCGACGACCTAGTCCGCCCATTTCTCCGATCAAGCCGACGATCGAGTCCGGGATTCGAGATGGACAGCGAGAGGACGCCTACGTGGAGCCAAGGAAGTGGATATCCAGATCTACAAAGGTTGTAGCTTCTTATCTTTAGTTAAGTTGTTAACTAGATTCGTATATCGCCTAAATTTCTAGTCAACGATCTAGTCTAGGGTTTCTCGGCACCGAAAAATTTGAAATTGGCATGGTTGATGCCTTGTGAGACTTCATTAGCGTGCTTAGGAACCCTACAGTGGTATCAGAGCCTAGCTAGAGCCTTAGGCGAAGTCTAGACGACGTTTGAAACCCGAACGAACCCGAAACCCTAAAACCCAAGTGCTCTCTGGACTTTTTCTAAAATCTGGGATTTTTCCATATTAAAAATGCTTAAAAAATTCAGCAGGTAAATATAAGAATTACGATGCAAAATTTATCCCATGAACAGTAAAGAGTGCGGCGGAACCGCGGCAGAAGCCTGGCTTCTGCGGCGGTTCCGCGGCAATGTGATGACATCATCACTCCTGTTTTGCACAGTAATTACTATTTTATTATGCTGAATTTTCTGGGAATTTTTATTTTGACTCAATAGTTGAGTGTTCTGGGGTTGTATTGGGAATCGACGATTCGATCGGATTATCAAATCTTGTCTATGTGGCTTTCCGGATAACTTTAGAATATGTTAAAAAGTTCGACCGGATATAAATACCCAACTTTTCCCCTGCCGGAAAATTTCCAAGTGTTGGATTTTTCTGTGGTTTAATGACGTTCTAAGTAGTGCAAGTAACGCGATGGTCCCTCTAGAAGACAACAAACCTTAACTCGATTATGTGACCATCTTGAACTGCCCTTTGAACCTTCGGGTTTGGGGCAGTACGGCGTGCCACATGTGAGGCGTTGGCTTTACCCTTCTACGGCTGGACCGTTGGTACTGAGGCATGAAGTGAATGTTTTTGAACCTATTTCATGTGTTGGACGGTTTCGGGAAAACTTGGATGTTCGAATGTTCGATCGGAAAGTTTAATATATTCTATTTATCCGGAATGGGATACAATAATTGGAATTCACAAACAGTTATGAGATAACTGAATGAATGCTATAAATCTAGCGGTTTAGTCTCATTTGATATTGAAAAGAGTTTTCGATAATGGGACTAAAATGCGGGGTTTATAACTGTTAGGCATGTGATGTCTAAGTATTTCATTTGATTAGGCATGTGATGTCTAAAAGGGTTGCGGATTCCAACTGTTGTAGTTTTACACTTTCTTTTCTGTGACCGTAAGTGTAATATGTGATATCGCCGGTTTCGTTGCTATACGTCAACGACAATTGGGATACGCATGTTTACTTACGTTGATGACATGTGATGTTATGTGTTGCTGGATATGTTATATTGGATTGCCGTGTTTGAATAGCCGGGGGTTTTTATATGAGATGAGTGTTTTTCATTTTCATTCATGTAAAAACTTGTATGTAATATTCTTTTATTGGGGCACTTCCAGGTTGCGGAAGTTGTCACCCTTTGTATATTATTTACTTTTCTGCACTAGGATAGACCCAAGGAGGGGAGCACAAGTAACCGGGTTCTAGGGTCCAGTGGGAGACCATCTCGAGGAGTCGAGTCCGGGTCTCCTAACCCTAGAATTGGTAGGGTTGCTTGCCGCTCTCGTAGGGGTCTAGGGGTGTGGGATTGGCTATTCATCATGACCATGGAATCCGTGTTTTATACTGGCTCGTATTGAAAACACGGACGTCCTAGTATATCCAATATTTCATATGTTTCTTCTGCTGCGATATCTGTGATGTGATCATGTGATGTTCTGTGATAGATACAGTATATAGTATATATGATATATTATATAGACGTTACTTATGTTTTGCACCCGCACTAGCCCTGCCCTGTTCTGTCGTTAGTTACCTAACCTAACGGTGCACGAGGGGACATCGAGGCGAATGCGGATGGCATAAGTGTACGTCGTATTTATCTGTGATGTTTAGGTATTTAAATGATGGGACTTTATTAATGTGATTAATGAAAGAAAAGAAACCTAAGATGTTGTAGAATCAAATTTTAAACAAAACAGGTAGCTGCAGTTCTTGCTTTGCATAGCGGTATATATGATATACCCTGCACCTTATTCGATGAGGAAAGGACCGAGATCCCTTCACCGGGAGTGACTCCTTTAGCGATAACTGGCAGATGCTACACACTCGGTCTGCTTTTGATTGCTTCTATAGTTTCTGCTTTGCACAGTGATATATATGATATATCCTGCACCTCATTCGACGAGGAAAGGGCCGACGATCCCTTCACCGGGAGTGACCCCTTTACCAAAACTAGAAAAGCCTCAAAATCACTCCATTTCAAAACTTCATTTGATTCTACAACGATATGAAGTTCATTACGCAATAGGTTTTCAGAAAAACCCGTCGTAGCCCTTCGTCATTTCAGATAAGAACTGTTTAGTATTCGTGCTGCGTTTGTTGGCCTTTGTCAAGGCGTAGTGTGCGGTAGCTGAATAGTGATTATCTGCTTATGCATATGATGCAGATTGTTTCAGGGTAGTCGTATGACCTTGTTGGCCTTTGTCAAGGGCCGTGCGGGTGGGTTTGATTCAATCAAGAAATGACGGTTTGAACTTGACTAGCATGCTATGATTTGTTGGCCTTTGTCAAGGTCATAGGACACTAGGGGCAAAATATTATCGGGAATTTCAAGTGTTGAAATTTGCAATGAGATTGCATACCTTCTATGAGATAGTTGGATCCCGATACCCACTGCGAGTAAGAGTTACTCCTGGGAGAGTTTTACACATTACAATTAGCCGATCAAGTAGGTGTCTAGAAATGTGTCAACGGGGTTACGCCTCTGGGAAAACGAGGTTTACTTTAATTAGGTCCGTGCGAAAGCACGGGGAACCTCCCTCAAAGTACCGACACTGGCCTGGCTGAAAGATTGGCGAACTTGTAGTGTGTAATTAATCCCGGCTAGTCTTTCCTTTTAGGGTTTGAAGGAAGATTTGATAAAAACCAGTGGGAGCCATCCTGATTAGATAAGATAATAACCAATCTGATCCTGCACGAGCTTACGCTAAAGTGTTTTCTTCTCTCTCTCTCCAGGTAGAGACCATTTCATGCCCCAATAAAGATAATAATATGGATGTATTGACCGAGGCCGCATGTTATACTGTGCTGGGGAACGTTGGTTCCGTTCTTACCTATAAGAGTTATAGGACTGAACAGGATATAGGGGAATACCAGGATTCCCATGCCACCCGAATGAAGAAAGTACATGATGATGCATTTTCTTCGGGTGTGTTCGTTACAGAGAACTGTTTCTCCATTTGCCCTACGTCCTGGGTATTAGATACCGGGTCAGGATCCCATATATGTAATCAGTTACATGGGCTTAGAAAAGGTAGAGAACTTGGAGAAGGTGATAAAGACATTAGAGTTGGAAATGGTGCAATTGTTGCAGCTAAGACTGTCGGGGAATATCACCTTGTATTACCAACTGGTAATACATTGGTTCTGAACGAATGCTATTACATGCCGAACCTGATATGCAACATTATATCGGTTTCTTTATTGAGTAAAGAGGGATATAATTTTGTATTACAGGACAATGTTATGAACATTTTCCGTAACCAAAAGTTAGTTGGATCAGGCACGTTGTGCAATGGCATTTATGTTCTAAATCAATCAACAGTTCTGAGCATAACTAACACACACAAGAGGAAGAGTTCTGAACTGAACGAATCCTTCTTGTGGTATTGTAGACTGGGTCACATCAATGCGACACGACTGGCTAAGTTGCATAAGGATGGATATTTGAATCCGTTTGAATTTTCATCTTATGACACTTGCCAGTCATGTCTCAAAGGCAAGATGACCAAAACTCCGTTTAAAGGACACGGAGAAAGAGTTACTGAACTCTTAGGACTGATACATAGTGATGTATGCGGTCCTATGTCTACACATGCCAGGGATGGTTCTTCATACTTCATTACATTCACTGACGATCTCTCTAGGTTCGGGTATGTGTTCCTGATGAAACACAAATCAGAAGCTTTTGAGAAATTTAGAGAATATAAACAAGAAGTTGAGAACCAAACCGGAAAAAGTATTAAAATCCTTCGATCTGATTGAGGAGGTGAATACTTGAGCAATGAATTCCTGGACTTCCTAAAAGAGAATGGGATTCTCTCTCAGCTGACTCCTCCATATACACCACAGCACAACGGTGTATCAGAACGGAGGAACCGCACCCTATTAGATATGGTGCGCTCTATGATGAGCACAGCTGAGTTACCTATTTCCTTCTGGGGATATGCGCTGGAAACAGCAGCATACCTATTGAATCAAGTTCCAACTAAATCTGTACCTACCACACCATATGAGATATGGAGTGGGAAGAGACCATGTCTTAAACGAGTTAAGATATGGGGTTGCCCGGCCTATGTCAAAAGGCAAAATCCGGACAAGCTCGAGGCACGGTCAGTTCTATGCAAGTTTGTGGGATATCCCAAACATTCACATGGATATCTTTTCTACCATACAGAGGAACAAAAAGTGTTTGTTTCTCGACATGCCACCTTTTTAGAAAAGGAATTTCTTGCAAAAGAAATTAGTGGGGATATGGTAGAACTGGAAGAAATTCCGGCTACACAAACTCAAACTGAAGATTTAGTGGAACCAGAGGATTCAGCAGCTCCCAATGAACCTCAGCCTCTCCGCCGATCTAGGAGGGTTCCTCGCCAACCTGAGAGATACTACGGTTTTCTCATGGATAGTGGAAGCGAGGATTGCATCATGGAGGATGATGACCCAACTAGCTTCGAGCAGGCCATCACGAGTAGGGACTCGGTGAAATGGCTGGATGCTATGCGGTCCGAGATGGAATCCATGTACACCAACAAAGTATGGACTTTGGAAGTTGCTCCTGAAGGGGTAAAACCCATTGGGAGCAAATGGATCTTCAAGAAAAAACTTGGTGTAGATGCGAAAGTGGAGACTTTCAAAGCTAGACCTGTAGCAAAGGGTTTTCGTCAAAGACCAGGTGTGGACTATGACGAAACTTTTTCTCCAGTGGCTATGCTTAAATCCATCTGGATCATGCTTGCCATCGCTGCATACCATGATTACGAAATCTGGAAAATGGATGTTAAGACCGCCTTTCTAAATGGTGATTTAGAAGAGTGCGTGTACATGACTCAGCCAGAGGGCTTCGTAGACAGTGGGAGCAGCGGCAAGGTGTGCAAGCTACTTAAATCCATTTATGGATTAAAGCAAGCATCGCGGAGTTGGAACATCTGCTTTGACGTCGTTATCAAAGAGTTTGATTTCGTCAAAAACCCAGATGAACCTTGTATCTACAAGAAGGTAGCAGAGAGTAAGGTTGTCTTCCTCGTATTGTACATGGACGACATACTCTTGATAGGAAATGATATTCCTATGCTGCAATCGGTCAAGCTCTTCTTATCACAAAGATTCTCGATGAAAGATCTTGGTGATGCCTCCTGCATATTGGGAATCAGGATCTATAGAGATAGATCCAAACGGATATTGGGATTGTCCCAATCCAGGTACATTGACACCATACTAAAGAGGTTTAGTATGGAAGAATCCAAGTGTGGGAACTTGCCCACGATCTCTAGAGTCACTCTCTCCAAAGAGATATCTCCTAAGACTGATTTGGAGAGAGCTCGCATGCAAGGGATACCCTATGCTTCGGCTGTAGGCTCTATCATGTACGCGATGCTATGTACCAGACCCGATGTAGCATACTCACTAAGTGTAGTGAGCAGGTATCAAGCTGATCCTGGAGAGAGTCACTGGACAGCTGTGAAGAGCATTCTCAAGTACTTACGAAGGACTAAAGAGATGCTCTTGGTGTATGGTAACGGAGAACTCCAAGTGGAGTCCTTTACCGATTCGAGCTTCCAGAGTGATAAGGACGACTCAAAGTCGCGGTCGGGATTTGTCTTTACCCTTTACGGAGGGGCGGTTAGCTGGAAGAGTTCCAAGCAGGAAACCGTGGCAGACTCGACGATGGAGGCTGAATACATCGCTGCCAACGATGCTGCTAAAGAGGCTGTCTGGATCAAGAAGTTCATTACTGAACTTGGAGTGGTTACATCCATTGAACATCCAATACCTTTGTATTGCGATAACAATGGAGCGGTGGCTTTGGCCAAGGAACCCAGGTCCCATCAGCGATCCAGACATATTCTGAGGCGGTATCACCTGATCCGGGAGATAGTTGATCGCCGAGAGATCGAGGTCAGGAGGGTTGACACGAAGAACAACACGGCGGATCCACTCATGAAGGCCATTCCCCAGATACAGTTTGAGAGACTCTTCGGGATGCTCGGTATGCGATACTACAGCAGCTGGCCCTAGTGCAAGTGGGAGATTGTTAGTTGTATGTATGCCCTAGAGGCCAGTATTGTACAGATGATGTATATTATATTGGATGCTTGGACATATATAGAGATGACTTTCTTACTCGATATGATAGTATGTTATCTGGTTAGTCTTTATCTTAACATGTACACTTGTCTCTTTAAACTGTCTTATGGTTACATGTTGATAAAGCCCTTAGGATGTGTACTTGACTACCTAGACTATGATGAAGATCATACTAGTGGGGACATGGTAGTCCATAAGTACATCCTTCAAGGTCCCTAGTCGTGGGTGTATCGAGACAGGGCATCAATATACCAGTGTAGACTAGCGTATACGCTTCTCGACCCATGAGATGGGCAATGGATGATCCCATATCCATTGGTGTTTGACATCAGAGATGGTATACGGGTGCTCAGTAGAGACTGGGTACACTGGACGGACTCGCCGAGAACTCCCAGATGGTATTATACCTCACGTCAGATGGCAGTTCTCAGGTGACACTTGTACAGGTTAGTCTGTAGACCCGAGATCGTCATAGAGTCTTGTGTGATTCCCACTGTGCTTTGATCTCCACCTTACCACGTCCATGAGAGCGTGAAAAACGGTGGTCTTTGGGTACAGTCCCGAGTCACATGGAGGCAATGAGCGATAGGAGGGGTTTCGTCTCTCCCGGTATTGGGGGTTGATGTTGCGCTGTGCTCGATTGGCCATAACAGGGAAGTCCCTGGCCAGGGCTGATCTGAGATTTGCTGGTAAGTGTTACCAGTAGTTTCTCGACCCGTTATGAGCCTCACATCGGCACGACTTATCGGTTATTGGGGTCTGACGTATACCACCCCTAGACTTGATATGCGACATATCAGACGAACAGACCGGACTGTACGGTAAGTGTTACTGGTTGGATTCACAGGAGTGTGAGCGGGCTAGCTCGTCGATCTTCTGATCGCTCAATACCCGGATGGCCGTTACGTTTAGCAGACCGCTTGCGGCTCGTGGGTGCTTGATATAATCATCATCTGCTACCGGCGTATTGACGAGTCTTTAGAGTCCTACACAGAGGTTTCCTGGCTCAAGCGAAACGAAATAGGAGCGCATATGAGATATGTGCAGGACCGAGAATAATGCGTGTATGTGATACCGTATTTCATTCTCGCGATGGATGTATCGATTGGTTATATTCGATATGACCTAGTTATCGAATCATTGATTTGATAAATCGATACATTGGGTAGTAGTCGGTTATGTGCGACATGACCGGATCATTGAATCAAATGTTGATTTAATGATTTAATGTATAATTATATATTTGATATATTACTTTGCATTAGCTAGTATTGGTTCACTTTAAATGGATTTTCTCACTTGATGTGCAAGAAGTATATGTGATATACTTTTGTGCACATATATGTATCATGTTTGATGATACTTGATCATTTGGTTAAGTGTAAAGAATTAAACCATGGTTAAGAGATGATTAGGGTTTTGCTATTTCATTTATTTATTTGTTTATTTATTTGGAAAAGATTTAGATAAGAATGGTGGCTATGTTTGTTTCTAGTTGAAGCTTTGACTTCTTAACCATTCTTGTCTTCATGCTTAACCCTAACCCATCCAAGTAACCATGGTCTATTCTCTACACTCTACCCTAGTTAGTTTATGATAAGTATTCATTTATTATTCATTTTAACTCAAGACTTATCATAATTCTAGCTTCATCTTCTTCTTCATCTTCAAGAAAGAAAGCTTGATGCCATCAATGGCAACTTGAGTTCTAAAGTGAGAAATCCAATTCTAAAGTGAACCCACCTCCTATTTCTTCACTCTCTACCTCTTGCCAAGTTGTTTTGGGTGTTTTCTTCACAAGTTTCATAAATTTGTGAAGTCGGAGCTTGAACTTGTGATGCCTCGACGTAGATCATCTTCGGCACGAAGCCGACGACCTAGTTCGCCCATTTCTCCGATCAAGCCGACGATCGAGTCCGGGATTCGAGATGGACAGCGAGAGGACGCCTACGTGGAGCCAAGGAAGTGGATATCCGGATCTACAAAGGTTGTAGCTTCTTATCTTTAGTTAAGTTGTTAACTAGATTCGTATATCGCCTAAATTTCTAGTCAACGATCTAGTCTAGGGTTTCTCGGCACCGAAAAATTTGAAATTGGCATGGTTGATGCCTTGTGAGACTTCATTAGCGTGCCTAGGAACCCTACATTTTTCTTATAGTCGCATGCCCTTTGAGTTATACAATGCTCCCGCTACATTTCTGCGGTGTATGAAGGGGATATTCTCGGACATGGTCGAGAATTTTCTGGAGATTTTCATGGACGATTTCTCGATATTCGGAGGTTCTTTTGCTGACTGCCTATCTCATCTTGACGCAATTCTTACTCGTTGTAAAGAGAAGAACATAACCTTGAATTGGGAAATATGCCATTTCATGGTCCAAGAGGGAATTGTGCTTGGACATGTTATTTCACGGAAAGGCATTGAGGTTGACAAAGCGAAAATAGATGTCATTCAAAACCTTCCTCATCCCAAATGCGTCAAGGATATACGATCCTTTCTTGTCCATGCAGGTTTTTACAGGAGATTCATTAAGGATTTTAGCAAAATTTCTAGACCTTTAACTCTTCTCTTGGACAAGGACACAACCTTTCACTTTGACTCGGATTGTGAGGCGGCATTTGACTCACTCAAACATTCTCTCATTACAGCCCCCGTTTTATCTTCTCCAGATTGGAACCACCCTTTTGAGCTTATGTGTGATGCATCAGATTTTGCAGTTGGTGCAGTCTTAGGACAGCACATTGAAAAGATGCCACACGTGATCTATTATGCAAGTAAGACCTTGAATGATGCTCAAATTAACTATACAACTACCGAAAAGGAACTCTTGGTAGTTGTATTCACATTAGAAAAATTCAAGCCTTACTTGATTGGCTCACCTATTGTTATATACACTGACCACTCCGCCTTGAAACATCTTTTGGCAAAGAAAGATGCTAAAGGTAGGCTAATACGCTGGGTCCTTCTATTACAAGAATTTGATCTTGTTATTAAAGATAAGAAAGAATATGAAAACGTTGTAGCCGACAATCTTTCGCGCATCTCTTCTTCACCTATGACCCTGTCGATCAATGATTATTTTCCAGACGAACAACTCTTGAGTATATCCGACGAACCTTGGTTCAAGGATATTGTGAATTATCTTGCTACGGGACTTATTCCCCGTGAATGGTCGAAACAGGACAAACATCGATTTCTATCCCAAGTAAAACACTTTTACTGGGATGAACCATATCTTTTTAAATATTTTCCTGACCAGATCATTCGTCGATGTGTCCCTAATGATGAATTCAAGAGTGTTCTATCTTTTTGTCATGATCAGGCATGTGGGGGTCATTTCGGTCCTCAAAAGACGGTGGAGAAGGTTTTGCAATGCGGTTTTTATTGGCCGATTTTATTCAAAGATGCATTTGATCATTGCAAAACCTGTGCACAGTGTCAACACACGGGTAGGATTTCCCGGAGAAATGAGATGCCACTTCAACCCATCTTGGTGGTTGAAATTTTTGACGTTTGGGGTATTGACTTTATGGGTCCTTTTCCTAACTCCTTTAGGAATCTGTACATATTGCTTGCAGTTGATTACGTCTCGAAGTGGGTAGAAGCTATTCCTTGTCGCACTAATGACAAAAAGGTTGTCATTAGGTTCTTAAAAGAAAACATCTTTTCGTGATTTGGACACCCGCGCGCTATCATTAGCGATAACGGGACGCATTTCTGTAATCGGTCTTTCGAGATTTTGATGCAAAAATATGCAATCAACCACAAACTTTCCACACCATATCATCCCCAAACGAGCTGGCAAGCTGAGGTTTCAAACAAACAAATCAAACAAATTTTGGAGAAAACGGTTTTTAAAAATCGAAAAGATTGGTCAACCAAATTGACGGATGCTCTTTGGGCATTCCGAACTGCATATAAAACCGATCTAGAGATGTCTCCTTACAGACTAGTGTTTGGAAAGTCCTGTCACCTTCCGGTCGAGATTGAGCACAAAGCAATGTGGGCCATTAGAGAACTTAACTTTAACTTAAATCAAGCCTGCGACTTTCGGAAGCTGCAATTAAATGAGCTAAGTTAACTCCGCGATGAAACTTACGATAATGTTGTAATTGTAAAAAATCGGACTAAGGTACTTCACGATAAAAACATTTTGAGAAAAACTTTTTCACCTGGTCAACAAGTCCTTCTTTATGATTCACGACTCCATCTTCATGCGGGTAAGCTAAAATCTTGGTGGAAGGGACCTTTTGTTGTGCGGTATGTATACCCGCATGGGGCAGTTGAGGTTGAAAATGTTGAAAACGGTACAATTTTCAAAGTAAATGGACATAGATTAAAACCGTATTTTTCCACTGACCCCTCGGAGGAGCTCCTGTTTTTACAGGAGCCACTTTATAATGACTGATTTTCCTCCACCTCACCTCCATGACTTGGTAATTTTTTCGCATCTTTAGAATGGAGGTGAGTCAACTTGTACATACATTTTATAAAAATAAAAAATAAAAAAATATAATAAACAAAACAATAAAAAATTTGTACATGAGTGAAAAGAATAAGTTTGGGGAGGATTTTTTACGATCATATTTATTGCCCCCATTAATAAATTTCCTCCCAGGCTTACAGGTTTTTGTGATCCAGCAGATGGCAACAGTGAGGACACTGTTGAAAACAAGTTTGGGGGAGGTTTGTACTTATTTGCGCATCATTTGCATATCACTTTGCATAAGCACAAAGCATATAAAACATATAAAAATTTTAAAAATTTTAAAAGATAAAAATATTTAATATTTAATTTTATAATAAAATATTAGATAGTAAAAAATTACATCCATGAGATTGGAAAAATTTAAGAAAACCAAGAAAATTAGAAGTTTTCTTAAACGAACTAGTAATAAGTAGTTATGAGCCGTTGTCCTAAGGGTTAGTAAGATGAAGGAAGTCACTAATCTGAGGATAAAAATAAGTCTGAAAAACAGTTCATATTCTGGAAGCCAAACATTTGAACGTTGATACCCTGCTATACACACTTACACACGTCTTGAAACTCGGGATAGTAGAGGATACCTTGAAATGCTCTTGTTAAAAGCCAAAGTATGAAGTAAAAAATAAAAGGAAAATAAAAAATAAAATGGTGTAGAAAAATGAACACTGGTTTTGTTATCACCAAGGTAGCAATAAAAAAATATAGCGAGGGTGCTTCATCAACTAGTGCCTTAGACCAACTGGTTTGGGAGTCACTGCTAAGCTTTAGGTGTTGCAAGACGAGAAAAATACTAATACACCTAATCAGCAAGCACATGAGTAATCGGTCGGTTAGTACCTCAAGAAGTATTAACGGTCGAATGTGTGAGCAATCTCATTTAAATATTCATCAATTATAAAGTACTGAGGCAGATGGACAAGAGTATGATAGCTTGAATTGAATTCTCCGAGTGTAGGGATGTCTTTTACACACACGTAGGGATATATGATCGATATTTGGAAGAAAGGTAGGAATAAAGAATAAAGACGATGTTTTATTGAGGGATGATGTGATTTCTAACATCTTTTCATGACTATTAAGATAGGGCTCATGACAACTGAAAAGCTAGTGTAGTTGAAAACTATAATTTTCAAAGTCTTTCTTTTATAATACTTATATTTACATGTAACCTTCACGGTCTTTCTTTTATTATGGGATTTTGTGGGTGCAATCCGCTGAAAACCCTCAGGAGACAACACTCCTCCTACTAGGGACACCTAGAGGTTTAAAGTCTTGTTGCACGTGCTCAGTGCAATCGTGTTGCCTACGAAAGTGTGCTAGTTAGTTTTTTTTATAAAAATTTTCTCCTTCACCTGATTAAAACAAGTTTGCTCGAGACGACCAAAATTAAGTTTGGGGGAATTTGATCAGTCGAAAATATTGCATTTTTAACACATCAATTTCTCTACTATTTGCAATCATCTAAAGGTGTTTGGTATGAATATAGCACATATTAGCAATTTGTCTGTAAAATACCAAATAACATGTGTTATACATTATAACCGGCATTTTGAGGGAAATTGTGTGTTTATTATTGGACGCATGATCTTTTGTGTGTCAACACTTGTCTCGAGATTGTGTGCAGGAAATTCTCCAGGTAAAAGAGCCGGAATCATCAAAGTGCTGATAAAAATACACCAAGTCCAAGACTTGTGACCTGGCAGTAAAGAAGAAAGATTTATAAGATTCCAGAGATCGAGAAAGTACCATGGGGCCAACACAATTCAGCACAAAAAATTCCATGCACCAAACCCATAAAACGGCCGTGGATCCGCGGCCGAGTCAGGACGATCCGCGATAGATCCGCGGCCGAGTCGACTCGTCGGCGGCAGAAACTTTTTGCAGGCTTCTTCTTTCAACGGCCAAACTTCTTCTAGACGCTTTAGTTCCTCGAATTATCCAGAAGCTTCCCTCCAACAGCAAGTCTTCTCTTCTAAGCTAGATAACTAACTTAATCTAGAAGCTTCTCTTCAACTACCAAGCTTATAAGGGAAGCTACACCTAGCTTCTAGGGGAAGCTAAAGGGAAACACTATAAAAAAGCACCTAAAGCTTCATGAGGTGATTGTTCATCAATTAGGGTAAAATTCAAGTGAGATCCAAATCAATTCTAAACAAATTGAGTGAAACAATTTGATCATAATCAAGATTCGTCGAGTACCAAATTGAGCAAGAATCCAATGAGCATTTTGAAGCAACGCCGATCTTCATCCGAATAAGAGATCCACGACGATCTGCGACTCAAGAAGACGATGCGAAACTAGTTCGATGATTTAGTTCCTCCTTAATTCTTGTAGTTTTTGAGTGTATTGTAACGAAAAATCGAATAATAAAAGGTGAAAATTCTTGATCTTGCTTTTCTTTACATTTGAGCATTATGAAGAGTTATCGATTCTTGATTGTTATCATTTTCATGATGTTTGAGTGAAAACTCCGCTTGTGGAGGAATCGAGAAAATAGGTAGATGATGATGACTAAATTCTTGAACGATTCTTAAGTCTTATGAGTTTTGTAAACTTTAGAAAATTAAATCAACGACGACCTAGTTTTGAGCGAGATGCTTTCTTGAATGTTCTCGCTCTAAATTAGAGATCAATGATCGATGATTGAATTTCCTAGAGGCTGGAATTTGAATGCTAATCAATGAAAGCACAAGGGATGATGATGAAGAAACCCTAGTTTCTTCAATAGATCCCTAAACCTCGTTGATTGTCATCGATCTAGCAACAAATCTTCAATAGATAAGAATTTGTAATCATAAGTATCCATCCTCATTATCGATTGGATCGATTCCTACAAGCCTCTTTACAAATCCTGATAATTAATTTGATTTGGACATCTTCGTGATCTTTAGTATTTCTTGATTTTAGATCTAGTTCTTTATGATTCTTGAAACTAAACTTCACAACTTTTGAATCATTTTCCTTTGTTCTTTTAATTTTCAACTCAACTAAAACAAGATCGATCAAATCACACTTTCTCAATGGACGATCCGCATGTAAGTACGCGGCGGCGTCCCGGCCGCCTAACAGACACCGATATGCGGAACAAAACTTTTACGACTGGCGCTATCGCGTACTTTATCCCGGATCGTCCATTAAAGCTAAACTAACAAATTGTAAAGAGAGTAGAATTGTTATACCGAATAATCCGAGTCCTTCGGTCTTCAACCATCATCCCACGCTATATTGCAACTGATCCGAACTTGCTCGATCTCCGGTCTCGTCGTCCAGGTGGCACCACGTCGACGGATCTTTAAACGGGCTCCCGCCTCTGAACCGAGGCAACTCGATCGTCAAGTTTGCTAAAAGAGACGACCAAGATGAAGTAGAGAATGAGTAGAACACTTTGTTTCGTTACGTCCAAGACTATGGACGAACGGTTAAAAGAAGTTGCCATTTGGAATCGGGTGAATGGAAATTGAACTAGGAAATTTCCATACACTAAACTATATAAAATCTTTGGCCAAAAATGAATGAATCAAATCTCTCTCTCCCACAATGAAGTGGCCGGCCATATATATCAAAGGAGGGAGGTGAGTGTAGGAGAGTTCAAGTGGTGACCATAACAAATGATAGTTATCATAACAATAATGAAAGAATGAATCATCAACTATCATTAAATGGAACCAATCACATTAAACCTAGTCATCCTTTATCATTAATGAACCATTAATGACCCAAGTGAGTCACAAGCCTTGTCATCACTTCTAGAACCTTCTAGAAGCATGACTCACTCTGAAGACGAAAAGAAAATCCGTATTTAACCGAATGTCAAAATACGGCTTATAGAAAACTGGAAACTGGCAACTTCCAAAAATCATCCCGAAATGAATTTCAGGATAACCCCGTATCGGTATAAACATACCCGCATTTGTATTACGACCGAATACAAATGCAACTGAGACAAAGATATTATATCTACACAGTATAATACTGGGTTCCGGCTTAAACCAAAGCCTACCAGTATTATCTGCCCGAAAACTGACACGTGCGAAAATGCACGTGCATTTTCCGAACCTTACCATAAACCCATACGGCATCTACAACGTTTCGCCCGAACTTGGGAAAATGTCTGTGGGGGACTCTAATGACTCATCAGTACACTGGCACTGGGTATAACCACTAGCACGTCAGAGGTACTAACTGTACGTAACGTTTTGCCTATGTATTGATTGGAAGGGAAGCTGACGAGCGAACTCATCTATAAACCCTACTGAGCCTGACAGTGACAATAACCGTACAGTCCGGAACATTCGTCTATGAGTATCGCATATACGGCCTAGGGGGCCAGTAAACGTCAGACCCCCAACAGCGATATAAGTCGTGTCAGAGAGCAGCCCAGAACACCCTGAGATTCTGCTGGTATACCTACCAGTATATCTCGATTACCCTGGCCAGGGATTTCGTGTAATGGCTCTCCTAAACACAGCGCGATCTCACCCCCAATACCGGGAGAGACGAATCCCCGAAGATCCGCTCACTTGCCTCCAATGTGGCTCGGGACTGTACCCAAAATATACCTGTTTGCACGACTCCTTTGACCCGTGGTAGAGTATAAATCAAAGCACAGTGGGAACTCACATGAGACAAATGACGACCTCAGGTCAATGAACTAACCTGTACACATGTCACCAGGGAACTGCTATCTGACGATATGTATAATACCAACTAGCATGTTCCCGGCGAGTCCTGTCCGGTGTACTCATAACCTAATGAGCACCTATATACATCTTAGGTGATCCAACTGACACCAGTGGCTTGTGAGACCGGCCACCACCCCTCGTCGGGGTCTCGACTATATACACTAGTCTACTCTGGAGTATCGATGCCCTGTCTCGAAACTCCCACGACTAGGGACACTTTAAGGATGTGCTTATAGACCCCAGCTCCCACATATATGATCGCCATCATACTGCTGGTAGTCAAACAAGAATCCTATGGGCTCTATCATGATGATAAAGACAAACCAGATAGCATACTATCATCTCGAGTAAGACTATTTTATCGGTATAGGTCCTCCCTCAATCATTGCAATCACGTACCTGCGATCCAATAATTGACTTAGAGGGCACTATATCCAACAATCTCCCACTTGCACTTAAGGCTAATTATTGCGATGTCGAGTACTCACAGCTCGTGTGATACCGAGCATCCAACTCCTCTACTAATCAGTTTCACAATGCCTGTTGGCGAAACTAATGTGTTCGAGAAATAGCCTAAGTGAGTGGATCCGCCATGATGTTTCTTTCTATGTCTCTTTTAATCTCAAGTTCGCGGAGAAAACCATCTCCCGAATTGAGTAATACGTGTCTTAGAATATGTCTGGATATCTGATGGGACCTAGTTCATAAATGAACTCCAAATCCAAACTTCTTAGACTGTATCGATCACTGAAACTAATCAGTGTCCAGCACCATGCCTCCCACAGTATCCTTTTGGACCGCCTGTCCATAATACTGTCCCTCGTCTGAGGAAAAACTATAACCTTGACAATCATTCTGTCATCTATGTCACCTTTGAAGCCTGGAATGATAACCGTCTCCCGAAGGAGGCCGCCGCTATCAAATCCGTAGAACATCCACTTATGTTCTAAAAACTGCTTCCTAATGTTTCTCCAGGGTTGGATTAATATAAACTTATCGCATCTAGTGCAATAACAACATCTGGTGTGGTACTTGACATCTCACGATTGACTCAATTGCCTAAGCAAGTGATCTGCCAATCATGCACATCCCTCTCCCCTTTAGTCTGTAAGACACCTTCAGAGAGGGTGACTCCATTACCTGTAGGTACACCATCATGCCAGGAGTCATTTATTCTAAAATACTATTAGAATACTGTCAAAGAACCCACATTAGGAAACTACCCAAATCTAGATCTAAAACCATAGATCTTGTATCCAGAATGTCGGATATTACATCCATGTCCTTTGTGGAGAAACAACTGTGTGACGACCTCAGTACAACCGTTCAGTATAAGAATTTTACTTCCTACTCTGTGTATGTCATCCAAATACCATGACATCACACCTTACTACCTTCTTAACAGATCCATCCCCTATTCTGATGAAGTCAAACCCATGACTGTTACATCAAAAATCAGATGATCTATCTTCGCTATATCTGCTCAAGTCTATAAATAGACATAAGTATCTTGCCCACTATGCTTCCGCTGCTCCCACTGACTACGACAACTCTCTGGCAGAATAATATATATACGTACACTTCTAAAACTAGTTTAGAACGACGCTATACATTTCCTCCTGCCCGGTCTCATAGTCTGGAACAACAGTAGTGTCAAGTCTGGGTAAGCAAGAACCTCCCTGTCACCGTCCTTGAGGCTACCGGAGTACCTCTCGGGTGTCTGAGGTTACCCACCATATCTGCGGAGTGGCTATTCGAATGTCAAACCTGATTGAATATATAGGTCCTATTAAAACTTTCCGTAATCGTTTGTGGTTCTGGAATCACTTCCAGTTCTACCATGCTCCCACTACTGTTTTTCTGAAAAAATCCATTTTAATAAAACTGTGGCGAGTCAAGAACAATATCACTATTGATCTTCCAGATGGCAGAAAATCAACCCTCGTCGAAGCTAGGGTCAACCCGCAAACTGCCATTACAGAAACGTGCCTTGAGTTATCCATGTCTGGTTTTAGGCATAAGCTGGACAACTCCCCTTATCTTAACATCGTTAAGATATGAATCGTTCTATATCCAATATAGAAACTTTGGCACTATTTTAATTGGAACCGGATTCAAATTATGCAGCTGTCTCCAGTGCATATCATCTTAATGGAGAAAGGCTAATCAGCATTACTCAACTTAGGAATACATCCAATTATTAGTAACCTGAAAGAGAAACAAGTTTCTCAAAACCATTACTATCAACTGAATACTAATCACAAGAATCTACATCTTCGATTTCTTTGAAAAATCCCGATACTTGTGATACTTGGTTCTCTACTTTATTCCTATACCCACAACTTCTCAAAACTTAGACATTGTATTTCTACGAAACACTTGTCTAAAAACTAGAGAAGTTACAAGTAAACAGAATATAGTACGAGGACCAACCCCTTTGTCCTGACGGACACTGGACAACATACACAACTCTGTATAAGTCCACTGAGTTGAATAACTCATAACCTGTACGTCGTAGGTTGAAAACTGTTCCCAGGCGATTTCCTCAAATATCACCAATTACAACGAATTCCGATATAATGAGGATGATCACCTAATTCCCAATAACTCGCTCCCACTCAACATCTGTAAAACCATGCAGATGTGAGAATCGTTCCTGGTAAATACATACCCTGGAGTAAGTATCCAATCGGGAAATCAGTTTTCTATTAACAATGCACAGTGAATACGAAACATAAATATGTTTTGTAGGGGTTTCCTGGTATTCCTGGTAATGCCTCTTCCATAATCCAATTCATGACTTTAACCGTATATTTCCCTGCCATCTTTCCAATTCCCTTTAATTTGTCTTTAGTCGTTACCTTCTGTACACCAACATTAGGCTAAATGGTTTTCTTCCTTCCCTACCATTCGGCACATGCCTATGGTTTGGAAGAAGACTATCCAATAAGCGTAATGGGTGTACCCTCCTAATCCTAGGAGTACTCGCAACTTGAGAGAAGGTGATGATAAAAACAACTGCATAATACATTATTCCTATTTCTCCTGAACCAGAATCCATCCTCGAAAAAATGTCCTTCGAGTTCGTATATAACCATACGATGGATTTATCCAATGGAATTGGATGTTCGTAGTGATACGGGTTGTTCTGGAGAAATCAAAGGTGAAGTAGGAGCAGCGATGAAACACATGGTTTGGTCGTGAATATGAATAGTCGCAATTTACTTTTCCCTCTTTCTAATTCCTTTATCTTGTCTTTACATATTACCTTTTGCACACCCTATTTAGGCTTAATTGGTTTTCTTCATTCCCTACCGTTCGGCACCAGCCTATGGTTTGGAATAAGAATATCCAGTAAGCATAATAGGTGTACTCTCCTAAACCAAGGAGCCCTCGCAACCTGAGAGAAGGTGATAATAAAAGACAACAGAATAAACCAATTCTATTTCTCCTGAACCTGGATCCATCCTCGAAGAAGTCCCTTCGAGTTCGTATATAACCATACGATGGATCTATCCAATGGAAGTGGATGTCCGTAGTAATACGGGTTGTTCTGAGAAATACAAAGGGTAAAAGAAGGAGCTGCAATGACTTATGCAACTATAGACAATCCAAAAGTCAGTATATTAAGAAGGTTCGGTCAACTTTGGTCACTGAGTTATAGTCTAGGGTCGGTCAAAGGTCGCTACCAAAGAGAGAGAGAAAAGAAACACTCTGCGTGCACTCTTGCCTAAATCAGAATGGTTATCACTTTATCTAATTAGGAAACCTCCCACTGTTTTCTCAAATTCTCCTCCAAACCTGAAAGAAGAATTAGTCGGGGTCACCCGAAGAGTAAACCAACTCATCAGTGAGAATCAGGATCCAACTATCATCGCATGATAACTTGATGGAAGCCACTCAAGTTAACACACTCTAGAAGGTATGCGCAAGTCTGGCAAGTTTCTTGTATGTTTGAAACTCCCGATGTAATTTTTATCCCATGCTCTTATGACCTTGACGTAGGCCAACAAGTCATAAGCAACATGTCAAGTTCTACCCGTCGTTGTCCTGATCAACTTAAGTCATCGTACAAGCCCTTGACGTAGGCCAACAAGGTGTACGTCTGACTTAAATTAATGCATCTATCTATGCAACAAATGAATACCCAGCAGCTACCAAACACTATGTCTGGACGTAGGCCAACAAACATAGCTTGAATACTACTGACCATCCATAAGAAACGACGGAGGATTACGGCTGGTTTTTGGCAAAAAACCTTTAACGTAATGAACTTGATCTCGTTGAAGGAACCTGATAGCTTTATAAAAATATATAGTAGCGAAAACCTTTTGCTAAAGAAGTCACTCCCGGTGAAGGGATCTCGACTCTTTCCTCGTGGAATGAGGTGCAGGATATTCCAACTGAATACCGCTATGCAAAACAAAAGGAAACGTCTTTGTAATAATTTCCTTTTAAAATTTGTTCCAACAACATCAAATATAGGTTTGTTTTATCTTTGCATTAATAAGAATCAACGCAGTCCCATCAATCAATCACACCAGAAAAGAACGAAAATAAAATGTACGTATATGCCATCCGCATTCGTCACTGGGTCCCGTCATCACCTGTTAGGTTACTTAACTAACGACAGAGCGGGGACTGGACTAGCGCGGGTGTAAAACATATACAACATCTAATAGTATATATACTAATATACAATAATCGCTCCAGGCATGATAAATGCAACATTACAGAAAAGTAATAAGCATCACAGAACAATACAAATAATCTGGGATCCCCGGGTTTCATAGAGCCACTGCTGAAACTCGACGTTCCCCTGGTCGTGTGGATAGCATGTGCAATGAAACCTGGACCCCTACGGGTGCGGCAAGTTACCCACCAAAACCTGAAGCGAGGTAGTCCCCACAACATAGTGAATGAAATACCCGGCACTTCACGGAATCCGGTAAATTGAGCACCCCTCCTTGGGTCAACCTGTACCCCCTACGAGTGCGGCGAATAGTCTGCCAATTCTAGAGTGAGGTCCCTTTGTCTCTCAATGCCATGAGATACGAACCCGTTGCCCTCCAGAACCCGGCTATTCGTGCACCCCACCGCGGGGTAAACCTAGTACAGAAATAAAAATAATACAATAGGTACATCGACCGCAACCTGGTCGTGTCCCAAAAGAATATTATACAAACAGGCAGTGACGGCAGTCCACAAGTCGGACGCTCGCCCCGCAATATCAAATGTACAAATAAATTTAAACAACACTATCATTGCACCCTGCTATCCACCACGACAAATCCGCAACATTACAGCACAACACAGAACATCAACGCGAATGTCACGTTCGCAAACCCGTCTAAAAGAACTATAGCAATCAGACGCGGTTTACCGATCAAAATGATATTCCCGGTCGGAGATATAATGAAAGTACTGAAAAAACTAACAAGTTTAAAATTTCTATCGACTAAATTTCCCGAAGTGGGCCCCACATAAATCTGGTGTACAGTAACAAAATTTTGGCCCAAAAGACATATACCCAAAACCACCATTTTCCATGAGAAACCCACTGAAAAAATTTGGCGCACTGTTCCCACAAAAGCGCGGCGGATCAGCGGCCAAACCATGGTTTGGGCCGCGGATCCGCGGTCGTTTTGTGGGATCACGTGCCCAAATTTCACCAGTATTCTCAAAAAACCCTGCATGATTTTCTCAAATGCTCAAAATGAATTTTAGAACATTTTAAAAATCGACAGAAACATCATGTACAGAAAATTGTGATTTCGCGAAATCCGTTCGATCGATCTTTTAAACGTGTTAGCACAAGTTAGTATAGCTTAATGGTGAGTCTCTGATACCAATGTAAGTACGCGGCGGCGCCCCGGCCGTCTAACAGACGCCGATATGCGGAACAAAACTTTTACGACTGGCGCTATCGCGTACTTTATCCCGGATCGTCCATTAAAGCTAAACTAACAAATTGTAAAGAGAGTAGAATTGTTATACCGAATGATCCGAGTCCTTCGGTCTTCAACCATCATCCCATGCTATGTTGCAACTGATCCGAACTTGCTCGATCTCCGGTCTCGTCGTCCAGGTGGCACCACGTCGACGGATCTTTAAACGGGCTCCCGCCTCTGAACCGAGGCAACTCGATCGTCAAGTTTGCTAAAAGAGACGACCAAGATGAAGTAGAGAATGAGTAGAACACTTTGTTTCGTTACGTCCAAGACTATGGACGAACGGTTAAAAGAAGTTGCCATTTGGAATCGGGTGAATGGAAATTGAACTAGGAAATTTCCATACACTAAACTATATGAAATCTTTGGCCAAAAATGAATGAATCAAATCTCTCTCTCCCACAATGAAGTGGCCGGCCATATATATCAAAGGAGGGAGGTGAGTGTAGGAGAGTTCAAGTGGTGACCATAACAAATGATAGTTATCATAACAATAATGAAAGAATGAATCATCAACTATCATTAAATGGAACCAATCACATTAAACCTAGTCATCCTTTATCATTAATGAACCATTAATGACCCAAGTGAGTCACAAGCCTTGTCATCACTTCTAGAACCTTCTAGAAGCATGACTCACTCTGAAGACGAAAAGAAAATCCGTATTTAACCGAATGTCAAAATACGGCTGATAGAAAACTGGAAACTGGCAACTTCCAAAAATCATCCCGAAACGAATTTCAGGATAACCCCGTATCGGTATAAACATACCCGCATTTGTGTTACGACCGAATACAAATGCAACTGAGACAAAGATATTATATCTACACAGTATAATACTGGGTTCCGGCTTAAACCAAAGCCTACCAGTATTATCTGCCCGAAAACTGACACGTGAGAAAATGCACGTGCATTTTCCGAACCTTACCATAAACCCATACGGCATCTACAACGTTTCGCCCGAACTTGGGAAAATGTCTGTGGGGGACTCTAATGACTCATCAGTACACTGGCACTAGGTATAACCACTAGCACGTCAGAGGTACTAACTGTACGTAACGTTTTGCCTATGTATTGATTGGAAGGGAAGCTGACGAGCGAACTCATCTATAAACCCTACTGAGCCTAACAGTGACAATAACCGTACAGTCCGGAACATTCGTCTATGAGTATCGCATATACGGCCTAGGGGGCCAGTAAACGTCAGACCCCCAACAGCGATATAAGTCGTGTCAGAGAGCAACCCAGAACACCCTGAGATTCTGCTGGTATACCTACCAGTATATCTCGATTACCCTGGCCAAGGATTTCGTGTAATGGCTCTCCTAAACACAGCGCGATCTCACCCCCAATACCGGGAGAGACGAATCCCCGAAAATCCGCTCACTTGCCTCCAATGTGGCTCGGGACTGTACCCAAAATATACCTGTTTGCACGACTCCTTTGACCCGTGGTAGAGTATAAATCAAAGCACAGTGGGAACTCACACGAGACAAATGACGACCTCAGGTCAATGAACTAACCTGTACACATGTCACCAGAGAACTGCTATCTGACGATATGTATAATACCAACTAGCATGTTCCCGGCGAGTCCTGTCCGGTGTACTCATAACCTAATGAGCACCTATATACATCTTAGGTGATCCAACTGACACCAGTGGCTTGTGAGACCGGCCACCGCCCCTCGTCGGGGTCTCGACTGTATACACTAGTCTACTCTGGAGTATCGATGCCCTGTCTCGAAACTCCCACGACTAGGGACACTTTAAGGGTGTGCTTATAGACCCCAGCTCCCACATATATGATCGCCATCATACTGCTGGTAGTCAAACAAGAATCCTATGGGCTCTATCATGATGATAAAGACAACCAGATAGCATACTATCATCTCGAGTAAGACTATTTTATCGGTATAGGTCCTCCCTCAATCATTGCAATCACGTACCTGCGATCCAATAATTGACTTAGAGGGCACTATATCCAACACCGCATTCACCGACGAAATTACAATAGACACCGTCAATTGATTTCGGTATAAATTTCTTTGGTTGTGAAACATTTCTAAACACGACACGGAAATGATTCAATCAAGAATCCCTACATGAGCTACCGTGGTGAGTCCCGTCCGTGCGACTCTGTCGAGGGAGGGGGCTCCGGTCATGCCTGGGTGCAGGAGAACTGACCGACACCTCCTCAGGAGGGACAGGAGCATGATGGGCCTCAGGGCGGGGTGCTCTAGCAAGAGTCCTCGGTGTGGAGCTATGAGGTGTTAGTTATATGTATGCCCTAGAGGCCATTACTGTACATAGGATGTATATTGTAGTGGATGCTGGGACGTATATAAGGAGGACTTTCTTGCTCGACATGATAGTATGCTATCTGGTTGATCTTTACCTTAACGTGTATGCTAATTGTCTCTCTGTTACATGTTGGTAAAGCCCTTAGGATGTGTGCTTGACTACCTGGACTATGATGCGGATCATACTAGTGGGGACATGGTAGTCCATAAGTACATCCTTCAAAGTCCCTAGTCGTGGGTGTATCGAGACGGGGCATCGATATACCAGAGTAGACTAGCGTGTAGCTTCTCGACCCATACAGATGGGCGATGGATGATCCCATATCCATTGGTGTTTGACATCGGAGATGATATACGGGTGCTCAGTAGAGACTGGGTACACTGGACGGACTCGCCGAGAACTCCCAGATGGTATTATACCTCACGTCAGATGGCAGTTCTCTGGTGACACTGGTACAGAGTAGTCTGTTGACCCGAGATCGTCATAGAGTCTTGTGTGGTTCCCACTGTGCTTTGATTTCCATCTTACCACGTCCAAGAGGGCATGCAAAACGGTGGTTTTTGGGTACAGTCCCGAGTCACATGGAGGCAATGAGCGATAGGAGGGGATTCGTCTCTCCCGGTATAGGGGGTTGATGTTGCGCTGTGTTCGATTGGCTATAACAGGAAATCCCTGGCCAGGGTTGCTGAGATTTACTGGTAAGTGTTACCAGTAGTTTCTCGAAGTGTTATAGACCTCATATCGACACGACTTATCGAGCTATTGGGGTCTGACGTTTACCACCCCTAGGCAAGATATGCGACATATCAGACGATCAGACCGGACTGTACGGTAGTGTTACTGGTCGGATTCACTGGAGTGTGAGCGGGCTTGCTCGTCGATCTTCAGATCGCTCAATACCCGGGTGGCCGTTACGTTTAGCAGACCGCTTGCGGCTTGTGGGTGTTTGATATGATCATCGCCTGCTGCCGGCGTATTGACGAGTCTTTAGAGTCCTACACAGAGGTTTCCTGGCTCAAGCGAAACGAAATAGGAGCGCATATGAGATATGTGCGGGACCGAGAATAATGCGTGTATGTGATACCGTATTCTATTCTCGCGATAAATGTATCGAATGGTTGTATGCGAAATAACCTAGTTATCGATTCAAGCGTTGATTCAATAAGCCGATATATTGTATACTAGTCGGTTGTGTGCGACATAACCGGATCATTGAATCAAGTGTTGATTTAATGATTTAATGCATATTTATATATTTGATATATTACTTTGCATCAACTAGTATCGGTTTACTTAAGATGGATTTTCTCACTCGGATGTGCACATTGTATATTCGATATAGTTTTGTGCACTTGATTGTATCATGTTTGATGATACATGTTTGCTTGTGTTTGTGTAAAGATTGAACCATGGTTATTTAAATGATTAGGGTTTACATTTTCATATCTATTTATTTATTTATTTATTATGGAAATGATAATGAGAAGAATGGTTGCTAGTTTTGTTTTATTCTTTGAACCTTCATGAAGCATTGACTTTAGTCAACCATTCTTATCTCATCCTTAACCCTAACCATTTAAACTAACCTTGGTTTAATCTCTACACCTAACCATGGTTTGCTTATGATAAGAATGGATTTTCTTTTCTTTTTTTATTATTATTATCATAACAATTTCCTTCTTCTTCTTCATTTCTTCAAGTGAAGAAAGCTTGCCTCCATCAATGGCAAGTGATGAAAAAGAGTGAGAAATCCAAATCTAAAGTCTACCCACTTCCTATTTCTTCATCCTCTACCTCTTGCCAAGTAGTAGAGTGTGTTTCCTTCACAAGTTTTCAAAGCTAGGTGAAGGTGGAGCTTGATCTATCGATGCCTCGACGTAGATCATCTTCGGCATGGACATCGACGACCTAGCTCGCTTTTTCTCCGACGAAGCCGACTCTAGAGCCCGGATTCCTTTTGGACAGCGGAGACGACTTCGTTGCGGAGCCATGGAGGTGGAGCACCGGATCTACAAAGGTTGTATATCTGTATTCTCATAGTTAAATGTTAACTAGTTAGCTTTTTCGCCTAGTTTTCTAGCAAACGATCCGTAGTCGGGTCTCTCGGCACCTAGATTTTTTGAAATTGGCATGGTTGATGCCTTGTGAGACCTCACTAGTGTTCCTAGGAACCCTACAGTGGTATCAGAGCCTAGCTAGAGCCTTAGGCGAAGTCTAGACGAAGTTAGAGATCCGATCGAACCGCGAAACCCCAAGCAAAATCGCTCTTTGTACATTTTTCAAAACTGTTGAATTTTGTGAATTAAAAATATGCAGAAAAATAAGCAGGAAAAACTAAGAATTATTGTGAAGTTTGATCGACTAATTCAATAATTGGAGCGCGGAACCGCGGCCAAACCAGGGGTTTGGCGGCGCTTCCGCGGCCCAAATTTCGACTTAGTCCCTCAAATTTCATATATTTATTCTTAGGTCCTTTCTTGGCAATTTTTGATGTGAATTTTTTAATTCCACTCTGGTGTTGAGTTTTCTAGGGTTTTATTGGGGATTCGTTGATTTGATCGGATAATTTAACTTTGTTTATGTTTTTCCGGATATTTTAGAAACTATTAAAATGTTCGACCGGATATAAATACCCAATTTTTCCCCTGCCGGAAAATTTCCAGGTGTTGGATTTTTCCGTGGTTTAAAGACGTTCTAAGTAGTGCAAGTAACGCGATGGACCCTCTAGAAGACAACAAACCTTAACTCGATTATGTGACCGTCTTGAACTGCCCTTTGAACCTTCGGGTTCGGGGCAGTACGGCGTGCCACATGTGAGGCGTTGGCTTGACCCTTCTACGGCTGGACCATTGGTACTGAGGCACGAAATGAATGTTTTTAGACTTATTTCATGTGTTGATCTGTTTCGGGAAAACTTGGGTGTTTGAATGTTCGATCGGAAAGTTTAACATTTTCTATTTATCTGGAATGTGATACAATAATTGGAATTCACAAGAAGTTATGAGATAACTGAATGAATGTTATAAATCAAGCACTTTAGTCTCACTTGATCGGTTGCCACGGAATTTTGATGTGATCAAAAGTCCATCGCAATCACGTAGCGTACGCGGATACTCGCCGGATAAACTTAATAGACAGCCTCACTCCATAGCCCCGACCAAGTGACTGTAGGAGAACCCCGTTGCCGAAAGCATCCATTCGGGTGCTCGCGGCAGCGGTGTTCCGCCTTGGTGCACTTCGTCGGCGGTATCGGGGGTGCGACCGTCTACTGAAGTTTGCGACGAGCATTCGATCAGGATGTCGGGAATCTTGTTGAATTGCCCGACTTGATATTGAAAAGAGTTTTCGATTTTGAGACTAAAATGCGGGGTTTATAATTGTTAGGCATGCGATGTCTAAGTAATTCATTTGGTCAGGCATGCGATGTCTGAGAAGGTTGCGGATTCCAACTGTTGTAGTTTTACACTTTCTTTTCTGTGACCGTAAGTGTAATATGTGATATCGCCGGTTTCGTTGCTATATGTCAACGACAATTGGGATGCGCATATTTACTTACGTTGATGGCATGTGATGTTATGTGTTGCTGGATATGTTATATTGGATCGTCGTGTTTGAATAGCCGGGGGTTTTTATGTGAGATGAGTGTTTTCATTTTCATTCATGTAAAAACTTGTATGTAATATTCTTTTAATTGGGGCACTTCCAGGTTGCGGAAGTTGTCACCATTTGTATATTATTTACTTTTCCGTACTAGGATAGACCCAAGGAGGGGAGCACAAGTAACCGGGTTCTAGGGTCCAGTGGGAGACCAACTCGAGGAGTCGAGTCCGGGTCTCCTAACTCTAGAATTGGTAGGGTTGCTTGCCGCTCTCGTAGGGGTCTAGGGGTGTGGGTTTGGCTATTCATCACGACCGTGGAATCCGTGTTTTATACTGGCTCGTATAGAAAACACGGACGTCCTAGTATATCCAATATTTCATATGATTCTTCTGCTGCGATATCTGTGATGTGATCATGTGATGTTCTGTGATAGATACAGTATATAGTATATATGATATATTATATAGACGTTACTTATGTTTTACACCCGCGCTAGCCCTGCCCCGCTCTGCCGTTAGTTACCTAACCTAACGGTGCATGAGGGGACATCGAGGCGAATGCGGATGGCATAAGTGTACGTCGTATTTATCTGTGATGTTTAGGTATTTAAATGATGGGACTTCATTAATGTGATTAATGAAATAAAAGAAACCTAAGATGTTGTAGAATCGAATTTCAAAATAAAACAGGTAGCTACAGTTCTTGCTTTGCACAGCGGTATATGTGATATATCCTGCACCTTATTCGATAAGGAAAGGACCGAGATCCCTTCACCGGGAGTGACTCCTTTAGCAATAACTGGCAGATGCTACACACTCGGTTTGTCTTTTGATTGCTTTTAAGAGTTTTTGCTTTGCACGGTGATATATATGATATATCCCGCACCTCATTCGACGAGGAAAGGACCGACGATCCCTTCACCGGGAGTGACTCCTTTAGCAAAACTAGAAAAGCCTCAAAAGCACTCCATTTTTAAAATCATTTGATTCTACAACGATATCAAGTTCATTACGCAATAGGTTTTCAGAAAAACCTTTCGTAGCCCTCCGTCATTTCAGATAAGTAGTAGTTAGTATTCGTGCTACGTTTGTTGGCCTGCGTCAAGGCGTAGTGTGCGGTAGCTAACTGGTGCTTATCTGCATAAGCATATGATGTGATTGGATTAGGGTAGTCGTGCGACTTTGTTGGCCTGCGTCAAGGGTCGTGCGGGTGGGTTTAATTCAATCAGGAAATGACGGGTTGAACTTGACTAGCGCACTATGGTTTGTTGGCCTGCGTCAAGGTCATAGGACGCTAGGGGCAAAATATTATCGGGAATTTCAAGTGTTGAAATTTGCAATGAGATTGCATACCTTCTATGAGATAGTTGGATCCCGATACCCGCTGCGAGTAAGTGTTACTCCTGGGAGAGTTTTATACATTACAATTAGCCGATCAAGTAGGTGTCTAGAAAGGTGTTAACGAGGTTACGCCTCTGGGAAAATGAGGTTTTACATTAATTAGGTTCGTGCGAAAGCACGGGGGACCTCCCTCAAAGTACCGACACTGGCCTGGCTGAAAGATTGGCGAACTTGTAGTGTGTAATTAATCCCGGCTAGTCTTTCCTTTTAGGGTTTGAAGGAAGATTTGATAAAAAGCAGTGGGAGCCATCCTGATTAGATAAAATAATAACCAATCTATTCTTGCAAGAGCGCACGCTGAGTGTTTTCTTCTCTCTCTCTCCTGGTAGCGACCATGTCACGCCTTAATCAAGATAATAATACGGAATATTGACTGAACCCGCTTGTTATACTGAGCTGGGGAACGTTGGTCCCGCTCCAACTTATAATTGTTATAAGACAGAGAAGGAAATTGGGGAATACCAGATTTCCCGTGCCGCCCAAACGAAGAGAGTGCATGCTGATGCATCATCTTCGGGTGTGTTCATTACAGAGAACTGTTTCTCAGTATCCTTTACGTCCTGGGTATATGATACCGGATCAGGATCCCAGATATGTAATCTGTTACATAGGGCTACAGATAGGTAGAGAACTGAGAACGGGTGATAAGTTTTATGAGGCAGAAAACGGGGCAAGAGTTGCAGCCAAGTCTGTTGGTCACTGTCACCCTGTATTACAATACATTGATTCTGAACGAATGTTATTAGATACCGAACCTGATATACAAAATCATATCTGTCTCTTTATTAGTAAAGAAAGGATATAATTTTGTATTGTTGGATAATGTTTTGAACATTTCCTATATCAAAAGTTGATCGGATCAGGCACGTTATCTAAAAGCGTTGATGTTCTAAATCAAACTACAGTTCTTAGTATACAGAACACACACAAGAGGAAGAAGTTCAGAAATGAACGAATTCTTCTTAAGGTATTGTAGACTAGGTCATATCAATGCGACCCGACTAGCTAAGTTGCACAAAGATGCATATTTAAATCTGTTTGAATTTACATCTTGTGAAAACTTGCCAGTCATGTCACAAAGATTAGATGACCATAGCCCTGTTTATTGGAAACAGAGAAAGAGTTAGTGAACTCTTGGGATGATACATGTTGATGTATGTAAGGTCCCCTGTCTACACATGCCAGGACTGGTTCTTTGTACTTCATTACATTCTCTGATAATCTCTCAAGCTTCAGACATATGTTCCTGTTGAAACATGAGTCCGAGCCTTTTGAGATATTCACAGAATATAAGCGAGAAGTAGAGAACCAAAATACGGGTATAAGTATTATGTCCTTTGATGAGATCAAGGAGGAGAATACTTGAGCACGGAATTCCAGGACTATTCTAAAGGAGAATGAGATTCTCTCTAAGCATTACTCCTCCGTATACACCACAGTACGTCGGTGTATCGGGGCGGAGCAGATGCACCCTATATGATATGGTGTGCTCTATGATGAGTACTTCTGAGTTACCTATTTCCTTTTGGGTGTTATGCGCTTGAGAAGCTGCATACCTATTGAATAGGGTTCAAATCAAATCAGTTGCCTACCACTTCATATTTGATATGATAAGGGAAGAGTCCATATCTTAAGTTGGTTAAGATTTGGGGTTGTCCGGCCTATGTCTAAAAGCCAAATCTGGACAAGCTCGAGGCAAGATCTGTAATGTAGAACTGGAAAGGTTCCAGCTATACAAACTGCAGCTGATGATTTGAAAGAACCAAAGGATTCGATAGTTACCAACGAATCTCAGCCTCTCTGCCGATCTAGTAGGCTTCCTCACCCACCTGAGAGATACTTCGGTTTCTCTATGACAGTGGGAGCGAGGATTACATCATGAGATGATGACCCAACTAGTTTCGAGCTGGCCATCAGGAGTGTGACTCTGTAAGAATGGCTGGATGCTTAGTGATCCGAGATGGAATCCTTATACACCAACAAAGTATGGACTTTGGTTGCTATATCTGAAGGGTTAAATCCCCATCAGGAGCAAGTATATCTTGAGAAGATTACTTGGTGTATATGGAAAGGTTGAGACTTTCAAAGCTAGACTTGTTAAAGGTTTTCGTCATTGACTAGGCGTGGATAATGATGAAACTTTTTTCCAGTATCTATGCTTAAGCCCATCCAGATCCTACTTGCCACGGCTACATACCATGACTACGATATCTGGTGGTTGGGTGTCATGACAGCTTTTCTAAATGATGTTTTAGAAGAGAACGTCTATAAGTACACAGCCAGAGGGCTTCGTAAACAGTGGGAGCAGCGGAAACGTGTACAAGAGGCTTTATAAGATAAAGCAGGCATCGCGGAGTTGGAACATCTGTTTTGATCGATTAGTCAAAGAAGTTGACATCATCAAAATGGTAGATGAACCTTGTATAAACAAAAAGGTAGTAGGGAGTATGGTGACGATCCTCGTAGAGTACGTGGATGACATACTCTTGATAGGGAAGGAGTTTCCTATGCTGCGCTCGATCAATCTCCGCTTATCACAATGATTCTCCATATAGGATCAAAGTGATACCTCCTAAATCCTGGGTTTTTGGATCTATGAGATAAATCTAAATGGATGTTAGGATTCTCACTAGTTGTAGTGAGATGGTATCAATCGATCCTGGGGAGAATCACTGGAAGGGTTCCAGGGTGATAAAGACGACTGAATGTCAGTCGCAGGCATTGTCTTTACCCTCAGTAAAGGGACGGTATGTTGGAAGAGTTCCAAGCTAGATACCGTGGCATACTAGATAATAAAGGCAGGATACATCGCTACTTAAGATGCTACCCTAGAGGCTGTTTGGGTGTATATTGGTTCATGAGATGAACTATGTTCCTCCCATTGTGTGACAATGGAGTTGTGGCTTATGCCAAGGAACGTCCGTCCCATCAGTGATCCAGAAATATTCTAAGGCAGTGTCACCTGATCATGGAGATGGTTGATCTCCAGGGTGATCGAGGTTTGGAGAGTAGACTCAGAGGACAACACAGCGGATCCACTCACAAAGGCCTATTCCCAGAGAGAGACTTTTATGGGATGGTTGAGTATGAGATACTGCAACCACTGCTATCAGATGGCCCTAGTGCAAGTGGGAGATTGTTAATTATATGTATGCCCTAGAGGCCATTACTGTACATAGGATGTATATTGTAGTGGATGCTGGGACGTATATAAGGAGGACTTTCTTGCTCGACATGATAGTATGCTATCTGGTTGATCTTTACCTTAACGTGTATGCTAATTGTCTCTCTGTTACATGTTGGTAAAGCCCTTAGGATGTGTGCTTGACTACCTGGACTATGATGCGGATCATACTAGTGGGGACATGGTAGTCCATAAGTACATCCTTCAAAGTCCCTAGTCGTGGGTGTATCGAGACGGGGCATCGATATACCAGAGTAGACTAGCGTGTAGCTTCTCGACCCATACAGATGGGCGATGGATGATCCCATATCCATTGGTGTTTGACATCGGAGATGATATACGGGTGCTCAGTAAAGACTGGGTATACTGGACGGACTCGCCGAGAACTCCCAGATGGTATTATACCTCACGTCAGATGGCAGTTCTCTGGTGACACTGGTACAGAGTAGTCTGTTGACCCGAGATCGTCATAGAGTCTTGTGTGGTTCCCACTATGCTTTGATTTCCATCTTACCACGTCCAAGAGGGCGTGCAAAACGGTGGTTTTTGGGTACAGTCCCGAGTCACATGGAGGCAATGAGCGATAGGAGGGGATTCGTCTCTCTCGGTATAGGGGGTTGATGTTGCGCTGTGTTCGATTGGCTATAACAGGAAATCCCTGGCCAGGTTGCTGAGATTTACTGGTAAGTGTTACCAGTAGTTTCTCGAAGTGTTATAGACCTCATATCGACACGACTTATCGAGCTATTGGGGTCTGACGTTTACCACCCCTAGGCAAGATATGCGACATATCAGACGATCAGACCGGACTGTACGGTAGTGTTACTGGTCGGATTCACTGGAGTGTGAGCGGGCTTGCTCGTCGATCTTCAGATCGCTCAATACCTGGGTGGCCGTTACGTTTAGCAGACCGCTTGCGGCTTGTGGGTATTTGATATGATCATCGCCTGCTGCCGGCGTATTGACGAGTCTTTAGAGTCCTACACAGAGGTTTCCTGGCTCAAGCGAAACGAAATAGGAGCGCATATGAGATATGTGCGGGACCGAGAATAATGCGTGTATGTGATACCGTATTCTATTCTCGCGATAAATGTATCGAATGGTTGTATGCGATATAACCTAGTTATCGATTCAAGCGTTGATTCAATAAGCCGATATATTGTATACTAGTCGGTTGTGTGCGACATAACCGGATCATTGAATCAAGTGTTGATTTAATGATTTAATGCATATTTATATATTTGATATATTACTTTGCATCAACTAGTATCGGTTTACTTAAGATGGATTTTCTCACTCGGATGTGCACATTGTATATTCGATATAGTTTTGTGCACTTGATTGTATCATGTTTGATGATACATGTTTGCTTGTGTTTGTGTAAAGATTGAACCATGGTTATTTAAATGATTAGGGTTTACATTTTCATATCTATTTATTTATTTATTTATTATGGAAATGATAATGAGAAGAATGGTTGCTAGTTTTGTTTTATTCTTTGAACCTTCATGAAGCATTGACTTTAGTCAACCATTCTTATCTCATCCTTAACCCTAACCATTCAAACTAACCTTGGTTTAATCTCTACACCTAACCATGGTTTGCTTATGATAAGAATGGATTTTCTTTTCTTTTTTTATTATTCTTATCATAACAATTTCCTTCTTCTTCTTCATTTCTTCAAGTGAAGAAAGCTTGCCTCCATCAATGGCAAGTGATGAAAAAGAGTGAGAAATCCAAATCTAAAGTCTACCCACTTCCTATTTCTTCATCCTCTACCTTTTGCCAAGTAGTAGAGTGTGTTTCCTTCACAAGTTTTCAAAGCTAGGTGAAGGTGGAGCTTGATCTATCGATGCCTCGACGTAGATCATCTTCGGCATGGACATCGACGACCTAGCTCGCTTTTTCTCCGACGAAGCCGACTCTAGAGCCCGGATTCCTTTTGGACAGCGGAGACGACTTCGTTGCGGAGCCATGGAGGTGGAGCACCAGATCTACAAAGGTTGTATATCCGTATTCTCATAGTTAAATGTTAACTAGTTAGCTTTTTCGCCTAGTTTTCTAGCAAACGATCCGTAGTCGGGTCTCTCGGCACCTAGAATTTTTGAAATTGGCATGGTTGATGCCTTGTGAGACCTCACTAGTGTGCCTAGGAACCCTACATGAGGCACCCAGCGGGTCATTGAATTGGTCGACACAGGGGATCTGCATCCGCCGGAGATAGCGAGGCGGTGCTCGGTCGTGCCTACGTGGGCATCGTCCTCTCTCCCTCTGTAGCGGTCCCGGTCCCGAGGTGGGGGAGCGGCGACTTGGGGAGTTTTCCCGGCCGTTTGGACATGGACATGCGCATCCACGACGGACGCGAGCCAATCTATCCGAGCAGATAGGGCGTGAATGGCATTCGGGGGAGGAGGGGATCCACTCACGTCTCCATTGTGAGGAGGGCAGCGGCTGGAGCTCGAGTCGTCGCGGTGATCACTCGCCATATGTTCGAGATCGGAAGGTGAACTTTCGTTGAGTGGAACTAGATGCTTTTCCCACAAACGACGCCAACTCATGGATCTCTGGATCTCCTTCAGATGTTACCTCCTGTTGATCCGCAACGAGTGGTGAGGAGCGACTGAGATTGGATCTGAGGGTTTCCCCATTTGTACATATGGATCTTAATAAGCTTGTAGTGGATGAAGCCGAGCTACCTGCAAGGAAGTCCCGGTGTGGTTGTGCCACCGAGGACCCTCCGACGATCAAGTTAGACGGGCTAAATGGGCAGAGCAGCGGCCTATTAGGGTAAAAATATGTTTCCTGAGTCATCTGAGAGAGGGGTTTATATAGTGGCAGCCGTGGGCTGGCGGGCGCGAGATTCATGTAGGCCGTTACGCCCCTGGCGTTACGCCTGCGTGAAAAGCGGGATTTCCTCATTAATGACGAGATGCGCTCGTTAATGGGGGGACGAGATGCGCTCGTTAATGGGGGAACGAGATGGCGTGGAATGCGGGATCGTGGGCGGCGGATATCCCACGTCGGGAGAGATTCGTGGAGCCATGGCGGAGACGCCTGTGATCGGTGCTTAGGGTCGGTCGATGAGACCAAGGAAGTAGAGTTCGGTGGGAGGCTCGGGGTCGAGCGGGAGACTGAGCAGGCTTGGTTCATGTGACTGCTCGGAGAAGAGCTGGAAGGGCTGAGGAAGCTCAGCTTGCAAGAGGGCTCGGAGGAGAGCCAATGGTTATTTGTAAGAAGAGCAGAGGAGTGGTCTGGAAGGCCACCGAGGGTTGGAAATATCCTCGGGAGGGAGGCCCGGGGCGCGCCTTCAACGTACCTTTCTTATTCCTTTCTCGCAAGCCCTGGGACACGTCATCTGCCACGTGTCATGATCTGGGGAGTGCTCAGTATCGCCCGGGGCGCGCCTTCAACGTACCGTTCTTGCTCCTTTCTGGCAAGCCCTAAGACACGTCATCTGCCACGTGTTATGATCTGGGGAGTGCTCAGTATCGAGCATCATCAGATCTCCTATACACATGATAGAAAATGAAAATTATTCCAATTGGCTCTGGATAATATACATCAGTAAAACTAAGCTCGATACGAATGGAATTCTCTTTTGTTATGCTCATTTCCCATATCAAGTAAAAAATATAATCCTCGCAATATATTCCAAATACCCTGTATATAGTTGGGGATAAAAAATGCTCAATTCAAGATCCTTAATTCTTCAAAGCTTTACTCCTCAATCTTTCTCGACTTATTCATGATTATTTTTTCATACAAATCATTGCATAAGCATAGTAATCTAAGTTAACTAGAGAATACAAACTAATTAGGTCCATAATTCACAACTATCAATCTTCAATATAATCGTTTATACTCTCAGCATATCATAAATCAATTAACATGGGGATAAAAGCAGTATACACCTGGCAATCCATTCCACAACATAAGAAAATTTTGAGAAATCGCATAACCACTACCTCCATATATTTTTCAGTCTTTTTGTTAAGTTTTGCAGGACAGCAAACAATAGCCTATCTATATTCCTCGATGAACTATCACTCTATCAATACAGCAGTTAATACTCTCAGCATCATAAATCAATTGACATGGTAAAAAAACAGAATACAACTGGCAATCCATTCCACATCAGAAGAATTTCCAGAATTTTGAGTCCTTCGCTGTATATTTCAGTCTTCTTATCAAGTTTCAGAGGACATCAAACAATAGCATATCTATTTCCAATTAATTTGATAAGTAATGAGTTTTCTTTTCTTTCATCTGAAAAACCAAGTAGTTCTTCTGCGACCAGCTCCATAATCTCAACCGGGGCAATCACATCCGACAATAGATAATACTAGGATACTTCTGCGCTGGCAAGGAAGGCGTCTCTTCTGGCCTACGAGCAGTTACGAACCGACTTAACTGTTTTTTTTTTTTTTGAGACAATAGGTGGAATAAATTAACCATCCATTCCGGTTTGAACCCGGGTCTCCTCCCAAACTCCAACACCCCCACCACTGGGCTGCTCCAAGTCCTTTTACGGACTTAATTGTTATGAGTCAAGAGCTTTTATTTGATCTTCTAAATTTTTGTTATTTCAAGGACTGGTAGTGTGTGTGTCTACACAGACGCGCGCACACTGAACTTAATAATTTGAAACACAGAGGAGTATATAATTGTCATATCTATTACTATTAGAAGTTTCTTAGAAGCTACAACACCATTTAGTTAGAAATGGCAATAAAGTTCATGATTGGTGTTATGTAATACGAAATATATTACACATGAACATATTGCATGATGCTAGACTATTATTAATATAAGCTAAGTGGGGCATGAATCGCATTTTTAAGCTTAAGTGCATTAATATCCAATAACTGTAATCAATTAAAAAGTCAAAGTGAGATTGTTTATTGATAACAATATTACTGTACTGGAGCAGAAAATCCAGGTATCAATTGGTGTCATGTCATGACAGCAGTCCTAGTTAACTAAGCATCCGATCCAAAGATTTACTATATATGATGCTATCTAATGGAAAAAGGATATGCGCCACACAATCCTACGCGCAAAGCATGTAGGATACATCAGTACCGAAGTCCCCATGTTTTACACTAATTTCATTCGTTGATTCAGATTTTGGATGAATCTAGATCGTTCATGACAATAGGATGGATGATGTTGTCTTGGCAATAGCATTTTAGAAAAAAATATTTGGTGATTCATGTGACACCAAGATACAAAAGAGAGAGAAATTTAAACTAGCAAATGGGGCAAGGAATTAATTGATAGGTTGAAAAAAAATGTAAAAAAGCTCCCTGTCATCCAGTCATCCTATATATGAACAATCACATGTCATGGAAATTGTAGGGGGCAAGGAAAAAGAAAACCAAGGAAAACTCAGCACGAGGAGGAGGAGAGGAGAAAAAAGGAGAGATTTAGAAATGGGAAATCCTCCTTGTTGTGATAAAGTTGGGATCAAGAAAGGTCCTTGGACACCAGAAGAAGACATCGTTTTGGTTTCTTACATTCAAGAACATGGCCCTGGGAATTGGAGACTAGTGCCAGCAAACACTGGTATGAAAGGAGTTCATTCAAAATTCAATTTTAAACCCGTTCATTTTTTCCTTCATATTGTTAAAGGTCTTATGTTTTGATTTATTGCAGGATTGATGAGATGTAGCAAGAGTTGCAGATTGCGGTGGACTAACTATCTTAGGCCAGGGATCAAGAGAGGGAATTTTACGGCGCATGAAGAAAGGATGATCATACATCTCCAAGCTATGCTAGGGAATAGGTGATCCAATTAACTCACTCTTATATAATTTGAAGCTACCAGCATAATCACTATCATATAATTTCTAATTAATCTCCTCCTTTAACATCTATCAGTTTGCTTCTTTAATTAGCACTATGTCTTTGAGTTGAACCATTTGTCCTATAGCAAACCTATCACCTTATATGCATTCTTCTCCATCTAAAGGAATTTGTAGACACCAACTGGTTATTTAGAAATATGGTTGGCTATATATCCTCCATAGCATCATAAATCCTCAACCAAAAGTAGCACAAAATAAGAGAGGGCTGATGTCATTTTGATGGCCGTTGTTAAAACTGTTGACAACTCTATATAAACCCGTGTCAAATTTTTCCTTAATCGACTAGGTTGACGGCCGGTTGTAAAACTTTATCAAATCTTCCAAAGTGGTCAACCAAGCAGACAGCTATATATTTGTAAATCTTATGTCATATCTTTTGTACATCCTTGATTCAAAGCTGAATCTGTAATTAATGATGGAGAAGTCATGAAGATGATCATAGGATTTTGTTTCCACCAAAAAATTGCAATCATTTCATGCTTGTTTTTCACTCTTCCTTGGTAGATGGGCAGTCATAGCATCATACCTTCCTCAAAGAACAGACAACGACATCAAGAACTTCTGGAACACGCACCTCAAGAAAAAGATCAAGAAGCATCCAACCTCAACTGACACCTGCACGACTTCAAATGATTCTGATACAGGAAATCCAAACACGAAAACTGTGAACCCTAGACTCCCCAGCTTCGCTCAAACCTCCTCAACCTATGCCTCAAGCACCGAAAACATATCAAAACTCCTACAAAACTGGATGCAATCCTCGCCAAAATCAACCACTACAATAAAGCAAGAACAACTGGAAATCACCGCCTTTGATGACAGCAATTACTGCAACAATGTTTCGATCGCCCACGAAGAGATTGAATCAATGCTCTCATTCGAGAATTTAGGCTGCAGCGGCTGGGATAAGTCGATACTCGAGAAATGGCTTCTTGATGAAGGAACAGGACACATCGAGGGGCTCATGGAACTATCAGATGCTATTTTCTGAATTTCTAATTTTTGCACGGCTTGTTACTGTTCTAGTACAACTACTGCTAGTACTACCACTATCACTATTTATCTTAGTAGGTTTGTTGTAAATTTCTGAAACAATGAAAGAAATCTGTTACCAAATGTGCCATAGTTGTTTCCACAAATCTACTGAATAAAAAGACCACGTGGTGTTTACTTTACAAAATGTGTCGCCTCTCTGACACAAGAAGCCAATGATATGTGTATGTGATAAAAGCTAGAAGTTATGTTCACATTAAATATTTTCCACGTTTGAGGGGCCAGCATAATAAGTACAATATATCTACAGCTTTTGTGATGAAGATTTTGTCTTTCCATGGAAGAAGTTTTGATGATTATGCAATTGAAGACTGAATACATCAATTGATATGCACGTAACATATTTCCGTAACATGTGGTGTCATCTGTACAATAACCGTGAATGATAGAAAGAGAAAATAGCGAGACAATTCTTGAATTCTGTAAAATACTTACTGCAGGTAATTAAATGTGGAAAATTTTCTGGTTGATTGCTAATTAATACCCTGTTTTACATGCTTTGCATTTATATACATTATTAATATTTTCGATCCACATAGATATCCTAAAGTAGAAACCATATGGATTTTGTTTAAAATAGTTATGGATTTGATAGTTAACTGAAGTGAGCAAAATATTAACGGGTTGTACTTTAAGCTATATAAGTGCAGCGAAAAAATCAATAAGATATTGAAGTACAAAGTAGTAAAACATTGGGTATTAATTAGCAATTAACCCGAAAATTTTCAAAGGCTTTAAGACAAATGAACAGCATGTCAATTCACAATCTCTGGTAGCCCCGCTGCTGCTTCTCAAAATCTAATTCTTCTCAAAAGCATGCAAGCTGGATGAGATAAGAAGATGATGACGTCAGATCTTTATTTAAGATGAAATATTTGTGAATTAAATAATAACAGTAAATACCTCAGGACAGCTAATTAGAACATCACAAGCAAATAATAATAGTAATAATAATATATACCATAAGACAGCTAATTAGAACATCGCTAGCTTAGTCACGCAGATGTCGGGATTTTTTTCTTAACATGTTTATTTTACGTTTAAAGGGGGGAAAACTCAAATATTTTTTCAGATATAGATCGTTTAAGAAAGAAAAGCTTAAAGAGAATGGAAAATGGGAAATGGGAGCAACCTGCCCATCCCTATATATTACAAAAAAGAGAGACACAAGTAACTAAATGAATAAATCAATCAAAAGAGAATGGAAAATGGGAGCAAGCATTATGACCAAAATGATAGCAGGTTAGCTGTTTTCACTTATTTGAGGGTAAATAACACTAAAATACCCTTAACTAATACCTTAATTTTGACTTTTGGGGTACTTTAGTGAAAAAATCCCTTGTAAACCATGATTTAAAGTATTTTATATTAGATATAGATGCTCCCAAGGCAATTATTGTAATTGAAGAAGAAACAATCACTACTACAATAAGGGATTGCCCCTACGGCTATAGGAATCCGTAAGAGCAATTTTTTACTACCCCTACGGATTAATCCGTAGGACCAACGATTTGCCCCTGCGGTACCCTACGGATTAATTAAAAAAATATTAAAATGTAATCTTTTTTTTGTCCCTACGGAGCCGTAAGAGAAGACCCTAAGGATTAATTCATAGGGGCAACGAAGGGTTATTTATAAAAAAAAATAAAACCCAGAAATTTCCTCATCGTTCCCAAAATCCCAGTTCCCTGGTGATCGATCTTCCGCGCGCGCCTTCTCGCCACCACACTCGTGTCCCCCCGTCGCCGGTACACCCATCATCGACTTCCTCGTCGTCTTTGGCCGCACCACAGAGACCCGCGAGCTCGTCGCCGACTGTATCTCATCGACAGCAAAATCCCCGGCCTCCTCCATCTCGTCGAGCACTTTGCCGCCGGAAAAACTACTGCTGAAGTGAGTTAATTTCAATTTTGAACTTATAATTATGCTTTTTTGTGTTATTGTTGATTTTAGGGTTAGAGTTAGGGTTACTACTATACGGCCGGGTTAACTAGGGTTAGAGTTAGGGTTAATTAGGCAGCGTTAGGGTTTGGGCTAGGGTTATGGTTAATTAGGTAGGGTTAGGGTTCGGTATAGGGTTAGGGTTGGGTTAGGTTTAGGGTTAGGGTTAATTAGGTAGGGTTAGGGATATGGTTAGTTTGGGTTAATTAGGTAAAATAGGGTCGGTGATGATTAGGGTTAGGTTTAATTAGATTAATTAGGGTTAATTTTTTGTTTCGGCCAGAGTTAATTTAGGTTGGGTTTTGAGTGATTATTAAGTTTAGGTTAATTTGGATTAGGGTTTGGGCTAGGGTTAATTAAGTAAAATACAGTGTATTTGTGTTAGGGTGTTGATTAGGGTTAATTGGGTTAATTTTGGGTTAATTAGGTATAATTTGAGTTAGGGTGTTGATTATGGTTAATTTGGGTTAATTAGGTTAATTAGGGATAATTTGTGTTAGGGTGATGATTAGGGTTAATTTGGGTTAACTAGGTTTAGGGTTTAGGGTGTACTAGTTCCTTCACGACGATACTCGATGATAACGTAAATGTACAACTTTACCGTAAACGCAATAAAAATTTACCCTAAACTAAAAAACTTCGAACCTTTAATAACGAAACGTAAACGTAAAACCTATTCAAGTTAAATGTTCAAGTTAAAACCAATATATGATACTCGATGATAATATGAAACTTTCTTATTCTCATCGATATTCATATGTGAAAATCAAAGCGCGACTTAGTCCCCGTCTATCGGTTAACATTACATTCGATATTCGTCGTGACATAGAACTATACGAAGGTTGTTAAATATCGGATGGTATAGTTTGGTACTAACAACCGTCATATAGTTTATATGACGAGAAAATTTAATCGTATGATAACCGATAGATTTGTCCAGTGTGGACAAGTTAGGAATGTATAAAGCAAACAGCTGTATTCACTTGTGTTTTCATTCGTTTCAAGTTATTTCGTTGGTACTTTTTCGCTGGTTCTCCGTGTACAAAGATAGATTAGATGTCCATTTCAACGTTATTTCACAGCATTGAAATGATTATCTATTTTATTACAGTGTATTCGGAGAACAGTGTGGAGGTGCTGCCAAAATTTACTCGAAACGGATGAAAGCACAAGCGAATGAGTGTCTGCTCTATACATTCTTAATGGGATAGAAGAATTACCCCCGACTTCCGAAACACACACAGACAACACGAATACACAACAAACGCACACACAAAGCACATACACACTAACAACCCTACACTTAAGCGAAATCATAAATTGAAACACACATACACAGAATACAACTTATACGTGGGTATCTTCAAATCTAACTTTGTTTATCGATAATTTATTCTTTTCAATGACAAACTTGCATTTACAGATTTTCTTCTTTGTCAGTAACCATCATATTCTTACATTTCTCAATATAATCACCATAACCTACAATTTATATGTTATATAGTCTAATATGGCCCATGAGTACATCAGAGTTAAGGACTGGATGTACATGGATTGACAACAACGCATGCAATCTAAGTTTGTCGCAGGAGTTGCTGCTTTCATTGAATTTGCACGCGCACATAATAAGATCGTGTTACAGAAGATTCTCTGCCCGTGTGATAGATGTGGGAATAAGTACTGGCAGAAGGTAGAAATCGTAGAGCTTCACATCGTTAAATATGGTTTTACTAGAATTTATACAACTTGACTATATCACGGGGAAGGACAAGAAGAAGACAGTAATACGACAGAAGAAGAAAGAGAAGACGGTAATGTGGCAGAAGAAGAAGACGGTAACTTCATTTCAAGAGAAGAAATGGAGGATATGGTAGAGGCTGCCATAGGTGATAGTATTCCTACCGAAGATGACATTTCTTCCGGTCAAGGACTGCGTGCGAATAAGTATGAAAAGTTCATGAATAATGCTAGAAGACCAATTTACAAGAATGCAAAGTATTCTATTCTATCATGGTTCGTCCAACTTTTCCAGATTAAGTGCATAAATAGATGGAGCAAAAAATTATTCACGATGCTTCTGAAGTTCCTGAAAGATTCTATACCACCGGGAAATAACATGCCCGACAGCTAGTACAGAGCCCGGAAGATGATGTCTGATTTGGGTCTGAAGTGTGTGAAGATTTATGCATGTCCTAAAAATTGCGTGTTGTAATGGAAAGAGAATTCAAATTTAAAAGAGTGTCCAACATGCGGAGAGGTCAGGTATAAGCCGAAAGAATTTGATAAGAAGCTCGATATACATATCAAGATAGCACGATACTTTCCCATAACACAGAAGCTACAGAGGCTATTCAGGTGTAATAAAACAGCCGAGGCAATGATTTGGCATCACAGTGTTGCTCCAAGCGAAGATGGAAAAATGAGTCATCCAAGAGATTCACCGGTATGGAAGAATTTCGATAGGAAGCACGAAATATTCAGTAGTGATTCTCGCAATGTCAGGCTCGGACTCACTAGTGATGGGTTATGCTCATTCAACTATATGGCTGGAAGCCACAGCACATGGCCCGTTGTAAAGATAGTTTATAATATGTCACCTTGATTAGCTATGGATCAATCCTACTTTATGATGCCTCTTTTTATTGACGGACCAAACTCACCGGGAAACAATATCGACGTCTATCTCCGACCTCTGATCGATGAGTTAAAATCTTTATTCATTGATAGTGTAGAGACTTACGATGAAAACACAGATACAACCTTCACACTGCGTGCGGCTTTAATGTGGACAATTAATGACTTTCTTGCATATGGAATGCTATCAGCTTGGTCCGTACATGATCACAAAGCATTCCCTTATTGCCATCAATATACAATATCGAAATTCTTGAATTTTAGCAGGAAGGTTTGTTATTGCGGTCATCGGCGTTTCCTGCCACTAGAACATCCCTACAGGTTAGACACTGCTCACTTTAATGGTCATCAGGAGCTTCTAGGGCCTCCAGCCTCATTGTTCGGAGAGGACGTGTGTAACATTTTGAAAATCGTTTCGGTGAAATTTCGAAAAAACGGTAAAATAAGGGGGGTTTTCTGTAAAAAGTCAAAATGCAAATATCTTTATTATAAAATTAAATATACATATTCTAGCTATGTAATTGCTAGTATTTGGTGTTTATTGAGCCACCGGTGAAATTTCAAATTTTCTGAAAATTTTTCCGAAATTAATTATTTTAATATTATTTTAAGCCGTCACTAATATATTTAATGAGGGAAAATTACAAATTGGAATGAGTTGAAACAAATTTTGTGCATCATAAAATATTAAATAAAATTTTATCATGTGGTTTTTGAAACGAAATCGTTTGCCAAGACGGTTTAGAAAATTATGGAAGAAAAATGCTTTTTTGTGAAAATGAATTAAATAGAAATGGAGTATGGTTGCATGTTAGTTTGTTGCAAACCTCACTCACACAAATTCCTTCACTCCTTCATCATGGGCCGAGCCCATGCTCAGCAGCCCTCCCCTCTCTCTCTCTCCAATCACATTTACTTTTCACTTCTTTTAAAATTAAAATGTAAAATGAGAAGAATAAAGAATTGAAAGTGGGTGTTGACTTGAGACCTTTTGTACATACTTCTACACAATTTCCTCTCTCTCTTCTTTCCCCATCATGTGCTGGCCGAGCCCTCCCATTTCAGCCCCAAATTTTCTCCATCTCTTTTCCTCTTCAAAAAAATCCACAAATTGCTACAAAAATCCACACAAAACATCACTAATCCCTAATCTAATCTCTACCCATTTTTCTTTTTCCCAAGCTAGCATGAATCAAGGAGCAAGATAATGATTTGGGAGGCTAAGATTCATGCTAAATCTTAAGATTCTAGGAGGTATAAATCTTAACCCTATAATGAAATTGTTAGTTATTGCTTAAAGCAAATTTAATTAAGTGTTAATTATTGTTTTATTGAAAGATTTGAGTTTCAAGAGAAGGATTAATTTATAGTTAGGGTTTTTTTTGTTGTGTGTTTATGGATGCATAGTGTAATTCATCATATTGTGAAATGAAAAACCTAAGCTAATTGCTAGTTTGTGCATTTTGCTATGAAATTATTAAAATTGGTTATGTTTGCAAACTAGATTTTTGAGATTTATATTACGAATTAAGTTTAAAATCTAATTAACATTGGTATGACTTAATTAAAATGGTTAGTGAGCCTTATGGCCATTAGTTTTGTTAAAACATCATGTTTTGTACAAAAACGGGTAAATTTTGCTTACTAGATTTTCGGAAAAATAGCTTTTAAAGTGAGTTTGAGGTTTTTGTGAAGTGCAACCTATTTCATATTATAATTAGTGCTTGTGATTGTACAAATGAGTGTGTTTGGGTTTTTCTCGATGGTTTGGCGTTTGTACGCCGACGTCGAGCGTTTTTAAGTTGATTTGTGGAAGCAAACCATAGGTTTTGACCTATGTGTGATTCGTGAGTCGTTTTGGTCATGAGTCGGATTTTAATGCGATACGGTGCGTTATGATATGTAGGTACCCCATGTGGACTTCGAGACGATAAGCAAGCGCGTGGCGACGTCGGCACCGGCGAGCGAGGACCAGGTGAGTAGATTTATATCTACGGGGAGAAGTCGGGTGGATGGCGTTTAGCACCCCGCAGTCCGTGGTGGTGTATACGGATGTGTACACATACCAACAATTATTATTATGTTATTTGGGATTAATAACGATGTTTAGGATGGATATTGGTGTGTTGGATTATTTTAGTGTTGCGAACCCTAGGGTAGTGTTGCACTACACATACACACCTACATACTTGCATACATTCCTATTTATATGTGCTCATGGGATTCTTTATAGTTATGTGATCACATGGGTATGGGACTATGTGTTCACATACGGATTTGAGGATGATACTTGGGATTGAGCTGAGTCGATGAGATTTGTTTTGTGGTTGTGATATCGGTGATATGGCAGGATTCGTACTTGAGATACGTCCTGGTGTTATTGCGGATCTTGGGGCGGCGATACGGGTGAATAGTGTTATAAATAAAATGGTCGACATGTGATCGTGATATGAGGCATGATATGCTAGGATATTGATATTAGGCCGTATCGGGCGATGTATACCCTTGATGATGCTATGTGTTGACGGTATCGGTTTGTACGAGATTGTCGATCTGTAGTCAGATCATGAGTATATTGAGAATATTAGTATTATACTAGACATAGGTCAGTACCCTAGACTATGATCTTGAATAAAGAGGGTACCAGAGGAATGGTGTGAGGAATATGATATTGACCCGTACCCAGATTTGGGGATGCCGTACGACGGATTTACGTACGAGCTATATCTTGATGATTGATCCGCACTCTTGACTTGGGATGTCTGATTGTAGATATGGTATCGGACATGATATTATTGAGGCGGGATCACCGACTAATATATATACAGGTATGTATAGGATCGACTTAGATGCTAGACGGTTTCCTTACCTTTAGTCCAGCTTGTTAGCTTAGCCCTTTAGTTTAGTTTAGTTGTTAGATTAGATTCGATTCTTACCTATTTCAAAAACTAACGAATCGTGGGTATTTTAAAAGACAGCCCAAGGGATCCTACGGATATTTCAAAACACGTATCTTTTCATAAAAACACCGTAGCCCCTATTTTCAAAACCCCATGATTCGTGTTATTTCAAAAGGCACTATTTGTAGGACTTATATTAGATTAATGCAGGTTAGTTACAGTTGCGTCTAGTATTCAGCTCCCGCTTATTATTGTGGTTCGCTTCGCATCGCATACTTATGTTATAATTTCTTATTGCAATGTTGATATCATATTGTTAGGACACCAGCACCATTACCGATGATGCGTATGTACCACGTACACTTACTTGCCGGCTCACACACATCTTCATCGGTAATTGCCATGTCACGTACACCTTAGAAAATATTATTGCTTGACTTAGCTTGTTAGTTAGTAATTTGACATGATATTAGTGTACCTGCCTTATATGCCAGCTTAACATTGTAGTTATTACTTGTCACTTCATGCATACTGTTATTCATTGTTATGCCTATATTCATGGTTTTACATGCTATTGATGATTTGGATTCGGATTTCCATGAAATTTTCTGGATTTGGGGGGAAAACCGCAAAACTTATATAAACTGATTTCTCTCCTTTTAAATTAAAAAAGTGCGGTTTTTCCCATGATGTATGAGTCGTCTACCATGAGTTTGCTGATGGATTTCGAGACCCGATTCGAGGAGACGGATGAACCGTTTCGGGTACATGGTGGACCCGGTAAGGTACCCCGGGGCAAGAAGCGCGTGATTATGACGATGTGAGCCTGGCAGGGGAGCACTACCTACCGGTGATTTTACTCGACGCGTCGGATATCCGGAGGATACCGTCGTGGTCTTGAGATGGATGGTAGGGGCCGGTATGGACTGACGGCGCCCTAGATATTGTGATTGAGACATTGAGATTTCGAGATATTGAGATACAGAGACTGTGATACAGAGATATCGAGATATTGGGATTACGTTTTGTGCCGATGCTAGGCACTGTTTTATACTGATTTCATTATGATACCTCATTTTAAAAATACAAAGGAAATCTCACTAAATTATGAAAACAGTTCTTCATTTACATGTATTCTGTTTTCATGCATTCATACCTCATTCATATGATATATTGCTACCTGAGGCACTGACATGGGCACATGAGATTACACTCGGGTTAGATATTTACCCTAGACTTGTTATAGGTTGCATGTTATATATATAATTGAGGATATATTATGATCATTGATCTAGGTTGCGTTATTTATGCGATTTCTTTCCGTAGATGTTTTTCTATTCACGAGTTGGCAACTCACCCCCGTTGTGCCCCAGTTTCTTGCAGGTTTGCCGTACATGTTTCATTACGGCTTGCGGGCATAGTTTCCTTCGGGTGATTTGCTAGTAGGTGGGTTTAATTGTATCGTACCCCATTATATATCTTGTATATTATTATTCTGTTGTATCTAGAAGTTCCATCAACCAAACATGTATTTATTTGAGATAGAGACCAGTGATGCTATTCCTTCGACCTTAGAGTCGCGCGTTATATTTCTGTGGTTTTCTTGTGGTTTTGAGTTTCCTTTTGAATTTTGATCCTCGTCGTTGGCGTTGTATATTATATTGCTTGTGTGGTTGTGACCATCGATTGACGAAGAGCTAGCTCCCGCTTGGGGATGCCTTTTTATTGATTTCGTATACTATTCATGTTGTATCCCGTTTGGGGGCCAGTATTTACAAAGGAGACTCTGCCGAAATATTCGGGAAATATTTGATGTTTTTTTTAAAACCGCATAATTCGGCTTATGCTATTAAAACTACTTGTTTTAAATTGGTTTTCCTTCACTCTACTACTTTTCTTGGTTTGGGTTTCTGGGTTTTCGGCTTACTTAGGTTACGTACGCCTCGAGACGTTCGTAGTTTAAGTGCCGGTCATATTCCGTACTTTCGGGACGTGACAAAGTTGGTATCGGAGCGTTAGGTTTTACCTTCGGAGCGTAGGATGACCCTTGGTTGATGGAATAGGTGACTAAAGTAGTGTGACGTACCGTAGGTATGTTCCACGGCATATCTACGATACGCTACTCCACTTAAGAAGCCTTAGGATGTACATTTCTTTGCTCAGTATTATATTCATTCCGATCTAGCCTCATCAGTACCAGTTATGGTTTTGCTGCCACGATTACGGGCAGGGAGAGCTACCGCTAGAGTTGCTGTCAGCACGAGCTCGTCACGAACGAGGACTGACCAGGGCGAAATTCCGGCAACACACGATTGCAGAGATGTGTCTTTTTACTGTGTTTCCGCGCCACGAGCGTTTGGCGGATCGCTTTTATGAGGTTACTCGGATGTGCTGATCGACACTAGAGGATTGAGCCAATGATATAGGCCAGCCAGATTTTGATGACTGTTGGTGTGTTGCTTATTCATGATGATCGAGGCACTGTTCAGCGTGCAGACGAGCGAGCCAGTTATTGCTGCGAACGACGAGATATTGCCCCAGATGCTGGAATTAGTGCAGAACGAGTTGTACTAAGAGATGATAGAAGGTCGCTAGTCATCGAGGATGAATGACTAGGACAGGTGGATCGTTCGCCTACCCCGATGCGAGGTCATCAGATAGATTGATTCCAGCTAGAGACGACTTCACGCGGAGACGTTGGGAGTCGACAGAGACGATCGAATGTCAGAAACCTATTATTCCAAGTTTAAAGTAGTCGGAAAGACATGCAGGCAATTCTATGGTCCCTCTAGAAGAATGAAACCCTAACTCGACTTAACGACCGTGTGAAAGCCTTTGAACCTTCGGGTTTGCGGCAGTTCTACGGCGCCATTAGTGAGGCTTGGGTTTGCCCTTCTACGGCTGGACCACCGATGCTGTGGTATGTACTCGATACTATTAAACTGTGCCCAAGAGGTTGAGCTCTTGGGGGATTATGAGGTTTTGACGACTTGATCGGATGACTCGACTTAATTCGGATGCTAGGTGGTGAGATGCATTTCTTGGGAGACTCCCGATACGAGGATAACCGTTGGAGCTCAGTCCATGTAGCCACGATGAGACGAGTCCGAAGCAGTCGACATTAGAGAAAGTGGAGTAAAGAGGTCCGTACAAGATCTGGATAAGACGACGTTCCACTCCGCCGACATCAGAGATGCGATACGCATGCCGAGGCAGAGTACTGGATATACCTTCCAGAAGGAGTCGCGATGGGTATGCAAAAGTTCCGGAGCAAGATGCAGATATAGGAAAGGACGATGACTTCCGGACAGTTGGCAGAGACGAGACAATGGAAGAGACCGTGAGCAGGATTCCTTCCAGGACACTGCTGCAATGATACTTGCACCCAGGATCAGATGTGTCACGTACATTCAGAGAGCCAGAGGCCGACACCAGTGATATGCTGTCTTACGAGTGGTCGCGATGATTGACCGGGAGATGACAAGAGACGTGCCAGAACGGGATCATCCCCGTTAGCACACCTGACAAGGCCGATGGGCCGATGGACCGAGAGATGGGTAATTCCCAGTAAAGACCTTGACCCAGGAGTGGTCATTGTTACGCACACCAGCAGGCCAGAGTTCATGATCATCGACGAGACGTCCCACTAGTGACCGCGACAGTTGGCCCGAGATTCTTAGAGGATGCGCTTGAGCGGTACTATTCCGCCATTATTGATTTCGATGTTTTGGGTGATTTATTCGAATGATTTGATTTTGATGATTGAGGATTTACGATCTTTGCACAGTGTTGCACTTGATATCGTTTTCGTGCTTGGGTTTCACATGTTTATGATTTTACGGTTTTAGACATTTGAGTTGATTTTGTGCGTATGCACGCACACGATTTGGTTCCTGCACTCTGTATAGTTTATATATGCTTGCAGTGCAGTGATACGCCTTTTGTCCACTTAGATGCATTGGACTTTGATTTCGATGGTGATGTTCGATATTTGTTTTGTGCACCTTGTGCACCTGATTTGATTTTGCGCATGTTCGGCACTTGATATTGGATTTCATGATTTCGTGCACGATGGATGCACCTGATTTGGATTTTCGCGCATGTTGGGCGTATGTTTTGAAGTGTGATTTTGGTGCACACCAGATGCACTAAATCGAGATTTTTCGTGCATGTTAGATGCACCTGATTTTGTTGTCAGGCACACATGTTGCCTACGACAGATGTTTCGTGTATACCCGATGCACTTAGATGTTGTTTCTGTGCATATGTATGGCACATATTTGGATTTTAATTTCCATTCGCACAAGATGCACGTAGTATTCATACGCGTATTTTGGGATTGATTTTTCTTATAGAGCAGTACGTTTTTATGATATTGCTATGTGTTTTCGTACTGAGCAGGACTAGTCAGAGGACAGTAACTGAATATATTTTACATGTATAGTTTCGAGTTATATCATATTGGTTTTGCTTTGGATTTGGTATTGATGTCTTCCCCATGACTCTGATGATTGCGGGATGCTTGACGGAGTTCTGATTTGAGTTATATGCTCATTTTTCATGCGCATGCGTTGCGCTACGATTTGTTTTATTTATTTATGATTTCGGAGCCCCGGCGATTTAATGGTTTTGGCTGAAATATTTTAGTATTTGGGGGAAGTTTTAATTTAAATTCGGGGACCGAATTTCTTTAAGGGGGGAAGATTTTAACGTTTTGAAAATCGTTTCGGTGAAATTTCGAAAAAACGGTAAAATAAGGGAGGTTTTCTGTAAAAAGTCAAAATGCAAATATCTTTATTATAAAATTAAATATATATATTCTAGCTATGTAATTGCTAGTATTTGGTATTTATTGAGCCACCGGTGAAATTTCAAATTTTCTGAAAAATTTTCCGAAATTAATTATTTTAATATTATTTTAAGCCGTCACTAATATATTTAATGAGGGAAAATTACAAATTGGAATGAGTTGAAACAAATTTTGCGCATCATAAAATATTAAATAAAATTTTATCATGTGGTTTTTGAAACAAAATCGTTTGCCAAGACGGTTTAGAAAATTATGGAAGAAAAATGCTTTTTTGTGAAAATGAATTAAATAGAAATGGAGTATGGTTGCATGTTAGTTTGTTGCAAACCTCACTCACACAAATTCCTTCACTCCTTCATCATGGGCCGAGCCCATGCTCAGCAGCCCTCCCCTCTCTCTCTCTCCAATCACATTTACTTTTCACTTCTTTTAAAATTAAAATGTAAAATGAGAAGAATAAAGAATTGAAAGTGGGTGTTGACTTGAGACCTTTTGTACATACTTCTACACAATTTCCTCTCTCTCCTCTTTCCCCATCATGTGCTGGCCGAGCCCTCCCATTTCAGCCCCAAATTTTCTCCATCTCTTTTCCTCTTCAAAAAAATCCACAAATTGCTACAAAAATCCACACAAAACATCACTAATCCCTAATCTAATCTCTACCCATTTTTCTTTTTCCTAAGATAGCATGAATCAAGGAGCAAGATAATGATTTGGGAGGCTAAGATTCATGCTAAATCTCAAGATTCTAGGAGGTATAAATCTTAACCCTATAATGAAATTGTTAGTTGTTGCTTAAAGCAAATTTAATTAAGTGTTAATTATTGTTTTATTGAAAGATTTGAGTTTCAAGAGAAGGATTAATTTATAGTTAGGGTTTTTTTGTTGTGTGTTTATGGATGCATAGTGTAATTCATCATATTGTGAAATGAAAAACCTAAGCTAATTGCTAGTTTGTGCATTTTTGCTATGAAATTATTAAAATTGGTTATGTTTGCAAACTAGATTTTTGAGATTTATATTACGAATTAAGTTTAAAATCTAATTAATATTGGTATGACTTAATTAAGATGGTTAGTGAGCCTTATGGCCATTAGTTTTGTTAAAACATCATGTTTTGTACAAAAACGGGTAAATTTTGCTTGCTAGATTTTCGGAAAAATAGCTTTTAAAGTGAGTTTGAGGTTTTTGTGAATTGCAACCTATTTCATATTATAATTAGTGCTTGTGATTGTACAAATGAGTGTGTTTGGGTTTTTCTCGATGGTTTGGCGTTTGTACGCCGACGTCGAGGGTTTTTAAGTTGATTTGTGGAAGCAAACCATAGGTTTTGACCTATGTGGGATTCGTGAGTCGTTTTGGTCATGAGTCGGATTTTAATGCGATACGGTGCGTTATGATATGTAGGTACCCCGTGTGGACTTCGAGACGACAAGCAAGCGCGTGGCGACGTCGGCACCGGCGAGCGAGGACCAGGTGAGTAGATTTATATCTACGGGGAGAAGTCGGGTGGATGGCGTATAGCACCCCGCAGTCCGTGGTGGTGTATACGGATGCGTACACACACCAACAATTATTATTATGTTATTTGGGATTAATAACGATGTTTAGGATGGATATTGGTGTGTTAGATTATTTTAGTGTTGCGAACCCTAGGGTAGTGTTGTACTACACATACACACCTACATACTTGCATACATTCCTATTTGTATGTGCTCATGGGATTCTTTATAGTTATGTGATCACATGGGTATGGGACTATGTGTTCACATACGGATTTAAGGATGATACTTGGGATTGAGCTGAGTCGATGAGATTTGTTTTGTGGTTGTGATATCGGTGATATGGCAGGATTCGTACTTGAGGTACGTCCTGGTGTTATAGCGGATCTTGGGGCGGCGATACGGGTGAATAGTGTTATAAATAAAATGGTCGACATGTGATCGTGATATGAGGCATGATATGCTAGGATATTGATATTAGGCCGTATCGGGCGATGTATACCCTTGATGATGCTATGTGCTGACGGTATCGGTTTGTACGAGATTGTCGATCTGTAGTCAGATCATGAGTATATTGAGGATATTAGTATTATACTAGACATAGGTCAGTACCCTAGACTATGATCTTGAATAAAGAGGGTACCAGAGGAATGGTGTGAGGAATATGATATTGACCCGTACCCAGATTTGGGGATGTCGTACGACGGATTTACGTACGAGCTATATCTTGATGATTGACCCGCACTCTTAACTTGGGATGTCTGATTGTAGATATGGTATCGGACATGATATTATTGAGGCGGGATCACCGACTAATATATATATATATATATATAGGTATGTATATGGATCGACTCAGATGTTTGGCGGTTTCCTTACCTGTAGTCCAGCTTGTTAGCTTAGCCCTTTAGTTTAGTTTAGTTGTTAGATTAGATTCGATTCTTACCTATTTCAAAAACTAACGAATCATGGGTATTTTAAAAGACAGCCCAAGGGATCCTACGGATATTTCAAAAGACGTATCTTTTCATAAAAACACCGTAGCCCCTATTTTCAAAACCCCATGATTCGTGTTATTTCAAAAGGCACCATTTGTAGGACTTATATTAGATTAATGCAGGTTAGTTACAGTTGCGTCTAGTATTCAGCTCCCGCTTATTATTGTGGTTCGCTTCGCATCGCATACTTATGTTATAATTTCTTATTGCAATGTTGATATCATATTGTTAGGACACCAGCACCATTACCGATGATGCGTATGTACCACGTACACTTACTTGCCGGCTCACACACATCTTCATCGGTAATTGCCATGTCACGTACACCTTAGAAAATATTATTGCTTGACTTAGCTTGTTAGTTAGTAATTTGACATGATATTAGTGCACCTGCCTTATATGCCAGCTTAACATTGTAGTTATTACTTGTCACTTCATGCATACTGTTATTCATTGTTATGCCTATATTCATGGTTTTACATGCTATTGATGATTTGGATTCGGATTTCCATGAAATTTTTTGGATTTGAGGGGAAAACCGCAAAACTTATATAAACTGATTTCTCTCTTTTTAAATTAAAAAAGTGCGGTTTTTCCCATGATTTATGAGTCGTCCACCATGAGTTTGCTGATGGATTTCGAGACCCGATTCGAGGAGACGGATGAACCGTTTCGGGTACATGGTGGACCCGGTAAGGTACCCCGGGGCAAGATGCGCGTGATGATGACGATGTGAGCCTGGCACGGGAGCACTACCTACCGGTGATTTTACCCGACGCGTCGGATATCCGGAGGATACCGTCGTGGTCTTGAGATGGATGGTAGGGGCCGGTCTGGACTGACGGCGCCCTAGATATTGTGATTGAGACATTGAGATTTCGAGATATTAAGGTACAGAGACTGTGATACAGAGATATCGAGATATTGGGATTACGTTTTGTGCCGATGCTTGGCACTGTTTTATACTGATTTCATTATGATACCTCATTTTAAAAATACAAAGGAAATCTCACTAAATTATGAAAACAGTTCTTCATTTACATGTATTCTGTTTTCATGCATTCATACCTCATTCATATGATATATTGCTACCTGAGGCACTGACACGGGCACATGAGATTACACTCGGGTTAGATATTTACCCTAGCCTTGTTATAGGTTGCATGTTATATATATAATTGAGGATATATTATGATCATTGAGCTAGGTTGCGTTATTTATGCGATTTCTTTCCGTAGATGTTTTTCTATTCACGAGTTGGCAACTCACCCCCGTTGTGCCCCAGTTTCTTGCAGGTTTGCCGTACATGTTTCATTACGGCTTGCGGGCATAGTTTCCTTCGGGTGATTTGCTAGTAGGTGGGTTTAATTGTATCGTACCCCATTATATATCTTGTATATTATTATTCTGTTGTATCTAGAAGTTCCATCAACCAAACATGTATTTATTTGAGATAGAGACCAGTGATGCTATTCCTTCGACCTTAGAGTCGCGCGTTATATTTCTGTGGTTTTCTTGTGGTTTTGAGTTTCCTTTTGAATTTTGATCCTCGCCGTTGGCGTTGTATATTATATTGCTTGTGTGGTTGTGACCATCGATTGACGAAGAGCTAGCTCCCGCTTGGGGATGCCTTTTTATTGATTTCGTATACTATTCATGTTGTATCCCGTTTGGGGGCCAGTATTTACAAAGGAGACTATGCCGAAATTTTCGGGAAATATTTGATGTTTTTTTTAATACCGCATAATTCGTCTTATGCTATTAAAACTACTTGTTTTAAATTGGTTTTCCTTCACTCTACTACTTTTCTTGGTTTGGGTTTCTGGGTTTTCGGCTTACTTAGGTTACGTACGCCTCGAGACGTTCGTAGTTTAAGTGCCGGTCATATTCCGTACTTTCGGGACGTGACAACGTGACTGCTCAGTGGGATGGTTACAATAATGCGACCTTCGGGATAGATCCGGCAAAACTGGTCAAACCACCCTTGTCACGACCCATAATTTAGCACGTGACCGGCACTTAAATTACGCAACAGCTATAGGCGTAACGTAAATCAAGTAAGCCGAAGCCCAGAAAATCTAAACCTTTTTGCGGAAAACTGTGGGGGTGTAGTTTTGAAATAAAGGTATAATGAATCATGTTTTTCTTAATAAGCATAGCTAATGAAACATGAAAATGCAAGTGGATTATACTAGAGTTGAAAGCATGTTTCGTCTTTAAAAATTTGGGCAGCACCTCCCTTATATATTTTGATCCAAAACCGTATACACGACAAAATATAGGCATCCCTAAGCGGGAGCTAGCTCTTCGCCAACCGGTGGAATCACAACCACGCAAAAACATGTATAAGACACCCAACGGCGAAGAATCAACCCTGGAAGAACAAATAAAGAAGCAAGATATCAAAACTCAAGAAAAGCGATCACAAACCCATCGCTCTTAGTCTCGCACAATACCCAAGTCTGACTAGGTCTACCAATATACAATTTCTAGTCTCTGATTTGATTTGATCTGATCCAATGGAGTTTATCTAGATACAACAAAATATAACAGTACAAGAGTGGGCACGATCCAATGTGTGTCCCACTTACCAAAGCAAAACCCCCTGGATGAAGCTGTGTTCCAGCAATACCGCAACTGATCCCAAGTGGTCTAACCTGTAAGAACTGTGGCACAACGGGGGTGAGTTACCAACTCGTGAGTAAAAAACATCAGCAAGTAGAAATCGAATAAAACAACGATTTCCTAGGTCACTATATCCTGAAGGTAATACTATGATATTTAGGGTGACCATGTATGCATATATATTAACAATCGAGTCAATGCAATGACATATATAAATAAACATCCGACATCATATGCTTGTATGCATGTGGATATCATACACGTGTCCATCAACGACACAAACAATATCATGAAACCTGAGTGTCCCACACCGACACTCGAAACATCAAGAAAACATATGCCTGTATATATATGAGCATATCAACCACGTGTGTCCATCAACGACACATCAAAATTATGGAACCTGAGTGTCCAACACCGACACTCGAAACATCATGAAACCCATGTCCAGCATCGACACGTAAATCCTTATATCTCGGGCTTCGTCAGTCCGGATCAGCCCATATCACGACTACGGTCGGTATCCTCCAGATATCCGTCGCGCCCAACTATCTCGGGCTCCGTCAGTCCGGATCGGCCCATATCATCTCATGACTCCGGTCGGTATCCTCCAGATATCCACCGAGCCTAAAACTATCACCTGTAGGTAGTGTTCCCACTGCTAGGCTCGTTGTCTATATCTCGAGCTTCTTGCCCCGGGGTACCTTACCGGATCCACCATGTACCCACAGACTGTGCCTTCTACTCCTTGAATCGGGTATACTCACTGCTCAGAACCGAGAAAACTCATGGTGGACACCTTGAAATATCATATCAAGAGAAACTGCATTTTAAAGCAATACATAATTCCCTTTGAAATATAACTGCGGTTCTCAAATCCAGAGATCTTATAAAAACAGCATCTCAAGCATATAACCATAAAGTATGATGTATGCAACATAGAGTAGTAATATGAGCATATCGAGTATATCATGCAAGCATGTCAAGTGATAATACTGAACAATGAATATACTTTTATGTTTAAGATTAAACTCATGATATGGAATTTTTACTGTGTAAGTGGCGTGGCCATTACCGATGAAGAATGTGTGTGAACCGGCAATTCTGTGTAAGTGTAACATGCGCATCAACGGTAATTGTGCACACACTAGTAAATGATATCATATAACATTAAATACCGGAACGCGATATGTACATCATGAGGGGTAATATCCTACACAACATGAACAATAAATGGGTATATATATCTATACAAGAATCATACGATCACTTTTTAAACGATACACATCGTTGTTTTGAAAATATGTATGGTTCAGGTGGCAATCTTTATATCGGCGATCCCGCCTCATAGTATCAGGTGTCGCAATATCCTCGATCATCATTCTCAATTCATGAGCGCGGATCAAACATTCGGTAAACGCATCGCGTACGGTAATCTATCGTACGGTGTCACAAATAGAGTAGCGAATCTATCATCCTATTCCCCAGCAAAGGTACGGATCTATAATCTCGTACGACATACCTTATCAATCATATAACACATCTATATCAATCTTATATCATGTCATCTTGCATATGCGTCATATCTTGGTAATCTCAATTCATATCGATCTCGATCTCATATCCTATTATTATCAACCCATACTTGTCTTCTTTCAATTCATACTTACCATGATTCACTTTCTCATTTCATATTCTCATATATCAATCCGAGTCATCTATATCTATCATCTCAATATCCTACATCATGTTATCCTATATACCTATATCATATTCTCAATCCAATATATATTCATTAGTATCAACTTTTATCATATCATCTCTTTCTAAATCCTATAATCATGTTATCTTAAGTTCGTAGCATATCCTTTATCAAATTTATAAGTTATAAAACTATCTTCTATATCCATGGTTGCGGGGGTGCTATACGCCATCCACCCGACTTCCCTCGTAGATATAAATCTGCTCACTTGCTAAACTCCTCGCTTAGCTGAAATCGATGTGCTTCGTCGTTTCGGAAGTCCACGCGAAGTACCTATAATCAGTACACATCGAAATGCAATTAAAACCAATATCCGAAAACCGATACGGCACACGTATTCACTCATAGGTTAAAACCTATATCTTCGCATGCAAATCAACCAAATAACCCTCGTCCGTTGACATACAAACGTCCAACGACGGAATCCAAATCAAATATCAAAACCAAGTTTTCAGAATCGGAAAACGAAATTCAGTAACATGAGAAATCACTCAAAGATTTTAACTAAGGTAAAATTAGCCAATTTTACACATGGGGTTGCTCGAGATATCAGATAACAATGTCGGTAACTAAAAATAACCACTTTCCACCCCTATGTGGCCACAATTTGTGGCTACTAAGAATAAATCTGCGGCCATGTTTAAGGGGGAGGGGCTCGGATTTCAAGGGGTGCTTCTAGGTCACCTGCTCGTCTCTCTGTTATGGGAACTTATCTTATAGAGGTCTTGGGTCAAAGCAGATCTCAATATCCCATCACAATTTACAGAAAATACGATATCGGCCAATTTTCAAAGTTCGTGTTTTAGTTTCGTATATCTGGTCTTGGCCAATAAAACGATCTCTAAGGTCTTGCAAACACTCACTACACCTCAAATTAACACTTAACAGCAACTTGGAATTTTCTAAGATCACATAACCTAATTATTTCAAACTCTAAACTAACTAGGATAATTAAAGACAAATACTAATCTAAAGTGAAGAGATTACCTCAATTTGGCCACTTAGGAAAATTCTTGAGTTGTCCAAACTCTTCAAAATCCATACTTGATTGGTTCAAAGGGTTTAGAATGAGGTTGTGCATGTTTTATATGAAGGTGGTATGGGGTTTTGAAAAGGATTTGGAGATGATGCATGTAGGTAGTGAGGGATGAAGGATGAAGAAAATGGATGAAGAAATGAATAAGGAAGAAGAATGGAATAAAGTAGAAGATAAGGAAGTCAAAGATGCCTCTCTCTCTCTCTCTTAACCTCACTCTCTTTTAATTTTACTCTCTCTCTAAATATCTCTTTTGTTTTACTCCCTCTCTCATTAACCATGGCATCTAATTTCATTTCTTTTCTTTTCCAAATAATTAAAACCAACACAATAATACAAGATGCAACCAAAATATCATATGACATGGTGCACTAGCCATGGAAAAAATATAGAAATGCGGATTTGGCTTAGTCGTGATTAGTAGTGCACTAATCAATTTAATTTAAACTTGCATATAATTAATTATAAAAATGCCAAAATCCAATAAATATATTTTAAATGAATAAATCATTTTAATCTCCAATTATATTCCAATTATTGGTATATACTTATACCATTTTACGAAAAACCCCTATACGCAAATCGAATAGTTTTCACGAAATATATTATTTTAATATTAAATTTTCAAAAATAATATTTTATATTTCTGAAATGTTACAGTCTTCCCCCCTTAAATAAATTCGGTCCCCGAATTTAAATTTAAATCCCTAAATACTAAAACATTTCAATAATCAGCTCAATCAACGTGGCTCCGAAATTACGGAAGACATAGAAATACCACAGCGCATCGGGTATGCCTGAAAATGAGTGCGAAACTCAAAATCAAACTCCGTCAAGCATCACGCAATCGTTGGAGTTACGATGGAGATACAGATCTCGAAATCCACTACTGAAATCCAATATACTATAGTCAAATTCATAATACGTATATAGCACGCATCTTTGTAAAACCATTTTAAAAGCTGATTAACTTATGCCAAATCTTTTCCAAATCGTCGTGCTATGCGTAGCTCACGGCACAAGTGGCGGACAATCATTTGTAAAGTAGTAAATATATATACCTATATATGTTTTGCTCAAATTATATGTCCCGCCTTTTTGAAATATCCCAGAAGGTTCTCTTTGTAAAATTTTGTGTCACTCGCGGACACGTAAGAAATAGAGAGACTATAGCTCCTTTTTGAAAACCTCTTGATGACATTTCATGCATGAAAAAGTACTCAGGTATTGTCCTCAGACTAGTCCTGCTCGATTACTATACAATATAGTACCCAATATCAAAATGCGATACTCATAAATAAAATCAGCCTCAAAAGGCATATGCAATATCACATGCGTCTGGTGCGCACGGAAATCAACTCCAATACAAGTGCCACGAATATGCACAAAAGCAAAACTAAGTGCAATGGGTGTGCACGTAAGTATCTGTCCAGTGCAACGGATGTGCACGACAACAATATAAAATGCATCTATAGGGCACGAAAATCTCAACCCAGTTCAACTAACATGCACGAATGAAAATCCTAATCAAGTGCATCCAATATGCACGAATAAAAATCCCAATCAAGTGCATCCAATCATGCACGAATGAAAATCTCAATCAAGTGCATCCAACATGCACGAATCAAAATCCCAATCAAGTTCATCCAATCATGCACGAATAATAATCCCAATCGAGTGCATCCAACATGCACGAATAAAAATGCCAATCAAGTGCATCCAATCATGCACAAATAATAATCCCAATCAAGTGCACCCGGTGTGCACAAAATCTCATATCATTCGCCCAACATGCGCGAAAATCCAAATCAAGTGCGTCAGGTCCGCACAAAACATCTAGTACAGCAGCGTGCACGATAACGAACGACAAGTGCAGACGCTCACGAAAACATAAATCCGGTGCGACAAATGCACGAAATAAAAATCTGGTGCAACCAATGCACGAAGTACAAATCTGGTGTAACTAATGCACTCTACACTCTAAAAAAGTATATACGCAATAGAAATCGACCAGAGGGTTCTATCATGCAAGGTTATCATTTAGATGAAGTAACTACATTTTATTCCCGCTATCTGGACGTAAACATTGAGACGAAACTTAACCGGCCTCGGAGAATTCAGGACGGCCCATATGGTAAAGATGATTATAAGAGAGTAGACACTATGTTTATCGACAAGATATATCGGTTTATCCTCCTCAATAGCGTATGTCTTGAAGAAATTAGAGAGTAAGTTTTTTTGGATTAATTGTTATATTTGTGTTTGTGTGTGTATGAAATGATATAATATTAATGTCATAATATATTTTTGAGAACAAAATTCATTTTAATGAGGTACGTGAGGGGCATCCTGATTGGAATGATGAACGATTGGAAAAATATCATCAGGATAATTTTTGCGATTGGGTTACAGATCATGTAAGTTGTTCGAATAACATGTTATTGCTACCAGTCTTAATCTAAACTTATATCATTATGTATTTGTCATAAAATTTGTTTTGTCAGATCCACGATCCGAACTTGTTTGCATCATTAAAGATAGATTCAAGATGTTTAGCTCAATTTCCTAGTATGGAGGTTGCATATTATAAAGGATTTGGTGTCCTTGGATACAAATTTGAAGTTAAGGACATAGAAATATCTCGAACCACTCAGAATAGTGGGATTGCGACGGTAGGATCAGATGGTGTGATTTATTATGGATACTTAAATTGCATACCTGGCATCCAATATCCTGGACGATCAGAACCGTTTTATATATTTCAATGTACTTGGTACGATACACGAACCGATACGGATAAGTGGAGAAACAATCTCGGGACTTGGAAAGATGAATATGGATTGACTAGTATGAACACACTTCGATTTTACGGTCAGGATGATCCATTTATCTTTCCGAACCAAGCGTTCCAAGTATACTACTCACAGTGCTTGAAGTATCCGGGATGGAGTGTCGTATGCCGTTGGAAACCTAGGGATGTTTACGATGTCTCAGAATTCGAGGACAGCGATGATGATGAAGAAGAGAGAAGACTTATAGTGCTCCGACTGTCTGTTTCAAAAGACGGGCTGCCTTCAGCTGATCGTGAAGTTACGTGGGTTAGAAATGATATCGATGATGAAATCCAAGTAGATATGTCTAATGCATCCACGAAACGAAAAAGGTTATCAGTAATGCTATATTATTACTTTAAATTTCTACGATATATACATATATTGCATGCATATGTAATGATTGTACTCTTATCTAGGTTTTATGACGATGACCGGAGCAGCGAGGGGCGGCAGGAGCACCAGCCGCGGCAGAGACAGAGGTAGAGGCAAAGCGGTTTTGTCGCCCGGAGAGCTGCGTAGGGAGCTTCATAGGGCCGGTCTTGCACCCCGATCGGACACCCCTTTGGATGAATCCGTCCGTGTGGACTTTGCCACACCTCCAGGTATATTGCACGCATATTTATTTTGAATGTAATATTATAGATATACACGCATATTTATTTCAAAATTACTTATATAGTCAATGTTTAATTGTCTAGCTGTTGGTGGTGCGTCCACATCAGAGGCGGAGGCCACTACCGCACCTGTAGGTATGTTTATATATCCTGTAGTACATGCATATTGATTTAGAATATTATATCATAATATACATACATTATTTTTGCTCTTATTTAGATAATCATTTTTTGATTGTCTAGCTATAGGTGGTGCTTCCACATCTCGGGCAGAGGCCATTACCGCACCTGTGGGTATGTTCATAAATACACACACATTTTTTTTGCAATTACTTATATAATCTATTTTTGATTATCTAATTATAGGTGGTGCGTCCACATTTGACGCAGAGGCCACGCCCGCCACTTCCGTACCCTCCGCTCAGTCTGCAGGTTAGTATGAATAAATATAAAATATTTATTCATTTTACATATTCTCTAAGAATAAACATGAACTTCATGTAATTTTATCGTCAATTTTTATTTTCTAGTTGGAGGGGATGCATCCACGTCCGGGTCACCAGCTGTTCCTCACCGGAGGAACTATCATCCCGCTGATCTGCTGCCCGGGCCCAGGCTCGTGCTGCTGTCCCCGGAGGTATATATCGCACTTCAATTTTCGTTAATCCTTGATTTCTTAATACCACTTTGTCTTAATATTGCTTGTCTTGATATTTCTTGTAGATTCAGGGTAGCCCCATCCTGAGAGGGGGACTCGGGGGCAGAATCAGTCCCACAGGCTAAAGCCCGATAGAGCTAAGGGGATGCACCATTCCCCCACTTCTTTACCCCCGATTATCGCTATACCGGCGCTTATGCCGAGTGGTTCGGCAGGTATGTGGAGGATGAGAGCCGCATCCTAAAGATGTATCCACTTCACGTTGAGTGGGGCGATCAGCACTGACACTCATTTTCCCTCTTCTGGGATCAGGCTCGGGTATTAATATATATTTTCATTTGATTATCAAATATATTTATTATTATTTAACACTTGCAATTTAAATACATTGTTTTTTGGTATTTGCAGTTGGATTATGACTTTCAGCCTATACCCGACCCTGATCACCCTGAGAGAGTGTTGGAGATAGTGCCCTCAGAGTCAATTATTGGATCGCAGGTACGTGATTGCAATGATTGCGGAGGACCTATACCGGTAGGACAGTCTTACTCGAGATGATAGTATGCTATCTGGTTTGCCTTTATCAGTCGTGTACATGTTCAGGTGACTGATTACATGTTACACTTTGATAGAGCCCTTAGGATCTTGCTTTACTACCAACAGTATGATGGCGATCATATACGTGAGAGTTGGGTAGTTTATATGCATATCCTTAATTGTGGTCCCTAGTCGTGGGAGTTTTGAGACAGGGCATCGATACTCCGGAGTAGACTAGTGTATACAGTCGAGACCCCGACGAGGGGCGGTGGCCGGTCTCACAAGCCACTGGTGTCAGTTGGATCATCTAAGATGTATATATGTGCTCATTGGATTATGAGTACACCGGACAGGACTCGGCGGGAACCTGCTAGTTGGTATTATACATATCGTCAGATAGCAGTTCCCTGGTGACATGTGTACAGGTTAGTTCATCGACCTGAGGTTGTCATTTGTCTCGTGTGAGTTCCCACTGTGCTTTGATTTCCACCCTACCACGGCTCAAAGGAGTCGTGCAAACAGATAGTTTTTGGGTACAGTCCCGAGCCATATGGAGGCACGTGAGCGGATCGGCAGGGGATTCGTCTCTCCCGGTATTGGGGGCGAGATCGTGCTGTGTCTAGGAGAGCCATTACACATAGCCCACGGCCGTGGCAGGAGATTTACTGGTAGGTACTCCAGTAGTATCTCAGGGTGTTATTGGGCTACACTCCGACACGACTTATACTGCTATTTGGGGTCTGACGTTACTAGCCCCCTAGGCAGATATGCGATACTCATAGACGAACGGACCGGACTGTATATACATTGTCACTGTTAGGCTCAGTAGGGTTTCCGGATGAGTTCGCTCATCGGCCTCCCTTGAGGTCAGTCCATGGACAGCCGTTACGCATAGCTAGTGCCGCTGACGGTTTGTGGTTAAACCCACCGCCGAGGTACTGACGAGTCATTAGAGTCCCCCACAGACAGTTTCCCAAGTTCGGGCGAAACGTTGTAGAGGCCGTATGGTTTTATGGCAGGGTTCGGAAAATGCACGTGCGTTTACGCACGTGTCGGTTTTCGGACAGATGATACTGGTCGGCTTTGGTTTAAGCCGGATCCGAGCATTGTATTGAGTAGATATAATATCTTTATCTCAGTTGCATTTGTATTCGGTCGTAATACAAATGCGGGTATATTTATACAGTTACGGGGTTATCCTGAAAGTCGTTTCAGGATCACTTTTGGAAGTTGCCAGTTTCCAGTTTTCTATCAGCCGTCTTTTAACATTCGGTTAAAGACGGATTTATATTTTCTTGGATGAGGGCGAGTCATGCTTCTAGAAGGTTCTAGAAGAGGTGACTAGGTTTGAATGGTGTTGGTGTTTCATTGGTTGCTTTTGGTGTGTTCACACTTTGTGTTCACACTAGAGATATTTTATTGTGTTCACACTTAATATTTTTTCTTGTGCATGGTCACCCTCTTCTCTCCTACACTCACCCCCCATTCCTATATATGGTCGGCCCCTTCCCCCCACCTCTCTCTCTCACTTGATGTTTCATTTGGTAAAAAGATTATGATAGATTTTGGGGTGTATGGAATTTCACAGCTCATTTCATTCCATCACCCGATTCCCATGGCAACTTCATTAACCGATCGTCCACGGCTTTGGACGAAGTGAGACAAACTCTTCTACTCATTCTCTACATCATTCTTGGTCGTCTCTTTTAGCAAACTTGACGACCGAGTTGCCTCGAGTCAGAGGCGGGAGCCCGTTTAAAGAATCGTTGACGTGGTGCCACCTGGACGAGGAGATCGGAGATCTACGAGATCGGTGCAGCCGCAACGGAGCGTGGGATGATGGTTAAAGAACGAAGGACTCGGATCATTCGGTATAACCTTTCTACTCTCTTTACAGTTTGTTAGTTTAGCAATAATGGCAGATCCGGGTTAAAGTATACGATAGCGCCAGTTAAAAAGTTTTTGTTCCGCATTTGGCGTCTGTAGACGGCCGGGGCGCTACCGTAGACTTACAGTGGTATCAGAGCCTCACCATTATGCTATACTAACTTGTGCTAACGCGTTTAAAATATCGATCGAACCGGAAATCAAAAACTGCAAAAGTCCAAGTTCACAGTTTCTGTCGATTTTAAATGAATTCCTAAAATTTTTCTACATATCACAGAAATCTGTGCAGGGTTTTCTAAGCACACCGACCAAATTTGAGCATGTGATTCCACTAAACTGCCGCGGAATCGCGGCCAAACCTATGGTTTGGCCGCGCATTCGCGGCCATTCTATGGGATCAGTGCACCAAATTTGCACAGTGTCTTCTCTGATGGAATTTGGGGTTTTTGGTATATATCTTTTGGGCCCAGATTTTGTTACTGTTCAACAGATGTTCGTGGGGCCCACTTCGTGATATTTAGTCGATCGAAATTTAAACATGTTAGTTTACAGTGCTTACATTATATCTCCGACCGGGAATATCATTTGATCGGTAAACCGCGTCTGATTGCTATAGTTCTTTTAGACGGGTTTGTGAACGTGACATTCGCGTTGATGTTCTGTATTGTGCTGTGATGTTGCGGATTTGTCGTGGTGGACAGCAGTGTGCAATGGTAGTGCAGTTTGATTTTCTTTGTACATTTGATATTGCGGGGCGAGCGTCCAACTTGTAGACTGCCGTCACTGCCTGTTGTATAATATTCTTTTGGGGCAAGACCAGGTTGCGGTCGATGTACCTGTTGTATTATTTTTCCATTTCTGTACTAGGTTTTGCCCCGCGACGGAGTGCACGGATAGCCGGGTTCTGGAGGGCAACGGGTCCGCATCTCATGGCTTTGAGAGGCAGAGGGGCCCACTCTAAAATTGGCAGACTATTTGCCGCACTCGTAGGGGGTACAAGTTGACCCAAGGAGGGGTGCCCAAGATTACCGGATTCCGTGAAGTGCTGGGTGGTCCATTCACTTTGCTGTAGGGGGCTGCCTCGCTTCAGGTTTTGGCGGGTAACTTGCCGCACCCGTAGGGGTCTAGGTTTCATTGCACAGGCTATCCACACGACAGGGGAACGTCGGCTTTCAGCAGCGGCTCTGTGAAACCCGGGGATCCCAGATTATCTGTATTGTTCTGTGATGCTTATTACTTTTCTGTAATGTTGCATATTATCACTCCTGGAGCGATTATTATATATTGGTTTATATACTATTAGATGTTGTATATGTTTTACACCCGCGCTAGTCCAGTCCCCGCTCTGTCGTTAGTTAAGTAACCTAACGGGTGATGACGAGACCCAGTGACGAATGCGGATGGCATATACGTACATTTTATTTTCGTTCTTTTCTGGTGTGATTGATTGATGGGACTGCGTTGATTCTGATCAATGCAAAGGAAAACAAACCTGTTTGCAGTTGTTGGAACAAATTTAAAAAGGTGTTATTGCAAAGACGTTTCCTTTTGTTTTGCATAGTGGTATTCAGTGGAATATCCTGCACCTCATTCGACGAGGCAAGGGCCGATATCCCTTCACCGGGACTGACCCCTTGGGCAGAAGTTTGCGTCAGGGTAATAACTTCACTATAGTCGATTACAAGTTGCTTTGCACCGCGGTATTCAGTTGAATATCCTGCACCTCATTCCACGAGGAAAGAGCCGAGATCCCTTCATCGGGAATGACCTCTTTAGCAAAAGGTTTTCGCCACTATATTTTAAAAAGCTATCAGGTTCCTTCAGCGATATCAAGTTCGTTACGTTAAAGGTTTTTTTTTCGCCAAAAACCAGCCGTAGCCCTCCGTCACTTCTTTTGGGTATTCAGTAGTATTCAAGCTATGTATTTTGACCTAACGCCAAGGCATAGTGTTTGGTAGCTGCTGGGTATTCATTTGTTGCATAGATAGATGAGTTGGTTTGGGACAGCCGTTCTGCCATTTTGACCTAACGCCAAGGGCATGTGCGGGTGGGTTCAAATTAACAAGATAGTGACGGGTAGAACTTGGCATGTGACTTATGATATTTTGACCTAACGCCAAGGTTATAAGAGCATGGGGCAAAAATCTTATTGGGAGTTTCTAAAGAAACTGAAATTTGCCAAGTATGCGCATACCTTCTGGAGTATGAGTAACGTGGATGCATTCCATCACGTTATCATACGATGAGAGTTGGATCCCGATTCCCACTGATGAGTTAGTTTACTCTTTCGGATGATCCCGTTTGATTCTTCTTTTAGGTTTGGAGGAGAATTTGACAGGACAGTGGGAGGTTTCCGGATTAGATAAAGTGATAACCATTCTGATCTAGGTTAGAGTGCACGCAGAGTGTTTCTTTTATCTCTCTCTTTGGCAGCGACCTTTGACCGACCCTAGACTATGACTCAGTGACCAAGTTGACCGAACCTTCTTAAAATACTGGCTTTTGGATTGTCCGAGTTGCATAAGTCATTGCCACTCCTTCTTATACCCTTTGCATTTCTCAGAACACCCGTATTACTACGGACATCCACTTCCATTGGATAGATCCATCGTATGGTTATATACGAACTCGAAAGGATTTCTTTGAGGATGGATCAAGGTTCAGGAGAAATAGAATTGGTTTATTTAGTTGTCTTTTATTATCACCTTCTCTCAGGATGCGAGGGCTCCTTGGTTTAGGAGAGTACACCTATTACGCTTATTGGATAGTCTTATTCCAAACCATAGGCAGGTGCCGAAAGGCAGGGAATGAAGAAAACCAATTAGCCTAAGTAGGGTGTGCAGAAGGCAATAACTAAAGACAAAATAAAGGGATTAGAAAGAGGGCAAAGTAAATTGCGACTGTTATCATTCACGACTAAAACCGCGTACTTCATCGCCACTCCTATTTCACCTTTAATAGAATAAAGTATTCAGTTGTCTTTTATCGTCATCTTCTCTCAAGTTGTGAGTACTCCTTAGTTTAGGAAGGTACACCAATTATGCTTACTGGATAGTCTTCTTCCAAACCATAGGCTGGTGCCGAACGGTAGGGAAGGAAGAAAACCATTTAGCCTAACGATGGTGTACAGAAGGTAATGACTAAAGACAAATAAAGGGATTTAGAGAGATGGCAGTGAAATATATGGTTATAGTCATGAATTGGATTATGGAAGAGGCATTACTATGAATACCAGGATACCCCTACGAAACATTTTCATGTTTCAGTGCATTGTTAAAGGAAAACTGTTTTCCCGATTGGGTACTTACTCCAGGGTATGTATTTACCAGGTTTCATTCTCATATCTGTATGGTTTTACAGATGATGAGTGGGAGTAAGTTATTGGGAATTAGGTGATCATCCTCATTATATCGGAATTCGTTGTAATTGATGATATTTGAGGAAATCGCCAGGGTACAGTTTTCAACTTACGACGCACAAGTTATGAGTTGCTTAACTCAGCGGACTTATACAGAGTATTGTATGTTGTCCAGTGTCCATCAGGACAAAGGGGTAGGTCCTCGTACTATGTTCTGTTTACTTATGACTTCTCTAGTTTTTAGACAAGTGTTTCGTAGAAATACAAGGTCTAAGTTTTGAGAAGTTGTGGGTATAAGAATAAAGTAGAGAACCAGGTGTCACAAGTATCGGGATTCTTCAAAGAGATAAAAGATGTAGATTCTTGTAATTGGTATTCAGATGATAGTGATGGTTTTGAGAAACATGTTTCTCTTTCAGGTTACTCATAATTGGATGGATTCCTAAGTTGAGTAATGCTGATTAGCCTCTTTCCATTAAGTTGATATGCACTGGAGACAGCTGCATAATTTGAATATGGTTCCAATTAAATTAGTGCCAAAGTTTCTATATTGGATATAAAATAGTTCGTAACTTAAAAGATGTTAAGGTACGGGGAGTTGTCCAGCTTATGCTTAAAACCAGACTCTGGATAACTCAGGGCTCGTTTCTGTAATGGCTGTTTGTGGGTTGACCCTGGCTATGACGAGGGTTGATTTTCTACCATTTGGAAGATCAATAGTGATATTGTTCTTGACTCACCACAGTTTTAGTAAAATGGATCTTTTTCAGAAAACAGTAGTGGGAGTATGGTAGAACTGGAAGTGATTCCAGAACCGCAAACGATTACGGAAAATTTAATAGGACCTAAAGATTCTATCAGGTTTGACATTCCAATAGCCACTCCGCAGATTTGGTGGGTAACCTCAGACACCCGAGAGGTACTCCGGTAGCCTCAAGGACGGTGACAGGGAGGTTCTTATCTACCCAGACTTGACACTACTGTTGTTCCAGGCTATGAGAACCGATAGGAGGGTTGTCGTAGTCAGTGGGAGCAGCAGAAGCATAGTGGGCAAGTAGCTTATGTCTATTTATGGACTTGAGCAGTTATAGCGGAGATAGATCATCTAATTTTGATGTGACAGTCATGGGTTTGACTTCATCAGAATAGGGGATGGATCTGTTAAGAAGATAGTAGGGTGTGATGTCATGGTATCTGGATGACATACACAGAACAGGAAGTAAAATTCCTATACTACGATCGGTTGTACTGTGGTCGTCACACAGTTGTTTCTCCAGACAGGATATGGATATAATATTTGACATTCTGCTTTCTAGATCTATGGTTTTAGATCTGGATTTGGGTAGTTTCCCAATGTGGGTACTTTGACAGTATTCTAATGGTTTTTAGAATAGATGACTCCTGGCATGGTGGTGTACCTGCAGGTGATGGAGTCACCCTCTCTAAAGGTGTCTTACAGACTAAAGGGGAGAGGGATGGGCATGATTGGCAGATCACTTGCTTAGGCAATTGAGTTAATCATGAGATGTCAAGTACCACACCAGATGTTGTTTTTGCACTTGATGCGATAAGTTTGTATTAATCCAATCCTGGAGAAACATAAGGAAGCAGTTTTAGAACATAAGTACATGTTCTACGGATTTGATGACGGCAGCCTCCTTCGGGAGACGGTTATCATTCCGGGATTCAAAGGTGACATGGATGACAGAGTGATTGTCAGAGTTATAGTTTTCCCTCTGACGAGGGATTGTATTATGGACAGGTGGTCCAAGAGGATACTGTGGAAGGCTTGGTGCTGGATACTGATTAGGTTCAGTGATCGATACAGTCTAAGAAGTTTGGATTTAGAGTTCATTTATGAACTAGGTCCCATCAGATATCCAGACATATTTTAAGACAGGTATTACTCGATTCGGGAGATCGTTTTCTCCGCGAACTTGAGATTAAGAGAGACACAGAAAGAAACATCTAGGCGGATCCACTCACTGAGGCTATTTCTCGAACACAATAATTTTACAAACGGGCTTCGTGAAACTGATTAGTAGGGGAGTTGGGTGTTGGTTTCACACGGGCTGTGAGTACGCGACATCGCAATAATTAACGTTAAGTGCAAGTGGGAGATTGTTGGAGATAGTGCCCTCAGAGTCAATTATTGGATCGCAGGTACGTGATTGCAATGATTGCGGAGGACCTATACCGGTAGGACAGTATTACTCGAGATGATAGTATGCTATCTGGTTTGCCTTTATCAGTCGTGTACATGTTCAGGTGACTGATTACATGTTACACTTTGATAGAGCCCTTAGGATCTTGCTTTACTACCAACAGTATGATGGCGATCATATACGTGAGAGTTGGGTAGTTTATATGCATATCCTTAATTGTGGCCCCTAGTCGTGGGAGTTTCGAGACAGGGCATCGATACTCCGGAGTAGACTAGTGTATACAGTCGAGACCCCGACGAGGGGTGGTGGCCGGTCTCACAAGCCACTGGTGTCAGTTGGATCACCTAAGATGTATACAGGTGCTCATTGGGTTATGAGTACACCGGACAGGACTCGGCGGGAACCTGCTAGTTGGTATTATACATATCGTCAGATAACAGTTCCCTGGTGACATGTGTACAGGTTAGTTCATCGACCTGATGTCGTCATTTGTCTCGTGTGAGTTCCCACTGTGCTTTGATTTCTACCCTACCACGGCTCAAAGGAGTCGTGCAAACAGGTAGTTTTTAGGTACAGTCCCGAGCCATATGGAGGCACGTGAGCGGATCGGCAGGGGATTCGTCTCTCCCGGTATTGGGGGCGAGATCGTGCTGTGTCTAGGAGAGCCATTACACATAGCCCACGGCCGTGGCAGGAGATTTACTGGTAGGTACTCCAGTAGTATCTCAGGGTGTTATTGGGCTACACTCCGACACGACTTATACTGCTATTTGGGGTCTGACGTTACTAGCCCCCTAAGCAGATATGCGATACTCATAGACGAATGGACCGGACTGTATATACATTGTCACTGTTAGGCTCAGTAGGGTTTCCGGATGAGTTCGCTCATCGGCCTCCCTTGAGGTCAGTCCATGGACAGCCATTACGCATAGCTAGTGCCGCTGACGGTTTGTGGTTAAACCCACTGCCGAGGTACTGACGAGTCATTAGAGTCCACCACAGAAAGTTTCCCAAGTTTGGGCAAAACGTTGTAGAGGCCGTATGGTTTTATGGCAGGGTTCGGAAAATGCACGTGCGTTTACGCACGTGTCGGTTTTCGGACAGATGATACTGGTCGGCTTTGGTTTAAGCCGGATCCGAGTATTGTATTGAGTAGATATAATATCTTTGTCTCAGTTGCATTTGTATTCGGTCGTAATACAAATGCGGGTATATTTATACAGTTACGGGGTTATCCTGAAAGTCGTTTCAGGATCACTTTTGGAAGTTGCCAGTTTCCAGTTTTCTATCAGCCGTCTTTTAACATTCGGTTAAAGACGGACTTATCTTTTCTTGGATGAGGGCGAGTCATGCTTCTAGAAGGTTCTAGAAGAGGTGACTAGGTTTGAATGGTGTTGGTGTTTCATTGGTTGCTTTTGGTGTGTTCACACTTTGTGTTCACACTAGAGATATTTTATTGTGTTCACACTTGATATTTTTTCTTGTGGTCACCCTCTTCTCTCCTACACTCACCCCCCCCATTCCTATATATAGCCGGCCCCTTCCCCCCCTCTCTCTCTCTCTCACTTGATGTTTCATTTGGTAAAAAGATTATGATAGATTTTGGGGTGTATGGAATTTCACAGCTCATTTCATTCCATCACCCGATTCCCATGGCAACTTCATTAACCGATCGTCCACGGCTTTGGACGAAGTGAGACAAAGTCTTCTACTCATTCTCTACATCATTCTTGGTCGTCTCTTTTAGCAAACTTGACGACCGAGTTGCCTCGAGTCAGAGGCGGGAGCCGTTTAAAGAATCGTTGACGTGGTGCCACCTGGACGAGGAGATCGGAGATCGATGAGATTGGAGCAGCCACAACGGAGCGTGGGATGATGGTTAAAGAACGAAGGACTCGGATCATTCGGTATAACCTTTCTACTCTCTTTACAGTTTGTTAGTTTAGCAATAATGGCAGATCCGGGTTAAAGTATACGATAGCGCCAGTTAAAAAGTTTTTGTTCCGCATTTGGCGTCTGTAGACGGCCGGGGTGCTACCGTAGACTTACAGAGAGTGCTCGATTTTCATGCTCTGTACGAGGGCCAGATGAAGAACATGCAATCAAAGGTTTGATATAATAGGAACGAGCTAAAGATTGACTCTATTCTCTATGGATGGCGACCTCGAGGCTGAGAGAGCGGCTCTCCTACAAGTTAGGAATATGTATGCCCTAAAGGCCATTATTGTACATGTGATATATATTATAGTGGATGCTAGGACATATATATAGATGACTTTCTTGCTCGATATGATAGTATGCTATCTGGTTACTCTTTATCTTAACATGTTGACTGGTATTCTTTACCGTCTTGCTCTCACATGTTGATAAAGCCCTTAGGATATGTACTTGACTACCAGGATTATGATGAGATCATACTAGTGGGGCCAGGATGGTCCCAAAGTACATCCTTTAATCAGTTCCTAGTCATGGGAATATCGAGATTAGGGCATCGATATTCCAGAGTAGACTAGTGTGTATGTTTCTTGTCCCTTAGAGGGCGATGGTTGATCCCACAACCATTGGTGTGTGATATCAAAGATTGTACACAGGTGCTCATTGGAGAATGGGTACACCGAACAGGACTCGCCGATGACTCCTATGTGGTAGTATACCTATCGTCAGATAACAGTCCTCTGGTGACACCGGTACAGGATAGTCTGTAGACCCAAGATCGTCATAGAGTCTTATGTGGCTCCCACCGTGCTTTGATTTCCTCCCTACCATGGCTCAAAGGAGTCATGCAAACAGGTGGATTTTAGGTACAGTCCCGAGTCACATGGAGGCAATGAGTGATAAGAGGGGTTTCGTCTCTCCCGGTATTGGGGATTGATGTTGCGCAATGCTCGATTGGCTATAACTGGAAGTCCCTGGCCAGGGCTATGTTCATATCAGAATTTTGCATTATTATATTCCCCATTCTTAATCATATTACAAATAAATAGGTGCTTTTGATCCATGTCTGCTAAATAGTTGCAGGTTACAGGTTCTCAGAACAATACAGTGAAATTCATGAAAAGTTGCTACAAATGTGAGACTACGACCAACAAATAGATGAATCTGTATGATGCCGCCTACTAGTTAAAGAACAAACAAAGATCAATGAACAGTTCAATTGCACAAAGTACAAGGGCTGCAAAAGATTCAAGACTTCAATGCGAAGCTTACGGTAAAAGTCCACAAATTATGCACTGTTGGAAATCTGGAAGAAAGTAGAAAAGATTCGGAGGAACCAAGAGAAGAAAACAGAAGGAAAAAGCAACTTGAAGCATCCCTGAAGAATTGAGCCAGAGATCTCACCATATGGCCGCGGATCCGCGGCCAAACATGGGATTCTACCGCGGTTCCGCGGCCGTGCAGTGCACGTGTCGGTGCACGTGTCGGTGGGTGTCAGCTTTGACCCGGCTTTCTTAGGGTAGTCTTGTAATTTCAAGTATGGATCAGATTTAAAACCTAGGGTTTCTCCTGTCTATAAATAGGAAAGCCTACAGCCTCTTTTGGGGTATGCCTTTTTTAATTTCTAGATTTAAATTTTATTTTCATTGTAATCGTCAAGAGGTATCAATAAAAGTAAGTTTTTTTTTATATCTTGCATTTTTCATTCGAATTTAATTTCTGCAATTTTTGTATCTGTCTTTTATTATCTCCACGTTAATTAGGTTATAAAAAAAAATTATAAAACTGAATCTCATCGTAATTTCCCTAATGAGTGAGTAATTCCTTACTTGTTAGAGTTAGGATTGGAAAGGATTGAGAGATGAACATCTCTCACTCCTTTCTTGCCCGTATAATACTTTAAATTAGGACTCTATGTGAATCAAATACACACAGCTCACTACAGCACCCTATCCTACGAGATAGCGGTGATTCCCTAGTTAGACCGGTTGTGGTTGATTTACATAGAGGTTAGGGATAAGAGTTAAGAAAGGATGGACAAGGACCAAAAGGAAGAAACTACGTTTCTTCCTAGTCGTGCTAATCCCCTTTGTTGACTATTACCCTAACACCTATATTCTTAATTACGGCAAAGGAAGCAGTGAGTAGAGTTATTTTTCCAAACTAACCTAATCCTTACCCTAGCAAGGTTTTAAATAAAACTAAATTCAATCTTAGTTTTTCTAAAATCAAAACCTACCAAAAATATGCCTTAACTCGTAAGAAAAATAAGAAAAGAACATGTTTTCCCTGTGGACCGACCCGTACTCAACCGGCTAACTACCAAGCGACACCGTTATTGATTGCGGTATATTTTTGATCTATCTTTTAAAATGCACGTATGCAAAAGATCCAAACAATCAAATGGCGCCGTTGCCGGGGAAACGGTAGTTATTTTATTTTTGTAATTTCGGGTTAATTGAAATTGAAAAATTATAAAAACTGAAAAATAAAAACATAAAAAAAATATATCATCTTGTTATTTTTTGAAGGGTTTTGTGTGAATTGTGCAGGAAAGAAAGATGGACTGATTCAGATCTGGAGCAAGCTCGGTGAACAAATCCAGAAACAGAAGATCTGAACAGACATAGGAGAATCAAAACAGCACAGAACAAAATTTTTTGGGATCCGAAACAACCATTACACCGCGGAACCGCGGCGGGAATAGGCTTTTGACCACGGATCCGCGGTTAATTGCTGACATCAGCGAACCAAATTCCTCTGTGATTATTTATTGCCTTCTCTATAACCCCCTGAGCTCCACTGAAAATTTTTCCTGTAGGTATTCTTTGCACAGAATCTTTCTCCCTCTCCAATAAATCAATTTTGTGCAGGATTCTTTACGCCGCAAATAGAAATAAATTTTTTTTGGCAAGTGTTTTAGATTTTTGTGTGTTAATTGCTTTGCATATTTAAAACGGACTTTTAAGGGGCTATAACACCAATCCAGATTGGGTGGGGATTTCATTACCCTTCCTAGGACCCCAAAAATCACAAAATGCATATGCATCAACCCTCGAGTTAATTAAAAAATATCTAGACTCAGCCAATTAAAGACTGTCGCGCTCATTAGGACAAGGGAAGGTTGTGGGCATTCAGTCGTTTATCTAAACCTGACTTTGTGGTGCCTAGGCTAGACAAGTGAGAAAGGTAATTTTAAAAGGCCCTTCTCACGGTGATTCGTGAGCGGATCCCTCCTTTCTTCATTTGTGCTTACCTGGCTACAATTGGCGGTGAAGAGGCGATTTGAGGGATATCTCACAACTTGTCGCTTTGGAACAGTTAGGAGCAGTCTAGTTGACTTAGGAGACCCTAACGCTAGGCTTGATTGTGCATGCTTAAATTGTGATTGTGCCGTAGTTTCGTACAAATTTTTGCAAAACTCTTTCTAAAAAAAACACTTTCAAAAATTTCAAAACTCTAAAAATAAACAATTTTTTTTAAAAACAAAAAATATACAAAATAAAATAAAATAAAAAAATCACATTCTTTTTCTTCTCCTTTCTCTCATCACATCATGGGTACCCCACCTCGCAAACCTCTTACCGAACTTTGGTATCCTCAATCAGACATTACTTCCTACGCTTCTTGTTTTGGTCGAATTTCGAACAACTCCTCCATGCCCAAAGTTTCTCTGAAAGATCAAATAGACGCGTCTATGACAACTAGTTGGACTCCGCAATCCACCTTATATCAACCATTTCAACCTTCACCATCTTCTTACGTTGATACTCCTTTTTCAAGTCCTGTTGTAACTCCGAAACCCATGTCTATTGCTGAACATATTGAACAATCTCGTAACCGATCTTTCATTCCTTTCACCACTGCGAATTCTTTGGATCAACAATTCCATGCACCTTCTTATCCAAATATTGATCCTACTCCTGTCCAACCATTCAATTCTTACCAGTCCTACCCGACTTTTGCACCTTCCCTAGACATTGCTTCTACACAGCCATCTGGGAGTTTCACGTATCCAAACAACTTTGAATCTTTTACTGAAACCCCGTCACAACCCATGTCTAGTCTGGAACAGTCGTTGAAAGATTTTATGGTAGCGTCAAGCCAACCGATGATGGATTTGAATGCGTCCATGGCCGCCCTCATACAACCTAGTGACCTGGTAGCTAGTTTTCAACTAGCTCCACATTTTCCAATGTATGATGAGGCGGTTGGACAGATTGAAAATTTAAGTGGTGAGAGTGAGCTGTACACCCTTCCAAATCAAACTTACCCATCCCCAATTGAATCCCACAACTCCGGTTTTGAATTCCTATCAAGTGTTCCAAATGATTCACCCGTTGAAGATAAAACGTTTGATGAGTTGCGCGATTTTGTAGTGTTTGATTTACCTGATTGTGAAAGGTCCCTTTCGAGTGAAACCATCACCAATCCTTTTGACCTCTACACCTCCACTCTAAAACCTGAATTGATTAATATCCATGCTTCTGATAAGGTGTCTAAGAAAATTGATTTTCACTTGATTGAGGATATCGATGCTGGGAATATTTTGGATGATGAACCCGTAGATTTGACTGAATTATTCTTTCCAATTCATCATCCCGAGTCATTAAATGTTTCTCCCGAACTTCATATGCGTCTTGATTTTGATGAGAATTGCATGGATAAGCTAAATTTTGAGGAGAGTATTGAGAAAATTATTGAGGATGAAGCCGTTTTACTTGGAGAGTCGGATTTTCCAATTCATTCTATCCCTTTCATTGACTGCGCACACCCACCTGAATCTTTAACCGATACCCTTCCTCAATCACTTCCGTCCATCCTCGTTCCGACCTTGTAAGAAACCGTTACACATTCATTTTCAATGTCTGGTTTACCAAGTACGACATACCCATGTTTTCTCACGAATCTTGAGGGATTTGACCCCATTTCTCGACGGGTAGATAGATTAGAACAATCTCTTTGTACACAACGGTCATCACAATTTATGCTAATTTATTCACTCAATGTACACTCTCAAGTTCGTACTACACTTCTTTCTCTCTTCCGCCATTTTCTCCTAATATACCGAGACCGTATTTCACCTTTCTTCCCATACGGTCTCGCGTATTCTTCATTTCTTTCCTCTCCGCATTCTTTCACCAACCAACACACTACAGAGATAGAATATTTGAATGGTTGGTGCTCACTTTTGGCCTGTGTAAGGCCTTGTATAGCTTGATACTGTGTTTTTTTCCTTCCTAACTCTGAACTTTAACGCTTAAACAGTGGAAACACCGTTTCACTTAAGTTTGGGGGGGGGCCTTTTTGTATATATATTTTGTTTTTCTGTTAAAAAAAATCTAAATAAACAGGGGAGTGCCGACTGTTAGTGTATATGCCCTAGAGGCCATTACTGTATCATACTATTTTGTATATTACTTAATGGAAGCTTGGGATATTCACAGTTGTATAGACAATCTTGCTCAAAATAGTAGTATTCTACTTGGTTTGTTTCTACTTTAATGTGTACATGTGTTTCTTTATGTATATTACCTATACACATTAGTGGAGTCCTTAGGATCTTTGCTTGATTACCAGCGTTGTGTAGGGTTACTAGGCACACACATGAGGTTCCACAACAGATCAAACATGCCAAAATCAAATTTTCTGAGTGCCAAGGAACCCTAATGCGAGATCGATAACTAGAGGCAAAGGCGAAACATGCAAGTAAACAACTTTATTGCTAAGTGAACGGAAATACAACCTTTGTAGATCCGGTCCTCCACTTCCTTGGCTCCATGATGACGTCCCTCCGCTGCAACCATCGGAATCCTGGACTCTCGCGGTGGTTTCATCGGAGAAAAGATCGGGCTAGGTCATTGACTTCGATGCTGAAGATGATCTACGTCGAGGCGACTCTAACTCGAGCTCCATCTTCACCAAGTCATGAAACTTGTGAAGAAAACACCCTATACTACATGGCAAGTGGTAGAGGATGAAGAAATAGGAAGTGGGTTCACTTTGGATTTGGATTTCTCACTTTATTTCATCACTTGACATTTTTCTAGAAAGCTTTTCTTTTCTTCACTTGAAGAAGAAGATGTTGAAGAAGAAGATGAAGAAGAAGAAAAATAATGAATTATTCTCAAAAAGAAAATGAAGTGATATCTATCATATTGCAACCATGGGTTAGATAAACACATGTAGAGAATAAAATAGGGTTAAGTAAATGGTTAGGGTTAAGGAAAGAAACAAAATGGTCAAAACTTTTCAAAACTTCAAGAAGCTTCAAGTAAAAACAAAAGAATCACCATTTTATTTCTTGCCACAAAAATAAATGAAAAGAATAAATAAATTAGTAAGTCAAACCCTAACCATTAACCTAATCATGGTTTAATCATACATACCCAAGTTTGCATGTATCATCAAACATGATACAAACTAGTGCACAAAACTATATCATATATACAATGTGCACATCAAGTGAGAAAATCCATCATAAGTGAACAAATACTAGTTAATGTAAAGTGATATATCAAATATATAATTATACATTAAATCATTAAATCAACACTTGATTTAACGATCCGGTCATATTGCATATGACCGACTAATATCCAATGTATCGACTTATCGAATCAATCCTCGATTCGATAACTAGGTTATATCGCATACAACCAATCGATGCATTCATCGCGAGAATTGAATACGGTATCATATACACGCATTATTCTCGGTCCCGCACATATCTCATATGCGCTCCTATTTCGTTTCGCTTGAGCTAGGAAACCTCTGTGTAGGACTCTAAAGACTCGTCAATACGCCGGCAGTAGGTGATGATCATATCAAACACCCACAAGCCGCAAGCGGTCTGCTAAACGTAAAGGCCACCCAGGTATTGAGTGATCAGAAGATCAACGAGCAAGCCTGCTCACACTCCTCTGAATCCAACCAGTAACACTTACCGTACAGTCCGGTCTGTTCGTCTGATATGTCGCATATCTTGCCTAGGGGTGGTAAACGTCAGACCCCATTAGCTCGATAAGTCGTGTCGATATGAGGTCTATAATAGTTCGAGAAACTACTGGTAACACTTACGAGTAAATCTCAGCAACCCTGGCCAGGATTTCCGGTTATGGCCAATCGAACACAGCACAACATCAACTCCCTATACCGGGAGAGACGAATCCCTTCCTCTCGCTCATTGCCTCCATTTCATGTGGGACTGTACCAAAAAACCACCATTTTGCACGCCCTCTTGGACGTGGTAAGGTGGAAATCAAAGCATAGTGGGAATCACACAAGACTCTATGACGATCTCGGGTCTACAGACTAACCTGTATCAGTGTCACCAGAGAACTGCCATCTGACGTAAGGTATAATACCATCTGGGAGTTCTCGGCGAGTCCGTCCAGTGTACCCAGTCTCCACTGAGCACCCGTATATCATCTCTGATGTCAAACACCAATGGATATGGGATCATCCATCGCCCATCTGTATGGGTCGAGAAGGTATACGCTAGTTTACTCTGGTATATCGATGCCCCGTCTCGATACACCCACGACTAGGGACCTTGAAGGATGTACTTATAGACTACCATGTCCCCACTAGTATGATCCGCATCATAGTCCAGGTAGTCAAGTACACATCCTAAGGGCTTTACCAACATGTAACAGAGAGACAATCAATATACATGTTAAGGTAAAGAGTAACCAGATAGCATACTATCATGTCGAGCAAGAAAGTCCTCCCTATTTATGTCCCAGCATCCACTACAATATACATCCTATGTACAGTAATGGCCTCTAAGGCATACATATAACTAACAATCTCCCACTTGCACTAGGGCCATCTGTAGCAGTGGTTGTAGTATCTCATACTCAACCATCCCATAAAAGTCTCTCTCTGGGAAAAGGCCTTTGTGAGTGGATCCGCCGTGTTGTCCTCTTAGTCTACTCTCCTAACCTCGATCACCCTGGAGATCGACTATCTCCATGATCAGGTGATACTGCCTTAGAATATGTCTAGATCACTGATGGGACGGACGTTCCTTGTCATAAGCCACAATTCCATTGTCACACAATGGGAGGAACTAAGTTCATCTCATGAACAAATATATATCCAGACTGCCTCTTTGGTAGCATCTTAAGTAGCGATGTATTCAGCCTTTATCGTCTAGTATGCCAAGGTATCTAGCTTGGAACTCTTCCAACATACCGTCCCTTTACTGTGGGTATAGACAATGCCTGTGACTGACTTTCAGTCATCCTTATCACCCTGGAACCTTTCCAGTGATTCTCCCCAGGATCAACTGATACCATCTCACTACAACTAGTGAGTATCCTAACATCCAATTAGATCTATCTCATAGATCCAAAACCCAGGATTTGGGAGGTATCACTTTGATCCTATATAGAGAATCATTGTGATAAGCGGAGATTGACTGAGCATAGCATAGGAAACTCCTTTCTTATCAAGAGTATGTCATCCACGTACTCTACGAGGATCACCACCATACTCCATACTACCCTTTTGTTTATACAAGGTTCATCTATCATTTTGATGATGTCAAACTCTTTGACTAACACATCAAAACAGACGTTCCAACTCCGCGATGCCTGCTTTATCACATAAAACATCTTGCTCGTGTTTCCGCTGCTCCCACTGTCTACGAGACCCTCTGGCTGTGTACTTATAGACGCACTCTTCTAAAATATCACTTAGAAAAGCAGTCATAGCACCCAACCGCCAGATATCGTAGTCATGGTATGTAGCCATAGCAAGTAGGATCTGGATGGACTTAAGCATAGATACTTAGAAAAGGTTTCATCATAATCCATACCTGGTCAATGATGCAAACTTTTAACAAGTCTAGCTTTGAAAGTCTCAACCTTTCCATGTACACCAAGTAATCTTCTCAAGATGTACTTGCTCCTGATGGGGATTTAACCCTTCAGATAAAGCAACCAAAGTCCATACTTTGTCGGTGTATAAGGATTCCATCTCAGATCGCTAAGCATCCAGCCATTCTTACAGAGTCCCACTCCTGATGGCCAGCTCGAAACTAGTTGGGTCCTCATCTCATGATGCAATCCTCGCTCCCACTGTCATAGAGAAACCGAAGTATCTCTCAGGTGGGTGAGGAACCCTACTAGATCGGTGGAGAGGCTGAGGTTCGTCGGTGACTATTGAATCCTTTGGTTCTATCAAATCATCAGCTGTAGTTTGTATAGCTGGAACCATTCCAGTTCTATATAACTGACTTTGCCTCGAGCTTGTCCATATTTTGCTTTTAGACATAGGCCGGACAACCCCAAATCTTAACTTACTTAAGAGATAGGCTCTTCCCATTCCATATCACATATGAAGCGGTAGGCAACAGTTTTGATTTGAACCCTATTCAATAGGTATGCAGCTTCTCAAGCGCATAACTCCCAAAAGGAAATAGGTAGTACTCATCATAGAGCACACCTTATCATATAGGGTGTGATTGCTCCGCCCTGATATACCATCGTGCTATGATGTATACGGAGGAGTAATGCTGAGAGAGAATCTCATTCTCCTTTAGAATAGTCCAAGAATTCCGTGCTCAAATATTCTCCTCCTTGATCACATCAAAGGACATAATACTTATACCCGTTTTGGTTCTCTACTTCTAACTTATATTCTGTGAATATCTCAAAAGGTTCGGACTTGTGTTTCAATAGGAACATATGTCTGAATCTAAAGAAATCATCAGAGAATGTAATGAAGTACAAAGAACCGGTCTTGGCATGTGTAGACAGGGGACCTTCATACATCAGCATGTATCAATCCCAAAAGTTCACTAACTCTTTCTCTGTTTCCAACAAACAGAGCTGTGGTCATTGTATCTTTGTGACATGACCAGCAAGTTTCACAAGATGTAAATTCAAACTGATTTAAATATGCATCTAAATGTAACTTCAGCCAGTCGGGTCGCATTGATATGACCTAGTCTACAATGCTTCAAGAAGGATTCGTTCATTTCTGAACTCTTCCTCTTGTGTGTGTTCCGTATACTAAGAACTGTAGTTTGATTTAGAACATCAATGCTTTTAGATAACGTGCCTGAACGGATCAACTTTTGATATAGGAAATGTTCAAAACACTATCCAACAATACAAAATTTTATCATTTCTTTACTAATAAAGAGACTGATATGATTTTGTATATCAGGTTCGGTATCTAATAACATTCGTTTAGAATCAATGTACTGGTCATATAGGGTGACAGTGACCAACAGACTTGGCTGCAACACTTGCACCGTTTTCTGTCTCATGAAACTTATCACCCGTTCTCAGTTCTTTACCTATCTGTAGCCTATGTAACAGATTACATATGCAGGATCCTGATCCGGTATCACATACCCAGGACGTAAAGGATACTGAGAAACAGTTCTATGTAACGAACACACCCGAAGATGATGCATCATATGCACTTTCTTCGTTTGGGCGGCATAGGAATTCAGGTATTCCTCTATTTCCTGCTGTCTTATAACAATTATAAGTTGGAGCGGGACCAACGTTCCCCAGCTCAGTATAATAAGCGGGTTCGGTCAAATATCCGTATTATTATCTTGATTAAGGCGTGATATGGTCACTACCTGGAGAGAGAGAGAAGAAAACACTCTGCGTGCGCTCTTGCCAGAATTGATTGGTTATTATTTTATCTAATCAGGATGGCTCCCACTGTTTTTTTATTAAATATTTCTTCAAACCCTAAAAGGAAAGACTAGCTGGGATTAATTATACGCTACAAGTTCGCCAATCTTTCAGCCAGGCCAGTGTCGGTACTTTGAGGGAGGTCCCCCGTGGTTTCGCACAAACCTAATTAATGTAAACCTCATTTTCCCAGAGGCGTAACCCCATTGACATCTTTCTAGACACCTACTTGATCGGCTAATTGTAATGTGTAAAACTCTCCCAGGAGTAACTCTTACTCGCAGCGGGTATCGGGATCCAACTATCTCATAGAAGGTATGCAATCTCATTGCAAATTTCAACACTTGAAATTCCCGATAATATTTTGCCCCTAGCGTTCTATGACCTTGACGAATTCCAAACAACCCATAGTCCACTAGTCAAGTTCAACCCGTACATCTCTTGATTGAATTAAACCCACCCGCACGACCCTTGACGAATGCCAAACAACGCCGTACGAATACCCTAATCCAATCTGCATCATATGCATAAGCAGATAAATACTAGTTAGCTACCGTACGCTACGCCTTGACGAATGCCAAACTACCGCTGCACGAATACTAAGTAGTACTTATCTGAAATGACGGAGGGCTACGACAGGTTTTTAAGAAAACCCATTGCGTAATGAACTTGATATCGTTGTAGAATTGAATGAATTTTGAAATGGAGTGTTTTTTAGGCTTTTCTAGTTTTGCTAAAGGGGTCACTCCCGGTGAAGGGATCGTCGGCCCTTTCCTCATCGAATAAGGTGCAGGATATATCATATATACCGCTGTGCAAAGCAAAAACTATAGAAGCAATCAAAAGACAAACCGAGGGGTGTAGCATCTGCCAGTTATTGCTAAAGGGGTCACTCCCGGTGAAGGGATCTCGGCCCTTTCCTTATCGAATAAGGTGCAGGATGTTCTACAAGCAACACCGCGATGCAAAGCAAAAACTGTAGCTACCTGTTTTTGAATATTCGATTCCACAACATCTTAGGTTTCTTTTCTTTCATTAATCATATTAATGAAGTCCTATCATTTAAATCACCTAAACATCACAGATAAATACGACGTACACTTCTGCCATCCGCATTCACCTCGATGTCCCCTTGTGCACCGTTAGGTTAGGTAACTAACGGCAGAGCGGTGCAGGGCTAGCGCGGGTGTAAAACATAAGTAACGTCTATACAATATATCGTATATACTATATACAGTATCTATCACAACACATCAAATGATCACATCACAGATATCGCAGCAGAAGAAACATATGAAATATTGGATATACTAGGACGTCCGTGTTTTCAATACGAGCCAGTATAAAACACGGATTCCACGGTCGCGATGAATAGCCAAACCCACACCCCTAGACCCCTACGAGAGCGGCAAGAAACCCTACCAATTCTGGAGTTAGGAGACCCGGACTCGACTCCTCGAGTTGGTCTCCCACTGGACTCCAGAACCCGGTTACTTGTGCCCTCCTCCTTGGGTCTATCCTAGTGCGGAAAAATAAATAATATACAAAGGTGACATCTTCCGCAACCTGGAAGTGCCCCAATAAAAGAATATTACATACAAGTTTTTACATGAATGAAAATGAAAAACACTCATCTCATATAAAAAACCCCCCCGGCTATTCAAACACGACGATCCAATATAACATATCCAGCAACACATAACATCACATGTCATCAACGTAAGTAAACATGCGTATCCCAATTGTCGTTGACATATAGCAACGAAACCGGCGATATCACATATTACACTTACGGTCACAGAAAAGAAAGTGTAAAACTACAACAGTTGGAATCCGCAACCTCCTTAGACATCGCATGCCTAACCATCTGAATTTCTTAGACATCACATGCCTAACAATTATAAACCCCGCATTTTAGTCTCATTATCGAAAACACTTTTCAATATCTAGTCGGGTGATTCAACAAGATTCCCGAAAAACTGATTGAATGCTCGTCGCAAACTTTAGTAGACGGCCGCACCCCCGATACCGTCGACGAAGTGCACCAAAGCGGAACACCGCTACCGCGAGCACCCGAATGGATGCTTCCGGCGACGGGGTTCTCCTACAGTCACTTGGTCGGGGCTAAGGGGTGTAGCTGTCTATTAAATTTATCGGCGAATATTCGCATACACTACGTGATTGCGACGGACTTTTGATCGCATCAAAATTCCGTGGCAACCGATCATTTGAGACTAAAGTGCTATATTTATAACATTCATATTAGTTATCACATAACTACTTGTGAATTCCAAATACTGTATCACATTCCAGATAAACAGAAAATGTTAAACTTTCCGATCGAACAGTCAAACACCTAAGTTTTCCCGAAACTGCTCAACACATGAAATAAGTTTAAAAACATTCACTTCATGCCTCAGTACCAACGGTCCAGCCGTAGAAGGGTCAAGCCAACGCCTCACATGTGGCACGCCGTACTGCCCCAAACCCTAAGGTCCAAAGGGCAGTTCAAGACGGTCACATAATCGAGTTAAGGTTTGTTGTCTTCTAGAGGGACCACCGCGTTACTTGCACTACTTAGAACGTCATTAAACTACGGAAAAATCCAACAATTGGAAATTTCCCGGCAGGGGGAAAAAGTGGGTATTTATATCCGGTCGAACTTTTTAACATGTTCTAAAATATCCGGAAAAACACATAGACGAATTTAAACTTTCCGATCGAAATATCGAGTCCACAATACAACCCAGAAAACTCAACTCTTGAGTACAGATTTAAAATTCCCAGAGAATAGAGGAAACTTCTATGGGCATAACTGTGTAAAAACGGACCCCTAATCAGTACATACGGCCGCGGAACCGTCGCCAAAAGAGGGCTTAGGCCGCGGTTCCACGGCGTTACTGTAGATTTAGGGCTTCGTTTTGTACAGTTATTCTTAGAATTTCCTGCTTTATTTTCTGAGCATTTTTAATTCACAAAAATCCACAGTTTTGAAAATTGTCCAGAGAAGGGTTTTAAACTAAGGTTTCGGATTCGATCGGACTTCTAACATCGTCTACACTTTGCCTAAGGCTCTAGCTAGGCTCTAGCTAGGCTCTGATACCACTGTAGGGTTACTAGGCACACACATGAGGTTCCACAACAGATCAAACATGCTAAAATCAAATTTTCTGAGTGCCAAGGAACCCTAATGCGAGATCGATAACTAGAGGCAAAGGCGAAACATGCAATTAAACAACTTTATTGCTAAGTGAACGGAAATACAACCTTTGTAGATCCGGTCCTCCACTTCCTTGGCTCCGTGATGACGTCCCTCCGCTGCAACCATCGGAATCCTGGACTCTCGCGGTGGTTTCATCAGAGAAAAAATCGGGCTAGGTCGTTGACTTCGATGCCGAAGATGATCTATGTCGAGGCGACTCTAACTCGAGCTCCATCTTCACCAAGTCATGAAACTTGTGAAGAAAACACCCTATACTACATGGCAAGTGGTAGAGGATGAAAAAATAGGAAGTGGGTTCACTTTGGATTTGGATTTCTCACTTGATTTCATCACTTGACATTTTTCTAGAAAGCTTTTCTTTTCTTCACTGGAAGAAGAAGATGATGAAGAAGAAAAAGAATGAATTATTCTCAAAAAGAAAATGAAGTGATATCTATCATATTGCAACCATGGGTTAGATAAACACATGTAGAGAATAAACTAGGGTTAAGTAAATGGTTAGGGTTAAGGAAAGAAACAAAATGGTCAAAGCTTTTCAAAGCTTCAAGAAGCTTCAAGTAAAAACAAAAGAATCACCATTTTATTTCTTGCTACAAAAATAAATGAAAAGAATAAGTAAATAAGTAAGTCAAACCCTAACCATTAACCTAATCATGGTTTAATCATACACACCCAAGTTTGCATGTATCATCAAACATGATACAAACTAGTGCACAAAACTATATCATATATACAATGTGCACATCAAGTGAGAAAATCCATCATAAGTGAACAAATACTAGTTAATGTAAAGTGATATATCAAATATATAATTATACATTAAATCATTAAATCAACACTTGATTTAACGATCCGGTCATATCACATATGACCGACTAATATCCAATGTATCGACTTATCGAATCAATCCTCGATTCGATAACTAGGTTATATCGCATACAACCAATCAATGCATTCATCGCGAGAATTGAATACGGTATCACATACACGCATTATTCTCGGTCCCGCACATATCTCATATGCGCTCCTTTTTCGTTTCGCTTGAGCTAGGAAACCTCTGTATAGGACTCTAAATACTCATCAATACGCCGGCAGTAGGTGATGATCATATCAAACACCCACAAGCCGCAAGCGGTCTGCTAAACATAACGGCCACCCAGGTATTGAGCGATCAGAAGATCAACGAGCAACCCGCTCACACTCCTGTGAATCCAACCAGTAACACGTACCGTATAGTCCGGTCTGTTCGTCTGATATGTCGCATATCTCATCTAGGGGTGGTAAACGTCAGACCCCAGTAGCTCGATAAGTCGTGTCGATATGAGGTCTATAACAGTTCGAGAAACTACTGGTAACACTTACTAGTAAATCGCAGCAACCCTGGCCAGGGATTTCCGGTTATAGCCAATCGAACACAGCACAACATCAACTCCCTATACCGGGAGAGACGAATCCCCTCCTATCGCTCATTGCCTCCATGTGATTCGGGACTGTACCCAAAAACCACCATTTTGCACGCCCTCTTGGACGTGGTAAGGTGGAAATCAAAGCACAGTGGGAATCACACAAGACTCTATGACGATCTCGGATTTATAGACTAACCTGTACCAGTGTCACCAGAGAACTGCCATCTGACGTAAGGTATAATACCATCTGGGAGTTCTTGGTGAGTCCGTCCAGTGTACCCAGTCTCCACTTAGCACCCGTATATCATCTCTGATGTCAAACACCAATGGATATGGGATCATCCATTGCCCATTTGTATGGGTCGAGAAGGTATACGCTAGTCTACTCTGGTATATCGATGCCCCGTCTCGATACACCCACGACTAGGGACCTTGAAGGATATACTTATGGACTACCATGTCCCCACTAGTATGATCCTCATCATAGTCCAGGTAGTCAAGTACACATCCTAAGGGCTTTACCAATATGTAACAGAGAGACAATCAGTATACATGTTAAGGTAAAGAGTAACCAGATAGCATACTATCATGTCGAGCAAGAAAGTCCTCCCTATATATATCCCAGTATCCACTACAATATACATCCTATGTACAGTAATGGCCTCTAGGGCATACATAGAACTAACATGTTGTGATGGAAATCACACTCGTGGGTGCTGGGTAATCCACAAGCACATCCTTATACAGGTCCCTAGTCGTAGAACTATCGATACACGGCATCGATACTCCGGAGTAGACTAGTGTATGCGCTTTTCATCCCAGCATGGGAGACGGTCTGTCCCACAGCCGTCAGTACGTCGTACTTGAGATAGTATGCGGGTGCTCGTTAGTTTACGAGTACACTGGACAGGACTCGTCGGGAACTGTTGGTTGGTACTATACCTATCGTCAATTATCAGTTCCCAGGTGACATGAGTACAGCTTAGTCCGCTGACTTGATACTGTCACTTCGCCTCGAGTGTGTTCCCACTGTACTTTGATTACTACCCTACCACGGCTCAATGGAGTCGTGCAAACAGGTAGTAGTTGGGTGCAGTCCCGAAGCACTTGGAGGCAGTGACGGTTAGACAGGATTCGTCTTTCCCGGTATTAGGGGTTGATATCGCGCCGTGTCTAGGAGAGCCATTACACAAAGTCCCTGGCCAGGGCAAGCGAGATATACTGGTAGGTTATCCAGTGTTCTCTCAGGGTGTTCTGGGCTACACTCCGGCACGACTTGTACCGCTATTAGGGGACTTACGTTTACCGCCCCCTAGGCCAGCCATGCGATATTCTCAGACTAACGGATTGGACTATACGGAGATTGTCACATACAGGCTCAGTAGGAGATCGGATGGGTTCACCTCATCAGTCTTCTTATCGGCATCTACCTGGGGACCGTTACGTACAGCTAGTGCCGCTTGCGGTCTGTGGTTAAACCCACTGCCAGCGTAGTGTCGAGTATTTAGTGTCCCACACAGAGGGTTATTCGCCTTTGGACAAAATAGAGTAGAGGTCGCATGGTTTTGCGACGAGGTTCGTTCACATCCGCGCACTTGTGCACGTTTGGTGTCCGAACAGTTATTATTAGCGGGCTTTGGTTTAAGACAGATCCTAGTATATGTTTTGGGGTTAGTTTTATCTCATTGTATTCGTGTTCTTCGGAATACGGATGCGGGTGTATGCACAGTTGACTGAGGCAGAGGCAGAGGCAGAGGATTCTCATTAGGGTTATGGTACGGGTGTGTATGCACAGTTGACTGAGGCAGAGGCAGAGGATTCTCATTAGGGTTATGGTACGGGTGTGTATGCACAGTTGACTGTTGTCTTTTTCCAAACCCTAATGAGAATAAGAAATATGATTAATAATATTAGTTAACAATTATTGTGCCATGGTTGAGTTGAATTCTTGAGTTTTGTTGACTTTTGTTGACCGGTTGACCAAAGTGGACTTGTTGACCATCATCATTTGTTTTCAAAGATGCTTCTTATTCTTTGCAAAAGCATTTAATTAATGAAATGATAATTGTCATTCATCAACTCACTATCACAAATTGTTAATTATTATTATTGTTATCATTTTCTAAAATATGAGAGGATGGTTGAAAAACTTATTGATTCTCACTTGCATCTTCTCTCTCATCCATTGCTCTCCCTCTTCCTCTAGCTCATGGCAAAAATCTCTCATGAGTTGAGAACCATTTGCCTTGGAGATAAAACACCAAAACTCATCTCTACTCATCCTAAGGTTGAAGGTTTAGCAAACCTAATACTTTAGTTACCTCAAGTTCGAGGAAGGAGCTCAAGGTAGAGACCCTCAGGTGGATCCATCTTCGACAAGAGAAGGCGACGAGAAGAGAACCATCCGACCACCACATGGAGTCCAAGAGAAGGAGTTTAAGTTAAGGTATAACCCCCTAACCGAGTAGGTAAAGCTCTTGTTTGTTGCTTGTGTGTTGTTTAGCAAAGATCCGGGGTTTTCTAGTCCATGTTACCATGACCCGAAAAATCATTTTTCACCGTTTCCGCAAGCCCGAAAGAACCGAGAGATGTAACGTGGACTTACACTGGTATCAGAGCCTGGCTAAACACACACTAGCATGTTAACAAAGTATCTAGAATTTCGATCGGACAAAAAACCGCAAAACACGTCAAAAATATCAACTTTCTGCCGATTTTTAATTCTGCTCGAAAAATAATAAATCATGTACTAAAATTAGGCTCAGGGATTTTAAAGAACACCCAAGAAAAACGATCCAGCGAGTCGACCAACTCACCGCGGATCTGCGGCCGAGTTGACTCGGCCGTGGGTCGTTTCTCCTGCAGTGTTCTTATATTGATGTTTTGGGATTTTTAGGATGGTTTGTTTCTGCCCAGATTTTCTAGAGAACAAATTTGTTTTTGGGGTGGTTACAAATCCGTATTTTGATCGAACTTCTCTAGACTTTGGCAAATGGATTATATCTGTGATGTGATATATGTATTGAACGTCTGCTAATTGCTATACGTCGATTAGTGGGGGTTATACATATCTATGATCTGTAATGTTGATGGTTTGTGTATATGAATTCGTTGGATTGTCGCGGATGAATAGCCGGGGGGGTTGTGAGATGAGAGTTTTTCTTTTTCTTTCAATTCATGTAATTTGTAATTGATGTAATATTATTTGTTTGGCCGCACATCCGGGATGAGGTTGTAGCCGCCATTGTATAATTTCGTTTTACAGTTTTTGCTCTTAGGATAGACCCAAGGTAGGGTGCACAAACTACCGGGTACCTCGAAGTACCGAGTGGCCTACTCACGTTGTTGAGGGAGGTTGCTTCGCTTCGGGTACTTGGCGGGTAGTTTGCCTCAACCGTAGGGGTCTAGGGTGGGGTATTGGCTATTCATCGCGACCGTGTAATCCTCTTTTTGTTGCAGGCTCGAACGAAACGCGGATTCCTAGCATATCCAATGTGTTCATCTGTGATCTGGAATAGCTATCATTGCATCTGAAAAATGTATATATCTATATGTAGATATCTATTTAGGCGTTGCTTATGTTTTGCATCCGCGCTAGTCCAGCCCCCGCTCTGTCGTTAGTTATGTAACCTAACGGGTGATGACGGGACCCCGTGGCGAATGCGGATGGCATAAGCGTACGTGATATTTTCGTTGTTTTCTGCAATGGTAGGATTAATTGATGGGACGTATTAAATTATTGCAAGAAAATAAACCAAAATAAAAGTCGTTGGAACACTTTAAAAACCACTCGGTTCTTTTCAAAAACCAACTTTTAAATGCGGAGCTTGAACCACTCCTTTTAAAAGCTATCTCGTTCCATCGATTATATCAAGTTCACTACGTTCACGGTTTCGCCAAAACCATTCGTAGCCCTCCATCATTTCAGTTAAATATTCGGTAGTATTCAAGCTATGTATTTTGACCTCACGCCAAGGCATAGTGATTGGTAGCTGCCGGATATTTATCTATTGCATAGATAGAATGCGTTAGTTTGAGACAGTCGTACTGCCATTTTGGCCTACGTCAAGGGTAGGTACTGGTGGGTTCAAATTAACCTGGATAATGATGGGTAGAACTTGACATGTGACTTATGACATTTTGACCTCACGCCAAGGTCATAAGAGCATGGGGAAAAAATCCACATCGGGAGTTTCTACAGAAACTGAAACTTGCTAGCGCTGCATACCATTTGGAGTGTGATGATTCTGGTAGGATTCCTTCAGTTTTGTCACACGATGATATTTGGATCCCGATCCTACTGTGAGTATATGCTACTCCTCCGGAACTTTCTCACTTAACGATCAATGCTATAAACCAAGTAGGTGTCTAGAAAGGTGTTAGCGGGGCTACGCCCACAGGGAAAAGAGGTTATTTAATTAAGGAACTTTGCGAAAGCGTTGGAAAACCTCCCTCGAAGTACCAACACTGGAAACGGTTAAGCAAGTATTGTATGGTGAGATTGATCCCGAATAATTCTTCCTTTTTGGTTTGAGGAGGGATTCGAGAGACAGTGGGAGCCATCCTGTTTAGACAAACTAAAAACCACTCTAAACTTGCAAGAGCATCATGCTAAAGTGTTTATTCTCTCTCTCCTAATTGCAGCGACTAAACATCATGACTGGACTTAAGTTACTACTAGATAAAAACATACTGACAGGGCCAAACTATAAAGATTGGCTCAGGAATGTCAAAATGGCAATCACTTATGACAAGTTGGGGTATCTCCTTACCACCAAAGCTCCCCCTATCCCAGGTCCCAAAACCAGCGTCGCGGATAAGGAAATCCGTATGACCTGGGAAATCGACTGCGCGAAGGCCAAGTGCCTCGTGCTTGCCTCTGTGGACAATGAACATCAGAGGAGGCACGAGAATATGGACCTTGAATCCATATTTCTCCATACAAAAGAACTGTATGGAGAGCAATCCCGTATCGCCAGATACGAAGTCTCGAAAAAGCTGTTTTCGGCGAGATTGGCCGTCGGATCATCGGTAGCGGAACACGTGCTTAAGATGATTGGCTTCATTGAGGAGCTCGCGGACCTTAGGACCACGTTAGAGAACGAGCTCTACACGGACTTGATTCTCCAGTCCCTTCCTTCCACTTACGCCCAGTTTATCCTGAACTTCTACTTGCAAGAAAAAGAAGTTGAACTTTTAGAACTCCTCAACATGCTGAAGAGTGCAGAGGGCACCCTACAGAAAGGTAGGGAAACATCCACTTTGTTTGTAGGAGGATCTTCCTCTTCTAGGTCCAAGGCGAAAGCCAAGGGAAAGAAGAAGAAAACCCCCCACCAAACCAAGGGGCGGTGTTAGTAAAGTGGATACGAAGGGAAATGCAAAGGCAACAAAGGTAGCGGAAAAGCTTGTGGGGAAGGAAGAGTGCTTTTACTGTCACAAGAGTGGACACTGGAAAAAGGATTCCAAGGCTTGGAAGGCCAGAAACCAGGACCCGAAGCAAGTTGCGGCTTCGGCTTCAGGTGTGTATGTTATTGAAAACTGTCTATCAATAAACTCTACTTCCTGGGTATTGGATACCGGATCAGGGTTCCTAGGCACTCTAGAGAGATCTCACAAGGCATCGAACATGCCATTTTCAAAAAATCTAGGTGCCGAGAGACCCAACTACGGATCGTTTGCTAGAAAACTAGGCGAAAAATAATCTAGTTAACACTTAACTACAAGATACGGAAATACAACCTTTGTAGATCCGGTCCTCCACCTCCACGGCTCTGAGATGAGGTCCTCTCCGCTGTCCAAATCGAATCCGGGCTCTAGCGTCGACTTCATCGGAGAATAGGCGAGCTAGGTCGTCGATGTCCATGCCGAAGATGATCTACGTCGAGGCATCGCTAGATCAAGCTCACAACTTCACCAAGTCATGAAACTTGTAAAGTAAACACACTCTACTACTTGGCAAGAGGTAGAGGATGAAGAAATAGGAAGTGGGTTAACTTTAGAATTGTATTTCACACTCAAAAACATCAATCACCATTGATGAGGTAATCTTTTCTTCACTTGAAGCAAGGAAGAAGAAGAATAATAATATGATAAGTTTATTATAATGGAAAAGAAAATGAATATTTATCATATTAGAACCTTGGTCAAGTGTAGAGAATTAACTAAGGTTAGAATAATGGTTAGGGTTAAAGATGAAGACAAGAATGGTTACAAAGTCAAAGCTTCATGAAGCTTCAACTAAACTCCAAAATTAGCAACCATTCTTTTCTTATCTATTCTAAATAAATAAATAAATAAATAAGTAATAAAAAGAAAACCCTAATCATTAGTTTAACCATGGCTTAATTCATTACACTTAACTATAGTTAAACATGTATCATCAAGTGTACAAAAGTATATCACATATACAATGTGCACAATCCGAGTGAGAAAATCCATTCAAAGTGAACCGATACTAGTTAATGCAAAGTAATATATCAAATATATAATTATGCATTAAATCACTAAATCAACACTTGATTCAATGATCCGGTCATGTCGCACATAACCGACTGGTATCATCAGTAACAACTTATCGAATCAACACTTGATCCGATAACCCGGCTATATCGCATATAACCGATCAATGTCACATCGCGAGAATGAAATACGGTATCACATACACGCATCATTCTCGGTCCTGCACATATCTCATATGCGCTCCTATTTCGTTTCGCTTGAGCCAGGAAACCTCTGTGTAGGACTCTAAAGACTCGTCAATACGCCGGCAGCGGATGATGATCATATCAAACATCCACAAGCCGCAAGCGGTCTGCTAAACGTAACGGCCACCCGGGTATTGAGCGATCTGAAGATCGACGAGCAAGCCCCCTCACACTCCAGTGAATCCGACCAGTAACACTACCGTACAGTCCGGTCTGATCGTCTGATATGTCGCATATCTCGCCTAGGGGTGGTAAACGTCAGACCCCAATAGCTCGATAAGTCGTGTCGATATGAGGTCTATAACTATTCGAGAAACTACTGGTAACACTTACCAGTAAATCTCAGCAACCCTGGCCAGGGATTTCCTGTTATAGCCAATCGAACACAGCGCAACATCAACCCCCTATACCGGGAGAGACGAATCCCCTCCTATCGCTCATTGCCTCCATGTGACTCGGGACTGTACCCAAAAACCACCGTTTTGCACGCCCTCTTGGACGTGGTAAGATGGAAATCAAAGCACAGTGGGAACCACACAAGACTCTATGACGATCTCGGGTCAACAAACTACTCTGTACCAGTGTCACCAGAGAACTGCCATCTGACGTGAGGTATAATACCATCTGGGAGTTCTCGGCGAGTCCGTCCAGTGTACCCAGTCTCCACTGAGCACCCGTATAACATCTCTGATGTCAAACACCAATGGATATGGGATCATCCATCGCCCATCTGTATGGGTCGAGAAGGTACACGCTAGTCTACTCTGGTATATCGATGCCCCGTCTCGATACACCCTCGACTAGGGACTTTGAAGGATGTACTTATGGACTACCATGTCCCCACTAGTATGATCCGCATCATAGTCCAGGTAGTCAAGCACACATCCTAAGGGCTTTACCAACATGTAACAGAGAGACAATCAGTATACACGTTAAGGTAAAGTTCAACCAGATAGCATACTATCATGTCGAGCAAGAAAGTCCTCCCTATATATGTCCCAGCATCCACTACAATATACATCATATGTACAGTAATGGCCTCTAGGGCATACATATAACTAACAATCTCCCACTTGCACTAGGGCCATCTGTAGCAGTGGTTGTAGTATCTCATACTCAACCATCCCATAAAAGTCTCTCTCTGGGAACAGGCCTTTGTGAGTGGATCCGCTGTGTTTGTCCTCTGAGTCTACTCTCCAAACCTCGATCTCCCTGGAGATCAAGTGATACTGCCATAGAATATGTCTGGATCACTGATGGGACCGGCGTTCCTTGGCATAAGCCACAACTCCATTGTCACACAATGGGAGGAACAAAGTTCATCTCATGAACAAATATACACCCAAACAGCCTCTTTGGTAGCATCTTAAGTAGCGATGTATTCTGCCTTTATCGTCTAGTATGTCACGGTATCTAGCTTGGAACTCTTCCAACATACCGTCCCTTTACTTAGGGTAAAGACAATGCCTGTGACTGACATTCAGTCGTTTTTATCACCCTGGAACCCTTCCAGTGATTCTCCCCAGGATCGGTTGATACCGTCTCACTTCAACTAGTGAGAATCCTAACATCCAATTAGATCTATCTCATAGATCCAAAAAACCCAGGATTTAGGAGGTATCATTTTGATCCTATGTGGAGAATCATTGTGATAAGCGGAGATTGATCGAGCGTAGCATAGGAAACTCCTTCCCTATCAAGAGTATGTCATCCACGTACTCTACGAGGATCGTCACCATACTCCCTACTACCATTTTGTTTATACAAGGTTCATCTACCATTTTGATGATATCAAACAGTTTGACTAATTCATCAAAACAGATGTTCCAACTCCGCGATGCCTGCTTTATCAAATAAAGCATCTTGCACACGTTTCCGCTGCTCCCACTGTCTACGAAGCCCTCTGGCTGTGTACTTATAGACGCTCTCTTCTAAATCATCATTTAGAAAAGCAGTCATGACACCCAACCACCAGATATCGTAGTTATGGTATGTAGCCGTGGCAAGTAAGATCTGGATGGACTTAAGCATAGCTACTGGAAAAGGTTTCATCATTATCCACGCCTGGTCGATGACGAAAACCTTTAACAATTCTAGCTTTGAAAGTCTCAACTTTTCCATCTACACCAAGTAATCTTCTCAAGATATACTTGCTCCTGATGGGGATTTAACCCTTCAGATATAGCAACCAAAGTCCATAATTTGTTGGTGTATAAGGATTCCATCTCAGATCGATAAACATCCAGCCATTCTTACAGAGTCTCACTCCTGATGGCCAGCACGAAACTAGTTGGGTCATCATCTCATGATGTAATCCTCGCTCCCACTGTCATAGAGAAACCGAAGTATCTCTCAGGTGGGTGAGAAACCCTACTAGATCGGCGGAGAGGCTGAGGTTCGTTGGAATCTACTGAATCCTTTGGTTCTATCAAATCATGTGCTGTAGTTTGTATAGCTGGAACATTTCCAGTTCTACATTACAGACCTTGCCTCGAGCTTGTCCGGATTTTTCTTTTAGACATAGGCCGGTCAACCCCAAATCTTAACCAACTTAAGATATGGGCTCTTCCCTTTCCATATCACATATGAAATGGTAGGCAACTGATTTGATTCGAACCTATTCAATAGGTATGCAGCTTCTCAAGCGCATAACTCCCAAAAAGGAAACGGGTAACTCAGTATTATTCATCATAGAGCACACCATATCAAATAGGGTGCGATTGCTCCGCCCCGATATACCATCGTGCTATGGTGTATTCGGAGGAGTAATGCCGCGAGAGAATCTCATTCTCCTTTAGAATAGTCCAGGAATTCTATGCACAAGTATTCTCCTCCTTGATCTCATCATAGGACATAATACTTATACCCGTATTGGTTCTCTTCTTCTAACTTATATTCTGTGAATATCTCAAAAGGTTCGGACTTGTGTTTCAACAGGAATATATGTCTGAATCTCGAGAGATTATCAGAGAATGTAACGAAGTACAAAGAACCAGTCTTGGCATGTGTAGACAGGGGACCTTACATACATCAACATGTATCAATCCCAAGAGTTCACTAACTCTTTCTCTGTTTCCAGTAAACGGAGCTATGGTCATCATATCTTTGTGACATGACTGGCGAGTTTCACAAGATGTAAATTCAAACTAATTTAAATATGCATCTTTATGTAACTCTAGCTAGTCGGGTCACATTGATCTGACCTAGTCTACAATACCTCAAGAAGGATTCGTTCATTTCTGAACTCTTCCTCTTATGTGTGTTCTGTATACTAAGAACTGTAGTTTGATTTAGAACATCAATGCTTTTAGATAACGTGCCTGAACCGATCAACTTTTGATATAGGAAATGTTCAAAACATTATCCATCAATACAAAATTATATTCTTTCTTTACTAATAAAGAGACTGATATGATTTTGTATATCAGGTTCGGTATCTAATAACATTCGTTCAGAATCAATGTATTGGTAATACAGGGTGACAGTGACCAACAGACTTGGCTGCAACACTTGCCCCGTTTTCTGCCTCATGAAACTTATCACCCGTTCTCAGTTCTCTACCTTTCTGTAGCCCTATGTAACAGATTACATATGTGGGATCCTGATCTGGTATCACATGCCCAGGACGTAAAGGATACTGAGAAACAGTTCTGTATAATGAACACACCCGAAGATGATGCATCAGCATGCACTTTCTTCGTTTGGGCGGCACGGGAATTCTGGTATTCCCCAATTTCCTGCTCTGTCTTATAACAATTATAAGTTGGAGCGGGACCAACGTTCCTCAGCTCAGTATAACAAGCGGGTTCGGTCAATAATCCGTATTTTTATCTTGATTAAGGCGTGATATGGTCGCTACCAGGAGAGAGAGAGAAGAAAACACTCAGCGTGCGCTCTTGCAAGAATAGATTGGTTATTATTTTATCTAATCAGGATGGCTCCCACTGCTTTTTATCAAATCTTCCTTCAAACCCTAAAAGGAAAGACTAGCCGGGATTAATTACACACCACAAGTTCGCCAATCTTTCAGCCAGGCCAGTGTCGGTACTTTAAGGGAGGTCCCCCGTGCTTTCGCACGAACCTAATTAATGTAAACCTCGTTTTCCCAGAGGCGTAACCTCGTTAACACCTTTCTAGACACCTACTTGATCGGCTAATTGTAATGCGTAAAACTCTCCCAGGAGTAACTCTTACTCGCAGCGGGTATCGGGATCTAACTATCTCATAGAAGGTATGCAATCTCATTGCAAATTTCAACGCTTGAAATTCCCGATAATATTTTGCCCCTAGCGTCCTATGACCTTGACAGAGGTCAACAAACCATAGGCTGCTAGTCAAGTTCAACCCGTCATTTCCTGATTGAAGTAAACCCACCGGCACGACCCTTGACAGAGGTCAACAAGGTCGGACGACTACCCTAAATCAATCACATCATATGCTTATGCAGATAAGCACTAATCAGCTACCGCACACTGCGCCTTGACAGAGGTCAACAAACGCAGCACGAATACTAACCAGTACATATTTGAAATGACGGAGGGCTACGACAGGTTTTTCTGAAAACCTATTGCGTAATGAACTTGATATCGTTGTAGGATCGAATGAATTTTGAAATGGAGTGTTTTTGAGGCTTTTCTAGTTTTGCTAAAGGAGTCACTCCCGGTGAAGGGATCGTCGGTCCTTTCCTCGTCGAATGAGGTGCGGGATATATCATATATATCACTGTGCAAAGCAACAACTCTTAAAAGCAATCAAAAGACAAACCGAGTGTGTAGCATCTGCCAGTTATTGCTAAAGGAGTCATTCCCGGTGAAGGGATCTCGGTCCTTTCCTCATCGAATAAGGTGCAGGATATATCACATATACCGCTATGCAAAGCAAGAACTGTAGCTACCTGTTCTATTTTGAAATTCGATTCTACAACATCTTAGGTTTCTTTTATTTCATTAATCACATTAATGAAGTCCCATCATTTAAGTACCTAAACATCACAGATAAATACGACGTACACTTATGCCATCCGCATTCGCCTCGATGTCCCCTCGTGCACCGTTAGGTTAGGTAACTAACGGCAGAGCAGGGCAGGGCTAGCGCGGGTGTAAAACATAAGTAACATCTATATAATATATCATATATACTATATACTGTATCTATCACAGAACATCACATGATCACATCACAGAGATCGCAGCAGAAGAAACATATGAAATATTGGATATATTAGGACGTCCGTGTTTTCAATACGAGCCAGTACAAAACACGGATTCCACGGTCGTGATGAATAGCCAAACCCACACCCCTAGACCCCTACGAGAGCGGCAAGCAACCCTACCAATTCTGGAGTTAGGAGACCCGGACTCGACTCCTCGAGTTGGTCTCCCACTGGACTCCAGAACCCGGTTACTTGTGCCCTCCTCCTTGGGTCTATCCTAGTGCGGAAAAGTAAATAATATACAAACGGTGACTACTTCCGCAACCTGGAAGTGCCCCAATAAAAGAATATTACATACAAGTTTTTACATGAATGAAAATGAAAAACACTCATCTCACATAAAAACCCCCGGCTATTCAATCACGACGATCCAATATAACATATCCAGCAACACATAACATCACATGTCATCAACGTAAGTAAATATGCGCATCCCAATTGTCGTTGACATATAGCAACGAAACCGGCGATATCACATATTACACTTACGGTCACAGAAAAGAAAGTGTAAAACTACAACAGTTGGAATCCGCAACCACCTCAGACATCGCATGCCTGACCAAATGAATTACTTAGACATCGCATGCCTAACAATTATAAACCCCGCATTTTAGTCTCATTATCGAAAACACTTTTCAATACCAAGTCGGGCAATTCAACAAGATTCCCGACATCCTGATCGAATGCTCGTCGCAAACTTCAGTAGACGGCTGCACCCCCGATACCGTCGACGAAGTGCACCAAGGCGGAACACCGCTACCGCGAGCACCCGAACGGATGCTTTCGGCGACGGGGTTCTCCTACAGTCACTTGGTCGGGGCTATGGAGTGAGGCTGTCTATTAAGTTTATCGGCGAGTATCCGCGTACGCTACGTGATTGCGACGGACTTTTGATCACATCAAAATTCCGTGGCAACCGATCAAGTGAGACTAAACTGCTATGTTTATAATATTCATTGAGTTATCTCATAACTTCTTGTGAATTCCAATTATTGTATCCCATTCCAGATAATTAGAAAATGTTAAACTTTCCGATTGAACATTCGAACACCCAAGTTTTCCCGATACAGATCAACACATGAAATAAGTCTAACAACATTCAGTTCGTGCCTCAGTACCGACGGTCCAGCCGTAGAAGGGTCAAGCCAACGCCTCACATGTGGCACGCCGTACTGCCCCAAACCCGAAGGTTCAAAAGGCAGTTCAAGACGGTCACATAATCGAGTTAAGGTTTGTTGTCTTCTAGAGGGTCCATCGCGTTACTTGCACTACTTAGAACGTCGTTAAACTACGGAAAAATCCAACACTTGGAAATTTCCCGACAGGGGAAAAATTGGGTATTTATATCCGGTCGAACTTTTTAACAGTTTCAAAAAAATTATCCGGAACGACACATAGACAAAGTTTGACAATCCGATCGAATGTATGAACTCCCAATACAACCCAAAATACTCAACTCTATATTTCAGATTAAAAATTCCCAGGAAAACCAGCACTGAAAAATAGGAGTTACTGTGCAAAATTCAATGGCAGATAAGACAAAAGGGCCGCGGAAGGGCCGCATTAGCACGCAAATGCCGCGGTTCCGCCGCACTTTAGAAAGATCATTAGGTAATTTTTGCATCGTAATTCTTAGATTTACCTGCTGATTTTTCTGCATATTTTTAATTTGCAAAAAACCACATTTTACAAAAATGTCCAGAGAGCATTTTAAAGTCGGGGTTTCGGGTCGATCGGACTTCTAACTCCGTCTACGCATCGCCTAAGGCTCTAGCTAGTCTCTGATACCACTGTAGGGTTCCTAGGCACTCTAGAGAGGTCTCACAAGGCATCGAACATGCCATTTTCAAAAAATCTAGGTGCCGAGAGACCCGACTACGGATCGTTTGCTAGAAAACTAGGCGAAAAATAATCTAGTTAACACTTAACTACAAGATACGGAAATACAACCTTTGTAGATCCGGTCCTCCACCTCCACGGCTCCGAGATGAGGTCCTCTCCGCTGTCCAAATCGAATCCGGGCTCTAGCGTCGACTTCATCGGAGAATAGGCGAGCTAGGTCGTCGATGTCCATGCCGAAGATGATCTACATCGAGGCATCGCTAGATCAAGCTCACAACTTCACCAAGTCATGAAACTTGTAAAGTAAACACACTCTACTACTTGGCAAGAGGTAGAGGATGAAGAAATAGGAAGTGGGTTAACTTTAGAATTGGATTTCACACTCAAAAACATCAATCCCCATTGATGAGGTAATCTTTTCTTCACTTGAAGCAAGGAAGAAGAAGAAGAATAATATGATAAGTTTATTATAATTGGAAAAGAAAATGAATACTTATCATATTAGAACCATGGTCAAGTGTAGAGAATTAACTAAGGTTAGAATAATGGTTAGGGTTAAAGATGAAGACAAGAATGGTTACAAAGTCAAAGCTTCATGAAGCTTCAACTAAACTCCAAAATTAGCAACCATTCTTTTCTTATCTATTCTAAATAAATAAATAAATAAATAAGTAATAAAAAGAAAACCCTAATCATTAGTTTAACCATGGCTTAATTCATTACACTTAACTATAGTTAAACATGTATCATCAAGTGTACAAAAGTATATCACATATACAATGTGCACAATCCGAGTGAGAAAATCCATTCAAAGTGAACCGATACTAGTTAATGCAAAGTAATATATCAAATATATAATTATGCATTAAATCACTAAATCAACACTTGATTCAATGATCCGGTCATGTCGCACATAACCGACTGGTATCATCAGTAACAACTTATCGAATCAACACTTGATCCGATAACCCGGCTATATCGCATATAACCGATCAATGTCACATCGCGAGAATGAAATACGGTATCACATACACGCATCATTCTCGGTCCCGCACATATCTCATATGCGCTCCTATTTCGTTTCGCTTGAGCCAGGAAACCTCTGTGTAGGACTCTAAAGACTCGTCAATACGCCGGCAGCGGATGATGATCATATCAAACATCCACAAGCCGCAAGCGGTCTGCTAAACGTAACGGCCACCCGGGTATTGAGCGATCTGAATATCGACGAGCAAGCCCGCTCACACTCCAGTGAATCCGACCAGTAACACTACCGTACAGTCCGGTCTGATCGTCTGATATGTCGCATATCTCGCCTAGGGGTGGTAAACGTCAGACCCCAATAGCTCGATAAGTCGTGTCGATATGAGGTCTATAACTATTCGAGAAACTACTGGTAACACTTACCAGTAAATCTCAGCAACCCTGGACAGGGATTTCCTGTTATAGCCAATCGAACACAGCGCAACATCAACCCCCTATACCGGGAGAGACGAATCCCCTCCTATCGCTCATTGCCTCCATGTGACTCGGGACTGTACCCAAAAACCACCGTTTTGCATGCCCTCTTGGACGTGGTAAGATGGAAATCAAAGCACAGTGGGAACCACACAAGACTCTATGACGATCTCGGGTCAACAGACTACTCTGTACCAGTGTCACCAGAGAACTGCCATCTGACGTGAGGTATAATACCATCTGGGAGTTCTCGGCGAGTCCGTCCAGTGTACCCAGTCTCCACTGAGCACCCGTATAACATCTCTGATGTCAAACACCAATGGATATGGGATCATCCATCGTCCATCTGTATGGGTCGAGAAGGTACACGCTAGTCTACTCTGGTATATCGATGCCCCGTCTCGATACACCCTCGACTAGGGACTTTGAAGGATGTACTTATGGACTACCATGTCCCCACTAGTATGATCCGCATCATAGTCCAGGTAGTCAAGCACACATCCTAAGGGCTTTACCAACATGTAACAGAGAGACAATCAGTATACACGTTAAGGTAAAGTTCAACCAGATAGCATACTATCATGTCGAGCAAGAAAGTCCTCCCTATATATGTCCCAGCATCCACTACAATATACATCATATGTACAGTAATGGCCTCTAGGGCATACATATAACTAACATTGACATTCATGTCTCAAAGTAAAGATGACAAAGACTCCGTTCACTGGACACGGAGTAAGAGCGAGCGAGCTCTTAGGACTCGTACACAGCGACGTGTGCGGTCCAATGTCTACGCATGCGCGAAGCGGTTATTCTTTCTTCATTACTTTTACGGATGACTTTTTAAGGTATGGATATGTCTTCTTAATGAAACATAAATCCGAAGCCTTTGGAAAATTCCAGGAATATAAGAATGAAGTAGGAAAACAAACAGGCAAAAGTATCAAGACACTGAGATCTGATCGAGGTGGTGAATACTTAAGTCCCGAGTTCCTGGATTAGTTAAAAGAGAATGGAATTCTCTCTCAGCTTACTCCTCCGTACACTCCGCAACATAACGGTGTATCGGAGAGACGGAACCGAACCCTATTGGATATGGTACGGTCCATGATGAGTAACGCTGAGTTGCCGCGATCATTCTGGGGATATGCGCTAGAATCAGCTGCATACCTTTTGAACCGAGTTCCAACTAAGACTGTGCCTACCACACCATATGAGATATGGAGTGGGAAGAAACCCTATTTTCAATATCTGAAGATCTGGGGATGTCCAACTTTTGTCAAAAAGCAGCATGCAGACAAACTCGAGGCACGCTCAGTACTGTGCAAGTTTGTGGGATACCCAAAGAACTCCAGGGGGTATCTCTTCTATTACGCAGAGGAACAAAAGGTCTTTGTTTCTCGTAATGCCCACTTTATGGAACACCAGTTCTTAGAAAAGGAAATAAGTAGGAGCGCAATAGAACCGGAAGAAATTCCAGAACCACAGACTATTACTGAAAGCTTAGTAGAACCAGAGGGTTCAAAAGAACTGGACATTCCTACGCCGCTCCGCAGGAGTAGTAGGCAGTCTCATCCGCCCGAGCGATACTACGGGTTTCTCATAGACGGGAATAGAGAGGATTGCATCATTGATAGTGATGAGCCGACTAGCTTCCAGCAGGCCATTCAGAGCGTTGACTCCGTAAAATGGCTGGATGCAATGCGGACCGAAATGGAGTCCATGTACACCAACAAAGTATGGACGTTGGACATTGCTCCAGATGGGGTAAAACCCGTAGGATGCAAGTGGATCTTCAAAAGGAAGATTGGTGTAGATGGACAGGTTGAGACCTATAAGGCTAGACTTGTTGCAAAGGGTATTCGTCAAAGACCTGGTTTGGACTATGACGAAACCTTTTCTCCAGTAGCTATGCTGAAATCCATTCGGATCCTTCTTGCCATTGCTGCCTTCCACGATTATGAGATTTGGCAGATGGACGTAAAGACCGCTTTTCTAAATGGAAATTTAGAGGAGTGTGTCTATATGGACCAGCCAGAGGGTTTCATTCAGAGTGGGAGCAGCGGAAAGGTGTGCAAGTTGCTTAAGTACATCTATGGACTAAAGCAGGCATCGCAGAGTTGGAACATATGTTTTGATGAGACAGTCAAAGATTTTGGCTTTATCAAAAATCCAGATGAACCATGCATCTACAGCAGATTTGTAGCAAGAACTGTCGTATTCCTCGTTTTATACGTAGATGACATTCTTTTGATAGGTAATGACATTCCTATGCTACAATCTGTCAAAGGGTTCTTGTCACACAGGTTCTCCATGAAAGACCTGGGTGATGCCTCTTACATTCTGGGGATCCGGATCTATCGTGACAGATCCAAGAGGATATTAGGACTTTCACAGTCCAGGTACATCGACACCATACTGAAAAGATTCAGTATGGAAGATTCCAAGCGCGGTAATCTACCGGCTTGTCACGGGATCACTCTCTCCAAAGAGATGTCTCCCAAGACTGATTTGGAAAGGGATCGGATGTCTATTATACCCTACGCTTCTGCGGTAGGCTCTATAATGTATGCGATGTTGTCTACCAGACCAGATGTAGCTTATGCACTAAGTGTGGTAAGCCGATATCAGTAAAACCCTGGGGAGAAGCACTAGATAGCGGTAAAGTACATTCTCAAGTACCTGAGAAGGACTAAGGAGATGTTCTTGGTGTATGGCGGAAAAGACCTCCAGATCGAGGCCTTTGCTGACTCCGGCTTCCAGAGTGACAAGGATGATTCCAAGTCCATGTCGGGTTATGTCTTTACCCTCAATGGAGGGGCGGTGTGTTGGAAGAGTTCCAAACAGGAAACTATTGCTGACTCGACGATGGAAGCGGAATATATCGCTGCTGCAGATGCCGCAAAAGAATCAGTCTGGATAAGGAAGTTCTTGACAGAACTTCAGGTGGTTCCGTCCATTGTTGATCCAATACCTCTGTATTGCGACAACAACGGGGCTATAACTTTAGCGAAGGAACCCAGGTCCTATCAGAAGTCCATACACATCTTGAGGCGGTATCACCTGATCAGGGAGATCGTGGGTCGCCAGAAGATCGAGGTTCGGAGAGTTGCTACGGAAGATAACACTGCTGATCCATTCACGAAGGCCTTACCCCAGACTCAGTTCGAGCGGCTGACCGAGATGATAGGTCTTCGATACGCTAGTACATAGCCTTAGTGCAAGTAGGAGATTGTTAGTGTATATGCCCTAGAGGCCATTACTGTATCATACTAGTTTGTATATTACTTAATGGATGCTTGGGATATTCACAGTTGTATAGACAATCTTGCTCAAAATAGTAGTATGCTACTTGGTTTGTTTCTGCTTTAATGTGTACATGTGTTTCTTTTAGTATATCACCTATACACATTAGTGGTGCCCTTAGGATCTTTGCTTGATTACCAGCGTTGTGATGGCAGTCACACTCATGGGGGCTGGGTAATCCACAAGCACATCCTTATACAGGTCCCTAGTCATAGGACTATCGAGACAGGGCATCGATACTACGGAGTAGACTAGCGTATGCGCTTCTCATCCCAGCATGGGAGACGGTCTGTCCGACAGCCGTCAGTACGTCGTACTTGAGATAGTATGCGGGTGCTTGTTAGGTTACGAGTACACTGGACAAGACTCGTCGGGAACTGTTGGTTGGTATTATACCTATCGTCAGTTATCAGTTCCTAGGTGACATGAGTACAGTTTAGTCCGCTGACTTGACACTGTCACTTCTCCTCGAGTGTGTTCCCACTGTACTTTGATTACTACCCTACCACGGCTCAAAGGAGTCATGCAAACAGGTAGTAGTTGGGTGCAGTCCCGAAGCACTTGGAGGCAGTGACGGTTAGACAGGATTCGTCTCTCCCAGTATTGGGGGTTGATATCGCACTGTGTCTAGGAGAGCCATTACACAAAATCTCTGGCCAAGGCAAGCGAGATATACTGGTAGGTTATCCAGTGTTATCTCACGGTGTTCTGGGCTACACGCCGGCACGACTTGTACCGCTATTAGGGGACTGTCGTTTACCGCCCACTAGGCCCGCCATGCGATATCTCAGACGAACGGACCGGACTATATGGAGATTGTCACATATAGGCTCAGTAAGAGTTCGGATGGGTTCACCTCATCAGCCTTCTTATCGGTATCTACCTGGGGACCGTTACGTACAGCTAGTGCCGCTTGCGGTTTGTGGTTAAACCCACTGCCAGCGTAGTGTCGAGTCTTTAGAGTCCTACACAGAGGGTTATTCGCCTTTGGGCAAAACAGAGTAGAGGTCGCATGGTTTTGCGACGGGGTTCGTTCACATCCGCGCACTTGTGCACGTTTGGTGTCCGAACAGTTATTACTAGCGGGCTTTGGTTTAAGCCAGATCCTAGTATATGTTTTGGGGTTAGTTTTATCTCATTGTATTCGTGTTCCTCGGAGCACGGATGCGGGTGTGTATGCACAGTTGACTGAGGCAGAGGCAGAGGATTCTCATTAGGGTTATGGTACGGGTGTGTATGCACAGTTGACTGTTGTCTTTTTCCAAACCCTAATGAGAATAGGAAATATGATTAATAATATTAGTTAACAATTATTGCGCCATGGATGAGTTGAATTCTTGACTTTTGTTGACTTGTTGACTTTTGTTGACCGGTTGACCAAAGTGGACTTATTGACCATCATCATTTGTTTTCAAAGATGCTTCTTATTCTTTGCAAAAGCATTTAATGAATGAAATGATAATGGTCACTCATCAACTCACCATCACAAATTGTTAATTATTATTATTGTTATCATTTTCTAAAATATGAGAGGATGGTTGAAAAACTTATTGATTCTCACTTGCATCTTCTCTCTCATCCATTGCTCTCCCTCTTCCTCTAGCTCAAGGCAAAAATCTCTCATGAGTTGAGAACCATTTACCTTGGAGATAAAACACCAAAACTCATCTCTACTCATCTTAAGGTTGAAGGTTTAGCAAACCTAATACTTTAGTTACCTCAAGTTTGAGGAAGGAGCTCAAGGTAGAGACCCTCAGGTGGATCCATCTTCGGCAAGAGAAGGCGACGAGAAGAGAACCATCTGACCACCACAAGGAGTTCAAGAGAAGGAGTTCAAGTTAAGGTATAACCCCCTAACCGAGTAGGTAAAGCTCTTGTTAGTTGCTTGTGTGTTGTTTAGCAAAGATCCGGGTTTTCTAGTCCATGTTACCATGACCCGAAAAATCGTTTTTCACCGTTTCCGCAAGCTCGAAAGAACCGGGAGAGGTAACGTGGACTTACACCGACAACTTTGACCCTCTTAGTGTAGCCTGACAGTGAGGACACTGTCAAGTTTAAGTTTGGGGGTGTGCTCGGTAAGCTTTCCTCCTTCGCATTCATGTGTATATTTTTGTATTTGCATAATTATTTTAAAACCCATAAAAATCAAAAATTAAAAAATAAAAAGTGAAAATTTCAATTTTGACCATATTTGACTTAAGTTTGACAAGACGGTTAACTAGCTAGGAAAAGCTAGATCCTGAACTTAGTAAATTAAAAATCCTAAAAATAACCTTTCTTAAAGTTTAACGGTAGAAAATATATGTCCTTATAGTTTATTTATAAATAGGCAAATTTTGAGTTCAGTTCTTGGGCTAAGTCAAAATAAGGGAAGAGTATTCAAATTTTTATTGAAGTGTAAGTCTGAAAAATAATTCCGAACCTTTAGTCTAAATTCTGAAAATATATACCCTACAACTCGTATATACACGCACCTTGAAACTTGGGATAATAGAGGATACCTTGAAATGCTATTGTCTAAAATCCTTAGTATGAGAAAAAAATTAAATAAAAGTATAAGTGTGAATAAAGAGATATAAAAAAAATGAACACTGGTTTTGTAAATACTTAAGGCTGCGTAAAATAAAAAAATATATAGCGAGGGTGCTTTATCACCTAGTGCCTCAGACCAACTGATTTGGGAGTCACTGCTAAAGCCTTAGGTATTACAAGACGAGGAATTACGCCTAAATGCGCAAGCACATTTTGTAATCGGTCGTTTAGTACCTCAAGAAGTATTAACGGTCGCATGAAGGATGTGTGAGCAATTTCATCTAAAATTCACCAACTAAAAGTATTTTGGACGATGGACAAGAGTATGATAGCTTGAATTGAATTTCCAAGTGTAGGGGTGATACATACACACACGTAGGGGTATATGATTGGGGTTTGGATGAGAGATAGGAATGAAAGATATGGCTTATACCTTCAGTAGAGATGATAAAAATTCCTAAGTTGAGATGGAACTTTAGAAGGAAAATTCAAAAGATGCTGAAAGCTGAATAAATTTGCAGAACATATACGATCTTAAGTTAAATGATAAGTGAGTGTGAAAAATATGGGTTGATGATTTCTAAGTTAAAGATAATAGAATTTCTTGCTAGAACACCCAATTGAAGAATGAAAGTCAACAGGCCAAATTGATCGGATTTTGTGGGTAGTATCTGCTGAAAACTCTCAGGAGACAACACTCCTCCTACTAGGGACACCTATAGTTTTAACGGCTTGTTGCATGAGCTCAGTGCAATCGCGATTCCCTACGAAAGTGAGGTTAGGATTTTTTCGAGAATAAAAATAGCTTTGCTCGGGACGAGCAAAAGATAACTTTGGGGGTATTTGTTCATATCAGAATTTTGCATTATTATATTCACCAATCTTAATCATATTACAAATAAATAGGTGCTTTTGATCCATGTCTGCTGTCACGACCCGCAGGGTACGGAACGTGACTGGCACTTAAGTTACGAAACGTCTCAAGACATCCGTAAAATAAGTAAGCCAAAGCCCAGAAACCAAAACCAAATAGGCAAAAGAATGAAGGAAAACCAATCAATTGAAAGCGAGTTTATCAAATGAGTCATATCAAGCCTTTTTAAAAACAATATCAATTTTTCCGAAAATTTCGGCAGAGTCTCCTTTGTAAATACTGGCCCCCAAAATGGGTACAACAAGAATATATATAAATCCAACAAATAAGGCATCCCCAAGCGGGAGCTAGCTCTTCGCCATAAGGCGGTCACAAATCCCACGCAATATAAAACAACAACATGCAAAATAATCATAAAGAAGCATGAGAAAAACAGCATGTCGACTCAAGTGAGCTCGACCCTAAAATACAGCATAAAAAGTCCACAAATCTCACAGTCTCATCTCTAGGTCAATATACAACAATACTGGTAGATACAGTAGATGGAGTACACTAGATACAAAGAATATACAAGATGGTACAAAAATAATGATATAACCCACCTAAGAGCAAAACCTCAAGTCCAGGAAAAAGTGGCAAAAGAAGCAAGTGCGCCCGCCGCTACTGTACTGACGGAGCGGACCTGAAAAAAGCTGTGGCACAACGGGGGTGAGTTGCCAACTCGTGAGTAATAAATAACATCTACACAGGCTATCGAAAGTATGCACATAAGTATCCTAGCATCTAAAATACAGGTAAGGCAGGACATAATGGCAAGTATGTATGCAATATGAATATACTAGCAGGTACGAATGCAATGCGAATCGACTCGTGATCTGAATGTGTAAGTATAAGAAATCATGTTTTTCCCTTTAAGAATCTCTTTTGAAATACCAGCACAATACCAATAGAATCAACAAGAACCTGTGTCCAGCAACGACACCTCAAAACTATCACAAATCTCATATATCCATGTCATAGTATCTCTGGCCTCAGCCATCCGGCTGACCCAGCTCAATATCAAAATCTCATCATCTCGCGGCCACGGTCGGTATCCTCTGGATATCCGCCGTGCCAAACAGTCACCGGTAGGTAATCCGTCCCCTGCCAGGCTCAACGTCAACACCACATTCATCTTGCCCCGGGGTACCATACCGGACCCACCATGTACCCGTGATGGTTCCTCCACTCCTCGACACGGATCTCGAAAACCACAGCAAACTCATGGTGGACGACACTTACATCACTAGAAAACCGCAATTTACATATTTTAAAATATAATAAGTTTAGAAATTTTGCGGCTTTCCCCCAAAATCCAGAAATATCATAAAATCTCAAGAAATCCTCATAAGTGCATATGTCAATGATAATGAATGCATATGATATCAATAATCAAGTTGCGATGCGTGATTAATAGGCTAAGCATGAACAAATAATATGATGAGGTACATGCACATGAATAGCAATCCTACGATTTCATTTTAAGGAATTAAAGAAATAGCGCGAGTTTAAGTATCAATTATAGTAAAAGGTTTCAATTTAAAGGTTATCTAGTGTGGTGGCATGGCAATTACCAGGGTGTGTGTGTAAGCATGAATAGTGCTCGTGCTGCATATAAAAACCCTGGCAATGGTGCAGGTGTCCTATAAAATGGTTTCGTATATGTATGTCAATATAGGGCATGAATGTGGCAAATAATCATACAAGTATTACACCCCTAATGACTAACATTACTAAGAATCTTTTTAAGGTACTAAAACTATCGGGCGACTTGCGCCATCCAACGATAGTCCCCCGTAGATGTTACATCTACTCACCGAAATCCCTAGCTAGTCACGTCCGATCACCGCTTTCCCCTTTCGAGCCGCGTCTGACGTCTCCGCTACCGAATCTGGAATTTACATCAATACCAAACATAAGGTTACATATCAAGAACGATGCAAAACCCAAACGAAAACACTAACGTTCACAAGCTAGGTACAACGTGCACAAGGTGCGCGGAACACACGCGAAAATCGCAAAAACTGCAAAAATCGCCGATTTGGTCGCCCGGCAAAACTAAAACCCGATTACTCAAAAATCCGCACTCACACATCCTAAATGTCATAGGATATGCCAACAATATAATCTAGATATCGCAATTAATTCGTCACAATAATAAAATAAAAACCTAGTAAGCTAGAAATTTGCAAATTTGGTGCAAACATCGACAATTTGCGACAAAGTGCACACATTATCACACAAATATCCAAATTAAACCATTAGAAAGCCACTACAATTAAATTAACCCCTTTACCATGCATCAAAACCCACATTCCATACACAAACCTTTTCTTGATTTTGGTAATTAGCAAAGCAAAGAAAATTTCACACAAGTTAACTTAGATTAGCAATACATCAAGCCACTTAAGCAAAGTAACCATATAGGTTGGTTAAGTAAACCACTAGATTAATTAACTAGATTTAATTAACTAAAACATGGTTTCAAGAAACCCTAGTTAACTCAACCATTAACTTTAAACAAAACTAGAATGAAAATAGCACTAAATTAACACTAAAACAATTTAATTAAAGGATTCTAACCATAAGAAATTAAAAGAGTAGAAATTATACCTCAAACCTATGGATCTAGCAAGAAGAAATTTGCCTCAATGATGGCCTCCTAGCACCATGATTCCAAGCAAGAGAGGTGAAGGAAAAAGTGATGAAGAATGGGGTTTAATTTGTGAGTTTTAGCTTGAAATTTGGAGCAAACTTAATGAATTTTTGAAGAAGATAAAAAGAAAAGAGATGAAGGGGGGGCTGCTGTTTTTTCGGCCAGAAATGAGGGAGAGGGGATGGTGTGGGTGTGGAAAAAAGTCTTAGTCAACTCCCCTCAAAGTCAATGCATCATACCTTCAACATACAATATTTTAAACATACACATTCAACTCAAATCATCCCTAACAAAAGAATTTTAAAACAAAAGAGAGAGGGGGAATTTTCTGCAGTTTGGGATAGCCAAGGAGATGTGAGGATGTGTGTGTGAGAGTGCACAAAATATTTTTTGCAAAAAGACCCCTACAAGTCCAAAATTGCAAGTTTAAGCTTAAATTCAATAAATATCGTTTTCCATAATAAAAATTAGTTAAAACTTAAAATAAATTACTAAAAATTTATGTTACAACTAGATTTTAATTAACATGATTTTAAAGCTTAATTTTAGCCCATTTAAATTTGTATTTATCGCTAATTTAATGTATTTTCTTACCGGCTTAAAATAATATTAAAAAATTGAAAAATAGGGAAAAATTTTTAAATGACCAAAATTTCATAAGTAACTCATTAGCTACTAAAAAAAAGCAATTACCTATCCATTTTAGGTATAATTAGTCCTAAACTGCAAAATAACGAGAAAGACGGTTTTCGGAAAAATACCGAATTTTCACCGATTTTCAGGAAAACACCAAAACGAATTTTCAAGGCGCTACATCTGCTAAATAGTTGCAGGTTATAGATTCTCAGAACAATACAGTGAAATTCATGAAAATACGCTACAAATGTGAGACTACGACCAACAAATAGATGAATCTGTATGATGTCGCCGACCAGTTTAAGGAACAAACAAAGATCAATGAACAGTTCAATTGCACAAAGCACAAGGGCAGCACAATATTCAAGACTTCAACGCGAAGCTTACGGTAAAAGTCCACAAATTATGCACTGTTGGAAATCTAGAAGAAAGTAGAAAAGATTCTGAGGAACCAAGAGAAGAAAACAGAAGGAAAAAGCAACTTGAAGCATCCCTAAAGAACTGAGCCAGAGATCTCACCATATAGCCACGGATCCGCGACAAAACATGGGATTCTGCCGCGGTTCCGCGGCAGTGCAGTGCATGTTTCGGTGCACGTGTCGGTGGGTGTCGGTACTTTGACCTGGCTTTCTTAGGGCAGTCATGAAAATTCAAGTATGGATCAGATGTAAAACCTAGGATTTCTCCTGTCTATAAATTGGAAAGCCTACATCTTTTTGGGGCCTTCCTCTTTTAATTTGTAGATCTAAATTTTATTTTCATTGTAATCGTCAAGAGATATCAATAAAAGTATTTTTTTTATATCTTGCATTTTTCATCCGAATTTAATTTCTGCAATTTTCGTATCTGTCTTTTATTATCTGCACGTTAATTAGGTTATTAAAACAAAAATTATAAAAATGAATCTCATCGTAATTTCCCTAATGAGTGAGTAATTCCTCACTTGTTAGGGTTAGGATTGGGTAGGTTTGAGAGATGAACATCTCACACTCCTTTCTTGCCCGTATAATACTTTAAATTAGGACTCTATATGAATCAAACACACACCGCTCACTACGACACCCTATCCTACGAGATAGAGGTGATTCCCTAATTAGACCGGTTGTGGTTGATTTACATAGAGGTTAGGGCTAAGAGTTAAGAAAGGACGTATAAGGCCCAAAAGGAAGAAACTACGTTTCTTCCTAGTCGTGCTAATCCCCTTTGTTGACTATTACCCTAACACCTATGTTCTTAATTAAGGCAAAGGAAGCAGCGAGTAGTGTTATTTTTCCAAACTAACCTAATCCTAACCCTAGCAAGGTTTTAAAATAAACTAAATTCAATCATAGTTTTTCTAAAATCAAAACCTACCGAAAATAGGCCTTAACTCGTAAGAACAATAAGAAAAGAACACGTTTTCCCTGTGGACCGACCCATACTCAACCGGCTAGCTACCAAGCGACACTGTTATTTATTGCGGTGTATTTTTGATCTATCTTTTAAAACGCACGTATGCAAAAGATCCAAACAATCAGGCTGCTGCTTAGATTCACTGATAAAATTTACCAGTAGTTTCTCAAACCGTTATAGGCCACACATCGTCATGACTTATCACGTTACTAGGGGATGGCGTTTACCACCCATAGACATGATATGCGACATATCAGACGAAGAGACCGGACTGTACGGTAGTGTTACTGATAGGCTTCATGGAGAGTATGGACGCGCTTGCTTGTTGATCTTCATATCGCTTAATACCCGGGTAGCCGTTACATCCAGCTAGTATCGCTGACGGCTTGTAGGTTATTGATGTGATCATCACCTACTGCTGGTGTATTGACGAGTCTTTAGAGTCCCACACAGAAGTTTACTAGTTCGAGCGAAACGAAGTAGGGCACATATGTTGATATGTGCGTGGGCCTGATTAACTATGAGTATGTGATACCGTATTATTATCTGGATGTTATCTGATGTCGATCAGGTTATATGTGATATAACTGGATTATCGAATCAAGTGTTGGTTTGATAATGTGATATTCAGATTAATGATATTAGTCGGTTATATATGATATTACCGGATTATTAGATCAAGTGTTGATTTAATAATGTGATATATATTATATGTGATATAATTATATCTTAACTAATACCATTAACTCACTAATTGCTTTATATATATATATATATTGTATGAAGCATGACATGCTTGTCTATAATAGAAAAATGATGTGTAAATTGTGTAGATATTTGTGGAATGGGCAAGGCATGGGTTTTATTATTTGTATATTAGTCTTGACTCACTATTCAAGCATGGTTGCAATTTAGAGTTGCAATTTTATTCCATGCTTGAATAAGTGAGGAAAGAGAGAGCCATTTTGAGTTTACTCTCAGCATTTTCATTCTTCATGCCTTAGCCATTTTCTTGAGCTCTAGCTCTCTCTCTTGCTCTCTACAATTTTTTTCACATCACTTCTAAGTTCAAACCCTCACATGTGATGTGAATCATTGAACTTGAGAAAACCATAGTGAGCAAATTAAACCCCTACTTCACCATCACACATTAGATTAGCAATTTGATGTGGAGTGTTTCCTTCACTAATGAGATTAGTGAAGGGTTAGCTTGACCTTGTGGACTTCGGGTGGATCGTCTTTGGCGCGAAGATCACGAAGGAGCTTCTTTCATCTTGAAGAGGAGCCTAGTTGAGTCGCGTGGACCACAACCCGGAGATATTGAAGAGAAGGACTCGAACTACAAAGGTTGTATGCTTTTTTCTTCTCTTTAGTTCATCACACCATAAAAGCAAACCCTAATTATCTAGTAATGATCTCATTAGTCTAACTTAGCACCTAATAAAATTTAAAATTTGGTATGCTTCATGCCTCTAGAACCTCATGGTGGTGCTAAGGTCGACTTTCATGGTATCAGAGCTAAGCTAGAACATTAGGGTAGCTTGTAGCGACGTTAGAAATCCGCCATTTTTGTCGTGCAAAAACTGCCGATAAAAATAGTTTCCAAAATGATGTTTTGAGTAGTTTAACACCCCGTGGGCTCACGGTTTGAACTGATAAGCCGCGGGGTGGAGCGCGCTCACCCCGGGGTACCCTGGAGGGAGGGACTAGAGGACAGACCCACACCCCAAGACCACTACAAGGTGGCCTTGGGGGTGGGTGACCCGAGAGCACCCCAACTGGGTGCTCTCGGGTTTGCCTTCCCCTAGGGGCCACCTCGAGGTGTCCCCCATGGGTGGGAACCCCCCTGAGGCTCCCCATTCGACAGTTAAATTTGGTATCTTCGCTTCCGCAAAGATTCGGGCGGGTTTCGAGTTGGTTTCGACGCCCGGATTGGCTTAAAACGATCGTTTTTGGAACTTTAGCTCACTAGATTTTTCAATGTTTTGGAAAAATTGGTTTAGTTTGCAAATTGCGTGCGGAATTCTAATGTTGCGGTTACTATACAAGCTTTGTAATATGTGATACAATTATTAGAATCCTGATTAATTATTTTTATGAAAACTAGTTAGTATATTGTAAACCTAGCCATTTAGTCTCAATTGATCGATTGCCACAAAGTTTTTATTTGGAACAAAACTCCGTCGCAATTGCGTATTGTACGCGATCACTATGTAGGGAATCTTGTTGAATTATCCGACAGCCAATTGAAAAGTGTTTTCAATTTGAGACTAAAATGCAAGTTTTATAAGTTAGGCATGAAATTCGGAATATGAGATATTCCGGGTTTATGATGTCTATGAATATTGCGGATTCTAATTATTGTAGTTTTCTATTTCTTTTTCTGCGACCGTAAGTGTAATATGTGGGGTATCCCAATCTTGTTGCTATATGTCAACGAGTTTTAGAGATACGCATATTTGCTTACGTTGACGATATGTGATATCATGTGCTGCTGTTGATATGATTTGTTGAATCGTTGTGAAAGATTAGCCGGGGGGTTTTATATGAGATGAGGGTTTTTATTTTCATTCATGTAAAATTTATATGTAATATTCTTTTATTGGGGAACTTCCGGGTTGAGGATGTTGTCACCACTGTTGTATATTATTTACTTTTCTGCATTAGGATAGACCCAAGATGGGGAGCACAAGTAACCGGATTATAGAGTCCAGTAGGAGAGCATCTCAAGGAGTTCAGACCGGGTCTCCTAACTCTAGAATTAGCAGGGTTACTTTCCGCTCTCGTAGGGGTCTAGGGATGTGGGTTTGGCTATTCATCATGACTGTGGAATCCGTGTTTTACATTACTGGCTAAATTTAAAACACGGACATCCTAGTATATCCAATATTTCATATGTTGCTTCTGCTGCTTGTTTCTGTGATGTTGATCATATAACTGCGTGAGACGAATGTAATATTATATATATGATATATAATAAACGTTGCTTATGTTTTATGCCCGTGCTAGTCCAGCCCCCGCTTTGCTGGTAGTTAAGTAACCTAACGGTGCATGACGGGGCCCCGTGGCGAATGCGGATGGCATAAGCGTACGTTCTATTTTCGTTTCATTTTTCTGTGATGTTTAGGAAACATTAATTGATGGGACTTCATTAATGAGATTAATGAAAAGAAAGAAACCAAAAGATGTTGTAGAATAAAATTTAGAAAAAGGGTAGCCGTAGTTTTTGCTTTGCATAGTGGTATTCCTTGATGAATATCCAGCACTTCATTCGATGAGGAAAGAGCCGAGATCTCTTCACCGGGAGTGACATCTTTAGCGAAACTAGCAAATGCTACAACTAACTCGGTTTTGTTGTTGAAAAGCTTCTCTAGTTCTTGCTTTGCATAGTGGTATTCATGAATATCCAGCACCTCATTCGATGAGGAAAGAGCCAAGATTCCTTCACCGGGAGTGACCACTTTAGCGAAACTAGCAAAAGCCTAAAAAACAGTCCTTTTCAAAATCACTAGATTCTACAATGATATCAAGTTCATTACGCTCATGGTTTCTGCGTAGCCCTCCATCATTTCAGATAAGTACTATTTGGTATTCGTGCTGCGTTTGTTGACCTTGTTAAGGTGTAGTATGCGGTAGCTGATTAGTACTTATCTACAGCATGTGAGGTGATTGGATTAGGGTACTCATACGGCTTTGTTGACCTTGTTAAGGGTCGTACGGGTGGGTTTAATTCAATCGAGAAATGACGGGTTGAACTTGCCTAGCGCTTATGATTTGTTGACCTTGTTAAGGTCATAAGTGGCTAGGGGTAAAAACATTATCGGGAATTTTAAGTGTTGAAAGTTGCAATGAGATTGCATACCTTCTATGAGATAGTTAAATCTCGATACCCATTGCGAGTAAGAGTTACTTCTGGGAGAGTTTTGCACTTTACAATTAGCTAATCTAGTAGGTGTCTAGAAAGGTGTCAACGGGGTTATGCCTATAGGAAAACGAGGTTTATTTTAATTAGGTCCGTGCGAAAGCACGGGGAACCTCCCTCGGAGTACCGATACCTGCCCGGTCGAACGATTGGTGAACCTGTAGGGTGTAATTAATCCCGGCTAATCTTACCTTTTAGGGATTGATGGAAGATTTGATAAAAACAATGGGAGCCATCCTGATTAGATAAAATAATAACCAATCTAATCTTGCAAAAAGCGCACCTTAACGCGTTTCCTTCTCTCTCTCTCCAAGCAGCAACCAATGTCACGCCGTAATCAAGGTAATAATATGGATGTATTGACCGGACACTCCTTTTATACAGGGCTAGGGAATGTTGGTCCCTCTCTATCTTATGAATGTCATAAGTCTGAGCAAGGGATAGGGGAATGTCAGGATTCTCGCGCCCCCCGTACAAAGAAACAACATGTTGATGCATCTTCTTCGGGTGTGTTCGTTACCGAGAACTGTTTCTCAGTTTGTTCTATGTCATGGGTATTGGATACCAGATCAGGATCCCACGTATGTAATTTGTTACATGGGCTAAAGAAAGGTAGAGAACTGGGAAAGGGTGATACATCCCTAACAGTAGGGAATGGTGCAATTGTTGCAGCCAAGGCAGTTGGCGATTATCACCTTATATTACCAACTGGTAATACATCGATTCTGAACGACTATTACTACGTACCAATGATGATGTACAACATTATATCGGTTTCTTTGCTAACTAAAGAAGGATATAATCTTACATTAGAGGATAATGTTATGAACATTTTCCAGAATCAAGTGTTGATTGGATCTGGTACGTTATGTAACGGTATATACGTTCTTAATCAAAGTACAGTTCTTAACATACAGAACACAAACAAGAAGAAAAGTTCAAAAATGAACGAAGCCTTCTTGTGGCACTGTAGACTAGGTCATATCAATGCGACAAGACTGGCTAAGTTGCATAAAGATGGATATTTGAATCTGTTCGAATTTTCATATTATGAAACTAGCCAATTATATCTCAAAGGCAAGATGACCAAAACTCCGTTTACTGGACACGGAGAAAGAGCTACTGAACTCTTGGGACTGATATATAGTGATCTATGCGGTCCTATGTCTACACTTGCCAGGAATGGTTTTTTGTACTTTATTACATTCACCGATGATCTCTCAAGTTTTAGACATGTGTTCTTGTTGAAAACAATTCTGAAGCTTTTGAGAAATTTAAGGAATATAAGTGCGAAGTCGAAAACCAGATGGGCAAAAGTATTAAAATCCTACGATCTGATTGGGGAGGAGAATACTTGAGCGGGGAATTCCGTGATTATCTAAAAGAGAATGGGATTCTCTCTCTGCTTACCCCTCCGTATACATCACAACACAATGGTGTATCGGAGCGGAGGAATCACACCCTATTAGATATGGTGCACTCTATGATGAGTACTGCTGAGCTGCTTATTTCTGTTAGTTATGTGTATGCCTTAGAGGCCATTATTATACACATGATGTATATTATAGTGGATGCTTGGACATATATAGAGAGGACTTTCTTGCTCGACGAGATAGTATGCTATCTGGTTGCACTTTGTCTTAACATGTAGACTTGTATTGTGATACTGTCTTGCTCTCACATGTTGATAAAGCCCTTAGGATGTGTACTTGACTACCAAGACTATGATGGAGATCATACTAGTGGGGCCAAGGTAGTCAACAAGTACATCCTTTAATTGTTCCTAGTCGAGGGTTTATCGAGACAGGGCATCGATATTCCAGAGTAGACTAGCGTATATGCTTCTTGACCCATATGATGGGAGATGGATGATCCCACATCCATTGGTGTTTGACATCAAAGATGATATACGGGTGCTCAGTAAAGACTGGGTACACAAAATGGACTCGTCGAGAACTCCTAGTTGGTATTATACCAGTCGTCAGATAGCAGTTCTCTGGTGACACTGGTACATGTTAGTCTGTAGACCCGAGATCGTCATAGAGTCTTGTGTGATTCCCACTGTGCTTTGATTTACACCTTACCACGTTCAAGAGAACGTGCAAAACGGTAGCTTTTGGGTACAGTCCCGAATCATATGGAGGCAATGAGCGATAGGAGGGGATTCGTTTCTTCCGGTATTGGGGGTGGATGTTGCGCTGTGCTCGATTGACTATAACAGGAAGTCCCTGGCTAGTGCTGATACGGAGATCTACTGGTAAGTGTTATCAGTAGTTTCTCGATCCGTTATCAGTCTCACATCGGCATGACTTATCGGTTACTGGGGTCTGACGTTTACCACCTCTAGACTAGATATGCGACAAATCGGACGAAGAGACTGGACTATACAGTAGTGTTACTGACATGCTTTACAGGAGTATAAGCAGGCTTGCTTGTTGATCTTTTGATCGATCAATACCCAGGTAGCTGTTACGTCCAGCTAGTACCACTGACGGCTTGTGGGTGCTTGATATGATCATCACCTATTGCCGGCGTATTGATGAGCCTTTAGAGTCCTACACAGAGGTTTCCTGGCTCTGGCGAAACGAAGTAGGAGCACATATGTGATATGTGTGGGACCGAGGTTAATACGAGTATGTGATACCGTATTCTATTCTTGCGATATATGATATCGGTCGGTTATATGTGATATAACCGGGTTATTTAATCAAGTGTTGATTCGATAAGTTGATACATATGATATTAGTCGGTTATATGTAATATAGCCGGATTATTAAATCAAGTATTGATTTAATAATTTAATGTATAATTATATATTTGATATATTTACATTAACTAATATTAGCTCACTTATGCATTTCTTTTTCTCACATGCGCACACTTAATATATATGTGATATATATTATTTGTGTTTTCTTTTTTATGTGTCATGCTTGATGAAACATGCAATATGGGTGTATAAGACTCTCACCATGCTCATGATACGGTAAGGTTTAATTATTTAAATTAAATCCAAATTAGTTGGAAATTAGTCACATGGCATGAAGCTTGTGGAAGCTTGTAGATCCATTGACTTAGTCCACTAATTTTGTTTTACTTAAAATATTTAAAAACCCAACCATTCTTATTAGCCATGGTTAAGTCTCTACAAGAGTTATATGTGATATTTTCACACCTATGGTTGCATTATTCTCTCACTCATTCTATTCTCTTCATCTTCATCTTCAACAAGAGAAAGCTCTCTAGGTTTTGGAGAGGTGAGGGAAAATAGTGAGAAAAATATTTCTAAAGTGAGCAAAAAATCCTACTTCATCATTCTTTACTAGATTAGCCATTTAGTTTAGGGTGTTAGCTTCACTAATCCCTAATTAGTGAAGAGGTAGCTTGGGTTAGTGTCTCCTCGACGTAGATCATCTTCGGCCTCGAAGACTTCGTGCAAGTTTGTTCCTTTCATCTTGTGGAGCAATTCTAGAGTCCGGAAGATCACTACTTGGAGAGAAGGGACTACTACACGGAGCTATTGAAATGAAGGACCGGTCTACAAAGGTTGTATTCCATATTTACTTAGATGTAAATTTTTTTACATGTTGTTTCGTCTAAATCTCTAGTTAAGATTCGAGGGTTAGGGTTATGTAGCGTGGCAAAATTTTGAAAACGGCATGGATGATGCCTCTCGAAACCTTGCTGTCGTGCTAGGTAAACCTACAGTGGTATTAGAGTCAATCTACAGAATTAGACGATGTTTGTAGAATTACTACACCGAAACAACTCTGAAACACTAGAAACAAAAACCTAGTTTCTGTCGATTTTTAAAAGGCCTCGATTTATTTTTAAGAAACTGCAGAATGTTATATGAGATGTAATATGAACACTGAACAAATACATACCTATTTAGCCGAATTTGACCCGGTGACATACACAATATTTCTGGCCAGGCCGTCCCCTTGAAGCTTTCTCTGGTTCGTATTCGTTTGGTGTTCTGGTCTCTGGGTTTTGGTGTTTCAGGTGTTGCTTGTTTTTGCTGAAATTGCATGAGATGTTTACTTTCTGTAAAGGCAATTCGGAGTGTTTCGTAGTCTTAATTCTAACGTTGTTTCAGGTTATTTAGACGGCGTTAAAAAGTTCGAACAAATATCAAATACCAAATTTTCTCCCTCGCTGGAAATTTTCCAAGAGTTCGATTTTTCCAAGTTAAAGAACATTCAAAAATCATGCAAGTAATGTGATGGACCCTCTAGAAGAACGAAACCCTAACTCAATTCTATGACTGTAAGAACCGCCGCTAAACCCTAGGGTTTGCAGTAGTTCTGCGGCGTCATAGGTGAGGCAAGGGTTAGCCCTTCTACGGTTGGTCCGTAGGTACTATGGCATATTCTGAGTATTTTTAAACTACGCTCAAGTGTTGAGCTCTTTGGGAAATTTTGGGTGTTTGTTGATTCGATCGGAATGTTTAAAATCATCTAGCTATTTGTGGAATGTGATATAATATTTTGAATTCATATTATTAGGCATGAAATCCGAAGTATGTGATATTTCGGATTTATGATGTCTAACGTGATTGTGCATTCCAAATGTTGTAGTTTGACATTTTCTTTTCTGCGACCGTAAGTGTAATATGTGGTGTATCGCCGGTTTCGTTTCTATATGTCAAAGACAATTGGGATACGCATATTCACTTACGTTGATGACATGTGAAGTTATGTGTTGCTGTGATATGTTATATTGGATCGTCGTGTTTTGAATAGCCGGTTTTTTTTATGTGAGATGAGAGTTTTTCATTTTCATTCATGTAAAAACTTGTATGTAATATTCTTTTATTTGGGAACTTTTGGGTTGAGGATGATATCACCATCGATGTATATTATTTACTTTTCCGCATTAGGATAGACCCAAGGTGGGGAGCACAAGTAACCGGGTTCTAGGGTCCAGTGGGAGACCATCTCGAGGAGTCGAGTCTGGGTCTCCTAGCTCTAGAATTGGTAGGGTTGCTTACCGCTCTCATAGGGGTCTAGGGATGTGGGTTTGGGTATTCATCGCGACCGTGGAATCCGTGTTTTATACTGGCTTAATTTAAAACACGGAATTCCTAGTATACCCAATATTTCATATGTTATCTTTTGCTGCTGATATTCTGTGATGTGATCACTTTATATGTCTGAAACGAATGCTTTATTATTATATATATGATATATAATAAACTTTGCTTATGTTTTGTACCCGCGCTAGTCTCTCCCCGCTATGCCGTTAGTTAAGTAACTTAACGGTGCATAACAGGACACTGTGGCGAATGCGGATGACATAAGCGTACGTTGTATTTTCGTTTCTTCTGTGATACTTTGGAAGCATAAACGATGGGACTTCATTAAAGTGATTAATGAAAGAAAATAAACCTAAAAATGTTGTAGAATCAAATTTTCAAAAAGGGTAGCTCTAGTTTTTGCTTTGCATAGCGGTATTCCTTGTAGAATATCCAGAACCTTATTCGATAAGGAAAGAGCCGAGATCTCTTCACCGGGAGTGACCTCTTTAGCAAAAGCTAACAGATGGTAGAACCGACTCGGTTTTGTTTTTGATTGCTTCTCTACTTCTTGTTTTGCATAGTGATATTCATGAATATCCAGCACCTCATTCGATGAGGAAAGAGCCGAGATCCCTTCACCGGAAGTGACCTCATTAGAAGAACTAGCAAAAGCCTAAAAAACACTCCTTTTCAAAATCACTCGATTCTACAACGATATCAAGTTCATTACGCAAAAGGTTTTCTTAAAAACTTGTCGTAGCCCTCCGTCATTTCGGATAAGGACTATTCAGTATTCGTACTACGTTTTTTGACCTTGTCAAGGCGTAGTGTACGGTAGCTGATTCGTGCTTATCTACTAAAGCATTAGATGCGATTGGATTAGGGTAGTCATACGGCCTTGTTGACCTTGTCAAGGGTTATATGGGTGGCTTTAATTCAATCATGAAATGTACGGGTTGAACTTGACTTGCGATTTATGGTTTGTTGACCTTGTCAAGGTCATAGATCGCTTGGGGCAAAATATTATTGGGAATTTCAAGTGTTGAAATTTGCAATGAGATTGCATACCTTCTATGAGATAGTTGGATCCCGATACCCACTGTGAGTAACAGTTACTCCTGGGAGAGTTTTACACATCACAATTAGCCGATCAAGTAGGTGTCTAGGAAGGTGTTAATAGGGTTATGCCTATAGGAAAATGAGGTTTATTTTAATTAGGTCCGTGCGAAAGTACAGGGAACCTTCCTTAAAGTACCAACACTGGCCTTGCTAAAAGATTGGCGAACTTGTAAGGTGTAATTAATCCCGGCTAGTCTTACCTTTTAGGGTTTGAAGGAAGATTTGATAAAAACAGTGGGAGCCATCCCGATTAGATAAGATAATAACCAATCTAATCTTGCAAGAGCATACTCTAAAGCGTTTTCTTCTCTCTCTCTCCAGCTAGTGACCATGTCAGGCCTTAATCAAGGTAATAATATGAATCTATTGACCGAACCCGTTTGTTATACTGAGCAGAGGAACGTTGGTTCCGCTCCCACTTATAATTGTTATAAGTCCGAGCAGGAAATATGGGAATATCCGGATTCCCACGCTGCCCAAACGAAGAATAAGCATGTTGATGCATCTTCTTCGGGTATGTTAGTTATTGAGAATCGTTTCTCAGTACACTCTACGTCCTGGGTATTAGATACCGGATCGGGATCCCACATATGTAATATGTTACATAGGCTAAGAAAAGGTAGAGAACTGGGAATGGGTGATTATTCCGTAAGAGTGGGGAATGGTGCAAAAGATGCCAACAAAGCAGTTGGCGAATATCACCTAGTATTACCAAATGGTAATATATTGATTCTGAACGAATGCTATTACATACCGAACCTGATATGCAATCTTATATCAGTTTCTTTATTAACTAAAGAAGGATATAATTTTGTAGTACAGGAAAATGTTATGAACATTTTTCTGAATCAAAAGTTGATTAGATCAGGCTCGCTAAATAATGGCATATACATTCTAAATCAAACCACAGCTCTTAATGTACAAAACACACATAAGAGGAAGAGTTCAGAGATGAACGAATCCTTCTTATGACATTGTAGACTAGGTCATATCAATGCGACACGACTAGGTAAGTTACATAAGAATGGATATTTGAATCCGTTCTAATTATCATCTTATGAAGCTTGCCAGTCATGTCTCAAAGGCAAGATGCCCAAAACTCCGTTTACTGGACACGGAGAAAGAGTTACGGAACTCTTGGGACTGATACATAGTGATGTATGCGGTCCCATAACTACACATGCCAGGAATGGTTCCTCATACTTCATTATATTCACTGACGATCTCTCAAGATATAGACATGTGTTCCTGTTGAAATACAAGTCCGAACCTTTTGAGAAATTCAAAGAATATAAGCATGAAGTCGAGAACCAAACGGGTAAAAGTATTAAAATCCTACGATCTGATCGGGGAGGAGAATACTTGAGCATGGAATTCCGTGACTATCTAAAAGAGAATGGGATTCTCTCTCAGCTTACTCCTCCGTATACATCATAGCACAACGGTGTATCGGAGCGGAGGAATCGCACTCTATTGGATATGGTGCGCTCTATGATGAGCACCGCTGAGTTACCTATTTCCTTCAAGGGTTATGCGCTGGAGACAACACCATACCTATTGAATCATGTTCCATCTAAATCAGTGCCTACCACACCATATAAGATATGGAGCGGGAAGAGACCATATCTTAAACGAGTTAAGATATGTGGTTGTCCGGCCTATGTCAAAAGGCAAAATCCGGACAAACTCGAGGCACGATCAGTTCTTTGCAAGTTTGTGGGATATCCAAAGAATTCATATGGATATTTTTTCTACCACAGTGAGGAACAAAAAGTGTTTGTTTCTCAACATGCCACCTTTTTAGAAAATGAATTTCCTGCAAAGGAAATTATTGGCGAATAGGTAGAGCTGGAAGAAGTTCCAGGTACATAGACTACAACTGATGATTTAGTGGAACCAGAGGATTCAATAGCTCCCAACGAATCTCAGTCTCTCCGCCGATCTAGTAGGATTCCTCATCCACTTGAGAGATACTATGGTTTTCTCTTTGATGGTGGGAGCGAGGATTGCATAATGGAAGATGATGACCCAACTAGCTTCGAGCAGGCCATCACGAGTGAGGACTCTGTGAAATGGCTGGATGCAATGCGATCTGAGATGGAATCCATGTACACCAACAAAGTATAGACTTTGGAAGATACTCCTGAAGGGGTAAAACCCATCCGAAGCAAGTGGATCTTCAAGAAAAAACTTGGTGTAGATGGAAAAGTTGAGACTTTCAAATCTAGACTTGTTGCAAAAGGTTTTCGTCAACGACAAGGTGTGGATTATGATGAAACCTTTTCTCCAGTGGCTATGCTTAATTCCATCCGGATCCTACTTGCCATTGCTGCATACCATGACTACGAAATCTGAAAAATGGATGTTAAGACCGCCTTTCTAAATGGTGATTTAGAAGAGAGCGTGTACATGACTCAGCCAGAGAGCTTCGTGGACAGTGGGAGCAGCGGGAAGGTGTGCAAGGTGCTTAAATCCATCTACGGGTTGAAACAGATATCGCGGAGTTGGAACATCTGTTTTGATGTGGTAGTCAAAGAGTTTGACTTCATCAAAAACGTAGATGAACCTTGTATATACAAGAAGGTGGCAGAGAGTAAGGTTGTCTTCCTCGTATTGTACGTGGATGACATACCCTTGATAGGAAATGATGTTCCTATGCTGCACTCGGTCAAGCTCTTCTTATCATAAAGATTCTCAATAAAAGATCTAGGTGATGCCTCATACATCTAGGGGAAATGATGTTCCTATGGCTGCATTTGTAGTTATCATAACAATTTATTATTCATCACAAAATTATGATTCATTCATTCTTCTTCTTCTTCCTCCTTGCAAAGCTTTCTAGCTTTGGGTTTTATGATGGATTAGTGTGAGATTATGAAAACAAAAGAGAGCATAAATCCTACTTCATCATCCTACTCTATCCTTGCCATTTAGATTAGGGTGTTCACTTCATTTAATGTGTGAGAGCTTGTGTTAAAGAAACTTCAAGGTAGATCATCTTAGTTATCGAAGATCGGAAGCAAGATTGCATCTTTCTTTTGTGGAGCCTCTTTAGAGTCCGGATACTCGATGATCGCAGCGAAAGGACCTCAACACAGAGCTTTAGAAGTGAAGGACCGGACTACAAAGGTTGTAATCCCAAACTCTTAGAAGTAAAGTTGTTTACTTGCTTTGTTTCGCCTAATCTCTAGTTTAGAGATCTTGGTTAGGGTTGTTCGGCACGTCTAAATTTTAAATCGGGCATGGTTGATGCCTTGTAGACCCTTGTGAGAGTGCCTAGTAACCTTACAGTGGTATCAGAGCCAAGCTAGAGCTTTAGGCGAAGTCTAGACGAAGTTTAAAGTCCGATCGAACTCTGAATACCTGTAAAATCCTAGTTTCTGGAAATTTTTTCAAAAGTTGACATTTTTCATATTAAAAATGCTCAGATGTTATAAATCTAGCAGTTCAGTCTCAGATGATCGGTTGCTACTGAATTTTGATGTGATCAAGAGTCCGTCGCAATCACGTAGCATACGCGGATACTCCCCGGGTAAACTTAATAGACAGCCACGCCCTATAGTCCCGACCAAGTGACTGTAGGAGAACTCCGTTGCCAAAAGCATCCGTTCGGGTGCTCGCGGCAGCGGTGTTCCGCCTTAGTGCACTTCGTCGACGGCATCCGGGGGTGCGGCCGTCTACTAAAGTTTGCGACGAGCATTCGTTCAGGATATCGGGAATCTTGTTGAATTGCCCGACTAGATATTGAAAAGTGTTTTCGATAATGAGACTAAAATGCGGAGTTTATAATTGTTAGGCATGCGATGTCTAAGGAATTCATTTGGTTAGGCATACGATGTCTAAGGAGGTTGCGGATTCCAACTGTTGTAGTTTTACACTTTCTTTTCTGTAACCGTAAGTGTAATATGTGGTGTATCGCCGGTTCGTTACTATACATCAACGACAATTGGGATACGCATATTTACTAACGTTGATGATATGTGATATTATGTATTGCTATGATATGTTATATTGGATTGTCGTATTTTGAATAGCCGGGGTTTTTATTTAAGATGAGAGTTTTTATTTTCATTCATGTAAAATTCATTTGTATGTAATATTCCTTTATTGGGGCACTTCCGGGCTGAGGATGATGCCACCATTGTATATTATTTACTTTTCCGCATTCTAGGGTCCATAAGTAACCGGGTTCTAGGGTCCAGTAGGAGACCATCTTGAGGAGTCAAGACCGGGTCTCCTAACCCTAGAATTGGCCGTATTGCTTGCCGCTCTCGTAGGGGTCTAGGGATGTGGCTTTGGATATTCATCGCGATCGTGGAATCCGTGTTTTATACAGGCTCGTATTAAAACACGGACGTCCTAGTATATCCAATATTTCATATATGTTCTTCTGCTGCAATGTTCTATGATGAGATCATATTACTGCATGAGACGAATGTTTATATTATATATGTTGGATATGTATGCCCTAGAGGCCATTATTGTATAGTACTAGTATGTATAATACATTTTGGAAGCTTGGGATATATATACACGGGTTTACGACAGTCTTGCTCGATATAGTAGTATGCTACTTGGTTTGTATCTATCTTAATATGTGTATTTGTTTCTTTTAATATATCGCTAAAAACATATTGATAGAGCCCTTAGGATCTTTGCTTGACTACCGGCGTTGTGATGGCGATCACACTAGTGGGGACTGGGTAGTCTATAAGCACATCCTTATTTTGGTCCCTGGTCATAGGATTATCAGGACAGGGCATCGATACTCCAGAGTAGACTGGTGCATACGCTTCTCGTCCCAGCAGGGGAGATGGTCTGTCCCACAGCCATCAGTACGTCGTACTGGAGATAGTACGCAGGTGCTCGTTAGCTTACGAGTACACTGGACAGGACTCATCGGGAATTGTTGGTTGGTATTATAACTATCGTCAGTTAACAGTTCTCAGGTGACATGAGTACAGCTTAGTCCGTTGACTTGACACTGTCACTTTGCCTCAAGTGTGTTCCCACTGTTCTTAGATTACTACCCTACCATGGCTCTATTGAGTCGTGCAAACAGGTAGTAGTTGGGTGCAGTCACAAAGCACTTGGAGGCAGTGACGGTTAGACAGGATTCGTCTCTCCCAGTATTGGGAGTTGTTATCGCGCTGTGTCTAGGAGAGCCATTACACATAGTCGTCCCTGGCCAGGGCAAGCGAGACTTGCTGGTAGTGTTACCAGTAGATTCTTAGGGTGTTTTAGGCTACACTCCGCATGACTTGTACCGCTATTAGGGGACTGAAGTTTTCCGCCCCCTAGTCCTGCCATGCGATACTCTTAGATAAACAGACCGGACTGTACGGGGATTGTCACATTCAGGCTTATTAGGAGTTCGGATGGGTTCACTTCATCAGTCTTCTTGTCGGCATCTACCTGGGGACCGTTACGTACAGCTAGTACCGCTTGCGGCCTGTGGTTAAACCCACTGCCAGCGTAGTGTCGAGTCTTTAGAGTCCCACACAGAGGGTTACTCGCCTTTTGGCAAAACTGAGTAGAGGTCGCATGGTTTTGCGACGGGGTTCGTTCACATCCGCGCACTTGTTCACGTTTGGTGTCCGGGCAATTATTACTAGCGGGCTTTGGTTTAAGACAGATCCTAGTATTTGGGATTCGTTTTGTCTCAGTGTATTCGTGTTCCTCGGAACACGGATATGGGTGTGTATGCACAGTTGACAGAGGCAGAGGATTCTCATTAGGGTTGTTGACCATTTGATTTTGGTTGACTTGTTGACCTTTGACTTTTTCCAAACCCTAATGAGAATGAGAAATATGATTAATAATATTAATTAAGAATTATTGTGTCATGGTTGAGTTGAACATTTGACTTTTGTTGACTTGTTGACTTTGTTGACCAGTTGACCATTGTTGACTTGTTGACCATCATCATTTCTTTTCAATGATGTTTCTTGTTCTTTACAAAATGCATTAAATGAATGTAATGATAATGGTAATTCATAAACTAACCATCACAATTCTTAATTATTATTATTTTTATCATTATTCCAAAAGATGTGAGCATTGTTGCATTATGAGAGCTCATTCTATCATATTCTTTCTCTCTCTTGAAAGAAAGCTCTCCCTCTTCCTCTCTCAAAGTTCAAGTGTTCGATGAGTTGGAAATCATGAACTTTTGAGACAAAACCACCATAACTCTTCTCTACTCATTCTAAGGTTCTAGGTTTAGCAAACCAAGCATCTTAGTTATCTCTATGTTGAGATAGGAGCTCAAGTTCGAGGCCCTCGGGTGGATCCATCAACGGCAAAGAGGAGACGACGATGAGGAGCTGTTCAAACCACTACAAGAAGCAAGCAAGGAGGAGAACCACAAAAAGAAGAGAAGGAGTTCAAGACCTAGGTATAAACATTCTACATAGTAGCTAAAACTTGTAGTTTATTTGTTAGTTTTTGTTTAGCAACGATCCTTCATGGATGGTCCATGTTAACTAGTGAGGAAAAAATTTGATTTTTACCTATTCCGCCTTCCCGAAAGAATCGGGATGGGTAACGTGGACCTAACAGTGGTATCTGAGCCTAGCTAAACAACAACTAACTGTTAGCAAAGTGCTTAGAACTTCGATCCGGAAAAAATCCCGAAAACATGTCCAAAACCATACTTTCTGCCGATTTTAAAACTGCTCTTAAAATTATTCCACTTGCCTTAAAAATCAGTGCAGGGTTTTTTAGAAACATACGAGAAAAACGAGCCTCTGACTCGGTCAAAGCGACGCGGAAGCGCGGCGAAACCACGCGTTTCGCCGCGGTTCCGCGGCCGAGTTGAGTCGGGCCGCGACTCGGTTTTTTGCAGTTTGATCAGTATGTGATTTTGGGATTTTTAAGATGTTTTGTTTCTGCTCAGATTTTCCAGAGAACAATATTGTGTTTGGGGTAGTTACAAATTGGTATTTTGATCGAAGTTCTACAAACTCTTGCTAAATGGTTATATCTGTGATGTGATATATGCACTGAACGTCGACTAATCGCTATACGTCGATCAGTGGGGGTTGTGCATATCTGTGATCTATAATGTTGTTGGATTGTGTATATGAACTTGTTGGATTGTCGTGGATGAATAGCCGGGGTTTTGTGAGATGAGAGTTTCTTTATCTTTCATTTGATGTAATATGTAAATTGATGTAATATTATTTTTATGGCCGCACATCCGGGATGAGGTTGTAGCCTCCATTTTATATTATTTCTTTTACTGTTTTTGCTCCTAGGATAGACCCAAGGTGGGGTGCACAAACTACCGGGTACGTTGAAGTGCTGAGTGGTCTACTCACATTGTTGAGGGAGGCTGCTTCACTTCGGGTATTTGGCGGGTAGTTTGCCGCACCCGTAGGGGTCTAGGGTGGGGTTTGGCTATTCATCGCGACCGTGTAATCCGTCTTTCGTTGCAGGCTCGAACGAAACGCGGATTCCTAGCATATCCAATGTGTTCATCTGTGATCTGGAATGGCTATCATTGCATTTGACGAATGTGTATATCTATATATGATATCTAGTAGGCGTTGCTTATGTTTTGCATCCGCACTAGTCCAGCCCCTGCTCTGTCTTTAGTTAAGTAACCTAACGGGTAATGACGGGGCCCCGTGGCGAATGCGGATGGCATAAGCGTACGTCATATTTTCGTTGTTTTCTGCAATGGTAGGATTAATTGATGGGACGCATTATATTCAAGCAAAGAAAATAAACCAAAAAGACGTTGTTGGAACAATTTTCAAGAAGCTGTTATTGCAAGGACATTCTCTTTTGTTTTGCATAGAGGTATTCGGTTATGAATGCCCAGTACCTCATTCGACGAGGCAAGGACCGAGATCCCTTCATCGGGAGTGACCCCTTGGACAAAAAGTTTGCGTTAGGGTAATAACTTCACTATAGTCGATTATTCTTACTTTGCATCGAGGTATTCAGTTTGGAATATCCTACACCTCATTCGACGAGGAAAGAGCCGAGATCCTTTCACAGGGAATGACCTCTTTAGCAAAAGTTTTCGCCACTATATTTTTTCAAAAAGGCAATCATGTTCCTTCAACTATATCAAGTTCATTACGTTAACGGGTTTTTCGCCAAAAACCCAGCCGTAGCCCTTCGTCATTTCGGATTGGTATTATTTAGTATTCGTGCTGCGTTTGTTGACCTAGTCAAGGCGTAGTGAACGATAGCTAAGTGATATTTTTCTGTGCGTTGCCAAATGTGATTGGTTAGAACAGTCGTGCAGCCTTGTTGACCTAGTCAAGGGCACGTACGGGTGAGTTTAATGAAATCAAGATTATGACGGGTAGAACTTGACTGGCGGTTTATGGTTTGTTGACCTAGTCAAGGTCATAAACCGTTAGGGGCAAAAACCACATCGGAAGTTTCTAAAAAAACTGAAACTTGCAGATTTAGCATACCTTCTAGAGTGTGGTGACTAGAGTGGATTCCATCTAGGTCATCACACAATGATAGTTGGATCCCGATCCCACTGATGAGTTGGATTACTCTAGGGAGATTATTTCACTTAACAATCAATGCTATAAACCAAGTAGGTGTCTAGAACTGTGTTAGCGGGGCTACGCCTCCAGGGAAAAGAGGTTGTTTAATTAAGGAACTTCGCGAAAGCGTTGGAAAACCTCCCTCGAAGTACCAACATCAGCCTGGCTAAAAGGTTAAGCAAGTATTGTGACGTGCGATTAATCCTGACTAGTTCTTCTTTTAGGATTTGAAAAAGAATTTGAGAAAACAGTGGGAGCCATCCTGGTTAGATAAATCAATAAACAAATCTAATCTTGCAAGAGAGCACGCTGAGTGTTTCTTTTCTCTCTCTCCAGGTAGCAACCATTTCACACCCTAATCAAGATAATAAAATGTATCGCTTGCCCGATCCGAATTCTTATTCGGGGCTGGGGAACGTTGGTTCGGCTCTAACTTACGACAACAGTCATAAGTATGAGAAAGGGAAAGAGGATTGTATGGATTCCAAGGATACCCAGTTGAAGAAGAAGCATAGTTTTGCATCTACTTCAGGTGTTCTAGTAATTGAGAACTGCTTTACGATCAGCCCTACCTCTAGGGTACTTGATACCGGATCAGAATATCATATCTATAATATATTGCAGGGATTGAGAAAAAGTAGGAGAGTTGCACCTGGTGATATGTCGCTCAGGGTAGCGAATGGAGCACAAGTTAATGCTGCAGCCGTCGGTGAATATCACCTAGTGTTGCCAAATGGCAATACTATGATTTTGAACGATTGCTACTATGTACCTTCCATGGTTTGTGATTGAGTGATTTAGCGTGCTTGCGCTTTCTAAAAGATAGATCAAAAATATTTGTAACCGCAATCAAGAACGGCGTCGCTTTGCAGCTAGCCGGTGAGTACGGGTCGGTCCACAGGGATGTTGTGAATTTCCGATTCGTTCTTACGAGTTAATTCCGAATGGTGTTCGGATTGATTATTAAATCTAAAATCCTAAATTATTCTACCTAGGGCAATTAATTGAAAGTTATAACTAGGGCAGAGAAATAAAATCTATACTAGGGCAGGAAAATAAATTTAATCTAGGGCATGAATTGAAATTATCTAGGGCAAGAAAATAAACAAATCTACTTACTTTACAGATGCATTTCTCCAATCATCCATGCAGGGTTGTCAGATCTGAATTTCAGAATTGAAGAGAGGCACCGATGCTCTCCATAAAGAATTTTGGAATTTTTATTAAAAGGAGGCATAGGGAGGCATAAAGTTTACAATGAATTAGAGTCCCTATTTATAGAAGATAGGAAACCCTAGGGTTACAATGACTCGCATATTTGCATTTACAAAAATAGCCCTCTAGGAAGACCGGTCAACGCCGCCACTTTATTTCGCTAAAAAATTAATTTTTTATTTCTTTAAAACTGCCGCAGAACCGCGGTCCGAGGCATGGTTTGGCCGCGGTTCCGCGGCCAAAAGGAAGATTTGGCTTCTGCAACTTCTGGGCTGGGCTCCTGGTGATTTTGTCTTCCTGTTTCTATATGTTTTTTTTCCATTTAGGCTTTTAGGTTGGTCCAGATCTTCAGTGAACAATTTGCAATGGCTTTTTAACCGTTTGCCTTGACATTTTAGGGTTTTGCGTTGCCTTATTAATTGTGAACTGTCTTTCGATGTAGGCTTGACTAAGATCCTCCCATTTGTTGGTCAAAAGTCCATATTTTCATCGTCTTTACATCGCTTTCACTGTTTTTCTGTCCAAGAACCTGTAACCTGTAACATGTAGCAGACATGCGTCAAAAGCACCCGTTTATTTGTAAAATATATAAGAATGAGGAATATAATAATGCAATATTATGGTGTAAACAAATACCCCCAAACTTAACTTTTGCTCGTCCTCGAGCAAACTTATTTTTATTCCATAAAAACCTAACCGCACTTTCGCAGGGAAACGCGATTGCACTGAGCTCGTGCAACAAGCCGTTAAACCTCTAGGTGTCCCTAGTTGGAGGAGTGTTGTCTCCTGAGGGTTTTCAGCGGATACTACCCACAAAATCCTATCAATTTAGCATTTTGACTTTTATTCTCCAATTAGGTTTTCTAACTAAGAATTCTATTATCTTTTACTTGTAAATTATCCACCCATATTCTTCACACTTCCTCATTATTTAACTTAAGATTATATATATTCTATAGAATTACTCAGCTTTCGGCATTTCTTAAGTTTTCCTTCTAGGGTTCCATCTCCACTTAGGAATTTCTATCAACTCTATTAAAGTTACAAGTTCTATTCTTCATTCCTTTCTCTTATCTAAACCTTAATCACATATCCCCACGTATGTGTAAATGTCACCTCTACACTTGGAAATTCAAATCAAGCAATCGTACTCTCGTCCATTGTCCAAAGCACTTATTAATTAGTGAATTTTTAATAGAATTTTTGCTTCCACATCCTTCATGCGACCGTTAATACTTCTTGAGGTACCAACGACCGATTACAAAATGTGTTTGCACATTAAAGCAACTTCCTAGTTTTTGCAACCCCCAAGGCTTTAGCAGTGACTCCCAAACCAGTTAGTCTAAGGCACTAGGTGATGAAGCACCCTTGCTAAATATTTTTCTATTTTTACAGCCTTAAGTAATCACAAAAACCAGTGTCCATTTTTTTTTCCTTTATTCACCTTTTTTTTCTTCATACTAAGGACTTTAGATAAGAGCATTTCAAGGTCTCTTCTACTATTCCAAGTTTCAAGGTTCGTGATTGTGCAAATTGTAGGGTATACATTTTCAGAATCTAGACTTAAGCTAGGAACTATTTTTCAAACTTATACTCTAATAAAAGTTTCAATATTTTTCCTTCGTTTCGACTTAGCCCAAGAAGTGAACCCAAAATTTACCTATTTCTAAATAAACTACAAGGCATATACTTTCTACCGTTAAACTTTAAGGAATGTTATTTTTAGGGTTTTTAATTCACTAAGTTTAAGATCTAGTTGTTCCTAGCCAGTTAACCTATTTGTCAAACTCAAGTCAATTATAACCAAAATTGAATACAATAATTTTTATAATTTTTGAAATTTTTAAATTTTTATGGGTTTTCAAATAAATATGCAAATGCAAAAATATGTACAAATGAATGCGAAGGAAGAAGACGTACCGAGCATACCCCCAAACTTGAACTTGACAGTGCCCTCACTGTCATGCTAAACCAAGAGGGTTAAAATGCCGATACTCCCCTGTTTATTTATTTACAATTTTTTTTTAATTTCTAATGTTTTGAATTTTTTTTAATATTTTTTTATAGAAAAAGAAAACAAAAAAAATATATATACATATATACAAAGGTTCCCCCCAAACTTAAGCTTGGCCTTACACAAGCCAAAGGTTAACACCAACCATTCAAAAATCTTATCGTGGTAATGGGCTAGTTGGTGAAAGAATGGAGTAGAAAGAAAAGAGATGAGAAACACGCGAGACCGTGTGGGAAGAAGAGAATATGGTCTCGGTTGAGGAGAAGACTGGCGGAAAGGAGAAAGAAGGGACGTGCGATCTTGAGGGTGTAAATCGAGTGAATAAATTAGCGCAATTTGTGATGACCGATATGTTAAAAGCGATTGCGCTAACCTATCAACTCGTCGAGAAATGGGATCAAATCCCTCAAGATTCATAAGAAAATATGGGTACGCCGAACTTGGTATAGGAGATGAAGGCGTAACGGTCACTTGCACGGTCGGAACAATAGGAAGGAGGGAGGGTGATATAACAGTCAAAGGTTCAGGAGGATGAATTGGAAAATCAAACACATCAAACAAAAATGATTCAACCTCAATATTATCCTCAAGACTCTCCTCAATACTATCCTCAATATTTAACTCATCCATGCCGTTATCATCAAAATCTAGACGCATATGAGGTTCGGGAGAAACATTTAATAACTCGGGATGATGATTTGGACATAAAATATCAATCAAATCTACGGGTTCATCATCCAAAATATTCCCGGCGTCTAAATCCTCAATCAAGTGAAAATCAATATTTTCAGACACCTCATCAAAAGCATGGATATGTATCGATTTAGGTTCTAGAGTGGAGGTGTAAAGATCGAATGGATTAGGTGCGGTTTCACTCGAAAGGGGTTCCTCACAATCTGGCAAATCAAACACTACAAAATCACACAACTCGTTTTTATTTTCAACTGGTGAATCATTTGGGACAATCGATGGAAAACATGAGTTGTGGGCTTCAATTGGGTAAGGGTAGGTTTGATTTGTAAATCCTCTCTCATTCTCACTCTGTCCAACTGCCGCCTCATACATTGAAAAATTTGGAGCTAGCAGGACACTAGCTACCGGTTCACTAGGTTGCATAAGGGCGGCTAAAGACGCTTCCACATTCCTAGTCATTTTATTCGTTGCTGCAATGTACGCTTCCAACGACTCTTCCAAACTAGACTTAGGTGGTGAGGAGGTTTCAGTAAAAGATTCAAAATTGGTTGGATATGTGAAACTCCCTATTGGCTGTGTCGAAACAGTGTCTAGTGAAGGTGGGAAGGTCGGGTATGACTGGTAGGAAGTGAGTGGTTGGGCAGGGGTAGGGTCAACATATGGATAAAAAGGTGAATAGTCGTGTTGATCCCTAGAACTGGATGAGTGGAGAGGGGTGAAAGATCGACTGCGAGATTGAGCAATATGCTCAGCAATGGACATCGGCCTAGGAGTGATAGAAGGACTTGAAGAAGTGGTATCAACATATGTAGGTGGTAAATGTTGACTCGGTTGACACCAAGTGGGTTGAAAAGTCAAACTATTTCTCCTAGACGCCTCTATTTGATCTTTCAAAGATATTTTTGGCAAGGAAGGATCGTCTTTAAATTGACCGAACAAATTAACGTACGACACAAAATTAGGTTCGGGATACCAAAGTTCGGCTAATGATTTGTTGTGTGGGGTACCCATGTTAGAAGAAGAAAGGTGACAAGAAGGAAGGTTGGGTCGTCCAAGGATTTATTTGCAGCTAAAATTTTTTGCAAGTTTCTATAAAATATTTTCCTTTTTTCCTTTTTCTCTTTATTTGAGACTGTTTGCAGAAAAAATAAATTTCGATAAAGGGCTTAGACACAAATGTAATCAACCAGAAATGCACAATCAGATCTAGATCTAGGGTCACCTAGGTCTGCTAGACAGCTCCTAACTAGGGCTAGAAATAGGACCTCAAACCACCTCTTCACCGACAAGTACGGCCAGGTAAGTGGGAAGGAACCACAGTAGTGGGCCTAATTAAAAACCACTAGCCTAGACACCGCAAAGTCAATTAGGATAAACGGTCGATGCCTATACTAGTCCTTTTCCTATTGAGCTCAATGTCCTTTGGGCTGAGTCTAGTATTTTTTAATTAGGATATGGTCAATGCAAATGCCTTATGTGATTTCTGGGGTCCTGGAAAGGGTGATGAAATCCCCACCCAATCTGAATTGGTCAAAAAGCCCCTTAAAGTCCAATTAAAGATATGCAAAACAGTAAATCACTTGAAATCAAAGATTTTTATTTTATGCGCGGTGCAAAGAATCCTGCACAAGATTGTTATTTGGAAGGGAAAAGATTTTTGAGCGCAAAGAAATCCTGCAGGCAAATTTACAGAAAATATATCAAGATTTGCAGAGGAGGAGAGAGAGAAAACTCACAAAAATTTGCAGCGGCAGAAGGTTTTTTTTTTTTATCGCGCTTCTGCCCCTTTTTTTAAGCCCTGATTCGACTAGACCGCGGTGGTTCCGCGGCCAAAAGGGGGCTGGCGCGGCGGTTCCGCCGCGCTTTGGTCGGTTCGGTGAACTTTTTTTTTTTTTGAACCAGATCACCGCGGTTAACTTGTAGACTCGGTCCTCCAAATTTCTTCTGTTCCTCGGTTGTTGTGATCTTCTGTTGTTCTGATCTGTTTTTTCCTGTTTTGATCTCTGTAGATTTCCAGATCCGATTTTCGTATATCCTACAAAATTCAAAAAACAAAGTATCCCTTCCAAAAATAACAGATTATATATTTTTTTTATACTTTTTGGATTTTTTTAGATTTTTATGGTTTTTTTAAATTTTGATTAACCCGAAATTGCGAAAATGAAAGTTCTACGCCATCCCCGGCAATGGCGCCATTTGATTGAGTGATTTAGCGTGCTTGCGCTTTCTAAAAGATAGATAAAAAATATTTGTAACCGCAATCAAGAACGGCGTCGCTTTGCAGCTAGCCGGTGAGTACGGGTCGGTCCACAGGGATGTTGTGAATTTCCGATTCGTTCTTACGAGTTAATTCCGAATGGTGTTCGGATTGATTATTAAATCTAAAATCCTAAATTATTCTACCTAGGGCAATTAATTGAAAGTTATAACTAGGGTAGAGAAATAAAATCTATACTAGGGCAGGAAAATAAATTTAATCTAGGGCATGAATTGAAATTATCTAGGGCAAGAAAATAAACAAATCTAATTACTTTACAGATGCATTTCTCCAATCATCCATGCAGGGTTGTCAGATCTGAATTTCAGAATTGAAGAGAGGCACCGATGCTCTCCATAAAGAATTTTGGAATTTTTATTAAAAGGAGGCATAGGGAGGCATAAAGTTTACAATGAATTAGAGTCCCTATTTATAGAAGATAGGAAACCCTAGGGTTACAATGACTCGCAAATTTGCATTTACAAAAATAGCCCTCTAGGAAGACCGGTCAACGCCGCCACTTTATTTCGCTAAAAAATTAATTTTTTATTTCTTTAAAACTGCCGCAGAACCGCGGCCCGAGGCATGGTTTGGCCGCGGTTCCGCGGCTAAAAGGAAGATTTGGCTTCTGCAACTTCTGGGCTGGGCTCCTGGTGACTTTGTCTTCCTGTTTCTATATGTTTTTTTTCCATTTGGGCTTTTAGGTTGGTCCCAGATCTTCAGTGAACAATTTGCAATGGCTTTTTAACCGTTTGCCTTGACATTTTGGGGTCTTGTGTTGCCTTGTTAATTGTGAACTGTCTTTCGATTTAGGCTTGACTAAGATCCTCCCATTTGTTGGTCAAAAGTCCATATTTTCATCGTCTTTACATCGCTTTCACTGTTTTTCTGTCCAAGAACCTGTAACCTGTAACATGTAGCAGACATGCGTCAAAAGCACCCGTTTATTTGTAAAATATATAAGAATGGGGAATATAATAATACAATATTATGGTGTAAACAGTTTGCAACATCATATCAGTTTCTTTACTCGATAAAGATGGATATAACTTTGTTCTTGATAGAAATATCATGAACATCTACCTTCATAAGGTACTGGTTGCAGTAGGTACACTGTGTAATGGTATCTACGTTTTAAATCAGAATACAGTTCTCAATGTACAAAACACACGCAAGAGGAAGAGTTCAGATATGAATGAATCCTACTTGTGGCATTATAGACTTGGTCATATCGGAGAGAAAAGACTAAGTAAGTTGCATAAAAATTCACTCTTGAATACGTTCGAGTTTTCATCATATGAAACTTGTCAGTCTTGTCTCAAAGGAAAGATGACCAAATCTCCGTTCACCGGACATGGAGAAAGGGCAGCAGTGCTCTTGGGACTCATACACAGTGATGTATGTCGTCCGATGTCTATTCATGCAATGGGTGGGTTCTCGTACTTCATCACATTCACTGACGATCTCTCTAGGTTCGGATACGTGTATCTGATGAAACATAAATCCGAAGCTTTTGAGAAATTCAAGGAATTCAGAAACGAAGTAGAGAACCAGACTGGCAAAAGCATCAAGATCCTCCGATCGGATAGGGGAGGGGAGTACTTAAGCACGGAATTCTTAGATTACGTAAAAGAGAATGGTATTCTCTCTCAGCTTACTCCTCCTTATACACCACAGCACAACGGTGTATCGGAGCGGAGGAATCGTACCCTATTGGATATGGTTCGCTCCATGATGAGTAGTGCCGAGTTGCCTCTTTCATTTTGGGGACATGCGCTTTTGACAGCGGCATATCTATTGAATGATGTTCCGTCTAAATCAGTGCCTAAGACTCTATTCGAGATATGGAATGGAAAAATGCCTTATCTTAAAAGATTTAAGATATGGGTTGTCCGGCTTATGTTAAAACACATAAACCAGATAAACTAGAGGCACGATCAGTTTTATGTAAGTTTGTGGGATATCCAAAGAATGGTTATGGATATCTGTTCTACCATACCGAGGAATAGAAGTTGTTTGTTGCTCAGCATGCCGTTTTCTTAGAAACGGAGTTTCTTGCAAAAGAAATTAGTGGGAGCACGGTAGAACTGGAAGAAATTCAGCGACCACAAAATGAAACTGAAGATTTGACAGAACCTCAGGATTCAATAACCCCGAATGAACCTCAGCCGCTCCGCAGATCTGGTAGGATTTCTCATCCGCCCGAGTGATATTACGGTTTTCTCATAGACGGGGATCGAGAGGATTGCATCTTGGAAGAAGATGACCCTACCAGTTTCGGGCAGGCCATTATCGGTAGGGACTCTGATAAGTGGCTGGAAGCTATGCAATCCGAAATGGAGTCCATGTACACCAATAAAGTGTGGACCTTGATTATTGCTCCACCTGGGGTAAAACCCGTTGGATGCAAATGGATCTACAAAAGGAAACTTGGTGTAGATGGGCAGGTGGAAACCTATAAGGCTAGACTCGTTGCAAAAGGTTTTCGTCAAAGATCTGGTGTGGACTATGACGAAACTTTTTCTCCAGTGGCTATGCTCAAATCCATTCGGATCCTACTTGCCATTGCCGCCTTCCATGACTATGAAATCTAGCAGATGGACATAAAAACGGCTTTTCTAAACGGCTGTTTGGAAGAGTGCGTTTACATGGATCAGCCAGAGGGTTTTGTAGACAGTGGGAGCAGCGGGAAGGTGTGCAATTTGCTTAAATCCATTTATGGATTAAAGCAGGCATCGCGGAGCTGGAACATCTGTTTTGATGAGGCAATCAAGGAATTTGATTTCATCAAGAACGAAGATGAACGTTGTATCTATAAAAAGATTGTAGGACGAACTGTCGTGTTCCTAGTCTTGTACGTGGACGACATTCTTTTGATAGGAAATGACATTACTATGCTACAATTGGTCAAGCTATTCTTGTCACAACGGTTCTCCATGAAGGACCTGGGTGATGCCTCGTACATTCTGGGGATCAAGATCTACAGAGATAGATCCAAGAAACTACTGGGACTTTCGCAGTCCAGGTACATAGAGACCGTACTAAAGAGATTTAGTATGGAAGATTCCAAGCGCGGTAATATACCCGCATTGCACGGAATCACCCTCTCCAAGAAGATGTCTCCTAAGACTGACGAGGAGAGGGTTCGCATGAGCACTATACCCTACGCTTCGGCGGTAGGATCTATAATGTACGCGATGCTAAGTACAAGACCAGATGTAGTTTACGAGCTGAGCGTGGTGAGCCGGTATCAGTCAGACCCAGGTGAGGACCACTGGACGGCAGTGAAGAACATTTTAAAGTACCTGAGAAGGACAAAGGAGATGTTCCTGGTTTACGGTAATGGAGACCTCAGGATCGAGTCCTTTACCGATTCAAGCTTCTAGGGTGACAAAGATGACAACAAGTCTGTCTCGGGTTTTGTGTTTACCCTCAACGGAGGGGCGGTGTGTTGGAAAAGTTCCAAACAGGATACCGTCGCAGACTCGACGATGGAGGCTGAATACATTGCTGCAAGCGATGCCGCAAAAGAGGCGGTCTGGATGAAGAAGTTCATTAGTGAACTTCAGGTGGTTCCATCCATTGTTGACCCAATACCTTTGTATTGCGATAACAATGGGGCTATAGCTTTAGTGAAGGAATCAAGGTCCCATCAGAAATCCAGACACATCTTAAGGAGGTATCACCTGATCAGGGAGATCATTGATCGCCAGGAGATAGAGGTACGGAGAGTGGACACAAAAGACAACACGGAGGATCCATTCACAAAGGCCCTTCCTCAAACACAGTTCGAGCTACTTTTTGAGCTATTGGGTATGCGGTACGCCAGCAGCTGGCCTTAGAGCAGACGTTGGGTATGCGGTACACCAATTACTGGCCTTTAGTGCAAGTGGGAGATTGTTGGATATGTATGCCCTAGAGGCCATTATTGTATAGTACTAGCATGTATAATACATTTTGGAAGCTTGGGATATATATACATGGGTTTACGACAGTCTTGCTCGATATAGTAGTATGCTACTTGGTTTGTATCTATCTTAGTATGTGTATTTGTTTCTTTTAACATATCGCTAAAAACTTATTGATAGAGCCCTTAGGATCTTTGCTTGACTACCGGCGTTGTGATGGCGATCACACTAGTGGGGGCTGGGTAGTCTATAAGCACATCCTTATTTTGGTCCCTGGTCATAGGATTATCGTGACAGGGCATCGATACTCCAGAGTAGACTGGTGCATACGCTTCTCGTCCAAGCAGGGGAGATGGTCTGTCCCACAACCATCAGTACGTCGTACTGGAGATAGTATGCAGGTGCTCCTTAGCTTACGAGTACACTGGACATGACTCATCGGGAACTGTTGGTTGGTATTATACCTATCGTCAGTTAACAGTTCTCAGGTGACATGAGTACAGCCTAGTCCGTTGACTTGACACTGTCACTTCGCCTCAAGTGTGTTCCCTCTGTTCTTAGATTACTACACTACCACGGCTCTATTGAGTCGTGCGAACAGGTAGTAGTTCGGTGCAGTCCCGAAGCACTTGGAGGCAGTGACGGTTAGATAGGATTCGTCTCTCCCGGTATTGGGAGTTGATATCGCGTTGTGTCTAGGAGTGCCATTACACATAGTCGTCCCTGGCCAGGGAAAGAGAGACTTGCTGGTAGTGTTACCAGTAGATTCTCAGGGTGTTTTGGGCTACACTCCGACACGACTTATACCGCTATTAGGGGACTGACGTTTTCCGCCCCCTAGGCCCGCCATGCGATACTCTTAGACGAACATACCGGACTGTACGGGGATTGTCACATTCAGGCTCAGTAGGAGTTCGGATGGGTTCACTTCATCAGTCTTCTTGTCGACATCTACCTGGGGACCGTTACGTACAGCTAGTACCGCTTGCGGCCTGTGGTTAAACCCACTGCCAGCGTAGTGTCGAGTCTTTAGAGTCCCACACAGAGGGTTACTCTCCTTTGGGCAAAACTGAGTAAAGGTCGCATGGTTTTGCGACGGGGTTCGTTCATATCAGCACACTTGTGCACGTTTGGTGTCCGGGCAGTTATTACTAGAGGGCTTGGTTTAAGACAGATCCTAGTATTTGTTTTGGGATTGGTTTTGTCTCAGTGTATTCGTGTTCCTCGGAATACGGATGCGGGTGCGTATGCACAGTTGACAGAGGCAGAGGATTCTCATTAGGGTTGTTGACCATTTGATTTTGGTTGACTTGTTGACCTTTGACTTTTTCCAAACCCTAATGAGAATGAGAAATATGATTAATAATATTAATTAAGAATTATTGTGTCATGGTTGAGTTGAACATTTGACTTTTGTTGACTTGTTGACTTTGTTGACCAGTTGACCATTATGGACATATTGACCATCATCATTTCTTTTCAATGATGCTTCTTGTTCTTTGCAAAATGCATTAAATGAATGTAATGATAATGTTCATTCATAAACTAACCATCACAATTCTTAATTATTATTATTGTTATCATTATTCCAAAAGATGTGAGCATGGTTGCATTATGAGAGCTCATTCTATCATATTCTTTCTCTCTCTTGAAAGAAAGCTCTCCCTCTTCCTCTCTCAAAGTTCAAGTGTTCCATGAGTTGGAAATCATGAACTTTTGAGACAAAACCACCATAACTCTTCTCTACCCATTCTAAGGTTCTAGGTTTAGCAAACCAAGCAACTTAGTTATCTCTAGGTTGAGATAGGAGCTCAAGTTCGAGGCCCTCGGGTGGATCCATCTACGGCAAATAGGAGATGATGAGGAGAAGCCGTTCAAACCACTACAAGAAGCAAGCAAGGAGGAGAACCACAAAAAGAAGAAAAGGAGTTCAAGACCTAGGTATAAACATTCTACATATTAGCTAAAACTTGAAGTTTATTTGTTAGTTTTTGTTTAGCAACGATCCTTCATGGATGGTCTATGTTACCTAGTGAGGAAAAAATTTGATTTTTACCTATTCAGCTTCCCCGAAAGAACCGGGGTGGGTAACGTGGACCTAAAAATATATATGAGATAAATGTTATATTAAAGATTTCGTTTCAAATGTGATGCTTGTGAAGCATAATAAAATGGGACTTCATTAATGAGATTAATGAAACTAAAAGAAACCTAAAGATGTTGTAGAAACTTGTTTAAAAACTGGTAGCTCTAGTTCTTGCTTTGCATAGCGGTATTCCTTATAGAATATCCAGCACCTTATTCGATAAGGAAAGAGCTGAGATCCCTTCACCGGGAGTGACCTCTTTAGCGAAACTAGCAGATACTACAAACTCGGTTTGTCTTTTGATTATTTCTATAGTTTATGCTTTGCATAGTGATATTTGTAAAATATCCTGCACCTTATTCGATGAGAAAAGGGCCGAGATCCCTTCACCGGGAGTGACCTCTTTAGCAAAACTAGAAAAGGCCTAAAAAACATTCCATTTTAAAATCACTCGATTCTACAACGACATCCAGTTCATTACGCTCATGGTTTTCTTAAAAAATCTGCGTAGCCCTCCGTCATTTCAGATAAGTACTACTTAGTATTTTTGCTGCAGTATTTTGGCATGCGTCAAGGCATAGTGTACGGTAGCTAACTAGTGCTTATCTTCTAGCATACGATGCGATTGGATTAGGGTATTCGTACGGCGTTATTTGGCATGCGTCAAGGGTCGTACGGGTGGGTTTAATTCAATCAGGAAATGCACGGGTTGAACTTGACGAGCGGACTATAGGTAATTTAGCATGCGTCAAGGTCATAGCACGGTAGGGGTAAAAGAATTATTGGGAATTTCAAGTGTTGAAATTTGCAATGAGATTGCATACTTTCTATGAGATAGTTGGATCCCAATACCCACTGCGAGTAAGAGTTACTCCTGGAAGAGTTTTACACATAACAATTAGCCGATCAAGTAGGTGTCTAGAAAGGTGTTAACAGGGTTATGCCCCTGGGAAAATGAGGTTTACTTTAATTAGGTCCGTGCGAAAGCACGGGGAATCTCCCTCAAAGTACCGGCACTGGCCTGGCTGAAAGATTGGCGAACTTGTAGGGTGTAATTAATCCCGGCTAGTCTTTCCTTTTAGGGTTTGAAGGAAGATTTGACTAAAACAGTGGGAGCCATCCTGATTAGATAAATTGATAACCAATCTAATCTTGTAAAAGCGCACGCTGAGTGTTTTCTTCTCTCTCTCTCTCCAGGTTGCGATCATATCACGCTGTAATCAAGATAATAATACAGATGTATTGACCGAACCCGCTTGGTATACTGAGCTGGGGAATGTTGGTCCCTCTCCAACTTACAAATGTTATAAGACAGAGCAGGAAATTGGGGATTACCAGAATTCCCATGCCGCCCAAACGAAGAAAGTGCATGCTGATGCATCTTCTTCGGGTGTGTTCATTACAGAGAACTGAGAACGGGTGATAAGTTTCATGAGATAGAAACGGTGCAAGTGTTGCAGCCAAGTCTGTTGGTAGTTATCACCCTGTATTAGCAAATACATTGATTCTGAACGAATGTTATTAGATACCGAACCTGATATACAACATCATATCAGTCTCTTTATTAGTAAAGATGGATATAATTTTGTATTGTTGGATAATGTTTTGAACATTTCCTATATCAAGAGTTGATCGGTTCAGGCACGTTATCTAAAAGCATAGACGTTCTAAATCAAACTACAGTTCTTAACGTACAGAACACACATAAGAGGAAGAGTTCAGAAATGAACGGATCCTTCTTGAGGTATTATATACTAGGTCATATTAATGTGACGCGACTAGCTGAAGTTATATTTAGATACATATTTAAATTAGTTTGAATTTACATTTTGTGAAACATGCCGGTCATGTCACAAAGATAAGATGACCACAACTCTGTTTATTGGAAATAGAGAAAGAGTTAGTGAACTCTTGGGATTGATACATGCTGATGTATGAAGGTCCCCTGTCTACATATGCCAGGACCGGTTCTTTGTACTTTATTACATTCACTGATGATCTCTCAAGATTCAGATATATGTTCCTGTTGAAACACAAGTCCGAAACTTTTGAGATAATCACAGAATATAAGTTAGAAGTAGAGAACCAAAAACGGGTATAAGTATTATGTCCTTCGATGAGATCAAGGAGGAGAATACTTGAGCACGGGATTCCTGGACTATTCTAATGGAGAATGAGATTCTCTCTCAGCATTACTCCTCCGTATACACCACAGCACCTCAGTGTATCGGGGCGGAGCAATCACACCCTATGTGATATAGTGCGCTCTATGATGAGTACTACTTAGTTTCCTATTTTCTTTTGGGAGTTATGCACTTGAGAAGTTGCATACCTATTGAACAGGGTTCCAATCAAATCAGTTGCCTACCAGTTCATATGTGATACGGAATAGGAAGAGCCCATATCTTAAGTATGTTAAGATTTGGGGTTGTCCAGCCTATGTCTAAAAGCATAATCCGGACAAGCTCGAGGCAAAGTCAGTTCTCTAGAAGTTTGTTGGATATCCCAAGCATTCACAAGGGAATATCTTCTACCTAACCGAGGAACAAAAGATGTTTTGTTTCTCAACATTCCACCTTTGTGAAAGGGAATTTCTTGTGAAGAAATTAGTGGTCATGAGGTAGAACTGGAAACAGTTCCAGCTATACAAACTGTAGCTGATGATTTGGTAGACCAAAGGATTCAATAGTTTCTAACGAACCTCAGCCTCTCCGCCGATCTAGTAGGGTTCCTCACCCACTTGAGAGATACTTCGGTTTCTCTATGACAGTGGGAGCGAGGATTGCATCGTGAGATGATGACCCAACTTATTTCGAGCAGGCCATCAGGAGTGGGACTCTGTAAGAATGGCTGGATGCTTAGCGATCTGAGATGGAATCCTTATACACCAACAAAGTATAGACTTTGGTTGCTTTATCTGAAGGGTTAAATCCTCATCAAGAGCAAGTATATCTTGAGAAGATTACTTGGTGTACATGGAAAAGTTGAGACTTTCAAAGCTATGCTTAACTCCATCCAGATCCTACTTGCCACAGCTACATACTATGACTACGATATCTAGCGGTTGGCTGTCATGACAGCTTTTCTAAATGATGTTTTGGAAGAGTGTGTCTATAAGTACACAGCCAGAGGGCTTCGTAGACAGTGGGAGCAGCGGAAACGTGTGCAAGATGTTTTATGCGATAAAGCAGGCATCACGGAGTTGGAACGTCTGTTTTGATGTGGTAGTCAAAGAGTTTGACTTCATCAAAATGGTAGATGAACCTTGTATATGCAAAAAGGTAGTAGAGAGTATGGTGGTGATCCTCGTAGAGTACGTGGATGACATACTCTTGATAGGGAAGGAGTTTCCTATGCTACGCTCGGTCAATCTCCGCTTATCACAAAGATTCTCCATTTAGGATCAAGGTAATACCTCCTAAATCCTGGGTTATGGATCTATGAGATAAATCCATTTGGATGTTAGGATTCTCACTAGTTGTAGTGAGATGTGTTAGTTATGTATATGCCCTAGAGGCCATTGTTGTACATATGATGTATATTATAATGGATGCTTGGATATATATAGAGATGACTTTCTTGCTCGTCATGATAGTATGCTATTTGGTTTCACTTTATCTTAACATGTTGACTTGTATTGGTTTACTGTTTTACTCTCACATGTTGATAAAGCCCTTAGGACTTGTACTCGACTACTGGGACTATGATGAGATCATACTAGTGGGGCCGCGGTAGTCGATGAGTACATCCTATAACTGTTCCTAGTCGAGGGTATATCGAGACAGGGCATCGATACACCAGAGTAGACTAGCGTATACGCATCTTGACCCATATGATGGGCGATGGATGATCCCATATCCATCGGTGTTAGACATCAAAGATGGTGTACGGGTGCTCAGTAGAGACTGGGTACACTGAACGGACTCGCCGAGAACTCCCAGATGGTGTTATACCACACGTCAGATGGCAGTTCTCCGGTGACACAGGTACAGGGTAGTCTGTAGACCCGAGATCGTCATGGAGTCTTGTGTGATTCCCACTGTGCTTTGATTTCCACCTTACCACGTCCAAGAGGGCGTGCAAAACGGTGGCTTTTGGGTACAGTCCCGAATCACATGGAGGCAATGAGCGATAGGAGGGGATTCGTCTCTCCCGGTATAGGGAGTTGATGTTGTGCTGTGTTCGATTGGCTATAACTGGAAGTCCCTGGCCAGGGCTGATATAGAGATTTACTGGTAAGTGTTACTAGTAGTTTCTCGACCCGTTATGAGCCACACATCGACACGACTTATCGGTTACTGGGGTCTGACGTATACCACCCCTAGACTTGATATGCGACATATCAGACGAACAGACCGGACTGTACGGGAGTGTTACTGGTTGGATTCACAGGAGAACGCACAGGCTAGCTTGTTGATCTTCTGATCGCTCAATACCTGGGTGGCTGCTACGTTTAGCTGACCGCTTGCAGCTTGTGGGTGTTTGATATGATCATCACCTGCTACCGGCGTATTGACGATTCTTTAGAGTCCTACACAGAGGTTTCTTGGCTCAGGCGAAACGGAGTAGTGGCGCATATGTGATATGCGCAGGAGCGTGAATAATGCGATATGGGATACCGTATTATATTCTCGCGATATATGGATATGAACCGGGTCATCGGATCAAGTGTTGATTCGATGAATCGGTACATGATATATTAGTCGGTAATATTCGATATAGCCGGATCATCGATTCAAGTGTTGATTCGATGATTTAATGTATAATAATATATATGATATATTGTATTACATTATCTAATATTGGCTCGCTTTATTATTTCATTTTCTCAGTGGATGATACATTGATATATATGCGATATATGTTAATTGTATTATTTTCTTTTGTTGCAAATATATAATATATATGTGATATATATTATTGTGACATGATATGATTAATTGTTAAACATGTTTAAGGATGATTAATTGAGGTTAGGGTTTGATTAGGGTTAGATGCTTCAAGTTCCTTCTAGAAGCATTTTTCTTTTTGTCATGGTTGTGATATTTTGTGATGACACATTTTTAACTTAACCAAACCCTAACTCTAGTTGTTTCTCTACTCATTCTTAGCCATTCATCCTTGACCATGGTTATATATCAATCATATGTTTTATTTCTATTCATCACAAAAGAAAAAGAAAGGATTATCTTTTCATGATCATCTTCTTCCTTGTTCAAAAAAAGCTTGCTAGTTTTTCTTGAAGTGATGAAATAAATTGAGAAAATGATTTAAAAAGAAAGCAAAATTACTACTCTCTCATCCTCATCTCATCTAGCCCATGGGATTAGTGTGTTCTTCTCATAAGAGTGAGAAAGCTTGAGTCGTAGCTACTTCAAGGTAGATCATCGGAGATTTGGAATACGACAAGCTAGAATGGATCGTTCGAGTCGTGGAGCCTCTCATGAGTCCGGGAGATCGTGGATCGCTGCAAAGGGACTTCTACTCGGAGCTTGTGAAGTGAAGGAGCGGACTACAAAGGTTGTAATCCCTCACACTTAGATAAAAGTTATCTTATTGCATGTTTAACCCTAATAATCTAGCAAAGATCCCGGCTTTGGGTTGTTCGGCACGTCTAAAATTTAATCCGGGCATGTTTGATGCCTTATGAACCTTCACAAGAGTGCCTAGGAACCCTACAGTGGTATCAGAGCCTAGCTAGAGCATTAGGCGATGTGTTTACGAAATTAAAACTCCGATCGAACCCGAAATGACGCAAAAAGACCCCTCTCTGGAAATTTTTTAAATTTTGGGATTTTTCTGAATTAAAAATATGTAAAAAAATCAGCAGGGAATTATAAGAATTACCATAAAACTCGAGCCCCTAATTCCACCAAACGGCGGCGGAAGAGCGGCGCAAGCATGGCTTGCGCGGCGCTTCCGCGGCGGAACAGTAAGATCATGACACGTGGCTTTTATGGTAATGACCGTAGGTACTTGTTGAGTTTTCTGGATATTTTTAATTTGTTTCAGGTGTTGATAAAATCTGGGGTTTGTTTTGTAATAGTAGACTCGATCGGAATATTTAAATTCGTATTTCTTTCCGGATATTTAGAAACTGTTGAACTATTTGAACGGATATCATTAACTTACTGTTTCCCGGTACGGCAAACTTTCAAGTGTTGAAATTTATTCGGGTTTAAATCTTTCGGAAAAATTGTACAAGTTAAGCGGTGGACCCTCTAGAAGACAACAAACCTTAACTCGATTATGTGACCGTCTTGAACTGCCTTTTGAACCTTCGGGTTTGGGGCAGTACGGCGTGCCACATGTGAGGCGTTGGCTTGACCCTTCTACGGCTGGATCACCGGTACTGTGACATATTCTGGGATTATTTGAACCCCGCTCAAGTGTTGAGCAGTTTAGGAAATTTTGGGTGTTTGATTATCTGTTCGAAAAGTTTAATACTGTTTATCTATCTGGAATGTGATACAATATGTGGAATTCATAGAGTTAGGCATGAAATACGAAGTATGTGATACTTCGGATTTACGATGTCTAAAGTGATTGTGGATTCCAAATATTGTAGTTTTATACTTTCTTTTCTGTGACCGTAAGTGTAATATGTGATATCGCCGGTTTCGTTGCTATATGTCAACGACAATTGGGATGCGCATATTTACTTACGTTGATGATATGAGATATTATGTGTTGCTGTGATATGTTATATTGGATCGTCGCGTTCTGAATAGCCGGGGTTTTTATGTGAGATGAGGGTTTTTATTTTCATTCATGTAAAATTCATTTGTAATGTAATATTCTTTTATTTGGGGCACTTCCAGGTTGCGGTTGCTGTCACCAGTGTATATTATTTACTTTTCCGCATTAGGTAGACCCAAGGAGGGGAGCACAAGTAACCGGGTTCTAGGGTCCAGTGGGAGGCCATCTCGAGGAGTCGAGACCGGGTCTCCTAACCCTAGAATTGGCAGTGTTACTTGCCGCTCTCGTAGGGGTCTTGGGATGTGGGTTTGGCTATTCGTCGCGACCGTGGAATCCGTGTTTTATACAGGCTCGTATTGAAAACACGGACGTCCTAGTATATCCAATATTTCATATATGTTCTTCTGCTGCAATGTTCTGTGATGAGATCATATTACTGCCTGAGACGAATGCCTATTATATATATATGCTGATATATAAATATTACTGCTTTCGTTTCTTCTGTGATGCTTAGGAAGCATAAGCTGATGGGATTTTTATTAATTAGATTAATAAAAGAAAAGAAACCTAAAGATGTTGTAGAATCAAAACTTTATAAAAAGGGTAGCTACAGTTTTGCTTTGCACAGTGATATATATGATATGTCCTGCACCTTATTCGATGAGGAAATGACCGAGATCCCTTCACCGGGAGTGACTCCTTTAGCAAAACTGGCAGATGCTACAAAACTCGGTTTGTCTTTTGATTGCTTTTAGTGTTTTGCTTTGCACAGCGGTATATATGATATATCCTGCACCTTATTCGATGAGGAAAGGGCCGACGATCCCTTCACCGGGAGTGACCCCTTTAGCGAAACTAAGAAAAGCCTCAAAAACACTCTTTTTCAAAACTTCACTCGATTCTACTACCATATCAAGTTCATTACGCTCAGGGTTTTCTGAAAAACCTGCGTAGCCCTCCGTCATTTCAGATAAGTAATATTTAGTATTCGTGCTACGGTAGTTTGGCATGCGTCAAGGCGTAGCGTACGGTAGCTGACTATTACTTATCTGCTGCATGAGATACGATTGGATTAGGGTATTTGTACGGCGTTGTTTGGCATGCGTCAAGGGTCGTACGGGTGGGTTTAATTCAATCACGAAATGTACGGGTTGAACTTGACTAGCGGACTATGGGTTGTTTGGCATGCGTCAAGGTCATAGCACGCTAGGGGTAAAAGTTTTATCGGGAATTTCAAGTGTTGAAATTTGCAATGAGATTGCATACCTTCTATGAGATAGTTGGATCCCGATACCCACTGCGAGTAAGAGTTACTCCTGGGAGAGTTTTACACAGGACAATTAGTCATTCAAGTAGGTGTCTAGAAAAGTGTTAACGGGGTTACGCCTCTGGAAAAACGAGGTTTACTTTAATTAGGTCCGTGCGAAAGCACGGGGAACCTCCCTCAAAGTACCGACACTGATCTGGCTGAAAGATTGACGAAATTGTAGGGTGTAATTAATCCCGGCTAATCTTACCTTTTAGGGTTTTAAGGTAGATTTGATAAAAACAGTGGGAGACATCCTGATTAGATAAAATAATAACCAATCTAATCTTGCAAGAGCATACGCTAAAGTGTTTTCTTCTCTCTCTCTCCAGGTAGCGACCATTTCAGGCCATAATCAAGATAATAATATGGATGTATTGACTAAACCTAATTATTGTACTGAGCAAGGGAACGTTAGACCCGTTCTTTCTTATAAGAGTTATAAGACTGAACAGGAAACAGGAGAATATCTGGATTCTCAAGCCGCCCAAATGAACATGCATGTTGATGCATCTTCTTCAGGTGTGTTAGTTATTGAGAACTGTTTCTCAGTTCACCCTACGTCCTGGGTATTAGATACCGGATCAGGATCCCACATATGTAAACAGTTACATGGGCTACGTAAAGGTAGAGAACTGGGAAAAGGTGATCATTCCGTTCAAGTAGGGAATGGTGCAAGTATTGTAGCCAAAGCAGTTGGCGAATATCACCTTGTATTACCAAGTCGTAATACACTGATTCTGAATGAGTGTTATTATATACCGAACATGATGTGCAACATTATATCAGTTTCTTTATTAAGTAAAGAAGGATATAATTTTGTAGTACAGGATAATGTTATGAACATATTCCTAGATCAAAAGTTGATTGCATCAGGCTCGTTACATAATGGCATATTCATTCTAAATCAGAATACAGTCCTGAATATACAAAACACACACAAGAGGAAAAGTTCGGATATGAACGAATCCTACTTGTGGCATTGTAGACTTGGTCATATCAATGCGACACGACTGGCTAAGTTACATAAGGATGGTTATTTGAATCCGTTCAAATTATCATCTTATGATACTTGCCATTCATGTCTCAAAGGAAAAATGACCAAAGCTCCGTTTAGTGGACACGGAGAAAGCGTTACTGAACTCTTAGTACTGATACATAGTGATGTATGCGGTCCCATGTCTACGCATGCCAGGAACGGTTCTTCCTACTTCATTACATTCACTGACGATCTCTCTAGATACGGACATGTGTTCCTGTTGAAACACAAGTCTGAAGCTTTTGAGAAATTCAGAGAATATAAGCACGAAGTAGAGAATCAAACGGGCAAAAGTATTAAGATTCTTCGATCTGATCGAGGAGGTGAATACTTAAGCGGTGAGTTTTTAGATTATCTAAAAGAGAATGGGATTCTCTCTCAGCTTACTCCTCCTTATACACCACAGCACAACGATGTATCGGAGCGGAGGAATCGCACCCTATTAGATATGGTACGCTCTATGATGAGTACAGCTGAGTTACCTATTTCCTTTTGGGGGTATGCGCTTGAGACAGCCATAGACCTATTGAATAGAGTTCCTACCAAATCTGTACCTACCACTCCATATGAGATATGGAAAGGGAAGAGACCACATCTTAATTATATTAAGATATGGGGTTGTCCAGCTTATGTCAAAAGACAAAATCCGGACAAACTCGAGGTAAGATCTGTCTTATGTAAGTTTGTAGGATATCCCAAAAATTCACAGGGGTATATCTTCTACCACCCCGAGGAACAAAAGGTGTTTGTTTCTCGACATGCCACTTTCTTAGAAAAAGGTTTTCTTATGAAACAGAATAGTAGCATTGAGGTAGAACTGGAAGAAGTTCCAGCAACACAAACTATAACAGAAGACTTGGTTGAACCAGAGGATTCAGTACTACCCGACGAACCCTTTCCGCCGATCTAGTAGGGTTTCTCGTCCACCTGAGAGATACTACGGTTTTCTCATTGATGGTGGAAGCGAGGACTGCATCATGGATGATGATGAACCGACTAGTTTCGAGCAGGCCATCACGAGTGGTGACTCTGTGAAATGGCTGGATGCAATGCGATCTGAGATGGAATCCATGTACACCAACAAAGTATGGACTTTGGAAAATGCTCCTGAAGGGGTAAAACCCATTGGGAGCAAGTGGATCTTTAAAAAGAAATTTGGTGTAGATGGAAAAGTTGAGACTTTCAAAGCTAGACTTGTAGCAAAAGGTTTTCGTCAAAGACCAGGTGTGGACTATGACGAAACCTTTTCTCCAGTGGCTATGCTTAAGTCCATCCGGATCTTACTTGGCATTGCTGCATACCATGACTACGAAATCTGGCAAATGGATGTTAAGACCGCCTTTCTAAACGGTGATTTAGAAGAGAGCGTGTACATGACTTAGCCAGAGGGCTTCGTAGATAGTGGGAGCAGCGGAAAGGTGTGCAAGCTGCTTAAATCCATTTATGGGTTAAAGCAAGCATCGCGGAGTTGGAACATCTGTTTTGATGTTGTAGTCAAAGAGTTTGACTTCATCAAAAATATAGATGAACCTTCTATCTATAAGAAGGTAGCAGAGGGTAAGGTTGTCTTCCTCGTATTGTACGTGGATGACATACTCTTGATAGGAAATGATATTCCTATGCTGCAATCAGTCAAGCTCTTCTTATCACAGAGATTCTCAATGAAAGATCTAGGTGATGCCTCCTGCATATTGGGAATCATGATCTATAGAGATAGATCTAAATGGATACTGGGATTATCCCAATCCAGGTACATTGACACCATACTAAAGAGATTTAGTATGGAAGAATCCAAGCGTGGGAACCAACCCACGATCTCTGGACTCACTCTCTCCAAAGAGATGTCTCCCAAGACTGATTTGGAGAGAGCTCGCATGCAAGGGATACCCTATGCTTCGGCAGTAGGCTCTATCATGTATGCGATGCTATGTACCAGACCCGATGTAGCATACTCACTAAGTGTAGTGAGTCGGTATCAAGCGGATCCAGGAGAGAGTCATTGGAAAGCTGTGAAGAACATTCTCAAGTACTTACGAAGGACTAAGGAGATGTTCTTGGTGTATGGTAATGGAGAACTCCAGGTGGAGTCCTTTACCGATTCCAGCTTCCAAAGTGATAAGGACGACTCTAAGTCGCATTCTGGTTTTGTCTTTACCCTCAATGGAGGGACGGTATGTTGGAAGAGTTCCAAACAGGATACCGTTGCAGACTCAACAATGGAGGCTGAATACATCGCTGCCAACGATGCTGCCAAAGAAGCTGTCTGGATCAAGAAGTTCATTAGTGAACTTGGTGTGGTTCCATCCATTGAGCATCCAATACCTCTGTATTGTGATAACAATGGAGCTGTGGCTTTAGCCAAGGAACCCAGGTCCCATCAAAAGTCCAGACATATTCTGAGGCGGTATCACCTGATCAGGGAGATAGTTGATCGCCGGGAGATCGAGGTCAGGAGAGTAGATACGAAGGACAACACTGCGGATCCATTCACGAAGGCTATTCCCCAGATACAGTTTGAGAGATTATTCGGGATGCTAGGTATGAGATACTACAGCAGCTGGCCTTAGTGCAAGTGGGAGATTGTTAGTTATGTATATGCCCTAGAGGCCATTGTTGTACATATGATGTATATTATAATGGATGCTTGGATATATATAGAGATGACTTTCTTGCTCGTCATGATAGTATGCTATTTGGTTTCACTTTATCTTAACATGTTGACTTGTATTGGTTTACTGTTTTACTCTCACATGTTGATAAAGCCCTTAGGACTTGTACTCGACTACTGGGACTATGATGAGATCATACTAGTGGGGCCGCGGTAGTCGATGAGTACATCCTATAACTGTTCCTAGTCGAGGGTATATCGAGACAGGGCATCGATACACCAGAGTAGACTAGCGTATACGCATCTTGACCCATATGATGGGCGATGGATGATCCCATATCCATCGGTGTTAGACATCAAAGATGGTGTACAGGTGCTCAGTAGAGACTGGGTACACTGAACGGACTCGCCGAGAACTCCCAGATGGTGTTATACCACACGTCAGATGGCAGTTCTCCGGTGACACAGGTACAGGGTAGTCTGTAGACCCGAGATCGTCATGGAGTCTTGTGTGATTCCCACTGTGCTTTGATTTCCACCTTACCACGTCCAAGAGGGCGTGCAAAACGGTGGCTTTTGGGTACAGTCCCGAATCACATGGAGGCAATGAGCGATAGGAGGGGATTCGTCTCTCCCGGTATAGGGAGTTGATGTTGTGCTGTGTTCGATTGGCTATAACTGGAAGTCCCTGGCCAGGGCTGATATAGAGATTTACTGGTAAGTGTTACTAGTAGTTTCTCGACCCGTTATGAGCCACACATCGACACGACTTATCGGTTACTGGGGTCTGACGTATACCACCCCTAGACTTGATATGCGACATATCAGACGAACAGACCGGACTGTACGGGAGTGTTACTGGTTGGATTCACAGGAGAACGCACAGGCTAGCTTGTTGATCTTCTGATCGCTCAATACTTGGGTGGCTGCTACGTTTAGCTGACCGCTTGCAGCTTGTGGGTGTTTGATATGATCATCACCTGCTACCGGTGTATTGACGATTCTTTAGAGTCCTACACAGAGGTTTCTTGGCTCAGGCGAAATGGAGTAGTGGCGCATATGTGATATGCGCAGGAGCGTGAATAATGCGATATGGGATACCGTATTATATTCTCGCGATATATGGATATGAACCGGGTCATCGGATCAAGTGTTGATTCGATGAATCGTACATGATATATTAGTCGGTAATATTCGATATAGCCGGATCATCGATTCAAGTGTTGATTCGATGATTTAATGTATAATAATATATATGATATATTGTATTACATTATCTAATATTGGCTCGCTTTATTATTTCATTTTCTCAGTGGATGATACATTGATATATATGCGATATATGTTAATTGTATTATTTTCTTTTGTTGCAAATATATAATATATATGTGATATATATTATTGTGACATGATATGATTAATTGTTAAACATGTTTAAGGATGATTAATTGAGGTTAGGGTTTGATTAGGGTTAGATGCTTCAAGTTCCTTCTAGAAGCATTTTTCTTTTTGTCATGGTTGTGATATTTTGTGATGACACATTTTTAACTTAACCAAACCCTAACTCTAGTTGTTTCTCTACTCATTCTTAGCCATTCATCCTTGACCATGGTTATATATCAATCATATGTTTTATTTCTATTCATCACAAAAGGAAAAGAAAGGATTATCTTTTCATGATCATCTTCTTCCTTGTTCAAAAAAAGCTTGCTAGTTTTTCTTGAAGTGATGAAATAAATTGAGAAAATGATTTAAAAAGAAAGCAAAATTACTACTCTCTCATCCTCATCTCATCTAGCCCATGGGATTAGTGTGTTCTTCTCATAAGAGTGAGAAAGCTTGAGTCGTAGCTACTTCAAGGTAGATCATCGGAGATTTGGAATACGACAAGCTAGAATGGATCGTTCGAGTCGTGGAGCCTCTCATGAGTCCGGGAGATCGTGGATCGCGGCAAAGGGACTTCTACTCGGAGCTTGTGAAGTGAAGGAGCGGACTACAAAGGTTGTAATCCCTCACACTTAGATAAAATTTATCTTATTGCATGTTTAACCCTAATAATCTAGCAAAGATCCCGGCTTTGGGTTGTTCGGCACGTCTAAAATTTAATCCGGGCATGTTTGATGCCTTATGAACCTTCACAAGAGTGCCTAGGAACCCTATAAGATGGTATCAATCGATCCTGGGGAGAATCACTGGAAAAGTTCCAGGGTGGTAAGGTCGACTGAATGTCAGTCGCAGGCATTGTCTTTACCCTCAGTGGAGGGACGGTATGTTGGAAGAGTTCCAAGCTAGATACCGTGACTTACTAGATGATTAAAGGCAAGATACATCATTACCAAGGATTCTACCAAAGAGGCAGTCTGGATATATAAGTTCATGAGATGAACTTCGTTCCTACCATTGTGACAATGGAGTTGTGGCTTATGCCAAGGAACCCCCGTCCCATCAGAAATCTAGATATATTTCTTAGGCAGTATCACCTGATCATGGAGATGGTTGATCTCCAGGGAGATCGAGGTTAGGAGAGTAGAAACAGAGGCCAACAGCGCCGATCCACTCATAAAGGCCTATTTCCCAGTAGAGACTTTTATGGGATGGTTGAGTATGAGATACTTCAACTACAACTGATTGTTGGGTATGCGATACCACAACAGATGGCCCTAGTGCAAGTGGGAGACTGCTAGTGATATGTATGCCCTAGAGGCCATTACTGTAGATACGATGTATATTGTAGTTGATTCTAGGACATATATAGGGAGGACTTTCTTGCTCGACATGATAGTACGCTACCGGTTACTCTTTATCTTAACATGTACTATGATTGTCTCTTTGTTACATGTTGATAAAGCCCTTAGGATGGGTACTTGACTACCAGGACTATGATGCGGATCATACTAGTGGGGACAGTGTAGTCGCCAAGTACATCCTTCAAATGTTCCTAGTCGTAGGTGTATCGAGACAGGGCATCGATATACCAGAGTAGACTAGCGTACGCGCTTCTTGACCCATATGATGGGTGATGGATGATCTCATATCCATTGGTGTTTGACATCAGAGAAGGTATACGGTTGCTCAGTGGAGACTGGGTACACTGGACGGACTCACCGAGAACTCCCAGATGGTATTATACCTCACGTCAGATGGCAGTTCTCTGGTGACACCGGTACAGGTTAGTCTGTAGACCCGAGATCGTCATAGAGTCTTGTGTGATTCCCACTGTGCTTTGATTTCCATGATACCACGTCCAAGAGGGCATGCAAGAAGGTTGCTTTTGGGTACAGTCCCGAATCACATGGAGGCAATGAGCGATAGGAGGGGTTTCGTCTCTCCCGGTATAGGGAGTTGATGTTGCGCTGTGTTTGATTGGCTATTACTGGAAATCCCTGGACAGGGTTACTGAGATATACTGGTAAGTGTTATCAGTAGTTTCTCGAACTGTTATAGACCTCATATCGACACGACTTATCAAGCTGCTGGGGTCTGACGTTTACGACCCTTAGGCGAGATATGCGACATATCAGACGAAGAGACCGGACTGTACGGGAGTGTTACTGAGTGGATTCGTAGGAGAATGTACAGGCTTGCTTATTGATCTTCTGATCGCTCAATACCTGGGTGGGTTTTACATTTAGCTGACCGCTTGCAGCTTGTGGGTGTTTGAAATGATCATCACCTACTGCCGGCATATTGCCGATTCTTTAGAGTCCTACACAGAGGTTTATTGACTCATGCAAAACGGAGTAGGAGCACATATATGATATGTGCGGGACCAAGAATAATACGTGTATATGATACCGTATTAGATTCTCACGATATGAGATATCGGCCGGGTATATGAGATATAGCCGGGTCATCGGATCAAGTGTTGATTCGATGAACTGATAAAGATAATATTAGTCGGTTATTTGTGAAATAGCCGGATTATCAGATCAAGTGTTGATTCGATAATTTAATGTATAATAATATATTTGATATATTAAATTACATTAACTAATATAAGCTCACTTATTGATTCATTTTCTCACTCGGGTAATACATTGATATATATATGCGATATATGTTAATTGTATTATTTTCTTTTGTTACGAAAATATATTATATATGTGGTATATAATATTGTAACAACTTATGATTACTAATGCAACATGGTTAGTGGAGATTAATCATGGTTAAGGTTTGATTTGGGTTAAACTTTTCTATAAGCTTCTAGAAGCTTTTACTTTGTTTCTTGCAAAGATATTATGGTTGATATTTTGTGAGATATTTCCTAACCCAACCCACACCCTTTAACCCTAGTTAACTCTCTACATTGGTTAGCCTTTTCTTTGGTCAACTATGGTTGCATTTGTAGTTATCATAACAATTCATTATTCATCACAAAATTATGATTCATTCATTCTTCTTCTTCGTCCTCCTTGCAAAGCTTTCTAGCTTTGGGTTTTGTGATGGATTAGTGTGAGATTATGAAAACAAAAGAAAGCATAAATCTTACTTCATCATCCTAATCTATCCTTGCTATTTAGATTAGGGTGTTCATTTCATTTAGTGAGTGAGAGCTTGTGTTAAAGAAACTTCAAGGTAGATCATCTTAGTTATCGAAGATCGGAAGCAAGCTTGCATCTTTCTTTTGTGGAACCTCTCTAGAGTCCGGATACTCGATGATCGCAGTGAAGGGACCTCAACACGGAGCTTTAGAAGTGAAGGACCGGACTACAAAGGTTGTAATCCCAAACTCTTAGAAGTAAAGTTGTTTACTTGCTTTGTTTCGCCTAATTTCTAGTTTAAAGATCTTGGTTAGGGTAGTTCGGCACGTCTAAATTTTAAATCGGACATGGTTGATGCCTTGTAGACCCTTGTGAGAGTGCCTAGTAACCCTACAAGGTTTTCATCAACGACCAGGTGTGGATTATGATGAAACCTTTTCTCCAATGGTTATGCTTAAGTCCATCCAGATCCTACTTGCCATTGCTGCATACCATGACTACAAAATCTGGCAAATGGATGTTAAGACCGCTTTTCTAAATGGTGATTTAGAAGAGAGCGTGTACATGACTCAGCCAGAGGGCTTCGTGGATAGTGGGAGCAGTGGGAAGGTGTGCAAGCTGCTTAAATCCATCTACGGGTTGAAAAAGGTATCGCGGAGTTGGAACATCTGTTTTGATGTGGTAGTCCAAGAGTTTGACTTCATCAAAAACGTAGATGGACCTTGTATATACAAGAAGGTGGCAGAGAGTAAGGTTGTCTTCCTTGTAATGTACGTGGATGATATACTCTTGATAGGAAATGATGTTCCTATGCTGCACTCGGTCAAGCTCTTCTTATCATAAAGATCCTCAATAAAAGATCTAGGTGATGCCTCATCCATCTTAGGGATTATGATCTATAGAGATAGATCTAAACGGATACTGGGATGTTAGTGTATATGCCCTAGAGTCCATTATTGTATCATACTGGATTGTATATTACTTAATGGAAGCTTGGGATATTCACAGTAGTTTGGACAGTCTTGCTCAAAATGGTAGTATGCTACTTGGTTTGTTTCTACTTCAATATGTGCATGTGTTTCTTTTAACATATCGCTTATACATATTAGTAGAGCCCTTAGGATCTTTGCTTGATTACCAGCGTTGTGATGGCAGTCACACTAGTGGGGGCTGGGTAATCTATAAGCACATCGTTATACAGGTCCCTAGTAGTAGGATTATCGAGACGGGGCATCGATACTCCGGAGTAGACAAGTGTATACGCTTCTCATCCCAGCAGGGGAGATGGTATATCCCACATCCATTAGTACGTCGTACTGGAGATAGTATGCAGGTGCTCGTTAGGTTACGAGTATACCGGACAGGACTCGTCGGGAACTGCTGGTTGGTACTATACCTATCGTCAGGTAGTAGTTCTCAGGTGACATGAGTACAGCTTAGTCCGTTGACTTGACACTTCCACTTTGCCTCGAGTGTGTTTCCACTGTACTTTGATTACTACCCTACCACGGCTCTATTGAGTCATGCAAACAGGTAGTAGTTGGGTGCAGTCACGAAGCACTTGGAGGCAGTGGCGGTTAGATATGATTCGTCTATCCCGGTATTGGGGGTTGATATCGCGCTATGTTTGGATAGCCATTACCTACAGTCCCTGGACAGGGCAAGCGAGATTTACTGGTAGGTACTCCAGTAGTTTCTCAGGGTGTTTTGGAATACACTCCGACATGACTTATACCGCTATTAGGGATCTGACGTTTACCGCCCCCTAGGCCCGATATGCGATACTCTTGGACCAACAGACCGGACTGTACGGAGATTGTCACATTCAGGCTCAGTAGGAGTTCGGATGGGTTTTCCTCATCGGCCTTCTTATCGACATCTACCTGGGGACCGTTACGTATAGCTAGTACCGCTTGCAGCCTATGGTTAAACCCACTGCCAGCGTAGTGTCGAGTCTTTAGAGTCCTGCACAGAGGGTCGCTTTCCGCTTTTGGGCGAAACGATGTAGGGGTCGTATGGTTTTACGACAGGGTTCATTCACATACGTGTACTTGTGCGTGTTTGGTGTTCATACGGTTGATACTAGTGGGCTTTAGTTTAAGCCGGATCCTAGTATTACATATTGGATTGGTTTAGTCTCATTGTATTCGTGTTTCTCGGAACACGGATGCGGGTATGTATATACGGATGATAGGGACAGAGAAGGAGACACCTCATTAGGGTTTTGACTATTGACTTGATTAAAACCATAATGAGATGGAGGAAATTGTTTACTAATTGTTATTAGAGATAATTGTGTCATGGCTAATTGGTTTGATCATTTGACTATGTTGACTATTGTTGACTTAGATATTTTTGTTGAGCATAAGATATTTTGCTTAGCATTAATTGTGACATGATAATGGTCAAATCAAAGGAGCCATCACAATTATCCTAATAAAACTTATTTTTCTTTTTCCTCAAATGAGAGATCTCTTCATTATTCTCATTCTCTCATTCTCTTATGGTTCTCTCCTTCTTCCTCTCTCAAACCTTAGTGTCTCATGAGTTAAGAATCAAGGGTTATTGAGACTTAACCACCAAAATCCTTCTCTACTCACTCTAGGCTACTTATTTTAGCACACCAAGTTCCCTAATTACCTCATTTTAGAGGATAGAGCTCAAGGTAGAGACCTTCGGGTGGATCATCTTTGACGTGGAGAAGCCGGAGAGGAAGCACCATCCACAACCACTCCAAGGAGCTCACAACAAGGAGAAGCACAACAATGAGAAGAAGGAATTGAAGATTGTAGTATAATCTTCTAACATAGAAGATACAACTCCTAGTTAGTTTGTTAGTTAATGTTTAGCAAAGATCCTCATGGGTAGTCTATATTACCTTATAAAGAAAAATTCAATTTTTGCCTATTTCGCCTCCCCGTTAACTACCAGGGTGAGTAACATAGAATTACAGTGGTATCAGAGCCTCGCTATTCTATAACTAACATGTTAGCAAAGCCTTTAGAACTTCGATCACGTAAAAATCCCGAAAACACGACCAAAATTTGCACTTTCTATCGAATTTTAAATCAGGTCTAAAAATATTTCGGAGACCTGAATAATACGTGCAGGCTTTTTCTAGAACACTGAAGCAATTTGGGTGACTATCTCGGTCGGACCGCTGCGGATCCGCGGACGAACCAAGCGTTCCACTGCGAAGTCGCGGCCGAGTCGACTCCGAGTTGGTCCAAATTTTTTCTGGTGGTCTCTGTTGTTGTTTTGTGTTTTCTGGGATATTTTGTTTGTGCTCAGGAATTTTTGTGTACAGTGTTGTACTTCGAGTAGATTCAAATATGGTTATTGATCGAAATACTATGAACTTTAGCTAATCGGATTATATCTGTGATGTGTTATATGTGCTGAACGTCTGCTAATCGATATACGTCGATTAGTGGGGGTTGCACATATCTGTGATCTGTGATATTGGTTTGTGTAAATGAACTTGTTGGATTGTCGTGGATGAATAGCCGGGGTTGTGAAATGAGTGTTTATTATCTTTCATTTGTTGTAAATTGTAAATCGATGTAATATTATTTTGTGGTCGCACATCCGGGTTGAGGTTGTAGACACCATTGTCTATTGTTTCTTTTACTGTTTTCTGCTCTTAGGATAGACCCAAGGTTGGGTGCACAAACTACCGGGTACTTTGAAGTGCTGAGTGGCTTACTCACTTTGTTGAGGGATGTTTCTTCACTTCGGGTATTTGGCGGATAGTTTGCCGCACCCGTAAGGGTCTAGGGTGGGGTTATGGCTATTCATCATGACCGTGTAATCCGTCATTCGTTACAGGCTCAAACGAAATGCGGATTCCTAGTATATCCAATGTGTTCATCTGTGATCTGGAATGACTATCATTGTGTCTGACGAATGTATATATCTAGTAGATGTTGTTGCTTATGTTTTACATATGCGCTAGTCCCGCCCTCGCTTTGTCGTTAATTAAGTAACCTAACGGGTGATGACGGAGCCCCGTGGCGAATGCGGATGGCATAAGCGTACGTTATATTTTCGTTGTTTTCTACAATGGTAGGATTAATTAATAGGACAGCATTATATTAATGCCAAGCAAACAAACCAAAGTTGAATCGTTGGAACAATTTCAAAACCACTCGGTTTTTTTCCAAAACAGCAAAACTTTTAAAACGCGGAGCTTAAACCACTCCTTTTAAAAGCTATCAGGTTCCTTCGATTATATCAAGTTCACTACGTTCACGGTTTCGCCAAAACCATTCGTAGCCCTCCGTCATTTCATATGAATATTCAATAGTATTCAAGCTATGTTTGTTGACCTTCGTCAAGGCATAGCGATTGGTAGCTGCTGGGTGTTCATATGTAGCATAGATAGATGCGTTGGTTTATGTAACGTTTTGAAAATCGTTTCGGTGAAATTTCGAAAAATCGGTAAAATAAGAGGGTTTTCTGTAAAAAGTCAAAATACAAATATCTTATTATAAAAATTAAATATACATATTCTAGCTATGTAATTGCTATTATTTGGTGTTTATTGAGCCGCTGGTGAAATTTCAAATTTTCTGAAAAAATATTATTTTATTATTATTTTAAGCCGTCACTAATACATTTAATTAGGGAAAATTACAAATTGGAATGAGTTGAAACAAATTTTGTGCATCATAAAACATTAAATAAAATTTTATCATATGATTTTTGGAACGAAATCATTTGCCAAAACGGTTTAGAAATTATTGAAGAAAAAGGCTTTTTTTTAGCGTAAATGGATGTTTGGGGTATTGTATTTATCATTTTTCATCACCCCACACCCGTACCCACACCCACACACCCCCATTCACTTCTCCCCTTGGCTGAATTCAGCAGCCCCCATCTTTTTCCCCACTTGAATTTCAAAGGAAAAGAAAAGAAAAGAAAAGAAAAAGGAAATGTAGAAATGAGAGTGGACTTTGACTAGGTTGACTAGATATCTTTTTCCCCACCTCCCTCTCTCTCCTCTTTCCCCATACATGCAGCCGAGCCCCCCACTTCTTGCTGTCCAGAATTTTCCCCCAAAACCCCATCTCATTTCCCCTCAAAAAAATGTCCAAATTCCATCAAAAATCAAGCTAAAATCCAAATCCGACTCCTACCCATTTTCCCTCGTCTTCTTTAGCATGGATCTTGATGCAAGGATTTCAAATTGGAGGTCTAGATTTCAAGTTTGATTCATGGTTGTGAGGTATAACTTTTGACCCATTGTTCAATTGTTGGTTTAATTCCTTAATGAAGCTTATTAGGTGCTAATTTTTGGCTTAATTGAAAGATGTGGGTTTGCAAGAGAAGATTTAGATTAGGGTTTGTGAAAATCTAATTAGGGTTTTGTGTTGTGAGATTATGGTTGTGTGATATATTTGACATATTAGTGTTATGCTAAATCAAATTAAGTTGCTAGTTTGCATTTTTGTTGATTTAAAATGTGATATTTATATAAGTTGTAAACTAGGTTTTTAAAATAATTATATTTTTGTGAGATAAAATTCAAATTAAGGTTTCATGTCATTATAAATATTATATTGAGTGGTTTAGTGCCTTTAGTTCATGAAAATCCTAGCTAAATTGTTATTTGTGAATTTTTGCTATAAATTGTTAAAATTTGGATATAGTGTAAACTAGAATTTTGGGGTTAATGAAATTTATTGAGATTAAATTATGGAAATTGTTTTTATGACTTATTTAAGATATTTAATAAGTATTATGGCCTCTAGATTTGTTTAAACGTCGAGTTTTATACTAAAACGGGTAATTTTTGCTTGCTAGATTTTCGGAAAAATGGCTTTTAAGGTGAATTTGGGGTTTTTGTGAATTTTAACCTATTTTATATTATAATTAATGTTCGTGAATGCGCAAATGAGAGTGTTTGGGTTTTTCTCGATGGTTTAACGTTTGTACATCGACATCGAGGGTTGGTTTGGCTATTCTTGCATGCGTAGGCGATAGGTTTTGACCTATGCGTGATGCGCGTGCCGATTTGATTTTCGTCTGCCGTTTTGATTTTGAATTTGGTTTTAATGTTATACGGTGCGTTATGATATGTAGGTACCCCATGTGGACTTCGAGACGACAAGCAAGCGCGTGGCGACGTCGGCACCGGCGAGCGAGGACCAGGTGAGTAGATTTAGATCTACGGGGAGAAATCGGGTGGATGGCGTATAGCACCCCCGCAGTTCGTGGTGATGTATACGAATACGTATACACACATATATTTTGATTATATATATTATGTTGATATGAGACTTGATGATAAAGGTAGATTCTAGGTGTTCATGGATTAGTTTAGTGTTAGTTGCGAAACCCTAGAGTTGTTGTTACACGTACACACGCACACATACACATGCATACATCTATGTTTTACCTGTGCGTATATGGGGATATGTGTTATGTGTTCACCTGGGTATGGGACTAGGTGTTCACATACTGGATTTGCGGATGATATTTGGGATTGAGATGAGTCGATGAGATTTGAGTTGAGGTCGTGAAATCGGTGATATGGCAGGATTCGTACTTGAGATACGTCCTGATGTTATAGCGGATCTTTGGATGACGATGCCATGTGAATAGTGATTTTAGTAGTGTACTAGACGTAGGTCAGTACCCCAGATGATGATCTTGATAAAGAGGATACTAGATGAACAGTGTGATGAGTATGATATTGACCCGTACCCAGATTTGGGGATGCCGTACGACGGATTTACGTACGAGCTATATCTTAATGATCGATCCGCACTCTTGACTTGGGATGTCTGATTGTAGATATGGTATCGGATATGATATTATTGAGGCGGGATCACCGACTAATATATATACAGGTATGTATATGGATCGACTCAGATGTTAGGCGGTTTCCTTACCTGTCGTCCAGCTTGTTAGCTTAGCCCTTTAGTTTAGTTTAGTTGTTAGATTAGATTCGATTCTTACCTATTTCAAAAACTAACGAATCGTAGGTATTTTAAAAGACAGCCCAAGGGATCCTACGGATATTTCAAAAGACGTATCTTTTCATAAAAAACACCGTAGCCCCTATTTTCAAAACCCCATGATTCGTGTTATTTCAAAAGGCACCATTTGTAGGACTTATATTAGATTAATGCAGGTTAGTTACAGTTGCGTCTTGTATTCAGCTCCCGCTCATTATTGTGGTTCGCTTCGCATCGCATGCTTATATTATGTTTCGTACTACATTATTGATATCATGCTGTTAGGACACCAGCACCATTACCGATGATGCGTATGTACCACGTACACTTACTTGCCGGCTTACACACATCTTCATCGGTAATTGCCATGTCACGTACACTTTAGAGAATATATTTGCTTGACTTAGCTTGTTAGTTAGTAGTTTGATATGATATTAGTGTACCTGCCTTACATGCCTAGTTTATTAATCATACATTGCAACTTGGTTATTGATACCATATGCATTCATTATCATTGACATATGCACTTGTGATGATTTTTTTGAGATTTATTATATTTCTGGATTTCAGGGAAAGCCGCAAAATTTACAACTTATGATCTTTTAAAATATAAAATGTTGCGGTTTTCTAGTGATGTAAAGTGTCGTCCACCATGAGTTTGCTGTGGTTTTCGAGATCCGTGTCGAGGAGTGGAGGAACCGTCACGGGTACATGGTGGGCCCGGTGCGGTACCCCGGGGCAAGAGGAATGTGGTGTTGACGTTGAGCCCGGCAGGGGAGCACTACCGACCGGTGATATTACCCGACGCGTCGGATATCCGGAGGATACCGTCGTGGTCTTGAGATGGATGGTAGGGGCCGGTCTGGACTGACGGCGCCCTAGATATTGAGATTGAGACATTGATATTTCGAGACAGTGAGATTTATGTTTTGTGTCGATGCTAGACACTGTTGATACTGATTTCATTTATGATACCTCAGTTTAAAAATACGAAGGAAATCTCACTAATTTATGAAAACAGTTTCTTCATTTACATGTATTCTGTTTTCATGCATGCATACCTCATTCATATGATATATTGCTACCTGAGGCACTGACACGGGCACATGAGTTTACACTCGGGTTAGATACTACCCTAGCCATTGTTATAGGCTGCATGTTATATACATTTTTGAGGATATATTATGATCATTGACCTAGGATTGCGTTATTTATGCGATTTCTGTGCGTAGATGTTTTTCTATTCACGAGTTGGCAACTCACCCCCGTTGTGCCCCAGTTTCTTGCAGGTTTTGCCGTACAGGTTCAATTACGGCTTTGCGGGCTCAGTTTCATTCGGGTGACTTGCTAGTAGGTGGGTTTTTCTTGTATTGTACCCATCATATTACCTTGTATAATATTATTCCGTTGTATCTAGTAAATTCCATCAACCAAACATGTATTTATTGAGATAGAGACCAGTGTTGTTTATTCTTTCGACCTTAGAGTTGCTCGTTATATTTCTGGTGGTTTTGAGTTTCCTTTTGAGTTTTGATCCTCGCCGTTGGCGTTGTATATTATATTGCTTGTGTGGTTGTGACCGTCGATTGACGAAGTGCTAGCTCCCGCTTGGGGATGCCGTTTTATTGATTTCGTATACTATTCATATTGTATCCCGTTTGGGGGCCAGTATTTACAAAGGAGACTCTGCCGAAATTTTCAGTAAATATTTGATGTTTTTAAAAACGCATAATTCGGCTTATGCTTTTAAAACTACTTGATTTGAATTGGTTTTCCTTCACTCTACTACTTTTCTTGGTTTGGATTTCTGGGTTTTCGGCTTACTTAGATTACGTACGCCTCGAGACGTTTCATAGTTTAAGTGCCGGTCATGTTCCGTACTTTCGGGACGTGACAAAGTTGGTATCAGAGCGTTAGGTTTTACCTTCGGAGCGTAGGATGACCCTTGGTTGATGGAATAGGTGACTAAAGTAGAGTGACGTACCGTAGGTATGTTCCGCGGCATATTTACGATACGCTACTCCACTTAAGAAGCCTTAGGATGTACATTTCTTTGCTCAGTATTATATTCATTCCGATCTAGCCTCATCAGTACCAGTTATTGTTTTGCTGCCACGATTACGGGCAGGGAGAGCTACGGCTAGAGTTGCGGTCAGCACGAGCTCGTCAAGAACGAGGACTGACCAGGGCATGATTCCGGCGACACACGATTGCAGAGATGTGTCTTTTCATTGTGTCTTCGCGCCACGAGCGTTAGGTGGATTGCTGTATGAGATTACTCAGACGTGCCGATTTGTACTAGAGGATTGAGCCACTGATAGAGGCCAGCCAGATTTTTAGGACCATTGAAGTATTGCTTACTCCTGATGATTGAGGCACGGTTCAGCATGCAGACGAGTGAGCCAGTTATTGCTGCGAACGACGAGATATCGCCCCAGATGTAGGAGCTATTGCAGTATAAGTTGTACTAAGAGATGATAGAAGGTCGCTAGTCATCGAGGATGAATGACTAGGACATATGGATCGTTCGCCTACCCCGATGCGAGGTCATCAGATAGATTGATTCCAGCTAGAGACGACTTCATGCGGAGACGTTGGGAGTCGACAGAGACGATCGAATATCAGAAACCTATTATTCCAAGTTTAAGGTAGTCGGAAAGACATGCAGGCAATTCTATGGTCCCTCTAGAAGAATGAAACCCTAACTCGACTTAATGACCGTGTGAAAGCCTTTGAACCTTAGGGTTTGCGGCAGTTCTGCGGCGCCATTAGTGAGGCTTGGGTTTGCCCTTCTACGGCTGGACCACCGATGCTGTGGTATATATATTCGATACTATTAAACTGTGCCCAAGATGTTGAGCTCTTGGGGGATTATGAGGTTTTGACGAATCGATCGAATGGTTCGACTTCAATCGGATGCTAGGTGGTGAGATGCATTCTTTGGAGACTCCAGATACGAGGATAGTCGTTGGAGCTCAGTCCATGCAGCCACGACGAGACGAGTCCGAAGCGGTAGACATTAGAGAAAGGTGAAGTAGGAGGTTCGTACCAGATCTAGATGAAACGACGTTCCACTCCGCCGACATCAGAGATGCGATACGCATGCCGAGGCATGGTACTTGGACTTACCTTCCAGAAGGAGTCGCGATGAGTATGCAGTCGTTCCAGAGCAAGATGCAGATATAGGAAAGGACAATGACTTCCGGACAGTTGGCAGAGACGAGACATGGAAGTGACCGTGAGCAGGATTCCTTCCAGGACACTGCTGCAATGATACTTGCACCCAGGATCAGATGTGTCACGTACATTCAGAGAGCCAGAGGCCGACGCGAGTGATATGCTGTCTTACGAGTGGTCGTGATGATTGACCGGGAGATGACAAGAGACGTGCCAGAACTGGATCATCCCCGTTAGCACACCCGACAGGGCCGATGAGCCGATGGACCGAAAGATTGGTAATTCACAGTGAAGACCTTGACCCAGGAGTGGTCATGGTTACGCACACCAGCAGGACAGAGTTCATGATCATCGACGAGACGTCCCACTAGTGACCGCGACAGTTGGTCGAGATTCTTAGAGGATGCGCTTGAGCTGTACTGTTCCGCCATACTTGATTTGCGTATTTTGGGCGATTTATTCGCATGATTGATTTTGATGATTGAGTTTCATGATATTTGTCTTCATGGACCATGGTTGCACCTGCTGAGTATTTACGATTTTTGCACGGTTGTTGCACTTGATATCGTTTTCGTGCCTTGGTTCTCATGTTTATGATTATATGGATTTCATACAGTTGAGTTGATTTGTGCGTATATACGCACACGATTTGGTTTTTGCACTCGGTATAGTTCATATATGCTTGCAGTGCAGTGTTACGTATGTTGTGCATTTAGATGCCCTGGACTTCGATTTCGATGGTGATGTTCGATATTTGTTTTGTGCACCTTGTGCACCTGATTGGATTTTGCGTATATTCGGCACTTGATATTGGATTTCATGATTTCGTGCACGATGGATGCACCTGATTTGGATTTTCGCGCATGTTGGGCGCATGTTTTGAAGTGTGATTTTGGTGCACACCAGATGCACTAAATCGAGATTTTTCGTGCATGTCAGATGCACCTGATTTTGCTGTCAGGCACACATGTTGCCTACGACAGATGTTTCGTGCACACCCGATGCACTTAGATGTTGTTTCTGTGCGCATGTATGGCACATTCATGGATTTTGATTTCCGTGCGCACCAGACGCACGTAGCATTCATGTGCATATTTTGGGATTGATTTCGTATAGAGCAGTACGTTTTTATGATATCGCTATGTATTTTCGTACTGAGCAGGACTAGTCAGAGGACAGTACCTGAATATATTTTGCATGCATTGATAGTTATTGAAGGGATTTCCAAAAAGCGAGCTATAGCCTCAGTATTTACCTACGTGTCTGATATGACACGAAATGTTTAAAACAAGGAGACCCTTCTAAATTGTTTCCAAAACGGCGGAACGTACATTTCAAACAAAGGTATATATGTATATAGTTATTTTCTTATGATAGACGTCCACCACTGTGTAGTGTTATACGCGTTGCACAGCGACTTAAAGAGATTTGGCATGCATTTCCTTCAAATACTTACATATATAGATTCGATATTTACATGTATAGTTTTATATCATATTGGCTTTGCTTTGGATTTGGCATTGATGTCTTCCCCATGACTCCGATGATTACGGGATGCTTGACGGAGTTTTTATTGAGTTATATGCTTATTTTTCATGCGCATGCGCTGCGCTACGATTTGTTTTATGTATTTATGATTTCGGAGCCCCGACGACTTGATGGTTTTGCCTAGATGTTTTAGTATTTGGGGGGAGTTTTAATTTAAATTCGGGGACCAAATTTCTTTAAGGGGGGAAGATTGTAACGTTTTGAAAATCGTTTCGGTGAAATTTCGAAAAATCGGTAAAATAAGGGGGTTTTCTGTAAAAAGTCAAAATACAAATATCTTATTATAAAAATTAAATATACATATTCTAGCTATGTAATTGCTATTATTTGGTGTTTATTGAGCCGCTGGTGAAATTTCAAATTTTCTGAAAAAATATTATTTTATTATTATTTTAAGCCGTCACTAATACATTTAATTAGGGAAAATTACAAATTGGAATGAGTTGAAACAAATTTTGTGCATCATAAAACATTAAATAAAATTTTATCATGTGATTTTTGGAACGAAATCATTTGCCAAAACGGTTTAGAAATTATTGCAGAAAAAGGCTTTTTTTTAGCGTAAATGGATGTTTGGGGTATTGTATTTATCATTTTTCATCACCCCACATCCGTACCCACACCCACACACCCCCATTCACTTCTCCCCTTGGCTGAATTCAGCAGCCCCCATCTTTTTCCCCACTTGAATTTCAAAGGAAAAGAAAAGAAAAGAAAAGAAAAAGGAAATGTAGAAATGAGAGTGGACTTTGACTAGGTTGACTAGATATCTTTTTCCCCACCTCTCTCTCTCTCCTCTTTCCCCATACATGCAGCCGAGCCCCCCACTTCTTGCGGTCCAGAATTTTCCCCCAAAACCCCATCTAATTTCCTCTCAAAAAAATGTCCAAATTCCATCAAAAATCAAGCTAAAATCCAAATCCGACTCCTACCCATTTTCCCTCGTCTTCTTTAGCATGGATCTTGGTGCAAGGATTTCAAATTGGAGGTCTAGATTTCAAGTTTGATTCATGGTTGTGAGGTATAACTTTTGACCCATTGTTCAATTGTTGGTTTAATTCCTTAATGAAGCTTATTAGGTGCTAATTTTTGGCTTAATTGAAAGATGTGGGTTTGCAAGAGAAGATTTAGATTAGGATTTGTGAAAATCTAATTAGGGTTTTGTGTTGTGAGATTATGGTTGTGTGATATATTTGACATATTAGTGTTATGCTAAATCAAATTAAGTTGCTAGTTTGCATTTTTGTTGATTTAAAATGTGATATTTATATAAGTTGTAAACTAGGTTTTTAAAATAATTATATTTTTGTGAGATAAAATTCAAATTAAGGTTTCATGTCATTATAAATATTATATTGAGTGGTTTAGTGCCTTTAGTTCATGAAAATCCTAGCTAAATTGTTATTTGTGAATTTTTGCTATAAATTGTTAAAATTTGGATATAGTGTAAACTAGAATTTTGGGGTTAATGAAATTTCTTGAGATTAAATTATGGAAATTGTTTTTATGACTTATTTAAGATATTTAATAAGTATTATGGCCTCTAGATTTGTTTAAACGTCGAGTTTTATACTAAAACGGGTAATTTTTGCTTGCTAGATTTTCGGAAAAATGGCTTTTAAGGTGAATTTGGGGTTTTTGTGAATTTTAACCTATTTTATATTATAATTAATGTTCGTGAATGCGCAAATGAGAGTGTTTGGGTTTTTCTCGATGGTTTAACGTTTGTACATCGACATCGAGGGTTGGTTTGGCTATTCTTGCATTCGTAGGCGATAGGTTTTGACCTATGCGTGATGCGCGTGCCGATTTGATTTTCGTCTGCCGTTTTGATTTCGAATTTGGTTTTAATGTTATACGGTGCGTTATGATATGTAGGTACCCCATGTGGACTTCGAGACGACAAGCAAGCGCGTGGCGACGTCGGCACCGGCGAGCGAGGACCAGGTGAGTAGATTTAGATCTATGGGGAGAAATCGGGTGGATGGCGTATAGCACCCCCGCAGTTCGTGGTGATGTATACGAATACGTATACACACATATATTTTGATTATATATATTATGTTGATATGAGACTTGATGATAAAGGTAGATTCTAGGTGTTCATGGATTAGTTTAGTGTTAGTTGCGAAACCCTAGAGTAGTTGTTACACGTACACACGCACACATACACATGCATACATCTATGTTTTACCTGTGCGTATATGGGGATATGTGTTATGTGTTCACCTGGGTATGGGTCTAGGTGTTCACATACTGGATTTGCGGATGATATTTGGGATTGAGATGAGTCGATGAGATTTGAGTTGAGGTCGTGAAATCGGTGATATGGCAGGATTCGTACTTGAGATACGTCCTGATGTTATAGCGGATCTTTGGATGACGATGCCATGTGAATAGTGATTTTAGTAGTGTACTAGACGTAGGTCAGTACCCCAGATGATGATCTTGATAAAGAGGATACCAGATGAACAGTGTGATGAGTATGATATTGACCCGTACCCAGATTTGGGGATGCCGTACGACGGATTTACGTACGAGCTATATCTTAATGATCGATCCGCACTCTTGACTTGGGATGTCTGATTGTAGATATGGTATCGGATATGATATTATTGAGACGGGATCACCGACTAATATATATACAGGTATGTATATGGATCGACTCAGATGTTAGGCGGTTTCCTTACCTGTCGTCCAGCTTGTTAGCTTAGCCCTTTAGTTTAGTTTAGTTGTTAGATTAGATTCGATTCTTACCTATTTCAAAAACTAACGAATCGTGGGTATTTTAAAAGACAGCCCAAGGGATCCTACGGATATTTCAAAAGACGTATCTTTTCATAAAAAACACCGTAGCCCCTATTTTCAAAACCCCATGATTCGTGTTATTTCAAAAGGCACCATTTGTAGGACTTATATTAGATTAATGCAGGTTAGTTACAGTTGCGTCTTGTATTCAGCTCCCGCTCATTATTGTGGTTCGCTTCGCATCGCATGCTTATATTATGTTTCGTACTACATTATTGATATCATGCTGTTAGGACACCAGCACCATTACCAATGATGCGTACGTACCACGTACACTTACTTGCCGGCTCACACACATCTTCATCGTTAATTGCCATATCACGTACACTTTAGAGAATATATTTGCTTGACTTAGCTTGTTAGTTAGTAGTTTGATATGATATTAGTGTACCTGCCTTACATGCCTAGTTTATTAATCATACATTGCAACTTGGTTATTGATACCATATGCATTCATTATCATTGACATATGCACTTGTGATGATTTTTTTGAGATTTATGATATTTCTGGATTTCAGGGAAAGCCGCAAAATTTACAACTTATGATCTTTTAAAATATAAAATGTTGCGGTTTTCTAGTGATGTAAAGTGTCGTCCACCATGAGTTTGCTGTGGTTTTCGAGATCCGTGTCGAGGAGTGGAGGAACCGTCACGGGTACATGGTGGGCCCGGTGCGGTATCCCGGGGCAAAAGGAATGTGGTGTTGACGTTGAGCCCGGCAGGGGAGCACTACCGACCGGTGATATTACCCGACGCGTCGGATATCCGGAGGATACCGTCGTGGTCTTGAGATGGATGGTAGGGGCCGGTCTGGACTGACGGCGCCCTAGATATTGAGATTGAGACATTGATATTTCGAGACAGTGAGATTTATGTTTTGTGTCGATGCTAGACATTGTTGATACCGATTTCATTTATGATACCTCAGTTTAAAAATTCGAAGGAAATCTCACTAATTTATGAAAACAGTTTCTTCATTTACATGTATTCTGTTTTCATGCATGCATACCTCATTCATATGATATATTGCTACCTGAGGCACTGACACGGACACATGAGTTTACACTCGGGTTAGATACTACCCTAGCCATTGTTATAGGCTGCATGTTATATACATTTTTGAGGATATATTATGATCATTGACCTAGGATTGCGTTATTTATGCGATCTCTGTGCGTAGATGTTTTTCTATTCACGAGTTGGCAACTCACCCCCGTTGTGCCCCAGTTTCTTGCAGGTTTTGCCGTACAGGTTCAATTACGGTTTTGCGGGCTCAGTTTCATTCGGGTGACTTGCTAGTAGGTGGGTTTTTCTTGTATCGTACCCATCATATTACCTTGTGTAATATTATTCCGTTGTATCTAGTAAATTCCATCAACCAAACATGTATTTATTGAGATAGAGACCAGTGTTGTTTATTCTTTCGACCTTAGAGTCGCTCGTTATATTTTTGGTGGTTTTGAGTTTCCTTTTGAGTTTTGATCCTCGTCGTTGGCGTTGTATATTATATTGCTTGTGTGGTTGTGACCGTCGATTGACGAAGAGCTAGGTCCCGCTTGGGGATGCCTTTTTATTGATTTCGTATACTATTCATATTGTATCCCGTTTGGGGGCCAGTATTTACAAAGGAGACTCTGCCGAAATTTTCAGTAAATATTTGATGTTTTTAAAAACGCATAATTCGGCTTATGCTTTTAAAACTACTTGATTTGAATTGGTTTTCCTTCACTCTACTACTTTTCTTGGTTTGGATTTCTGGGTTTTCGGCTTACTTAGATTACGTACGCCTCGAGACGTTTCATAGTTTAAGTGCCGGTCATGTTCCGTACTTTCAAGACATGACAGTTTAGCACAGTCGTGTTACCTTGTTGACCTTCGTCAAGGGTATATACGGGTGGGTTCAAATTAACCTGGACAATGATGGGTAGAACTTGACATGTGACTTATAATTTGTTGACCTTTGTCAAGGTCATAAGTGTAAGTCTACGGTAGCGCCCCGGCCGTCTGTCCGAGGCCAAAATGCGGAAACGAAAACTTTTTCAAAGCTTGAAACCAAGCGCTATCGCAGACTTTAATCCCGGATCGAACCATTAACCAATAAGTAGCAAACTAGAGAAGGGTTGGAAAGGCTATACCGATCGATCTGTGTCCTTCGGTCTTTGGCCACCATCCCAAGCGCCTCGCGGCATCTCCGATCTCGATTTCCTCGTCGGAAAGGACACCACATCATCGAGTCTTTTTACGGGCTCCCGCTTCATCCGAAGCAACTCGGACACAAAGTTCGCTAGCCGACGTGTCCAAGGTGAAGTAGAGAATGTGTGTGACAACTTTGTCTCTTGCGTCCATTGTATGGATGGAGGTTAAAGATGAAGCCATCAATGGAAATGGTGAGCTAGAGGAAGAAGAAGAAGAAGAGAGCATTTTCTTTTCTTGTGTGTTATGTGATAAAATGAGAGAGTGAGAATCAAATAAAACAAGAGCCAACCCTTACCAGGCTGCCCTTCTCTTTCTTCTTATCATTTCAACACTCAAATCCATCCAATAATGTTACACATGCATAAAAAAAGAGACCATGAGTCACCACTTGTGCATGTGTCACAATTAATGCTCCTAATAATGACTTTTAGCTCATTATTTCAATTTGTAAACATTAACCCAAATGTTTACAACAATAAAAAGATACGGAAACATCTAAAGTAAACTCGTGACGGATCACAAGGATATCCCTCATCTGTATATACATACCTGCATTCGCATTCCGACTGAATGCGAATGCGATGAGACTAAAGTAATCCAACAAATCTAATACTAGGATCCGGCTTAAAACAAAGACCACTAGTATGATCCGCCCGATCATGATCCGTATACTACTGCACGTATATGATTGGACCCTGCCATATATCATATGGCCTCTATAAAGTTTCTCCCGAAACTTGAGAAACTGTTTGTGGGGGACTCTAAAGACTCGTCAATACATTGGCTATGCATTTAACCACTAGCACGTCAGCGGTACTAGCTGTACGTAACGGGCTACCAGGTATTGACCAAAACGGTGGTCGATGAGCGAACTCATCTTGACACCCTATTGAGCCTGTCAGTGACAATATCTATACAGTCCGGTCCGTTCGTCTATGAGCATCGCATGTCGGGCCTAGGGGGTTGGTAAAAGTCAGACCCCCAAAAGCTGTACAAGTCATGTCGGAGTGTAGCCCAGAACACCCTGATATACTACTGGAATACCTACCAGTAAATCTCCTGCCTTGGCCAAGGACACAATGTAATGGCTCTCCTAGACATAGCGCGATCTCACCCCCAATATCGGGAGAGAAGAAACCCCTGCCGATCCGCTCACTGCCTCCATGTGGCTCGGGATTGTACCCAACTAAAACCTGTTTGCACGACTCCTTTGAGCCGTGGTAGGGTAGTAATCAAAGCACAGTGGGAACTCACACGAGACAAATGACGATCTCAGGTCGATGAACTAACCTGTACATATGTTACCAGGGAACTGCTGTCTGACACTGGGTATAAAACCAACTAGTATATTCCCGGCGAGTCCTGTCCGGTGTACTCATAACCCAATGAGCACCTGTATACGTCTTAGGTGAACCAACTGATACCAATGGATTGTGAGACCAGCCACCGCCCCTCGTCGGGGTCTCGATCCATATACATTAGTCTACTCTGGAGTATCGATGCCCTGTCTCGAAACTCCCTCGACTAGGGACCTTTTAAGGATGTGCTTATAGACCCCAGCTCCCACGTATATGATCGCCATCATACTGCTGGCCGTCAAGCAAGAATCCTAAGGGCTCTATCAATGTGTAATAGTGATCTATAAGGTCACCTAAAGCAGTACACAATGATAAAGATAAACCAGATAGCATACTATCATCACGAGTAAGGCTGTCCTACCGGCATAGGTCCTCCCTCAATCATTGCAATCACGTGCATGTGATCCAATAATTGACTTGGAGGGCACAATATCCAACAATCTCCCACTTGCACTCAAGGCCAATTATTGCGATGTCGCATACTCACAGCCCGTGTGATACCGAACACCCAACTCCTCTACTGATCTGTTTCACAAAGACCATTTGCGAAACTATTGCGTTCGAGGAATAGCCTCAGTGAGTGGATCCTCCCTAATGTTTCTTTCTATGTCTCTCTTTATCTCAAGTTCGCGGATAAAGCCATCTCCCGAAATGAGCAATACCTGTCTTAGAATATATCTGGATATCTGATGGGCCTAGTTCATAATCGAACTCCAAATCCAAACTTCTTAGACTGTATCGTCAACTGAACTTAATCAGTATCCTGCGCCATGCCTCCCTCAGTATCCGCTTAGACCACCTGTCTAAAATACTGCCCCTCGTCAGAGGGAAAACTGTTAGGTCCACGTCACCTACCCCGGTTCTTTCGAGGAGGCGGAATAGGTAAAAATCAAAATTTTCCTCACTAGGTAACATAGACCATCCATGAAGGATCTTTGCTAAACAAATCTAACAAATAAACTACAAGTTATAGCTACTATGTAGAATGGTTATATCTAGATCTTGAACTCCTTCTCATCTTTTTGTGGTTCTCCTCCTTGCTTGCTCCTTGTAGTGGTTTGAACGGCTCCTCATCGTCGTCTCCTCTTTGCCGAAGATAGATCCATCCGAGGGGCTCAAACTTGAGCTTCTACCTCAACCTAGAGGTAACTAAGGTGCTTGGTTTGCTAAACCTAGAACCCTAGAATGAGTAGAGAGGAGTTATGGTGGTTTTGTCTCAAAAGTTTATGATTTCCAACTCATGGAACACTTAAACTTTGAGAGAGGAAGAGGGAGAGCTTTCTTTTAAGAGAGAGAAAGAATATGATAGAATGAGCTCTCATCTTGCAACCATGCTCACATATTTGGAATAATGATGATAATAATAATAATTAAGAATTGTGATGGTTAGTTTATGAATGAACATTATCATTTCATCATTTAATGCATTTTGCAAAGAACAAGAAGTATCTTTGAAATGAAATGATGATGGTCAACAAGTCCACAATGGTCAACCGGTCAACAAAGTCAAGAAGTCAACAAAAGTCAAATGTTCAACTCAACCATGGCACAATAATCATTAATTAATATTATTAATCATATTTCTCATTCTCATTAGGGTTTAGAAAAAGTCAACGGTCAACAACCCTAATGAGAATCCCCTGCCTCTGCCTCTGTCAACTGTGCATACACACCCGCATCCGTGTTCCGAAGAACACGAATACAATGAGATAAAACCAATCCCAAAACATATACTAGGATCTGGCTTAAATCAAAGCCCGCTAGTAATAACCGCCCGGACACCAAACGTGCACAAGTGCACGGATGTGAACGAACCCTGTCGCAAAACCATGCGACCTCTACTCTGTTTTGCCCAAAGGCGAATAACCCTCCGTGTGGGACTCTAAAGGCTCGACAGTACGCTGGAAGTGGGTTTAACCACAGGCCGCAAGCGGTACTAGCTGTACGTAACGGTCCCCATGTAGATGCCGACAAGAAGACTGATGAGGTGAACCCATCCGAACTCCTACTGAGCCCGAATGCGACAATCTCCGTACAGTCCGGTATGTTCGTCTAAGAGTATCACATGGCGGGCCTAGGGGGCGGTAAACGTCAGTCCCCTAATAACGGTACAAGTCGTGTCGGAGTGTAGCCCAAAACACCCTGAGAATCTACTGGAAAACCTACCAGTAAATTTCGCTTGCCCTGGCCAGGGACGACAATGTGTAATGGCTCTCCTAGACACAGTGCGATATCAACTCTCAATACCGGGAGAGACGAATCCTGTTTAACTGTCACTGCCTCTAAGTGCTTCGGGACTGCATCCAACTACTACCTGTTTGCACGACTCAGTAGAGCCGTGGTAGGGTAGTAATCTAAGAACAGTGGGAACACACTCGAGGTGAAGTGACAGTGTCAAGTCAGCGGATTAAGCTGTACTCATGTCACCTGGGAACTGTTAACTGACGATAGGTATATTACCAACCAACAGTTCCCGATGAGTCCTGTCCAGTGTACTCGTAACCTAACGAGCACCTGCATACTATCTCCAGTACGACGTACTGATGGCTGTGGGACAGACCATCTCCCCTGCTGTGAAGAGAAGCATATGCACCAGTCTACTTTGGAGTATCGATGCCCTGTCTCGATAATCCTACGACCAGGGACCAAAATAAGGATGTGCTTATAGACCACCCAGACCCCACTAGTGTGATCGCTATCACAACGCCGATAGTCAAGCAAAGATCCTAAGGGCTCCATCAATATGTTTTTAGCGATATGTTAAAAGAAACATATACACATATTAAGATAGAAACAAACCAAGTAGCATACTACTATATCGAGCAAGACTGTCCTAAACCCGTATATATATCCCAAGCCTCCAAAATGTATTATACAAACTAGTACTATACAATAATGGCCTTTAGGGTATACATATTCAACAAAAACTATAACTCTGACAGTCACTCTGTCATCCAGGTCTCCTTGGAAGCCTGGAATGATAACCGTCTCCCGAAAGAGGCTGTCGTTAGCATATCCCTAGAACATCCGCTTATGTTCTAAAACTGCTTCCAAACGTTTCTCCAAGATAGGATTAATATCAACTTATTGCATCTAGTGCAAAAACAACATCTGGTGTGGTACTTGACATCTCATGATTGACTCAATTGCCTAATGCAAGTGATTATCAATCATGCACATCCCTCTCCCCTTCAGTCTGTAAGACACCTTTAGAGAGGATGACTCCATCACCTGCAGGTATACTACCGTTCCAGGAGTCGTCCATTCTAAAACACCTGTAGAATGCTGTCTAAGTACCCAGATTGGGAAACTACCCAAATCTAGATCTAAAACCATAGATCTAGTAACCAAAATGTCTGATATAATATCTAAGCTTTATGTGGAGAAACCACTGTGTGACAACCAAAGTATAACCGATCGTAGTATAGGAATTTGACTTCCTACACTGTGTATGTCATCCAAATACCAGGACATCACACCCTACTACCTTCTTAACAGATCCATCCCCTATTCTGATGAAGTCAAACCTATGACTGTCACATCAGAAATAGATGATCTATCTCCGCTATACCTGCTTTAGTCTATAAATAGACATAAGCCAGTTGTCCACTATGCTTCCGCTGCTCCCACTGACTATGACAACCCTCTGGCAGAATAATATACACGTGTACTTCTAAAGCCAGTTCAGAACGACGCTATACTCATCCTCCTACCGGGTCTCATAGCCTGGAACAACAGTAATGGAAAGTCTGGGTAAACAAGAACCTCCCTGTCACCATCCTTAAGGCTACCGGAGTACCCCTCGGGTGCCTGAGGTTACCCACCATATCTGTAGAGTGGCCAATGAAATGTCAAACCTGATTGAATCTTTAGGTCCTATTAAATTTTCAGTAATCGTTTGGGGTTCTGGAATCACTTCTAGTTCTACTATACTCCCACTACGGTTTTTTGAAAAAAATCCATTTTACTAAAACTGTGGCGAGTCAAGAACAATATCACTATTGATCTTCCAGATGGTAGAAAGTCAACCCTCTTCATAGCCCGGGTCAACCCACAAATAGCCATAACAGAAACGTGCCTTGAGTTATCCAGAGTCTGGTTTTAAGCATAAGCCGGACAACTCCCCGTACCTTAACATCGTTAAGATATGAACCGTTCTATATCTAATATAGAAACAGAGGCACTTATTTAATTGGAACCAGATTCAAATCATGCAGCTGTCTCCAGTGCATGTCAACTAAATGGAGAGAGGCTGATCAGCATTACTCAACTTAGGAGTGCATCCAAATATGAGTAACCTGAAAGAGAAATAAGTTACTCAAAAACTATTACTATCAACTGAATACCATACACAAGTATCTACATCCTCGATCACCTTGAAGAATCTTGATACTTGCAACATCTGGTTCTCTACTTTACTCTTATACCTATAACTTCTCAAAACTTGGACCATGTGTTTCTACGAAACACTTGTCTAAAAAACTAGAGAAGTCATAAGTAAACAGAATATAGTACGATGACCAACCCCTCTGTCCTTATGGACACTAGACAACATACAATACTCTGTATAAGTCCCTTGAGTCTAATAACTCATTCCCTGTGTGTCGTAGATTGAAAACTGTACTTATGGTTAAGAAGAATTACACCGTTGTTTAATGCTCCTTACCTAACCATCGACTGATATAGGTAAATGTCAAAGACATAATTTCAAAAAGTTATATCTCACTTTATCAAAATAAACGTACAGATATATCAATTTGAAATTGGTGCACAACAACGGATATTCAAAACCAAATATTTTCCGTCCGGCAAATAACCCAGGCGATTTCCTCAAATATCACCAATTACAACGAATCCCGATATAATGAGGATGATCATCTAATTTCCAATAACTTACTCCCACTCATCATCTGTAAAACCATACAGATGTGAAAATCATACCTGGTAAATACATACCCTGGAGTAAGGACTAATTGGGAAATCGGTTTTCTATTTACAATACACAGTGAAACTGAAACATGTAAATGTTTTGAAGGGGTATTCGGGTATTCCTAGTAATGCCTCTTCCATTATCAGATTCACAACCGTAACTGTATATTTCTTTGTCATCTCTCCAAATCCCTTTATATGTCTTTAGTCGTTACCTTCTGTACACCACCTTTAGGCCAAATGGTTTTCTTCCTTCCCTACCGTTCGGCACCAGCCTATGGTTTGGAAGAAGACTATCCAATAAGCATAATAGGTGTACTCTCCTAATCCTAGGAGTACTCTCAACATGAGAGAAGGTAATGATAAAAGACAACTGAATAAATCTTATTCCTATTTCTCCTGAACCAGAATCCATCCCCGAACTGGAACAAGTTCCTTCGAGTTCGTATATAACCATACGATGGAGTATCCAAATAACTGTGGATCTTCGTAGTGATACGGGGTGTTCTGGAGAAATGCAAAGGTGAAGTAAGAGTGGCGATGAAATACTTGGTTTGGTCGTGAATAGCAGTCGCAATTTACTTTGCTCTCTTTCTAATCTCTTTATTTGTCTTTACTTATTACCTTCTGTACACCTCACTTAGGCTAATCAGTTTTCTTCATTCCCTACCTTTCGGCACCTGCCTATGGTTCGGAAGAAGACTATCCAATAAGCATAATAGGTGTACCGTCCTAATCCAAGGAACACTCGCAACCTAAGAGAAGGTAAATGGAAAAGACAACTTAATAGTCCTATTCATTTTCTCCAGAACTGGAAACCATCCTCGAATCTGGAACAAGTTCCTTCGAGTTCGTATATAACCATACGATGGTTTTATCCAATGGAAGTCGATGTTCGTAGTAATACGGGGTGTTCTGGAGAAAAGGGTAAAAGTAGGAGTGGCAATGAGGTATGCAACTCTGACAATCCAAAAGCCAGTGTTTTAAGAAGGTTCGGTTAACTTGGTCACTGAGTCATAGTTAAAGGTCGGGCCATGGTCGCTGCCAAAGAGAGAGAGAGAGAGAAAAGAAACACTCTGCGTGCACTCTAACCTTGATCAGAATGGTTACCAATTTATCTAATCAGGAAACCTCCCAATGTAACCTCAAATTCTCCTCCAAACCTGAAAGAAGAATTAGTCGGGATCACCCGAGGAGTAAACCAACTCATCAGTGGAAATCGGGATCCAACCATCATCGCATGATAACGTAATGGAATCTACCCATGTTATCACATTCCAGAAGTTTGCGCATACCTGGCAAGTTTCAGTTTCTTTAGAAACTCCCGATGTGATTTTTACCCCATGCTCTTATGACCTTGACTTTGGTCAACAAATCATAAGTCACATGTCAAGTTCTACCCGTCATTACCCAGGTTAATTTGAACCCACCCGTACCTACCCTTGACTTTGGCCAACAAAGCAGTACGACTGTCCCAAACCAACGCATCTATCTATGCAATAGAAAGGTAACAAATAGCTACCATACACTATGCCTTGACTTTGGCCAACAAACACAGCATGAATACTAAGTGCTACCCGTCTGAAATGACGGAGGGCTACGAATGGTTCTTGGCGAAAAAACTTTAACGTAATGAACTTGATACCGTTGAAGGAACCGGATAGCTATTTTATAAAAATATAGTGGCGAAAACTTTTGCTAAAGAGGTCACTCCCGGTGAAGGGATCTCGTCTCTTTCCCCGTAGAATGAGGTGCAGGATATTCCAACTGAATACCACGATATAAAGCAAAAATGCAATCGGCTATAGTGAAGTTCTTACCCTGACATAAACTTCTGTCCAAGGGATCACTCCCGGTGAAGGGATCTCGGCCCTTGCCTCATCGACTGAGGTGCTGGATATTCATAACCGAATACTACTGTGCAAAACAAAAGAAAACGTCCTTGCAATAACAGCCTTTTAAAAAATGTTCCAACAACATCAGAATAGGTTTGTTTAGCTTGCATTGACCCAAATCAATGCAGTCTCATCAATTAATCACACCACAAAAGAACGAAAATATGATGTACGTATATGCCATCCGCATTCGTTACTGGGTCCCGGCATCACCCGTTAGGTTACTTAACTAACGACAGAGCGGGGAATGGACTAGCGCGGGTGTAAAACATATACAACATCTACGAGTATATATATATCAATATATAATAATCTCTCGAGGCGTGAAAAAAATGCAACATCACAGAAATGTAATACGCATCACAGAACAATACAGATAATCTGGGATCCCCGGGTTTCATAGAGCCGCTACTGAAACCCGACGTTCCCCTGGTTGTGTGGATAGCATGTGCAATGAAATCCTATACCCCTACGGGTGCGGCAAGTTACCCGCCAAAACCTGAAGCGAGGCAACCCCTTCAACAAAGTGAATGGACCACCCAGCACTTCACGGAATCCGGTAACTTGAGCACCCCTCTTTGGGTCAACCTGTACCCCCTACGAGTGCAGCGAATAGCCCACCAATTCTAGAGTGAAGCCCCTCCATCTCAAAGCCATGAGATGCGGGCTCGTTTCCCTCTAGAACCCGGCTATCCGTGCACCCCACCGCGGGGTAATCCTAGTACAGAAAATAAAAATATATACAACGGGTACATCGACCTCAGCCCGGTCGTGTCCCAAAAGAATAATATACAAACAGGCAGTGACGGCAGTCCACATGTCGGACGCTCGTCCCGCAATATCAAATGTATAAATAATACCAAACTGTACAACCATTGCTCCAGGCTATCCACCACGACAAATCCACAACATCACAGCACAACACAGAACATCAACGTGAATGTCACGTTCGTAAATCCGTCTAAAGGGGCTATAGAGAGTAGACAAGATTTACCGATCAAATGACATTCACGGTCGCAGATATAATGTAAGTACTGTAAACTAACATATTTAAAATTTCGATCGACAAAATTTCCCGAAGTGGGCCCCAAGCACAACTGCTGCACTCAAAATAATCTGGGCGAAAAAATAAACATTCCAGAAACCACAATTCCAATTCAGAGACCACTGTAGAAAAATTGGTGGACTGATGCTACAGTTGTGCGGCGGAACCGCGGCCAAAACATGGGTAAGGCCGCGGTTCCACGGTGCTACAGTGATATCACTCCATAAAATTTTAGCAGTGGTCTTAAAAAAGCCTGCCTGATTTTCTGACACACTCAAAATAATTTTTCGATGACAAAAAAATTTCGACAGAAACTTCATGAAATGGAATCGCGGTTTTTTCGGAAATTTCGTTCGATCGATGTTTTAAATACGTTAGAAAAAGCTAGTAAAGGTTAATGGCGTGGCTCTGATACCATGTAAGTCTACGGTAGCGCCCCGGCCGTCTGTCCGAGGCCAAAATGCGGAAACGAAAACTTTTTCAAAACTTGAAACCTGGCGCTATCGCAGACTTTAATCCCGGATCGAACCATTAACCTATAACTAGCAAACTAGAGAAGGGTTGGAAAGGCAATACCGATCGATCCATGTCCTTCGGTCTTTGGCCACCATCCCAAGCTTCTCGTGGCATCTCCGATCTCGATCTCCTCATCGGAAAGGGAACCACATCATCGAGTCTTTTTACGGGCTCCCGCTTCATCCGAAGCAACTCGGACACGAAGTTCGCTAGCCGACGTGTCCAAGGTGAAGTAGAGAATGTGTGGGACAACTTTGTCTCTTGCATCCATTGTATAGATGGAGGTTGAAGATGAAGCCATCAATGGAAATGGTGAGCTAGAGGAAGAAGAAGAAGAAGAGAGCATTTTCTTTTCTTGTGTGTTATGTGATAAAATGAGAGAGTGAGAATCAAATAATATAAGAGCCAACCTTTACCATGGTTGCCCTTCTCTCTCTTCTTATCATATCAACACTCAAATCCATCCAATAATGTGACACATGCACGAAAAAAGAGAACATGAGTCACCACTTGTGCATGTGTCACAATTAATGCTCATAATCATGACTTTTAGCTCATTATTTCCATTTGTAAACATTAACCCAAATGTTTACAACAAATAAAAGATACGGCAACAGATAAAGTAAACTTGTGACGGATCACAAGGATACCCCTCACCTGTATATACATACCTGCATTCGCATTCTGACTGAATACAAATGCGATGAGACTAAAGTAATCCAACAAATCTAATCCTAGGATCCGTCTTAAAACAAAGCCCACTAGTATGATCCGCCCGATCATGATCCGTGCACGACTGCACGTATATGATCGGACCCTGCCATATATTATACGGCCTCTACAACGTTTCGCCCGAAACTTGAGAAACTGTCTGTGGGGGACTCTAAAGACTCGTCAATACATTAGCTGTGGATTTAACCACTAGCACGTCAGCGGTACTAGCTGTACGTAACGGGCTACCAGGTATTGACCAAAAGGGAGGTCGATGAGCGAACTCATCCTGACACCCTACTGAGCCTGTCAGTGACAATATCCGTACAGTCCGGTCCGTTCGTTTATGTGCATCGCATGTCGGGCCTAGGGGGTTGGTAAAAGTCAGACCCCCAAAAGCGGTACAAGTCGTGTCAGAGTGTAGCCCAGAACACCCTGAGATACTACTGAAATACCTACCAGTAAATCTCCTGCCTTGGCCAAGGACTTCATGTAATGGCTCTCCTAGACACAGCGCGATCTCACCTCCAATACCCGGAGAGACGAAACCCCTACCGATCCGCTCACTGCCTCCATGTGGCTTGGGACTGTACCCAACTAAAACCTGTTTGCACGACTCCTTTGAGCCGTGGTAGGGTAGTAATCAAAGCACAGTGGGAACTCACACGAGACAAATGACGATCTCAGGTCGATGAACTAACCTGTACATATGTCACCAGGGAACTGCTGTCTGACACTGGGTATAAAACCAACTAGTATATTCCCGGCGAGTCCTGTCCGGTGTACTCATAACCCAATGAGCACCTATATACGTCTTAGGTGAACCAACTGATACCAATGGCTTGTGAGACCAGCCACCGCCCCTCGTCGGGGTCTCGATCCGTATACATTAGTCTACTCTGGAGTATCGATGCCCTGTCTCGAAACTCCCTCGACTAGAGACCTTTTAAGGATGTGCTTATAGACCCCAGCTCCCACGTATATGATCGCCATCATACTGCTGGCCGTCAAGCAAGAATCCTAAGGGCTCTATCAATGTGTAATAGTGATCTATAAGGTCACCTAAAGCAGTACACAATGATAAAGATAAACCAGATAGCATACTATCATCACGAGTAAGGTTGTCCTACCGGCATAGGTCCTCCCTCAATCATTGCAATCACGTGCCTGCGATCCAATAATTGACTTTGAGGGCACTATATCCAACAATCTCCCACTTGCACTCAAGGCTAATTATTGCGATGTCGGATACTCATAGCCCGTGTGATACCGAACACCCAACTCCTCTACTAATCAGTTTCACAAGGCACGTTTGCGAAACTATTGCATTCGAGGAATAACCTCAGTTAGTGGATCCGCCCTAATGTTTCTTTCTATGTCTTTCTTTATCTCAAGTTCGTGGAGAAAGCCATCTCCCGAAATGAGCAATACCTGTCTTAGAATATGTTTGGATATCTGATGGGACCTAGTTCATAAATGAACTCCAAATCCAAACTTCTTAGACTGTATCGTCAACTGAATTTAATCAGTATCCTGCGTCATGCCTCCCACAGTGTCCGCTTGGATCACCTGTCCAAACCACTGCCCCTCGTCAGAGGGAAAACTATAACTCTGACAGTCACTCTGTCATCCAGGTCACCTTGGAAGCCTGGAATGATAACCGTCTCCTAAAAGAGGCTGTTGTTATCATATCCCTTGAACATCCACTTATGTTCTAAAACTGCTTCCGAACGTTTCTCCAGGATAAGATTAATATCAACTTATTGCATCTAGTGTAAAAACAACATCTGGTGTGGTATTTGACATCTCATGATTGACTCAATAGCCTAAGCAAGTGATATGCTAATCATGCACATCCCTCTCCCCTTTAGTCTGCAAGACACCTTTAGAGAGGGTGACTCCATCACCTGCAGGTACACCACCATGCCAGGAGTCGTCTATTCAAAATACTTTTAGAATGCTGTCTTAGTACCCAGATTGGGAAACTACCCAAATCTAGATCTAAAAGCATAGATCTAGTAACCAGAATATCTGATATAATATATCTATATCCTATGTGGGAATTGTGTGACAACCAAAGTATAATCGATCGTAGTATAGGAATTTCACTTCCTACTCTGTGTATGTCATCTAAATACCAGGACATCACACCCTACTACCTTCCTAACAGATTCATCCCCTATTTTGATGAAGTCAAACCCATGACTGTTACATCAAAAATAGATGATCTATCTCCGCTATATCTGTTTTAGTCTATAAATAGACATAAGCTACTTGTCCTCTATGCTTCTGCTTCTCCCACTGACCACGACAAACCTCTGGCAGAGTCATATACACGTGCACTTCTGAAGCCAGTTCAGAACGACGCTATACTCATCCTTTTACCGGGTCTCATAGCCTGGAACAACAGTAGTGTCAAGTCTGGGCAAACAAGAACCTCCCTGTCACCGTCTTTGAGCATACTGAAGTACCTCTCGAGTGCCTAAGGTTACCCACCTTATCTGCGGAGTGGCCAACGGAATGTCAAACGAGATTGAATCTTTAGGTTCTTATCAAATTTTCAGTTAATCGTTTGCGGTTTTGGAATCACTTCCAGTTCTACCATACTCCCACTACTGTTTTCTGAAAAAATCCATTTTTTTTAAAAACTGTGGCGAGTCAAGAACAATATCACTATTGATCTTCCAGATGGTAGAAAGTTAACCCTCGTCATAGCCTGGGTCAACCCACAAACTGCCATTACAGAAACGCGCCCTGAGTTATCCAGAGTCTGGTTTTAAGCATAAGCCGGACAACTCCGCGTACCTTAACATTGTTAAGATATGAACTATTCTTTATCCAATATAGAAACAGAGGCAGTGATTTAATTGCAACCAGATTCAAATTATGCAGCTGTCTCCAGTGCATGTCAACTAAATGGAGAGATGCCGATCAACATTACTCAACTTATGAATACATCCAGATATGAGTAACCTGAAAGAGAAGCAAGTTCTCATAATCATTACTATCAACTGAATACCATACACAAGTATCTACATCTTCGATCACCTTGAAGAATCCTGATACTTGCAATACCTGGTTCTCTACTTTATTCATATACCTATAACTTCTCAAAACTTGGATCTTGTATTTTTATGAAACACATGTCTAAGAACTAGAGAAGTCACAAGTAAACAGAATATAGTACGAGTACCAATCCCTCTATCCTAATGGACACTGGACAACATATATTACTTTGTATATGTCTGCTGAGTTGAATAACTTAAACCCTGTGCGTCGTAGGTTGAAAACTGTACTATGGTCAAGAAGAATTACACCGCTGTTTAATGCTCCTTACCTAACCATCCACTGATATACGTAAATGTCATGGACATAATTTCAAAAAGTTATATCTCACTTTATAAAAATAAACGTACATATATATCAATTTGAAATTGGTGCATAACAACGGATATTCAAAACCAAATATTTGCCGTACGGCAAACAACCCAGGCGATTTCCTCAAATATCACCAATTACAACGAATCCCGATATAATGAGGATGATCACCCAATTCTCAATAACTTACTCCCACTCATCATCTGTAAAACCATACAGATATGAGAATCAAACCTGGTAAATACATACCCTGGAGCAAGGGCTAATTGGGAAATCAGTTTTCTTTTAACAATACACAGTGAAACTGAAACATATAAATGTTTCGAAGGGGTATCCGGGTACTCTTAGTAATGCCTCTTCCATTATCCAGATTCATGACTGTAACCGTATATTTTTTTGCCATCTCTCCAAATCCTTTTATATGTCTTTAGTGATTACCTTCTGTACACCACCTTTAGGCCAATTGGTTTTCTTCCTTCCCTACCGTTCGGCACCAGCCTATGGTTTGGAAGAAGACTATCCAATAAGCGTAATAGGTAAACTGTCCTAATCCTAGGAGCACTCGCAACCCGAGAGAAGGTAAAGATAAAATACAACTGAATAAACCTCATTCCTATTTCTCCTAAAGCAGAATCCATCGCCGAACTGGAACAAGTCCCTTCGAGTTCGTATATAACCATACGATGGAGTATCCAATAAACTGTGGATCTTTTTAGTGATACGAGGTGTTCCATAGAAATAAAAAGGTGAAGTAGGAGTGGCGATGAAATACTTGGTTTGGTCATGAAATGCAGTCGCAATTTACTTTTCCCTCTAACTAATCCCTTTATTTGTCTTTACTTAATACCTTCTGTACACCTTTTAGGCTAAATGGTTTTCTTCATGCCCTACCTTTCGGCACCTGCCTATGGTTTGGATGAAGACTATCCAATTAGCGTAATAGGTATACCGTCCTAATCTAAGGAGCACTCGCAACCTGAGAGAAGATAAAAGGAAAAGACAACTGAATAGTCCAATTCATTTTCTCCAGAACCGGAAACCATCCTCGAATCTGGAACGAGTTCCTTCGAGTTCGTATATAACCATAGGATGTTTTACCCAATGGTAGTTGACGTTCGTAGTGATACGAAATGTTCCGGAGAAAAAGGGTAAAAGTAGGAGTGGCAATGAGGTATGCAACTCAGACAACCCAAAAGCCAGTGTTTTAAGAAGGTTCGGTTAACTTAGTCACCGGGTCATAGTCAAGGGTCGGGCCAAGGTCGCTGCCAAAGAGAGAGAGAGAGAAAAGAAACACTCTGCGTGCACTCTAACCTAGATTAGAATGGTTATCAATTTATCTAATCAGGAAGCCACCCACTGTATCCTCAAATTTTCCTCCAAACCTGAAAGAAGAATTAGTCGGGATCACCCGAGGAGTAAACCAACTCATCAGTGAGAATCGAGATCCAACTATCATCGCATGATAACGTGATGGAATCCACTCACGTTTTCACACTCCAGAAGGTATGCGCATATCTGGCAAGTCTCAGTTTCTTTAGAAACTCCCGATGTGATTTATACCCCATGCTCTTATGACCTTGACGAAGGACAACATATCATAAGTCACAAGTCAAGTTCTCCCCGTCATTATCCAGGTTAATTTGAACCCACCCGTACATACCCTTGACGAAGACCAAAATAGTAGTACGACTGTCCCAAGCCAACGCATCTATCTATACAGCAGAAAAGTAACAAATAGCTACCATACACTATGCCATGACGAAGGCCAACAAACATAGCATGAATACTAAGTGCTACCCGTCTGAAATGACGGAGCGCTACGAATGGTTTTTGGCAAAAAATCATTAACGTAATGAACTTTATATCGTTGAAGGAACCGGATAGCTTTTTAGAAATATAGTGCCGAAAATCTTTGCTAAAGAGGCCACTCCCGGTGAAGGGATCTCGGCTCTTTCCCCGTAGAATGAGGTGCAGGATATTCCAATTGAATACCACGATGCAAAGCAAAAAGTAATCGAATATAGTGAAGTTATTACCTTGACGCAAACTTCTGTCCAAGGGGTCACTCCCGGTGAAGGGATCTCGGCCCTTGCCCCGTCGACTGAGGTGCTGGATATTCATAACCGAATACCACTGTGCAAAACAAAAGAAAACGTCCTTGCAATAACAGCTTTTTGAAAAATGTTCTAACAACATTAGAATAGGTTTGTTTAGCTTGCATTGATCCGAATCAATGCAGTCCTATCATTTAATCACACAATAAAAGAACGAAAATATGATGTACGTATATGCCATCCGCGTTCGCCACTGGGTCCCGTCATCACCCGTTAGGTTACTTAACTAACGACAGAGCGGGGACTGGACTAGCGCGGGTGTAAAACATATACAACATCAACTAGTATATATATAGCAATATATTATAATCGCTCTAGGCGTGACAAATGCAACATCACAGAAAGTAATAAGCATCACAGAACAATACAGATAATCTGGGATCCCTGGGTTTCCTTTGAGCCGCAAGTGAAACCCGACGTTCCCCTGGTCGTGTGGATAACCTGTTCAATGAAATCCTAGACCCCTATGGGCGTGGCAATTTACCCGCCAAAACCTGAAGCGAGGCAGCCCCCTTCAACAAAGTGAATGGACCACCCAGCAGTTCACGGAATCCGGTAACTAGAGCACCCCTCCTTGGGTCAATCTATACCCCCTACGAGTGCGGAGAATAGCCCGCCAATTCTAGATTAAAGTCCCCTCCGTCTCAAAGCCATGAGATGCGGGCTCGTTACCCTCTAGGACCCGGCTATCCGTGCACCCCACTGCGGGGTAATCCTAGTACAGAAAATAAAAATATGTACAACGGGTACATTGACCTTAACCCGGTCGCGCCCCAAAAGAATAATATACAAACAGGCAGTGACGACAGTCCATATGTCGGACGCTCGCCCTGCAATATCATATGTACAAATATAAGCAAACTGTACTAACATTGCAGCAAGCTATCCACCACGACATATTTGCAACAACATAGCAGAATACAGAACATCAACGTGAATGTCACGTTCGCAAATCCGTCTAAAAGGGCTATAGCAATTAGACAAGATTTACCGATCAAAAGACATTCACGGTCGCAGATATAATGTAAGTACTGTAAACTAACTTATTTAAATTTTCGATCGACAAAATTTCCCGAAGTGGGCCCCAAGCACAAATCCAGCACTCAAAATAATCCGGGCCAAAACTAAAAATTCCAGAAACCACAATTCCAAGTTAAAGACCACTGTAGAAAAATTGGTGCAGAGAAGCCCCTTAACTGCGGCAGAACCACGGCCAAAATGTCGGTATGGCCGCGGTTCCGTGGCATTACTGTAGGATCACTTTACCAAATATCAACAGTGTTCTTAAAAAAGCCTGCCTGATTTTCTGAAACACTCAAAATAATTTTTCGACGACAAAATAAATTCGACAGAAACTTTAGTATTTGAAATGCGGTTTCGGAAATTTTGTTCGATCGATGTTTTAAATACGTTAAAACAAGCTAGTAAAGGTTAATGGAGGGTCTTTGATACCATGTAAGTCTACGGTAGTGCCCCGACCGTCTATCCGAGGCCAAAATGCGGAAACGAAAACTTTTTCTTAAACTTGAAACTGGCGCTATCATATACTTTCATCCGGATCGAACCATTAACCTATAACTAGCAAACTAGGGAAGGGTTAGAAAGGCTATACCGATCGATCCGTGTCCTTCGGTCTTTGGCCACCATCCCAAGCTCCTCGCGGCATCTCCGGTCTTCTCGTCGGAAAGGGCACCATATCAATGAGTCTTTTTACGGGCTCCCGCTTCGTCCGAAGCAACTTGGACACGAAATTTGCTAGCCAACGTGTCCAAGGTGATGTAGAGAATGTGTGTGATCACTTTGTCTCAAGCATCCATTGATTCTCAACGCATGAGAGTGTATGGATGGAGGTTGAAGATGATGCCATTAATGGAGATAGTGAGCTCAAGAAGAAATAGGAGGAAGAAGAGCTTTCTTTTTCTTTCTTGTTGCAATGATAAAATGAGAGTGAGATCCATAATACAAGAGCAAACCACAACCATATGGCTGCCCTCCCTCTTTCCTCTTATCATTTCAACACTTAAATCAATCAATAATGTGACATATGCATAAAGAAAGAGACCATGAGTCATCATTTGTGCATGTGTCACAATTAATGCTCCTAATCATGACTTTGAGCTCATTATTTCCATTTGTAAACATTAATCCAAATGTTTACAACAATAAAAAGATATGGAAATATCTAAAGTAAACTCGTGTCGGATCACAAGGATACCCCTCACCTGTATATATATACCTGCATCCGCAATTCGACTGAATGCAAATGCGATGAGACTAAATTAATCCAACAAATCTAATACCAGGATCCGGCTTTAACCAAAGCCCACTAGTATGATCCGTCCGATCATGATCCGTGCACGACTGCACGTATATGATCGAATCCTGCCATAATACCATACGGCCTCTACAACGTTTCGCTCGAAACTTGAGAAACTGTCTGTGGGGGACTCTAAAGACTCGTCAATACTTTGGCTGTGGATTTAACCACTAGCACGTCAGTGGTATTAGCTGTACGTAACGGGCTACCAGGTATTGACAAAAAGGGAGGTCGATGAGCGAACTCATCCTGACACCCTACTGAGCCTGTCAATGACAATATCCGTACAGTCCGGTCTGTTCGTCTATAAGCATCGCATGTTAGGCCTAAGGGTTTGGTAAAAGTCAGACCCCCAAAAGCGGTACAAGTCATGTCAGAGTGTAGCCCAGAACACCCTGAGATACTACTGGAATACCTACCAGTAAATCTGCTGCCTTGGCCAAGGACTTCGTGTAATGGCTCTCCTAGAAACAGCGTGAACTCACCCTAATACCGGGAGAGACGAAACCCCTGCCGATCCGCTCACTGCCTCCATGTGGCTCGGAACTGTACCCAACTAAAACCTGTTTGCACGACTCCTTTGAGCCATGGTAGGGTAGTAATCAAAGCACAATGGGAACTCACACGAGACAAATGACGATCTCAGGTCGATGAACTAACCTGTACACATGTCACCAGGGAACTGCTATCTGACATTGGGTATAAAACCAACCAGCATGTTCCCGGCGAGTCCTGTCCGGTGTACTCATAACCCAATGAGCACCTGTATACGTCTTAGGTGAACCAACTGACACCAATGGCTTGTGAGACCAGCCACCGCCGCTCGTCGGGGTCTCGATCCGTATACACTAGTCTACTCTGGAGTATCAATGCCCTGTCTCGAAACTCCCTCGACTAGGGACCTTTTAAGGATGTGCTTATTGACCCCAGCTCCCACGTATATGATCGCCATCATACTGCTGGCCATCAAGCAAGAATCCTAAGGGCTCTATCAATGTGTAATAGTGATCTGTAAGGTCACCTAAAGCAGTACACAATAATAATGATAAACCAGATAGAATACTTCATCACGAGTAAGGCTGTCCTACCGGCATATGTACTCCCTCAATCATTGCAATCACGTGCCTGCGATCCAAAAATTGACTTTGAGGGCACTATATCCAACACTAACATCTTTTTGAACTTCGGCTACCAATGTTATGCCTTTGCTGGAAACCAAATCCATGATTTGATCTTGAGTTAGCGGGCTACTGTCATCGGTAGCCAAGACATTTCCCGAGATAGGATGCGACTGATTTTCATGCATCCTGCCTACCTTTAGATTTGAGGAAATAGGTGTCGGCTGTCTCGGGACACCGTTTCCCGGTTCATGAGCAGAACCCTGCGCTTGATTGGACGGCTGATAGGCAAGTTGTGCCGTGAGCTGTAAGACGACGTTTGTCAAGTCTTCAATTTTTGAGTAGAGCTTGGCCATCTCCATGTCTTTACTTCTGAGCTTTTTTTGGATCTCTTAGAGAAGTTGTTGCTCTGTGTTCTTGGGACGGAAGATTGGCACCTTTTCGCTTTCCGAGCCCGACTCCTCATGAACCGAGGGATCTCTTCGCTTATCAGCTTCACTGGGAGGATTTTCATTATCTTCTAGAGGATGCTAGTCTTGGAAAGTGACAACCACATTCACACTAGATTGGATTTGAGACGTAGTGGCCCCACCCTTGCTCTTGCTGCGCGTGCCAACCTTGTAGACAGTGTGTATCACATATCCATCCATTTCTTCATCTTTGGCGGGGTAACCCTGTTCTTCTAACCTCTTGAAGTTCATCCTAGTAGGAGCCCTAGCCTTTTTGTTTGCTCTGTATCTGAGCCTTTTCTGTCTTGGTTTCTCGATTTTGAGGGCTTAGCGGGCATCCGTCATCTAGGAAGCCATCGTGAGCCGATTAATGGGGAGCTTAGAGAAGATACCCAATCAAGCAGTTATCAAGGACACCGCTGGAGCTTGCTCGAGACGCCTTATTGCTCGGTGGTGGGATGAGAGGTGGAGACTGAAATTCTTTTTTGGGGAAGAAATTGATGGAATTTCCCCCGACTGGGGCCAAGGAAAGTTGTTCAAACACCGACTTGCGTTTGGGTTAGGGCGCTTTCGAGACCACCATATTTGGCCACTTCCCTTTTGAGGCGGGTTTATCAGTCACCGGTGCTCGAGGAACATAGATGGCGTTCGCTAGCACGAACAGAATAGAGCCAAATGGTAGCGGCGGCTCTTCCCACCGTCGCCCGAGATTGGCCGGAAGAACCGTCCTTGCGTACATCTTCATCGTGTAGGAGATGGGAGCTGTGTCGAGAGCTGAGCTTATCCTTGGGGACATTTTGCTGCGTCCGAAGTTGCGATTGGAAAACGTTAACCTGCACAATAAAGAATGATATCAGTAAAGGAAATCAATGTATATGTTGATTGAGTTCGCATGGATATTTAACCCGAAATATGGGATGCGAGATTGGTCCCACCGGGCTTGCCAGAATCTGTAGGGTGTTTTTCGTTTCCCCATTGAGATGGGAGTACGCGTCGCTTGTCAGGCGTTCTACAGATTCCCTCGACCTAGGGTAGGCTGAGGTTTATTGATTGTGGGGATCCGAATATCCAATAGCGGTGGACTAAGCTGTCGTTAATTACCCCTCGCCTTTAGAACGAGGGAACCTCCGATTGACGGGTCAAATAGGTCATGTGAACTCAATGTTCAGTGTTGTGTTTTAAAAGGGTTTTGGATATATCGGGGTCCCCGCAAAGTTTTACGGGTGTCCCGCTACCCGGATAGAGGGCTGGGGATCAAGGGGGCGAGCAGCCCCCTTACGTAGTGCAGGGCAGCATCCCGTTAGAAATTTTTTCTAACGGGGGATGGTGTTTTTAGTGTGGAGTGTATGTAAAATGAGGGGGGAAAAGGCGTCCAAAGGACGCATGAGCGCCCGCGCCTCACGTGCCAAGCAAGTGGGCACTGGGTGCTGGGTGCCGGCACTCGAGCTCGGCGCTTGGGTGCGAGCGCCCCATGTGCCCGGCTCGTGGGCGTTGGACTCTTGGGCACCAGGGCCCCACGTGCATGGCATGCGGCCGCTGGGAGCTAGCGCCCTACATGGTTGGCATGCGGGCGCTGGGTGCCATCGCCCCATGTGCTTGGCACGCGGGCGCTGGGCGCCAACGCCCCACGTGCTTGGCACGCGAGCGCTGGGCGTCAGCAAAAAAAGGGACTTTGTCCCTGCACTGGGAGCTGTGCTCCCGATTTGACTTCTGGAGTTAAACTCTAAAAAAAGAGATTAATTATGGAGTTGAACTCCAACAGATCTTGAATGGAGTTAAACTCCTAGAAATCTTTAGAAATGATCAAAGGGGGGCCTTTTTTGTTTCTCTCCCCTTTGTCTCTGGATCTTCCCAAGATGGGGTTTTAGGAGATGGGTCTCCTTCTTCTTCCTCTCGGTCAGCCGGATCTTGGAGAAAGGGAGTGAGATTTAAAAATCTCCCTTTTTTGAGATCTGATGGAAGATCTGAGCTCCCCTTTGTGGGTTTTGTGGTGAAAAGCTATTTAATTTTGGAATAGGAAGAGTAAAACTCTTGATTTAATTGAAAAGGGGACGAAGGTTTCGACCTTGAGGAAGGAGAAGGAGGCACAAAAACCCTAGATTTTGAGGGGAATCAAAAGTTCTCCTTTTATTTCATCATCACGTTGCCATATATAGGCTTACAAATTTACATATAGCCCCTTGGGCTTTACAAAATGGAATTTTGCCTATCCCATGCCTCATGTGCTCATTTCTTTTGCACATGAGCCATGGGCTTTACAAAAATTTTGTTTTATGCCCATTTTCCATAAATTCATGCATAAAAAATTACATCAAAAATATTTATTACATGATTTCATTTTGGCATGTGGGAGGCCGGCAGCGGGGCTCGACTTGGGCATGGGCCCACTTGATCTGGGCTTGGGCCCGCTTACTTGGGGTTGACTTTGAATTTAACTTGGTCAACTGAGGTGCAATTTTTAACTCCAACATCGGTCAATACATCTATATTATTATCTTGATTAAGGCCTAACATGGTCGCTACCTGGAGAGAGAGAGAGAAGAAAACACTTAGCGTATTCTCTTGCAAGATTAGATTGGTTTATTATCTTATCTAATCAAGATGGCTCCAACTGTTTACTGTTTTTAACAAATCTTTCCTTCAAACCCTAAAAGGTAAGACTAGCCGGGATTAATTACACCTTACAATTTCGCCAATTTTTCAGCAAGGTCAGTGTCGGTACTTTGAGGGAGGTTCCCCGTGATTACGCATGGACCTAATTAAAATAAACATCGTTTTCCTAGGGGCGTAACCCCGTTAACACCTTTCTAGACACCTACTTGATCGGCTAATTGTCATGTGTAAAATTCTCCCAGGAGTAACTCTTACTCGAGTGAGTATCGGGATCCAACTATCTCATAGAAGGTATGCAATCTCATTGCAAATTTCAACACTTGAAATTTCCGATAATATTTTTTACGCCTAGCGCCCTATGACCTTGACGGAGGCCAAACTACCCATAGGGCGCTAGTCAAGTTCAACCTGTTCATTTCTTGATTGAATTAGACCCACCCGCACGACCCTTAACGGAGGCCAAACAACGCCATACGAAAACCCTAATCCAATCGCATCTCAAGCTGCCGATAAGTACTAATCAGCTACCGTACACTACGTCTCGACGGAGACCAAACTACCGTAGCACGAATACTAAAATAGCACTTATCTGAAATGACGGAGAGCTACGTAGGTTTTTAAGAAAACATGAGCGTAATGAACTTGATATCGTTGTAGAAACAAGCGAGTTTTGAAAAGGAGTGTTTTTTAAGCTTTTATTAGTTTTGCTAAAGAGGTCACTCCCGGTGAAGGGATCTTGGCTCTTTCCTTATCGAATAAGGTGCTGGATATTTCACAAATACCACTATGCAAAGAAAGAACTAAAGAAGCAATCAAATGAAAAAACCGAGTGGGTTGTAGAATCTGCTAACTTTTGCTAAAGAGGTCAGTCCCGGAGAAGGGATCTCGGCTCTTTCCTTATCGAATAAGGTGCTGGAAATTCTACAAGGAATACCGCCATTCAAAGCAAAAACTAGAGCTACCTTTTTTGAAAATTTGATTGTACAACATATTTTAGGTATCATTCTTTAATTAATCTCATTAATGAAGTCCCATCATTTATGCTTCCTAAGTATCACAGAAGAAACGAAAATACAACTTACGCTTATGCCACCCGCATTCGCCACAGTGTCCCGTTATGCACCGTTAGGTTACTTAACTAACGACATAGCGGGGCAGGACTAGCACGGGTGCATAACATAAGCAATGTTTATTATATATCATATATACAATAATAAAGAATTCGTCTCACGCATATAAAGTGATCACGTCACAGAATATCAGCAGCAGAAGATAACATATGAAATATTGGATATACTTGGAATTCCGTGTTTTAAATTAAGGCAGTATAAAACACGGATTTCATGGTCGTGATGAATAGCCAAACCCACATCCCTAGACCCCGACGAGAGCGGCACGCAACCCTACCAATTCTAGAGTTAGGAGACCCGGTCTCGACTCCTCGATATGGTCTCCCACTGGACCCTAGAACCCAGTTACTTGTGCTCCCAACCTTGGGTCTATCCTAATGCGGAAAAGTAAATAATATACAACAATGGTGACATCATCCTCAACCTGGAAGTGCCCCAATAAAAGAATATTACATACAATTTTTTACATAAATGAAAATGAAAAACTTTCGTCTCACATAAAAAAAACCCGGCTATTTAAATCACGACGATCCAATATAACATATCCCAACAACACATAACATCACATGTGATCAACGTAAGTAAATATGTGTCACCCAATTTTCGTTGACATATAGCAACGAAACTGGCGATACACCACATATTACACTTACGGTCAAAAAAAAGAAAATGTCAAACTAAAACATTTGGAATCCACAATCACCTTAGATATCATAAACTCGAAATATCACATACTTCGGATTTCATGCCTAACAATATGAATTCCAAATATTTTATCACATTCCACAAATAGCTAGACGATATTAAACATTCGGATCGAACGAACAAACACCCAAAATTTTCCGAAAAGCTCAACACTTGAGCGTAGTTTGAAAATACTCAGAACATGCCACAGTACCTATGGACCAACCGTAGAAGGGTCAACCCTTGCCTCACTTATGGCACTGCGGAACTACCGCAAACCCTAGTGTTTGGTGGTGGATCTTATGGACATTGAATCGAGCTAGGGTTTCGTTCTTCTAGAGGGTCCATCGCATTACATGTATGATTTTTGAATGTTCTTTAACTTGGAAAAATCCAACTCTTAGAAAATTTCCAGCGAGAGTTAAAGTGGGTATTTGATATCCGTTCGAACTTTTTAACGCCGTCTAAATAACCCGAAAAAATGTTAGAATTACGACTACAAAACACTCTGAATTGCCTTTATAGAAAATTAACAACTAATGCAATTTTAGCAAAAACAAGGAACACTTGAAACACCAAAACCCAAAGACCAGAACACCAAACGAATACGAACCGGAAAAAAGCATAGAGGGCTGGCCAGGCCGGATTTTATGGCCATGTCATCGTTTCAAATCCGGTTGAATTGGTTCGTATTTGTTCAGTATTCATGTTACATCTCATATAACATTTTGCAGTTGCTTAAAATTGTTTTCGACGACTTAAAAATATTGACAGAAACTGGGTTTTAGTTTCGAGTGTTCCGTAGTTGTTTCGGTTTTGTAATTCTACAAACATCGTCTAAATATCTAGCTTGGCTTTGATACCACTGCAGGAATGCCTAGCACGACAGCAAGGGTTCGTGAGGCATCGTCCGTGCCATTTTCAAAATTTTGCCATGCTAAACAATCCTAACCCTAGAATCTTAACTAAAGAATTTGATGAAACATAGTGTAAACAACTTTATAACTAAGTGAACTAGGAATGCAACCTTTGTAGACCAGTCCGTCGCTTCAACAGCTCCGTGTAGTAATCCCTTCGCTCCAATTAGTGATCTTCCGGACTCAAGAATGGCTCCACAAGATGAAAGGAACGAGCTTGCACGAAGTCTTCGAGGCCGAAGATGATCTACGTCGAGGAGACACTAACCCAAGCCATTTCACTAATTAGGGATTAGTGAAGCTACGCCCTAAACTAAATGGCTAATCTAGTAGAAGACGATGAAGTTGGAATTTTGCTCACTTTAGAATTAATTTTCTCACTTTTTTCTTCTCCTCTCAAAAACCTAGAGTGCTAAGCTCTTGATGAAGAAGAAGAAGAAAATAATGGATGAGAGAGTGAATGGCAGCTATGGGTGAGAAATATCCCATATAACTCATGTAGAGACTTAACCTTGTGTTTAGATTGTGGTTGAGTTAATAAATAACTTATGTAAAACAAAATTAGTGGACTAAGTCAATGCATCTATAAGCTTCCACAAGCTTCATGCCATGTGACTAATTTCCAACTAATTTGGATTTACCTTAAATAAATAAACTTTGCATTATCATGAGCATTGTGTGAGTCTCATACACCCATGTAGTATATATCATCAAGCATAACACAGAAAAGAAAACACAATTAATATATATCACATATATATTAAGTGTGCACATGTGAGAAAAAGAAATGCTTATGTGAGCAAATATTAGTTAATGTAAATAGATATATCAAATATATAATTATACATTAAATCATTAAATCAACACTTGATTTAATAATCCGGCTATATCACATATAACCGACTAATATTATTTGTATCAACTTATCAAATCAATACTTGATTCGATAACCCGGCTATATCACATATAACCGACCGATACGAATAAATCGCGAGAATAGAATACGGTATCACATACTCGTATTAATCTCGGTCCCGCACATATTACATATGTGCTCCTACTTCTTTTTTCCTGATCCAGTAAACCTCTGTGTAGGACTCTAAAGACTCGTCAATACGCCGGCAGTAAGTGATGAACATATCTGGCACCTACAAGCCGTCAGCGGTACTACCTAGACGTAATGGCTACCCGGGTATTGAGCGATCAGAAGATCAACAAGCAAGCCCGCTCTAACTCCTGGAAATCCTGTCAGTAACACTACCATACAGTCCGGTCACTTCGTCTGATATGTCGCATCTCTAGTCTAGGGGTGGTAAACGTCAGACCCCAGTAACAGATAAGTAGTGCCGATGTGAGGCTCATAACTGGTCAAGAAACTATTGATAACAGTTACCAGCAGATCTCCATATCAGCCCAGGCTAGGGACTTCCTGTTATCGCCAATCGAGCATAGCACAACATCAACCCCCAATACCGGGAGAGACGAAACCCCTCCTATCGCTCATTGCCTCTATGTGATTCGGGAATATACCCAAAAGCCACCGTTTTGCTCGTTCTCTTGAATGTGGTAAGGTTGAAATCAAAGCACAGATGGAATCACACAAGACACTATGACGATCTCGGGTCTACAGACTAACCTGTACCAGTGTCACGAGAGAACTGCTATCTGACGATAGGTATAAAACCAACTAGGAGTTCTCGGATAGTCTATTCGGTGTACCAAGTCTCCACTGAGCACCCGTATACCATCTTTGGTGTCAAACACCAATGGATGTGGGATCATCCATCGCCCATCATATGGGTCAAGAAGCGTATACGCTAGTCTACTCTGGAATATCGATGCCCTGTCTCGATACACCCCCGACTAGGAAAAATTATAGGATGTACTTGTGGACTACCCTGGCCCTACTAGTATGATCTCCATCATAGTCCTAGTAGTCAAGTACACATCCCAAGGGCTTTATCAACATGTGAGAGCAAGACAGTATCACTATACAAGTCTACATGTTAAGACAAAGAGCAACCAGATAGCATACTATCATGTCGAGTAAGAAAGTCCTCTCTATATATATCCAAGCATCCACTATAATATACATCACATATACAATAATGGCCACTAGGGCATACATATAACTAACAACCCTAAAGAGGTATCTCCTTCTATGCCCCTCTCATCCGTATATACATACCGGCTTTCTTATTCCGAGAAACACGAATACAAAGAGACGGAACTGATTCATCAATATAATACTAGGATCCGGCTTAAACCAAAGTCCACTAGTATTATCCGCCCGAAAATCATACGCGCATAAGTGCACGTAAGTGATCGAAGCACTGCCGTAAAACCATACGGCCTCTACACTTTTTGCCCAGTGCAGGGAAAATCTCTATGTGGGACTCTAAAGACTCGACACTACGCTGGCAGTGGGTTTAACTATGGGCCGCAAGCGGTACTAGCTTCACGTAACGGTCCTGTTCATATCAGATTTTTGCATTTTTATACCGTCCAATTTTTATCACATTGCTTATCGGTAGGTACTCTTGAGCCGTGTTTGCTAGTCAATTGCAGGATACATGTTCTCGGCTCTAAACGGTAAAATTCATGGAAAAGCACGATAAAATTCGGATTACTGCCAACCACAGATAAAACACGGGCCTCCGCTCTCTATCCGTATGTTGCCGCACACCAGTTTAAGAGGCAAAATGGAAAATCAATGTCATTTTCATGCACAAAGCTCAATGGCAACACAAGATCCAACATATCTACGCGGAGCTCGAGAAAATCATGGCAAAAGATCCACATCAAATCACTTTTTGATCAACAGAATTTCTGGAAAAATCGTGAAGAAATTATGAGAAAAAACATATACCAGATTGAAGGGTACTACAAACCAGGGCAACTCACCTTTTTTGGTGACCTAAGTCCCCAATAGGGCCGCGGAACCGCGGCCGTACGGCCTCGGCAGAAGGCCATCTTTTGAGGGCAGATTGCTCATTTCATCTTTGTTCTGATTGTTGCCCTAGAGTTTCTGTTGCCTGCCTATAATAGTCCAGATCTTGCCAAAGCCAAGGGTCCATAATCTTGTATTTAGAATTTTAGAATACATGTGTTGTTCTTCTTCCTCCTCTCATCTCTTCTCCATTAAAAACTTGTAGTTGTTAGGTTTACCTAGCACCCTATATAGATTTTGGAAGCATCACTTGTCACAAAGTTCAAATTTTTATGGTGCTAAGCAAGCATACAAAGGATCGATCCTAGAAAAGTAGGGTTTCTAAATATTAATGGCAACAAAGACTAGGGTTTCGAGAGTACAACCTTTGTAGCTCCCTTCGCTAGAATCTTTGGCCTCTTGAGTGTTGGAGGAAGGTCCTCTTGAAGTCTTCTAGTGTCCACGACGATCCACCCGAAGCTCCTTCGTCCAAGCTATCGACTTCACTTTCCAAGAGAAGAAAAGAAGACAACACTCTAAACAAGTGGGCTAGACTTGTGTAGAATGATGTTGTGGTTCTAATTCTCACTTCAAAAACCTTTCTTTATGTGTGTTTTGCTCACTATAAAAAACTAGAGAGCAAAGGAAGAAGGAGGAAGAAGATGCTGGCTTTTCTTTTAGAAGAAGAGAAAAGATTAACCCTTGAAAAGAAATGAAAATATATCTATATATATTTATTTCTTCTCATCTCAAACCATGGTTAAATGTTTGAGATATTATTTAATTAGATTTTAAAACATAGAAGGAAAGTTTAATCCATGGTTAAGGGTAGGTGAGGATGGTTAGGTTAAAGAAGGATGTAGAAACTAGTCATGAATTATCCTTTCCTTTTCCATTTTGTTTTAAACACAAATTAAATAATAATCCATATATTTAACCAAGGTGTGAGTCTTATATTGACACCATTTTCCATTTGTAATCAACCATGAAGGATGATGTATGTATGTATGTATGTATGCACATCCATATATGAATGAAACTAAAAGAAAGAAAGCATACATGCATGCATACATCCATCATGTACAAGAAAGGATTTCAAGTGAGAAAACTAATGGTTAAATGATAAATCAACACTCGATTTATCAATCCGGCCATATCACATATGAACCCACCAAAAGCAAGCCGCCCGATCAATATACGGTATCCTATACGCGCATTTTAATCGGGTCCATACGCATATCACATACGCGCACCACAACGTTTCGCCTGGACTGGGTAACTCCTTTATGAGACTCTAAGACTCGTCAATACGCCGGCAGTGGGTGATGATCATATCAAGCACCCCCAAGCCGCAAGCGGTCAGCTAAACGTAACGGCTACCCGGGTACTGAGCGATTAGAAGAAAACAAGCGAACCTGCTATAACTCCCGTCGAGCCAACCGGCAACACTACCGTACAGTCCGGTCTCTTCGTCAGATATGCTGCATATCGAGCCTAGGGATGGTCATGTCGACCCCAATAACTCAATAAGTCGTGCCGGTGAATAATCTATAACAGATGGAGAAACTACTGATAACACTTATCAGCAAATCTCAGCAGCCCTGGCCAGGGACTTACTGATATAACCAGTCGGGCACAGCACAGCATCAACTCCCAATACCGGGAGAGACGAAACCCCTCTTATCGCTCATCGCCTTCGTGTGTCTCGGGACTGTACCCAATGGCCACCTGTTTGCACGACTCTGTAGAGCCATGGTAGGGTGGCAATCAAAGTACAGTAGGGGAACACACAAGACTCTATGACGATCTCGGGTGTACAGACTAACCTGTACCAGTGTCACCTGAGAACTGCTATCCGACGATAGATATAATTCCATATAGGAGTTCTCGGTGAGTCCGTCCAGTGTACCCCAGTCACCACTGAGCACCCGTATATGATCTTGATGTCAAACATCGATGAATGTGGGAACATTCATCGCCCATCGTATGGGTCTAGTATCATATACGCTAGTCTACTCTGGTATATCAATGCCTCGTCTCGATATACCTACGACTGGGGACTTTCCAGGATATGCTTATAGACTACAGATGTCCCACTAGTATGATCTCCATCATAATCAGAGTAGTCAAGCCGATATCCTCAGGGCTTTATCAGCATGTATGAATGAATAAAAGCATGATCAAATCAACATGTCAGATAAAGAAGAACCAGATAGCATACTATCATGTCGAGCAAGAATGCATACTGAATATATATATACATGTATAGATACATCCACTATCATATAATGGCCTCTAGGGCATACATATATGCAACAATCTCCCACTTGCACTAAGGCCAGTTATTGGCGTATCTCATACCCAACATCTCAAAAAGTCGCTCATGCTGCGGCTGAGGGAGGGCCTTGGTGAATGGATCCGCGGCGTTATTCTTTGTGTCTACTCTCCTAATCTCGATCTCACGGCGATCTACAATCTCCCGGATCAAATGAAAACGCCTGAGGATGTGTCTGGATCGCTGATGGGATCCGGGCATCTTGGCCAACGCCATAGCCCCATTATTATCACAATACAAAGGTATTGGATCAATAATGGTTGGAACTACTCCTAGATCCGAGACGAACTTCTTCATCCAGACGGCTTCCTTGGCGGTATCATTCGCAGCAATGTACTCAGCTTCCATCGTAGAGTCTGCAACGGTATCTTGTTTGGAACTCTTCCAACTCACCGCCCCTCTATTGAGGGTAAATACAAACCCAGAGATAGATTTGCTGTCGTCCTTATCGCTCTGGAAGCTCGAATCGGTAAAGGCCTCCATTTGGAGATCTCCATTACCATACACCAAGAACAATTCTTTAGTCCTTCGTAAGTACTTAAGAATGTTCTTCACAGCTGTCCAGTGATTCTCCCCTGGGTTGGATTGATACCTGCTTACAACACTAAGTGCATAAGCTACATCTGGACGTGTACATAACATCACATACATTATAGATCCTACTGCCGAAGCATAGGGTATAACACTCATGCGAGCTCTCTCTTCATCGGTCTTTGGGCAAGAATCCTTGGAGAGAGTGACCCCATGGCAAGCGGGTAAGGCACCCGCTTGGAGTCTTCCATACTAAACCTTTTTAGGATGGTGTTAATGTACCTGGTTTGGGACAATCCTAATAACCTTTTAGATTTATCCCTATAGATCCTTATGCCCAGAATGTATGTGGGATCCCCCAGGTCCTTCATAGATAACCTTAGTGATAAGAAAGATTTGACCGACTGTAGCATAGGAATATCATTTCCTATCAGAAGAATGTCGTCTACGTACAATACGAGGAATGTGACAGCTCTCCCTATAGCCTTCTTATAAACACAAGATTCATCTGGATTTTTGATGAAATCAAACTCTTTGATGACATCATCGAAACAGATGTTCCAACTCCGTTATGCCTGCTTTAACCCATATATGGATTTAAGCAATTTACATGCTTTCCCGCTGCTCCCACTGTCAATGAAGCCCTCTGGCTGATCCATATAAACGCATTCTTCTAAATTTCCATTTAGAAATGCGGTTTTAACGTCCATCTGCCAGATTTCATAGTCGTAGTGAGCAGCAATAGCAAGTAGGATCCGAATGGATTTAAGCATTGCCACGGGAGAAAAAGTCTCGTCATAGTCCAAACCTGGTCTTTGACGAAAACCCTTCGCCACAAGTCTTTCTTTATAGGTCTCCACCTGCCTATCTACACCAATCTTTCTTTTAAAGATCTATTTGCACCCCACAGGTTTTACCCCAGGGGGTACAACGTCCAAAGTCCATACTTTGTTGGTGTACATAGACTCCATTTCGGATCTCATGGCATCCAGCCACTTCACAGAGACTCCACTCGTGATAGCTTGCTGAAAACTGGTAGGATCTTCATCATCCATGATGCAGTCTTCTCCGTCACAATCAATAAGGAAACCGTAGTACCTCTCCGGTGGGTGAGAAGTCCTACCAGACCTACGGAGTGGCCGAGGTTCCTCAGTTTCTTTTGCAACAGCCGGTTCAACCAAATCGTCATTTGTAGTTTGTGTTTCTAGAACCTCTTCTAAATCCACCACCTTGCCATCATCTTTATATGTGAAAAACTCTTTTTCCAAGAATGTGGCATGTTGAGAAACAAACACCTTTTGTTCCTCTTTGTGGTAGAATAGATATCCATAAGAATTCTTTGGATATCCCACAAAATTACACATGACTGACCGTGTCTCGAGTTTGTCTGGATTCTGCTTTTTAACATAGGCCGGGCAACCCCAAATCTTAATTCTCTTAAGAGATGGTCTCTTCCCATGCCATATCTCATATGGTGTGGTAGACACGGTTTTGGTTGGAACTCTGTTTAGCAGAAACGCTGCAGTCTCTAATGCATGCCCCCAAAACGAGATAGGTAACTCAGCATCACTCATAATGGAACGGACCATATCTAATAGGGTCCGATTCCGTCGTTTTGACACACCGTTGTGCTGTGGTGTGTAAGGAGGAGTGAGTTGAGAGAGAATCCCATTCTCTTTTAGGAAGTTTGCAAATTCTGTACTGAGATACTCACCACCTCGATCTGATCGAAGCATCTTGATACTCAAGACGGTTTGTTTTTCTACTTCTTGTTTATATTCAATGAATTTCTCGAAAGCTTCGGACTTGTGCTTTAATAAAAATACATGACCGAATCTTAAGAAATCGTCAATGAATGTAATGAAGTATGAAAAACCGCCTCTAGCTTGTGTAGACATTGGCCCGCATACATCACTATGTATGAGGCCTAGGAGCTCAGTAGCTCTTTCTCCGTATCCGGTAAACGGAGTTTTGGTCATTTTACCCTTGATATAAGACTGTCAAGTCGTATAAGATTTATATTCAAAAGAGTTTAAATATCCATCTTTGTGCAACTTGTTTAGTATTGTTTCGTTAATATGACCAAGTCTACAGCGCCAAAGAAAAGCTTCATTTAATTCTGAAAGTTTTCTTTTATTAGTGTGTTGTATACTGAAAACTGTGTGTTGATTTAGGACATATATTCCATTATTAAGCGTACCATACCCAACCAACATTTGATTCAGGTGAATGTTCATTACATTGTTCTGCAATACAAAATTATATCCTTCATTGTCTAACAAAGAAACAGATAATATATTACAAAGCATACTTGGTACAAAATAACATGGATTCAAAACCAAAATACATCCAGATGGCAACCCCAAGTGATACTCTCCCACTGCGACTGTATGTACATTGGAACCATTTCCAACACGGAGAGTATGGTCACCTGTCTTCAAAACTTTGCTATTTCTCAGCCCCTGCATAGATTTGCAAATGTGAGAACCTGAACCGGTATCCAATACCCGGGAAGCAGAGTTTGTTGAAAAACAGTTTTCTGTTACAAATACACCTGAAGTAGAAGCATCCCCATGCTTCTTCTTGAGATTTAAGTACTCCATGCAGTTGCGCTTCCAATGTCCTGTCTTGTGGCAATGAAAACATTCGCCTTTCCCCGAGTCTCCAGCTTTGGACTTTTCCTTTCCCTTCACCTTTTTAACTCCACCCTTAGGATTGGTGGGCTTCTTCTTTTTCTTTCCTTCGGCCTTAGCTTTTGGGCGAGAAGAAGAAGATTGTCCAATAGTCATAACGGGAGTTTTCATTGATTTCATAGTGCTCTCTGCACTCCTTAACATATTTAGGAGTTTAGGGAGTTCCTTCTCCATGCCGTGCATGTTGAAGTTCACTATGAATTGAGCAAAGGTGGAGGGGAGGGACTGCAGAATAATATCCGTATATTGTTCATTTTCCATTGTCCATCCTAGGTCCTCAAGCTCTTCTATAAGAGCTATCATCTTCAGAACATGGTCTCCTACTGATGTGCCAGGGGCCATTCGGATCTGAAACAATTTCTTTGATGCTTCGTATCGTAATACGCGGCATTGCTCTCTATACAACTCCTTTGTATGGAGCAATATACCGTGAATGTCCATATCCTCGTGCTGCTTTTGATGTGTGTTATCCATTGATGCAAGCGTGAGGCATTTGGCTGTGGCACAGTCAGCGTCCCATGTCTTATGGACTTCAATGTCCGCAACTGAGGATTTTGGACCTGGGACGGGCGGGGCTGAAGCCGTGAGGACATATGATACTTTATCACAAGTCATGGCTATTTTCAGATTCCTCAGCTAGTCTTTATAATTGGTCCCATTCAGTTTTCTTTTATCTAGTAGAAGCTTGAGTCCAGTCATGGGTATCTGCCATTAAGAGAGAGAAAAGAATACACTCAGCGAAAGCTCTTGCATAGATCAGATTTGTTATTATCTTGTCTAATCGATGTTTCCCACTGCTTTAATCGAGTTTTTCTTTCAAACCTTAAAAAGGAAAACTAGCCAGTTTTAATTACAGTCTATAACTTTGCTAACTGTTCAGCCAGGCCAGCGTCGGTACTTGAGGGAGGTTCCCGGTGCTTTCGCACGGACCTAATTAAAGTAAACCTCATTTTCCCAGAGGCGGAGCCTCGTTAACACCTTTCTAGACACCTAATGAGTTAGCTAATTGTAAACTGTAAGACTCTCCTAGGAGCAACTATTGCCCACAGTGGGATCGGGATCCAACCATCACATGGAAGGTATGCAATCTCATTGCAAATTTCAACTATTGAAATTCCCGATGTGGTTTTTACCCCTAGCACTCGTGACCTTGGCTAAGGTCAACAAATCATGAGTACTAGTCAAGCTCAACCCGTCATTTCTTGATTAATTAGACCCGTTCACATGACCCTTGGCTAAGGTCAACAAAGTCATATGCCCGTCCTAATTAATCTGCATCATATGCATATGTAGGAAGACATCACTTAGCTACCGTACACTACGCCTTGGCTAAGGTCAACAAACGTAGCACGAATACTAAGTACTCTACTTCCTAAAATGACGGAGGGTTGCGGATGATTTTTAAGAAAATCTTTAACGCTTTGAACTTGATATCGTTGTAGAATCAAATGGTTTTTAAAAGGAGTGGCTTAAGCTCCGCAGTTTTGAAGTATAGCTTTTTCATAAATAGCCGAGTGGTTTTCAAATCCGATTCTACAACATCTTTTTAGGTTTATTTTCTTTACATTAATCACATTAATGCAATCCCATCATTTAAGTCCTTAAGCCAATCACATAAAAGAAACGAAAATAACACGTACGCTTATGCCATCCGCATTCGCCGCAATGTTCCGTTATGCACCGTTGGTTACTTAACTAACGGCGTACTGGGACGGGACTAGCGCGGGTGTAAAACATAAGCAACGTCTACTATATATCATATATATAATATGTCATTCGTCTCAGATATCACAGAACACAGGCAGCAGAAACATAGATATAATGTGGGATATACTAGGACGTCCGTATTTAGTATTTAGCCAGAATAGAAAATACGGATTCCAGAGTCGCGATGAATAGCCAATCCCATACCCTGGACCCCTACGAGAGCGGCAAGCGACCCTACCAATTCTGGAGTTTAGGAGACCCGGTTTCGACTCCTCGAGATGGCCTCCCACTGAACCTCAGAACCCGGTCACCTGTGCTCTCCTCCTTGGGTCCTGATTGTTATAAATTTCCGATTGTGTGTATCAACTCAAATAGTCCCCGGCAACGGCGCCATTTGATTGATCGTTAAAATTCACAGACTGTGTAAGTAAAACAACTCAAATGATCCCTGATAACAGTGCCATTTGATTGTAAAGAATTTCTTGTTTGTGTAAATCGAATAAAGCGAATGAGTTTCAATGTGTCGGTAATATTGAATAAAATTAACAATCAAAGAATTATATTTGACCGCAATCAATTACGGTGTCGGTTGTAGATCGTAAGCGAGTGCGGATCGTCCACAGGGATTGTGCGATTCGTTTCTGTATTTAATTTGTTTGAATTGAAAAGTTAATCGAAAAGAAAAGAAAGCATGATTCAAGATTTATCAATTGTTTCAAGTGTCACTATTCTATTCAAGAATCAAGAAAATGATAAACAATCAAGAATCGGGTTTCGCTGATATTTCCAACCAAATGTCAAGAATCTAATTGAGGCTCGTAGGAATCGATCGGATCTATAAACGTGATGTAATCTCAATATTTCGTGTTCTTGTCCTTCGAAGGATTGATACTAGATCGATGATGATCGATGAGAGTTAGGGCTTTCTTGATGAAACTAGGGTTTCATCATTTAACCCTTGTTCTTTCATAGATATCATTCACATTCTAGCCTCTAACAATTTCAAGAAACGATCGTAACTCCCAAATCTCGAGCGATATCAATCAAGAAAGCATCGCAACGAATTGGGTCGTCGATTCTTGAACTTGCTAGGGTTTACAAAACTCGTAGGATTCAAGAATCGATTTAAGATATGATACATCATCATTCTATTGATCGTCTTGACTCCTCGATGAGTGGAGTATTACTCAAACATCATCACACAGAAAGCATTCAAGAATTGAAAAGTTATCATGATGCAAGAATTTAAAGAAAACAAGATAAAAGAATATCACCTTTTATTTATATCAACAATTTGATTACAGTCGCTCAAGAACTACAAGAGGAAGAACTAAATTGTCGATTTGGCGTCGCTCGGCTTCGTGAGTCGCGGATCGGCTTGGACCACTTGCTCTGTTGAAGATCGGCTCGGCTCATAAAAGGATGCAAGGCTTCTTGCTTGATGGGGTACTCGGGATCTTGGCTTTTGATTGGAATTAGGGTTAGGGTTTCACACAAGTCCTCTCACTAGACTTGTGGAAGAAGAAGATGAAGAAAGAGAGTGAATGGATTTAGATTGGCTACTAAAATGAACTAATGGATGGATTTTTCCATTATAAGAGATAGATCTACAAGTGAGCCTAGGGTCTTATTTATAGATCTCCCAAACCCTAGGTCTAAGTTTGAAATTACAATTCCCTCCAAAAGTTTTTTGAGGCTTCCAGAAGGAGTTTGTTAGGCTTAGCTTAGGGTTTAAGCTAGGGTTTAGGGAGAAGTTTCTAGAATGATAGGCTAGTTTAGTGTTGATCCCAAAGCTTGCTGATCTGGCAGAAGTCTCTGGAGCCTTCTGGAATTTGACATGTCATTCTGAAGTGTAGACCCTGAGAGAAGCATTATGGCCCAAAATTTGGTGGATGACGTGGCAAGACAGCCACGGAACCGTGGCGCAAGCAGGCTCCGGCCGCGGTTCCGCGGCCATGATGGCTCCTTGGGACTTGGGGCTTCTTCTGTGGTCTTGGGATAGTATTTGTAGTTTTATCTGATGTGTTGATTTGTATTTGTCCCTTTGGATTGATACCAGAACTGAAATCATTGAGTTGGTGTAATCGGTACCGTATAAATTTTGGCCTTTCTTCTGGATTTTCCTGCACAGATCTCAAAACAAGTGTTGCGCAATATAGGGATGATGCGATGCCATGAAATGCAGTCAATTTCCTTTATAGTGTCGGTTTTATAGTCTTATACATGCAATCTGATATTTTGCGACAGTTTTGCTAATATGTGAAATATGAATACCGTACACTTCTAAATGAATGCAAATGATATGGAAATTGCCGTGTTAAAAATACAATATTTTCGACTAATCAAATTCCCCCAAACTTAATTTCGATTGTCTCGAGCGAACTGTTTTATTAAAAAGAGAAGGAGAAAATAAAGAAAAAGAAAAGCTAACTAGCACACTTTCGTAGGCAACACGATTGCACTTAGCACGTGCAACAAGCCTTTAAACCTCTAGGTGTCCATAGTAGGAGGAGTGTTGTCTCCTGAGGGTTTTTAGCGGATTGCACCCACAAAATCCAATAATAAAAGAAAGATCATGAATTTTACATTTAAAGAAAAGAATTGTAAAAGAAAAGCTTTGAAAATTAGGGTTTCCAACTAAGCTAGCTTTTCGGTTGTCATGAGCCCTATCTTAATGGTCATGAAAAGATGTCGGAAATCACGTCCTCCCTCAATAAAACATCGTCTTATTCTTCATTCCTATCTTTCTTCCAAACATCGATCATATAACACTGCGTGTGTGTAAAGACATCCCTACATCCGGAGAATTCAATTCAAGCTATCATACTCTTGCCCATCAGCCTTAGTACTTTTTAATTAATGAATATTTAGATGAGATTGCTCACACACTTTCATGCGACCGTTAATACTTCTTGAGGTACTAACCGACCGATTACTCCTGTGCTTGCTTACTTGGTGTATTTTCCTCGTCTTGCACCACCTCAGGCATAGCAGTGACTCCCAGACCAGTTGGCCTTAGGGCACTAGGTGAAAAGACACCCTCGCTATATATTTTTTTATTGCCCTTGGTGATAACAAAACCAGTGTTCATTTTTCTCATCACTTTATATTTTTTTTTATTCACTTTTTTTTCCCTTTTATTTCTTTCATACATCGGCTTTAAGACAAGAGCATTTCAAGGTATCCTCTACTATCCCAGGCTTCAAGACGTGTGTAAGTGCGAATAGCAGGGTATCAACGTTCAAAATGTTTGGCTTCCAGAATAGAAACTATTTTTCAGACTTATTTTTATCTTCAGATTAGAGACGTCCTTCATCTTACTAACCTTTGGGACAACGGCTCATAACTACTTATTACTAGTTCGTATAAGAAAACTTCTAATTTTCTTAGTTTTCTTAAGTTTTTCCAATCTCATGGATATAATTGTTCACTATCTAAACTTCCATTATTTTATTTATGTAAAAAAATGTAAATATTAAAATTATTTTTATACTTGAAAATTTTTAAATTTTTATAGATTTTGAAAATTTTCAATTTTTATAGATTTTTTTAAAAGAAATGTTTTGTGCTTATGAAGATGATATGCAAATGATGCAAAAATAAGCACAAACCTCCCCCAAATTGTTTTCAACAGTGTCCTTACTGTTGCCAATCGCTGTACCTAAAAAAACTATAAGCCTGGGGGGAATTATTAGTGGGGGCAAAATATATAAGTGAAGAATTTCCCCCAAACTTACTCTTTTCACTCACCTTCATTCAAAAGATGATGCAATGATATACTGGACATGAAGGTAAGACGGAGGAATTTTAATCAAAATAAATTGGCTCTTGTAAGAACAAGAGCTCCTCCGTGGGGTCAGTGGAAAAATAGGGCTTTAGTCTGTGTCCATTTACTTTGAAAACGGTGCCGTTTTTAACATTTTCTACTTCTACTGCCCCGTGCGGGTATACAGACCGCACAACAAAAGGTCCCTTCCATCGAGATCGGAGCTTACCCACGTGAAGGTGTAATCGTGAATCATAAAGAAGGACTTGTTGACCAGGTGAAAATATTTTCCTCAAAATGTTTTTATCGTGAAAAACCTTAGTCCTATTCTTTGTGATTACAGCGTTATCATAGGCTTCATCGCGGAGTTCGCTTAGCTCATTTATTTGCAGCTTCCGAAAGTTGCAAGCAAGGTTTAGATCAAAATTTATTTCCTTAATAGCCCACAATACTTTATGCTTTATCTCGACAGGTAAATGACATGCTTTCCCAAACACTATCTTATATGGAGACATCCCTAGGTCAGTCTTATATGCAGTTCTAAATGCCCAAAGAGTATCCGTCAGTTTGGTCGACCAGTCTTTTCTATTTTTAGCAACAGTTTTCTCCAGGATAAGTTTGATTTGTCTGTTTGAGATTTCAGCCTGCCCGCTTGTTTGGGGATGATAGGGTGTAGAAAGTCGGTGGTTGATTGAGTATTTTCGCATCAGAGTCTCGAAAGACCTGTTGCAGAAATGTGTCCCATTATCGCTAATGATAGCACGGGGGTGTCCAAATCACGAAAAAATATTCTCTTTTAAGAACTTAATGATAACTTTCTTGTCATTAGTGCGACATGGAATGGCTTCTACCCACTTTGAGACATAATCAACCGCCAGCAATATGTACAGATTCCCAAAGGAGTTGGGAAAGGGACCCATAAAATCAATGCCCCAAATATCAAATATTTCAACAACCAAGATGGGTTGCTGAGGCATTTCATTCCTCTGGGATATTCTACCCGTATACCGACATTGTGTACAGGTTTTGCAATACTCAAATGCGTCCTTGAATAAGGTCGGCCAATAAAATCCACATTGTAAAACCTTCTCCGCTGTCTTTTTGGGACCAAAGTGACCCCGACAGGCCTGATCATGACAGAAAGAAAGAACACTCTTGAACTCTTCATTCGGGACACACCGGCGAATGATTTGATCAGGACAATATTTAAACAAATAAGGCTCGTCCCAGTAAAAGTGTTTTACTTAGGAAAGAAAACGGTATTTGTCCTGTTTTGACCAATCGCTGGGTATCAGTCCTGTGGCATGATAGTTCACAATATCCCTGAACCATGGTTCATTGGATACGCTCAAGAGTTGTTCGTCAGGGAACGAGTCATTAATCGGCAGGGTCACAGGGGAAGAAGAGATGCATGAAAGATGGTCAGCTACTACGTTTTCACATCCTTTCTTATCTTTGATAACAAGATCGAATTCTTGTAACAGAAGGATCCAACGTATTAGCCGACCTTTTGCATCTTTCTTCGCCAGTAGATGTTTTAAAGCGGAATGGTCAGTATACACAACTATAGGTGAGCCAATTAAGTAAGGCCTGAATTTTTCTAATGCAAATACAACCGCTAAAAGTTCCTTGTCGGTGGTTGTATAATTGATTTGCGCATCATTCAGGGTCTTACTTGAATAGTATATCACGTGTGGCATCTTATCAATGTGCTGTCCTAATACTGCACCTACTGCAAAATCAGATGCGTCACACATCAGGTCAAAGGGGTAGTCCCAGTTTGGTGATGATAGCAGGGGGGCTGAAGTGAGTGAGTGTTTAAGTGAGTCGAAAGCTGTCTCGCAGTCCGAGTCAAAATGGAAGGTCGTATCCTTGGCCAGGAGAAGAGTTAAAGGTCTAGCAATTTTGCTAAAGTCCTTAATGAATCTCCTATAAAAGCCCGCATGGCCAAGGAAAGATCAAATATCTTTGACGCTTTTGGGATGAGGGAGGTTTTGAATGACATCTATCTTAGCTCTGTCAACCTCAATGCCTTTCTGTGAAATGACATGTCCAAGAACAATTCCTTCTTGGACCATAAAATGGCATTTTTCCCAGTTCAAAGTCAAGTTCTTCTCTTTGCAACGAGTAAGAACAGCGTCAAGATTTGCTAGGCAATCAGAAAAAGAGTCTCCAAAAATCGAGAAATCGTCCATAAAGATCTCCAGAAAATTCTCTACCATATCAGAGAATATCCCCATCATACACCGCTGAAAGGTAGCGGGAGCATTGCATAGCCTAAAGGGCATGCGACTGTAAGCAAAGGTACCAAAAGGACAAGTAAAAGTGGTTTTATCTTGATCCTTTTTGGCGATGGGGACCTGATTATAGCCTGAGTATCCGTCCATAAAACAATAATACTCTCGTCCCGCTAAGCGTTCCAGCATTTGATCAATGAATGGTAGAGGAAAGTGGTCTTTCCTCGTGGCAGCATTGAGTTTTCTATAATCAATACATACACGCCACCCAGTTTGGGCGCGTGTCTGAATCAACTCATTCGCCTCATTGGTTATAACAGTGATGCCGGATTTCTTAGGAACAACATGTATAGGACTTACCCATTGGCTATCGGAGATGGGGTATATAATACCATTATCTAAGCATTTGACGATCTCTTTCATGACCGCTTCCTTCATGACGGGATTCAACCGTCTCTGTGGTTCTCGGGTTGGTCTGGCATCATCCATCACATGTATATGATGTTCAACTATCAAGGGACTAATCCCTTTGATGTTCGCCATACTCCAACCAAACGCTTCTTTGTTAGATCTCAATACCGATAAAAGTGCCTTCTTTTGCTCTGATGCTAGAGAAGCGGATATTATAACCGGTAAAGACTCATTCTCACCTAGATATGCATATTTAAGGTGAGAAGGTAGAATTTTGAGATCTAATTCGGGCAGAGAAATGATAGAAGGAGGGATCATCGAGTGATTTTTTGATTTACAAAGAAGCTCAGAGCCTGTGAAAGATACAGACTCGGGTGGAGAAAAGTCAGGAGTGCAGGACTCAAGTGTAGGTAAAGTGTCCTCACTAAGATCTTGTGTGAAATCAAACAGAGATGTGGTAATGTCATCGAGATCAGTAAAACAAAGTTCCTCAGCTCCACAACTATCGGGAGCGATCTCATGGACAGAGCACACATCTAAAATATGAGCAGAGGGTTCTGATGGCTGACTTCCAACTTTGTAGATATTTAGTTCAATGGTCATATTTCCAACTGATAAGTTCATTGAACCATTTCTACAGTTTATAACAGCGTTGGAAGTGGCAAGGAAAGGACGACCCAGAATCACCGGAATTTGGCTCCGGGGGTTTGCTACAGGCTGTGTGTCGAGTACAATGAAGTCTACAGGGAAAACAAATTCCCCGACCTTTATCAACACATCCTCTAATTCACCCCTTGGTTTGGTGATAGATCGGTCTGCCATCTGGAGAGTGCAGTGAGCAGGTTTCAGCTCTCCAATCCCTAATTGCTCAAAGACAGAATATGGAAGGAGGTTAACACTTGCGCCAAGGTCTAAAAGAGCACGATTTATGTTTTTACCCCAAATCGAAATCGATATTGTAGGACATCCTGGGTCCTTTCGTTTCTTTGGTAGCTGGGGAATAAAAGCAGTGCTGATATTATTAGCCATAAAGACCTTCTTCGGCACTTGAGTCTTCCTCTTCCTAGTGCACAAGTCCTTAAGAATTTTCGCATAAGCGGGGACTTGTTGAATTACATTTAGGAGAGGGATGTTGATGTTAACCTGTTTGAACATTTCCATAATTTTCTCCATATGAGGACTCGTTCAATTACCCCTTAACCGGTTCGGGTAAGGAGCTTTCGCAATAAGCGCAGGGTCCATCATAGGAGAAGAAAGAGGGGGTAGACGAGGTCCCGAAAGAGGTGTGGGGACCGTCTGTGGAGAACTAGAAGGGCTATACTGAGGTGTCGAGCCTAATGGGAAATGGAGAATAGGCTCTCGAGAAGGTGGTGTGGTAGAAGAAGAAGGATCACAAGGAGAAGTGTGTGTGTGTGGAAAGGTCTCAGCCGGGGTGTTGATATGATTTCCAATATCATCAATACCTTCCCCGACATGATTATTTAGCACTTTTCCCGATCTCAACGTTGTGACGGCATTTACATTGTAATGCCCATGATTCTGTAGGGGTTGAGAGGGAAGTTTCCCTTTTTCTCTCGCACTCATTTCGGCTTTAAGGCGTGCGATTTCAGCTTCCATCGATCTGATACTCTCAGCTTGGGACGCTGAGTTTTTCTTTATCTCACTGACAGAAGATCTAACCTCAGTCGAAACCTCTATGAAATTTGACAAAAGTGATTTCATGGTTTGAGTGAATTGAGAGAATTCGTCAGAACAGGTCATAGGATTAGACTGTGCAGGAGTGTTGACCTGATTTTGAAAGTTTTGTGACTGGTAGGGGTGCTGAGTGAGTTGAAGGGGTTTCTGTGGTGGAGGAAGAGCCCTTTGAAAATTATTCGTGTTTGGAACCGTGTTTTGAGATTGGTTTTGGTTCCAAGCAAAATTCGGGTGATTCCTCCAACCCTGATTGTACGTGGAAGAATATGGATCGTTTCTCGGTCTTTGAAATGTGGCATTAGAATGCTCGTGATCTTGAAACGCAGAGTTTAATGGACATTCTTCCGTTAAATGAGAGGGATCAGAACAGCACCCACAAACAATTTTGGGGAGCGACACTGGGTTTAGGGAGGCTGCTGCAAATTTGTGTTCCATAGCGTCGAGCTTCTTTTGCATTGCTGCCATTTCAGCTCGAACACCTATGGACACATCTATTTGGTGTACGCCACCCCTATTCAATGGTTGGGTTCCACTCTCCCACTGTAGTGATTTTTCAGCGAACTCTTCTAAATACTTCCAAGCTTCCCCATCATCTTTGGTCATAAAAGTACCTTGACACATGTTTTCAAGGCTCTGTTTAGTGTTTGGGTTAATGCCCTCATAAATGATTCGGCAAAGCTCCCATCTCGGGATGCCGTGATGAGGACACTGAACCAATAGATCCTTGAAACGTTCAAAGCATTTTGAGAATGGTTCAGTAGGGAGCTGGGCAAATTGATTCAGTTCGCTACGGATTCGAGCTGTCTTTTGTATTGGATAAAATTTCTTAAGGAATGCAGCGACGAATTCTTCCCAATTCGTAATAGAGTGTGCGGTAGTGTTATATAGCCACTTCTCGGCTATATCGCACAATGTAAATGGAAGAAGTCGTAGACGCATAGCATCCACTGAAAGTTGTGACGTACCCATCATTGCGCATACGTTTTCAAATTTGGTAATGAAAACGTAAGCATCCTCAGTCTCGAGTCCGTGGAATTTGGGTAAAAGATTGATATACTGGGGCTTAATCTCAAAGTTATCCCCATTGGCTGGTGGTGTGGATAAGCAGGTCGAAAGAGGACCTCGAATAGGGTAGCACCTCTCCTGGAAAGAGATGCGGGGTAGATTCTGCGCACCAACGGACGGCGGCAGATTAGGGTTAAAGAAGTTTGATGGATTCGGATCCATCGGTGTGGGTGTGGTAGTGGGTAAAGAAAAGGTAAATGGAGAAATATCGACTTCGGAGTCGATAAAGGGTACGCGGACTAAACGGGCACAAGAATCCCGTGTCCAGCCTATCTTGCACTAAAAAGGGTTAGTACAAGTGGCAGCGTTGACTTATAATTAGGGGTAATGAATGAATGCGGTGTTTGCTTTGAAAAAGGGACGGATTTTTGAAAAAAATGAAGCGACACAACAAATGCAGCACACAAACCCTAGAATCTAGTGGTCACCTAGGTCCGGCTCTAGACCGCTCCTAACTGCCAAAAGACAAGTCGCAGGATAGAATCCTCCACTGCCTCTTTGTTCCCCTGTGGCCGGATAAGTACCAGGTAAGTGGGAAGGTACTCCACTACGTAAGTAGTGGGCCTAATTAAAAACCACTAGCCTTAGACACACTCGCCTTAGACACCACAAGAAAACGCGGATAAGCAATGAATTACCCACGGCCTTCTCTTGTCCTAATTGAGCGCGACGGTCCTTAGAGTCATCTCTAGATATTTTTTAGTTAATGTGGGTCAATGCGGATGCAAGTTTTGTGGTTTTCGGGGCCTAGGAAGGGTAATGAAATCCCCACCTAATTTGGATTTGGCCGTGCTCCTTAATATCCGTATTAGAATGCAAACAACCAAGAAACAAAATCATGCACAAATTTAATTTTGCAATTTGCGAGCTGTGATTATTTGCAAAGAATCCTGCAGAAAATTATTAGTTGGAGCTAAAAAGAGGAGAGAGGAGAAGGCAAGAAACTTACAGAGAAAAAATTGCACAGAGATCCCTCAAAGGGGCCGCGGTTCCGCCGCAGATCCTTCTTTATGCCGCGCTTCCGCGGTTGAAGTATGAGATCACTTCACCAAAATTTTCCAGAGAGCTTCTGTAGACTCCCTTAGCTCTCTGGTATATTCCAAAATCTTTCTTCAATTGCCAAACAGCTCCAGATTTCCTTGGAATGAACCACAACAAATCGTTTAGGGTTTGCACGAATTTTGATCTCAAAAATCACAATGGAATAAATCTTTCAATTCAAACTCTAATATGAAACGAATTAGCGCGTAATCCCCGGCAACGGCGCCATTTGATTGAAATAGAATTCGATTGTGTGTATCAAATCAAATAGTCCCCGGCAACGGCGCCATTTGATTGATCGTTAAAATTCACAGACTGTGTAAGTAAAACAACTCAAATGATCCCTGATAACAGTGCCATTTGATTGTAAAGAATTTCTTGTTTGTGTAAATCGAATAAAGCGAATGAGTTTCAATGTGTCGGTAATATTGAATAAAATTCATAATCAAAGAATTATATTTGACCGCAATCAATTACGGTGTCGGTTGTAGATCGTAAGCGAGTGCGGATCGTCCACAGGGATTGTACGATTCGTTTCTGTATTTAATTTGTTTGAATTGAAAAGTTAATCGAAAAGAAAAGAAAGCATGATTCAAGATTTATCAATTGTTTCAAGTGTCACTATTCTATTCAAGAATCAAGAAAATGATAAACAATCGAGAATCGGGTTTCGATGATATTTCCAACCAAATGTCAAGAATCTAAATGAGGCTCGTAGGAATCGATCGGATCTATAGACGTGATGTAATCTCAATATTTCGTGTTCTTGTCCTTCGAAGGATTGATACTAGATCGATGATGATCGATGAGAGTTAGGGCTTTCTTGATGAAACTAGGGTTTCATCATTTAACCCTTGTTCTTTCATAGATATCATTCACATTCTAGCCTTTAACAATTTCAAGAAACGATCGTAACTCCCCAATCTCGAGCGATATCAATCAAGAAAGCATCGCAACGAATTGGGTCGTCGATTCTTGAACTTGCTAGGGTTTACAAAACTCGTAGGATTCAAGAATCGATTTAAGATATGATACATCATCATTCTATTGATCGTCTCGACTCCTCGACGAGCGGAGTATTACTCAAACATCATCACACAGAAAGCATTCATGAATTGAAAAGATATCATGATGCAAGAATTTAAAGAAAACAAGATAAAAGAATATCACATTTTATTTATATCAACAATTTGATTACAGTCGCTCAAGAACTACAAGAGGAAGAACTAAATTCTCGATTTAGCGTCGCTCGGCTTCGTGAGTCGCGGATCGGCTTGGACCACTTGCTCTGTTGAAGATCGGCTCGGCTCATAAAAGGATGCAAGGCTTCTTGCATGATGGGGTACTCGAGATCTTGGCTTTTGATTGGAATTAGGGTTAGGGTTTCACACAAGTCCTTTCACTAGACTTGTGGAAGAAGAAGATGAAGAAAGAGAGTGAATGGATTTAGATTGGCTACTAAAATGAACTAATGGATGGATTTTTCCATTATAAGAGATAGATCTACAAGTGAGCCTAGGGTCTTATTTATAGATCTCCCAAACCCTAGGTCTAGGTTTGAAATTACAATTCCCTCCAAAAGTTTGTTGAGGCTTCTAGAAGGAGTTTGTTAGGCTTAGCTTAGGGTTTAAACTAGGGTTTAGGGAGAAGTTTCTAGAATGATAGGCTAGTTTAGTGTTGATCCCAAAGCTTGCTGATCTGGCAGAAGTCTCTGTAGTCTTCTGGAATTTGACATGTCATTCTGAAGTGTAGACCCTGAGAGAAGCATTATGGCCCAAAATTTGGTGGATGACGTGGCAAGACAGCCGTGGAACCGCGGCGCAAGCAGGCTCCGGCCGCGGTTCCGCGGCCATGATGGCTCCTTGGGACTTGGGGCTTCTTCTGTGGTCTTGGGATAGTATTTGTAGCTTTATCTGATGTGTTGGTTTGTATTTGTCCCTTTGGATTGATACCAGAACTGAAATCATTGAGTTGGCGTAATCGGTACCGTATAAATTTTGGCCTTTCTTCTGGATTTTCTTGCACAGATCTCAAAACAAGTGTTGCGCAATATAGGGATGATGCGATGCCATGAAATGCAGTCAATTTCCTTTATAGTGTCGGTTTTATAGTCTTATACATGCAATTTGATATTTTGCGACAGTTTTGCTAATAAGTGAAATATGAATACCGTACACTTCTAAATGAATGCAAATGATAGGGAAATTGCCGTGTTAAAAATACAATATTTTCGACTAATCAGGTCCATCCTAATGCGGAAAAGTAAATAATATACAACACTGGTGGCATCAACCTCAACCCGGAAGTGCCCCAAATAAAAGAATATTACATTACATTTGAATTTACATGAATGAAAATATAAAACTCTCATCTCACATAAAACCCCCCGGCTATTCAATCGCGACAATCCAGCACATCATATCTCAGCAACACATAATATCTCATATCATCAACGTAAGTCAGTATGCATACACCGATTGTCGTCGACGTATAGCAACGACAATCGGCAATACCACTACATACTACACTTACGGTCACAGAAAAGAAAGTGTAAAACTGCAATATCTGGAATCCACATTCTCTTTAGACATCGCAAATGCGAAATATCATATACTTCGTATTTCGTGTCTAGTAATATGAATTCCACACATTGCATCACATTCTAGATAAACAGACAGTATTAAATTTTTTGAACGAATGATCAAATACCCAAGATTCACTAAAGCTCAACACTTGAGCAGAAGTCAAAAACCCGGAGTGTGACACAGTAGTAGCGGTCCAGCCGTAGAAGGGTCAAGCCAACGCCTCACATGTGGCACGCCGTACTGCCCCAAACCCTAAGGTTCAAAGGGCAGTTCAAGATGGTCACATAATCGAGTTAAGGTTTGTTGTCTTCTAGAGGGTCCACCACAAAACTTGCACGTATCTCCAAAAGATATAAACCCCGTGAAAAGTGAGCAAATGATACTCGTTCGAACACTTCAATACTTTCTAGTTTATCCGGAAAAGAAACGAAATGAAAATTCCGATCGAATCGTCGAGTCCAAAACCATCTCCAGAATTTACAGTACTTAATTCGGATTAAACATACCTAATACAATATACAAGCAGTTGTAGGAATTACTATGCAAAAATGAAGTCATGAAGCCTCTGTACGGTCGCGGAGCCGCGGCGCTTTGTACGGATCATTGGTTCGTTTTTCACAGTATTTCTTATATTTTTCTGCTGTATTTTTTAAGTATTTTTAATTCTGAAAAATGTCAGATTTTAAAAATTGTCCAGAGAAGGTCTCGAAATGTCGTATTTTGGTTCGATCGGAGTTTTTGCTTCGTAAAAGTGTTTCCTAATGTTCTAGGTCGGCTCTGATACCAATGTTAGGTTTACCTAGCACCCTATGTAGAGTTTAGAAGCATCACATGTCACAAAGTTCAAATTTTTATGGTGCTAAACAAGCATACAAAGGATCGATCCTAGAAAATTAGGGTTTCTAAATATTAAAGGCAACAAAGACTAGGCTTTCGAGAGTACAACCTTTGTAGCTCCCTTCACTCGACTCTTTGGCCTCTTGAGTGTTGGAGGAAGGTCCTCTTGAAGTCTTCTAGTGTCCACGACGATCCACCCGAAGCTCCTTCGTCCAAGCTATCGACTTCACTTTCCAAGAGAAGAAAAGAAGACAACACTATAAACAAGTGGGCTAGACTTGTGTAGAATGATGTTGTGGTTCTAATTCTCACTTCAAAAACCTTTCTTGATGTGTGTTTTTCTCACTATAAAAAACTAGAGAGCAATGGAAGAAGGAGGAAGAAGATGATGGCTTTTCATTTAGAAGAAGAGAAAAGATTAACCCTTGAAAAGAAATGAAAATATATCTATATATATTTATTTCTTCTCATCTCAAACCATGGTTAAATGTTTGAGATATTATTTAATTAGAGTTTAAAACATAGAAGGAAAGTTTAATCCATGGTTAAGGGTAGGTGAGGATGGTTAGGTTAAAGAAGGATGTAGAAACTAGTCATGAATTATCCTTTCCTTTTCCATTTTGTTTTAAACACAAATTAAATAATAATCCATATATTGAACCAAGGTGTGAGTCTTATATTGCCACCATTTTCCATGTGTAATCAACCATGAAGGATGATGTATGTATGTATGTATGTATGTATGCACATCCATATGTGCATGAAACTAAAAGAAAGAAAGCATACATGCATGCATACATCCATCATGTACAAGAAAGGATTTCAAGTGAGAAATGATTTATCAATCCGGCCATATCACATATGACCCCACCAAAAGCAAGCCGCCCGATCAATATACGGTATCCTATACGCGCATTTTAATCGGGTCCATGCGCATATCGCATACGTGCACAACAACGTTTCGCCTGGACTGGGTAACTCCTTTGTGGGACTCTAAGACTCGTCAATACGCCGGCAGTAGGTGATGATCATATCAAGCACCCCAAGCCGCAAGCGGTCAGCTAAACGTAACGGCCACCCGGGTATTGAGCGATCAGAAGAAAACAAGCGAACCTGCTACAACTCCCATCGAGCCAACCGGCAACACTACCGTACAGTCCGGTCTCTTCGTCAGATATGCTGCATATCGAGCCTAGGGATGGTCGTGTCGACCCCAATAACTTAATAAGTTATGCCGGTGAATGGTCTATAACAGATGGAGAAACTACTGATAACACTTATCAGCAAATCTCAGCAGCCCTGGCCAGGGACTTACTGATATAACCAGTCGGGCACAGCACAGCATCAACTCCCATTACCGGGAGAGACGAAACCCCTCCTATCGCTCATCGCCTTCGTGTGTCTCAGGACTGTACCCAACGGCCACCTGTTTGCACGACTCAGTAGAGCCGTGGTAGGGTGGCAATCAAAGTACAGTGGGAGAACACACAAGACTCTATGACTATCTCGGGTCTACAGACTAACCTGTACTAGTGTCACCTGAGAACTGCTATCCGACGATAGATATAATTCCATATAGGAGTTCTCGGTGAGTCCGTCCAGTGTACCCAGTCACCACTGAGCACCCGTATATGATCTTGATGTCAAACATCGATGAATGTGGGAACATTCATCGCCCATCGTATGGGTCTAGTATCATATACGCTAGTCTACTCTGGTATATCAATGCCCCGTCTCGATATACCTACGACTAGGGACTTTCCAGGATATGCTTATAGACTACAGATGTCCCACTAGTATGATCTCCATCATAATCAGAGTAGTCAAGCCGATATCCTCAGGGCTTTATCAGCATGTATGAATGAATAAAAGCATGATCAAATCTACATGTCAGATAAAGAAGAACCAGATAGAATACTATCATGTCGAGCAAGAATGCATACTGAATATATATATACATGTATAGATACATCCACTATCATATAATGGCCTCTAGGGCATACATATATCCAACAGTAGTGAGCTTTTGTGAGTGAAGAATGAATAAAGGAGTTCTTGTTCTTACCATGCTTATCTTGTTGTAATCCTTAATTATAATTGCTTGTATTTTTCTTTTGCTAATCTAGTTTTTGTTATTTGTTCTTTGTTTCTTTCTTGTTCTCTTTTCCTTTATCCTTAAACAACCATAATGCTCACTCCTGATCCTTGCCGAGGTGAGGTCGCAAATAGGTAGTTGTAATCTTCTAACCTCTTTCTTTCTATCTTTCTCCTTTGTTTTATTTTCTTTTCCTTATAATGGGTGAGTAGTTTTTATTCTTGTTAGGGTAGGATAAGAAAAGTTTGAGAGAAGAAAATCTCTCTCACTCTTTTCTTTCCCAACATCTTGATTCGGACTCCCGTTAATTGAACCACAATCCGCTCCCTACGGCACCCTATCCTACATGATAGCGGTGATTCCTTAGTGAGACCGGTTGTGGTTGAATTAACCATAGGTTAAGGCTAAGAGCCAAGAACGGACGGACAAGAACCAAAAGGAAGAACTTATGCGTTGGAAAGCCTAGCTTATACTCGCAAGTTCCATCCTAGTCGTGCTAATCCCCGTTGTTGCTGATTACCGTAACACCGACATTAAGAGTGGCAACGAAAGAAGTGAGCGACTCCTAACTCAAACTAACCTAATCCTAACCCTAACAAGCTCTCTATATATATCATTTTAGCACATTAGTAATCTAAAAACAAACCTGGAAAATTGGACTTAACTCGTTAAAGCACATAGAAAAAGATTCCCATCTCCCTGCGGACGATCCGTACTCAACCGGCTAGCTACAAGCGAAACCGTCTTGATTGCGGTAACAAACTTAGCACGCAAAAACTTTACGAATCAAATGGCGCCGTTGCCGGGGAGACGGTAGTTTATTTCTTTGTGTAATTTCAGGTTAATTTGTGAATATAACCGAAAAAAAATACATTGTAAAAAAAATTATCTTGTTATTTTTGATTAGTTTTTGTGCAAGTGTGCAGGATAATACGAAGTTCGAGTTCAGTGCTAAAGACGTGGGAAGTTAGACCCATAATTCGCGGCTACACCGCGTTTGATCAAAACGGAACCAACGGTCTACTGTGAAATTCTGGAGCAAACCCAGTGAGCAAATCAAGATTCGGGAGCTCCAAACAGGAAGAGGACACCCAACAGAGCACAACCCAGAAAATTGAAGGCCCAAGCCCACTCTTTGGCCGTGGAACCGCGGCATAAGCAGGGTCTGTCCGTGGAACCGCGGCCGTTTGGTGCCCTCATCAACTCAAATTCCCTGTAAGTCTTCCTCTCCTCTCCCTCACTCCTCTGAACTCCACTGAACTGTGTTTTCTGCAGCATTCTCTGCGCAAACTCTCTTCCCCCTTCCAATAAATTGTTTTTGTGCAGGATTCTTTGCGCCGCGCTAAAATAAAAATTGTTTGCAGTTGATTGTTACTGCTTTGCATATATTAATACGGACTTGAAACCAATCCAGATTGGGTGGGGATTTCATCACCCTTTCCACGACCCCAGAAATCACAAAAAGCATATGCATTGACCATTGCTTAAATTAAAAAATACTAGACTCAGCACTAAGGACTTCGCGCTCAATAGGACAGAGGACTAGTTACAGGCATCGGCCGTTTATCCTATCCTGACCTTGCGGTGTCTAGGCAAGTGTGTCCAAGGCAAGTGGTTACTTAATTAGGACCACTACTTACGTAGTGGGGAGCCTCCCACTTACCTGGCCGCAATTTTTGGAGAAGAGGCGTTTGAGGTCCTATTTCTAGCCCTTTGGGACAGTTAGGAGCTGTCTAGCTGACCTAGGTGACCCTAGATCTAGGTGTGATTGTGCATATCTTGTTTGTGATTGCTTGAAGCCGTAAGCCCGTACATATTTCTGTAAAGCTCTTTCTAAAAAAAAAAGAAAAAAAAAAACACAAAACCAAAAACTTTTATAAAAACTTGCCCTTTGTTGCCAGAATCCATTTTTTCACCCACCACCCATCGTATTTCTCCATTGACGTTTTCTTACCCTCACGTTCTCCGCTTTGACTATACTAAACTCGTTTAGTGTATGTCCGCTTGGACTCGGGACACTAGCGCCCGCCTAGTCCGCGTTACGTTAGTCGCTACTGACTACGCGATCGACTCAGACGTCGAAACTTCGTCCACTCCTCTTTCACCCTTACCTTTGCCGGCCAACTCCGACGTTGACCGGAATTCTGTTCATACATCTTCACCTTCACCATCACAAACCTCTTCTTCCGCGATGTCAGGATTTAATCCAAACATCTCTTTGACTCCCCCGGGATAGACTCCACCTCCTATGGAGGCAACTAACCCACCACCACCGCCTGTTGTAGCGCCGCAGCGAATCGCGCTCCAGGATCGTTTCTAGCCCACCCGTTCTTCACTTCCTACCTGTCTTTCTCTTCCACCGGCCAATGGGGATAATTTTGAAATTAAGCCCCACTTCATTAACATGCTCCCGAAATTTCATGGGCTTGAATCTGAAGATGCCTATATCTTCATCAACAAGTTTCAAAATGTTTGTGCCATGATGAAAACTACCCAGCTGTCGGACGATGCTATACGGCTACGGGTCATTTCGTTCACTTTATGCGATCTTGCTGAAAAATGGCTGTATAACACCACTTCCCACTCCATAACCAGTTGGGACGAGTTTGTAAAAGCGTTTCTCAAGAAATTCTATCCGAATCATAAAACCGCAAGGATCTGTAACGAAATCAACCAATTCTCTCAGCTTCCTTCTGAACCCTTCTGGAAGTGCTTTGACCGGTATAAAGACCTTCTTGTTCAGTTCCCTCACCACGGTATTGAGAAATGGCAACTTTGCCAAACCTTATACGAGGGCCAGAACCCAGCAACCAAGCAGTTGTTGGAAACCATTTGTCAGGGCCACTTCCTATTAAAATCTGACGAGGAAGCGTGGCAATTCTTCGACGACCTTGCGGAACAAACGCTTCAATGGGAGAGCACTAGACCAACTACTTCTTCTTCTTCCTCCATTTCTACTGGTCAATCTAGGGTAGGAATTCACCAACTCAATGTCTCTATTGCGATGAAAGCTGAAATGGCTGCAATAACGAGAAAACTTGAAGCAATAGAGAGCAAATTTTCATCTCCTGCTCCTGCCCCTGTTCTTCCCCTTCGTACCATTTGTGCTTGTTGTTCCGATCCTTCTCACTTAACCGAAGAGTGTCCTTACGATCCACCATCTCAAGGACAGGATCAGGTTAATGCTGCATTTCAGCAAAGACCGAGGAATGATCCATACTCTTCCATCTACAATCTCGGTTGGAGGAACCACCCCAATTTCGCCTGGAATCAGAATCAGCAACAATTCCAAGGAAATAATTTCCAGAGGCCCCCTCCTCCGCAACAACAAGTGCAACAACAAACTCAACATCAGTTTCAGCAGCCCTTCCAACCCCAACCTTTTCAAAATCAGACGAACAACTTTGCACCCAACAATTCTTTTCCACAAAAAAACTTTGTTCCGTCAAACAACGATAAGGTTTCCTCGCTAGAACGAAGTCTGGAGGCGTTCGTTAAACAATCGACACAATCCACCGCCAACATCCAGTCGTCTATTCAGTCTTTGGTGCAACACACTGCTGCACACGGGCAAAGCATCAAGACCATCGAAGCCCTGATTGCACAGCTGAATGCGGCGTTAAGCGAGCGAGAAAAGGGGAAACTTCCATCTCAACCACTCTCAAATCCCGGTCACCCACATAATGTACATGTTGCTCTTGAACAACAGAACCATAATGTGAGTGTCGTGACTACATTGAGATCGGGAAGGATGCTGCACAACAACATTGGCACAACAATTGAGGATAATGACACCCCGGCCGCTTCTTCTTCTTCTTCGTCTTCTGAGCCTATTCTCTATTCTTCAAAAGGCTCTTCTTCTTCTTCTTCTTCTTCTGCTCTGAACGGACCTACTTCTTACTCCACGAAAGCACCAGCTCTGGGATCCGTTCCAGCTCCACAATCTCCTCCATAAGCATTGGACTCCACCAATTTTAAAAATGTTCCATTTCCAAACCGGTTGAGGTCCAATAAACAAAATCCACAAATGGAGAAGATTATGGAGTTGTTTAAGCAGGTTAACATCAACATTCCCCTTTTAGATGCTGTCCAACAAGTCCCGTCCTACGCAAAAATCTTAAAGGACTTGTGCACGAAAAAGAGGAAGTCTCAGGTACCCAAGAAAGTTTTCTTGGCTAGTGCTGTGAGTGATGCTCTTACCCAATCTTTACCGCAAAAACGGAAGGACCCTGGCTGTCCTACGATTTCTATTACCATTGGGGATAAGAACATCAACCGCGCACTATTAGATCTTGGTGCCAGTGTTAACCTGCTTCTGTACTCAGTATATGAGCAATTAGGTATAGGAGAGCTGAAACCCACACACTGTACTCTCCAAATGGCCGACCGATCAATCACCTATCCTAGGGGTGAGCTAGAGGATGTGTTAATCAAGGTTGGGAACTTCATATTCCCCGTTGACTTCATTTTATTAGACACACAGCCTGTAGCTAACCCCAGGAATCAAATTCCGGTGATACTCGGTCGCCCATTCCTTGCAACCTCAAATGCTGTGATCAATTGTCGTAATGGTTCGATGAACCTATCTTTTAGAAACATGACAATTGAACTCAACATTTTTAGGTTGGGGAATCAGCCCACCGAACCTAATGCTCATATACTAGATGTTTGCTCAATCCAGGAGATCACCCCAGAAGAGTGTGAATTCGAGGAGTTTTTGTTCGATCACGATAACCTTAACGCCACTAGTGCGTTCCTCTTCGAACCTACTACTGTTTCTACACCCGACAATGACTACGAGTGTTTCACTTTCTCGAACGATCTTAGCCACTTTCCACCCGAGTTTGAATCTTTCGAATTTCCGGATGAGTTAACTGAACCATCCAACTCGGTCGCTTACACTCGTTTTGAACCTTTGCTGGAATCCTTCGAGTTCGAGACCATTTCACCAATCTTGCCTTCAATCGTTTCACCTCCAACGCTCGAACTCAAGCCTTTGCCGTCTCACCTTAAGTATGCTTACTTGGGTGAGAACGAGACCCTCCATGTTATCATCTCGGCTTCTCTAGCTCCAGAGCAAGAGAAAGCCCTTCTTGCGGTCATGCACAGCAATAGGCAAGCTTTTGGCTGGTCCATGGCGGACATCAAGGGGATTAGTCCCCTGATCGTTGAACATCACATTCATCTGATGGATGATGCCAAACCAGCCAGAGGTCCACAAAGGCGACTCAATCCAGTCATGAAGGAGGCTGTGAAAAAGGAAATCGTGAAGTGTCTGGATAGTGGTATCATTTACCCTATCTCTGATAGCCAGTGGGTTAGCCCCATTCACGTTGTCCCTAAGAAATCAGGCATAACGGTCATTACTAACGAGGCAAATGAGTTAATCCCTACTCGCACCAAAACTGGGTGGCGAGTCTGCATCGATTACAGAAAACTCAATGCCGCAACGCGGAAATGCCACTTTCCGCTACCTTTCATTGATCGAATGCTTGAACGATTGGCCGGACACGAGTACTACCGCTTTCTTGATGGCTACTCCGGCTATAATCAAATTCCCATCGCCGAAAAAGACCAGGACAAGACCACATTCACTTGTTCTTTCGGCACGTTCGCATATCATCGCATGCCCTTTGGGTTATGCAATGCGCCTGCTACCTTCCAGCGGTGTATGATGGGAATCTTCTCAAACATGGTGGAGAAATTCCTGGAGATCTTCATGGACGATTTCTCCATCTTCGGCGATTCCTTTAACGAGTGTTTGCTGCATCTTGACGCTGTCCTTACCCGATGTAAGGACAAGAACCTCACTTTGAATTGGGAGAAGTGCCACTTCATGGTGCGCGAAGGTATTGTCTTAGGACATATCATTTCGCAAAATGGCATAGAGGTTGACAAAGCGAAGATTGAGGTCATTTCCAATCTCCCTCCTCCCAGATGCGTCAGAGACATTTGAGCCTTCCTTGGCCATGCCGGTTTTTATAGACGGTTCATCAAGGACTTTAGCAAGATTGCTAGGCCCTTGACTCTTCTACTGGCCAAGGACACGCCATTCGACTTCAACTCGGGCTGCGTAACTGCGTTCGAGTCATTAAAAAGCTCACTCACTTCTGCTCCCGTTCTTTCTTCACCTGACTGGACGCACCCATTTGAGATTATGTGTGATGCATCCGACTTTGCCATTGGTGCTGTCCTTGGACAACACATCAACAAGTTGCTGCACGTAATCTATTATGCTAGCCGAACCCTGAACGACGCCCAACTTAATTATACAACAACTGAGAAGGAATTCTTAGCTGTTTTATTTGCTTTAGAAAAGTTCAGGCCCTACCTCATCGGCTCTCCAGTCATTGTCTACACAGACCATTCTGCTCTGCGCCATCTTTTTGCGAAGAAAGATGCAAAATCTCGGCTAATACGTTGGATTCTCTTGCTTCAAGAGTTTGACCTTGTCATTAAGGACAAAAGAGGATGTGAAAACGTGGTCGCCGACCATCTCTCACGACTTCCTTCTTCGCCGTCGCCTTAACTTCCGATCAACGACGTTTTTCCGGATGAACAACTCTTGACAGTATCTCGCGAACCCTGGTTCGCAGATATTGTGAACTATTTGGCCACAGGGCTACTACCGACTGAATGGTCAAGTCAGGACATACTTCGATTCTTATCCCAAGTAAAACACTTTCACTGGGACGAACCCTATCTGTTCAAGTACTGTCCCGACCAGATTATTCGTCGGTGTGTCCCTGACGATGAATTCAAGAGTGTGCTGTCATTTTTCCACGATCAAGCATGTGACGGGCATTTTGGCCCCAGAAAGATAGCTGAGAAGATCTTGCAATGTGGTTTCTACTGGCCACAACTCTTCAAAGACGCTCATGACTATTGCAAGACTTGCTCCCGGTGCCAACACTTCGGCCGGATATCCCGGAGGAACAAGATGCCGCTCCAACCAATCTTGGTTGTAGAGATTTTCGAAGTTTGGGGGATAGATTTCATGGGGCCGTTTCCCAGCTCTTTCGGGAACTTGTACATCCTTCTCGCTGTTGATTACGTCTCTAAATGGGTCGAGGCTGTGCCCAGCCGGACTAACGACAACAAGGTTGTCGTTAAGTTTCTTAAAGAAAACATTTTCTCCTGGTTTGGGCACCCCCGAGCGATCATTAGCGACAATGGAACTCATTTCTGCAATAAGACTTTCGAGGCCTTGATGCGGAAATATTCCATTAATCATAAGCTATGTACGCCCTACCACCCCCAAACCTGTGGGCAAGCCGAAGTTTCAAATCGGCAAATCAAGCAGATACTGGAGAAGACGGTTTCCAAGAACCGAAAAGATTGGTCGTTGAAACTCACTGATGCCCTTTGGGCATTTCGAACGGCTTATAAGACCGATCTTGGCATGTCTCCCTATCGGCTTGTGTACGGAAAGGCTTGCCACCTCCCTGTCGAAATAGAGCATCACGCATTTTGGGCGATAAAGGAGCTGAATCTGTCTCTCGAAGATGCGTGCAGCCATCGGAAGCTGCAGTTGAATGAATTGAGCGAGATTAGGGTTGAGGCTTACGATAACGCGGTTGTCGTTAAGAACCGAACGAAGGTGTTTCACGATAAACACCTTTTGCGCAAAACTTTCGTACCTGGTCAACAGGTACTGCTTTACAACACCAGGCTACACTTCCATCCAGGAAAGCTCAGATCTCGCTGGAAAGGGCCGTATTTTGTGCGGAATGTGTATCCGCAGGGCGCTGTGGATTTGGAGAATCCAAAGGACGGTTCATTTTTCAAAGTAAATGGACACCGACTTAAACCGTACCTTAGCGCCGAACCAACAGAGGAGCTCCTGGTCTTACAGGAGCTGGTTTACCCTGCATAATCTTCCTCTCCCTACGACCAAACTTCGGTTATCCAGCCAAGAATAGTGGACAATGTTCCAAATAAGTTTGGGGGTATGTATATACCGTTTTGTATTTATTTATGGATATTCTTTTCCATTTTTACTCTTTAAAAACATAATTTTTTTTTTTGTATATCTAACCGACAATTTTGACCCTTCAAATGATCTCTTCATGCAATTACAGTGAGGACATTGTCCAGTTTAAGTTTGGGGGTACGCTCGGTACGCATTTCTAACCTTCGCATTTATATGTATATTTTGCATCTACATATTAAAATCCATAAATATCAGAAAATTTTCTAAAAAATAAAAACTTTTCTGTCAAGATAGCTAATGGGAGAACTCTGATTCAACATTTCGACGGTTTTGTTTGATAAGATAAGAATAACTAAATCTTATGTTTAGATTTTGAAAACCTGAAAGATAACTCTCCTTTGAAGTTAACTATAGCTGATATACGTCTTTACATTACACTACACGTGTCGTGAGTTTTGGAAATTAGATGACAAGTCTTTTATGTCTAAAAATTTTTAAATGGATAAATGATTTTCCGAGGATCAAATAGGTTTGTTCTGAAATAAGTAATATCAAGAATAGTTTATGAAGTGAAGTGAATATGAAGGAATGTTATTGATGCCTTAATTGGAACTAAGTCTGAAAAATAACCCATCTGGAACTTGATTGGAATGATTACACACCTAACCCACTAAACACGTCTTTTATCCAAAAAAATAACTGAACTGCCGGTTATATCTCCGTTCGTATTGAATCATCATGATTTTCACGCTAAATTGTCTTTTGTTTTTAGACCTAGATAACTTGAGTAATTAAGTCCGCCGGGGTGTTTCTACACCTAATGCTCTAAAGCCAACTGGTTTGGGTGCATTGGCCCAAAGCTCGCTAAGAAGCCTAGAAAGACCAGATTAAAACAAAGTCAAGCAAGTGTTCTCTCCGAGTTAAAATTCCTAACGGTTCTTTGTGTGAGAATAATCTTGACAAATGACAGGTTTTTATAAAAAAATATTTCTAGCGGAGATATGAAGGTTTTATTCTATGATAAAGACTATTGCCCGTTCACAGAGGTGTGTATGAAAGGAAAACAAGAAAAAGGTGGAGTGAAAAATAAGACCTAGTTTCCTGTTAAGGAAGAAAGAAATTCTGAAGTTGAAACTTTACTGGAAAACGAAACATGAAAAATGCTTAACTCTTTATAAAACTTATGTGATCCTTTCAAAATTCTTATCTGGGCTTTATTTGTGACATGATGATTTTATTCGAACCTTCTGGAACTTAACGACACTATTTGCACTACACGTAAAGACATATAAAATCTTAAGTTAAATAAGATGCGAGATGTGAAAAATAAAGGTTCGATAGTCCAGACTTAGGATCATAGAATTGTTATTTTCTGAAACAAAATTTTAGGGGTTTGAATCATAGTAATTTTGCAAAACTAGCTTGACCGGATTTTGTGGGTAGTATCCGCTGAAAACCCTCAGGAGACAACACTCCTCCTACTAGGGACACCTAGAGGTTTAACGGTTTATTGCACATGCTCAGTGCAATCGCGTTCCCTGCGAAAATCAGGTTAGGATTTTTTGTGAATAAATTGGCTTTGCTCGGGACGAGCAAATGATAAGTTTGGGGGTATTTGTACATATCATATTTTTGCATTTTTATACCGTCCAATTTTTATCACATTGCTTATCGGTAGGTACTCTTGAGCCGTGTTTGCTAGTCAATTGCAGGATACATGTTCTCGGCTCTAAACGGTGAAATTCATGGAAAAGCACGACAAAATCCGGATTACTGCCAACTACAGATAAAACACGGGTCTCCGCTCTCTATCAGTATGTTGCCGCACACCAGTTTAAGAGACAAAATGGCAAATCAATGTCATTTTCATGCACAAAGCTCAATGGCAACACAAGATCCAACATATCTATGCGGAGCTCGAGAAAATCATGGCAAAAGATCCATATCAAATCACCTTTTGATCAACAGAAATTCTGGAAAAGTCGTGAAGAAATTATGAGAAAAAACATATACCAGATTGAAGGGTACTACAAACCAGGGCATCTCACCTTTTTTGGTGGCATGCTTAGGCCGCGGAACCGCGGCCGTACGGCCTCGACAGAAGGCCATCTTTTGAGGGCAGATTGGTCATTTCATCTTTGTTCTGATTGTTGCCCTAGAATTTCTGTTGCCTTCCTATAAATAGTCCAGATCTTGCCAAAGCCAAGGGTCCATAATCTTGTATTTAGTATTTTAGAATACATGTGTTGTTCTTCCTCCTCCTCTCATCTCTTCTCCATTAAAAATTTGTAGTGAGCTTTTGTGAGTGAAGAATGAATAAAGGAGTTCTTGTTCTTACCATGCTTATCTTGTTGTAATCGTTAATTATAATTGCTTGTATTTTTCTTTTGCTAATCTAGTTGTTGTTATTTGTTGTTTGTTTCTTTCTTGTTCTCTTTTCCTTTATGCTTAAACAACCATGATGCTCATGCTTGATCCTTGCCGAGGTGAGGTCGCAAATAGCTAGTTGTAATCTTCTAATCTCTTTCTTTCTATCTTTCTCCTTTGTTTTATTTTCTTTTCCTTATAATGGGTGAGTAGTTTTTATACTTGTTAGGGTAGGATAAGGAAAGTTTGAGAGAAGGAAATCTCTCTCGCTCTTTTCTTGCCCAACATCTTGATTCAGACTCCCGTTAATTGAACCACAATCCGCTCCCTAAGGCACCCTATCCTACATGATAGCGGTGATTCCTTAGTGAGACCGGTTGTGGTTGAATTAACCGGAGGTTAGGGCTAAGAGCCAAGAACGGACGGACAAGCACCAAAAGGAAGAACTTATGCATTGGAAAGCCTAGCTTATACTCTCAAGTTCCTTCCTAGTCGTGCTAATCCCCGTTGTTGCCGATTACCGTAACACCGATATTAAGAGTGGCAACGAAAGAAGTGAGCTACTCCTAACTCAAACTAACCTAATCCTAACCCTAACAAGCTATCTATATATATCATTTTAGCACATTAGTAATCAAAAAACAAACCTGGAAAATTGGACTTAACTCGTTAAAGCACATAGAAAAAGATTCCCATCTCCCTGCGGACAACCCGTACTCAGCCGGCTAGCTACAAGCGAAACCGTCTTGATTGCGGTAACAAACTTAGCACGCAAAAACTTTACCAATTAGGTCCCGATGTAGATGTCGATAAGAAGGCCGATAAGGAAAACCAATCCGAACTCCTACTGAGCCTAAATGTGACAATCTCTGTACAGTCCGGTCTATTTGTCTAAGAGTATCGCATATTGGTCCTAGGGGGTGTAAGTCCACGTTGCCCACCCCGGTGCTTACGGAGAGGTGGAAACGGTATAAAAATTCGATTTTTAGAACTCAAGGCAACATGGACTAAAATGAGGATCTTTGCTAAACAAAAACTAACAACCATGCTAAAAGATTTAGCTACTCCGTTAAAGGGTTATACTTAAGTCTTGAACTCCTTCTCTTCTTGCTCCTTGGAGTTGGATGAACGGGTCGTCCTCGTCACCTTCTCTTGCCGAAGAAAGATCCACCCGAGGGCCTCTACCTTTGGCTCCTACCTCAATCTAGAGGTAACTAAAGTGCTTGGTGTTCTAAACCTAGAACCTTAGGATGAGTAGAGAGTAATTTTGGTGTTTTATCTAAAAAGCTAAATGGTTCTCAACTCATGAGAGGGAGAGCTTTGAGAGAGAGGAAGAGGATGAGAGAGAATGAGCATGAGAGAATGAGGATAATATCAAACCTTCTCACATATATGTGAATTATGATAATTAAATAATTAATCAAAGATAATAGTGATGGTTAACTTGAAATGACCATTATCATTTCACATTAATGAATTTTGCAAGAATCAAAGAGCATCATTCATGTGAAATGATGATGGTCAATATGTCAACATAGTTCAACAAGTCAACCATAGTCAAATGGTCAACAATCCTTAACCATAACACAATTATAATTAATTAATATTAATAATCAAATTTCACATATATATTAGGGTTAAGAAAAAAGACAACGGTCATCAACCCTAATGAAAGTCCTCTGCCTCTGCCTCAATCAACTGTGCATACACACCCGTATCCGTGTTCCGAAGAACACGAATACAATGAGATAAAACCAATCCCAAAACATATACTAGGATCTGGCTTAAACCAAAGCCCGCTAATATCAACTGTCCGGACACCAAACGTGCACAAGTGCGCGGATGTGAACGAACCCCGTCGCAAAACCATGCGACCTCTACTCTGTTTTGCCTAAAGGCGAATAACCCTCTGTATGGGACTCTAAAGACTCGACACTACGCTGGTAGTGGGTTTAACCACAGACCGCAAGCGGCACTAGCTGACGATAGTCCTACGACTAGGGACTCCGGAGTATCGATGCCCTGTCTCGATAGTCCTATGACTAGGGACGCGCATAAGGATGTGCTTGTGGATTACCAAGCCCCCACGAGTGTGACTGCCATCACAACGCTGGTAATCAAGCAAAGATCCTAAGGGCTCCACTAATGTGTAAAGGCGATATGCTATAAGAAACACATGCACACATTAAAGTAGAAACAAACTAAGTAGCATACTTCTATTTTGAGCAAGATTGTCTATACAAGGTGAATATCCCAAGCTTCCATTAAGTAATATACAAACTAGTATGATACAGTAATGGCCTCTAGGGCATATACACTAACAATCTCCCACTTGCACTAAGGCCATGCACTGGCGTATCGAAGACCTATCATCTCGATTAGCCGCTTGAACTGAGTTTGGGGTAAGGCCTTTGTGAATGGATCAGCAGTGTTATCCTCCGTAGCAACTCTCCGAACCTCGATCTCCTGGCGACCCACGATCTCCCTGATCCGGTGATACCGCCTCAAGATGTGTCTGGACTTCTGATGGGACCTGGGTTCCTTCGCTAAAGCTATAGCCCTGTTGTTGTCGCAATACAGAGGTATTGGATCAACAATGGACGGAACCACCTGAAGTTCTGTCAAGAACATCCTTATCCAGACGGCTTCTTTTGCGGCATCTGCAGCAGCGATATATTCCACTTCCATCGTCGAGTCAGCAACGGTTTCCTGTTTGGAACTCTTACAACACACCGCCCCTCCATTGAGGGTAAAGACATAACCCGACATGGACTTGGAATCATCCTTTTCACTCTGGAAGCTGGAGTCAGCAAAGGCCTCGATCTGGAGGTCTTTTCCGCCATACACCAAGAACATCTCCTTAGTCCTTCTCAGGTACTTGAGAATGTTCTTTACCGCTATCCAGTTTTCTCCCCAGTGTTTGACTGATACCGACTTACCACATTCAGTGCATAAGCTACATCCGGTCTGGTACACAACATCGCATACATTATAGAGCCTACCGCAGAAGCGTAGGGTATAATAGACAGGCGATCCCTTTCTAAATCAGTCTTGGGAGACATCTCTTTGGAGAGGGTGATCCCGTGACAAGCTGGTAGATTACCGCACTTGGAATCTTCCATAGTGAATCTTTTCAGTATGGTGTCGATGTACCTAGACTGTGAAAGTCTTAACATCCTCTTGGATCTGTCACGATAGATCCGGATCTCCAGAATGTAAGAGGCATCACCCAGGTCTTTCATGAAGAACCTGTGTGACAAGAACCCTTTGACAGATTATAGCATAGGAATGTCATTTCCTATTAAGAGAATGTCATCCACGTATAAAACGAGGAATACGACAGTTCTTGCTACAAATCTACTATAGATGCATGGTTCATCTGGATTTTTGATAAAGCCAAATTCTTTGACCATCTCATCAAAACAGATGTTCCAACTCCGCTATGCCTGCTTTAGTCCATAGATAGACTTAAGCAACTTGCACACCTTTCCGCTGCACCCACTCTGAATAAAACCCTCTGGCTGGTCCAAATAGACACACTCCTCTAAATTTCCATTTAGAAAGGCGGTCTTTACGTCCATCTGCCAAATCTCATAATCGTGGAAGGCAGCAATGGCAAGAAGTATCCGAATGGATTTCAGCATAGCCACTGGAGAAAAGGTTTCGTCATAGTGCAAACCAGGTCTTTGACGAAAACCCTTTGCAACAAGTCTAGCCTTATAGGTCTCAACCTGTCCATCTACACCGATCTTCCTTTTGAAGATCCACTAGCATCCTACGGGTTTTACCCTATCTGGAGCAACGTCCAACGTCCATACTTTGTTGGTGTACATGGACTCCATTTCGGTCCGCATTGCATCCAGCCATTTTACCGAGTCAACGCTCTAAATGGCCTGCTGGAAGCTAGTCGGCTCATCACTATCAATGATGCAATCCTCTCTATCCCTGTCTTTGAGAAAACCGTAGTATCTCTCGGGCGGATGAGACTGCCTACTACTCCTGCAGAGCGGCACAGGAATGTCCTGTTCTTTTGAACCCTCTGGTTCTACTAAGCTTTCAGTAATAGCTCATGGTTCTGGAATTTCTTCCAGTTCTATTGCGCTCCCACTTATCTGATTTTCCAAAAACTCAGTTTCCAAGAAGTGGGCATGACGAGAAACAAAAACCTTTTGTTCCTCTTCGCAGTAGAAGAAATATACCTTGGAGTTCTTTGGATATCCCATAAACTTACACTGTACTGAGCGTGCCTCGAGTTCGTCCGCATGCTGCTTTTTGATAAAAGCTGGACATCCCCATGTCTTAATGTGCTTAAGATAGGGTTTCTTCCCACACCACATCTGATATGGTGTGGTAGGCACAGTCTTAGTTGGAACTCGGTTCAAAAGGTATGCAGCTGATTCTAGTGCATATCCCCAGAATGATCGCGGTAACTCAGCATTACTCATCATGGAACGTACCATATCCAATAGGGTCCGGTTCCGTCTCTCCGATACACCATTATGTTGCGGAGTGTATGGAGGAGTAAGCCGAGAGAGAATTCCATTCTTTTTTAGGTAATCCCGAAACTCGGCACTCAAGTATTCACCACCTCGATCAGATCTTAGTGTCTTGATACTTTTGCCTGTTTGTTTTTCTACTTCATTCTTATATTCCTGGAATTTTCCAAAGGCTTCGGATTTATGTTTCATTAAGAAGACATATCTGTACCTTGAAAAGTCATCTGTAAAAGTATTGAAGTAAGAATAACCGCTTCGTGCATGCGTATACATTGAACCGCACACGTTGCTGTGTACAAGTTCCAAGAGCTCGCTCGCTCTTACTCCGTGTCCAGTGAACAGAGTCTTTGTCATCTTTCCTTTGAGACAGGATTGACAAGTTACATATGATTGATATTCGAACGGATCCAAATATCCTTATGTATGTAACTTCGTCAACCTTCTCTCATTGATGTGACCCAGTTTACAATGCCATAAGAAAGCCTGATTTGTTTCCGGAGACTTTCTTTTGTGTGTATTCTAGACATTGAAAATCTGTTGTTGGTTTAATACGTATATACCATTGCTTAATGTACCTGACCCAATCAGAACTTGATTAAGGTGAATGTTTACAACATTACTTACAAATGCAAATTCATAACCTTCTTTAGAAATTAAAGATACAGAAATGATATTACAAGTTGCATTGGGAACAAAATAACAATTACGTAAAGCCAAAACATGTCAATCTGACATTCCCAGGTGATAGTCCCCCACGGCTTCAGCATCCATGCTAGCTCCATTTGCATCTCTGAGGGTCATATCACCTGCCTTCAAAACCCTACGCTTTCTCAGTACCTGTAAAGAATTACAGATATGAGATCCTGATTCGGTATCCAATATCCAGGAAGTAGAGTTTATTGATAGACAGTTTTCAATAACATACACACCTGAAGCTAAAGCCGCAACTTGCTTCAGATCCTGGTTTCTGGCCTTCCAAGCCCTGCAATCCTTTTTCCAGTGTCCACTCTTGTGACAGTAAAAGCACTCTTCCTTCCCCACAAGATTTCCCGCTACCTTTGTTGCCTTTGCATTTCCCTTCGTATCCGCTTTACTAACATCGCCCCTTGGTTTGGTGGGGGTTTTCTTCTTCTTTTCCTTGGCTTTCGCCTTGGACCTAGATGAGGAAGATCCTCTTACAAACAAAGCGGATGTTTCCCTACTTTTCTGTAGGGTGCCCTCTGCACTCCTCAGCATGTTGAGGAGTTCTGAAAGTTCAATTTATTTTTCTTGCAAGTTGAAGTTCAGGATAAACTGGGCGTAAGTGGAAGGAAGGGACTGGAGAATCAAGTCCGTATAGAGCTCGTTCTCTAACGTGGTCCCAAGGTCCGCGAGCTCTTCAATATAGCCAATCATCTTAAGCATGTGTTCCGCTACCGATGATCTGACGGCCAATCTCGCCGAAAATAGCTTTTTCGAGACTTCGTATCTGGCGATACGGGATTGCTCTCCATACAGTTCTTCTGTATGGAGAAATATGGATTTGAGGTACATATTCTCGTGCCTCCTTTGATGTTCATTGTCCATAGAGGCAAGCACGAGGCACTTGGCCTTCGCGCAGTTGATTTCCCAGGACTTACGGATTTCCTTATCCGCGACGCTAGATTTGGGACCTGGGACAGGGGGAGCTTTGGTGGTCAGGAGATACACCAACTTGTCATAAGTGATTGCCATTTTGACAATCCTGAGCTAATCTTTGTAGTTTGGCCCTGTCAGTATGTTTTTATTTAGTAGTAACTTATGTCCAGTCATGATGTTTGGTCGCTGCAATTAGGAGAGAGAGAAGAAACACTTTAGCATGATGCTTTTGCAAGTTTAGAGTGGTTTTTAATTTGTCTAAACAGGATGGCTCCCACTGTCTCTCGAATCCCTCCTCAAACCAAAAAGGAAGAATTAGTCGGGATCAATCTCACCGTACAATACTTGCTTAACCGTTCAGCCAGGCCAGTGTTGGTACTTTGAGGGAGGTTTTCCAATGCTTTCGCGAAGTTCCTTAATTAAGTAAGCTCTTTTCCCTGTGGGCGTAGTCCCGCTAACACCTTTCTAGACACCTACTTGGTTTATAGCATTGATCGTTAAGTGAAAAAGTTCCGGAGGAGTAGCATATACTCACAGTAGGATCGGGATCCAAATTTCATCGTGTGACAAAACTGAAGGAATCCTACCAGAATCATCACACTCCAAATGGTATGCAGCGCTAGCAAGTTTCAGTTTCTTTAGAAACTCCCGATGTGGATTTTTGCCCCATGCTTTTATGACCTTGACTTTGGCCAACAAATCATAAGTCACATGTCAAGTTCTACCCGTCATTCTCCAGGTTAATTTGAACCCACCCGCACCTACCCTTGACTTTGGCCAACAAAGCAGTACGACTGTCCCAAACCAATACATCTATCTTTGTTGCACATGAATACCCAATAGCTACCAATCACTATGCCTTGACTTTGGCCAACAAACAAAGATTGAATACTATTGACCATCCATGTGAAACGACGGAGGGCTACGAATGGTTTTGGCGAAACCGTGAACGTAGTGAACTTGATATAATCGATGGAACGAGAAAGCTTTTAAAAGGAGTGGTTCAAGCTCCGCATTTAAAAGTTGGTTTTTGAAAAGAACCGAGTTTTTTTTAAAGTGTTCCAACGACTTTTACTTGGTTTATTTTCTTGCATTAATTTTAATGCGTCCCATCATTTAATCCTACCATTGCAGAAAACAACGAAAATATGATGTACGCTTATGCCATCCGCATTCGCCATGGGGTCCCGTCATCACCCGTTAGGTTACTTAACTAACGACAGAGTGGGGACTGGACTAGCGCGGATGCAAAACATAAGCAATGCCTAAATAGATATCATATATAGATATATACATTCATCTCATGCAATGATAGCCATTCCAGATCATAGATGAACACATTGGATATATTAGGAATCCGCATTCCGTACGAGCCTGTAACGAAGAGCGGATTACACGGTCACGATGAATAGCCAAGACCCCACCCTAGACCCCTACGGGTGCAGCAAACTACCCGTCAAGTACCCGAAGTGAAGCAACTTCCCTCAACACCGTGAGTAGGCCACTCGGCACTTCGAGATACCCGGTAGTTTGTGCACCCCACCTTGGGTCTATCCTAGGAGCAAAAACAATAAAAGAAATTATAGAATGACGGCTACAACCCCATCCCGGTTGTGCGGCCATATAAATAATATTACATCAATTTACATATTACATGAATTGAAAGAAAAAGAAAACTCTCATCTCACAACCCCCCGGCAATTCATCTGCGACAATCCAACGAATTCATATACACAAACCATCAACATTATAGATCACAGATATGTATAACGCCCACTAATCGACGTATAGCGATTAGCAGACGTTCAATACATATATCACATCACAGATATAATCCATTAGCCAAAGTCTAGAGAAGTTCGATCAAAATACAGATTTGTAACCACCCCAAAAAAAAATTTGTTCTCTGGAAAATCTGGGCAGAAACAAACCATCCTAAAAATCCCAAAACATCAATATAAGAACATTGCAGGAGACACGACCCACGGCCGAGTCAACTCGGCCGCGGATCCGCGGCAAGAGCATGCTTTTGCCGCGGTTCCGCGGTGAGTTGGTCGACTCGCTGGATCATTTTTCTTGGGTGTTCTTTAAAAATCCTGAGCCGATTTTTAGTGTATGATTTATTATTTTTAAAGCAGGTTTAAAAATCGGTCGAAAGATATGTTTTTGAAAAGTGTTTTGCGATTTTTCTCCGACCGAAATTCTAGATACTTTGCTAACTTGCTATTTTGTGTTTAGCTAGGCTCTGATACCACTGTAAGTCCACGTAGCCCACCCCGGTTCTTACGGGGAGGCGGAAACGGTATAAAAATTCGATTTTTAGAACTCAAGGCAACATGGACTAAAAGGAGGATCTTTGCTAAACAAAAACTAACAACCATGATAAACGATTTAGCAACTCGGTTAAAGGGTTATACCTAAGTCTTGAACTCCTTCTCTTCTTGCTCCTTGGGGTTGGATGAACGGGTCGTCCTCTTCACCTTCTCTTGCCGAAGAAAGATCCACCCGAGGGCCTCTACCTTTGGCTCCTACCTCAATCTAGAGGTAACTAAAATGCTTGGTGTGCTAAACCTAGAACCTTAGGATGAGTAGATGGTAATTTTGGTGTTTTATCCCAAAAGGTAAATGGTTCTCAACTCATGAGAGGGAGAGCTTTGAGAGAGAGGAAGAGGATGAGAGAGAATGAGCAAGAGAGAATGAGGATAATATCAAACCTTCTCACATATATGTGAATTATGATAATTAAATAATTAATAAAAGACAATAGTCATGGTTAACTTGAAATGACCATTATCATTTCACATTAATGAATTTTGCAAGAATCAAAGAGCATCTTTCATGTGAAATGATGATGGTCAATATGTCAACAAAGGTCAACAAGTCAACCATAGTCAAATGGTCAACAACCCTAACCATAACACAATAATAATAAATTAATATTAGTAATCATATTTCATATATACATTAGGGTTAAGAAAAAAGACAACGGTCATCAACCCTAATGAAAGTCCTCTGCCTCTGCCTCAATCAACTGTGCATACACACCCGTATCCGTGTTCCGAGGAACACGAATACAATGAGATAAAACCAATCCCAAAACATATACTAGGATCTGGCTTAAACCAAAGCCCGCTAGTATCAACTGTACGGACACCAAACGTGCACAAGTGCGCGGATGTAAACGAACCTCGTCGCAAAACCATTCAACCTCTACTCTGTTTTGCCTAAAGGCGAATAACCCTCTGTGTGGGACTCTAAAGACTCGACACTACGCTGGCAGTGGGTTTAACCACAGACCACAAGCGGCACTAGCTGTACGTAACGGTCCCCAGGTAGATGCCGATAAGAAGACTGACGAGGTGAACCCATCTGAACTCTTACTAAGCCTGAATGTGACAGTCTCCGTACAGTCCGGTCAGTTCGTCTGAGAATATCGCATGGCGGGCCAATGGAGGCGGTAAATGTCAGTCCCTTAATAGCGGTACAAGTCGTGTCGGAGTGTAGCCAAGAACACCCTGAGATAGCACTGGAAACCTATTGGAGATAGTGCCCTCAGAGTCAATTATTGGATCACAGGCACGTGATTGTAATGATTGAGGGAGGACCTATCCCGGTAGGACAGTCTTACTCGAGATGATAGTATGCTATCCGGTTTACCTTTATCATCGTGTACAGCTTTAGGTGACCTGACAGGTCGCTATTGCACGTTGATAGAGCCCCTAGGATTCTTGCTTTACTGCCGGCAGTATGAGGGCGATCATATAAGTGAGAGCTGGAGTCTATAAGCACATCCTTAAAAGGTCCCTAGTCGTGGGAGTTTCGAGACAGGGCATCGATTCTCCAGAGTAGACTAGTGTATACAGTTGAGACCCCGACGAGGGGCGGTGGCCGGTCTCACAAGCCACTGGTGTCAGTTGGTTCACCTAAGATGTATACAGGTGCTCATTAGGTTATGAGTACACCGGACAGGACTCGCCGGGAACATGCTAGTTGGTCTTATACCTTACGTCAGATAGCAGTTCCCAGGTGACATGTGTACAGGTTAGTTCATCGACCTGGGGATCGTCATTTGTCTCGTGTGAGTTCCCACTGTGCTTTGATTACTACCCTACCACGGCTCAAAGGAGTCGTGCAAACAGGTTTTAGTTGGGTACAGTCCCGAGCCACATGGAGGCAGTGAGCGGATCTTCAGGGGTTCGTCTCTCCCGGTATTGGGGGTGAGGTCGCGCTGTGTCTAGGAAGCCATTACACGAAGTCCTTGGCCAAGGCAGGAGATTTACTGGTAGGTATTCCAGTAGTATCTCAGGGTGTTCTGGGCTACACTCCGACACGACTTGTACCGCTTTTGGGGATCTGACTTTTGCCAACCCCCTAGGCCCGACATGCGATGGTCATAGACGAACGGACCGGACTGTACGGATATTGTCACTGACAGGCTCAGTAGGGTGTCAGGATGAGTTCGCTCATCGATGTCCCTTTTGGTCAATAGCTGGTGGCCCGTCACGTATTGGCTTATACCTCTGACGTGCTAGTGGTTAGATCCACAGCCATAGTATTGACGAGTCTTTAGAGTCCACCACACTTTCAGTTACTCAATCTTTCGGGCGAAACGCTGTAGAGGCCGTATGGAGATATGGCAGGGTCCGATCAGATACGTGCGGTATTGCACGGATCAGGATCGGACGGTTTGTACTGGAGGCCGTATGGTTATATGGCTGGGTTCGATCAGATACGTGCGGTATTGCACGGATCATGATCGAACGGATAATACTAGCCGGTTTTGGTTTAAGCCGGATCCTAGTATAGTACAGTGTAGTTTTGTCTCATTGCATTTGTATCCGGTCGGAATACAGATGCGGGTGTGTATGCACAGTATCGGGGTTTTCCTGTAATTTATTACGGGACCAGTTTTCTGGAGTTGCCAGTTTGCATTCCGTTCCGGCCGGTTTTCCTTTGTTCTTTCGCGGCCGGACTTTTCTGATGGAGGGGGTTATTTGCAATTGTGCAAATAACATTTGTGGAGGGGGTTTCTTGCAAATGTATTCATTATGATAGGATAAGCATCTTTTTCTTTTTCATCCATGATGGTGCATTTATGAGATTAGATTGGATTAAGATTGTTTTTGATCTTTGATGAGAGTTGATGTGAGGTTTTGCTTTATGGTGTGGTCACCTCTTCTCTTCTCCTACCATCACCTCCCTTCATGCTACATATTCTTTCCTCCACCATTCTTATATGATAAGGGCCGGCCACAATATAGAGAGAGAGAGAGTGTGTTTCATTTTGAGTGTGGCAATTTTCCTTGATCTCATTCTCATGTTAGGAAAAATGCAAGCACCATTTTTCCTTATCTTGATTCCTCCATCCTCCATGGCAACCAAAACCCTAGAGACAAATTCTACACTACATTCTACAGCAAATCTTGGGCATGTCGACTTGCCAGCTTCATGCCCGAGTTGCCTCGGTCAAGAGGTGGGAGCCCGTAAAAGATGCAGGCGATGTGGTGCCCTTCCGGCGAGGAGGCGACGACCGAACATTCCGCAGGAGATCGGGACGACGACGAGAAGACCGGAGGACTCGGATCATTCGGTATATCTCTAACCCGTCTTGTAGTTAGCTAGAACTAGTTTAATGGTACGATCCGGGTGTTTAGTGCGCGGTGGTGCCGGTTTGCTAAGTTCGCAACATTAATGTTTATCACCGCTTCCGCATTTGGCCGTCGGATTGACGGCCGGGGCGCCGCCGTGCACTTACAGTGGTATCAGAGCCTCGCCATTAACTTCGTCTAGCTTTGTTTGATGTGTTTGCGTTTTCGATCGACCAAAATTCCAAAAAAAAAAACCACATTTTCCTCACATCAGTTTTCTGTCGAAATTTTTTGAAGTCCAAAAATTTTTCAGGTTGTAAAATACTAATGTACTGGAAGTTCTAAGAATTATGGAGAAATTCGAGACACTGATCTCTCAAGTGGAGCGCGGAACCGCGGCAAAACCCCCCTTGTTGCCGCGGTTCCGCCGCAGTATTGGTTGATCAATGTGTCTAATTTCTCCAGTGGGCTTCTGGGCTGATTTTGGGGGTTTTGGAATATTAATATTGGGCCCAGAATTTCTGTGAGTGCTACAGTATTGCTTGGGGGCCCACTTGTTAATTTTTGATCGATCGGATATTTTAAACACATTATTTCACAGTATTTACATTATATCTGCGACCGTGAATGTCACTCGATCGGTAAATCCGGTCTAACTGCTATAGCCCGGTTAGACGGATTTGCGAACGTGACTTTCACGTTGATGTTCTGTGTTTTGCTTTGATGTTGCGGATCGGTCGTGGGGGATAGCCTGGATGCAATGCTAGTACAGTGTTGTTGTATTATGTACATTTGATGTTGCAGGGCGAGCGTCCGACATGTGGACTGCCGTCACTGCCTGTTTGTATTATTCTTTTGGGGCACGACCTCGTTGCGGTCGATGTACCCGTTGTATGTATATTTTACTTTCTGTACTAGGATTGCCCCACGGTGGGGTGCACGGATAGCTGGGTTCTGGAGGGCAACAAGCCCGCATCTCATGGCATTGGGACGGAGGGGGCTTCGCTCTAGAATTGGCGGGCTATTCGCCGCACTCGTAGGGGGTACAGGTTGACCCATGAGGGGTGCCCAAGTTACCGGATTCCGTGAAGTGCTGGGTGGTCCATTCACGGCGCTGAAGGGGGCTGCCTCGCTTCAGGTTTTGGCGGGTAACTTGCCGCGCCCGTAGGGGTCTAGGATTTCATTGCACAGGCTATCCACACGACCAGGGGAACGTCGGGTTTCAGTAGTGGCTCTGTGAAACCCGGGGATCCCAGATATCTGTATTGTTCTGTGATGTTGTACATTTCTGTGATGTTGCTTTTTTTATCACGCCTTGAGCGAATATAATATATTGGTATATATATTAGTAGATGTTGTATATGTTTTACATCCGCGCTAGTCCAGTCCCCGCTCTGTCGTTAGTTAGCTAACCTAACGGGTAATGACGGGACCCAGTGGCGAATGCGGATGGCATATACGTACATCAGTATATTTTCGTTCTTTGTGGTGTGATCAATTGATGGGACTGCGTTGATTCGGATCAATGCAAGTTAAACAAACCTAATCTGATGTTGTTGGAACACTTTTCAAAAAGCTGTTATTGCAAGGACGTTCACTTTTGTTTTGCATCATGGTATTCATTTGGAATATCCTGCTCCTCATTCGACGAGGCAAGGGCCGAGATCCCTTCACCGGGAGTGACCCCTTGGACAGAAGTTTGCGTCAGGGCATTAACTTCACTATAGCCGATTACTTTTGCTTTGCATCGTGGTATTCATTTGGAATATCCTGCACCCCATTCTACGGGGAAAGAGCCGAGATCCCTTCACCGGGAGTGACCTCTTTAGTAAAGGTTTTCGTCACTATATTTTCTAAAAAGCTATCCGTTCATTCAACGATATCAAGTTCATTACGTTAAAGGTTTTCGCCAGAAACCATTCGTAGCCCTCCGTCGTTTCATATAGATAGTCAATAGTGTTGGAGATAGTGCCCTCAGAGTCAATTATTGGATCACAGGCACGTGATTGCAATGATTGAGGGAGGACCTATCCCGGTAGAACAGTCTTACTCGAGATGATAGTATGCTATCTGGTTTACCTTTATCATCGTGTACTGCTTTAGGTGACCTAACAGGTCGCTATTACACGTTGATAGAGCCCCTAGGATTCTTGCTTGACTGCCAGCAGTATGATGGCGATCATATACGTGGGAGCTGGGGTCTATAAGCACATCCTTAAAAGGTCCCTAGTCGTGGGAGTTTCGAGACTGGGCATCGATACTCCATTAGTAGACTAGTGTATACAGTCGAGACCCCGACGAGGGGCGGTGGCCGGTCTCACAAGCCACTGGTGTCAGTTGGTTCACCTAAGATGTATACAGGTGCTCATTGGGTTATGAGTAGACCGGACAGGACTCGCCGGGAACCTGCTAGTTGGGATTATACCAGACGTCAGATAGCAGTTCCCAGGTGACATGTGTACAGGTTAGTTCATCGACCTGAGATCGTCATTTGTCTCGTGTGAGTTCCCACTGTGCTTTGATTACTACCCTACCACGGCTCAAAGGAGTCGTGCAAACAGGTTTTAGTTGGGTACAGTCCCGAGCCACATGGAGGCAGTGAGCGGATCTGCAGGGGTTCGTCTCTCCCGGTATTGGGGGTGAGGTCGCGCAGTGTCTAGGAGAGCCATTACGCAAAGCCCTCGGCCGAGGCAGGAGATTTACTGGTAGGTATTCCAGTAGTATCTCAGGGCGTTCTGGGCTACACTCCGACACGACTTGTACCGCTTTTGGGGGTCTGGATTTTACCAACCCCCTAGGCCCGACATGCGATGCTCGTAGACGAACGGACCGGACTGTACGGATATTGTCACTGTCAGGCTCAGTAGGGTGTCAGGATGAGTTCGCTCATCGACGTCCCTTTTGGTCAATAGCTGGTGGCCCGTCACGTATTGGCTTATACCTCTGACGTGCTAGTGGTTAAATCCACAATCATAGTATTGACGAGTCTTTAGAGTCCACCACACATTCAGTTACTCAGCTTTCGGGCGAAACGCTGTAGAGGCCGTATGGAGATATGGCAGGGTCCGATCAGATACGTGCGGTATTTCACGGATCAGGATCGGACGGTTAGTACTAGTGTCCGTATAGATATATGGCAAGGTTCGATCAAATACGTGCGGTATTGCACGCATCAGGATCGAACGGATATTACTAGCCGGCTTTGGTTTAAGCCGGATCCTAGTTTAGTACAGTGTAGATTTTGTCTCTTTGCATTTGTATCCGGACGGAATACAGATGCGGGTGTGTATGCACAGTATCGGGGTTTTCCTGTAATTTATTACGGGACCAGTTTTCTGGAGTTGCCAGTTTGCATTCCGTTCTGGCCGGTTTTCCTTTGTTCTTTCCCGGCCGGACTTTTCCGATGGAGGGGGTAATTTGCAGTTTTGCAAATTACACATTGTGGAGGGGTTTCTTGCAAATGTTTTATTATAATACCATTCTTTTCTTTTCACCATCACTTGCATTAATGAGATGAGAAAGGGTATGGGTTTGATGTAAGTTTGTGATGATTATGTTTTGGTTGTGGTCACCACTTGTGCTCCTACCATCACCTCCCTTCATGCTTCATATTCTTTCCTCCACCATTTTTCTAAGGGGAGAAGTTTTCATACTTGAGAGAAGAAGAAGAGAGGATCATTTTTCAAGAGGGAAAAATTTGTTCATCTCATTTCATGCTAGAAAAATGCAAGCACCATTTTTCTTATCTTGATTCCTCCATCATCTTCAAAGACAACAAACCCCAAATGAGACATAAGCTCTACACTACACTTTCTACAGCAAATCTTGGGCATGTCGAGTTGCCGGCTTCATGCCCGAGTTGCCTCGGTATTGAGGCGGGAGCCCGTAAAAGACGCAGGCGATGTGGTGCCCTTCCGGCGAGGAGGCGACGATATGGAGACAAGACTTTCCGCGGGAGATCGGAGGCGAGGAGAAGACCGGAGGACTCGGATCATTCGGTATACTTCTCTTCCCATCTCTTGTTAGCTAGCATTAGGTTAATGGTTAACGATCCGGGTTTTCATTGTCCGCGGTAGCGCCGGTTTCCAAGTAAGGAAAATTTTTGATTCCGCATTTTGGCCTCGGATAGACGGCCGGGGCGCTGCCGTGGCGCAACATGGTATCAGAGCCACGCCATTAACCTTGCCTAGCTTTTTCTAATGCGTTTTGCTTATCCGATCAACCAAAATTCCAAAATCCGCGTTTTTGCATGCATCAGTTTTCTGTCGATTTTTTCCGAGCTCGAAAATTTTTTCAGGTGATTGCAGAATGATGTACGGAGAATCCTAAGAACACTGCAAAAATTTGGAAGCTTGGTCGTTCCGTACGACCGCGGAACCGCGGCAATAACCGCTCATTTGCCGCGGTTCCGCCGCAGTATATTTGCTTCATTGGGCCAACTTTTTGCAGTAGGCTTCTGGGGTTAAAATTGGGGTTTTGGGATATTAAATTTTGGCCCAGATTTTCTGTGAGTGCTACAGTATTGCTTGGGGGCCCACTTGTTAATTGTTTGATCGATCGGATATTTTAAACACATTATTTCACAGTATTTACATTATATCTGCGACCGTGAATGTCACTTGATCGGTAAATCCTGTCTAACTGCTATAGCCCGGTTAGACGGATTTGCGAACGTTACTTTTCACGTTGATGTTCTATGTTTATGCTGTGTTGTTGCGGATCGGTCGTGGGGATAGCCTGGATGCAATGCTAGTACAGTTTTGTTTTATATGTACATTTGATATTGCGGGGCGAGCGTCCGACATGTGGACTGCCGTCACTGCCTGTTTGTATTATTCTTTTGGGGCACGGCCTGGTTGCGGTCGATGTACCCGGTGTATGTATTTTTTACTTTCTGTACTAGGATTGCCCCGTGGTGGGGTGCACGGATAGCCGGGTTCTGGAGGGCAACGGGCCCACATCTCATGGCATTGGGACGGAGGGGACTTCACTCCAGGATTGGCGGGCTATTCGCCGCACTCGTAGGGGGTACAGGTTGACCCAGGAGGGGCGCCCAAGTTACCGGATTCCGTGAAGTGCTGGGTGGTCCATTCACTGTGCTGAAAGGGGGCTGCCTCGCTTCAGGTTTTGGCGGGTGACTTGCCGCGCCCGTAGGGGTCTAGGTTTTCATTGCACAGGCTATCCACACGACCAGGGGAACGTCGGGTTTCAGCAGCGGCTCTGTGAAACCCGGGGCTTCCAGATATCTGTATTGTTCTGTGATGCTGTACATTTCTGTGATGTTGCATTTTATTCACGCCTTGAGCGAAATACTATATATTGGTATATATATTAGTAGATGTTGTATATGTTTTTCATCCGCGCTAGTCCAGTCCCCGCTCTGCCGTTAGTTAGCTAACCTAACGGGTGATGACGGGACCCAGTGGCGAATGCGGATGGCATATACGTACGTCAGTATATTTTCATTCTTTGTGGTGTGATCAATTGATGGGACTGCATTGATTCGGATCAATGCAAGATAAACAAACCTAATCTGATGTTGTTAGAACACTTTTCAAAAAGCTGTTATTGCAATGACGTTCACTTTTGTTTTGCATCGTGGTATTCATTTGGAATATCCTGCTCCTCAGTCGACGAGGCAAGGGCCGAGATCCCTTCACCGGGAGTGACCCCTTGGACAGAAGTTTGCGTCAGGGCATTAACTTCACTATAGCCGATTACTTTTGCTTTGCATCGTGGTATTCAGTTGGAATATCCTGCACCTCATTCTACGGGGAAAGAGCCGAGATCCCTTCACCGGGAGTGACCTCTTTAGTAAAGGTTTTCGTCACTATATTTTTATAAAAGGTTATCCAGTTCCCTCAACGATATCAAGTTCATTACGTTAAAGGTTTTTCACCAAAAACCAGTCGTAGCCCTCCGTCATTTCAGATCAGTATTGCTTAGTATTCGCGCTGCGTTTGTCGTTGCTATTCGCCGAGGCGTAGTGTGCGGTAGCTTTGTTGTGCTATTCTGTCGCATGGATATGTGGATTGGTTAGGACAGTCGTACGACTTTGTTGATTATTCGTCAAGGGTCGTGCGGGTGGGTTTAACGCAATCAAGATAATGACGGGCTGAACTTGACTAGGACCTTTTGATTTGTTGATTATTCGTCAAGGTCACTTGGGTCCTAGGGGTAAAAATCACATCGGGAGTTTCAAAAGAACTGAAACTTGCCAGGCATGCGCATACCTTCTGGAGTGTGGTGACGTGAGTGGATTCCGTCACGTTGTCATGCGATGATAGTTGGATCCCGATTCCCACTGATGAGTTGGTTTACTCCTCGGGTAACCCCGACTAATTCTTCTTTCAGGTTTGGAGGAGAATTTGAGGTACAGTGGGAGGTTTCCAGATTAGACAAAGTGATAACCATTCTGATCTAGGTTAGAGTGCACGCTGAGTGTTTCTTTTCTCTCTCTCTTTGGCAGCGACCATTGACCCAACCCTAGACTATGACTCAGTAACCAAGTTGACCGAACCTTCTTAACACTGGCTTTTGGATTGTCAGAGTTGCAAACCTCATTGCCACTCCTACTTTTACCCTTTTCTCCAGGACACCCCGTATTACTACGAACGTCCACTTCCATTGGACAAAACCATCGTATGGTTATATACGAACTCGAAGGACTTCGAGGATGGTTTCTGGTTCTGGAGAAAACGGATAGGACTATTCAGTTGTCTTTTCCTTTTACCTTCTCTCAGGTTGCGAGTACTCCTTGGTTTAGGAGATAGTACACCTATTACGCAAATTGGATAGTCTTCTTCCAAACCTTAGGCAGGTGCCGAACGGTGGAGAATGAAGAAAACCAATTAGCATAACGATGGTGTACAGAAGGTATTAAGTTAAGACAAAGCAAGGGATTAGTAAGAGGGCAAAGCAAACTGCGACTGATATTCACGACCAAACCAAGTATTTCTTCGCCAATCCTAAATCACCTTTGTATTTCTCCAGGACACTCCGTATTACTACGAAGATCCCAGTTTATTGGATAATCCATCGTATGGTTATATACGAACTCGAAAGGAACATGTTCCAGTTCGGGGATGGATCCTAGTTCAGGAGAAATAGGAATAAAGTACATTCAGGTGTCTTTTATCTTCACCTTTTCTCGCGTTGCGAGTGCTCCTAGGATTAGGACAGTACACCCTTTATGCTTTTTGGATAGTCTTCTTCCAAACCATAGGCTGGTGCCGAACGGTAGGGAAAGAAGAAAACCATTTGGCCTAAAGGGGTGTACAGAAGGTAATGACTAAAGACATATAAAGGGATTTGGAGAGGTGGCAAAGAATTATACGGTTATAGTTGTGAATCTGGATAATGGAAGAGGCATTACTAAGAATACCGGAATACCCCACCGAAACATTTCAATGTTTCAGTTTCACTGTGTAATGTTAAAAGAAAACTGATTTCCCGATTAGATACTTACTCCAGGGTATGTATTTACCAGGTTTGATTCTCACATCTGTATGGTTTTACAGATGATGAGTGGGAGTAAGTTATTGGGAATTAGGTGACCATCCTCATTATATCGGGATTCGTTGTAATTGGTGATATTTGAGGAAGCCACCTGTGTTGTTTGCAGGTCGGCAAATATTTGGTTTTGAATATCCGTTGCTATGCACCGATTTCAAATTGATATATCTGTACGTCTATTTTTATAGAGTGAGATGTACCTTTTTGATATTATGTCGATGACATTTACCTACATCAGTGGATGGTTAGGTAAGGAGCATTAAACAGCGGTGTAATTCTTCTTAACCATAAGTACAGTTTTCAACCTACGACACACGGTGAAAGAGTTGTTAGACTCAGCGGACTTATACAGAGTATTGTATGTTGTCCAGTGTCCATTAGGACAGAGGGGTTGGTCCTCTTACTATATTCTGTTTACCTTTAACTTCTCTAGTTCTTAGACATGTGTTTCGTAGAAACACAGGGTCTAAGTTTTGAGGAGTTATAGGTATTTGAATAGAGTAGAGCACCAGGTGTAGCAAGTATCGGGATTCTTCAAAGTGATCGAAGATGTAGATACTTGTGTATGGTATTCAGTTGATAGTAATGAGAACTTGCTTCTCTTTCAGGTTACTCATAATTGGAAGCATTCCTAAGTTGAGTAACGCTGATCGGCCTCCTTCCATTTAGTTGACATGCACTGGAAATAGCTGCATGATTTGAATCTGGTTCATTTAAATCAGTGCCTCTGGTTCTATATTTGATATAAAACAGTTCATATCTTAACGATGTTAAGGTACGGGGAGTTGTCCGGCTTATGATTAAAACCAGACACTGGACAACTCAAGGCACGTTTCTGTAATGGCTGTTTGTGGGTTGACCCAGGCTATGACGAGGGTTGACTTTCTACCATCTGGCAGATCAATAGAAATATTGTTCTAGACTCGCCACAGTTTTATTAAAAATGGATTTTTTCAAAAACAGCAGTGGGAGTATGGTAGAACTGGAAGCGATTCCAGAACCGCAAACGATTACTGAAGATTTGATAAGGAACCTAAAGATTCAATCTGGTTTGACATTCCATTGGCCACTCCGCAGATACGGTGGGTAACTTCAGGCACCCGAGAGGTACTCCAGTAGCCTCAAGGACGGTGACAGGGAAGTTCTTGTTTACCCACACTTGCCATTGTTGTTGTTCCAGGCTGCGAGACCCGGCAGGAGGATGAATATAGCGTCGTTCTAAACTGGCTTTAGAAGTGCACGTCTATATGACTCTGGCAGAGGGTTGTCGTAGTCAGTGGGAGCAGCGGAAGCATTGGTGGACTTCAGGCTTATGTCTATTTATAGACTAAAGCAGATATAGCGGAGATAGATCATCTATTTCTGATGTGACAGTCATAGGTTTGACTTCATCAGAATAGGGGATGGATCTGTTAAGAAGGTAGTAGGGTGTGATGTCCTGGCATTTGATGACATACACAGAGTAGGAAGTGATATTCCTATACTACGATCGGTTATATTTTGGTTGTCACACAGTGTTTTCTCCACACAGGACTTGGATATTATATCAGCCATTCTGGTTACTAGATCTATAGTTTTAGATATAGATTTGGGTGTTTTCCTAATCTGGGTACCTTGACAGCATTCTATGAGTATTTAGAATGGACGACTCCTGGCACGGTAGTGTACCTGCAGGTAATGGAGTCACCCTCTCTAAAGGTGTCTTATAGACTAAAGTAGAGAGGGGTGTGCATGATTGGCAGATCACTTGCTTAGGCAATTGAGTCAATCATGAGATGTCAAGTACCACACCAGATGTTGTTCTTGCACTAGATGCAATAAGTTGATATTGATCCAATCCTGGAGGAACAGTCGAAAGCAGTTTTAGAACATAAGTGAATGTTCTAGGGATATGATAACGGCTGCCTCCTTTAGGAGACGGTTATCATTCCAGGCTTCCAAGGTGACATGGACGACAAGGAGGTTGTCAGAGTTATAGTTCTCCCTCTGACGAGGGACAGTATTCTGGACAGGTGATCCAGGCAGATACTGAGGGAGGCATGGCGCTGGGTACTGATTAATTTCAGTTATCGATACAGTCTAAGAAGTTTGGATTTGGAGTTCATTTATGAGCTAAGGTCCCATCAGATATCCAGACATACTCTAAGACAGGTATTGCTCATTTCGGGAGATGGTTTTCTCCGCGAACTTGAGATATAGAGAGATATAGAAAGAAACATCTAGGCGGATCCACTCACTGAGGTTTTTTCCTCGAACGCAATAGTTTCGCAAACAGGCTTTGTGCGACTGACTAGTAGAGGAGTTGGGTGTTCGGTATCACACGGGCTGTGAGTATGCGACATCGCAATAATTAGCCTTGTGTGCAAGTGGGAGATTGTTGGAGATAGTGCCCTCAGAGTCAATTATTGGATCACAGGCACGCGATTGCAATGATTGAGGGAGGACCTATCCCGGTAGAACAGTCTTACTCGAGATGATAGTATGCTATCTGGTTTACCTTTATCATCGTGTACTGCTTTAGGTGACCTAACAGGTCGCTATTACACGTTGATAGAGCCCCTAGGATTCTTGCTTGACTGCCAGCAGTATGATGGCGATCATATACATGGGAGCTGGGGTCTATAAGCACATCCTTAAAAGGTCCCTAGTCGTGGGAGTTTCGAGACTGGGCATCGATACTCCATTAGTAGACTAGTGTATACAGTCGAGACCCCGACGAGGGGCGGTGGACGGTCTCACAAGCCACTGGTGTCAGTTGGTTCACCTAAGATGTATACAGGTGCTCATTGGGTTATGAATACACCGGACAGGACTCGCCGGGAACCTGCTACTTGGGATTATACCAGACGTCAGATAGCAGTTCCCAGGTGACATGTGTACAGGTTAGTTCATCGACCTGAGATCGTCATTTGTCTCGTGTGAGTTCCCACTGTGCTTTGATTACTATCCTACCACGGCTCAAAGGAGTCGTGCAAACAGGTTTTAGTTGGGTACAGTCCCGAGCCACATGGAGGCAGTGAGCGGATCTGCAGGGGTTCGTCTCTCCCGGTATTGGGGGTGAGGTCGCGCAGTGTCTAGGAGAGCCATTACGCAAAGCCCTCGGCCGAGGCAGGGGATTTACTGGTAGGTATTCCAGTAGTATCTCAGGGCGTTCTGGGCTACACTCCGACACGACTTGTACCGCTTTTGGGGGTCTGACTTTTACCAACCCCCTAGGCCCGACATGCGATGCTCGTAGACGAACGGACCGGACTGTACGGATATTGTCACTGTCAGGCTCAGTAGGGTGTCAGGATGAGTTCGCTCATCGACGTCCCTTTTGGTCAATAGCTGGTGGCCCGTCACGTATTGGCTTATACCTCTGACGTGCTAGTGGTTAAATCCACAATCATAGTATTGACGAGTCTTTAGAGTCCACCACACATTCAGTTACTCAGCTTTCGGGCGAAACGCTGTAGAGGCCGTATGGAGATATGGCAGGGTCCGATCAGATACGTGCGGTATTGCACGGATAAGGATCGGACGGTTAGTACTAGTGTCCGTATAGATATATGGCAAGGTTCGATCAAATACGTGCGGTATTGCACGCATCAGGATCGAACGGATATTACTAGCCGGCTTTGGTTTAAGCCTTATCCTAGTTTAGTACAGTGTAGATTTTGTCTCTTTGCATTTGTATCCGGACGGAATACAGATGCGGGTGTGTATGCACAGTATCGGGGTTTTTCTGTAATTTATTACGGGACCAGTTTTCTGGAGTTGCCAGTTTGCATTCCGTTCCGGCCGGTTTTCCTTTGTTCTTTCCCGGCCGGACTTTTCCGATGGAGGGGGTAATTTGCAGTTTTGCAAATTACACATTGTGGAGGGGTTTCTTGCAAATGTTTTATTATGATACCATTCATTTCTTTTCACCATCACTTGCATTAATGAGATGAGAAAGGGTATGAGTTTGATGTAAGTTTGTGATGATTATGTTTTGGTTGTGGTCACCACTTGTGCTCCTACCATCACCTCCCTTCATGCTTCATATTCTTTCCTCCACCATTTTTCTAAGGGGAGAAGTTTTCATACTTGAGAGAAGAAGAAGAGAGGATCATTTTTCAAGAGGGAAAAATTTGTTCATCTCATTTCATGCTAGAAAAATGCAAGCACCATTTTTCTTATCTTGATTCCTCCATCATCTTCAAAGGCAACAAACCCCAAATGAGACATAAGCTCTACACTACACTTTCTACAGCAAATCTTGGGCATGTCGAGTTGCCGGCTTCATGCCCGAGTTGCCTCGGTATTGAGGCGGGAGCCCGTAAAAGACGCAGGCGATGTGGTGCCCTTCCGGCGAAGAGGCGACGATATGGAGACAAGACTTTCCGCGGGAGATCGGAGGCGAGGAGAAGACCGGAGGACTCGGATCATTCGGTATACTTCTCTTCCCATCTCTTGTTAGCTAGCATTAGGTTAATGGTTAACGATCCGGGTTTTCATTGTCCGCGGTAGCGCCGGTTTCCAAGAAAGGAAAATTTTTGATTCCGTATTTTGGCCTCGGATAGACGGCCGGGGCGCTGCCGTGGCGCAACAAATAGTATTCAAGCTGTGTATGTTGGCCAAAGTCAAGGCACAGTGTTTGGTAGCTGTTGGGTTTCATATGCAGCATAGATAGATGCGTTGGTTTGGGACAGCCGTACTGCCATTTTGGCCAAAGTCAAGGGTAGGTACGGGTGGGTTCAAATTACCCTGGAGAATGACGGGTAGAACTTGACATGTGACTTATGATATGTTGGCCAAAGTCAAGGTCATAAGTGCATGGGGTAAAAATCACATCGGGAGTTTCAAAAGAACTGAAACTTGCCAGATATGCGCATACCTTCTGGAGTGTGATACCGTGAGCGGATTCCGTCACGTTGTCATGCGATGATAGTTGGATCCCGATTCCACTGATGAGTTAGTTTACTCCTCGGGTGACCCCGACTAATTCTTCTTTCAGGTTTGGAGGAGAATTTGAGGTACAGTGGGAGGTTTCCAGATTAGATAAATTGGTAACCATTCTGATATAGGGTAGAGTGCACGTTGAGTGTTTCTTTTCTCTCTCTCTTTGGCAGCGACCATTGACCCGACCCTAGACTTTGACTCAGTGACCAAGTTGACCGAACCTTCTTAACACTGGCTTTTGGATTGTCAGAGTTGCAGACCTCATTGCCACTCCTACTTTTACCCTTTTCTTCAGGACACTCCGTATTACTGCGAACGTCCACTTCCATTGGACAAAACCATCGTATGGTTAGATACGAACTCGAAGGAATTATTTGAGGATGGTTTCTGGTTCTGGAGAAAACGAATAGGACTATTCAGTTGTCTTTTCTTTCTACCTTCTCTCAGCTTGCGAGTACTCCTTGGTTTAGGGGTAGTACACCTATTATGCAAATTGGATAGTCTTCTTTCAAACCATAGGCAGGTGCCGACCGGTAGGGAATGAAGAAAACCAATTAGCATAACGATGGTGTGCAGAAGGTATTAAGTTCAGACAAAGAAAGGGATTAGAAGGAGGGCAAAGTAAATTGCGACTGATATTCACGACCAAACCAAGTATTTCATTTACCACTCCCACATCACCTTTGTATTTCTCTAGGACACTCCGTATCACTACGAAGATCCACAGTCATTTAGATATTCCATCGTATGGTTATATACGAACTCGAAAGAAACTTGTTCCAGTTCGGGGATGGATTCTGGTTCAGGAGAAATAGGAATAAGGTTTATTCGGTTGTCTTTTATCTTCACCTTCTCTCGCATTGCGAGTGCTCCTAGGATTAGGACAGTACACCCATTATGCTTATTAGATAGTCTTCTTCCAAACCATAGGCTGGTGCCGAACGGTAGGGAAGGAAGAAAACCAATTGGCCTAAAGGGGTGTGCAGAAGGTAATGACTAAAGACATATAAAGGGATTTGGAGAGGTGGCAAAGAAATATACGGTTACAGTTGTGAATCTGGATAATGGAAGAGGCATTACTAGGAATACCAGAATACCCCATCGAAACATTTCAATGTTTCAGTTCAACTGTGTACTGTTAAAAGAAAACTGATTTCCCGATTGGATACTTGCTCCAGGGTATGTATTTACCAGGTTTGATTCTCACATCTGTATGGTTTTACAGATGATGAGTGGGAGTAAGTTATTGGGAATAGGGTGATCATCCTCATTATATCGGGATTCGTTGTAATCGGTGATATTTGAGGAGATCATCTGGGCTGTTTGCCGGTCGGCAAATATTTGGTTTTGAATATCCGCTGTTGTGCACCAATTTCAAATTGATATATTTGTACGTCTATTTTCATAGAGTGAGATATACCTTTTGATATTATGTCGATGACATTTTCCAATATCAGTGGATGGTTAGGTAAGGAGCATTAAACAGCGGTGTAATTCTTCTTAACCATAAGTACAGTTTTCAACCTACGACACACAGTGAAAGAGTTGTTAGACTCAGCGGACTTATACAGAGTATTGTATGTTGTCCAGTGTCCATTAGGACAGAGGGGTTAGTCCTCATACTATATTCTGTTTACTTTTAACTTCTCTAGTTCTTAGACATGTGTTTCGTAGAAACACAGGGTCTAAGTTTTGAGGAGTTATAGGTATTTGAATAGAGTAGAGAACCAGGTGTAGCAAGTATCGGGATTCTTCAAAGTGATCGAAGATGTAGATACTTGTGTATGGTATTCAGTTGATAGTAATGATAAAGAGAACTTGCTTCTCTTTCAGGTTACTCATAATTGGAAGCATTCCTAAGTTGAGTAACGCTAATCGGCCTCTCTCCATTTAGTTGACATGCACTGGAGATAGCTGCATGATTTGAATCTGGTTCAATTAAATCAGTGCCTCTAGTTCTATATTGGATATAGTACAGTTCATATCTTAACATTGTTAAGGTACGGGGAGTTGTCCGGCTTATGATTAAAACCAGACTCTGGATAACTCAAGGCACGTTTCTGTAATGGCTGTTTGTGGGTTGACCCAGGCTATGACGAGGGTTGACTTTCTACCATCTGGGAGATCAATAGTAATATTGTTCTAGACTCGCCACAGTTTTATTAAAAATGGATTTTTTCAAAGACAGTAGTGGGAGTATGGTAGAACTGGAAGTGATTCCAGAACCGCAAACGATTACTGAAGATTTGATAAGGAACCTAAAGATTCAATCTGATTTGACATTCCATTGGCCACTCCGCAGATAAGGTGGGTAACTTCAGGCACCCGATAGGTACTCCGGTAGGCTCAAGGACGGTGACAGGGAAGTTCTTGTTTACCCACACTTGCCATTGCTGTTGTTCCAGGCTGCGAGACCCGGTGGGAGGATGAGTATAGCGTCGTTCTAAACTAGCTTTAGAAGTGCACGTCTATATGACTCTGCCAGAGGGTTGTCGTAGTCAGTGGGAGCAGCGGAAGTATTGGTGGACAGGTAGCTTATGTCTACTTATAGACTAAAGCAGATATAGCGGAGATAGATCATCTATTTCTGATGTGACAGTCATAGGTTTGACGTCATCAGAATAGGGGATGGATCTGTTGAGAAGGTAGTAGGGTGTGATGTCCTGGTATTGGATGACATACACAAAGTAGGAAGTGATATTCCTATACTACGATCGGTTATTCTTTGGTTGTCACACAGTGGTTTCTCCACATAGGACTTGGATATAATATCCGACATTCTGGTTACTAGATCTATGGTTTTAGATCTAGATTTGGGTGGTTTCCCAATCAGGGTACTTAGACAGCATTCTATGAGTATTTAGAATGGTTGACTCCTGGCACGGTAGTATACCTGCAGGTGATGGAGTCACCCTCTCTAAAGGTGTCTTATAGACTAAAGTAGAGAAGGATGTGCATGATTGATAGATCACTTGCTTAGGCAATTGAGTCAATCATGAGATGTCAAGTACCACACCAGATGTTGTTCTTGCAGTAGGTGCAATAAGTTGATATTGATCCAATCCTGGAGAAACAGTCGGAAGCAGCTTTAGAACATAAGTGGATGTTCTAGGGATATGATAATGACAGCCTCATTCGGGAGACAGTTATCATTCCAGGCTTCTAAGGTGACATGGACGACAAGGAGGTTGTCAGAGTTTTAGTTTTCCTTCTGATGAGGGACAGTATTTTTGATAGGTGGTCCAAGGCAATACTGAGGGAGGCATGGCGCAGGATACTGATTAAGTTCATTTGACGATACAGTCTGAGAAGTTTGGATTTGGAGTTCATTTATGAGCTAGGTCCCATAAGACATCCAGACATTCTAAGACAGGTATTGCTCATTTCGGGAGATAGCTTTCTCCGCGAACTTGAGATATATAGAGAGACATAGAAAGAAACATCTAGGCGGATCCACTCACTGAGGCTATTCCTCGAACGCAATAGTTTCGCAAACAGGCTTTGTGCGACTGACTAGTAGAGGAGTTGGGTGTTGGGTATCACACGGGCTGTGAGTATGCGATTTCGCAATAATTAGCCTTGAGTGCAAGTGGGAGATTGTTGGAGATAGTGCCCTCAGAGTCAATTATTGGATCACAGGCACGTGATTGCAATGATTGAGGGAAGACCTATCCCGGTAGGACAGTCTTACTCGAGATGATAGTATGCTATCTGGTTTACCTTTATCATCATGTACTGCTTTAGGTGACCTAACAGGTCGCTATTGCACGTTGATAGCGCCCCTAGGATTCTTGCTTGACTGCCGGCAGTATGAGGGCGATCATATATGTGAGAGCTGGAGTCTATAAGCACATCCTTAAAAGGTCCCTAGTCGTGGGAGTTTCGAGACAGGGCATCGATTCTCCAGAGTAGACTAGTGTATACAGTCGAGACCCCGACGAGGGGCGGTGGCCGGTCTCACAAGCCACTGGTGTCAGTTGGTTCACCTAAGATGTATACAGGTGCTCATTAGGTTATGAGTACACCGGACAGGACTTGCCGGGAACATGCTAGTTGGTCTTATACCTTACGTCAGATAGCAGTTCCCAGGTGACATGTGTACAGGTTAGTTCATCGACCTGGGGATCGTCATTTGTCTCGTGTGAGTTCCCACTGTGCTTTGATTACTACCCTACCACGGCTCAAAGGAGTCGTGCAAACAGGTTTTAGTTGGGTACAGTCCCGAGCCACATGGAGGCAGTGAGCGGATCTTCAGGGGTTCGTCTCTCCCGGTATTGGGGGTGAGATCACGCTGTGTCTAGGAGAGCCATTACACGATGTCCTTGGCCAAGGCAGGAGATTTACTGGTAGGTATTCCAGTAGTATCTCAGGGTGTTCTTGGCTAGACTCCGACACGACTTGTACCGCTTTTGGGGATCTGACTTTTGCCAACCCCCTAGGCCCGACATGCGATGCTCATAGACGAACGGACCGGACTGTACGGATATTGTCACTGACAGGCTCAGTAGGGTGTCAGGATGAGTTCGCTCATCGACGTCCCTTTTGGTCAATAGCTGGTGGCCCGTCACGTATTGGCTTATACCTCTGACGTGCTAGTGGTTAGATCCACAGCCATAGTATTGACGAGTCTTTAGAGTCCACCACACTTTCAGTTACTCAAGCTTTCGGGCGAAACGCTGTAGAGGCCGTATGGAGATATGGCAGGGTCCGATCAGATACGTGCGGTATTGCACGGATCAAGATCGGACGGTTTGTACTGGAGGCCGTATGGTTATATGGCTGGGTTCGATCAGATACGTGCGGTATTGCACGGATCATGATCGAACGGATAATACTAGCCGGTTTTGGTTTAAGCCGGATCCTAGTATAGTACAGTGTAGTTTTGTCTCATTGCATTTGTATCCGGTCGGAATACAGATGCGGGTGTGTATGCACAGTATCGGGGTTTTCCTGTAATTTATTACGGGACCAGTTTTCTGGAGTTGCCAGTTTGTATTCCGTTCCGGCCGGTTTTCCTTTGTTCTTTCCCGGCCGGACTTTTCCGATGGAGGGGGTTATTTGCAATTGTGCAAATAACATTTGTGGAGGGGGTTTCTTGCAAATGTATTCATTATGATAGGATAAGCATCTTTTGCTTTTTCATCCATGATGGTGCATTTATGAGATTAGATTGGATTAAGATTGTTTTTGATCTTTGATGAGAGTTGATGTGAGGTTTTGCTTTATGGTGTGGTCACCTCTTCTCTTCTCCTACCATCACCTCCCTTCATGCTACACATTCTTTCCTCCACCATTCTTATATGATAAGGGCCGGCCACAATATAGAGAGAGAGAGAGTGTTTCATTTTGAGTGTGGCAATTTTCCTTGATCTCATTCTCATGTTAGGAAAAATGCAAGCACCATTTTTCCTTATCTTGATTTCTCCATCCTCCATGGCAACCAAAACCCTAGAGACAAATTCTACACTACATTCTACAGCAAATCTTGGGCATGTCGACTTGCCAGCTTCATGCCCGATTTGCCTCGGTCAAGAGGTGGGAGCCCGTAAAAGATGCAGGCGATGTGGTGCCCTTCCGGCGAGGAGGCGACGACCGAACATTCCGCAGGAGATCGGGACGACGACGAGAAGACCGGAGGACTCGGATCACTCGGTATATCTCTAACCCGTCTTGTAGTTAGCTAGAACTAGTTTAATGGTACGATCCGGGTGTTTAGTGCGCGGTGGTGCCGGTTTGCTAAGTTCGCAAAATTAATGTTTATCACCGCTTCCGCATTTGGCCGTCGGATTGACGGCCGGGGCGCCGCCGTGCACTTACAAAACCTACCAGTATATCTCGCTTGCCCTGGCCAGGGACTTTGTGTAATGGCTCTCCTAGACACAGCGTGATATCAACCCCCAATACCGGGAGAGACGAATCCTGTCTAACTGTCACTGCCTACAAGTGCTTCGGGACTGCACCCAACTGCTACCTGTTTGCATGACTCCTTTGAGCCGTGGTAGGGTAGCAATCTAAGAACAGTGGGAACACCCTCGAGGCGAAGTGACAGTGTCAAGTCAACGGACTAAGCTGTACTCATGTCACCTGGGAACTGATAACTGACGATAGGTATAATACCAACCAACAGTTCCCGACGAGTCCTATCCAGTGTACTCGTAACCTAACGAGCACCCGCATACTATCTCAAGTACGACGTACTGACGGCTGTAGGACAGACCGTCTCCCAAGCTGGGATGAGAAGCTCATACGCTAGTCTACTCCGGAGTATTGATGCCCTGTCTCGATAGTCCTACGACTAGGGACCTGCATAAGGATGTGCTTGTGGATTACCCAGCCCCCACGAGTGTGACTGCCATCACAACGCTGGTAATCAAGCAAAGATCCTAAGGGCTCCACTAATGTGTAAAGGCAATATGCTATAAGAAACACATGCACACATTAAAGTAGAAACAAACCAAGTAGCATACTACTATTTTGAACAAGATTGTCTATACAAGGTGAATATCCCAAGCTTCCATTAAGTAATATACAAACTAGTATGATACAGTAATGGCCTCTAGGGCATATACACTAACAGGGGGCGGTAATCGTTAGACACCTAATAGCGCAATAAGTCGTGCTAGTGAGTATCCCAAAACACCATGAGAAACTACCGGAAAACCCAACAGTAAATCTCGCTTTTCCTGGCCAGGGACATTGTGTAATGACCCTCCGAACAATGCATGATATCTGCCCCCAATACCGGGAGAGACGAGTCCTATCTAACCGCCACTGCCTCCATATGCTTCGGGACTGCACCCAACTACTACCTGTTTGCACGACCCCTTTGAGCCGTGGTAGGGTAGTAATCAAAGTACAGTAGGAACATACTCGAGGCGAAGTAGCGGTATCAAGTCGACGGACTAAGCTGTACTCATGTCATCTGGGAACTGCTACCCGACGATAGGTATAATACCAACCAACAGTTCCCTATGAGTCCTGTCCAGTGTACTCATAACTTAATGAGCACCTGCATACTATTTCCAGTACGATATACTAATGGATGTGGGACAAACTATCTCCCATGCTGGGATGAGAAGCGTATACACTAGTTTACTCCGGAGTATCGATGCCCCGTCTCGATAATCCTACGACTAGGGACCTGTATAATGATGTGCTTGTAGGTTACCCAGCCCCGACTAGTTTGACTGCAATCACAATGCTAGTAATCAAGCAAAGATCCTAAGGGCTCTGCTAATATGTATAAGCGATATGCTAAAAGAATCACATGCACATATTGAAGTAAAAACAAACCAAGTAGTATACTATCATTTTGAGCAAGACTGTTAATACAACTGCGAATATCCTAAGCTTCCATTAAGTAATATACAAACCAATATGATACAATAATGGCCTCTTGGGCTTACATCACTAACAGGAATTTGGCGGGTAGTTTGCCGCTGTAAGTCCACGTTGCTCACCCCGGTTCTTACGGGGAGGCGGAAACGGTGAAAAACAATTTTTGGCACAAAGGAAAAATGGACTAAAAGCCGGATCTTTGCTAAACTAGAAACTAGCAAACAACTAGAGGCATTGACTAGTATGCCGTAGAAATTATACCTCATGAAAACGGTCCTTCGGGTCTTCTCTCCGCTGTCCGGGTCATCCATCCACGCTCCGAGGGTCGATCCAGATCTTGGTCACCTCCGCGGCCTTTTTGAGTCGAAGACGATCCACCCGAGAGATGTACACCGAGCTCCACCTCAAGCCGAGGCAACTAGGGCAACAAGATCGCTAGTTTTGAAGTCCTAGGTTGTGTAGAAGAGGTTGATGGAAGTATTTTTCTATGTGGATTCTTTTTCTCTCAACACATGAGATCAAAAGAATGAATCAAGAGGAAGAAGAAGAAGGAGCACTAGCAACCATGGAGCTTTTCTTTTCTTCTCACTTTTTAGGAGAGAGAATGAGAAAGGAATAATGAACAAAGAAAATGAACCATGGTTCAATAATACTCAAAATCATCATTACTAATCCTATCATGATAAAGTTGATGGCTACATTGACATGACCATTTTCATAATCCAAAAAGAAAAAGAAAACCAAAGAAGAGTGTAGACCTCTCATGAAGGTCAAGGTCAACTTTGGTCAACGGGTCAACAAAGTCAAGAGTGGTCAAGGTGGTCAAATGGTCAAAGCAATTAGCCATCACTAAATTATCAATGAAATGATTAGTAAGTAATGTCCGCAGCTCATAATGGTTTTGACCGAACGAATTGCCAAAACCCTAATGAGCCTGCCACATAACGGTTTTGGCCGAACCATCTGCCAAAACCCTAATGAGGCCCCTCCTCCTTCATCGCTCCTCAAAACTGTGCATACACGCCTGCATCCGCATTCCATAGAATGCGAATGCACAGAAGACAAAACAAATCCATCTGTGCAATACTAAGATCCAGCTTAAACCAAAACCCACTAGTATTGCCTGCCCGAACAGCATACGCACATAAGTGCACGCAAGTGATCGCAGCCCTGCCGTAAAACCACACGGCCTCTACACGTTTCGCTCAGTGCAGGGAAACTCTCTGTGTGGGACTCTAAAGACTCGACACTATGCTGGCAGTGGGTTTAACCACAGACCGCAAGCGGTACTAGCTGTACGTAACGGTCCCTAGGTAGATGTCGATAAGAAGGCCAATGAGGTAAACCCATCCGAACTCCTACTGAGCCTGTATGTGACAATCTCCGTACAGTCCGGTCTGTTCGTCTGATATATCGCATGGCGGGCCTAGGGGGTGGTGAACGTCAGTCCCCTAATAGCGGCATAAGTCGTGTCAGAGTGTAGCCCAGAACACCCTGAGATAACACTGGAAACCTACCAGTATATCTCGCTTGCCCTGGCCAGGGACTACTCGTGTAATGGCTCTCCTATACACAGCGCGATGTCAACCCCCAATAACGGGAGAGACGAATCCTGTCTAACTGTCACTGCCTCCAAGTGCTTCGGGACTGCACCCAACTACTACCTGTTTGCACGACTCCTTTGAGCCGTGGTACGGTAGTAATCAAAATACAGTGGGAACACACTCGAGGCGAAGTGACAGTGTCAAGTCAACGGACTATGCTGTACTCATGTCACCTGGGAGCTGATAACTGATGATAGGTATAACACCAACCAACAGTTCCCGACGAGTCCTGTCCAGTGTACTCGTAACCTAACGAGCACCCGCATACTATCTCCAGTACGATGTACTGATAGCTGTGGGATAGACCACCTCCCGAGCTGGGATGAGAAGCGTATACGCTAGTCTACTCCGGAGTATCGATGCCCCGTCTCGATTGTCCTACGACTAGGGACCTGTATAATGATGTGCTTGTAGATTACTCAACACCCACTAGTGTGACTGCTATCACAACGCTGGTAATCAAGCAAAGATCCTAACGGCTCTACTAATATATATAAGCGATATGCTAAAAGAAACACATGCACATATTTAAGTAGAAACAAACCAAGTAGCATACTATCATTTTGTGCAAGATTGTTTATACAACTGTGAATATCCCAAGCTTCCATTAAGTAATATACAAGCTAGTATGATACAGTAATGGCCTCTAGGGCATATACACTGACAATCTCCCACTTGCACTAAGGCCATGTACTGGCGTTTCGAAGACCTATCATCTCGATCAGCCGCTCGAACTGAGTCTGGGATAAGGCCTTCGTGAGTGGATCAGCAGTGTTATCTTCCGTATTTACTCTCTTCACCTCGATCTCCCGGTGATCTACGATCTCCCTGATCAGGTGGTACCGCCTCAAAATGTGCCTTGAGTTCTGATGGGACCTGGGTTCCTTCGCTAAAGCTATAGCGTCGTTGTTGTCACAATACAACGGTATTAGATCAACACTGGTTGGAACCACCTGAAGCTCCGTGAGGAACTTCTTCATCCAGACAGCTTCCTTTGCGGCATCGCAAGCAGCTATGTACTCCGCTTCCATAGTTGAGTCAGCAACGGTCTCCTGCTTGGAACTCTTCCAGCAAACCGTCCCTCCATTGAGGGTAAAGACATAACCCGACATGGTCATGGAGTCATCCTTGTCACTCTGGAAGCTGTAGTCAGCAAAGGCCTCGATCTGGAGGTCTTTTCCGCCATACACCAAGAACATCTCCTTAGTCCTTCTTAGGTACTTGAGAATGTTCTTTACTGCTATCCAGTGTTTCTCCCCTGGGTTCGACTGATACCGGCTTACAACGCATAATGCGTATGCTACATCTGGTCTGGTGCATAACATCGCATACATTATAGAGCCTACCACAGATGCGTAGGGTATAGATGACATGCGAGCCCTTTCCAAATCAGTCTTGGGAGACATCTCTTTGGTGAGGGTGATTCCGTGACAAGCCGGTAGATTACCGCGCTTGGAATCTTCCATACGAAATCGTTTTAGTATGGTGTCAATGTACCTCGACTGTGAAAGTCCCAACATCCTCTTAGATCTATCACGATAGATCTGGATCCCCAGAATGTAGTTGGCATCGCCCAGGTCCTTCATGGAGAACCTCTGTGACAAGAATCTTTTGACTGACTGTAGCATAGGAATATCATTTCCTATTAGGAGAATGTCATCCACGTACAAGACGAGGAATACCACAGTTCTCCCTACAATCTTACTGTAAATGCATGGTTCATCTGGGTTTTTGATAAAGTCGAATTCCTTGACAGTATCATCAAAGCAGATGTTCCAACTCCGCGATGCCTGCTTCAGTCCATAGATGGACTTGAGCAACTTGCACACTTTACCGCTGCTCCCACTCTGAATGAATCCCTCCGGCTGATCCATAAAGACACACTCTTCCAAATTTCCATTTAGGAAAGTCGTCTTTACGTCCATCTGCCAGATCTCATAATCGTGGAAGGTAGCAATGGCAAGAAGGATCCGAATGGATTTGAGCATAGCCACTGGAGAAAAAGTCTCGTCATAGTCCAAACCAGGTCTTTGACGAAAACCCTTTGCTACAAGTCTAGCTTTATAGGTTTCAACCTGCCCATCTACACCAATCTTCTTTCTGAAGATCCATTTGCAACCTACGGGTTTTACCCCTTCTGGAGCAAAGTCCAAAGTCCAAACTTTGTTGGTGTACATGGACTCCATCTCGGTCCGCATTGCATCCATCCATTTTACCGAGTCACCGCTCTGAATGGCTTGCTGGAAGCTAGTAGGCTCACCATAATCCATAGTGCAATCCTCTCTATCCCAGTCTATGAGAAAACCGTAGTATCTCTCGGACGGATGAGACTGCCTACTACTCCTGCGGAGTGGCGCTGGGATGTCCGGTTCTCTTGAAACTTCTGGTTCTTCCAAGCTTTCAGTAATAGCTTGTGGTTCTGGAATTTCTTCCAGTTCTATTGCGCTCCCACTTATCTGATTTTTTAAAAATTCAGTTTCCAAGAAGTGGGCATGCTGAGAAACAAAAACCTTTTGTTCCTCTGTGGAATAGAAAAAATACCCCATGGAGTTCTTTGGGTATCCCACAAAATTACACAGTACTGAGCGTGCTTCGAGCTTGTCCGCATGCTGCTTTTTTACAAAAGCTGGACATCCCCATGTCTTAAGATACTTAAGACAGGGTTTCTTCGCACTCCACATCTGATATGGGGTGGTAGGCACAGTCTTGGTTGGAGCCTTGTTTAAGAGATATGCAGCTGTTTCTAGTGCATAACCCCAAAAAGATCGCGGCAACTCAGCCTTACTCATCATGGAACGAACCATATCCAATAGGGTTCGATTTCACCTTTCCGATATACCGTTGTGTTGTGGTGTGTATGGAGGAGTACGCTGAGAGAGAATTCCATTCTCTTTTAAGTAGTCTTGAAACTCGGCACTCAAGTATTCACCGCCTCGATCAGATCTCAGTGTCTTGATACTTTTGCCTGTTTGTTTTTCAACTTCATTCTTGTATTCCTGAAATTTCTCAAAGGCCTCAGATTTGTGCTTCATCAAGAAGACATGCCCATAACTAGAGAAATCATCTGTGAAAGTAATGAAGTATGAATAACCACTTCGCGCATGTGTAGACATTGGACCACACACATCACTATGTATGAGTCCCAAGAGCTCGCTCGCTCTTTCTCCGTGTCCAGTGAACGGAGTCTTTGTCATCTTTCCCATGAGACAAGATTCACAAGTGGTATAAGACTGATACTCGAACGGATCCAAGTATCCTTCTTTATGTAACTTTGTTAACCGTGTCTCATTAATGTGACCCGGTCTACAATGCCATAAGAAAGCCTGATTTGTTTCCGGAGACTTTCTTTTAAGTGTGTTCTGGACACTGAAAATCTGAGCTTGATTTAATACGTATATACCGTTTTCTAATGTACCTGACCCAATCAGAACTTGATTTAGGTGGATGTTTACTACATCGCTTACAAAAGTAAAATCATATCCTTTCCTAGAAAGTAAGGATACAGATATGATATTACAAGTCGCACCTGGTACATAAAAACAGTTACACAGAATCAATATCTGCCTAGTTGTCAGTCCAAGATGATATTCCCCTACGGATTCAGCGTACATGCTCATTCCGTTAGCAACCCTGAGAGTCATATCACCTTTCCTGATAACCCTACGGTTTCTCAGAGCCTGTAACGAATTACAGATATGAGATCCTGATCCGGTATCCAATACCCAGGAAGTAGGGTTAACTGACATACAGTTCTCTATCACAAACACACCCGAAGACGAAGCCACAACATGCTTCGAATTCTGACTACTGGCTATACAAGCCCTGCAATCCTTCTGCCAATGTTCATTCCTGTAACAATAGGAACATCCTTCTTTTACTACATCCAGTCCCGAAACTTCTGCCCTTCCTCTTTCTTTCTACTTCCCTGGTTTCCTTCAGGGTAGTAGGTAGAGACTGTTGAACTAAGTCAGCATCTGACCCGTTCTTCAACGTGGTCTTCAGGTCCGTGAGCTCAAAAGAGCTGGTCTCTGTAAGGACGTTGCCCCCTACAGATGACCCGATAGCTAACCTCGCTGGAAGCAATTCGTTCGAGGTCTCATATCTTGTGATACGAGATTGCTCTCCATATAAAACTTTGTTATGGAGGAAGATAGAAACTAAGTCCATCTTCTCGTGCTGCCTCTGGTATGCACCATCAACTGAGGCTAACACGAGGCACTTGGCTTTCGCACAGTTCTTTTCCGATGCCTGGCCGATATGAATATCCGTGACAGGGGAAACTGGACCTGAGACGGCAGGGGTTGGATCAGTTAAGAGGTGTCCCAGCTTGTCATGGGTAATGGACATCTTGACAGACATTTGCCAGTCAAAACAGTCAGATTCAGTCATTTTATTATCTAGATGTAACCTATGTCTGGTCACTGGGTCGCTGCAATTAATAGAGAGAGAAGAAAACACTTTAGCATGATGCTCTTGCAAGTTTAGATTGGTTTTTAATTTATCTAAACAGGATGGCTCCCACTGTCTCTCGAATCCCTCCTCAAACCATAAAGGAAGAATTAGTCGGGATCAATCTCACCGTACAAAACTTGCTTAACCGTTCAGCCAGGCTGGTGTCGGTACTTCGAGGGAGGTTTTCCAACGCTTTCACGAAGTTCCTTAATTAAGTAACCTCTTTTCCCTGTGGGCGTAGCCCCGCTAACACCTTTCTAGACCCTACTTGGTTTATAGCATTGATCGTTAAGTGAGAAAGTTCCGGAGGAGTAGCATATACTCACAGTAGGATCGGGATCCAAATATCATCGCGTGACAAAACTGAAGGAATCCTACCAGAATCATCACACTCCAAATGGTATGCAGCGCTAGCAAGTTTCAGTTCTTTTGAAACTCCCGATGTGGATTTTTGCCCCATGCTCTTATGACCTTGACGAAGGTCAATAAATCATAAGTCACATGTCAAGTTCTACCCATCATTGTCCAGGTTAATTTGAACCCACCCGTATACCCTTGACGAAGGTCAATAAGGTAATACGACTGTCCTAAACCAACGCATCTATCTATGCTACATATGAACACCCAACAGCTACCAATCACTATGCCTTGACGAAGGTCAACAAACATAGCTTGAATACTATTGAATATTTATACGAAATGACGGAGGGCTACGAATGGTTTTGGCGAAACCGTGAACGTAGTGAACTTGATATAATCGATGGAACGAGATAGCTTTTAAAAGGAGTGGTTCAAGCTCCGCATTTAAAAAACTGGTTTTTGAAAAGAACCGAGTGGTTTTCAAAGTGTTCCAACGACTTTTACTTGGTTTATTTTCTTGCATTAATTCCAATGCGTCCCATCATTTAATCCTACCATTGCAGAAAACAACGAAAATATGACGTACGCTTATGCCATCCGCATTCGCCACGGGGTCCCGTCATCACCTGTTAGGTTACTTAACTAACGACAGAGTGGGGGCTAGACTAGCGTGGATGCAAAACATAAGCAACGCCTAAATAGATATCATTTAGATATATATAAACATTCGTCACATGCAATGATAGCCATTCCAGATCACAGATGAATACATTGGATATACTAGAAATCCGCAATTCGTACGAGCCTATAACGAAGAACGGATTACATGGTCGCGATGAATAGCCAAAACCCCACCCTAGACCCCTACGAGTGCGACAAACTACCCGCCAAGTACCCGAAGCGAAGCAACCTCCCTCAACACCGTGAGTAGGCCACTCGGCACTTCGAGATACCCGGTAGTTTGTACACCCCACCTTGGGTCTATCCTAGGAGCAAAAACAGTAAAAAGAAATTATACAATGACGGCTACAACCCCGGCCCGGTTGTGCGGCTAAACAAATAATATTACATCAATTTACATATTACAAGAATTGAAAGAATAAGAAAACTCTCATCTCACAACCCCCGACTATTCATCCGCGACAATCCAACGAATTCATATACACAAACCATCAACATTACAGATCACAGATATGTATAACCCCCACTAATCGACGTATAGCGATTAGCAGACGTTCAATACATATATCACATCACAGATAATATCCATTAGCCAAAGTCTACGGAATATCAATCAAAATACGGATTTGTAACCACCCCAAAAATCAATTTGTTCTCTGGAAAATCTGGGTAGAAACAACATGTACTAAAAATCCCAAAACAGCCAACTAAGCACACTGCACCAAACTCGGTCCACGGCCGAGTCAACTCGGCCGCGGATCCGCGGCAAGAAGCATGTTCTTGCCGCGGAACCGCGACGCTTTGACCGGTTCAGTGGACCGTTTTTGGTCTGTGTCTTTAGAAAACCCTGAGCCGATTTTTCATATATTTTAAATTACTTTTTGAACAGTATAAAAAATCGGCAGAAAGTTAAATTTTCCGGACTCCTTTTGCGAATTTTTTCCGATCGATATTCTAAATACTTTGCTAACTTGCTAGTTTATGTTTAGCTAGGCTCTGATACCACTGTAAGTCCACGTTGCTCACCCCGGTTCTTACGGGGAGGCGGAAATGGTAAAAAACAATTTTTGGCGCAAAGACAACATGGACTAAAAGCCGGATCTTTGCTAAACTAGAAACTAGCAAACAACTAGAGGCGTTAACTACTATGCCGTAGAAATTATACCTCACGAAAACGGTCCTTCGGGTCTTTTCTCCGCTGTCCGGGTCATCCATCCATGCTCCGAGGGTCGATCCGGATCTTGGTCACCTCCGCGGCCTTCTTGAGTCGAAGACGATCCACCCGAGAGATATACACCGAGCTCTACCTCGAGCCGAGGCAACTAGGGCAACAAGATCGCTAGTCTTGAAGTCCTAGGTTGTGTAGAAGAGGTTGATGGAAGTATTTGTCTATGTGGATTCTTTTTCTCTCAACACATGAGATCAAAAGAATGAATCAAGAGGAGGAAGAAGAAGGAGCACTAGCAACTATGAAGCTTTTCTTTTCTTCTCACTTTTTAGGAGAGAGAATGAGAAAAGAATAATGAACAAAGAAAATGAACCAAGGTTCAATAATACTCAAAATCATCATTACTAATCCTATCATGATAAAGTTGATGGCAACATTGACATGACCATTTTCATAATCCAAAAAGAAAAAGAAAACCAAAGAAGAGTGTAGACCTCTCACGAAAGTCAATGTTAACTTTGGTCAACAGGTCAACAAAGTCAAGAGTGGTCAAGGTGGTCAAATGGTCAAAGCATTTAGCCATCACTAAATTATCACTGAAATGATTAGTAAGTAATGTCCGTGGCTCATAATGGTTTTGACCGAACGAATTGCAAAAACCCTAATGAGCCTGCCACATAACGGTTTTGGCTGAACCATCTGCCAAAACCCTAATGAGGCCCCTCCTCCTTCATCGCTCCTCAAAACTGTGCAAACACACCTGCATCCGCATTCCGTAGAATGCAAATGCACAGAAGACAAAAAAAAATCCATCTGTACAATACTAGGATCCGGCTTAAACCAAAGCCCACTAGTATTGCCTGCCCGAACAGCATACGCACACAAGTGTATGCCAGTGATCGCAGCCCTGCCGTAAAACCATACGGCCTCTACACGTTTCGTTCAGTGCAGGGAAACTCTCTGTGTGGGACTCTAAAGACTCGACACTACGCTCGCAGTGGGTTTAACCACAGACCGCAAGCGGTACTAGCTGTACGTAACGGTCCCCAGGTAGATGTCGATAAGAAGGCCGATAAGGTAAACCCATCCGAACTCCTACTGAGCCTGTATGTGACAATCTCCGTATAGTCCGGTCTGTTCATCTGATACATCGCATGGCGGGCCTAGGGGGTGGTGAACGTCAGTCCCCTAATAGTGGTACAAGTCGTGTCGGAGTGTAGCCTAGAACACCCTGAGATAACACTGGAAACCTACCAGTATATCTCGCTTGCCCTGGCCAGGGACTACTCGTCTAATGGCTCTCCGAGACACAGCGCGATGTCAACCCCCAATACCGGGAGAGACGAATCTTGTCTAACCGTCATTGCCTCCAAGTGCTTCGGGACTGCACCCAACTACTACTTGTTTGCACGACTCCATTGAGCCGTGGTAGGGTAGTAATCAAAGTACAGTGGGAACACACTCAAGGCGAAGTGACAGTGTCAAGTCAACGGACTATGCTGTACTCATGTCACCTGGGAGCTGATAACTGACGATAGGTATAATACCAACCAACAGTTCCCGACGAGTCTTGTCCAGTGTACTCGTAACCTAACGAGCACCCGCATACTATCTCCATTACGACGTACTGATGGCTGTGGGACAGACCACCTCCCGAGCTGGGATGAGAAGCGTATACGCAAGTCTACTCCGGAGTATCGATGCCCCGTCTCGATAGTTCTACGACTAGGGACCTGTATAAGGATGTGCTTGTAGATTACCCAGCCCCCACTAGTGTGACTGCCATCACAACGTTGGTAATCAAGCAAAGATCCTAAGGGCTCTACTAATATGTATAAGCGACATGCTAAAAGAAACACATGCACATATTGAAGTAGAAACAAACCAAGTAGCATACTACCATTTTGAGCAAGATTGTCTATTCAACTGTGAATATCCCAAGCTTCCATTAAGTAATACATAAGCTAGTATGATACAGTAATGGCCTCTAGGGCATATACACTAACAGCCGCACCCATAGGGGTCTAGGGTGGGGTTTGGCTATTCATCACGACGGTGGAACCCGTCTTTCATTAAGGGCTTAAATGAAATACAGAATTCCTAGTATTTCCAATCTATTCATCTGTGATCTGTAATGTTTATAAATGCGTGCGACATATGACTATTTATATATGAGATATATAATAAACGTTGCTTATGTTTTGCACCCGCGCTAGTCCAGCCCCCGCTCTGCCGTTAGTTAAGTAACCTAACGTTGCATGACGGGGCCCCATGGCGAATACGGATGGCATATGCATACAATCTATTTTCGTTTCTTTTCTGTGATGTTTAGGAAACGTAAATGATAGGACAACATTAATGTGATTAATGTTAAGAAAAAGAAAACTAAAGATGTTGTATAATCAAACTTTTTATAATGGGTAACCCTAGTTTTTGCTTTGCATAGTGGTATTCCTTGATGAATATCCAGCACATCATTCGATGAGGAAAGGGCCGAGATCCCTTCACTTGGAGTGACCCCTTTAGCGAAATTAGCAAATGTTACAAAGCACTTGATTTTTTTTAATAGTTGATCTAACTTTTTCTTTGCATCGTCGTATTAATGAATATCCAGCACCTCATTCGATGAGGAAAGAGCCGAGATCACTTCACCGGGAATGACCTCTTTAGAAAAATTAGAAAGATACTAAAAAACCATTTGACTTTTAAAACTGGATCTTAAACCACTCTTTTCACTAGATTCTACAATGATATCAAGTTCAAAACGTTAATGGTTTTCATAAAAACCATCCATTGCCCTCCGCCATTTTAGGAAGCAGAGTACTTAGTATTCGTGCCACGTTTTTTGACTATAGTTAAGGCGTGATGTATGGTAGCTAAGTGATATCTTCCTACAATGCATTTGGTGCGATCGATTAGGACATTCATATGACTTTATTGATCATAGTTAAGAGTCATGCGGGTGGCTCCAAATCAATCATGAAATGGCGGGTAGAACTTGACTAGTTCTTATGATTTGTTGACCATAGTTAAGGTCATAAGACACTAGGGGTAAAAATCATATCAGGAATTTCAAGAGTTGAAATTTGCAATGAGATTGCATACCTTCTATTTGATAGTTGGATCCCGATCCTTCTGTGAGTAAAAGTTACTCCCAGGAGAGTTTTGCACTTTACAATTAGCTAACCCGGTAGGTGTCTAGAAATGTGTCAATGGGGTTACGCGTCTGGGAAAACGAGGTTTATTTTAATTAGGTCCGTATGATAGCACGGGGAACCTCCTTCGGAGTACCGACACTGGCCTGGCCGACCGGTTAGCGAACTTATAGATTGCAATTAATTCTGGCTAATTTTCTTTTTAAGGTTTGAAGGAAAATTTGATAAAAGAAGTGGGAGATATCGATTAGATAAGATTAATAACCAATCTAATTATGCAAGAGTAATCGTTGAGTGTCTTATTTACTCTTTCCTAAAGGCAGATACCTATGACGGGACTTAAGCTTTTATTAGACAAGAATAAACCCACGGGATCGAATTACAAAGATTGGCTAAGAAACGTAAATATTGCCCTGACCTATGATAAGGTCGGATACGTCATGACTACTCCAGCCCCTTGCAGCCCACGCCCTGATTCTTCAGTTACGGATAAAGAAATCCGCAAGGCATGGGATATAGACTGTCCAACAGCAAAGCGCCTCGCGCTTGCTTCTATGAACAATGAACATCAGAAGTAGAATGAGAAGATGGATGTACAATCCATCTTTCTCCATACAAAGGAGTTTTATGGAGAGCAATCTCGTACTCACCAATACGAGGCATCTCAAAAGTTGTTTCAGATCCGGATGGCTGTCGGCACGTCTGTAGGTGACCATGTATTGAAGATGATTGGACTTATCGATGAACTAGAGGACCTGGGTTGGACCATGGAGAATGAACATTATGTTGATATTTTTCTACAGTCCCTTCCCCCTGCCATTGCTCAGTTCATTTTAAACTCCAACATGCACAACATGAAGAAGTCATTACCTGAACTCCTCAATATGTTGAGGAGTGCAGAGAGAACGCTAAAGGTAGCGAAAACTCCCGCTCTAATTTCTAGGCCATCTTCTTCTTCCGTCCTGAAAACCAAGTCCAAGGGAAAGAAGAAGAAGAATCCCATCAAGCCGAGAGGAGGTGTGAAAAAGGCACCGGGAAAGGACAGGATAGGGGCTGCTGCGACAGGACGAGGGGAATGCTTCCACTGCCACCAGACTGGACACTTGAAGAGAAACTGCGTTGGACACCTAGCTGGCCTCAAGAAGAAGAAGCATAGTGATGCTTCCACTTCAGGTGTGTTTGTAACAAAAAACTATTTTTCAATTAACTCTACTTCCTGAGTATTAGATACCGGGTCAGGATCTCACATCTGTAATTGTGTGCAGGTGCTGAGAAATAGCAGGTTTTGAAGAAATGTGATCACACTCTCCAGTTTGGGAATGGTTCCTCTATACATGCTGTAACAGTGGGAAAGTGTCACCTTGGTTTGTTGTCGGGTTGTATATTGGTTTTGAACCTATGTTATTTTGTACCTTCAATGTTATGTAATATTATATCTGTATAGTTGTTGGACAATGCTGGATATAATTTTGTATTACAATCTAATGTTATGAACATAAACCTTAATCAAGAGTTGATTGGGTATGGTACATTAAATAACGAGATATACGTCCTAAACCAGCACACAGTTTTCAATATACAACACACAAACAAAAGGAAGATTTCATACATAAATGAAGCTTTCATTTGGCATTGTAGACTTGGTCATATTAATGAAACAAGACTACCCAAGCTAGATAATGATGGATATTTAAACTCTTTTGAATATAAATCTTATGCGACTTGCCAGTCTTGTACCAAAGGTAAAATGAACAAAACTCCGTTTAGTGTACACGGAGAGAAAGCTACTGAGCTATTCGGCCTCATACATAGTGATGTATGTGGACCAATGTCTACATATGCAAGAGGTAGTTTTTCCAACTTCATAACTTTTACTGATGATTTCTCGAGATTCGGACACGTGTTTTTGTTGAAACATAAGTCAGAAGCCTTCGAAAAGTTCAAGGAGTATAAATTTGAAGTAGAAAAACAAACAGGCTTGAGTATCAAGAAACTTCAATCGGTTCGAGGAGGTGAGTATCTAAGCTCAGAGTTTCTAGATTTCCTAAAAGAGAATGGGATTCTCTCTTAGCTCACTCCTCCGTACACACCACAACACAGTGGTGTGTCGGAACGGAGGAATCGTACTCTATTAGACAGGGTACTATCAATGATGAGTGATGCTGAGTTACCACTTTCATTATAGGGACACGCATTGGAGACTACGATTTATCTATTGAATATGGTTCCGACCAAAACCGTGTCAACCACTCCATATGAGATATGGTATGGGAAGAGACCATCTTTTAAATGAGTTAGGATATAGGGTTGTCCGGCTCATGTGAAAAAGCAAAATCCGGTCAAACTCGAGACACGATCGGTTTTGTGTAAATCTGTGGGATATCCAAAACACTCGTATAAATATCTTTTCTACCACAAGGAGGAATAAAGGGTGTTTGTTTCTCAGTATGCCATATTTTTAGAAAATGAATTTTTTTTACAAATGATAATATTGGTAATGCGGTAGAACTGGTAGAAATTCCAGATACACAAACAATTACCGATGATTTGGTTGAACCTGAGATTTCAATAGAACCTGACGAAGCTCAGCCACTCCATAGATCTAGCAGGACTTCTCACCCACCTGATAGATACTACAGTTTTCTAATTGATGGTGATAGAGAAAATTGCATCATGGATGATGATGACCCTACTAGTTTTCAGCAAGCTATAACGAGTGGTGACTCAGTGAAATGGCTGGATGCCATGAGATCCGAAATGGAATCAATACACACCAACAAAGTATAGACTTTGGAGGTTGCACCTTCTGGAGTAAAACCCATAGGGTGCAAGTGGATCATTAAGAGAAAAATCGGTGTGGATGGTCAGGTGGAGACCTATAAAGCTAGGCTGGTCCCAAAAGGATTTCGTCAAAGACTAGGCATGGACTATGATGAAACCTTTTCGCCAGTCACGATGCTCAAATCCATTCGGATCCTGCATTCTATTGCTGCTCACTATGATTATGAAATCTGGCAGATGGATGTTAAAACGACATTTCTAAATGGTGATTTAGAAAATGCGTTTTTATGGATCAGCCAGATAGGTTCATTAATAGTGGGAGCAGCGGAAAAGCATGCTGGTTGCTTAAATCCATCTATGGATTAAAGCAAGCATCACAGAGTTGGAACATCTGCTTTGATGATACAATCAAAGAGTTTGGTTTTATGAAAAATGTAGATGAACCATGTATTTGTTAGTTATGTGTAAGCCCTAGAGGCCATTATTGTACATATGATGCATATTATAGTGGATGCTTGGATATATATAGAAAGGACTTTTTTGCTCGACATGATAGTATGTTATCTGGTTGCTCTTTGTCTTAACATGTAGACTTGTATTGTGATACTGTCTTTCTCTTACTTGTTGATAAAGCCCTTAGGATGTGTACTTGACAACAAGGACATGATAGAGATCATACTTGTAGGGCCAGGGTAGTCCACAAGTACATCCTTTAATTGTTCCTAGTCGATGGTGTATCGAGATAGGGCATCGATATTCCAGAGTAGACTAGAGTATACGTTTCTTGACCCATATGATGGGCGATGGATGATCCCATATCCATTGGTATTTGACATCAAAAATGGTATATAGGTGCTCAGTGGAGACTGGGTACACTGAACGGACTCGCCGAGAACTCCTAGTTGGTATTATACCTATCGTCAGATAGAAGTTCTCTGGTGACACTGGTACAGGTTAGTCGGTAGACCCGTGATCGTCATAGAGTCTTGTGTGATTCCCACTGTGCTTTGATTTCCGCCTTACCACGTTCAAGAGAACGTGCAAAACGGTGGCTTTTGGGTACAGCCCCGAATCACATGGAGGCAATGAGCGATAGGAGGGGATTCATCTCTCCCGGTATTGGGGGTTGATGTTGTGCTGTGCTCGATTGGATATAACAGGAAGTCCCTGGCCTGGGATGATATGAAGATCTACTGGTAAGTGTTATCCGTGGTTTCTCGACCTGTTATGAGCCTCACATCGGCACTACTTATCGGTTATTGGGGTCTGACGTTTACCACCCCTAGACTGGATATGCGATATATCAGACGAAGAGACTGGACTGTAGGGTAGTGTTACTGACAGGCTATACAGGAGTAAGAGCATGCTTGCTTGTTGATCTTCTGATTGCTCAATACCCGGGTAGCCATTACGTCCAGCTAGTATCGTTGACGGCTTGCGGGTGCTTGATATGATCATCACCTACTGCCGGCGTATTGACGAGTCTTTAGAGTCCTACACAGAGGTTTACTGGCTCAGGAAAAACGAAGTTGGAGCACATATGTGATATGTGTTGGACCGAGATTAATATGAGTATGTGATCCATATTCTATTCTCGCGATTTATGATATCGGTCGGTTATATGAGATATAGCCGGATTATCGAATCATGTGTTGATTCGATAAATTGATACAAATAATATTAGTCGGTCATATGAGATATAGCAGGATTATTAAATCAAGTGTTGATTTAATGATTTAATTTATAATTATATATTTAATATATTAATTTACATTAACTAATATTAGCTCACTTAAGCATTTCTTTTCTCACTTATGCATTTAATATATGTTAGTTATATGTATGCCCTAGAGGCCATTACTGTACATGTGATGTATATTGTAGTGGATGCTTGGACATATATAGGGAGGACTTTCTTACTCGACATGGTAGAACATTATCTTAATTTGTACACTTATTGTCTCTCTATTACATGTTGATAAAGCCCTTAGGATGAGTACTTGACTACTACGATTATGATGCAGATCATACTAGTAGGGCAATGGTAGTCGGAAGTACACCCTTCAATTGATCACAGTCGCGGGAGTATCGAGACAGGGCATCGATACTCCAGAGTAGACTAGCGTTTGCGCTTCTTGACCCATATGATAGGCGATGGATGATCCCATATCCATTGGTGTTTAACATCAGAGAAGGTATACGGGTGTTCAGTGGAGACTGGATACACTGGACGGACTCACCGAGAACTTCTAGATAGTATTATACCCATCGTCTGATAGATGTTCTCTGGTGACACAGGTACAGGTTAGTCTGTCGATCCGAGATCGTCATGGAGACTTGTGTGATTCCCACCGTGCTTTTATTTCCACCATACCACGTTCAAGAGATCGTGGAAAACGGTGATTTTTGGGTACAGTCCCGAGTCAAATGGAGGCAATGAACGATAGGAGGGGATTCGTCTCTCCCGATATTAGGGGTTGATGTTGCGCTATGCTCGATTGGCCATAACTGGAAATCCCAGGCCAGGGTTGTTGAGATCTACTGTTAAGTGTTATCAGTATTTTCTCGAATCGTTATGGACCTTGCATCTATTTGTTATATGTATGCCCTAGAGGCCATTACTGTACATGCGATGTATATTGTAGTCGATGCTTGGACATACATAGTGAGGACCTTCTTTCTCGACATGATAGTATGCTATCTGGTTGCACTTTATCTTAACATGTACATTTATTGTCTCTCTATTACATGTTTATAAAGCCCTTAAGATGAGTACTTGACTTCCAGGATTATGATGCAGTTCATACTAGTAGGGACAGAGTAGTCGGTAAGTACATCTTTCAAATGTTCCTAGTCGTAGGTGTAGCTTATCGACCCATGTAGACGGGTGATGGATGATCCCATATTCATTGGTGTTTGACAACAGAGATGGTATACGGGTGCTCAGTGGAGACTGGGTATACTGGACGGAGTCGCCGAGAACTCTCAGATGGTATTATACCCCACGTCAGATGGCAGTTCTCTGGTGACACTGGTACAGGTTAGTCTGTCGACCCGATATCGTCATAGAGTCTTGTGTTATTCCCACCGTGCTTTGATTTCCACCTTACCATGTTCAAGAGAACATGAAAAACGGTGGTTTTTAGGTACAGTCCAGAGTCACATGGAGGCAATGAGCGATAGGAGGGGATTCTTCTCTCCCGGTATAGGGAGTTGATGTTGCACTGTGCTCGATTGGCTATAACAGGAAGTCCCTGGCCAGGGCTGATTTTGAGATATACTGGTAAGTGTTTACAGTAGTTTCTCATCCCGTTATGAGCCTCACATCGGCACAACTTATCGAGTTACTGGGGTCTAACGTTTACCACCTTTAGACGAGATATGCGACATATCAGATGAAGAGACCGGACTGTACGGTAGTGTTACTGATTAGATTCGCAGGAGTGTGAGCATGCTTGCTTGTGGATCTTCTGATCGCTCAATACCCGGGTAGCCGTTACGTTAAGAAGACCGCTTGTGGCTTGTGGGTGTTTGATATGATCATCACCTACTGCCGGCATATTGACGAGTCGTTAGAGACCTACACAGAGGTTTCCTGGTTCATGCGAAACGGAGTAGGAGCACATATGTGATATGTGCGGGACCGAGATTAATGCGCGTATGTGATACCGCATTCTATTCTCATGATATATGTATCGATTGGTTATATGTGATATAGCCGGGTTATCGGATCAAGTGTTGATTCGATAAAACGATACATATGATATTAGTCGGTTATATGTGATATAGACGAATTATTGATTCAAGTGCTGATTTAATAATTTAATGTATAATTATATATTTGATATACTACATTACATTAACTAATATTAGCTCAATTAAGTATTCCTTTTTCTCACATTTGATACACTTTACATATATGTGTTATATGTATTGTTTTCTATTTACACACAAAATATATATGTGATATATATTGTTGTGTCGTGTTAGGTTACACATGCAACATGTATGTATGAGACTTATACCATGCTACGGTTAATGTTATGGTTTTATTTGTTTTAAGCAATTCAAACATTTGGATTTAGTCAAGGTTGAGGTTGGAGAAGCTAGTAGAACATTGACTTATTCAACTTGTTTGTCTAGCTTAAGATATTTGTTAACCCAACCCTTAACCTTAGACTATGGTTTATTCCATACATGAGTTAGGCATGGCATATTAACTAACCATGGTTGAATTTCTAACCTCGTGAATTATTCATTCATCACTTGACTTCATTTTCTTCTTCTTCATGAGTTTGCTCTCTAGGTTTTGATCAAGTGATGATTTTTAGTGAGAAAATAAAATCTAAAGTGAAAAAAAATCCTACTTCATCATCCTCTACTATTAGCCATTTAGTTTAGGGTGTTTGCTTCACTAATCCAACACATTAGTGAAGAGGTAGCATGAGCTTAAGTCTCCTCGACGTAGATCATCTTCTATCACGACCCGAATTTTTCGACTCGTGACCGGCACTTAACCACGCAACGTCTACAGGCGTAACACGACTAAGTAAGCCGAACCCAGAAATCAAAACCATTTAAAAATAGCGTGTGTTGAAAACATTTAATTAAAACATTTAGAAAACCTTAATTAGTTCAATAAGTTCTTTTAAAGTTAAGTTATCATTTAAATAATTTTGGCAGCATTTCCTTGTAAAAGTAACCCCGAAATCGGGTATAAGCAGGATATAAGTGAACATGATATAAAATGAAATAAAGCACCCCCAAACGGGAGCAATCACGCTCAACGGCGGAAACCATCACCACAAGAGTAATATACGACGCCGTAGCGAAGAATGAGCAATACGTAAACATCACAGAATAATAAACTGCATAAATAAACAGTCGGCTCGCACGAGCTCGGCACCAAAATACAAAAATATACATCATCGTCCTCACACTGTCTCTAAGTCCAGTACATATATGGTAGATGGAGAATACTAGATACAAAAGGGTGTACAATAAAAGAAATCAGATACCACAACCCACCTAATAGCAAAACAGCTCTCGCACCAACTGCAGTGGTATCTGTAGCCAAAAGAAGCAAAAGGCAGCCTGCCGCGACTACTCTGAGGGGCAACCTGCAAATACTGTGGCACAACGGGGGTGAGTTGCCAACTCGTGAATAGTAGATAACATATAAAGGTAATCGCAAGCATGCACGTACTGCACTACTCTAACATATGCCAGCAGGTAAAATCTATATGCGACAAGCAGTAGATGCAATAATCATGCAGGTGCTCTGTTAGGTAAACTAACTAGAGGATGAGATGCATGATAGTCAATACTGAGCATGGGATAAACAACATCTATACGGAAATATCAACATGGAAAAAAATAATCGGTGCCAACACTGCACCCAAATCCCAAACAACTGAGGCGCCGACACTCTCCTCGGCCCTCAAATCCTGTAAATCTCTGAGAATCACGAGTGCCCAACATCGGCACTCAAAATATCATAAAATACTCGTGTCCAGCATCGACATGCAAATCCTCATATATCGGGCTCCGTAAATCCGGATCAGCCCACGGGCTCCGTCTTCGGTATCGGCCCTCGGCCCCGGAAGTATGGATCATTCCGCATCCATCTCTCGACTCTGGTCAGTATCCTCCGGATAACCGCCAGGTCCAACCAATCACCGGTAGGTACTCGCCACCCTGCTAGGCTCATCGTCTACTCCACGAAAAACATTTATCACCCCGGGGAACCATATCGGGTCCACCACGAACCCGCAAACGGATCATCCAACTCCTCGAATCGGGTTTCAAACGCACGTCTCAGCACCGAGAAAACGTGTGGTGGACGCACCAAAATATCATATCACGAGGAACCGGGTTTTCAAATAGTGCATCTTTTCTTAAATAACCCCACGGTCCTCAAAACCAGAAATCACATGAAAAATCCAACACCAATGAGAATAATGAATCATATGTGGAATGAACTACAATATAATGATCATGGCAATTCTATAGTGAGTGTGTCATGGAAATTACTAACGGGGTGTGTGTAATATGCAGATTAGTGCTCTTGCAACATGAACCGTTAGTAATAGTGCGGTGTTCTATCAATTCTAAGTTTACATACATATAGCAGGGGATGCAGTATGCAACAATAATATCCATGAACAGTCAATGTAGGTAAATGCAATATGTAGCTATAAGGTCCTATCAGCCCTGACGCATAACGCCATGCGGGCGATATCCCCGTAGATGTTAAATCTACTCACCGAAGTCTCGCGCTAAGTGTAGCCGACGACTTGCTTCCCCTTCTTCGCAGCGTCCGTCTCACTTACCTGCGAACCTATAATTTACACAGTATATCACACATAAGCTCAAATCTACAAAAAGGCGATATTAAGGTCAACTAGAAACCCGCGTCCCAAACCAAGCGCGCGTGCGCGATACGCTAAAATGTGTGATTACGCGCCTGAAGCTACCCCGACGTGTCGCGATACACAGAAACCCCAAACCCACACACGTATCACGCGTGTCGCGATGGTTTAAAATACGAGAAATAGGGTATTTAACTCCAGATTTTTCTACATCAAGAATTAAATAAAATTGCACATACCATGAGTCTCAGGATAGCAGCAGACACCTATAGAGCAAGACCCAAACCCATGCCCCCTATCTGGCCGCATATTGCGGCCAGAACTAATATTTCGGCGACCTAAACATGGAAAATGGGGGTCGTGTTCTACACATGGGATCAGCACCTAACAACTATACTGCAGTTAACTCAGATTTATTCTGAACTCACTGGGTCGATAGCAGATTACAGGAAGCTAGAAATTGCTTAAAAACGATGAATTTGCATCAAACAGAAATCTGGTGGTATTTTAGTGAAATTGGTGGCTAAGCTAGGTTAACATGGCCCTAACAACACTCAATCAACTTAGTTTAACCAATACACACTTCACTTGATCAAAGTTCCCACTAATTACCACATATCGTGTAGGGTTCCTAGGCACTCTCAAGAGCTCTCACAAGGTATCAACCATGCTAATTTCAAAAATTACGGTGCCGAGAAACCCTAGACTAGATCGTTAACTAGATATTTTGGCGAAAGATGCAACTAGTTAACAACTTAACTAAATGGTAAACGGAAATACAACCTTTGTAGATCCGGTTCTCCACCTCCACGGCTCCGCGATGAAGTCTCCTCGCTGTACAAATCGGATCTTGGGCTCTAGCGTCGGCTTCATCGGAGAAAAAGCGGGCTAGGTCATCGACGACGATGCCGAAGATGATCTACGTCGAGGCATCACTAGATCAAGCTCCAACTTCACCAAGTCAAGAAAACTTATGAAGGAAACACCCTATACTACTTGGCAAGAGGTAGAGGATGAAGAAATAGGAGGTGGGTTCACTTTAGAATTGGATTTCTCACTCTTTTCATCAAGTTGCCATTGATGAGGCAAGCTTTTTCTTCAAGAAGAAGATGAAGAAGAAGAAGATAATATTATGATAAGTTCAATAAAAATCAAAAGAAAAGGAATACTTATCATAATATGAACCATAGTTAGATGTAGAGAATAAACCATGGTTAGGGTTAATGGTTAGGTTTAGGAAAAGAACAAGAATGGTCAATCTTTCAACTCTTCATGAAGTTTCCACAAAACTACAAAATTAGCAACCATTCTCTTTATCTTTTCTAAATAAAATAATTAAATAGATAAATGAACAAAACCCTAACCACTTGTATAACCATGGTTTAATTCTTTACACTAACCCAAATGAGCATGTATCATCAAACATGATACAAACAAGCGCACAAAAGTATATCACATATACAACTTGTGAACTTCAAGTGAGAAAATCCATTTAAAGTGAACCAATACTAGTTAATGCAAAGTAATATATCAAATATATAATTATGCATCAAATCATTAAATCAACACTTGATTCAATGATCCGGTCATGTCGAACACAACCGACTAGTACACAATGTATCGGCTTATCGAATCGATCTTCGATTCGATAACTAGGTTATATCGCATATAACCAATCGAAACATTAATCGCGAGAATGAAATACGGTATCACATACACGCATTATTCTCGGTCCCGCACATATCTCATATGCGCTCCTATTTCGTTTCGCTTGAGCCAGGAAACCTCTGTGTAAGACTCTAAAGACTCGTCAATACGCCGGTAGCAGATGATGATCATATCAATCACCCACAAGCCGCAAGCGGTCTGCTAAACGTAACGGCCACCCGGGTATTGAGCGATCAGAAGATCGACGAGCAAGCCCGCTCACACTCCTGTGAATCCAACCAGTAACACTTACCGTACAGTCCGGTCTCGTCGTCTGATATGTCGCATATCTCGCCTAGGGGTGGTAAACGTCAGACCCCAATAGCTCGATAAGTCGTGTCGATATGAGGTCTATAACAGTTCGAGAAACTACTGGTAACACTTACCAGTATATCTCAGCAACCCTGGCCAGGGATTTCCGGTTATAGCCAATCGAACACAGCGCAACATCAACTCCCTATACCGGGAGAGACGAATCCCCTCCTATCGCTCATTGCCTCCATGTGATTCGGGACTGTACCCAAAAACCACCGTTTTGCACGCCCTCTTGGACGTGGTAAGATGGAAATCAAAGCACAGTGGGAACCACACAAAACTCTATGACGATCTCGGGTCAACAGACTACTCTGTACCAGTGTCACCAGAGAACTGCCATCTGACGTAAGGTATAATACCATCTGGGAGTTCTCGGCGAGTCCGTCCAGTGTACCCAGTCTCTACTGAGCACCCGTATATCATCTCTGATGTCAAACACCAATGGATATGGGATCATCCATCGCCCATCTGTATGGGTCGAGAAGGTACACGCTAGTCTACTCTGGTATATCGATGCCCCGTCTCGATACACCCACGACTAGGGACGTTGAAGGATGTACTTATGGACTACCATGTCCCCACTAGTATGATCCGCATCATAGTCCAGGTAGTCAAGTACACATCCTAAGGGCTTTACCAACATGTAACAGAGAGACAATCATTATACATGTTAAGGTAAAGAGTAACCAGATAGCATACTATCATGTCGAGCAAGAAAGTCCTCTCTATATATGTCCCAGCATCCACTACAATATACATCCAATGTATAGCAATGGCCTCTAGGGCATACATATAACTAACAATCTCCCACTTGCACTAGGGCCATCTGATAGCAGTGGTTGTAGTATTTCATACTCAACCATCCCAAAAAAAATCTCTCTCTGGGAACAGGCCTTTGTGAGTGGATCCGCTGTGTTGTCCTCTGAGTCTACTCTCCTAACCTTGATCCCCTGGAGATCAACCATCTCCATGATCAGGTGACACTGCCTTAGAATATGTCTGGATCACTGATGGGTCCGGCGTTCCTTGGCATTAGCCACAACTCCATTGTCTCACAATGGCAGGAACGTAGTTCATCTTATGAACCAATATACACCCAGACTGCCTCTTTGGTAGCATCTTAAGTAGCGATATATCCAGCCTTTATCGTCTAGTATGTCACGGTATCTAGCTTGGAACTATTCCAACATACCGTCCCTTTACTGAGGGTAAAGACAATGCCTGTGACTGACATTCAGTCGTCTTTATCACTCTGGAACACTTCCAGTGATTCTCCCTAGGATCAACTGCTACCATCTCACTACAACTAGTGAGTGTCCTAATATCCAACTAGATCTATCTCATAGATCCAAATTCCAGGATTTTGTAGGTATCACTTTGATCTCATGTGGAGAATCAGTGTGATAAGCGGAGATTGATCGAGCGTAGCATAGGAAACTCCTTCCCTATCAAGAGTATGTCATCCACGTACTCTACGAGGATCATCACAATACTCCTTACTACCTTTTTGTTTATACAAGGTTCATCTACCATTTTGATGATGTCAACTTCTTTGACTAATTCATCAAAACAGATGTTCCAACTCCGCGATGCTGCTTTATCTTATAAAGCATCTTATACACGTTTCCGCTGCTCCCACTATCTACGAAGCCCTCTGGCTGTGTACTTACAGACACACTCTTTTAAAACATCATTTAGAAAAGCAGCCATGACACCCAACCACCAGATATCGTAGTCATGGTAAGTAGGATCTGGATGGACTTAAGCATAGATACTTGAAAAGGTTTCATCATTATCCACGCCCGGTTGATGACGAAAACCTTTAACAAGTCTAGCTTTGAAAGTCTCAACTTTTCCATCTACACCAAGTAATCTTCTCAAGATATACTTGCTCCTGATGGGGATTTAACCCTTCAGATATAGCAACCAAAGTCCATACTTTGTTGGTGTATAAGGATTCCATCTCAGATCGATAAACATCCAGCCATTCTTACAGAGTCTTACTCTCGATGGCCAGCTCGAAACTAGTTGGGTCATCATCTCATGACGCAATCCTCGCTCCCACTGTCATAGAGGAACCGAAGTATCTCTCAGGTGGGTGAGGAACCCTACTAGATCGGCGGAGAGGCAGAGGTTCGTTGGTATCTACTGAATCCTTTGGTTCTACCAAATCATCTGCTGTAGTTTGTATAGCTGGAACCTTTCCAGTTCTACATTACAAACTTTGCCTCGAGCTTGTCCGGATTTTGCTTTCAGACATAGGCCGGTCAACCCCAAATCTTAACTAGCTTAAGATATGGGCTCTTCCCTTATCATATCACATATGAAATGGTAGGCAACTAATTTGATTTGAACCCTATTCAATAGGTATGCAGCTTCTCAAGTGCATAACTCCCAAAAAGGAAATAAGTAACTCAGTAGTACTCATCATAGAGCACACCTTATCATATAGGGCGTGATTGCTCCGCCCCGATATACCATTGTGCTATGGTGTATACGGAGGAGTAATGCTGAGAGAGAATCTCATTCTCCTTTAGAAAAGTCCAGGAATTCCATACACAAGTATTCTCCTCCCTGATCTCATCAAAGGACATAATACTTATACCCGTATAGGTTCTCTACTTCTAACTTATATTCTGTGAATATCTCAAAAGGTTCAGACTTGTGTTTCAACAGGAACATATGTCTGAATCTTGAGAGATTATCAGAGAACGTAATGAAGTATAAAGAACCGGTCCTGGCATGTGTAGACAGGGGACCTACATACATCAACATGTATCATCCCAAGAGTTCACTAACTTTTTCTCTGTTTCCAATAAACAGAGCTGTGGTCATCTTATCTCTGTGACATGACTGGCAAGTTTCACAAGATGTAAATTCAAAGTCATTTAAATATGCATCTTTATGTAACTTCAGCTAGTCGGGTCGCATTGATGTGACCTAGTCTACAATGCCTCAAGAAGGATTCGTTCATTTCTGAACTCTTCCTCTTGTGTGTGTTCTGTATACTATGAACTGTAATTTGATTTAGAACATCAATGCTTTTAGATAACGTGTCTGAACCGATCAACTTTTGATATAGGAAATGTTCAAAACATTATCCAACAATACAAAATTTTATCATTTCTTTACTAATAAAGAGACTGATATGATTTTGTATATCAGGTTCGGTATTTAATAACATTCGTTCAGAATCAATGTATTGGTAATACAGGGTGACAGTGACCAACAGACTTGGCTGCAACTCTTGCCCCATTTTCTGCCTCATGAAACTTATCACCCGTTCTCAGTCTTCTACCTATCTGTAGCCCTACGTAACAGATTACATATCTGGGATCCTGATCCGGTATCAAATACCCAGGACGTAGAGGATAGAGAGAAACAGTTCATTGTAACGAACATACCCGAAGATGATGCATCAGTATGCACTCTCTTCGTTTGGGCGGCACGGGAAATCTGGTATTCCCCAATTTCCTGCTCTGTCTTATAACAATTATAAGTTGGAGCGGGACCAACGTTCCCCAGCTCAGTATAACAAGCGGGTTCGGTCAATAATCCGTATTATTATCTTGATTAAGGCGTGATATGGTCGCTACCTGGAGAGAGAGAGAAGAAAACACTCAGCGTGCGCTCTTGCAAGAATAGATTGGTTATTATTTTATCTAATCAGGATGGCTCCCACTGCTTTTTATCAAATCTTCCTTCAAACCCAAAAAGGAAAGACTAGCCGGGATTAATTACACGCTACAGGTTCGCCAATCTTTTAGCCAGGCCAGTGTCGGTACTTTGAGGGAGGTCCCCCGTGCTTTCGCTTAATGTAAACCTCGTTTTCCCATAGGCGTAACCCCGTTGACACCTTTCTAGACACCTACTTGATCGGCTAATTGTAATGTATAAAACTCTCCCAGGAGTAACAATTACTCGCAGCGGGTATCGGGATCCAACTATCTCATAGAAGGTATGCAATCTCATTGCAAATTTCAACACTTGAAATTCCCGATAATATTTTGCCCCTAGCAGCTATATGACCTTTACATAGTCAACAAATCATAAGTGCTAGTCAAGTTCAACCCGTCATTTCCTGATTGAATTAAACCCACCCGTACGACCCTTAACATAGTCAACAAAGTCGCACGACTACCCTAATCCAATCACATCATATGCTTATGCAGATAAGCACAAATTAGCTACCGCACACTACGCCTTAACATAGTCAACAAACGTAGCACGAATACTAACTAGTACTTATCTGAAATGACGGAGGGCTACGACAGGTTTTTCTGAAAACCTATTGCGTAATGAACTTGATATCGTTGTAGGATCGAATGAATTTTGAAATGGAGTGTTTTTGAGGCTTTTCTAGTTTTGCTAAAGGAGTCACTTCCGGTGAAGGGATCGTCGGTCCTTTCCTCGTCGAATGAGGTGCGGGATATATCATATATATCACTGTGCAAAGCAAAATCTCTTAAAAGCAATCAAAAGACAAACCGAGTGTGTAGCATCTGCCAGTTATTGCTAAAGGAGTCACTCCCGGTGAAGGGATCTCGGTCCTTTCCTTATCGAATAAGGTGCAGGATATATCATATATACCGCTGTGCAAAGCAAGAACTGTAGCTACCTGTTTTATTTTGAAATTCGATTCTACAACATCTTAGCTTTCTTTTATTTCATTAATCACATTAATGAAATCCCATCATTTAAGTACCTAAACATCACAGATAAATACGACGTACACTTATGCCATCCGCATTCGCCTCGATGTCCCCTCGTGCACCGTTAGGTTAGGTAACTAACGGCAGAGCGGGGCAGGGCTAGCGCGGGTGTAAAACATAAGTAACATCTATATAATATATCATATATACTATATCAAGTATCCATCACAGAACATATCACATGATCACATCACAGATATCGCAGCAGAAGAAACATATGAAATATTGGATATACAAGGACGTCTGTTTTTTCAATACGAGCCAGTATAAAATACGGATTCCACGGTCGTGATGAATAGCCAAACCCACACCCCAAGACCCCTACGAGAGCGGCAAGCAACCCTACCAATTCTAGAGTTAGGAGACCCGGACTCGACTTCTCGAGTTGGTCTCCCACTGGACTCCAGAACCCGGTTACTTGTGCCCTCCTCCTTGGGTCTATCCTAGTGCGGAAAAGTAAATAATATACAAACGGTGACAACTTCCGCAACCTGGAAGTGCCCCAATAAAAGAATATTACATACAAGTTTTTTACATGAATGAAAATGAAAAACACTCATCTCACATAAAACCCCCCGGCTATTCAACCACGACGATCCAATATAACATATCCAGCAACACATAACATCACATGTCATCAACGTAAGTAAATATGCGCATCCCAATTGTCGTTGACATATAGCAACGAAACCGGCGATATCACATATTACACTTACGGTCACAGAAAAAAAAGTGTAAAACTACAACAGTTGGAATCCGCAACCTACAAAGACATCGCATGCCTAATCAAATTAATTCCTTAGACATCGCATGCCTAACAATTATAAACCCTGCATTTTAGTCTCAAAATCGAAAACACTTTTCAATATCAAGTCGGGCAATTCAACAAGATTCCCGACACCCTGATCGAATGCTCGTCGCAAACTTCAGTAGACGGCCGCACCCCCGACGCCGTCGACGAAGTGCACCAAGGCGGAACACCGCTGCCGCGAGCACCCGGACGGATGCTTTCGGCGATGGGGTTCTCCTACAGTCACTTGGTCGAGGCTATGGAGTGAGGCTGTCTATTAAGTTTACCCGGCGAGTATCCGCATACGCTACGTGATTGCGACGGACTTTTGATCACATCAAAATTCCGTGGCAACCGATCAAGTGAGACTAAAGTGCTATGTTTATAACATTCATTCAGTTATCTCATAACTACTTGTGAATTCCAATTATTGTATCCCATTCCAGATAAATAGAAAATGTTAAACTTTCCGATCGAACAATCAAACACCCAAGTTTTCCCGATATAGCTCAACACATGAAATAAGTCTAACAACATTCAGTTCATGCCTCAGTACCAACGGTCCAGCCGTAGAAGGGTCAAGCCAACACCTCACATGTGGCACGCCGTACTGCCCCAAACCCGAAGGTTCAAAGGGCAGTTCAAGATGGTCACATAATCGAGTTAAGGTTTGTTGTCTTCTAGAGGGACCATCGCGTTACTTGCACTACTTAGAACGTCGTTAAACTACGGAAAGATCCAACTCTTGGAAATTTCCCGACAGGGGAAAAGTTGGGTATTTATATCCGGTCGAACTTTTTAACATATCCAAAAATTATCCGGAAAGCCACACAGACAAAATTTGATAATCCGATCGAACATACGAATCCCCAAAACAACCCAGAAAATTCAACTCTTGAATAAATATTAAAAATTCCCAGAAAATCCAACACAAGAAAAGAGGAATTACTGTGCAAAAATGGGAAGCTGACGTCATCATACGGCCGCGGAACCGCCGCAGAAGCCAGGCTTCTGCCGCGGTTCCGCCGCACTTTGGTGGATTCATGGGTACGGGCTTCACAGTAATTCTTACAATTCCCTGCTGATTTTTCTGCATATTTTTAATATCGAAAAACTCCAGATTTTACAAAAAGTCCAGAGAGCATGTTTGTGTTAGGGTTTCGGGTTTGTTCGGGTTTTAAACTTCGTCTACGCATCGCCTAAGGCTCTAGCTGGGCTCTGATACCACTGTAGGGTTCCTAGGCACTCTCAAGAGGTCTCACAAGGCATCAACCATGCTAATTTCAAAAATTACAGTGCCGAGAAACCCTAGACTAGATCGTTAACTAGATATTTAGGCGAAAGATGCAACTAGTTAACAACTTAACTAAATGGTAAACGGAAATACAACCTTTGTAGATCCGGTTCTCCACCTCCATGGCTCCGCGATGAAGTCTCCTCGCTGTACAAATCGGATCTTGGGCTCTAGTGTCGGCTTCATCGGAGAAAAAGCGGGCTAGGTCATCGACGATGATGCCGAAGATGATCTACGTCGAGGCATCACTAGATCAAGCTCCAACTTCACCAAGTCAAGAAAACTTGTGAAGGAAACACCCTATACTACTTGGCAAGAGGTAGAGGGTGAAGAAATAGGAGGTGGGTTCACTTTAGAATTGGATTTCTCACTCTTTTCATCAAGTTGCCATTGATGAGGCAAGCTTTTTCTTCAAGAAGAAGATGAAGAAGAAGAAGATAATATTATGATAAGTTCAATAAAAATCAAAAGAAAAGGAATACTTATCATAATATGAACCATAGTTAGATGTAGAGAATAAACCATGGTTAGGGTTAATGGTTAGGTTTAGGAAAAGAACAAGAATGGTCAATCTTTCAACTCTTCATGAAGTTTCCACAAAACTACAAAATTAGCAACCATTCTCTTTATCTTTTCTAAATAAAATAAATAAATAGATAAAGGAACAAAACCCTAACCACTTGTATAACCATGGTTTAATTCTTTACACTAACCCAAATGAGCATGTATCATCAAACATGATACAAACAAGCGCACAAAAGTATATCACATATACAACTTGTGAACTTCAAGTGAGAAAATCCATTTAAAGTGAACCAATACTAGTTAATGCAAAGTAATATATCAAATATATAATTATGCATTAAATCATTAAATCAACACTTGATTCAATGATCCGGTCATGTCGAACACAACCGACTAGTATACAATGTATCGGCTTATCGAATCGATCTTCGATTCGATAACTAGGTTATATCGCATATAACCAATCGAAACATTAATCGCGAGAATGAAATACGGTATCACATACACGCATTATTCTCGGTCCCGCACATATCTCATATGCGCTCCTATTTCATTTCGCTTGAGCCAGGAAACCTCTGTGTAGGACTCTAAAGACTCGTCAATACGCCGGTAGCAGATGATGATCATATCAATCACCCACAAGCCGCAAGCGGTCTGCTAAACGTAGCCGGGTATTGAGCGATCAGAAGATCGACGAGCAAGCCCGCTCACACTCCTGTGAATCCAACCAGTAACACTTACCGTACAGTCCGGTCTCGTCGTCTGATATGTCGCATATCTCGCCTAGGGGTGGTAAACGTCAGACCCCAATAGCTCGATAAGTCGTGTCGATATGAGGTCTATAACAGTTCGAGAAACTACTGGTAACACTTACCAGTATATCTCAGCAACCCTGGCCAGGGATTTCCGGTTATAGCCAATCGAACACAGTGCAACATCAACTCCCTATACCGGGAGAGACGAATCCCCTCCTATCGCTCATTGCCTCCATGTGATTCGGGACTGTACCCAAAAACCACCGTTTTGCACGCCCTCTTGGACGTGGTAAGATGGAAAACAAAGCACAGTGGGAACCACACAAGTCTCTATGACGATCTCGGGTCAACAGACTACTCTGTACCAGTGTCACCAGAGAACTGCCATCTGACGTAAGATATAATACCATCTGGGAGTTCTCGGCGAGTCCGTCCAGTGTACCCAGTCTCTACTGAGCATCCGTATATCATCTCTGATGTCAAACACCAATGGATATGTGATCATCCATCGCCCATCTGTATGGGTCGAGAAGGTACACGCTAGTCTACTCTGGTATATCGATGCCCCGTCTCGATACACCCACGACTAGGGACTTTGAAGGATGTACTTATGGACTACCATGTCCCCACTAGTATGATCCGCATCATAGTCCAGGTAGTCAAGTACACATCCTAAGGGCTTTACCAACATGTAACAGAGAGACAATCATTATACATGTTAAGGTAAAGAGTAACCAGATAGCATACTATCATGTCGAGCAAGAAAGTCCTTCCTATATATGTCCCAGCATCCACTACAATATACATCCTATGTATAGCAATGGCCTCTAGGGCATACATATAACTAACATATCGCACGAAAACGCACCATAAATCACTAATCGAAGCTAAAGTACATTAACTAAGAAAACTAGGGGGTAAGTTCAAGAAGTATACCCCACACTCGACCGTAGGGAGCAGGAGGAAGGAGAAGGAGCTGCTGCTGAAGTTGTTGCTGCTGCTGTGCTGTGCTGCTGCTATGCTTGCTGCTGCTGCTGTGCTTGCTGCTGCTGGGAGTGTGGGTGTGTGAGTATGAGAGTGAGAGGTACGAAAAAAAAAAGAATGAGAAGGCAAAGGAAATGAGAACTAGGCTTAGTCAACCCCTCCCTCACTCTCTCTCCTCATTTAATGAGGCATGGCAAAGGCCATCATGCCCCATAATGCACACACACACACTCTCTCTCTCTCTCTCACCAAGTCAACACCCCAAAACAAAAATTCAAATTAAAACAACCAAACAAATAACTAAATAACTTAATAAAAACCTAAAAGATTTAATCCCCATTATTAAACCCACCATGGTTGCTAATCATGGTAAAACCTCATTTTAAACCCTAGTTTACATGCACATGTGTGTGCAAGCCTAGGAAAATTCTAGGAAAATATTTATTAAATTTGGAAAAATATTTGAAACCCAATTTGATAAACTTTTTATTAAAAACCCTATATATAAATATAATTAGCCACTAATCACATCCTAAGGTGTTACAATCTCTCCCCCTTAAAGAAATTCGTCCCCGAATTTCAAAATATAAGGCAACGCATACCTTCAAAAAGATGAGGGAACTTCTTCCGCATCTCTCCCTCGGCCTCCCAAGTGATCTCTTCGCCATTCGGGCTGCGCCAAAGCACCTTCACTGATGGCAAGACCTTCGTTCTAAGTTTCTTCACCTGCAGGTCCAATATCACGACTGGCTGCTCGGTGAACGAAAGGTCGTGCTCAAGTGAAACGGTCTGATGCTGAATCATGTGCGAAGGGTCATGCAGGTATTTGCGAAGCATCGACACGTGGAACACGAGGTGAACATCTGGGAAGTTGGGTGGAAGAGCCAAACGATAAGCTACTGCGCCCAGACGCTCGAGGATCTCGAAGGGACCTATGAATCTGGGGCTAAGCTTCCCCTTCCGTCCAAACCTCATCACTCCCTTCATCGGAGAGACCCTCAGAAAAACGTGATCTCCAACTGCGAACTCTAATCTGCGGTGGCGCCTGTCAGCATACGATCTCTGCCTGCTCTGAACTGTCCTCATCCTGTCTCGAATCAGCTGTATTTTCTCGGTCGTCTCTTGTACGACCTGGGGCTCCAAAATACTGCTCTCACTGAGCTCTGTCCAGCAGACAGGCGATCTACATCTCCTCCCATACAGAGCCTCGAAAGGTGCCATCTGAATAGTATCCTGGAAACTATTGTTGTAGGAGAACTCCACCAAGGGTAAATGATGATCCCAGCTACCACCAAAGTCTAAAACGCATGCTCGGAGCATGTCCTCGAGAGTCTGAATCGTCCTCTCTGACTGGCCGTCGGTCTGCGGATGAAATGCTGTGCTGAAACTCAAGCGTATGCCCAAAGCCTCCTGAAGTCTCTGCCATAGTCGGCTGGTAAACAGGGTGCCCCTATCGGACACAATACACGTCGGGACTCCATCTAGTCGTACTATCTCATCGATGTAAATCTGGGCGTACTGGGCAAAACCGAAAGTCGTCTTCACTGGCAGGTAGTGAGCCGCTTTCGTCAAACGATCCACGATCACCCAAATGGAGTCATACCCTCGCCTAGTCCTGGGTAGACCCACAATGAAATCCATCGAAATCTGCTCCCATTTCCACTCCGGAATGGGTAACGGCTGTAGCTCTCCCGTCGGCCTCTGGTGCTCGGCCTTGACTTGCCGACAAGTCAGGCATCTCGACACGAAATCTGCGATGTCCCTTTTTATTCCGTCCCACCAGTACACATCTCTCATATCATGATACATCTTGGTGGAACCGGGATGGACGATGTACACCGATCGATGTGCCTCCTCAAGATTCTCACGCCGCAGCCCCTCAGCATCGGGTATGCACAGTCTAGTCACAAATCTCAGCATCCCCTGATCATCGATCATGAACTCGGAAAATCTGCCCTGTCCAATCTGCTCCATGATCTCTGAACATCGTGTTAGTTATGTATATGCCCTAGAGGCCATTGTTGGACATATGATGTATATTATGATGGATGCTTGGATATATACAGAGAGGACTTTCTTGCTCGTCATGATAGTATGCTATTTGGTTCCTCTTTATCTTAACATGTTGACTTGTACTGGTTTACTGTCTTTCTCTGACATGTTGATAAAGCCCTTAGGATCTGTACTCGACTACTGGGACTATGATGAGATCATACTAGTGGGGCAACGGTAGTCGATGAGTACATCCTATAACTATTCCTAGTCGAGGGTATATCGAGACAGGGCATCGATACACCAGTGTAGACTAGCGTATACGCATCTTGACCCATATGATGGGCGATGGATGATCCCATATCCATCGGTATTTGACATCAGAGATGGTGTACGGGTGCTCAGTAGAAACTGGGTACACTGGACGGACTCGCCGAGAACTCCCAGATGGTGATATACCATACGTCAGATGGCAGTTCTCCGGTGACACTGGTACAGGTTAGTCTGTAGACCCGAGATCGTCATAGAGTCTTGTGTGATTCCCACTGTGCTTTGATTTCCACCTTACCACGTCCAAGAGGGCGTGGAAAATGGTGGCTTTTGGGTACAGTCCCGAATCACATGGAGGCAATGAGCGATAGGAGGGGATTCGTCTCTCTCGGTATAGGGAGTTGATGTTGTGCTGTGTTCGATTGGCTATAACTGGAAGTCCCTGGCCAGGGCTGATATAGAGATATACTGGTAAGAGTTACCAGTAGTTTCTCGACTTGTTATGAGCCTCACATCGACACGACTTATCGGTTACTGGGGTCTGACGTATACCACCCCTAGACTTGATATGCGACATATCAGATGAACAGACCGGACTGTACGGGAGTGTTAATGATTGGATTCACAAGAGAACGCACAGGCTAGCTTGTTGATCTTCTGATCGCTCAATACCTGGATGGCTGTTACGATTAGCTGATCGCTTGCAGCTTGTGGGTGTTTGATATGATCATCACCTGCTACCGGCATATTGACAATTCTTTAGAGTCCTACACAGAGGTTTCTTGGCTCAAGCAAAACGGAGTAGTGGCACATATGTGATATGTGCAGGACCGAGGATAATGCGATATGAGATACCGTATTATATTCTCGCGATATTTAGATATGAACCGGGTCATCGGATCAAGTGTTGATTCGATGAATCGGTGCATGATATGTTAGTCGGTTATATTCGATATAGCCGGATTGTCGGATCAAGTGTTGATTCGATGATTTAATGTATAATAATATATATGATATATTGTATTACATTATCTAATATTGGCTCGCTTTATTATTTCATTTTCTCACCGGATAATACATTGATATATGTGATATATGTTAATTGTATTATTTTCTTTTGTTACAAATATATAATATATATGTGATATATATTATAGTAACATGATATGATTAATAATGGAACATGATTAGTGGAGATTAAGCAAGGTTATGGTTTGATTAGGGTTAGCTCCTTGCACCATCTAGAAGCTTTCCTTTTGTCAAGTGTAAGCTATTATGGTTGATATTATCTTATGACTCATTCTTTAAACCTAACCAAACCCTAGCCCTAGTTTATTCTCTACAAAGGTTAACCTTCTCATCCTTGACCATGGTTCCATGATCAATCATATATTCTTTACTACTATTCATCATAAAAGGATTATCTCATTTCATTTCATCATCTTCTTCTCTCTTTAGCTTTAAGAAAGCTTACTAGAAATTCCTTTTGTGATGATTTCATGTGAGATTATGATATAAAAAGAAAGTATAAATACTACTCCATCATCCTCATCTAATCTAGACCATTAGATTAGGGTGTTCACCTCATTAGAGTGAGAGAGCTTGAGCTATTGCAACTTCGACGTAGATCATCGGAGAAGCGGAACACTACAAGCTAGCATGGATCGTTCGAGTCGTGGAGCCTCTCTTGAGTCCGGGAGATCATGGATCACGGCGAAGTGACTTATACTCGGAGCTTATGAAGTGAAGGAGCGAACTACAAAGGTTGTAATCCCTCACACTTAGTAGTAAAGATGTTTACTTGCATGTTAAACCCTAATAATCTAGCAAAGATCCCGGCTTTGGGTTGTTCGGCACGTCTAAAATTTTATTTGGGCATGTTTGATGCCTTATGAACCCTCACAAGAGTGCCTAGGAACCCTACAGTGGTATCAGAGCCTAGCTAGAGCATTAGGCAACGTGTATACAAAGTTAAAACTCCAAACGAACCCCGAAACTACAAAATGAACCCTTCTCTGGACAAATTTTAAAAATGCGATTTTTTCTGTATTAAAAATACCTAAAAAAATCAGCAGGCAAATATAATTATTACTGTTGAAAACAAGCTTCCAAATCGTACGGAACACCGCGGAACCGCGGCCAAACCTTACTTGGGCCGCGGATCCGTGGCAGAACTGTAGATTTGGGCTTTTGTTTTGCAACAGTAATATCCGTTTCTGTTAGATATATTTTATGGGTATTTTTAATATGACTCAAGTGGTGAGTGATCTGGGGTTTATTTTGTAATCGTTGATTCGATCGGAAAATTTAATTTTGTTATGTTTTCTGGATATTTAGAAACTGTTAAAAAGTTCGAGCGGATATCATTAACTCACTTTTTCCCGGCACGAAAAACTTTCAAGTGTTGAATTTTTATCGGGTTTAAATCTTTCGGAAAAATGTGCAAGTAACACGGTGGACCCTCTAGAAGACAACAAATCTTAACTCGATTATGTGACCGTCTTGAACTGCCTCTAAACCTCAGGGTTTGGGGCAGTACGACGTGCCACATGTGAGGCGTTGGCTTGACCCTTCTACGGCTGGATCATCGGTACTGTGACATATTTCTTGGATTATTTGAACTCCGCTCAAGTGTTGAGCAATTTAAGAAATCTTGGGTATTTGATTATCCGGTCGGAAAGTTTCATACTGTCTATTTATCTGGAATGTGATACAATATGTGGAATTCATATAGTTAGGCATGAAATGCGAAGTATGTGATATTTCGGATTTACGATGTCTAAAGTGATTGTGGATTCCAAATATTGTAGTTTTACAATACCTTTTCTATGACCGTAAGTGTAGTATGTTGTCACGACCCGATAATTTGGCCCGTGACCGGCACTTAGCCACGTAACGTCCACAGGCGTAACGCGACTAAGTAAGCCGAAACCCAGAAATCAAAACCATTAAATATAGAGTGTTTAAATCATTTTGTAAAACAGCTATAAATGTTTAGGAAACTTTAATTAATTTAGTAGAAATCCTTTTTAACTTAAGAGGTATTTTTGAATAATTTTGGCAACATTTCCTTTATAACCATTTATTCCGCAAGTCAGGTAAAGGCGAGTGAAATAGAAATAACATGCGGGATGAATAGAGCATCACAAGAGTATACAGTAAAACAAAGGCGAATATCATAAAAGGTAAGACTGCATAACATAAAGTCGGCTCACATGCGAGCTCGACACCAGAGTACAAATCAAATACATCGTCCTTACCACTGTCTCTAAGTCAATACAGGAAGGTAGATGGAGAGTACTAGATACATCAATATACAACTGAAAGATAAACAGATACCGTACAAAACCCGCCTAATAACAAAAGGGCTATCACGCCTCCGAAGTGGTATCTGTGCCAAAAGATGCAGTAAACAGCTAGCCGCGACTACTCCAAAGGGCAACCTGCAAGCACTGTGGCACAACGGGGGTGAGTTGCCAACTCGTGAATAGTAGATAACATATAAAGGTAATCGCAGGTATGCACGTACTGCGATACATTAAACTATGCAAACTAATAAACATCTATATGTGATGAGCAAGATACGCAATAATATGCAAGCATGTGTACTCGATCAGGTATACTAACTACAGGATGAGATGTCAAATACTGAATGCTGAGTATGGAAAAGAACAATATCTACACGGAATATCCTCGTGGAAAATATCTGGTATCAATCAATGCACCAAAACCAGTACAACTCAAGCGTCGTCATCCATATCGGTCCTCAAACCTGTAATCTCATAAGAATCGGGAGTACCCATCACCGGCACTCAAAATATCGTAAAAACAGCCGTGTCCAGCATCGACACGCAAATCCTCCAATATGGGGCGTCCGTCCATCGGATCTGCCCACGGGCTCCATCTGCGGAATCGGCCCTCGGCCCCAGCAGTACGCGTCGTCCCGTATCCATCAAGCTACTCTGGTCAGTATCCTCCGGATAACCGCCAGGTCCAACCAATCACCGGTAGGTAGTAGTCCCTCCGCCGGGCTCACCATCTAACAATACGAGTCTTCTCGCCCCGGGGTACCGTACCGGGTCCACCATGTACCCGCAATCGGTGCCTACCTCTCCTCGAATCGGGTATACTCACACAAGCTCTCTGGAACCGAGAAAACTCATGGTGGACGCACTAAATATCATATCAAGGGAAACCGGGTTTTCAAATAGTGCGTATTTTCTTAAAATAATACTCCGGTTCCCAAATCCAGAAATCACAGAAATCAAATCCAATGCGTAGATCCATGCAATGTGTCGTTGGACACCACAAGTTACAGAAAGGGAAAACCGCTCTTTTAAAAGGTCCAGTTTTTTAAAATATCGTTTGCGGTCCCTTAGCTTTTAAATTAAGTAAATATCATCCATGAATGCATCATATGAATGTGGTAACGGTATGGATGTGAGAATGGATAAGTACGCAAATTGAATATAGCAGGTACAAGTGCACTAATGTAGGCCTATGATGTATATGCGCCCGAGTATGAATATAGGTAAGGTATATGACACAAGTATGAATATGTGTGATATATGTCACAAGTATGAACGTGTAAGGTATATATATATATATCACAAGCATGAATGTGTATGATGTATGCAGCAAATCACGTCAACATCAAGTAGGCAGAATCAATATAATATGCGGTTTATAGCAATCCTACTCTGTGAGTGGCATGGCAATCACTAACGGTGTGAGTGTAGCATATAGATCGTGCTCGTGCAACTTGGACCGTTAGTGATAGTGCAGTGTTCTATACTACCAGTATATCTAAAATGACATCATGACTACAATTCCTATTACGCCCAGACGCTTAACGCCATACGGGCGATTTCCCCGTAGATGTTAAATCTACTCATCTGGTCGCATGCTAAGTATAGCCGACCATCTGCTTCCCTTTCCTGGCGACGTCTGACGTGCTCGCCTGAGAACCTGGAATTTACACAAGGAATCTAATTATATAAGCAAGAATCCCGCAAAACGTGAAAACGAAACAAAACGTGAAACTCGCGTCACGAATCAACGCGCGTGTGTGTGATACGTTGGAACGTGTGTGCACGCGCCTACGACTCAGTCCGATACGCCGCGATACGCTGAATCACAAACCCACTCGCGTATCGCACGTATCGCGCAAATTAAAAAACACCAGAAAATGACATATAGCTCCAGATTCTGTCCAGGCTACAATATTACAAAACTACATATACCAAGGACCTACAAAACATAGCAGACACCAACCCTGAAAACCCTAACTCCTAACTCCCTGTTCTGGCCGCAAATTGCGGCCAGAAAGATTATTTCGGTGGCCAAAAGTGAGAGTGGTGGGGTCGGGCTCTGGTGGTGGGGTCAGGGTGTTACTAGTAGGCTGGGGTCCACTCAATTTTATTCTGAAGTCACCTGGGTAACAGCAGATAACAGAAAGCTAAATTTTTGCTTAAAAGTCACAATTTGCACCAACATGAAAGTTCAGGGTATTTTAGTGTAAACTGGGGTTACCTAGGTTAACCTGGCCTCAAGAGCTCCTAACTAACCTAGTCTAACTAAAATTAACCTAACTTAAGCAAAGATCTTACTAATCACCATCAATATTGCTAAAACACCAAGTCTAGTGATAAACATCTACCAATCACACTAAAACATAAACCAACTCACAAGTCTAGCACACAAGCAAGTGAAGCTCAGAATTTATACCTCGCTTGACCCTACTACGCTGGTCCAGGAGAAGAAAAGAAGAAGAGGAGGCTGCTACAGGAACTGCCTCTGCACAGAAGCTGCTGCTGCTTGAAGTGCTGATGCTTATTGCTGTTGATGTTGCTGTTATTGGGGTTGTGGAGCTGAAGATGGTGCTGCTGGGGCTGCTGCTACATGTGGGGCTGCTGCTACATGGAGCTGGGGCTGCTGGGGGTGAGCTGGGGCTGCATGAAGTGCTGATGCAGTTGCTGTTCTGGTGCTGGTGTTTGATGCTGCTGCTGCTGCAACTTCTGGAGCTGAGGCTGGTGTGTGTGTGTGTGTGAGTGAGAGAGTGAATGAGTGAAAAATGAGAGAGGGTTTGCAAGTAAGCTTAGGGTCAAGCCCCCCCCATTCCTCTCTCTCTCTCCACATTAATTGCAAGCATGGGCTTGCCATGCTCTCTCTCTCTCTCTCTCAAGTCAACAAAACAAATTTTAAACCCTTTTTTTTCTATATTTAAACCAAACCTAACCTTAATTAAAATCTTTTGTCTTAACAAGGGGTTTAATTCACCATGGTTGTGAAACATGGTATAACCCAAATTTTATTACTAGCTTACATGCATAAGTTTGTGCAAGCTTGGCAAAATTTTAGAAAAATATTTATTAAATTGGAAAAATTATATGAAAATTAATTTGGTAAACCTTTTTATCAAAATCACCTATTAAAATATAATTAGCCACTAAACACATCCTAGGGTGTTACAATCTTCCCCCTTAAAAGAATTCGTCCCCGAATTTAGAACATAAAGCAACGCATACCTTCAAAGAGATGAGGGAACTTCTTCCGCATCTCGCCCTCGGCCTCCCAAGTGATCTCATCACCATTCGGGCTGCGCCAAAGCACCTTTACTGATGGCAAGACTTTCGATCTAAATTTCTTCACTTGCCGGTCTAAGATCTCGACTGGCTGCTCGGTGAACGTAAGATCGCGCTCGAGCTGAACGGCCTGATGCTGAATCAAGTGCGAAGGGTCATGCAGGTATCTGCGAAGCATCGACACGTGGAATACGGGGTGAACATCTGGGAAGTCGGGTGGAAGAGCCAAACGAGAAGCTACTGCGCCCACACGCTCGAGGATCTCGAAGGGACCTATGAATCTGGGGCTAAGCTTCCCCTTCCGTCCAAACCTCATCACTCCCTTCATCGGAGAGACCCTCAGAAATACGTGATCACCAACTGCGAACTCTAGTCTGCGGCGGCGCCTGTCGGCATACGATCTCTGTATGCTCTGAGCTGTCCTCATCCTGTCTCGAATCAGCTGTATCTTCTCAGTCGTCTCCTGTACTATCTGTGGCCCCAAAATACTGCCCTCGCTGAGCTCTGTCCAACAGACCGGCGATCTACATCTCCTCCCATACAAAGCCTCAAAAGGTGCCATCTGGATAGCATCCTGGAAGCTATTGTTGTAGGAGAACTCGATCAAGGGTAAATGATGATCCCAGCTACTACCAAAGTCTAAAACACAGGCTCGGAGCATGTCCTCAAGAGTCTGAATGGTCCGCTCTGACTGTCCGTCGGTCTGCGGATGGAATGCCGTGCTGAAACTCAAGCGCGTGCCTAAAGCCTCCTGAAGTCTATGCCATAATCTGCTGGTAAACTGGGTGCCTCGGTCGGACACAATACAGGTCGGGACCCCATGTAGTCGTACAATCTCATCGATATAAATCTGGGCATACTGCGCAAATCCGAAAGTCGTCTTCACTGGCAGGAAGTGAGCCGCTTTCGTCAGACGATCTACGATCACCCAAATGGAGTCATACCCTCGCCTAGTCCTGGGTAGACCCACCACGAAATCCATCGAAATCTGTTCCCATTTCCACTCCGGAATGGGTAGTGGCTGTAGCTCTCCTGCGGGCCTCTGGTGCTCGGCCTTGACTTGCTGACAAGTCAGGCATCTCGATACGAACTCCGTGATGTCCTTCTTCATTCCGTCCCACCAGTAGGTCCCTCTCATATCATGATACATCTTGGTGGAACCAGGATGGACACTGTACACCGATCGATGTGCCTCCTCAAGAATATCGTGCCGCGATCCCTCAGCATCTGGTACGCACAGTCTAGACCCAAATCGTAATACCCCCTGCTCATCAATCACAAACTCGGAGAATCTGCCCTGTCCAATCTGTGTCATGATCTCTGAGCAACGGTCATCCCTGCGCTGTGCCTCACATATACGATCAAGCAACTGTGGGCGTGCACGAACATGTGCTAGCTGTCCCCCATTCCGCGTGAACTCGAACTGCACTCGGCTGTCGCATAATATCTGCCAATCTGCCGACGACTGCCTCTGTACTGCACTCAAACACGCTAGACTACCCTCGGGCCCCCTACTCAAAGCATCTGCTACTACATTAGCCTTGCCCGGGTGATATAAGATCTCGCAGTCGTAGTCCTTCACCAACTCCATCCATCGGCGCTGTCGGAGATTCAGGTCTCGCTGCTGAAATATGTACTTGAGGCTCTTATGGTCCGTGAATATCTGGCACGACTCGCCGTATAGGTAATGTCGCCGGATTTTAAGTGCAAAGACCACTGCAGCCATCTCCAGATCGTGGGTAGGGTAGTTCTGTTCATGTTTCTTCAGCTGTCGAGAAGCATACGCGATCACGCTGCCGTGCTGCATCAATACGCACCCTAGCCCCACTCGCGAAGCGTCACAATAGACTGCAAATCCGCCTGATCCTGAAGGCAACGATAAAACTGGCGCCGTAGTCAAACAGGTCCGTAGCTGCTGGAAACTGTGCTCGCAATCCTCGGTCAAATCGAAGGGAACTCCCTTTCGGGTCAATCCAGTCAAGGGTGCAGCAATACGGGAAAAATCCTGTACGAATCGCCTGTAGTAACCGGCCAATCCTAGAAAACTGCGTATCTCAGTGACGGATGTAGGCCTGGGCCAACTCTGAACGACTTCTATCTTTCTTAGGTCCACACATATACCATCCCGTGTAATCACGTGACCCAAGAAGTCCACGCAGTCGAGCCAGAATGCGCACTTCGAAAATTTTGCATAAAGCCGATGCTCCCTCAAAGTCTGTAGTGTGATCCGCAGGTGCTGCTCGTGCTCCTCTCTGCTCCGGGAATACACCAATATGTCGTCGATGAATACGATGATGAATAGGTCAAGATACGGCCTGAATATGCGGTTCATCATGTCCATGAAAGCTGCTGGCGCGTTGGTGAGTCCGAATGACATCACCAGAAACTCGTAATGGCCATAACGTGTACGGAAAGCTGTCTTTGGAATGTCCTCCTGTCGAACCCTCAGCTGGTGATAGCCTGATCGCAAATCGATCCTAGAAAAATATCCTGCCCCCTGAAGCTGGTCGAACAAGTCGTCGATACGTGGCAAAGGATATCTGTTCCGCACGGTCACCCGGTTCAGCTGCCGGTAGTCGATACACAAACGAAAGCTTCCGTCCTTCTTCTTGACAAATAGAACTGGAGCACCCCAAGGAGAAACACTGGGTCGAATAAGCCCCCTGTCCAGCAATTCTTGCAACTGACTCTTCAACTCACTAAGTTCCGCCGGGGCCATCCGATAAGGCGGTATAGAAATAGGCCCCGAGCCAGGAACCAAATCAATACAGAAAGAAATGTCGCGCTCGGGCGGTAACCCTGGAAGCTCGGCAGGGAACACATCAGGAAACTCGCTAACAACCGGAACCTGATCCAATGGAACCTCTGTAGCGCGAGCATCGCAAACATAGGCGAGAAATTCCTGGCATCCCTTCCTCAAAAGCTGTCCAGCGCGAAAAGAAGAAATCACACTGTGAGGGGTGGCACCATGGTCCCCCAACACAACAAAAACCGACTCACCGGGAAAACAAAATCTAACTGTCTTCTCACGGCAGTCCACAGAAGCATAGCATGTGGCTAACCAATCCATACCTAAGAGAACGTCGAAGTCCAACATCTCCAGAAGGATCAAGTCGACAGGCAACTCTCTCTCGCCTATACAGACGGTACAGGATCGGAACACGTGTCTAGCAACAAACGACTCTCCCACAGGAGTGGTCACCACAAGCGGCTGATCAAGCAAACCGGACTCTCTACCCAAACTCGGCACAAAGAGTGTGGATACGTACGAGTGCGTGGATCCGGGATCGAACAACACGTGTGCATCAACAGAGCATACTGACAAAATACCTGAAACCACCGCATTGGACGCCTGCGCGTCCTGATGCGTCAAAGCGAAAACTCGTGCCTGTCCTCCACCTGCAACTGGCGGTCCCCTACTAGCAGCTGGCTGTACTCTGCCGGTGGCTGGCTGTCCCCTGCCTCGACCGCCTCGCCCTCTAGGAACAAACCCTCCGCGACCACGACCTCTCTGTGCCTACATCTGGCGCGGAGCAACTGTGGGTATAATAGGCAACGCCCTCTGGGGCGGAGAAGGTGGAAGGGTGACATGCGGTACGGCTGACTCCCTCTGACGTGTCTCGGTACAATCTCTGACACGATGATGAGGACTACCACATCCAAAACATCCACGGGACGACTGCTGACCCTCCTGGGGGTATGAGCTAAACATCTGACCTCGCCCCGAGTCTCTGCCACCTGTACTACGTCTATCACGGCGTCTGAATGGATGTCTCTGGGCTGCTGTGTCAGTACGAACCCTCTTCGGCCCTGGAACTACTGAAGTCTCGGCAAGACGTTCCTCGACCAATAGGGCTGCATCAACCGCTGCGGCGTAAGTCTCGTAATGCTGGGAGCTAATCGCAAGGAAGAGCGGGGTAAGCAAGCCTCGGACAAATCTCTTGACTCGCATCTCCTCTGTAGCTACTAGGTACGGAGCATAAACTGATAGCTCGGTGAACAGCACATCGTACTCAGCCACTGTCATCTCTGGCGTCTGGCGCAAGGACTCAAATCTGCGAGCTCGGGCATCCCTAACACTCTGGGGAAGGAAACAGGCTAGGAATACTGTCACGAACTCCGTCCAGGTCATAGGAGGAAGACCTGCTGCTCTGCCCTTCTCAACTGAATCACACCATTTCTGTGCAAGACCTTCCAAGCGAAAGCTCGTGAACTCGACCCATCTCGCATCTGAGCATCGGAGGGAACGGCATATCCGGGCCATCTTATCAATAAAAGACTGCGGGTCCTCGGCTGCGTCTGTGCCTGTGAAGACCGGAGGCTTCAGCCTCATGAACTCTGATAGCGATACTGTAATCACCTCCGTGGCTGCAGGGGCAACTGGCTGTGCGGTAGGTACCATCGCGGTCGCTGGAACAGGTGGAGCTACCTCTGGTCGCTGCGCTCGGAGCGTCTCAACTAGCGATCCTATCATCTGGCACATCTCCTGCATGCTAGATCCCACCGTCTGGCGCATCTCCTGCATACCAGCCCCTAGCGTGGTGATCTGATCTGTCACGGTAGGAACAGCCTGCTCGGGTACAACGGGTGCACTTCCCGGATCAGTCCTCGTCTCGGACGAGTCAACACGAATCTCGGCCCTCGCGGCCGCTCTCTGTGCCCTCGTAGTCTTAGGCGGCATAATGGCTGAAAGAAAATTAGGATTCGGTAAGGATACTGAAATCGAATCGCAAGAAGGCATGCAAAGAATGAAGGAATTTCAACCAATAGGTCCTAAGGTCGCTTAGGCGGAGTACCGTGTCGCGAGTATGCCGCGGAACATACGCACGCTACGCCACTCTGCTGCAGCCACCTACTCCATCATACCGGTGTCATCCTACACTCCGAAGGTAAAACCTACGCTCTGATACCAACTTTGTCACGACCCGATAATTTGGCCCGTGACCGGCACTTAGCCACGTAACGTCCACAGGCGTAACGCGACTAAGTAAGCCGAAACCCAGAAATCAATACCATTAAATATAGAGTGTTTAAATCATTTTGTAAAACAGCTATAAATGTTTAGGAAACTTTAACTAATTTAGTATAAATCCTTTTTAAGTTAAGAGGTATTTTTGAATAATTTTGGCAACATTTCCTTTATAACCATTTATTCCGCAAGTCAGGTAAAGGCGAGTGAAATAGAAATAACATGCGGGATGAATAGAGCATCACAAGAGTATACAGTAAAACAAAGGCGAATATCATAAAAGGTAAGACTGCATAACATAAAGTCGGCTCACATGCGAGCTCGACACCAGAGTACAAATCAAATACATCGTCCTTACCACTGTCTCTAAGTCAATACAGGAAGGTAGATGGAGAGTACTAGATACATCAATATACAACTGAAAGATAAACAGATACCGTACAAAACCCGCCTAATAACAAAAGGGCTATCACGCCTCCGAAGTGGTATCTGTGCCAAAAGATGCAGTAAACAGCTAGCCGCGACTACTCCAAAGGGCAACCTGCAAGCACTGTGGCACAACGGGGGTGAGTTTCCAACTCGTGAATAGTAGATAACATATAAAGGTAATCGTAGGTATGCACGTACTGCGATACATTAAACTATGCAAACAATAAACATCTATATGTGATGAGCAAGATACGCAATAATATGCAAGCATGTGTACTCGATCAGGTATACTAACTACAGGATGAGATGTCAAATACTGAATGCTGAGTATGGAAAAGAACAATATCTACACGGAATATCCTCGTGGAAAATATCTGGTATCAATCAATGCACCAAAACCAGTACAACTCAAGCGTCGTCATCCATATCGGTCCTCAAACCTGTAATCTCATAAGAATCGGGAGTACCCATCACCGGCACTCAAAATATCGTAAAAACAGCCGTGTCCAGCATCGACACGCAAATCCTCCAATATGGGGCGTCCGTCCATCGGATCTGCCCACGGGCTCCGTCTGCGGAATCGGCCCTCGGCCCCAGCAGTACGCGTCGTCCCGTATCCATCAAGCTACTCTGGTCAGTATCCTCCGGATAACCGCCTGGTCCAACCAATCACCGGTAGGTAGTAGTCCCTCCGCCGGGCTCACCGTCTAACAATACGAGTCTTCTCGCCCCGAGGTACCATACCGGGTCCACCATGTACCCGCAATCAGTGCCTACCTCTCCTCGAATCGGGTATACTCACACAAGCTCTCTGGAACCGAGAAAACTCATGGTGGACGCACTAAATATCATATCAAGGGAAACCGGGTTTTCAAATAGTGCGTATTTTCTTAAAATAATACTCCGGTTCCCAAATCCAGAAATCACAGAAATCAAATCCAATGCGTAGATCCATCCAATGTGTCGTAGGACACCATAAGTTACAGAAAGGGAAAACCGCTCTTTTAAAAGGTCCAGTTTTTGAAAATATCATTTGCGGTCCCTTAGCTTTTAAATTAAGTAAATATCATCCATGAATGCAACATATGAATGTGGTAACGGTATGGATGTGAGAATGGATAAGTACGCAAAGTGAATGTAGCAGGTACAAGTGCACTAATGTAGGCCTATGATGTATATGCGCCCGAGTATGAATATAGGTAAGGTATATGACACAAGTATGAATATGTGTGATATATGTCACAAGTATGAACGTGTAAGGTATATATATATATCACAAGCATGAATGTGTATGATGTATGCAGCAAATCACGTCAACATCAAGTAGGCAGAATCAATATAATATGCGGTTTATAGCAATCCTACTCTGTGAGTGGCATGGCAATCACTAACGGTGTGAGTGTAGCATATAGATCGTGCTCGTGCAACTTGGACCGTTAGTGACAGTGCAGTGTTCTATACTACCAGTATATCTAAAAGGACATCATGACTACAAGTCCTATTACGCCCTGACGCTTAACGCCATACGGGCGATTTCCCCGTAGATGTTAAATCTACTCACCTGGTCGCATGCTAAGTATAGCCGACCACCTGCTTCCCTTTCCTAGCGACGTCTGACGTGCTCGCTGTTGGATATATATGCCCTAGAGGCCCACATTGTATAGGATACTTGGGATATGTATGTACATAACAGTCTTGCTTGATATGATAGTACGCTATTTGGTTTGACTTTGTCTTAACGTATGATATATTTTACTTGGTATTTATATATATATATATATGTTGATAAAGCCCATATGGTGTTTTGTCTGACTACCGGCGTTGTGATGGCAGTCATACTAGTGGGAACTGGATAGTCAATAGGCACACCCTTAGATGTCCCTGGTCGCAGGAGTATCGAGATTGGGCATCAATACTCCAGAGTAGACTAGTGTATACATATCTAGACCCTGACGAGGGGCAATGGATTGGTCCCGCAACCATTGGTGGTGTTCACCTAAGATTGTATACAGATGCTCACTGGGTGAGAGTATACCGGACAGGAATCGCCGAGAACTGACTGGATGGTATTATACCTAACGTCAGATAGCAGTTCTCAGGTGACATGTGTGCAGATAGTGCGTTGACATAAGGTCATCATTTGTCTCGTGTGAGTTCCCACTGTGCTTTGATTATTACCCTACCACGGCTCAAAGGAGTCGTGCAAACAGGTTTCAGTTGGGCACAGTCCCGAGCCACATGGAGGCAGTGAGTGACTGTTAGGGATTCGTCTCTCCCGGTATAGGGAGTTGATATCGCACGGTGATCGGTTGGTCATTACCATAAGTCCCTGGCCAGGGCTGATTGAGAATTACTGATAGGTTGATCAGTAGATTCTCGGATGGTGATAGAGCCATACCGACACGACTTGTACGGTTATTAGGGGTCTGATGTCCACCACCTCCCTAGACCATACATGCGATACTCTTAGACGAACAGACCGGACTGCGCGGATATTGTCATGGACAGGCTCAGTAGGATTTCAGATGGGTTACCTCATCGGCTTTCTTATCGACAACTACCTGGGGACCGTTACGTACAGCTAGTGCCGCTTGCGGTCTGTGGTTAAACCCACTGCCAGCGTAGTAGTTGAGTCTTTAGAGTCCCACATAGAGATTTCCCAAACCCAGGCGAAAAGATATAGAGGTCGTATGGTTTTACGACAAAGGTTCGGACGCATACGTGTTTGAACACACGTACGACATTCGGACAGTTTTTACTAGTAGGCTTTTGTTTAAGCCAGATTCTAGTATCAGGTTATTGGATTTATACAGTCTAAAGTTTTTCCGTGTTTTCATGGATGACAGGGGCGTTCTCGTAATTTTCCGAGAAGCTTCTAGAAGGATGTGACATGGAGGGAGAAGTGGCATTTTCATTTAATGATTAAGTGACTCATAGTGAGTGATTCATCATGTCATTAATGCATTATTAAATACTTAATGACTCACATAATGAATCACCCACTTGCATTAATGAAACATGATGAATAATCTCATATTATTCTTTTCTTTCTTATTCATTATGTTTCATATATCAAGTGAGATGCTTTTTTTATTATCATATAATTTTCATTATCATCTTCTCACTCTCTCTATTCAAGTTCTCTCTCCTTCACCAAGCCTAATCCTACCCCTCATGAGTTGAGAACAAGGATTAGGAAGGACTAATTACTCCATAACCTATCTCTACATCACCTTAGCTACTCTATTTAGCAACTAGAGAAACTAAGTAACCTCAAGTTTAGAGGTTATAGCTTGGATTAGGGTTCTCGGGTGGATCGTCTATCACGGAAGAAAGCGGAAGAGGACGTGGAGATCCAAAGAGGCCGTAGATAACATTAAGACGAAGGACTAGAACCGTTTGGTTTAATCTCTTAACATAGTAGTTTAGAACTCTATAGCTTTTGTTAAAACTTGTTTAGCAAACGATTTAAACGGTTAATCGATGTTTGATCATAGAACAAGATTGTTATTCATATTTCCGCCTCCCCACAAGTATTGGGGTGTTGAACATCGACTTAAAGTGGTATCAGATCCTAGCTAAACAATATTTAACTTACTTGCAAATTTGTATGAATTTCGAACGGAAAAAACGAAACCGGAAAAGCCCGAAAATATCAGTTTCTGTCGATTTTTAAATGAAGTCCAAAAATTTTTCAGGGATGTTCAGAAAGCTTAAAATGACATTATAAGAACACAAAAAAAATTTGGTCCCCTGAATCGCCAACGGCGCCGCGGAACCGCGGCGGATAGCACTGATCCCGCCGCGCTTCCGCCGCCGATTTGACGATCCAGGGACCCATTTTTCTTGTGTTGGTTCTCTGTAATATTTGGGATTTTCTGGAATATTTAATTTTTGCTCAGGTTTCAGATTTGCAGAGAAGTATTGGAGCAAGATTAAAAGTGTTTAATCGATCGAAATTGTACAGTATTTGCTTGTTGGATTATATCTGTGATTGTATAATGTGTTCGTAAACCTCCCCTAACTGCTAGTATGTCAGTTGGCAGGGGGTTGCACATTTCTGAAATGGTTTTTATCTGTTTGTGCATATGAACTGTGTTGGACTGTTGTGATGTATAGCCGGGGTTATGTGATGGGTTATTATTTAATTCATTTGATGTAAATGTAATTTGTTGTAATATTATTTTGCGGGGCACTTCCAGGTTGCGGTTGTAGCCACCGTTGTATTATTATTTCATTTTACTATTTTTGCTCCTAGGACAGACCCAAGGTGGGGTGCACAAACTGCCGGGCGGGTAGTTTGCCGCACCCGTAGGGGTCGTGGGTGGGGTAATGGCTATTCATCACAACTGTGTAATCCGTATTTTGTTGCAGGCTCAAAACAAACACGGATTGCTTGCAAATCCAATTAAGTTCATCTGTGATCTGGAATGAATATCATTGCGTCAGACGAATGTAAAATATCTATATATATGATAGCTATTTAGACGTCGCTTATGTTTTACACCCGCGCTAGCCCAGCCCCCGCTCTGTCGTTAGTTAAGTAACCTAACGGGTGATGACGGGACCCCTGGCGAATGCGGATGGCATAAGAGGACGTCGTATTTTCGTTGTTATCTGTAATGATAGGTTAAAGATGGGACGTATTATTATTAATGCAAAGAAAATAAAACCTAAACTGAATCGTTGGAACAATTTCTAAAAACCACTCGGTTTTCTTGGAAAAGCAAAATTTTAAAATGCGGAGCTTAAACCACTCCTTTTAAAAGCTATCTTAGTTCCTTCGATCAAATCAAGTTCACTACATTAACGGTTTTTTACCAAAAACCAGCCGTAACCCTCCGTCGTTTCAGATAGACAGCACATCGTATTCATGCTATGCTTGTTGGCCTACGTCAAGGCATAGTGAATGGTAGCAGTGTGTGTGCCTATTTGTTGCATAGATAGATGCATTAGTTTAATACAGACGTACACCTTGTTGGCCTACGTCAAGGGTTTGTACGATGTATTTAAATTGATCAGGACAACGACGGGTAGAACTTGACTTGCGTCTTATGACTTGTTGGCCTACGTCAAGGTCTATAAGAGCTTGGGGTAAAAATTACATCGGGAGTTTCAAACATAAAGGAAACTTGCAGATTTAGCTTACCTTCTGGAGTGTGGTGACTAGAGTGGCTTCCATCTAGGGCATCATGCAATGATAGTTGGATCCCGATCTCACTGATGAGTAGAATTACTCTCGGGAATTTCTCTCACTTAACAATCAATGCTATAAACCAAGTAGGTGCCTAGAAAGGTGTTAGAGGGGCTACGCCTCCAGGGAAAAGTGGTTCTTTAATTAAGGAACTTCGCGAAAGCGTTGGAAAACCTCCCTCGAAGTACCAACACCAGCCTGGCTGAAAGGTTAAGCAAGAATTATGACGTGTGATTAAATCCTGACTAGTTCTTCTTTTAGGTTTTGAAGAAGGATTTGATGAAACAGTGGGAGCCATCCTGTTTAGATAAATTAAATAACCAATCTAAACTTGCAAGAGCATATGCTGAGTGTTTCTTTTCTCTCTCTCTGGCAGCTACCATGACTGGACTAAAACTATTACTTGAAAAGAATATACTGACCGGGCAGAACTATAAAGATTGGCTAAGGAACGTCAATATTGCGCTGACTTATGACAAAGTTGCATATGTTACCACCACTGTTCCTCCCCTTATCCCAGGACCAGATTCCTCAGTTGCGGACAAGGAAGTTCGCAAAACCTGGGATCTAGACTGTGAGCGAGCTAAGTGTATCGTGCTGGCGTCCATGAATAATGAACTCCAGAAACAGCACGAGAGTATGGAGATCGTATCCATATTCCTCCATTGCAAAGAATTGTATGGTGAACACTCCCGTATCGCGAGGTACGAAACCTTAAGGAAACTCTTCCAGATGAGGTTAGCTCCAGGATCGCCTGTTGGAGAGCACGTCCTCAAAATGATCATCCTCATTGAGGAACTCGCAAACCTGGGATGCGTGCTAGAGAACGATTTGTATATCGACTTAATTTTGCAGTCCCTTCCCCACACCTTCTCTCAGTTCGTGCTGAACTTCAACATGCACGAAATGGAAGCGGATCTTCCAAAGCTCCTCAATATGTTGAGGGTAGCAGAGACCTCCTTGAAAAAGGAGAAGACCCCCGTTCTGTATATTGGCCAATCATCTTCTTCTAAATCTAAAGCAAAAGCTAAAGGGAAGAAAAAGATGAAAGCCACCAAACCGAAGGGTGGGGTCAAGAAGGTGCAGGGAACGAACAAGGCAGGAAGGGTGAAGACAGAAAAGAACGAGTGTTTCTATTGTCACAAGCAGGGGCACTGGAAGAAGGATTGTCAGGCCTTCAAAGCCAAGGACATGAAGCAAGCAGTTGCTTCTACTTCAGGTGTGTTCGTAATCGAAAATTGTCTTTCAGTAAACTCTACTTCATGGGTACTTGATACCGGTTCTGGTTCTCACATCTGTAATTCTTTACAGGATCTGAGAAATAGTAGAGTACTGGGGGCAGGTGATATGACTCTCCGGATGGGCAATGGAATGCATGTAGATGCAGTTGCAATAGGGGAATATCACCTAGGGTTGAATAGTGGACACATTTTGGTATTGTATAGCTGTTTTTGTATTCCCAGTATGTTGTGTAATATTATATCAGTATCTTTGTTGTCTAATAAAGGATATAATTTTGTTCTTGAAAGAAATGTCATGAACATTCTCCTAAATCAAGAACTGATTGGGTTTGGCACACTGGAAAACGGCATATACATACTTAATCAACCACAAATTTTCAATATTCAAAACACGAGTAAAAGAAAGGCTCCAGATTCGAATCAAGCCTTCCTATGGCATTGTAGACTTGGTCATATAAATGAAACAAGGTTGACTAAGTTACATAAAGATGGATATCTAGATCCGTTTGAATATTCATCATATGCAACTTGTCAATCATGTATCAAAGGAAAAATGACCAAATCTCCGTTCACCGGACACGGAGAAACAGCCACTGAACTCTTGGGACTAGTACACAGTGATGTATGTGGTCCGATGTCTATACATGCACGAAGTGGTCACTCCTACTTCATCACTTTTACTGATGACTTCTCTAGGTATGGACATGTGTTCTTAATAAAGCATAAATCCGAGGCTTTTGAGAAGTTTAAGGAGTATAAAAATGAAGTAGAGAAACAAACTGGTAAAAGCATCAAGACACTTCGATCTGATCGAGGTGGAGAATACTTAAGTACCAGTTTCCTTGAATACTTGAAAGCAAATGGAATTCTCTCTCAGCTTACTCCACCTTATACACCTCAGCATAATGGTGTATCAGAAAGAAGGAATCGCACGCTATTAGATATGGTACGTTCAATGATGAGTAGTGCTGAGTTGCCACTTTCCTTCTGGGGATTTGCTCTAGAATCAGCCTCATATCTATTAAATAGAGTTCCAACTAAGTCTGTACCTACCACTCCATATGAAATGTGGTGCAGGAAGAGACTATATCTCAAGTATATCAAGATATGGGGGTGTCCGGTATATGTTAAAAAACATAATCCGGACAAGCTCGAAGCACGATCGGTTTTATGCAAGTTTGTAGGATACCCCAAGCATTCAAGGGGGTACATGGTCTACCACACTGAAGAACAAAAGGTGTTTGTCGCTCGTCACATTGTCTTCTTAGAAAGCGAATTTCTTGCAAAAGAAATTAGTGGGAGCACGGTAGAACTGGAAGAAATTCCAGAACCTCAAACTGCAACCGAGGACTTAGAAGAATCTCAGATTTCAATAGAACATGACGAACCAACGCCACTCTGCAGATCTAGTAGGCTTTCTCATCCTCCTGAAAGATATTATGGTTTTCTTCTTGATGGGGATCGAGAGGATTGCATCATCGATGATAATGAGCCTACTAGTTTTCAGCAGGCTATCACAAGTAGCGACTCAGTGAAGTGGCTAGATGCAATGAGATCCGAAATGGAATCCATGTACACCAATAAAGTATGGACTTTAGAAGTTGCTCCTCCTGGGGTAAAACCAGTTGGGTGCAATTGGATCATCAAAAAGAAGATTGGTACATTTGGACAAGTGGAAACCTACAAAGCTAGACTAGTAGCAAAAGGTTTTCGTCAAAGACCAGGATTGGACTATGATGAAACTTTTTCACCAGTAGCTATGCTTAAATCCATTCGGATCATGCTTGCCATTGCTGCCTACCATGACTATGAAATCTGGCAAATGGATGTAAAAACAGTTTTTCTAAATGGACATCTAGAAGAGAGTGTTTACATGGATCAACCAGAAGGTTTCTTAGACAGTGGGAGCAGCGGAAGAGTGTGCAAATTGCTTAAATCTATTTATGGGTTAAAGCAAGCATCGCGGAGTTGGAACATCTGCTTTGATGAAACAGTCATGGAATTTGACTTTATCAAAAATGTAGATGAACCATGTATTTATAGGAAGATTGTAGAAGGAGCAGTAGTCTTCCTCGTTTTATATGTCGACGACATACTACTGATAGGGAATGATATCCCTATACTACAATCAGTGAAGCTCTTCTTGTCACAGAAATTCTCTATGAAAGACTTGGGAGATGCATCATACATTCTGGGCATTAAGATCTATCGAGATAGATCTAATAGAATATTGGGACTTTCACAGTCCAGGTATATAGACACTATACTAAAGAGATTTAGTATGGAAGATTCCAAACGCGGCAATATGCCCGCTTGTCACGGAATCACCCTCTCCAAGGAGATGTCTCCAAAGACTGATCAAGAGAGGGCTCGCATGGGCATTATACCCTACGCTTCGGCGGTAGGATCAATAATGTATGCGATGTTATGTACCAGACCAGATGTAGCTTACGCACTTAGTGTGGTAAGCAGGTATCAATCGGACCCAGGTGAGAAATATTGGATAGCGGTGAAGAACATTCTCAAGTACCTGAGAAGGACTAAGGAGATGTTCTTGATTTACGGTAATAAGGACCTCCAGGTAGAAGCTTTTACCGACTCCGGCTTCCAAAGTGACAAGGATGATTCTAAATCTATTTCGGGTTTTTTGTTTACCCTCAATGGAGGAGCGGTATGTTGGAAGAGTTCCAAACAAGATACCGTCTCAGACTCAACTATGGAGGCTGAGTATATAGCTGCTAGTGAAGCCGCAAAAGAGGCTGTCTGGATAAGGAAGTTCATTTCTGAACTTCAGGTGGTTCCGTCCATTGCCAATCCAATACTTTTGTATTGCGATAACAATGGCGCTGTAGCTTTAGCGAAGGAACCAAGGTCCCATCAGAAATCCAGGTATATCTTAAGGCGTTTTCACCTGATCAGGGAGATCGTGGATCGTCGGGAGATCGAGATACAGAGAGTAGATACAAAAGACAACACGGCAGATCCATTCACCAAGGCCATTCCTTAAGTACAGTTCGAGAGGCTATTTGAGATGTTGGGCATGCGGTACGTCAGCAACTGGATCGGGTAGAGACAGTGGGTACTCATTGCACCAATTATAGGCCTTAGTGCAAGTGGGAGATTGTTGGATATATATGCCCTAGAGGCCTACATTGTATAGGATGCTTGGGATATGTATGTACATTACAGTCTTGCTTGATATGATAGTACGCTATTTGGTTTGACTTTGTCTTAACGTATGATATATTTTACTTGGTATTTATATATATATGTGTTGATAAAGCCCATAGGGTGTTTTGTCTGACTACCGGCGTTGTGATGGCAGTCATACTAGTGGGAGCCGGATAGTCAATAGGCACACCCTTAGATGTCCCTGGTCGCAGGAGTATCGAGATTGGGCATCAATACTCCAGAGTAGACTAGTGTATACATATCTAGACCCTGACGAGGGGCAATGGATTGGTCCCGCAACCATTGGTGGTGTTCACCTAAGATTGTATACAGATGCTCACTGGGTGAGAGTACACCGGACAGGACTCGCCGAGAACTGACTGGATGGTATTATACCTAACGTCAGATAGCAGTTCTCAGGTGACATGTGTGCAGATAGTCCGTTGACTTAAGGTCATCATTTGTCTCGTGTGAGTTCCCACTGTGCTTTGATTATTACCCTACCACGGCTCAAAGGAGTCGTGCAAACAGGTTTCAGTTGGGTACAGTCCCGAGCCATGTAGAGGCAGGGAGTGACTGTTAGGGATTCGTCTCTCCCGGTATAGGGAGTTGATATCGCACGGTGATCGGTTGGTCATTACCATAAGTCCCTGGCCAGGGCTGATTGAGAATTACTGATAGGTTGATCAGTAGATTCTCGGATGGTGATAGAGCCATACCGACACGACTTGTACGGTTATTAGGGGTCTGATGTCCACCACCTCCCTAGACCATACATGCGATACTCTTAGACGAACAGACCGGACTGCGCGGATATTGTCATGGACAGGCTCAGTAGGATTTCAGATGGGTTACCTCATCGGCTTTCTTATCGACAACTACCTGGGGACCGTTACGTACAGGTAGTGCCGCTTGCGGTCTGTAGTTAAACCCACTGCCAGCGTAGTAGTTGAGTCTTTAGAGTCCCACATAGAGATTTCCCAAACCCAGGCGAAAAGATATAGAGGTCGTATGGTTTTACGACAAAGGTTCGGACGCATACGTGTTTGAACACACGTACGACATTCGGACAGTTTTTACTAGTCGGCTTTGGTTTAAGCCAGATTCTAGTATCAGGTTATTGGATTTATACAGTCTAAAGTTTTTCCGTGTTTTCACGGATGACAGGGGCGTTCTCGTAATTTTCCGAGAAGCTTCTAGAAGGATGTGACATGGAGGGAGAGGTGGCATTTTCATTTAATGATTAAGTGACTCATAGTGAGTGATTCATCATGTCATTAATGCATTATTAAATGCTTAATGACTCACATAATGAATCATCCACTTGCATTAATGAAACATGATGAATAATCTCATATTATTCTTTTCTTTCTTATTCATTATGTTTCATATATCAAGTGAGAAGCTTTTTTTATTATCATATAATTTTCATTACCATCTTCTCACTCTCTCTCTTCAAGTTCTCTCTCCTTCACCAAGCCTAATCCTACCCCTCATGAGTTGAGAACAAGGATTAGGAAAGACTAATTACTCCATAACCTATCTCTACATCACCTTAGCTACTCTATTTAGCAACTAGAGAAACTAAGTAACCTCAAGTTTAGAGGTTATAGCTTGGATTAGGGTTCTCGGGTGGATCGTCTATCACGGAAGAAAGCCGAAGAGGACGTGGAGATCCAAAGAGGCCGTAGATAACATTAAGACAAAGGACTAGAACCGTTTGGTATAATCTCTTAACATAGTAGTTTAGAACTCTATAGCTTTTGTTAAAACTTGTTTAGCAAACGATTCATACGGTTAATCGATGTTTGATCATAGAACAAGATTGTTATTCATATTTCCGCCTCCCCACAAGTATTGGGGTGTTGAACATCGACTTACACTCGCCTGAGAACCTGGAATTTACACAAGGAATCTAATTATATAAGCAAGAATCCCGCAAAACGTGAAACTCGCATCACGAATCAACGCGCGTGTGTGTGATACGTTGGAACGTGTGTGCACACGCCTACGACTCAGTCCGATACGCCGCGATACGCTGAATCACAAACCCACTCGCGTATCGCGCGTATCGCGCAAACTAAAAAACACCAGAAAATGACATATAGCTCCAGATTCTGTCCAGGCTACAATATTACAAAACTACATATACCAAGGACCTACAAAACATAGCAGACACCAACCCTGAAAACCCTAACTCCTAACTCCCTGTTCTGGCCGCAAATTGCGGCCAGAAAGATTATTTCGGCGGCCAAAAGTGAGAGTGGTGGGGTCGGGCTCTGGTGGTGGGGTCAGGGTGTTACTAGTAGGCTGGGGTCCACTCAATTTTATTCTGAAGTCACCTGGGTAACAGCAGATAACAGAAAGCTAATTTTTTGCTTAAAAGTCACAATTTGCACCAACATGAAAGTTCAGGGTATTTTAGTGTAAACTGGGGTTACCTAGGTTAACCTGGCCTCAATAGCTCCTAACTAACCTAGTCTAACTAAAATTAACCTAACTTAAGCAAAGATCTTACTAATCACCTTCAATATTGCTAAAACACCAAGTCTAGTGATAAACATCTACCAATCACACTAAAACCTAAACCAACTCACAAGTCTAGCACACAAGCAAGTGAAGCTCAGAATTTATACCTCGCTTGACCCTACTACGCTGGTCCAGGAGAAGAAAAGAAGAAGAGGAGGCTGCTACAGGAACTGCCTCTGCACAGAAGCTGCTGCTGCTTGAAGTGCTGATGCTTATTGCTGTTGATGTTGCTGTTATTGGGGTTGTGGAGCTGAAGCTGGTGCTGCTGGGGCTGCTGCTACATGTGGAGCTGCTGCTACATGGAGCTGGGGCTGCTGGGGGTGAGCTGGGGCTGCATGAAGTGCTGATGCAGTTGCTATTCTGGTGCTGGTGTTTGATGCTGCTGCTGCTGCAACTTCTGGAGCTGAGGCTGGTGTGTGTGTGTGTGTGAGTGAGAGAGCAAATGAGTGAAAAATGAGAGAGGGTTTGCAAGTAAGCTAAGGGTCAAGCCCCCCCATTCCTCTCTCTCTCTCCACATTAATTGCAAGCATGGGCTTGCCATGCTCTCTCTCTCTCTCTCAAGTCAACAAAACAAATTTTAAACCCCTTTTTTTTCCATATTTAAACCAAACCTAACCTTAATTAAAATCTTTTGTCTTAACAAGGGGTTTAATTCATCATGGTTGTGAAACATGGTATAACCCAAATTTTATTACTAGCTTACATGCACAAGTTTGTGCAAGCTTGGCAAAATTTTAGAAAAATATTTATTAAATTGGAAAAATTATATGAAAATTAATTTGGTAAACCTTTTTATCAAAATCACCTATTAAAATATAATTAGCCACTAAACACATCCTAGGGTGTTACATATGTAGTTGTATTGCCGATTTTTGTTGCTATACATCAACGACGATCGGTGTATGCATACTTATTTACGTTGATGATATGTGATATTATGTTTTGCTGTGATATGTTATATTGGATCGTCGTGTTCAGAATAGCCGGGGGTTTTATGTGAGATGAGGGTTTTTAATTTTCATTCTTGTAAAATTCATTTGTATGTAATATTCTTTTATTGGGGCACTTCCGGGATGAGGTTGATATCACCAGTGTATATTATTTACTTTTCCGCATTAGATAGACCCAAGGAGGGGAGCACAAGTGACCAAGTTCTAGGGTCCAGTGGGAGGCCATCTCGAGGAGTCGAAACCGGGTCTCCTAACCCTAGAATTAGCAGTGTTACTTGCCGCTCTCGTAGGGGTCTTGGGATGTGGGTTTGGCTATTCGTCGCGACCGTGGAATCCGTGTTTTATACAGGCTCGTAGTGAAAACACGGACGTCCTAGTATATCCAATATTTCATATATGTTCTTCTGCTGCAATGTTCTGTGATGAGATCATATTACTGCCAGAGACGAATGCTTATACTATATATATATATATGCTGATATATAAATATTACTGCTTTCGTTTCTTCTGTGATGCTTAGGAAGCATAAGCTGATGGGATATTTATTAATGAGATTAATAAAAAGAAAAGAAACCTAAAAGATGTTGTAGAATCAAAACTTTATAAAAAGGGTAGATACAGTTTTGCTTTGCATAGCGGTATATATGATATACCCTGCACCTTATTCGATGAGGAAAGAGCCGAGATCCCTTCACCGGGAGTGACCTCTTTAGCAAAACTGGCAGATGCTACAACTCTCGGTTTGTCTTTTGATTGCTTTTAGAGTTTTGCTTTGCATAGCGATATATATGATATATCCTGCACCTTATTCGATGGGAAAGAGCCGAGATCCCTTCACCGGGAGTGACCTCTTTAGCAAAACTAGAAAAGCCTCAAAAACACTCCTTTTTCAAAAACCACATGATTCTACAACGATATCAAGTTCATTACGCTCATGGTTTTCTGAAAAACCTGCGTAGCCCTCCATCATTTCAGATAAGTACTACTTAGTATTCGTGCTGCGGTAGTTTGGCCTCCGTCAAGGCGTAGTGTACGGTAGCTAACTAGTGCTTATCTGCTAGCATACGATGCTATTGGATTAGGGTATTCGTAGGGCGTAGTTTGGCCTCCGCCAAGGGTCGTACGGGTGGGTTTAATTCAATCAAGAAATGACGGGTTGAACTTGACTAGCGCCCTATGGGTATTTTGGCCTCCGTCAAGGTCATGGGACGCTAGGGGCAAAAGCATTATCGGGAATTTCAAGTGTTGAAATTTGCAATGAGATTGCATACCTCCTATGAGATAGTTGGATCCTGATACCCACTGCGAGTAAGAGTTATGTTAGTGTATATGCCCTAGAGGCCATTACTGTATCATACTAGTTTGTATATTACTTAATGGAAGCTTGGGATATTCACCTTGTATAGACAATCTTGCTCAATATAGTAGTATGCTACTTGGTTTGTTTCTACTTTAATGTGTACATGTGTTTATTTTAGTATATCACCTATACACGTTAGTGGAGCCCTTAGGATCTTTGCTTGATTACCAGCGTTGTGATGGCAGTCACACTAGTGGGGGCTGGGTAATCCACAAGCACATCTTTATGCAGGTCCCTAGTCGTAGGACTATTGAGACAGGGCATCGATACTCCGGAGTAATGCGCTTCTCATCCCAGTGTGGGAGACGGTCTGTCCCACAGCCGTCAGTACGTCGTACTTGAGATAGTATGCGGGTGCTCGTTAGGTTACGAATACACTGGACAGGACTCGTCGGGAACTGTTGGTTGGTACTATACCTATCGTCAGTTATCAGTTCCCAGGTGACATGAGTACAGCTTAGTCCGCTGACTTGACACTGTCACTTCGCCTCGAGTGTGTTCCCACTGTACTTTGATTACTACCCTATCACGGCTCAAAGGAGTCGTGCAAACAGGTTGTAACATTTTCAAAAATATAAAATATTAATTTTGGGAATTTTTTAAATTTAATATTATTTTATTGATTATTTTAATATTAAATCTATAATTAAATGCAAATAAATAGGAAAAATGTTAGAAAAATTATGGAAAATTCTAAAATAGGGGAAATTAGAGAATTTTGACATTTTAAAGTTTTTGTGATTAGTTTGACACTAAATTAGTGCTAATCGCGATTAAAAATCGCTAATCGGATTTTTGGCTTTTGTGCAAAACTTGCACATATCATTTTTATCACACTTGGGCATTTTCTTTCATGTTATTTGGAGCTACTATTCTTGTGAGAAGGTTTTGGAATTAAAGAAAAAGGAAAAGAAAAGAGAAAAGGGATTAAAGAATTGGTAGTAGGTGAGAGAGAGAGGTATGGACCATTGACTTGAACCCTTAGCCATTTTTCCCCCTCTCATTTTCTCCCCCTCTCCCATGCTTGCTGCTGCAGCCTCTCCTCCATCTTCCTCCCCTCTTCAACTCCTCATTTCATCTCGAAAATCACTCCAAAACCCCAATCTCCTTTCATTGAAATTGTGCAAAATCCCTAGATCTACACATGGAGCTAAAGAAGCAAGGATTTTGGCCACTAGGAGCAACTCAAGAATTTTCTTGAGTTGCTAATGGAGGTAATTTCTGAACCATTAGCTTAATTATAGCCTTTCCTATAACTCCATGTTAAGGTTTAATCGATATTGTGTGATATTATGGACTTGGTGAAAACCTAGTTAGGGTTTGAGAGGAACTTGTGTTGTATTATGAAATTGAGCTCAGTAGAGGTCTTATCAACACCCTAGTGTTTGAATTGGAACCCAAAACCTGAAGCTAAAACCAGAATACGGATTTTAGAAACCAATATCGGGAAAAAAACTGGAATCTGTCACTGTGATTGAGAATCTGCTAACACCCCGAGACCCCTAAAATAATATTGAGTGGACAGTAAGATGTGCAGGCACCAGAGAGGCAACACCCAAAACCCTAGCTCCCCACTCCACCTTGAGGCCGCCGAAATCCCCTTTTTGGCCGCAAATTGCGGCCAGACCAGTGAGGAATCTCCTCGTTTTCTGTGCACGGCACCAGTTCCTGTAGTGTTGACCCAGGGTACTTCTAGTTTTGACAGATTCTTTCTAGGGTAAAATCTGGGACATATATCCTAAGTTGCTATTTTGGATTCGTGTTTCCGTATTCCGTATCTTTGATTCTGAAATGGTGGAATGTGTTTTGCCTCGACTATCTGTCGTTTATACGACGATATAGAGGATTTATTGATGGTTTTGAAGGCGTGCCATAGGTTCTCACCTATAGGCCCCCCTTATCGTATCGTTTTGGAGTTCATGCGCCGTTTTAGCTTGGATTTGGTTTTAATGCGCATATACGATACTTTGTTGTGTAGGTACCCATGAAGACTTCGGGACGACAAGCAAATGCATGGTGATGTCCGCAAATGATGATGCAAGGTGAGTAGATTATATCTACAGGGGGAAGTCGGGTGGATGGCGTATAGCACCCCCGCAGTCCGTAGATAGATTACTATGTAGTTATTGTGATAATAGGTGTATTATGGATAGTGTAGGGTTAGAAGTGACTAATGTAGTCATAGTCGCGAACCCTAGGATAGAATTACACCTACACACACACCCTTGCATATTACTTGTACTTGCACGGTGTTTGATGATATGGGATGACTTTGGAGATGAGTCGATGATGTGGGCTTGGTGCCACGAGATCGGTGATTTGATATGATTCATATTTGGGATATGACTTGTGATTCTTGCGGGCTTGGGTTATGTGTTTACCCCCGCATGCATACTTTATTGATGGTATCGATTTGTACTAGACATAGAGTAGTACCCCCAGATTATATGATCTGATGATAGTGATACCTGTTATGTGACGAGATAGTGAGATGTTGACCTGTACCCAGCTTTTGGGGATGCCGTACGATGATTTACCGTACGAGCCGATATTGATGATAGATCCGCACTCATAACTCGAGGATTCTTACGATATGACATTGAGGCGGGATCACCGACTATATATCTATATATATACATTGACTCAGATTTAGGTGGTTTCCACACCTACCCCTCCTGATCGACCTTATACTTAGATGTAGTTTGCATAGTAGATACTTCACTGTGGTGTTGACTATTAGATTCTGCATTTTCATGCTATTCACACTGCTGGCATATGTTCATTGCTATATTATTATCATGCTGATAGGACACCAGCACCATTATCGATGATGCGTATGTTTCACGTACACTATTTTTTGCCGGCTCACACACTTCATCATCGATAATTGCCATGCCACTGCACTGTAGTACTGTTGCATTCATAGATGATTCATTCTAAAGGAGCGGTTTCCCTCGACATATGCACATTACTATTCCATGTTGCATGATTTCCGATATGATTACCTTTCTTTACATGTCGCATACATCATGGATTGATTGCATAGCACATCGCATTGGATTTATTCTTGATGTGGATTTTCATGTGATTTCTGATTTTGAGGACCGTGGGATTTAAGAAAAGATGCTTTATTATGAAAAACCCGGTTCCCTTGATATGATATTTGGGGCGTCGCCCCGTGTTTTCTCGGTGCTAGAGGCATGTATTGAGAGAGGGATGACCCGGACTGACGGATTCCCGATATATACTCAAGAGAGGGCTGACCCGGAATGACGGATGCCCGATGTATTGAGAGAGGGATGACCCGGACTGATGGATTCCCGATATATACTCTGAGAGAGGGCTGACCCGGAATGACGGATGCCCGATGTATTGAGAGAGGGATGACCCGGACGGACGGATTCCCGATATATATACTTTGAGAGAGGGCTGACCCGGAATGACGGATGCCCGATACAGGAGGATTTACGTGTCGATGCTAGGCACGGGTTTCATGATGTTTTTCCATGCATTTGTTTATATCCTCACATTGCATACATGATGCTTATCGTCAGTGAGTGACGGGTGGACGGGTTCCACACATATACAGACATGGATTATATACAGATGTGGATCATATACAGACTGGATTTACACTTATCATACTTCATTTGTATTTATAACAGGGTATGAGGGCGCTGTTATATATACCCTTACACCAATATTAGTGGTATGGGACGCTAATATATGTGTATCGATATCATTGATATTTCTTCATATTTACTTCATGCAGACATACCTTATACTGATGACATGTTTTTACCTGAGTACCTGGCACCACATACATGATTAGATGTTACCTTGCCACCTTATCACACTCAGATGTACTCTTGTGGATTATTACTGATCGTTGACTTAGGTTTATGTCTTGCATTCGGTTTCTCCTTGTAGATGTTTCTATTCACGAGTTGGCAACTCACCCCCGTTGTGCCACAGTTCTTGCAGGTTCTGCCGTACAGGTTTCATTGCGGCATTTCTGGCACACTACTTTCTTGCGGGTGGTTTGCTTTTGGTAGGTGGATTCTTTCGCATCAAGAACCACCATTGTATTTATTTATTTCATTGTATCTAGAATTTCCATCAACCAAAACTTGTATATTGTTTCAGACCTAGACTAGTGATGTATTATTCGACCATAGAGTCGCGCTTAGTAGTATTGCGGTTTTCTTGTTGCTTGAGCTTTCTTTTGGTTTTGATCCTCACCACTTGGCGTTGTATATTATATCATTGCGTGGTTGTGACCGTCGATTGACGAAGAGCTAGCTCCCGCTTGGGGATGCCTTTATCATTGCATATATATATTGTTATCCTTGTTGTACCCCATTCGGGGCCAATTTTACAAAAGAGACTCTGCCGAAATTTTTAGAAAAGACTGTACTGTTTTAAATTGCATATTCGGCTTAGTTATTTAAAAACCTTGATTTCCAACATGTTTTTCTTCACTCCTTTAAACAAATTTCTTTACTTATTCTTAAAATGGTTTTAGATTTCTGGGCTTTTGGCTTACTTGGATCAGATGGAGTCCTATAGACTTCATATGGTTCAAGGGCCAGTCACATGCTCTTTCGGGTCGTGACAAAGTTGGTATCAGAGCGCTAGGTTGACCTTGGTTCGAGTCTAAGTTTGACTATGTGGAGCCTAGGAAGTTATTTATATACGGAACTTAGGCTTGACCTTACGGAACTTAGACTTGGTCGAGGGGGTGTTAGACCCGAACTTTCTTCGCGTAGGATGACCCTTGGTTGATGGAATAGGTGACTAAAGTAGAGTGACGTACCGTTGGTATGTTCCGCGGCATACTTACGACACGCCACTCCGCTTAAGTAACCTTAGGATGTGCATATTTTTCGAGATCAGTGATTCTCTTTATATCCAGGATTATTCATCCATTTGAGATTCCCGATTCTATTAGTTTCATGATCATACCTTCATTGATGCTGTTCCTTCCTATGATCATGTATCCACTTTGGATCTGTTGTTTCCCTTCTGGCCACTGATGTGCTCTCTTTGATACTCGATTGAGGTTCCTGTCACCATGTTTGAGCGCAGTTTGGGCTGCTGCTAGGGTTACGGCCGGTGTGAGCTCGTTTGGCACGAGGGCCGACCATTGTGTTTTCTGGTGACATGGAAACGTCTCGAGTTAGTGTTGGTGTTTGCGACCTCTGGTGGAGGCGAGTGCTTGGTCTTGCACCGGGTCATCGGGCCATTGTTAGAGCTGCCAGTTGAGAGAGGACTGTTGATGTACAGCACACCTCAGAGATTGTGATGTCGCCTACCGTGCAGACAGATGGACCAGCTGTTGCTGAGATTGGCAGGATGTTGCTTTCGGAGCTTACGGGCTGAGATTTGCCGGAGCTTTCAGGCGGATATGCGACGGATGATAGCTAGTCTACCCGGTTTGAGAGACGAAGGTGATTCGTCCGATTTTGCGCCGGAGCGGGCCCAGATGAGTTGAAGATTTCCAGTGTGGAGAGTCTTACTCAGATCTAGAGCAGGCTGATTCAGAGATGACCGCTTATGTATTGCCTTTCCTGGAGGATTGAGGCGTTGTTCGGTGTACAGGCGTATGAGCCAGTTGCTGCTGCAGATGACGAGATATCGCCCAGATGGTTGGAGCTACTGCAGCATGTGCATGTTCTCAGAGAGATGATAGCGAGTCGCTAGTCACCGAGGATGAATGACTAGGACATGTGGTTCGTTCGCTTACCCCGATGCGAGATCATCAGATAGATTGTTTCCAGCTAGAGACGATCGAATGTCAGGAGCCTATTTTCCAGGTTTAAGGTATACGGAAAGACATGCAGGTGATTCTATGGACCCTCTAGAAGAATGAAACCCTAACTCGACTTAATGACCGTGTGAAAGCCTTTGAAACTTAGGGTTCGCGGCAGTTCCTCGGCGCCATTGGTGAGGCTTGGGTTTGCCCTTCTACGGCTGGACCACCGACGCTGTGGCATGTACTCGATACTATTAAACTGTACCCGAGATGTGAGCTCTTGGGGGATTATGAGGATCTGACGAGTCGATCGGGTGGTTCGACATCTTTCGGATATCGTGATGGGACACTGCTTGGGAGACTCCAGATGCGAGCATAGCCGTCGGAGCGCAGTTCGTGCAGCCATGATGAGACGAGTCCGAATCAGTCGATATTGACGCAGAGTGAAGAAAAGAGTTCGCAAGATATTTCGACGAGATGACGCCCCACTCCGCCGACATCAGAGATGTGATACGCACCCAGAGGCGTGGTATATGGATATATCTTCCAGAAAGAAGCGCGATAAGTATGCAGCCGTTCCGGAATAAGCTTTAGCTTCAGCATTGGATGATGACTTCCGGGCAATTCGGCAGGAATGAGATTTGAGAAAGGAACCTCGACAGGACCTTTCTGGAGTACGATACGAGGAGACCTAGACCCGGGAGTGGTCGTATTGCGCACACCCAGCGGGACGAGAGGTTCGTGTGAGACACTGACGAGCTGCTATTACTTCCCGTCGAGACTAGAGACCTGATATGCTTACAGAGACGTTGGGATGTGACCAGTTTCCGAGAAAATTTTGTGTTGAGGACACAGATGTCTCTCCAGTGTAAGGAGGTTGTGCAGGAGAGCCAGCCTCCGTTTGGTTCGGCGTAGGCAAGATCGGAAGAGACCCTGAGCAGGATTCCTTCCAGGACATTGCTGCAATGATGTTTGCACCCAGGATCAGATGTGTGACGCGCATTCAGAGCCAGAGGCCGACGCCAGTGATATGCTACCTTACGAGTGGTCGTGAGGTTTGACCGAGAGGTGACCAGAAAAGTGCCAGAATGGAATCGTCCCCGTTAGCACATCTGACAGGGCCGATGAGCCGATTGACCGCGAGATAGGAAATCCGCAAAGAAGATAAGGACCCAGAGTCAGAGGACGCTAGACCGTGAGCAAGAGGCAAGTAAATATCCTGCGCTGCTAGCAGTGGATGCACCGACTCCTTCTCGACCTTGGAGGAGTAACTACCGACGACGGTATTTATGATTTGTGATTTTGTGATTCGATTATCACGTATCCGTCATTTTGGATTTCGGTATTTTGGGCGTTCTGTTTGCATGATTTAGTTTTGATGACTGAGTTTCATGATATTGGTTTCATGCACCCACTGGATATTTATATATTTTGCGCTGAGTTATTACATTTGAGATATTGATTGAGATTTCATGCCTACTGTATGCAGTGATTTGATTTGCACTTCCAGCGTAGTTTTCATGCACCCTTAGTGTTTTGATATAAGATTTTGGTGCACGCCAGATGCACTAAATCGGGATTCTTCGTGCATGTCACATACACCTGATTTTTTTTTTCTGTCAGGCACACACGTTGCCTACGACAGATGTTTTGTGCACACCCGTTGCGCCTAGATGCTGTTTTCTACACCTGTTTGACACATATATAGATTTTGATTCCTTGCGCACCAGACGCATAGGGTATTCTTATATATGCATTTTGGGGATTGATTTCTAGTAGAGCAGTACATTTTATGATATTCTCTCTGTATTGATGTTTTCGGAACCCCGACAAATTGGATTATTACTGAAATTGTTTTAGTATTGGGGGTTTAAATTTAAATTCGGGGACCGAATTTCTTTAAGGGGCGTAGATTGTAACATTTTCAAAAATATAAAATATTAATTTTGGGAATTTTTATAATTTAATATTATTTTATTGATTATTTTAATATTAAATCTATAATTAAATGCAAATAAATAGGAAAAATGTTAGAAAAATTATGGAAAATTCTAAAATAGGGGAAATTAGAGAATTTTGACATTTTAAAGTTTTTGTGATTAGTTTGACACTAAATTAGTGCTAATCGCGATTAAAAATCGCTAATCGGATTTTTGGCTTTTGTGCAAAACTTGCACATATCATTTTTATCACACTTGGGCATTTTCTATCATGTTATTTGGAGATACTATTCTTGTGAGAAGGTTTTGGAATTAAAGAAAAAGGAAAAGAAAAGAGAAAAGGGATTAAAGAATTGGTAGTAGGTGAGAGAGAGAGGTATGGACCATTGACTTGAACCCTTAGCCATTTTTCCCCCTCTCATTTTCTCCCCCTCTCCTATGCTTGCTGCTGCAGCCTCTCCTCCATCTTCCTCCCCTCTTCAACTCCTCATTTCATCTCAAAAATCACTCCAAAACCCCAATCTCCTTTCATTAAAATTGTGCAAAATCCCTAGATCTACACATGGAGCTAAAGAAGCAAGGATTTTGGCCACTAGGAGCAACTCAAGAATTTTCTTGAGTTGCTAATGGAGGTAATTTCTGAACTATTAGCTTAATTATAGCCTTTCCTATAACCCCATGTTAAGGTTTAATCGATATTGTATGATATTATGGACTTGGTGAAAACCTAGTTAGGGTTTGAGAGGAACTTGTGTTGTATTATGAAATTGAGCTCAGTAGAGGTCTTATCAACACCCTAGTGTTTGAATTGGAACCTAAAACCTGAAGCTAAAACCAGAATACGGATTTTAGAAACCAATATCGGGAAAAAAACTGGAATCTGTCACTGTGATTGAGAATTTGCTAACACCCCGAGACCCCTAAAATAATATTGAGTGGACAGTAAGATGTGCAGGCACCAGATAGGCAACACCCAAAACCCTAGCTCCCCACTCCACCTTGAGGCCGCCGAAATCCCCTTTCTGGCCGCAAATTGCGGCCAGACCAGTGAGGAATCTCCTCGTTTTCTGTGCACAGCCCCAGTTCCTGTAGTGTTGACCCAGGGTACTTCTAGTTTTGACAGATTCTTTCTAGGGTAAAATCTGGGACATATATCCTAAGTTGCTATTTTGGATTCGTGTTTCCGTATTCCGTATCTTTGATTCTGAAATGGTGGAATGTGTTTTGCCGCGACTATCTGTCGTTTATACGACGATATAGAGGATTTATTGATGGTTTTGAAGGCGTGCCATAGGTTCTCACCTATAGGCCCCCCTTATCGTATCGTTTTGGAGTTCATGCGCCGTTTTAGCTTGGATTTGGTTTTAATGCGCATATACGATACTTTGTTGTGTAGGTACCCATGAAGACTTCGGGACGACAAGCAAATGCATGGTGATGTCCGCAAATGATGATGCAAGGTGAGTAGATTATATCTACAGGGGGAAGTCGGGTGGATGGCGTATAGCACCCCCGCAGTCCGTAGATAGATTACTATGTAGTTATTGTGATAATAGGTGTATTATGGATAGTGTAGGGTTATAAGTGACTAATGTAGTCATAGTCGCGAACCCTAGGATAGAATTACACCTACACACACACCCTTGCATATTACTTGTACTTGCACGGTGTTTGATGATATGGGATGACTTTGGAGATGAGTCGATGATGTGGGCTTGGTGCCACGAGATCGGTGATTTGATATGATTCATATTTGGGATATGACTTGTGATTCTTGCGGGCTTGGGTTATGTGTTTACCCCCGCATGCATACTATATTGATGGTATCGATTTGTACTAGACATAGAGTAGTACCCCCAGATTATATGATCTGATGATAGTGATACCTGTTATGTGACGAGATAGTGAGATGTTGACCTGTACCCAGCTTTTGGGGATGCCGTACGATGATTTACCGTACGAGCCGATATTGATGATAGATCCGCACTCATAACTCGAGGATTCTTACGATATGACATTGAGGCGGGATCACCGACTATATATCTATATATATACATTGACTCAGATTTAGGTGGTTTCCACACCTACCCCTCCTGATCGACCTTATACTTAGATGTAGTTTGCATAGTAGATACTTCACTGTGGTGTTGACTATTAGATTCTGCATTTTCATGCTATTCGCACTGCTGGCATATGTTCGTTGCTATATTATTATCATGCTGATAGGACACCAGCACCATTATCGATGATGCGTATGTTTCACGTACACTATTTTTTGCCGGCTCACACACTTCATCATCGATAATTGCCATGCCACTGCACTGTAGTACTGTTGCATTCATAGATGATTCATTCTAAAGGAGCGGTTTCCCTCGACATATGCACATTACTATTCCATGTTGCATGATTTCCGATATGATTACCTTTCTTTACACGTCGCATACATCATGGATTGATTGCATAGCACATCGCATTGGATTTATTCTTGATGTGGATTTTCATGTGATTTCTGATTTTGAGGACCGTGGGATTTAAGAAAAGATGCTTTATTATGAAAAACCCGGTTCCCTTGATATGATATTTGGGGCGTCGCCCCGTGTTTTCTCGGTGCTAGAGGCATGTATTGAGAGAGGGATGACCCGGACTGATGGATTCCCGATATATACTCAAGAGAGGGCTGACCCGGAATGACGGATGCCCGATGTATTGAGAGAGGGATGACCCGGACTGACGGATTCCCGATATATACTCTGAGAGAGGGCTGACCCGGAATGACGGATGCCCGATGTATTGAGAGAGGGATGACCCGGACGGACGGATTCCCGATATATATACTTTGAGAGAGGGCTGACCCGGAATGACGGATGCCCGATACAGGAGGATTTACGTGTCGATGCTAGGCACGGGTTTCATGATGTTTTTCCATGCATTTGTTTGTATCCTCACATTGCATACATGATGCTTATCGTCAGTGAGTGACGGGTGGACGGGTTCCACACATATACAGACATGGATTATATACAGATGTGGATCATATACAGACTGGATTTACACTTATCATACTTCATTTGTATTTATAACAGGGTATGAGGGCGCTGTTATATATACCCTTACACCAATATTAGTGGTATGGGACGCTAATATATGTGTATCGATATCATTGATATTTCTTCATATTTACTTCATGCAGACATACCTTATACTGATGACATGTTTTTACCTGAGTACCTGGCACCACATACATGATTAAATGTTACCTTGCCACCTTATCACACTCAGATGTACTCTTGTGGATTATTACTGATCGTTGACTTAGGTTTATATCTTGCATTCGGTTTCTGCTTGTAGATGTTTCTATTCACGAGTTGGCAACTCACCCCCGTTGTGCCACAGTTCTTGCAGGTTCTGCCGTACAGGTTTCATTGCGGCATTTCTGGCACACTACTTTCTTGCGGGTGGTTTGCTTTTGGTAGGTGGATTCTTTCGCATCAAGAACCACCATTGTATTTATTTATTTCATTGTATCTAGAATTTCCATCAACCAAAACTTGTATATTGTTTCAGACCTAGACTAGTGATGTATTATTCGACCATAGAGTCGCGCTTAGTAGTATTGCGGTTTTCTTGTTGCTTGAGCTTTCTTTTGGTTTTGATCCTCACCACTTGGCGTTGTATATTATATCATTGCGTGGTTGTGACCGTCGATTGACGAAGAGCTAGCTCCCGCTTGGGGATGCCTTTATCATTGCATATATATATTGTTATCCTTGTTGTACCCCATTCGGGGCCAATTTTACAAAAGAGACTCTGCCGAAATTTTTAGAAAAGACTGTACTGTTTTAAATTGCATATTCGGCTTAGTTATTTAAAAACCTTGATTTCCAACATGTTTTTCTTCACTCCTTTAAACAAATTTCTTTACTTATTCTTAAAATGGTTTTAGATTTCTGGGCTTTTGGCTTACTTGGATCAGATGGAGTCCTATAGACTTCATATGGTTCAAGGGCCAGTCACGTGCTCTTTCGGGTCGTGACACAGGTAGTAGTTGGGTGCAGTCCCGAAGCACTTGGATGCAGTGACGGTTAGACAGGATTCGTCTCTCTCGGTATTGGGGGTTGACATCGCGCTGTGTCTAGGAGAGCCATTACATGAGTAGTCCCTGGCCAGGGCAAGCGAGATATACTGGTAGGTTTCCAGTGCTATCTCAGGATGTTCTGGGCTACACTCCGACACGACTTGTACCGCTATTAGGGGACTGACGTTTACCGCCCCCCAGGCCCACCATGCGATGTATCAGACGAACAGACCGGACTGTACAGAGATTGTCACATTCAGGCTCAGTAGGAGTTCAGATGGGTTTCACCTCGTCCGACTTCTTGTCGGCATCTATCTGGGGACCGTTACGCACAGCTAGTGCCGCTTGCGGTCTATGGTTAAACCCACTGCCAGCGTAGTGTCGAGTATTTAGAGTCCTACACAGAAAGCTATTCGCCTTTAGGCAAAACAGTAGAGGTCGCATGGTTTTGCGACAGGGTTCGGTCACATCCGTGCACTTATGCACGTTTGGTGTCCGGACAGTTAACACTAGCGGGCTTTGGTTTAAGCAAGATCCTAGTGTACGTTTTGGGATTGGTTTTATCTCGTTTGTATTCGTGTTTCTCGGAACGCGGATGCGGGTGTGTATGCACAGTTGACAGAGAGACAGAGGCAGAGGATTCTCATTGGGGTTGTGGACTGTTGACTGTTCACTGTTGACCATTGACTTTTGCTAAACCCTAATGAGAATAAGAAATATGATTAACGAAAATATTAATTAAGTATTATTGGGTCATGGTTGAGATGTGGGGTTGACTTTGTTGACTTGTTGACTTTGTTGACCGGTTGACTGGGTTGGACTAGCTGACCATCATCATTACAATGGCTATCATTTCATGGCAAAGTCTTTTGCTCGCTTGTTTGTTTTTGCAAAATGAGTGTATGAAATGATAAGGCCATTTTGACTTGAACCATCACATAATACTCAATTACTATTATAAGTAATCATGGTTTTGGATTATGAGAGCTTGGATGGCAAAAGAGTTATTCATTCTCTCATTTCATTTCTCTCTCTTGTTTTGAGCTCTCCCTCTTGCTCTTCCTCTTGCTCTCTCTCTAGCTCAAGGCAACACCCTCTCATGAGTTGAGAAACATTGCCTTAGAGATAAAAGAAAACCCATATCACTTCTCTACTCATCCTAGTTCACAAGGTTTAGCAAACCAAGTGTTCTAGTTTTTTCAAGTTCGAAGAAGAAGCCAAAGGTAGAAGCTTTCAGGTGGATCCATCTTCGGCGCAAGGAGACGACGAGGTGAGGCCGATCCGTATACCGGAAAGAGTTGAAGACGAAGGAGTTCAAAAAAGGTATAACCCCCTAACCGAGTAGGTAAAACTCTTGTTAGATTTGTTAGTTAGTTGTTTAACAAAGATCCGTATTTTGCTAACTAACATGTTAGCAAAGTAAGTAGAAGTTCGATCGGAGAAAATATCACGAAACATACCCGAATAGCATAGTTTCTGCCGATTTTTTCCTCTGTTCAAAAAATAATAAATCATACATGAAAAATCGACTCAGGCTTTTGTTAAGACACCCAAGAAAACATGTCCACTGACTCGGTCAAAGAGCCGCGGAACCGCGACAGGAGCTTGCTCCCGCCGCGGAACCGCGGCCGAGTTGACTCGGTCGTGGCACTATTTTCTTGCAGAGTGTTTCTGGGGTTGTTTTAGGATTTTTACAATATGTTTTTTCTGCCCAGATTTTCCAGAAAGCAAAATTAGTTTTTGGGGCTTGAAAATCCGTATTTTGATCGAACTTCTAAAGACTTAAACTGACGGGTATATATCTGTGATGTGTTAAATGTATTGAATGTCCGCTAATTGCAATACGTCGATTAGTAGGGGTTATACATATCTGTGATCTGTAATGTTGATGGTATGTGTATATGAATTCTTTGGATTATCGCGGATGAATAGCCGGGGGTTGTGAGATGAGAGTTTTTCCTTTTATCTTTCAATTCATGTAATATGTAAATTGATGTAATATTATTTTTGTCCGCACAACCGGGTCGGGGTTGTAGCCGTCATTGTATAATTTCTTTTACTGTTTTTGCTCCTAGGATAGACCCAAGGTGGGGTGCACAAACTACCGGGTATCTCGAAGTGCCGAGTGGCCTACTCACGTCGTTGAGGGAGGTTGCTCCGCTTCAAATATTTGGCGGGTAGTTTGCCGCACCCGTAGGGGTCTAGGGTGGGGTATTGGTTATTCATCGCGACCGTGTAATCCGCTTTTCTTTACAGGCTCGTACGAATTGCGGATTCCTAGTATATCCAATGTGTTCATCTGTGATCTGAAATGGCTATCATTGCAATATATCTATATATGATATTATTTAGGCGTTGTTTATGTTTTGCATCCGTGCTAGTCCAGCCCCCGCTCTGTCGTTAATTAAGTAACCTAAAGGGTAATGACGGGGCTCAGTGGCGAATGCGGATGGCATATGCGTACGTCATATTTTGGTTGTTTTCTGCAATGGTAGGATTAAATGATGGGACGCATTGGAATTAATGCAAGAAAAATAAACCAAGTAAAAGTCGTTGGAACACTTTCAAAACCACTCGGTTTCTTTTCAAAAATAACTTTTAAACGCGGAGCTTAAGCCACTCCTTTTAAAAGCTATCTCGTTCCTTTAATTATATCAAGTTCATTACGTTCACGGTTTTGCCAAAACCATTCGTAGCCCTCCGTCGTTTTATATGAATGGTCAATAAGTATTCAAGCTATGTATGTTGGCCAAAGTCAAGGCATAGTGATTGGTAGCTATTGGGTATTCATATGCAGCATAGATAGATGTGTTGGTTTGGGGCAGTCGTTCTACCATTTTGGCCAAAGTCAAGGGTATGTGCGGGTAGGCTCAAATTAACCTGAAGAATGACGGGTAGAACTTGACATGTGACTTATGATATTTTGGCCAAAGTCAAGGTCATAAGAGCATGGGGCAAAAATCCACATCGGGAGTTTCAAAAGAACTGAAACTTGCTAGCACTGCATACCATTTGGAGTGTGATGATTCTGGTAGGGTTCCTTCAGTGTTGTCACGCGATGATATTTGGATCCCGATCCTACCGTGAGTATATGCTACTCCTCAGGAAATTTCTCACTTAACGATCAATGCTATAAACCAAGTAGGTGTCTAGAAAGGTGTTAGCGGGGCTACGCCCTCAGGGAAAAGAGGTTATTTAATTAAGAACTTCGCGAAAGCGTTGGAAAACCTCCTTCAAAGTACCGACACCAGCCTGGCCGAACGGTTAAGTATGTATTGTACGGTGAGATTGATCCTGACTAATTCTTCCTTTTTGGTTTGAGGAGGGATTCGAGAGACAGTGGGAGCCAACCTGTTTAGACAAATTAAAAACCACTCTAAACTTGCAAGAGCATCATGCTAAAGTGTTTCTTCTCTCTCTCTCTCCTAATTGCAGCGACCAAACATCATGACCTGACTTAAGTTACTACTAGATAAAAACATACTGACAGGGCCAAACTACAAAGATTGGCTAAGGAATGTCAAAATGGCAATCACTTATGACAAGTTGGGGTATCTCCTTACCACCAAAGCTCCCCCTGTCCCAGGTCCCAAAACCAGCGTCGTGGATAGGGAAATCCATAAGACTTGGGAAATTGATTGCGCGAAGGCCAAGTGCCTCGTGCTTGCCTCTATGGACAACGAACATCAGAGGAGGCACGAGAATATGGACCTCGAATCCATATTTCTCCATACAAAAGAACTGTATAGAGAGCAATCTCGTATCGCCAGATACAAAGTGACGAAAAAGCTGTTTTCGGCAAGGTTGGCTGTCGGATCATCGGTAGCGGAACACGTGCTTAAGATGATTGGCTTCATAGAGGAGCTCGCGGACCTTGGGACCACGTTGGAGAATGAGCTCTATACGGACTTGATTCTTCAGTCCCTTCCTTCCATTTACGCCCAGTTCATCCTGAATTTCAACTTGCAAGAAAAGGAAGTTGAACTTTCAGAGCTCCTCAACATGCTGAGGAGTGCAGAAGGCACCCTACAGAAAGGTAGGGAAACATCCACTTTGTTTGTAGGAGGATCTTCCTCTTCTAGGTCCAAGGCGAAAGCCAAGAGAAAGAAGAAGAAAGCCCCCGCCAAACCAGGGGGCGGTGTCAGTAAAGTGGATACGAAGGGAAAGGCAAAAGCAACAAAGATAGCGGGGAAACTTGTGGGGAAGGAAGAGTGCTTTTACTGTCATAAGAGTGGGCCCTGGAAGAAAGATTGCAGGGCTTGGAAAGCCAGAACACAGGATTTAAAGCAAGTTGCGGCTTCAGCTTCAGATGTGTATGTTATTGAAAACTGTCTATTAATAATTCTACTTCCTGGGTATTGGATACCGGATCAGGATCTCATATCTGTAATTCTTTGCAGGCGTTGAGAAACCGTAGGTTTTTGAAGGCAGGTGACATGATCCTCAAAGTTGCAAAAGGAGCTAGCATGGATGCTAAGGCCGTGGAGGACTATCACCTGGGAATGTCAGATGGACATGTTTTGGTTTTACGTAATTGCTTTTTTGTACCCAACGCAACTTGTAATATCATTTCTGTATCTTTGATTTCTAAAGAAGGTTATGAATTTGCATTTGTAAGTAATGTTGTAAACATTCACCTTAATCAAGTTCTGATTGGGTCAGGTACATTAAGCAATGGTATATACGTATTAAACCAACCATAGATTTTCAATGTCTAGAATACACACAAAAGAAAGTCTCCGGAAATAAATCAGACTTTCTTACGGCATTTTAGACTGGGTCACATCAATGAGAGAAGGTTGACGAAGTTACATACAGAAGGATATTTGGATCCGTTCGAATATCAATCGTATGCCACTTGTCAATCCTGTCTCAAAGGAAAGATGACAAAGACTCCGTTCACTGAACAGGGAGTAAGAGCGAGCGAGCTCTTAGGACTCGTACACAGCGACGTGTGCGGTCCAATGTCTACACTTGCGCGAAGCGGTTATTCTTACTTCATTACTTTTACGGATGACTTTTCAAGGTACGGTTATGTCTTTTAATGAAACTTAAATCCGAAGCCTTTGGAAAATTCCAGGAATATAAGAATGAAGTAGAAAAACAAACCGGCAAAAGTATCAAAACACTGAGATCGGATCGAGGTGGTGAATACTTGAGTGCCGAGTTCCTGGATTACTTAAAAGAGAATGGAATTCTCTCTCAGCTTACTCCTCCATACACTCCGCAACATAACGGTGTATCGGATAGACGGAACCGAACCCTATTGGATATGGTACGGTCCATGATGAGTAACGCTGAGTTACCGCTATCATTCTGAGGATATGCACTAGAATCAGCTGCATACCTTTTGAACCGAGTTCCAACTAAGACTGTGCCTACTACACCATATCAGATGTGGTGTGGGAAGAAACCCTATCTTAATCACATTAAGACATGGGGATGTCCAGTTTTTGTCAAAAAGAAGCATGCGGACAAACTCGAGGCACACTCAGTACAGTGCAAGTTTGTGGGATATCCAAAGAACTCCAATGGATATTTTCTTCTATTGCGAAGAGGAATAAAAGATTTATGTTTCTCCTCATGCCCACTTCTTGGAAACTGAGTTTTTGGAAAATCAGATAAGTGGGTGCGCAATAGAACTGGAAGAAATTCCAGAACAACGAGCTATTACTGAAAGCTTAGTAGAACCAGAGGGTTCAAAAGAACATGGCATTCCTACGCCGCTCCGCAGGAGTAGTAGGCAGTCTCATCCGCCCGAGAGATACTACGGTTTTCTCATAGACGGGGATAGAGAGGATTGCATCATTGATTATGATGAGCCGACTAGCTTCCAGCTGGCCATTCAGAGGGTTGACTCGGTAAAATCGCTGGATGCAATACGGACCGAAATGGAGTCCATGTACACCAACAAAGTATGGACGTTCGACGTTGCTCCAGATTGGGTAAAACCCGTAGGATGCAAGTGGATCTTCAAAAGGAAGATTGGTGTAGATGGACAGGTTGAGACCTATAAAGCTAGACTGGTTGCAAAGGGTTTTCGTCAAAGACCTGGTTTGGACTATGACGAGACCTTTTCTCCATAGCTATGCTGAAATCCATTCGGATCCTTCTTGCCATTGCTGCCTTCCACGATTAAGAGATTTGGCAGATGGACGTAAAGACCGCTTTTCTAAATGGAAATTTAGAGGAGTGTGTTTATATGGACCAGCCAGAGAGTTTCATTCAGAGTGGGAGCAGCGGAAAGGTGTGCAAGTTGCTTAAGTCCATCTACGGACTAAAGTAGGCATCGCGGAGTTGGAACATCTGTTTTGATGAGACGGTCAAAGAATTTGGCTTTATCAAAAATCCAGATGAACCATGCATCTATAGTAGATTTGTAGCGAGAACTGTAGTATTCCTCGTTTTATACGTGGATGACATTCTCTTAATAGGAAATGACATTCCTATGCTACAATCTGTCAAAGGGTTCTTGTCACACAGGTTCTCCATGAAAGACCTGGGTGATGCCTCATACATTCTGGGGATCCGGATCTATCGTGACAGATCCAAGAGGATACTAGGACTCTCACAGTCCAGGTACATCGACACCATACTGAAAAGATTCAGTACGGAAGATTCCAAGCGCGGTAATCTACCGGCTTGTCACGGAATCACCCTTTCCAAAGAGATGTCTCCCAAGACTGATTTGGAAAGGGATCGCATGTCTATTATGCCCTACGCTTCTGCGGTAGGCTCTATAATGTATGTGATGTTGTGTACCAGACCAGATGTAGCTTATGCACTGAGTGTGGTAAGCCGGTATCAGTCAAACCCTGGGGAGAAACACTGGATAGCAGTAAAGAACATTCTCAAGTACCTGAGAAGGACTAAGGAGATGTTCTTGGTGTATGGCAGAAAAGACCTCCAGATCGAGGCCTTTGCTGACTCCAGCTTCTGTAAGTCGATGTACAACACCCCAAGACTTGCGGCGAGGCGGAATAATGAAAAATGATCTTGTTTAAAGTGTAAACATGGACTAACCGAGAATCTTTGCATAAACAATAACTAACAATAAACATAGGAGTTAACAACTACTATGAAAAGTGATTATACCTGTAGAACCAAGTCATTCGTCTGGTCGTTCTCCACGTCCTCTCCGGCCTTCTCTAAGTAGTAGAAGATCCACCCGAGTGCTATACTACAAGCTTCATCTCAAACTAGAGGTAACTAGGTTTCTTAAATCGCTAATCTAAGCAACCTAGGTGATATAGAGAAGGGTTAAGGATTAAGTAGTCTAATCTTATCCTTGTACTCAACACATGAGAGGGGAGGATTAGGGTTTGAAGAGGGAGAGCTTGAGGAGAGAGAAAGTGAGCAAGAGAATGAGATGAGAAAATGAGCTATCATAATATATATCAAGCATTATGATTTATCAAAATAAAAGAAAATAAATGATTAATCATCATGCTTAATAAATATAAGAGGGTGATTTATCTCCATGAGTCATTAAGCATTTATGATGCATTAATGACATGGATGAATCACTCAAATGACTCACAAATCTCATTTAATGCATATGCCACCTTAACCCCCAAGTCACCATCTTCTAGAAGCTTCTCGCGCAATTACGAGAACGTCCTTCCTATCCGTGAAAACACGGAAAAACTTTAGACTGTATAAATCCAATAACCGGATACTAGAAACTGGCTTAAACCAAAGCCGACTAGTAAAAACTGTCCGGATGTCGTACGTGCGTAAACACACGTATGCGTCCGAACCCTTGTCGTAAAACCATATGACCTCTATATCGTTTCTCCTGGAGTAGGGAAACTCTCTGTGTGGGACTCTAAAGACTCGACTACTACGCTGGCAGTGGGTTTAACCACAGACCGCAAGCGGCACTAGCTGTACGTAACGGTCCCCAGGTAGATGTCGATAAGAAGGCTGATGAGGAAACCCATCCGAACTCCTACTGAGTCTGATGTGACAATCTCCGTACAGTCCGGTCTGTTCGTCTAAGACTATCGCATATCGGGCCTAGGGGGCGGTAAGCGTCAGTCCCGTAATAGCGGTATAAGTCGTGTCGGAGTGAATCCCATTACACCCTGAGAAACTACTGGAACCTACCAGCAAATCTCTCTTGCCCTGGCCAGGGACTTTGCGTAATGGCTCTCTGACACAGCGCGGTATCAACCCCCAATACCGGGAGAGACGAATCCTGTCTAACCGCCACTGCCTCCAAGTGCTCGGGACTGCACCCAACTGCTACCTGTTTGCACGACTCCTTTGAGCCGTGGTAGGGTAGCAATCTAAGAACAGTGGGTCACACTCGAGGCGAAGTAGCAGTGTCAAGTCTGCGGACTATGCTGTACTCATGTCACCTGGGGACTGTTCCCTGACGACTGGTATAAAACCAACCAACAGTTCCCTGTGAGTCCTGTCCGGTGTACCCGTAACCCAACGAGCACCTGCATACTATCTCCATTACGACGTACTGACAGCTGTGGGACAGACCATTTCCCCAACTGGGATGAGAAGCGTACACACTAGTCTACTCCGGAGTATCGATGCCCTGTCTCGATAATCCTACGACTTGGGACCTGAATAAGGATGTGCTTGTAGACTACCCAGCCCCCACTAGTGTGACTGCCATCACAACGCTGGTAGTCAAGCAAGATCCTAAGAGCTCTATTAATACGTATACTCACATATTAAGATAGAAAAACCAAGTAGCATACTACCATGTTTAGCAAGACTGTTATATACATGTGAATATCCCAAGCTTCCATTAAGTAATATACAAACTAGTATGATACAATAATGGCTCCTAGGGCATATACACTAACAATCTCCCACTTGCACTAGGGCCATGTACTGGCATATCGAAGACCGAAGATCTCGAGTAGCCTCTCGAACTGAATCCGAGGTAGGGCCTTTGTGAATGGATCAGCAATGTTCTCTTCAGTAGCAACTCTCCGAACCTCGATCTCCCGACGATAAATGATCTCCCTGATCAGGTGATACCGCCTTAAGATATGTATGGACTTCTGATGGGACCTTGGTTCCTTCGCTAAAGCTATAGCTCCGTTGTTGTCGCAATACATAGGTATTGGATCAACAATGGGAGGAACCACCTGAAGTTCTTTTAGGAACTTCTTTATCCAGACTGCTTCTTTTGCGACATCGCAAGCAGATGTATACTCAGCTTCCATCGTCGAGTCAGCATCGGTGTCCTGCTTGGAGCTCTTCCAGCACACCGCCCCTCCATTGAGGGTAAAGACATAACCTGACATGGACTTGGAATCTTCCTTATCACTCTGGAAGCCGGAATCAGCATAGGCCTCCATCCTGAGGTCTTTTCCGCCGTAAACCAAGAACATCTCCTTAGTCCTCCTCAGGTACTTGAGAATGTTCTTTACTGCTATCCAGTGCTTCTCCCCTGGGTCTGACTGATACTGGCTTACCACGCTCAGTGCGTAAGCTACATCTGGTCTAGTGCACAATATCGCATATATTATAGAGCCTACCGCAGAAGCGTAGGGTATAATAGACATGCGTTCCCTTTCCAAATCAGTCTTGGGAGACATCTCTTTGGATAGGGTGATTTCGTGACAAGCCGGTAGATTACCGCGCTTAGAATTTTCCATACTGAATCTTTTCAGTACAGTGTCGATATACCTGGACTGCGAAAGTCCCAACATCCTCTTGGATCTATCACGATAGATCCGGATCCCCAGAATATAAGAGGCATCATCCAGGTCTTTCATGGAGAACCTGTGTGACAAGAATCCTTTGACAGATTGTAGCATAGGAATGTCATTTCCTATCAATAGAATGTCATCGACGTACAAGACGAGGAATACGGCAGTTCTTGCTGCAACTTTACTATATATGCACGGTTCATCTGGATTTTTGATAAAGTCATATTCTTTGACTGTTTCATCAAAACAGATGTTCCAACTCCGCGATGCCTGCTTTAGTCCATAAATGGACTTAAGCAACTTGCATACTTTCCCGCTGCTCCCAATCTAATTGAAACCCTCTGGCTGATCCATATAGACGCACTCTTCAAAATTACCATTCAGAAAAGCCGTCTTTACGTCCATCTGCAAGATTTCATAATCATGGAAGGCAGCAATAGCAAGAAGGACCCGAATGGATTTGAGCATAGCCCCTGGAGAAAAGGTTCCGTCATAGTCCAAACCAGGTCTTTGACGAAAACCCTTTGCAACAAGTCTAGCCTTATAGGTTTCCACCTGTCCATCTACACCAATCTTTTTCTTGAAGATCCATTTGCATCCTATGGGTTTTACCCCATCTGGAACAAAGTCCAAAGTCCATACTTTGTTGGTGTACATGGACTCCATTTCGGTTCGCATTGCATCTAGCCATCGTACCGAGTCACCGCTGTGGATGGCCTGCTGGAAGCCAGTAGGTTCATCATCATCTATGATGCAATCCTCTCTAGCCCCATCTATGAGAAAACCGTTGTATCTCTAAGGCGGATGAGACGGCCTACTACTCCTGCGGAGGGGTACGGTAATGTCCTGTTCTTCTTGAACTACTTATTCTACCAAACATTCAGTATTAGTTTGTGGTTCTGGAATTTCTTCCAGTTCTATTTCGCTCCCACTTATTTCCTTTTCTAAAAACTGCTGTTCTAGAAAATGGGCATTACGAGAAACAAAAACCTTTTGTTCCTCTACGTAATAGAAATAATATCCCTTGGAGTTCTTTGGATATCCCACAAACATACATTTTACTGATCGTGCCTCGAGCTTGTCCACATACTGCTTTTTAACAAAAGCTGGACATCCCCAAATCTTCATATGCTGAAGATGGGGTTTCTTCCCACTCCACATCTGATATGGGGTGGTAGGCACAGTCTTGTTAGGAGCCCTGTTCAGAAGATATGCCGCTGAATCTAGCGCATAACCCCAAAAACATCTTGGTAACTCAGCAATACTCATCATGGAACGTACCATATCCAATAGGGTTCGATTCCATCTCTCCGATATACCGTTATGCTGTGGAGTGTATGGAGGAGTAAGCTGAGAGAGAATTCCTTTCTCTTTTAGGTAACCTAGGAACTCGGCACTCAAGTATTCACCACCTCGATCAGATCTTAGTGTCTTGATACTTTTGCCGGTTTGGTTTTCTACTTCATTCTTATACTCTTGGAATTTCTCAAAAGCGTCGGATTTATGTTTCATTAGATAAATGAATCCGTACCTTGAGTAATCATCCGTGAAAGTAATGAAATAGGAAAAACCACCTCTTACATGTGTAGACATTGGACCACATACATCGCTGTGTATGAGTCCTAAGAGCTCGCTCGCTCTTACTACATGTCTAGTAAATGGAGTCTTTGTCATCTTTCCTTTGAGACAAGATTGACAAGTGTCATAAGTTCGATATTCGAACGAGTCCAAATATCCTTCTCTATGCAACTTAGTCAACCTTCTCTCATTGATGTGACCCAGTCTACAATGCCATAAGAAAGCTTTATTAAAATCTGGAGACTTTTTTTAAGTGTGTTCTGGACATTGAAAATTTGGAGTTGGTTTAACACATATATACCGTTTTCCAGTGTACCGGACCTAATCAAACTATGATTAAGGTGGATGTTAACAACACCACTTCCAAATGTGAAATCATAACCTTTATTTGATAACAAGGAAACAGATATGATATTACACGTTAAGCTAGGTACACAAAAACAGTTATGTAAAACCAAAATATGTCTACTCGTCAATCCCTGGTGATAATCCCCTACGGACACAGCTCCGACGCTAGCTCCGTTAGCAACCATCAGGGTCATATCACCTTCCTTCAGCACTCTACGGTTTCTCAGTGCCTGCAATGAATTGCAAATATGAGATCCTGATCCGGTATCCAATACCCAGGAAGTAGAGTTGATTGACAGACAATTCTCAATTACAAACACACCTGAAGTCGAAGCCACAGCTTGCTTCGGTTCCTGGTTCTTGGCGTTCCACGCCTTGCAATCCTTTTTCCAGTGCCCTTTTCTGTGACAATGGAAGCACTCATTCTGGCCCACTACTGGTACCGCAAACTTTTTCTTTCCCTTCCCTCCCACCTTACTTACACCTCCTCTAGGTCTGGGGGCGGCCTTCTTTTTCCTTTCTTTGGCCCTAGCCTTGGACCCGGAAGAAGAAGTACCGCTAACAAACATAGCGGGTGTTTCCCTTGCCTTCTGCAAGGTGCCCTCTGCACTCCTTAACATATTCAGGAGTTCCGGAAGTTCAACTTCTTTTCTTTGAATGTTGAAGTTCAGGATAAACTAGGCGTAGGTGGAAAGAAGGGAATGGAGAATAAGGTCTGTATAGAGCTCATTATCCAAAGTCGTCCCAAAGTCTGCGAGCTCTTCTATATAGCTGATCATCTTTAGGACATGTTCTCCTACCGATGACCCGACAGCCAACCTCACTCGAAACAAGTTCTTAGAGGTCTCGTATCTTGCTATACGATATTGCTCTCCATAAAGTTCTTTTGTATGGAGAAATATGGCATCTAGTTCCATATCCTCGTGCCTCCTCTGATGTTCATTGTTCATCGAGGCAAGCACGATGCACTTGGCTTTCGCGCAATCGAAATCCCAGGTTTTGCGGATTTCCTTATCCGCATTACTGGATTTGGGACCAGGGACAGCAGGTGCCTTAGCGGTGAGGACGTACCCTAATTTGTCATAGGTCAAAGCCATTTTGACATTCCGCAGCCAATCTTTATAGTTTGGCCCTGTCAGTATATTTTTCTCTAAAAGTAACTTAAGTCCAGTCATTTTCAGGATCGCTGCAATTAGGAGAGAGAGAAGAAAATTCTTTAGCATTATGCTCTTGCAAGTTTAGAATGGTTTTTAATTTATCTAAACTGGATGGCTCCCACTGTTTCTCGAATCCTTCCTCAAAACATAAAAGAAGAATTAGCCAGGACTATTCTCACTGTATAATACTTGCTTATCCATTCAGCCAGGCTGGTGTCGGTACTTCGAGGGAGGTTTTCCAACGCTTTCGCGAAGTTCCTTAATTAAATAACCTCTTTTCTCTGGGGGCGTAACCCCGCTGACACCTTTCTTGACACCTACTTGGTTTATAGCATTGATCGTTAAGTGATGAATATCCTGATGAGTAGCATATACTCACAGTAGGATCGGGATCCAAATATCATCGTATGATAATGTTGAACGAATGCTACCAACATTCATCAAACTCCAAATGGAATGCATCTTTTTGCAAATTTCAGTTTCTTTAGAAATTCCCGATATAAGTTTTTGCCCTGTGCTCTTATGACCTTGGCTTTGGTCAAAATGTCATAAGTCACATATCATGTTCTACCCATCATTATCTTGTCAATTTGAACCCATCCGTACATTCCCCTGACTTTGGTCAAATGATAATATGACTGTCCCAAACTAACTCATCTATCTATGCAACAAATGAATACCCAGCAGCTACCAAACACTATGCCTTGACTTTGGCCAAAATGCATAGCTTGAATACTACTGAATACCCAAATGAAATGACGGAGGACTACGAATGGTTTTGGCGAAACCGTGAACGTAGTGAACTTGATATGACCGAAGGAACCTGATAGCTTTTTAAAAGGAGTGGTTAAAGCTCCGCAATTAAAAATATCATCTGTTTTAAAATAACCGATTGGTTTCTTTTAAATTGTTCCAATGATTCAACTTTTTGGTTTATTTTCTTTGCATTATAAATAATGCGTCCCATCATTAACCTATCATTGCAGAGAACAACGAAAATACAACGTCCTCTTATGCTATCCGCATTCGCCACTAGGTCCCGTCATCACCCGTTAGGTTACTTAACTAACGACAGAGCGGGGGCTGGGCTAGCGCGGGTGTAAAACATAAGTGACGTCTAGATAGCTATCATATATAGATATTTGTACATTCATCAGACGCAATAATAGGCATTCCAGATCTCATATGAACTTTATTGGATTTGCAAGCAATCCGCATTTGTTTAGAGCCTGCAACAAAATACGGATTACACAGCTGTGATGAATAGCCATTACCCCACCCTAAACCCTTACGGGTACGGCAAACTACCCGTCAAATACCCGAAGTGAAGCGGTCTCACTCAACAAAGTGAGTAGGCCACTAAACACTTCAAAGTACCCGGTAGTTTGTGCACCCCATCTTGGGTCTATCCTAGGAGAAAAAACAGTAAAATGAAATAATACAACGGTGGCTACAACCGCAACCTGGATGTGCCCCACAAAATAATATTACAACATATTACAATTACATTGAATGAATGAATATAACAACCCATCTCAAACCCCGGCTAATCATCACAACAGTCCAATACAGTTCACAACCACATACAGTAAAAACCATTACAGAAATGTGGAACCCCCTGCCAACCGACATACTAGCAGTTAGGGGAGGTTTACGAACACATTATACAAACACAAATATAATCATATTAGCAAACATCGTAAAATTTCGATCGAGCAAAACATTTTAGATTCTACTCCAAAACTTCTCTGTGCACCTGAGATCTTAGCAGAAAATAAAATATCCCAGAAACATCATTGTTAACACTGTAGGATTCCTAGGCACTCTCAAGAGGTCTCACAAGGCATCAACCATGCCAATTTCAAATTTTACGGGTGCCGAGAAACCCTAATACGGATCGTTAACTAGAATTTTAGGCGAAACAAGAAGCTAGTTAACAATTTAACTAAGTGAACGGGAATACAACCTTTGTAGATCCGGTTCTCCACCTCCATTGCTCCATGATGAAGTCCCCTTGCTGTCCAAATCCAATCTCGGGCTCTAGCGTCGGCTTCATCGGAGAAATGGGCGGGCTAGGTCATCGACAACGATGCCGAAGATGATCTACGTCGAGGCATCACAAGATCAAGCTTCCACTTCACCAACTCATGAAACTTGTGAAGAAAACACCCTATACTACTTGGCAAGAGGTAGAGGATGAAGAAATAGGAGGTGGGTTCACTTTAGAATTGGATTTCTCACTCTTTTCATCAAATCACCATTGATGGTTACAAGCTTCTTCATCTTGAAGAAGAAGAAGAAGAAGAAGAAAATATTATGATAAGTTAATTAAAATACAAGAGAAAATGAATACTTATCATAATATGAACCATGGTTAGGTATAGAGAATCAACTAGGGTTAAGTGGAGTGGTTAGGGTTAAGCATGAGACAAAATGGTCACTTAGTCAAAGCTTCATGAAGCTTCAAGATGCAAACAAAGAAAGCCACCATTTTCTCTTTATGCCATTAATTTTCCAAAAAGAATAAATAAATAAATAAATGAATAAGAAAACAAAACCCTAACCATTCATATAACCATGGTTTAATCTTTACACAAACCCAAGTAAACATGTATCATCAAACATGATACAATCAAGTGCACAAAAGTATATCACATATACAACTTGTGCAATGCAAGTGAGAAAATCCATTTAAAGTGAACCAATACTAGTTAATGCAAAGTAATATATCAAATATATAATTATGCATTAAATCATTAAATCAACACTTGATTTGACGATCCGGTCATATCGCATATAACCGACTAATATCCAATGTATCGACTTATCGAATCAATCCTTGATTCGATAACTAGGTTATATCGCATACAACCATTCGATACATTCATCGCGAGAATGAAATACGGTATCACATACACGCATTATTCTCGGTCCCGCACATATCTCATATGCGCTCCTATTTCGTTTCGCTTGAGCCAGGAAACCTCTGTGTAGGACTCTAAAGACTCGTCAATACGCCGGCAGCGGATGATGATCATATCAAACATCCACAAGACGCAAGCGGTCTGCTAAACGTAACGGCCACCCGGGTATTGAGCGATCAGATGATCGACGAGCAAGCCCGCTCACACTCCTGTGAATCCAACCAGTAACACTTACCGTACAGTCCGGTCTGATCGTCTGATATGTCACATATCTCGCCTAGGGGTGGTAAACGTCAGACCCTAATAGCTCGATAAGTCGTGTCGATATGAGGTCTATAACAATTCGAGAAACTACTGGTAACACTTACCAGTAAATCTCTGCAACCCTGGCCAGGGATTTCCGGTTATAGCCAATCGAACACAGCGCAACATCAACTCCCTATACCGGGAGAGATGAATCCCCTCCTACCGCTCATTGCCTCCATGTGATTCGGGACTGTACCCAAAAACCACCGTTTTTCACGCCCTCTTGGACGTGGTAAGGTGGAAATCAAAGCACAGTGGGAACCACACAAGACTCTATGACGATCTCGGGTCAACAGACTACTCTGTACCAGTGTCACCAGAGAACTGCCATCTGACGTAAGGTATAATACCATCTGGGAGTTCTCGGCGAGTCCGTCCAGTGTACCCAGTCTCCACTGAGCACCCGTATATCATCTCTGATGTCAAACACCAATGGATATGGGATCATCCATCGCCTATTTGTATGGGTCGAGAAGGTATACGCTAGTCTACTCTGGTATATCGATGCCCCGTCTCGATACACCCACGACTAGGGACCTTGAAGGATGTACTTATGGACTACCATGTCCCCACTAGTATGATCCGCATCATAGTCCAGGTAGTCAAGTACACATCCTAAGGGCTTTACCAACATGTAACAGAGAGACAATCAGTGTACACGTTATGGTAAAGAGTTACCAGATAGCATACTATCATGTCGAGCAAGAAAGTCCTCCCTATATATGTCCCAGCATCCACTACAATATACATCCAATGTACAGTAATGGCCTCTAGGGCATACATATAACTAACAATCTCCCACTTGCACTAGGGCCATCTGATAGCAGTGGTTGCAGTATCTCATACTCAACCATCCCATAAAAGTCTCTCTCTAGGAAAAGGCCTTTGTGAGTGGATCCGCCGTGTTTTCCTCTGAGTCTACTCTCCTAACCTCGATCACCCTGGAGATCAAACATCTCCATGATCAGGTGATACTGTCTTAGAATTTGTCTGGATCACTGATGGGACGGACGTTCCTTGGCATAAGCCACAACTCCATTGCCACACAATGGGAGGAACAAAGTTCATCTCATGAACTAATATACACCCAGACTGCCTCTTTGGTAGCATCTTAAGTAGCGATGTATCCAGCCTTTATTGTCTAGTATGCCACGGTATCTAGCTTGGAACTTTTCCAACATACCGTCCCTCCACTGAGGGTAAAGACAATGCCTGTGACTGACATTCAGTCGTCTTTATCATCCTGGAACCATTCCAGCGATTCTCCCCAGGGTCGATTGATACCGTCTCACTACATACTAGTGAGAATCCTAACATCCAATTAGATCTATCTCATAGATCCAAAACGCAGGATTTAGGAGGTATCACTTTGATCCTATATGGAGAATCATTGTGATAAGCGGAGATTGACCGAGTGTAGCATAGGAAACTGCTTCCCTATCAAGAGCATGTCATCCACGTACTCTACGAGGATCACTACCATACTCCCTACTACCTTCTTGTATATACAAGGTTCATCTACCATTTTGATGAAGTCATACTCTTTGACTACCATATCAAAACAGATGTTCCAACTCCGCGATGCCTGCTTTATCCTATAAAGTATCTTGCACACGTTTCCGCTGCTCCCACTGTCTACGAAGCCTTCTTTCTGTGTACTTATAGACGTTCTCTTCTGAAACATCATTTAGAGAAGCAGTCATGGCACCCAACCGCCAGATATCGTAGTCATGGTACGTAGCCGTGGCAAGTAGGATCTGGATGGACTTAAGCATAGCTACTTGAAAAGGTTTCATCATTATCCACACCTGGTCAATGATGCAAACTTTTAACAAGCCTAGCTTTGAAAGTCTCAACTTTTCCATGTACACCAAGTAATCTTCTCAAGATATACTTGCTCCTGATGGGGATTTAACCCTTCAGATATAGCAACCAAAGTCCATACTTTGTTGGTGTATATGGATTCCATCTCAGATCGCTAAACATCCAGTCATTCTTACAGAGTCTCACTCCTGATGGCCAGCTCGAAACTAGTTGGGTCATCATCTCATGATGCAATCCTTGCTCCCACTGTCATAGAGAAACCAAAGTATCTCTCAGGTGGGTAAGGAACCCTACTAGATCGGCGGAGAGACTGAGATTCGTTGGTAACTATTGAATCCTTCGGTTTTTTCAAATCATCAGCTGCAGTTTGTATAGCTGGAACATTTCCAGTTCTACATAACTGACCTTGCCTCGAGCTTGTCCGGATTTTGCCTTTAGACATAGGCCAGACAACCCCATATCTTAACCAACTTAAGATATGGGCCCTTCCCCTTCCATATCACATAGGAAGCGGTAGGCAACTGATTTGATCTGAACCCTTTTCAATAGGTATGCAGCTTCTCAAGTGCATAACTCCCAAAAGGAAATAGGAAACTCAGTAGTACTCATCATTGAGCACACCATATCTCATAGGGTGCTATTGCTCCACCCCGATATACCATCGTGCTATGGTGTATACGGAGGAGTAATGCTGAGAGAGAATCTCATTCTCCTTTAGAATAGTCCAGGAATTCCGTGCTCAAGTATTCTCCTCCCTGATCACATCAAAGGACATAATACTTGTACCCTTATTGGTTCCCTACTTCTAACTTATATTCTGTGAATATCTCAAAAGGTTCGGACTTGTGTTTCAACAGGAACATATGTCTGAATCTTGAGAGATCATCAGAGAATGTAATGAAGTACAAAGAACCAGTCCTGGTATGTGTAGACTGGGGACCTTACATACATCATCATGTATCAGTCCTAAGAGTTCACTAACTCTTTCTCTGTTTCCAGTAAACAGAGCTATGGTCATCGTATCTTTGTGACATGACTGGCAAGTTTCATAAGATGTAAATTCAAACTGATTTAAATATGCATCCAAAACGAAACTTCAGCCAGTCGAATCGCATTGATATGACCTAGTCTACAATGCCTCAAGAAGGATTCTTTCATTTCTGAACTCTTTCTCTTGTGTGTGTTCCGTATACTAAAGAATTGTAGTTTGATTTAGAACATCAACGCTTTTAGATAACGTGCCTGAACCGATCAACTTTTGATATAGGAAATGTTCAAAACATTATCCAACAAAACAAAATTTTATCATTTCTTTGCTGATAAAGAGACTGATATGATTTTGTATATCAGGTTCGGTATCTAATAACATTCGTTCAGAATCAATGTATTGGTAATACAGGGTGACAGTGACCAACAGACTTGGCTGCAACTCTTGCCCCGTTTTCTGCCTCATGAAACTTATCACCCGTTCTCAGTTCTTTACCTATCTGTAGCCCATGTAACATATTACATATGCGGGATCCTGATCCGGTATCATATACCCAGGACGTAAAGGACACTGAGAAACAATTCTATATAATGAACACACCCAAAGATGATGCATCAGCATGCACTTACTTCGTTTGGGCGGCACGGGAATTCTGGTAATCCCCAATTTCCTGCTCTGTCTTATAACAATTATAAGTTGGAGCGGGACCAACGTTCCCCAGCTCAGTATAACAAGCGGGTTCGGTCAATATCCGTATTATTATCATGATTAAGGCGTGATATGGTCGCTACCTGGAGAGAGAGAGAAGAAAACACTCGGCGTATGCTCTTGCAAGAATAGATTGGTTTTTATTTTATCTAATCAGGATGGCTCCCACTGCTTTTTATCAAATCTTCCTTCAAACCCTAAAAGGAAAGACTAGCCGGGATTATTTACACACTACAAGTTCGCCAATCTTTCAGCCAGGCCAGTGTCGGTAATTTGAGGGAGGTCCCCCGTGCTTTCGTACGAACCTAATTAATGTAAACCTCGTTTTCCCAGAGGCGTAACCCCGTTGACACCTTTCTAGACACCTACTTGATCGGCTAATTGTAATGTGTAAAACTCTCCCAGGAGTAACTCTTACTCGCAGTGGGTATCGGGATCCAACTATCTCATAGAAGGTATGCAATCTCATTGCAAATTTGAACACTTGAAATTCCCGATAATATTTTGCCCCTAGCAGCTATATGACCTTAACATAGTCAACAAATCATAAGTGCTAGTCAAGTTCAACCCGTCATTTCCTGATTGAATTAAACCCACCCGCACGACCCTTAACATAGTCAACAAAGTTGCACGACTACCCTAATCCAATCGCATCATATGCTTATGCAGATAAGCACTAATTAGCTACCGCACACTACGCCTTAACATAGTCAACAAACGTAGCACGAATACTAACTAGTACTTATCTGAAATGACGGAGGGCTACGACAGGTTTTTCTGAAAACCTATTGCGTAATTAACTTGATATCGTTGTAGAATCAAATGATTTTAAAATGGAGTGTTTCTGAGGCTTTTCTAGTTTTGCTAAAGGGGTCACTCCCGGTGAAGGGATCGTCGGCCCTTTCCTCATCGAATGAGGTGCGGGATATATCATATATATCACTGTGCAAAGCAAAAACTCTTAAAAGCAATCAAAAGACAAACCGAGTGTGTAGCATCTGCCAGTTATTGCTAAAGGAGTCACTCCCGGTGAAGGGATCTCGGTCCTTTCCTCATCGAATAAGGTGCAGGGTATATCATATATACCGCTATGCAAAGCAAGAACTGTAGCTACCTGTTTTATTTTGAAATTCGATTCTACAACATCTTTAGGTTTCTTTTATTTCATTAATCACATTAATGAAGTCCCATCATTTAAATACCTAAACATCACAGATAAATACGACGTACACTTATGCCATCCGCATTCGCCTCGATGTCCCCTCGTGCACCGTTAGGTTAGGTAACTAATGGCAGAGCGGGGCAGGGCTAGCGCGGGTGTAAAACATAAGTAACGCCTATATAATACATCATATATACTATATACTGTATCTATCACAGAACATCACATGATCACATCACGGATATCGCAGCAGAAGAAACATATGAAACGTTGGATATACTAGGACGTCCGTGTTTTCAATACGAGCCAGTATAAAACACGGATTCCACGGTCGCGATGAATAGCCAAACCCACACCCCTAGACCCCTACGAGAGCGGCAAGCAACCCTACCAATTCTACAGTTAGCAGACCCGGACTCGACTCCTCGAGTTGGTCTCCCACTGGACTCCAGAACCCGGTTACTTGTGCTCCCCTCCTTGGGTCTATCCTAGTGCGGAAAAGTAAATAATATACAAACGGTGACATCTTCCGCAACCTGGAAGTGCCCCAATAAAAGAATATTACATACAAGTTTTTACATGAATGAAAATGAAAAACACTCATCTCACATAAAAAACCCCGGCTATTCAAACACGACGATCCAATATAACATATCCAGCAACACATAACATCACATGTCATCAACGTAAGTAAATATGCGCATCCCAATTGTCATTGACATATAGCAACGAAACCGGCGATTTCACATATTACACTTACGGTCACAGAAAAGAAAGTGTAAAACTACAACAGCTGGAATCCGCAACCTCCATAGACATCGCATGCCTAATCAAATGAATTCCTTAGACATCGCATGCCTAACAATTATAAACCCTGCATTTTAGTCTCATTATCGAAAACTCTTTTCAATATCAAGTCGGGCAATTCAACAAGATTCCCGACATCCTGATCGAATGCTCGTCGCAAACTTCAGTAGACGGCCGCACCCCCGATACCGTCGATGAAGTGCACCAAGGCGGAACACCGCTACCGCGAGCACCCGGACGGATGCTTTCGGCGACGGGGTTCTCCTATAGTCACTTGGTCGGGGCTAAGGGGTGTAGCTGTCTATTAAGTTTATCCGGCGAGTATCCGCGTACGCTACGTGATTGCGACGGACTTTTGATCACATCAAAATTCCGTGGCAACCGATCAAGTGAGACTAAACTGCTATGTTTATAACATTCATTCAGTTATCTCATAACTACTTGTGAATTCCAATTATTGTATCACATTCTAAATAAATAGAAAATGTTAAACTTTCCGATCGAGCAATCGAATACCCAAGTTTTCCCGAAACAGCTCAACTCATGAAATAAGTTCAAAAACATTCACTTCGTGCCTCAGTACCAACGGTCCAGCCGTAGAAGGGTCAAGCCAACGCCTCACATGTGGCACGCCGTACTACCCCAAACCTTAAGGTTCAAAGGGCAGTTCAAGATGGTCACATAATCGAGTTAAGGTTTGTTGTCTTCTAGAGGGACCATCGCGTTACTTGCACTACTTAGAACGTCGTTAAACTACGGAAAGATCCAACACTTGGAAATTTCCCGACAGGGGAAAAGGTGGGTATTTATATCCGGTCGAACTTTTTAACATATTCTAAAATTTATCCCGAAAAACACAGACGAAGTTAAACTTCCCGATCGATACACCGAGTCCCCAATACAACCCAGAAAACTCAACTCTTGAATAAATTTTAAAAATTCCCATAAAACTCAGCATTTAAATAAAGAAGTTACTGTGCAAAAATGGTTGACTGAAGAGACTAAATGGGCGCGGAACCGCCGCAATAGGCGGCAAATGCCGCGGTTCCGCCGCGCTTTAGAAAGATCATTAGGTAATTTTTGCACCGTAATTCTTAGAATTTCCTGCTGAATTTTTTAAGCATTTTTAATCTGGAAAAAACCCAGTTTTTGAAAAAAGTCCAGAGAGCATTTTCCGGGTTAGGTTTCGGTTCGATCGGACTTCTAACTCGGTCTACGCGTCGCCTAAAGCTCTAGCTAGGCTCTGATACCACTGTAGGATTCCTAGGCACTCTCAAGAGGTCTCACAAGGCATCAACCATGCCAATTTCAAATTTTACGGGTGCCGAGAAACCCTAATACGGATCGTTAACTAGAATTTTAGGCGAAACAAGAAGCTAGTTAACAATTTAACTAAGTGAACGGGAATACAACCTTTGTAGATCCGGTTCTCCACCTCCATTGCTCCATGATGAAGTCCCCTTGCTGTCCAAATCCAATCCCGGGCTCTAGCGTCGGCTTCATCGGAGAAATGGGCGGGCTAGGTCATCGACAACGATGCCGAAGATGATCTACGTCGAGGCATCACAAGATCAAGCTCCCACTTCACCAAGTCATGAAACTTGTGAAGAAAACACCCTATACTACTTGGCAAGAGGTAGAGGATGAAGAAATAGGAGGTGGGTTCACTTTAAAATTGGATTTCTCACTCTTTTCATCAAATCACCATTGATGGTTGCAAGCTTCTTCATCTTGAAGAAGAAGAAGAAGAAAATATTATGATAAGTTAATTAAAATACAAGAGAAAATGAATACTTATCATAATATGAACCATGGTTAGGTGTAGAGAATCAACTAGGGTTAAGTGGAGTGGTTAGGGTTAAGCATGAGACAAAATGGTCATTTAGTCAAAGCTTCATGAAGCTTCAAGATGCAAACAAAGAAAGCCACCATTTTCTCTTTATGCCATTAATTTTCCAAAAAGAATAAATAAATAAATAAATGAATAAGAAAACAAAACCCTAACCATTCATATAACTATGGTTTAACCTTTACACAAACCCAAGTAAACATGTATCATCAAACATGATACAATCAAGTGCACAAAAGTATATCACATATACAACTTGTGCAATGCAAGTGAGAAAATCCATTTAAAGTGAACCAATACTAGTTAATGCAAAGTAATATATCAAATATATAATTATGCATTAAATCATTAAATCAACACTTGATTTGACAATCCGGTCATATCGCATATAACCGACTAATATCCAATGTATCGACTTATCGAATCAATCCTTGATTCGATAACTAGGTTATATCGCATACAACCATTCGATACATTCATCGCGAGAATGAAATACGGTATCACATACACGCATTATTCTCGGTCCCGCACATATCTCATATGCCCTCCTATGTCGTTTCGCTTGAGCCAGGAAACCTCTGTGTAGGACTCTAAAGACTCGTCAATACGCCGGCAGCGGATGATGATCATATCAAACATCCACACGCCGCAAGCGGTCTGCTAAACGTAACGGTCACCCGGGTATTGAGCGATCAGAAGATCGACGAGCAAGCCCGCTCACACTCCTATGAATCCAACCAGTAACACTTACCGTACAGTCCGGTCTGATCGTCTGATATGTCACATATCTCGCCTAGGGGTGGTAAACGTCAGACCCCAATAGCTCGATAAGTCGTGTCGATATGAGGTCTATAACAATTCGAGAAACTACTGGTAACACTTACCAGTAAATCTCATCAACCCTGGCCAGGGATTTCCGGTTATAGCCAATCGAACACAGCGCAACATCAACTCCCTATACCGGGAGAGATGAATCCCCTCCTACCGCTCATTGCCTCCATGTGATTCGGGACTGTACCCAAAAACCACCGTTTTGCACGCCCTCTTGGACGTGGTAAGGTGGAAATCAAAGCACAGTGGGAATCACACAAGACTCTATGACGATCTCGGGTCAACAGACTACTCTGTACCAGTGTCACCAGAGAACTGCCATCTGACGTAAGGTATAATACCATCTGGGAGTTCTCGGCGAGTCCGTCCAGTGTACCCAGTCTCCACTGAGCACCCGTATATCATCTCTGATGTCAAACACCAATGGATATGGGATCATCCATCGCCCATCTGTATGGGTCGAGAAGGTATACGCTAGTCTACTCTGGTATATCGATGCCCCGTCTCAATACACCCACGACTAGGGACCTTGAAGGATGTACTTATGGACTACCATGTCCCCACTAGTATGATCCACATCATAGTCCAGGTAGTCAAGTACACATCCTAAGGGCTTTACCAACATGTAACAGAGAGACAATCAGTGTACACGTTAAGGTAAAGAGTAACCAGATAGCATACTATCATGTCGAGCAAGAAAGTCCTCCCTATATATGTCCCAGCATCCACTACAATATACATCCAATGTACAGTAATGGCCTCTAGGGCATACATATAAGTAACAAACACAAAGGGGTTACTGGAAAAATTTGGGCCGACTCGGCCCTAACTCGGCCGCGGATCCGCGGTGAATCGCATGGATCCGCCGCGGTTCCGCGGTGAGTTAGCCGAGTTGGGAGTCCAAATTTCTTCAGTAGCCCTATAATTTCATGCTTGTTATTCTGCAGGTCCCTGAAAAATTTTTAGAGCCAGTTTTAAATTCGACAGAAACTGTGATAATTCGATGATGTTTCCGGTTCTTTTTGCGTTCGAAATTCTTACGACTTTGCTAATGAGTTAATTATTGTTTAGCGAGGCTCTGATACCAATGTAAGTCGATGTACAACACCCCACGACTTGCGGGGAGGTGGAATAATGAAAAACGATCTTGTTTAAAGCGTAAACATCGACTAACCGAGAATCTTTGCATAAACAATAACTAACAACAAACATAGGAGTTAACAACTATTATGAAAAGTGATTATACCTGTTGAACCGAGTCCTTCGTCTGGTCGTTCTCCACGTCCTCTCCGGCCTTCTCTAAGTAGTAGAAGATCCACCCGAGAGCTATACTACAAGCTTCACCTCAAACTAGAGATAACTAGGTTTCTTAAATCGCTAATCTAAGCAACCTAGGTGATATAGAGAAGGGTTAAGGATTAAGTAGTCTAATCTAATCCTTGTACTCAACACATGAGAGGGGAGGATTAGGGTTTGAAGAGGGAGAGCTTGAGGAGAGAGAAAGTGAGCAAGAGAATGAGATGAGAAAATGAGCTATCATAATATATATCAAGCATTATGATTTATCCAAATAAAAGAAAATAAATGATTAATCATCATGCTTAATAAATATAAGAGGGTGATTCATCTCTATGAGTCATTAAGCATTTATGATGCATTAATGACATGGATGAATCACTCAAATGACTCACTAATCTCATTTAATGCATATGCCACCTTAACCCCCAAGTCACCTAATTTATGATTTTTCGTTGTGTTGTTTTATAGAAAATTGTATTTAGAAATCACAACCAAAAATTATTTTGACCGCAATCAATAACGGTGTCGAATATAGCGCGTTAGTAAGTGCGGATCGTCCACAGGGAAAGTGTAATCGTTCGTCTTTCGAATTAGATGAGTCGAAACTTTAAGGAAAAGAAAAGAAAACAATTCATGATTTAAAATTGCATTTCGAGAAAGAGAAAATATCTAGATCTAAGAAAGCATTAAAAGATAGAATCAAGAATTGAGAGTTTGATGATTTCCAAACCAAATGTCAAGAATTGAAATGAGGCTCGTAGGAATCGATCGGATTTATAGATGTGATGAGATCTAAAGATTTCATGTTCTTATCCATTAACAAATTGATACTAGATCGATGATGATTCGTCGAGGTTAAGGATCTTGTGAAGAAGCTAGGGTTTCCTCGTCTTATCCTTTATCCTTTCGATAAATCTCATTCAAATTCTAGTTTCTAGTTAATCAAATGATCAATTGTTGTTCCCTAGTTTCAAGTGAACACAATCGAGAAAGGATCATCTCGAAACTAGGTCATTAATCATTTGATTCACTAGAATTTACAATCGTTATAGGATTTAAGAATTGTAAAAAGATCTAAATCATCATCATTCTATTGATCGTCACGACTCCTTTACGAGCGGAGTTTTACTCAAACATCACAACAAGAACCACAATCACAAATTGAGATCTAATCATGATTCAAGAATTAAAAGAAAGCAAGATTAAAGAATTTTACCTTTTATTTATATCAACAATTCCGTTACAATCACTCAAGAACTACAAGAGGAGGAACTCGATCGTCGATTTGGCTTCGCTCGTCTCCTTGAGTAGCGGATCGGCTTGGATCACTTGCTCGATTGAAGATCGGCTCTGCTCCTAAAAGGTTGAAGGCTTCTTGCTTAATTTGGTACTCGGGATCTTGAATTTGGAATTGGATTTAGAATTTGGGGCTACAAGATGTGTCACTCAACTTGTAGATGGGGGATGAAGAAGAATGAACCCTAGATCTAGGCTCTCTTTTATAGACCATCAAAACCTAGATCTAGGATTGAAATTTGAATTTTCCCTCCACAAATTAGTTAGCACAAGATTTAAATTTCCCTCCAAAAGTTTATTAAAGAGAAGCTTCTAGATGAAGTTTGTTGAGCCGGGCCTTCTAGATGTGCCACGTGGAGAACCGGGAGTCTTCTGGAAGCTTGTGCAGTTATGAGAGACACGTGTAAGAAGATTGAGCTGATGAAGCCACCATAGCGCCGCGGTTCCGTGGCTCCAGCACGCTCCCGCAGCGGAACCGCGGCGGTTCTGAAGCTTCAGAGATTGGGATTTCTGGTACAGGCTTGGGCTGATTCTTGGGCCTTTATAAAATATATTAAATCTTATTTGGATTTCTTTATCACTACCAGATCTCAGATCTTTGAGTTGACGTATCTTTTATCCACACTTTGACAATTTTGGCCTGTCTCCTGGATTTTCCTGCACAATTTCTCAAGACAAGTGTTGCGCAATATAGGGATGATGCGATGCCATAAAATACAGTCAATTTCCCTAGAAATGCCGGTTTTAAAGTTTAACACATGTAATCTGATATTTAACAACAGTTTTGATAATATGTGAAATATGAATGCCGAACACTTCTAGATGAGTGCAAATAATAGGGAAATTGCCGTGTTAAAAATGCAGTATTTTCCACTGATCATCGCTATCTTCTAGAAGCTTCTCGCGCAATTATGAGAACGCCCCTCCTATCCGTGAAAACAAGGAAAAACTTTATACTGTATAAATCCAATAACCGGATACTAGAAACTGGCTTAAACCAAAGCCGACTAGTAAAAACTGTCCGGATGTCGTACGTGCGTAAACACACGTATGCGTCCGAATCCTTGTCGTAAAACCATACGACCTCTATATCGTTTCTCCTGGAGTAGGGAAACTCTCTGTGTGGGACTCTAGAGACTCGACTACTACGCTGGCAGTGGGTTTAACCACAGACCATAAGCGGCACTAGCTGTACGTAACGGTCCCCAGGTAGATGTCGATAAGAAGGCCGATGAGAAAACCCATCCGAACTCCTACTGAGTCTGATGTGACAATCTCCGTACAGTCCGGTCTGTTCGTCTAAGACTATCGCATATCGGGCCTAGGGGGCGGTAAGCGTCAGTCCCCTAATAGCGGTATAAGTCGTGTCAGAGTGAAGCCCATTACACCCTGAGAAACTACTGGAACCTACCAACAAATCTCGCTTGCCCTGGCCAGGGACTTTGCGTAATGGCTCTCTGACACAGCACGATATCAACCCCCAATACTGGGAGAGACGAATCCTGTCTAACCGCCACTTCCTCCAAGTGCTCGGGACAGCACCCAACTGCTACCTGTTTGCACAACTCCTTTGAGCCGTGGTAGGGTAGCAATCTAGGAACAGTGGGACACACTCGAGGCGAAGTAGCAGTGTCAAGTCTGCGGACTATGCTGTACTCATGTCACCTGGGAACTGTTCACTGACGACTGGTATAAAACCAACCAACAGTTCCTTGTGAGTCCTGTCCGGAGTACCCATAACCCAACGAGCACCTGCATACTATCTCTCGTACGACGTACTGACGGCTGTGGGACAGACCATCGCCCCAACTGGGATGAGAAGCGTACACACTAGTCTACTCCGGAGTATCGATGCCCTGTCTCGATAATCCTACGACTAGAGACTTGAATAAGGATGTGCTTGTATACTACCCAGCCCCCACTAGTGTGACTACCATCACAACGCTGGTAGTCAAGCAAGATCCTAAGAGCTCTATCAATACGTATACTCACATATTAAGATAGAAAAACCAAGTAGCATACTACCATGTTTAGCAAGACTGTTATATACATGTGAATATCCCAAGCTTCCATTAAGTAATATACAAACTAGTATGATACAATAATGGCCCCTAGGGCATATACACTAACAATCTCCCACTTGCACTAGGGCCATGTACTGGCATATCGAAGACCGATGATCTCGAGTGGCCTCTGGAACTGAATCTGAGGTAGGGCCTTTGTGAATGGATCAACAATGTTCTCTTCAGTAGCAACTCTCCGAACCTCGATCTCCCGACGATCAATGATCTCCCTGATCTGGTGATACCGCCTTAAGATGTGTCTGGACTTCTGATAGGACCTTGGTTCCTTCGCTAAAGCTATAGCTCCGTTGTTGTCGCAATACAGAGGTATTGGATCAACAATGGTAGGAACCACCTGAAGTTCTGTTAGGAACTTCTTTATCGAGACTGCTACTTTTGCGACATCGCAAACAGCTATATACTCCGCTTCCATCGTCGAGTCAGCATCGGTATCCTGCTTGGAGCACTTCCAGCACACCGCCCCTCAATTGAGGGTAAAGACATAACCTGACATGGACTTGGAATCTTCCTTATCACTCTGGAAGCCGGAATCAGCATAGGCCTCCATTCTGAGGTCTTTTCCGCCGTAAACCTAGAACATCTTCTCAGTCCTCCTCAGGTACTTGAGAATGTTCTTTACTGCTATCCAGTTCTTCTCCCCTAAGTCTGACTGATACCGGCTTACCACGCTTAGTGCGTAAGCTACATCTGGTCTGGTGCACAACATCGCATACATTATAGAGCCTATCGCAGAAGCTAGGGTATAATACACATGCGTTCCCTTTCCAAATCAGTCTTGGGAGACATCTCTTTGGATAGGGCGATTCTGTGACAAGCCGGTAGATTACCACGCTTAGAATCTTCCATACTGAATCTTTTCAGTACAGTGTCGATATACCTGGACTGCGAAAGTCCCAACATCCTCTTGGATCTATCATGATAGATCCGGATCCCCAGAATGTAAGAGGCATCACCCAGGTCTTTCATGGAGAACCTATGTGACAAGAATCCTTTGACAGATTGTAGCATAGGAATGTCATTTCCTATCAATAGAATGTCATCCACGTACAAGACGAGGAATACGGCAGTTCTTGCTACAACTTTACTATATATGCACAGTTCATCTGGATTTTGGATAAAGTCATATTCTTTGACTGTTTCATCGAAACAGATGTTCCAACTCCGCGATGCCTGCTTTAGTCCATAAATGGACTTAAGCAACTTGCATACTTTCCCGCTGCTCCCACTCTGATTGAAACCCTCTGGCTGATCCATATAGACGCACTCTTCTAAATTACCATTCAGAAAATCCGTCTTTACGTCCATCTGCCAGATTTCATAATCATGGAAGGCAGCAATAGCAAGAAGGACCCGAATGGATTTAAGCATAGCCGCTGAAGAAAAAGTTTCGTCATAGTCCAAACCAAGTCTTTGACGAAAACCCTTTGCAACAAGTCCAGCCTTATAGGTTTCCACCTGTCCATCTACACCAATCTTTTTCTTGAAGATCCATTTGCATCCTATGGGTTTTACCCCATCTGGAGCAAAGTCCAAAGTCCATACTTTGTTGGTGTACATGGACTCCATTTCGGTCTGCATTGCATCTAGCCATCGTACCGAGTCGCCGCTCTGGATGGCCTGCTGGAAGCCAGTAGGTTCATCATCATCTATGATGCAATCCTCTCTATCCCCATCTATGAGAAAACCGTAGTATCTCTCAGGCGGATGAGACGGCCTACTACTCCTGCGGAGGGGTGCGGTAATGTCCTGTTCTTCTTGAACTACTTGTTCTACCAAACTTTCAGTATTAGTTTTTGGTTCTGGAATTTGTTCCAGTTCTATTTCGCTCCCACTTTTTTCCTTTTCTAAAAACCGATGTTCTAGAAAATGGGCATTACGAGAAACAAAAACCTTTTGTTCCTCTGCGTAATAGAAATAATATCCCTTGGAGTTCTTTGGATATCCCACAAATTTACATTTTACTGATCGTGCCTCGAGCTTGTCCACATGCTGCTTTTTAACAAAAGCTGGACATCCCCAAATCTTCATATGCTGAAGATGGGGTTTCTTCCCACTCCACATCTGATATGGGGTGGTAGGCACAGTCTTGGTAGGAGCCCTGTTCAGAAGATATGCCGCTGAATCTAGCGCATAACCCCAAAAAGATCACGGTAACTCAGCATTACTCATCGTGGAACGTACCATATCCAATAGGGTTCGATTCCGTCTCTCCGATACACCGTTATGCTGTGGAGTGTGTGGAGGAGTAAGCTGAGAGAGAATTCCTTTCTCTTTTAGGTAACCTAGGAACTCGGCACTCATGTATTCACCACCTCGATCAGATCTTAGTTTCTTGATTATTTTGCCGGTTTGGTTTTCTACTTCATTCTTATACTCTTGGAATTTCTCAAAAGCGTCGGATTTATGTTTTATCAGATAAATGAATCCGTACCTTGAGTAATCATCCGTGAAAGTAATGAAATAGGAAAAACCACCTCTTGTATGTGTAGACATTGGACCACATACATCGCTGTGTATGAGTCCTAAGAGCTCGCTCGCTCTTACTCCATATCCAGTAAATGGAGTCTTTGTCATCTTTCCTTTGAGACAAGATTGACAGGTGTCATAAGTTTGATATTCGAACGAGTCCAAATATCCTTCTCTATGCAACTTAGTCAACCTTCTCTCATTGATGTGACCCAGTCTACAATGCCATAAGAAAGCTTTGTTTAAATCTGGAGACTTTCTTTTTAGTGTGTTCTGGACATTGAAAATTTGGAGTTGGTTTAACACATATATACCATTTTCCAGTGTACCGGACCCAATCAAACTATGATTAAGGTGGTTGTTAACAACACCACTTCCAAACTTGAAATCATAACCTTTATTTGATAACAAGGAAATAGATATGATATTACACGTTAAGCTGGGTACACAAAAACAGTTATGTAAAACCAAAATGTGTCCACTTGTCAATCCCAGGTGATAATACCCTACGGACACAGCTCCCACGCTAGCTCCGTTAGCAACCATCAGGGTTATATCACCATCCTTCAGCACTCTACGGTTTCTCAGTGCCTGCAATGAATTGCAAATATGAGATCCTGATCCGGTATCCAATACCCAGGAAGTAAAGTTGATTGACAGACAATTCTCAATTACAAACACACCTGAAGTTCAAGCCACAGCTTGCTTCGGTTCCTGGTTCTTGCAGCTTGTGGGTGTTTGATATGATCATCACCTGCTACCGGCGTATTGACAATTCTTTAGAGTCCTACACAGAGGTTTCTTGGCTCAGGCAAAACGGAGTAGAGGCACATATGTGATATGTGCAGGACCGAGGATAATGCGATATGAGATACCGTATTATATTCTCACGATATTTAGATATGAACCGGGTCATCGGATCAAGTGTTGATTCGATGAATCGGTACATGATATATTAGTCGGTTATATTCGATATAGCCGGATTGTCGGATCAAGTGTTGATTCGATGATTTAATGTATAATAATATATATGATATATTGTATTACATTATCTAATATTGGCTCGCTTTATTATTTCATTTTCTCACCGGATAATACATTGATATATATGCGATATATGTTAATTGTAATATTTTCTTTTGTTACAAATAATATATATGTGATATATATTATAGTAACATGATATGATTAATAATGGAACATGATTAGTGGAGATTAAGCACGGTTATGGTTTGATTAGGATTAGCTCCTTGCACCATCTAGAAGCTTTCCTTTTGTCAAGTGTAAGATATTATGGTTGATATTATCTTATGACTCATTCTTTAAACCTAACCAAACCCTAGCCCTAGTTTATTCTCGACAAAGGTTAACATTCTCATCCTTGACCATGGTTCCATGATCAATCATATATTCTTTACTACTATTCATCACAAAAGGATTATCTCATTTCATTTCATCATCTTCTTCTCTCTTTAGCTTTGAGAAAGCTTACTAGAAATTCCTTTTGTGATGATTTCATGTGAGATTATGATATAAAAAGAAAGCATAAATACTACTCCATCATCCTCGTCTAATCTAGCCCATTAGATTAGGGTGTTCACCTCATTAGAGTGAGAGAGCTTGAGCTATTGCAACTTCGACGTAGATCATCGGAGAAGCGGAACACTACAAGCTAGCATGGATCGTTCGAGTCGTGGAGCCTCTCTTGAGTCCGGGAGATCGTGGATCGCGGCGAAGGGACTTCTAATTGGAGCTTATGAAGCGAAGGAGCGAACTACAAAGGTTGTAATCCCTCACACTTAGTAGTAAAGATGTTTACTTGCATGTTAAACCTTAATAATCTAGCAATGATCCCGGCTTTGGGTTGTTCGGCACGTCTAAAATTTTATTCGGGGATGTTTGATGCCTTATGAACCCTCACAAGAGTGCCTAGGAACCCTACAGTAGTATCAGAGCCTAGCTAGAGCATTAGGCGACGTGTATACGAAGTTAAAATTCCAAACGAACCCCGAAACTACGAAATGAACCCTTCTCTGGACAAATTTTAAAAATGCGATTTTTTCTGTATTAAAAATACCTACAAAAATCAGCAGGCAAATATAAGTATTACTGTTGAAAACAAGCATCCAAATCGTACGGAACACCGCGGAACCGCAGCCAAACCTTACTTGGGCCGCAGATCCGTGGCAGAACTGTAGATTTGGGCTTTTGTTTTGCAACAGTAATATCCGTTTCTGTTAGATATATTTTATGGGTATTTTTAATATGACTCAAGTGGTGAGTGTTCTGGGGTTTATTTTGTAATCGTTGATTCGATCGGAAAATTTAATTTTGTTATGTTTTCCGGATATTTAGAAACTGTTAAAAAGTTCGAGCGGATATCATTAACTCACTTTTTCCCGGTACGAAAAACTTTCAAGTGTTGAATTTTTATCGGGTTTAAATCTTTCGGAAAAATGTGCAAGTAACACGGTGGACCCTCTAGAAGACAACAAACCTTAACTCGATTATGTGACCATCTTGAACTGACTCTAAACCTTAGGGTTTGGGGCAGTACGACGTGCCGCATGTGAGGCGTTGGCTTGAACCTTCTACCGCTGGATCATCGGTACTGTGACATATTTCTGGGATTATTTGAAATCCGCTCAAGTGTTGAGCTATTTAGGAAATCTTGGGTATTTGATTATCCGGTCGAAAAGTTTAATACTGTCTATTTATCTGGAATGTGATACAATATGTGGAATTCATATAGTTAGGCATAAAATGCGAAGTATGTGATATTTCGGATTTACGATGTCTAAAGTGATTGTGGATTCCAAATATTGTAGTTTTACAATTTCTTTTCTGTGACCGTAAGTGTAGTATGTAGTTGTATTGCCGATTTTTGTTGCTATACATCAACGACGATCGGTGTATGCATACATACTTACGTTGATGATGTGTGATATTATGTGTTGCTGTGATATGTTATATTGGATCGTCGTGTTCAGAATAGCCGGAAGTTTTATGTGAGATGAGGGTTTTTAATTTTCATTCATGTAAAATTCATTTGTATGTAATATTCTTTTATTGGGGCACTTCCGGGATGAGGTTGATCTCACCAGTATATATTATTTAATTTTCCGCATTAGGTAGACCCAAGGAGGGGAGCACAAGTAACCGAGTTCTAGGGTCCAGTGGGAGGCCATCTCGAGGAGTCGAAACCGGGTCTCCTAACCCTAGAATTAGCAGTGTTACTTGCCGCTCTCGTAGGGGTCTTGGGATGTGGGTTTGGCTATTCGTCGCGACCGTGGAATCCGTGTTTTATACAGGCTCGTATTGAAAACACGGACGTCCTAGTATATCCAATATTTCATATATGTTCTTCTGCTGCAATGTTCTGTGATGAGATCATATTACTGCCTGAGACGAATGCTTATACTATATACATATATATGCTGATATTTAAATATTACTTCTTTCGTTTCTTCTGTGATGCTTAGGAAGCATAATATGATGGGATATTTATTAATGAGATTAATAAAAAGAAAAGAAACCTAAAAGATGTTGTAGAATCAAAACTTTATAAAAAGGGTAGATACAGTTTTGCTTTGCATAGCGGTATATATGATATACCCTGCACCTTATTCGATGAGAAAAGAGCCCAGATCCCTTCACCGGGAGTGACCTATTTAGCAAAACTGGCAGATGCTACAACTCTCGGTTTGTCTTTTGATTGCTTTTAGAGTTTTGCTTTGCATAGCGATATATATGATATATCCTGCACCTTATTCGATGGGGAAAGAGCCGAGATCCCTTCACCGGGAGTGACCTCTTTAGAGAAACTAGAAAAGCCTAAAAAACACTACTTTTTCAAAAACCACATGATTCTACAACGATATCAAGTTCATTACGCTCATGGTTTTCTGAAAAACCTGCGTAGCCCTGCGTCATTTCAGATAAGTACTACGTAGTATTCGTGCTGCGGTAGTTTGGCCTCCGTCAAGGCGTAGTGTATGGTAGCTAACTAGTGCTTATCTGCTAGCATACGATGCGATTGGATTAGGGTATTCGTACGGCGTAGTTTGGCCTCCGTCAAGGGTCCTACGGGTAGGTTTAATTCAATCAATAAATGACGGGTTGAACTTGACTAGCGCCCTATGGGTAGTTTGGCCTCCGTCAAGGTCATGGGACGCTAGGGGCAAAAGCATTATCGGGAATTTCAAGTGTTGAAATTTGCAATGAGATTGCATACCTCCTATGAGATAGTTGGATCCTGATACCCACTGCGAGCAAGAGTTATGTTAGTGTATATGCCCTAGAGGCCATTACTGTATCATACTAGTTTGTATATTACTTAATGGAAGCTTGGGATATTCACCTTGTATAGACAATCTTGCTCAATATAGTAGTATGCTACTTGGTTAATTTCTACTTTAATGTGTATATGTATTTATTTTAGTATATCACTTATACACATTAGTGGAGCCCTTAGGATCTTTGCTTGATTACCAGCGTTGTGATGGCAGTCACACTAGTGGGGGCTGGGTAATCCACAAGCACATCCTTATGCTGGTCCCTAGTCGTAGGACTATCGAGACAGGGCATCGATACTACGGAGTAGACTAGCGTATGCGCTTCTCATCCCAGTGTGGGAGACGGTCTGTCCTACAGCCGTCAGTACGTCGTACTTGAGATAGTATGCGGGTGCTCGTTAGGTTACGAGTACACTGGACATGACTCGTCGGGAACTGTTGTTGGTACTATACCTATCGTCAGTTATCAGTTCCCAGGTAACATGAGTACAGCTTAGTCCGCTGACTTGACACTGTCACTTCGCCTCGAGTGTGTTCCCACTGTACTTTGATTACTACCCTACCACGGCTCAAAGGAGTCATGCAAACAGGTAGTAGTTGGGTGTAGTCCCGAAGCACTTAGAGGCTATGACGGTTAGAAAGGATTCATCTCTCCCGGTATTGGGGGTTGACTTCGCGCTGTGTCTAGGAGAGCCATTGCATGAGTTGTCCCTGGCCAGGGCAAGCGAGATATACTGGTACGTTTCCAGTGCTATCTCAGGGTGTTCTGGGCTACACTCCGACACGACTTGTACCGCTATTAGGGGACTGACATTTACCGTCCCCAGGCCCGCCATGCGATGTATCATACGAACAGACCGGACTGTACAGTGATTGTCACATTCATGCTCAGTAGGAGTTCAGATGGGTTTCACCTCGTCCGTCTTCTTGTCGGCATCTATCTGGGGACCGTTACGCACAGCTAGTGCCGCTTGCGGTCTGTGGTTAAACCCACTGCCAGCGTAGTGTCGAGTCTTTAGAGTCCCATACAGAAAGCTATTCGCCTTTAGGCAAAAGAGTAGAGGTCGCATGGTTTTGCGACAGGTCGCATGGTTTTGCGAAAGGTCGCATGGTTTTGCAACGGGGTTCGGTCAGATCCGTGCACTTGTGTACTATTGGTGTCCGGACAGTTAACACTAGCGGGCTTTGGTTTAAGCCAGATCCTAGTGTACATTTTGGGATTGGTTTTATCTCGTTTGTATTCGTGTTCCTCGGAACGCGGATGCGGGTGTGTATGCACAGTTGACAGAGAGACAGAGGCAGAGAATTCTCATTGGGGTTGTTGATTGTTGACTGTTCACTGTTGACCATTGACTTTTGCTTAACCCTAATGAGAATAAGAAATATGATTAATGATAATATTAATTAAGTATTATTGTGTCATGGTTGAGATGAGGGGTTGACTTTGTTGACTTTGTTGACCGGTTGACTAGGTTGGACTAGTTGACCATCATCATTACAATGGCTATCATTTCATGGCAAAGACTTTTGCTTGCTTGCTTGTTTTTGCAAAATGAGTGCATGAAATGATATGGCCATTTTGACTTGAACCATCACATAATACTCAATTACTATTATGAGTAATCATGGTTTTGGATTATGAGAGCTTGGATGGCAAAAGAGTTACCCATTCTCTCATTTCATTTCTCTCTCTTGTTTTGAGCTCTCCCTCTTGCTCTTCCTCTTGCTCTCTCTCTAGCTCAAGGCAACACCCTCTTATGAGTTGAGAAACATTGCCTTAGAGATAAAAGAAAACCCATATCACTTCTCTACTCATCCTAGTTCACAAGGTTTAGCAAACCAAGTGTTCTAGTTTCTTCAAGCTCGAAGAAGAAGCCAAAGGTAGACGCTTTCAGGTGGATCCATCTTCGACGCAAGGAGACGACGAGATGAGGCCGATCCGTATACCGGAAAGAGTTGAAGACGAAGGAGTTCAAGAAAGGTATAACCCGCTAACCGAGTAGGTAAACTCTTGTTAGGTTTGTTAGTTAGTTGTTTAACAAAGATCCGTATTTTGAGTCCATGTTACCACCTCTTGAAAATCGTTTTTCATCATTTCCGCAAGCCCGTAAGTACCGGGAGAGGTAGCATGGACTTACAGTGGTATCAGAGCCTAGTTAAACGCTATCTAACATGTTAGCAAAGTAAGTAGAAGTTCGATCGGAGAAAATATCACGAAACATACCCGAATAGCATAGTTTCTGCCGATTTTTTCCTCTGTTCAAAAAATAATAAATCATACATGAAAAATCGGCTCAGGCTTTTGTTATGACACCCAAGAAAACAGGTCCACTGACTCGGTCAAAGAGCCGCGGAACCGCGGCAGAAGCTTGCTCCCGCCGCGGAACCGCGGCAGGAGCTTGCTCCCGCCGCGGAACCGCGGCCGAGTTGACTCGGTCGTGGCACTGTTTTCTTGCAGAGTGTTTCTGGGGTTGTTTTAGGATTTTTACAATATGTTTTTTCTGCCCAGATTTTCCAGAAAGAAAAATTAGTTTTTAGGGCTTGAAAATCCGTATTTTGATCGAACTTCTAAAGACTTAAGCTGACGGGTATATATCTGTGATGTGTTATATGTATTGAACGTCCGCTAATCGCTATACGTCGATTAGTAGGGGTTATACATATCTGTGATCTGTAATGTTGATGGTATGTGTACATGAATTCTTTGGATTGTCGCGGATGAATATCCGGGGGTTGTGAGATGAGAGTTTTTTCTTTTATCTTTCAATTCATGTAATATGTAAATTGATGTAATATTATTTTTGGCCGCACAACCGGGTCGGGGATGTAGCCGTCATTGTATAATTTCTTTTACTATTTTTGCTCCTAGGATAGACCAAAGGTGGGGTGCATAAACTACCGGGTATCTCGAAGTGCCGAGTGGCCTACTCACGTCGTTGAGGGAGGTTGCTCCGCTACGGATATTTGGCGGGTAGTTTGCCGCACCCGTAGGGGTCTAGGGTGGGGTATTGGCTATTCATTGCGACCGTGTAATCCGCTTTTCGTTACAGGCTCATACGAATTGCGGATTCCTAGTATATCCAATGTGTTCATCTGTGATCTGAAATGGCTATCATTGCAATATATCTATATATGATATTATTTAGGCGTTGCTTATGTTTTGCATCCGCGCTAGTCCAGCCCTCGCTCTGTCGTTAGTTAAGTAACCTAACGGGTAACGACGGGTCCCCGTGGCGAATGCGGATGGCATAAGCGTACATCATATTTTGGAACACTTTCAAAACCACTCGGTTTCTTTTCAAAAATAACTTTTAAACGCGGAGCTTAAGCCACTCCTTTTAAAAGCTATCTCGTTCCTTCGATTATATCAAGTTCACTACGTTCATGGTTTTGGTAAAACCATTCGTAGCCCTCCGTCGTTTCACATGAATGGTCAATAAGTATTCAAGCTATATATGTTGGCCAAAATCAAGGCATAGTGATTGGTAGCTATTGGGTATTCATATGCAGCATAGATAGATGTGTTGGTTTGGGGCAGTCGTTCTACCATTTTGGCCAAAGTCAAGGGTATATGTGTGTGGGCTCAAATTATCCTGGAGAATGACTGGTAGAACTTGACATGTGACTTATGATATTTTGGCCAAAGTCAAGGTCATAAGAGCATAGGGCAAAAATCCATATCGGGAGTTTCAAAAGAACTGAAACTTGCTAGCACTGCATACCATTTTGAGTGTGATGATTCTGGTAGGATTCCTTCAGTTTTGTCACACGATGATATTTGGATCCTGATCCTACTGTGAGTATATGCTACTCCTCAGGAAATTTCTCACTTAACGATCAATGCTATAAACTAAGTAGGTGTCTAGAAAGGTGTTAGCGGGGCTACGCCCCCAAGGAAAAGAGGTTATTTAATTAAGGAACTTCGCAAAAGTGTTGGAAAACCTCCCTAGAAGTACCGACACCAGCCTGGCCGAACGGTTAAGCAAGTATTGTACGGTGAGATTGATCCTGACTAATTCTTCCTTTTTGGTTTGAGGAGGGATTCGAGAGACAGTGGGAGCCATCCTGTTTAGACAAATTAAAAACCACTCTAAACTTGCAAGAGCATCATGCTAAAGTATTTCTTCTCTCTCTCCTAATTGCAGCGACCAAACATCATGACCAGACTTAAGTTACTACTAGATAAAAACATACTGATAGGGCCAAACTACAAAGATTGGCTCAGGAATGTCAAAATGGCAATCACTTATGACAAGTTGGGGTATCTCCTTACCACCAAAGCTCCCCCTGTCCCAGGTCCCAAAACCAGCGTCGTGGATAGGGAAATCCATAAGACCTGGGAAATCGATTGCGCGAAGGCCAAATGCCTCGTGCTTGCCTCTATGGACAACGAACATCAGAGGAGGCACGAGAATATGGACCTCGAATCCATATTCCTCCATACAAAAGAACTGTATGGAGAGCAATCTCGTATCGCCAGAAACGAAGTGTCGAAAAAGCTGTTTTCGGCAAGGTTGGCCGTCGGATCATCGGTAGCAGAACACGTGCTTAAGATGATTGGCTTCATAGAGGAGCTCGCGGACCTTGGGACCACGTTGGAGAATGAGCTCTATACGGACTTGATTCTTCAGTCCCTTCCTTCAACTTACGCCCAGTTCATCCTGAATTTCAACTTGCAAGAAAAGGAAGTTGAACTTTCAGAGCTCCTCAACATGCTGAGGAGTGCAGAGGGCACCCTACAGAAAGGTAGGGAAACAACCACTTTGTTTGTAGGAGGATCTTCCTCTTCTAGGTCCAAGACGAAAGCCAAGGGAAAGAAGAAGAAAGCCCCCGCCAAACCAAGGGGCGGTGTTAGTAAAGTGGATACGAAGGGAAAGGCAAAAGCAACAAAGATAGCGGGCTTGTGTTAGTAAGCAATGGTATATACGTATTAAACCAACCACAGATTTTCAATTTCCAGAATACACACAAAAGAAAGTCTCCGGAAATTAATCAGACTTTCTTATGGCATTGTAGATTAGGTCACATCAATAAGAGAAGGTTGACGAAGTTACATACAGAAGGATATTTGGATCCGTTCGAATATCAATCGTATGCCACTTGTCAATCCTGTCTCAAAGTAAAGATGATAAAGACTCCGTTCACTGGACACGGAGTAAGAGCGAGCGAGCTCTTAGGACTCGTACACAGCGACGTGTGCGGTCCAATGTCTACACATGCGCTAAGAGGTTATTCTTACTTCATTACTTTTACGGATGACTTTTCAAGGTACGGTTATGTCTTCTTAATGAAAGTTAAATCCGAAACCTTTGGAAAATTACAGGAATATAAGAATGAAGTAGAAAAACAAACCGGCAAAAGTAGAAAAACACTGAGATCGGATCGAGGTGGTGAATACTTGAGTGCCGAGTTCCTGGATTCCTTAAAAGAGAATGGAATTCTCTCTCAGCTTACTCCTCCATACACTCCGCAACATAACGGTGTATCGGAGAGACGGAACCGAACCCTATTGGATATGGTACGGTCCATGATGAGTAACGCTGAGTTACCGCGATCATTCTGGGGATATGCACTAGAATCAGTTGCATAACTTTTGAACTGAGTTCCAACTAAGACTGTGCCTACTACACCATATCAGATGTGGTGTGGGAAGAAACCCTATCTTAATCACATTAAGACATGGGGATGTCCAGCTTTTGTCAAAAAGAAGCATGCGAACAAACTCGAGGCACACTCAGTACAGTGCAAGTTTGTAGGATATCTAAAGAACTCCAAGGGATATTTCTTCTATTGCGAAGAGGAACAAAAGATTTATGTTTCTCGTCATGCCCACTTCTTGGAAACTGAGTTTTTGGAAAATCAGATAAGTGGGAGCGCAATAGAACTGGAAGAAATTCCAGAACCACGAGCTATTACTGAAAGCTTAGTAGAACCAGAGGGGTCAAAAGAACATGACATTCCTACGCCGCTCCGCAGGAGTAGTAGGCAGTCTCATCCGCCCGAGAGATACTACGGTTTTCTCATAGATGGGGATATAGAGGATTGCATCATTGATTATGATGAGCCTGTAGGGTTCCTAGGCACTCTCAAGAGGTCTCACAAGTAATCAACCATGCCAATTTCAAATTTAACAAGTGCCGAGAAACCCTAATACGGATCGTTAACTAGATATTAGGCGAAACTACGAGCTAGTTAACAACTTAACTAAAGTATAAACGGAAATACAACCTTTGTAGATCTGGTGCTCCACCTCCATAGCTCCGCGATGAAGTCCCCTTGCTGTCCAAATCAAATCCCGGGCTCTAGCGTCGGCTTCATCGAAGAAAAAGCGGGCTAGGTCATCAACGACGATGCCGAAGATGATCTACAGGCATCACAAGATCAAGCTCCACCTTCACCAAGCCATGAAAACTTGTGAAGGAAACACCCTATACTACTTGGCAAGAGGTAGAGGATGAAGAAATAGGAAGTGGGTAGACTTTAGAATTGGATTTCTCACTCATTTCATCAATCCACCATTGATGAAGTCAAGCTTCTTCATCTTCAAGAAGAAGAAGAAGAAGAAGATAATGTTATGATAAGTTGTTATGAAAAAGAATAATAAAATCATTCTTATCATAATATTAACCATGGTAATGTGTAGAGAGTTAATCATGGTTAAATGGAATGGTTAGGGTTAAGCATGAGACAAAATGGTCACTAAGTCAAATCTTCATGAAGCTTCAATGTCAAACAAAGTTAGCCACCATTTTCTCTTTATGCTTTTCATTTTACAAAAAGAATAAATAAATAAATAAATGAATAAGAAAATGAAAACCCTTAACCATTACACAACCATGGTTTAATCTTTACACAAACCCTAATGAGCATGCATCATCAAACATGATACAAACTAGTGTACAAAAGTATATCACATATACAATGTGCACATAAAGTGAGAAAATCCATTTAAAGTAAACCAATACTAGTTAATGCAAAGTAATATATCAAATACATAATTATGCATTAAATCATTAAATCAACACTTGATTTAACGATCCGGTCGTATCGCATGTGACCGACTAATATCCAATGTATCGGCTTATCGAATCAATCCTTGATTCGATAACTAGGTTATATCGCATACAACCATATCGATACATTCATCGCGAGAATAGAATACGGTATCATATACACGCATTATTCTCGGTCCCGCACTTATCTCATATGCGCTCCTATTTCGTTTCGCTTGAGCCAGGAAACCTCTGTGTAGGACTCTAAAGACTCGTCAATACGCCGGCAGTAGGTGATGATCATATCAAACACCCACAAGCCGCAAGCGGTCTGCTAAACGTAACGGCCACCCGGGTATTGAGCGATCAGAAGATCGACGAGCAAGCCCGCTCACACTCCTGTGAATCCAACCAGTAACACTTACCGTACAGTCCGGTCTGATCGTCTGATATGTTGCATATCTCGCCTAGGGGTGGTAAACGTCAGACCCCAGTAGCTCGATAAGTCGTGTCGATATGAGGTCTATAACAGTTCGAGAAACTACTGATAACACTTACCAGTAAATCTCAGCAACCCTGGCCAGGGATTTCCGGTTATAGCCAATCGAACACAGCGCAACATCAACTCGCTATACCGGGAGAGACGAATCCCCTCCTATCGCTCATTGCCTCCATGTGATTCGGGACTGTACCCAAAAGCCACCGTTTTGCACGTCCTCTTGGACGTGGTAAGGTGGAAATCAAAGCACAGTGGGAACCACACAAGACTCTATGACGATCTCGGGTCAACAGACTACTCTGTACCAGTGTCACCAGAGAACTGCCATCTGACGTAAGGTATAATACCATCTGGGAGTTCTCGGCGAGTCCGTCCAGTGTACCCAGTCTCCACTGAGCACCCGTATATCATCTCTGATGTCAAACACCAATGGATATGGGATCATCCATCGCCCATCTGTATGGGTCGAGAAGGTATACGCTAGTCTACTCTGGCATATCGATGCCCCGTCTCGATACACCCACGACTAGGGACCTTGAAGGATGTACTTATGGACTACCATGTCCCCACTAGTATGATCCGCATCATAGTCCAGGTAGTCAAGCACACATCCTAAGGGCTTTACCAACATGTAACAGAGAGACAAACAGTATACACGTTAAGGTAAAGAGTAACCAGATAGCGTACTATCATGTCGAGCAAGAAAGTGCTCCCTATATATGTCCCAGCATCCACTACAATATACATCCTATGTACAGTAATGGCCTCTAGGGCATACATATAACTAACAATCTCCCACTTGCACTAGGGCCATCTGATAGCAGTGGTTGTAGTATCTCATACACAACCATCCCATAAAAGTCTCTCTCTGGGAAAAGGCCTTTGTGAGTGGATCCGCCGTGTTGTCCTCTAAGTCTACTCTCCTAACCTCGATCCCCTGGAGATCAACCATCTCCATGATAAGGTAATACTGCCTTAGAATATATCTGGATCACTGATGGGACGGACGTTCCTTGGCATAAGCCACAACTCCAATGTCACATAATGGGAGGAACTGAGTTCATCTCATGAACAAATATATACACCCAGACAGCCTCTTTGGTAGCATCTTAAGTAGCGATGTATCCAGCCTTAATCGTTTAGTATGCCATGGTATCTAGCTTGGAACTCTTCCAACATACCGTCCCTTCCCTGAGAGTAAAGACAATGCCTGTGACTGACATTCAGTCATCTTTATCACCCTGGAACCCTTCCAGTGATTCTTCTCAGGATCGATTGATACCACCTCACTACATCTAGTGAGTATCCAACATCCAATTACATCTATCTCATAGATGAAAACTCAGGATTTAGGAGGTATCACTCTGATCCTATATGGAGAATCCTTGTGATAAGCGGAGATTGACTGAGCGTAGCATAGGAAACTCCTTCCCTATCAAGAGTATGTCATCCACGTACTCTACGAGGATCGTCACCATACTCCCTACTACCTTTTTGTTTATACAAGGTTCATCTACCATTTTGATGAAGTCAAACTATTTGACTTCCACATCAAAACAGATGTTCCAACTCCGCGATGCCTGCTTTATCTTATAAAGCATCTTGCACACGTTTTCGCTGCTCCCACTGTCTACGAAGCCCTCTGGCTGTGTACTTATAGACGCTCTCTTCTAAAACATCATTTTAGAAAAGCAGTCATGACACCCAACCGCCAGATTTCGCAGTCATGGTATGTAGCCGTGGCAAGTAGGATCTGGATGGACTTAAGCATAGCTACTTAGAAAAGGTTTCATCATCATCCATACCTGGTCAATGATGTAGACCTTTAACAAGTCTATCTTTGAAAGTCTCAACTCTTCCATGTACACCAAGTAATCTTCTCAAGATATACTTGCTCCTGATGGGGATTTAACCCTTCAGATATAGCAACCAAAGTCCATACTTTGTTGGTGTATAAGGATTCCATCTCAGATCACTAAGCATCCAGCCATTCTTACAGAGTCCCACTCTTGATGGCCAGCTCGAAACTAGTTGGGTCATCATCTCATGATGCAATCCTCGCTCCCACTGTCATAGAGAAACCGAAGTATCTTTCAGGTGGGTGAGGAACCCTACTAGATCGGCGGAGAGGCTGAGGTTCATTGGTAACTATTGAATCCTTTGGTTTTATCAAATCATCTGCTGTAGTTTGTAAAGCTGGAACCTTTCCAGTTCTACATTACAGACTTTGCCTTGAGCTTGTCCGGATTTTGCTTTTCAGACATAACCCGGACAACCCCAAATCTTAACCAACTTAAGATATGGGCTCTTCCCTTTCCATATCACATATGAAGCGGTAGGCAACTGATTTGATTTGAACCCTATTCAATAGGTATGCAGCTTCTCAAGTGCATAACTCCCAAAAGGAAATTGGTAACTCAGTAGTACTCATCATAGAGCACACCTTATCATATAGGGTGCAATAGCACCGCCCCGTTATACCATCGTGCTATGGTGTATACGGAGGAGTAATGCTGAGAGAGAATCTCATTCCCCTTTAGAATAATCCAGGATTTCCGTGCTCAAGTATTCTCCTCCTCGATCTCATCAAAGGACATAATACTTATACCCGTGTTTTGATTCTCTACTTCTAAATCATATTCTGTGAATATCTCAAAAGGTTCGGACTTGTGTTTCAACAGGAACATATGTCTTAATCTAAAGAGATCATCAGAGAATGTAATGAAGTACAAAGAATCGGTCATGGCGGGTGTAGACAGGGGACCTTACATACATCAACATGTATCATCCCAAGAGTTCACTAACTCTTTCTCTGTTTCCAATAAACAGGGCTATGGCCATCTAATCTTTGTGACATGACTGTCAAGTTTCACAAGATGTAAATTCATACCGATTTAAATATGCATCTAAAATGTAACTTCAGCCAGTCGGGTCGCATTGATATGACCTAGTCTACAATGCCTCAAGAAGGATTCGTTCATATCTGAACTCTTCCTCTTGTGTGTGTTCCGTATACAAAAGAACTGTAGTTTGATTTAGAACATCAATGCTTTTAGATAACGTGCCTGAACCGATCAACTTTTGATATAGGAAATGTTCAAAACATTATCCAACAATACAAAATTATATCCTTTCTTTACTAATAAAGAGAGAGATATGATTTTGTATATCAGGTTCGGTATCTAATAACATTCGTTCAGAATCAATGTATTGATAATACAGGATGACAGTGACCAACAGACTTGGCTGCAACACTTGCCCCGTTTTCTGCCTCATGAAACTTATCACCCGTTCTCAGTTCTCTACCTTTCTGTAGCCCTATGTAACAGATTACATATCTGGGATCCTGATCTGGTATCACATACCCAGGACGTAAAGGATACTGAGAAACAGTTCTCTGTAATGAACACACCCGAAGATGATGCATCAGCATGCACTCTCTTCGTTTGGGCGGCACGGGAATTCTGGTTATCCCCAATTTCCTGCTCTGTCTTATAACAATTATAAGTTGGAGCGGGACCAACGTTCCCCAGCTCAGTATAACAAGCGGGTTCAGTCAATATTCCGTATTATTATCTTGATTAAGGCGTGATATGGTCGCTACCTGGAGAGAGAGAGAAGAAAACACTCAGCGTGCGCTCTTGCAAGAATAGATTGGTTATTATTTTATCTAATCAGGATGGCTCCCACTGCTTTTTATCAAATCTTCCTTCAAACCCTAAAAGGAAAGACTAGCCGGGATTAATTACACACTACAAGTTCGCCAATCTTTCAGCCAGGCCAGTGTCGGTACTTTGAGGGAGGTCCCCCGTGCTTTCGCACGAACCTAATTAATGTAAACCTCGTTTTCCCAGAGGCGTAACCTCGTTGACACTTTTCTAGATACCTACTTGATCGGCTAATTGGAATATGTAAAACTCTCCCAGGAGTAACAATTACTCGCAGCTGGTATCGGGATCCAACTATCTCATAGAAGGTATGCAATTTCATTGCAAATTTCAACACTTGAAATTCCAGATAATATTTTGCCCCAAGCGATCTATGACCTTGACTGAGTCAACAAACCATAGACCGCAAGTAAAGTTCAACCCGTCATTTCCTGATTGAATTAAACCCACCCGCACGACCCTTGACTGAGTCAACAAGGCCGCACGACTACCCTAATCCAATCTGCATCATATGCATAAGCAGATAAATAGTAATCAGCTACCGCACACTACGCCTTGACTGAGTCAACAAACGCAGCACGAATACTAACTATTACTTATCTGAAATGACGGGGGGCTACGTCAGGTTTTTAAGAAAACCCTTTGCGTAATGAACTTTATATCGTTGTAGAATCAAATGATTTTAAAATGGAGTGTTCTTGAAGCTTTTCTAGTTTTGCTAAAGGAGTCACTCCCGATGAAGGGATCGTCGGTCCTTTCCTCGTCGAATGAGGTGCGGGATATATCATATAGATCACTGTGCAAAGCAAAAAAAAACTCTTAAAAGCAATCAAAAGACAAACCGAGTGTGTAGCATCTGCCAGTTATTGCTAAAGGAGTCACTCCCGGTGAAGGGATCTCGGTCCTTTCCTCATCGAATAAGGTGCAGGATATATCACATATACCTCTGTGCAAAGCAAGATCTGTAGCTACCTGTTTTATTTTTGAAATTTGATTCTACAACATCTTAGGTTTCTTTTATTTCATTAATCACATTAATGAAGTCCCATCATTTAAGTACCTAAACATCACAGATAAATATGATGTACACTTATACCATCCGCATTCGCCTCGATGTCCCCTCGTGCACCGTTAGGTTAGGTAACTAACGGCAGAGCGGGGCAGGGCTAGCGCGGGTGTAAAACATAAGTAACATCTATATAATATATCATATATACTATATACAGTATCTATCACAGAACATCACATGATCACATCACAGATATCGCAGCAGAAGAAACATATGAAATATTGGATATACTAGGACGTCCGTGTTTTCAATACGAGCCAGTATAAAACACGGATTCCACGGTCGTGATGAATAGCCAATCCCACACCCCTAGACCCCTACGAGAGCGGCAAGCAACCCTACCAATTCTAGAGTTAGGAGACCTTGACTCGACTCTTCGAGTTGGTCTCCCACTGGACTCCAGAACCCGGTTACTTGTGCTCCCCTCCTTGGGTCTATCCTAGTGCGGAAAAGTAAATAATATACAAAAGGTGGCATCTTTCACAACCTGGAAGTGCCCCAATAAAAGAATATTACATACAAGTTTTTACATGAATGAAAATGAAAAACACTCATCTCACAAAAAAAAACCCTCGGCTATTCAAACACGACGATCCAATATAACATATCCAGCAACACATAACATCACATGTCATCAACGTAAGTAAATATGCGCATCCCAATTGTTGTTGACATATAGCAACGAAACCGGCGATATCACATATTACACTTACGGTCACAGAAAAGAAAGTGTAAAACTACAACAGTTGGAATCCGCAACCTGCATGGACATCGCATGCCTAATCAAATGAATTCCTTAGACATCGCATGCCTAACAATTATAAACCCCGCATTTTAGTCTCATTATCGAAAACCCTTTTCAATATCAAGTCGGGCAATTCAACAGGATTCCCGACATCCTGATCGAATGCTCGTCGCAAACTTCAGTAGGCGGCCGCACCCCCGACGCCGTCAACGAAGTGCACCAAGGCGGAACACCGCTACCGCGAGCACCCGAACGGATGCTTTCGGCGACGGGGTTCTCCTACAGTCACTTGGTCGGGGCTATGGAGTGAGGCTGTCTATTAAGTTTACCCGGCGAGTATCCGCATACGCTACGTGATTGCGACGGACTTTTGATCACATCAAAATTCCGTGGCAACCGATCAAGTGAGACTAAAGTGCTATGTTTATAACATTCATTCAGTTATCTCATAACTCTTGTGAATTCCAATTATTGTATCACATTCCGAATAAGATAGAAAATGTTAAACTTTTCGATCGAACAATCGAACACCCAAGTTTTCCCGAAACAGCTCAACTCATGAAACAAGTTCAAAAACATTCAGTTCGTGCCTCAGTACCAACGGTCCAGCCGTAGAAGGGTCAAGCCAACGCCTCACATGTGGCATGCCGTACTGCCCCAAACTTTTCCCCTGTCGGGAAATTTCCAAGTGTTGGATCTTTCCGTAGTTTAAACAGCTAGGCTCTGATACCACTGTAGGGTTCCTAGGCACTCTCAAGAGGTCTCACAAGGCATCAACCATGCCAATTTCAAATTTAACAAGTGCCGAGAAACCCTAATATGGATCGTTAACTAGATATTAGGCGAAACTACGAGCTAGTTAACAACTTAACTAAAGTATAAACGGAAATAAAACCTTTGTAGATCTGGTGCTCCACCTCCATAGCTCCGCGATGAAGTCCCCTAGCTATCCAAATCAAATCCCGGGCTCTAGCGTCGGCTTCATCGAAGAAAAAGCGGGCTAGGTCATCGACGACGATGCCGAAGATGATCTACGTCGAGGCATCACAAGATCAAGCTACACCTTCACCAAGCCATGAAAACTTGTGAAGGAAACACCCTATACTACTTGGCAAGAGGTAGAGGATGAAGAAATAGGAAGTGGGTAGACTTTAGAATTGGATTTCTCACTCATTTCATCAATCCACCATTGATGAAGTCAAGCTTCTTCATCTTCAAGAAGAAGAAGAAGAAGAAGATAATGTTATGATAAGTTATGAAAAAGAATAATAAAATCATTCTTATCATAATATTAACCATGGTAATGTGTAGAGAGTTAATCATGGTTAAATGGAATGGTTAGGGTTAAGCATGAGACAAAATGGTCACTAAGTCAAATCTTCATGAAGCTTCAATGTCAAACAAAGTTAGCCACCATTTTCTCTTTATGCTTTTCATTTTACAAAAAGAATAAATAAATAAATAAATAAATGAATAATAAAATGAAAACCCTTAACCATTACACAACCATGGTTTAATCTTTACACAAACCCTAATGAGCATGCATCATCAAACATGATAAAAACTAGTGTACAAAAGTATATCACATATACAATGTGCACATAAAGTGAGAAAATCCATTTAAAGTAAACCAATACTAGTTAATGCAAAGTAATATATCAAATACATAATTATGCATTAAATCATTAAATCAACACTTGATTTAACGATCCGGTCATATCGCATGTGACCGACTAATATCCAACGTATCGGCTTATCGAATCAATCCTTGATTCGATAACTAGGTTATATCGCATACAACCATATCGATACATTCATCGCGAGAATAGAATACGGTATCACATACACGCATTATTCTCGGACCCGCACATATCTCATATGCGCTCCTATTTCGTTTCGCTTGAGCCAGGAAACCTCTGTGTAGGACTCTAAAGACTCGTCAATACGCCGGCAGTAGGTGATGATCATATCAAACACCCACAAGCCGCAAGCGTTCTGCTAAACGTAACGGCCACTCGGGTATTGAGCGATCAGAAGATCGACGAGCAAGCCCGCTCACACTCCTATGAATCCAACCAGTAACACTTACCGTACAGTCCGGTCTGATCGTCTGATATGTTGCATATCTCGCCTAGGGGTGGTAAACGTCAGACCCCAGTATCTCGATAAGTCGTGTCGATATGAGGTCTATAACAGTTCGAGAAACTACTGATAACACTTACCAGTAAATCTCAGCAACCCTGGCCAGGGATTTCCGGTTATAGCCAATCGAACACAGCGCAACATCAACTCCCTATACCGGGAGAGACGAATCCCCTCCTATCGCTCATTGCCTCCATGTGATTCGGGACTGTACCCAAAAGCCACCGTTTTGCATGCCCTCTTGGACGTGGTAAGGTGGAAATCAAAGCACAGTGGGAACCACACAAGACTCTATGACGATCTCGGGTCAACAGACTACTCTGTACCAGTGTCACCAGAGAACTGCCATCTGACGTAAGGTATAATACCATCTGGGAGTTCTCGGCGAGTCCGTCCAGTGTACCCAGTCTCCACTGAGCACCCGTATATCATCTCTGATGTCAAACACCAATGGATATGGGATCATCCATCGCCCATCTGTATGGGTCGAGAAGGTATACGCTAGTCTACTCTGGCATATCGATGCCCCGTCTCGATACACCCACGAATAGGGACCTTGAAGGATGTACTTATGGACTACCATGTCCCCACTAGTAAGATCCGAATCATAGTCCAGGTAGTTAAGCACACATCCTAAGGGCTTTACCAACATGTAACAGAGAGACAAACAGTATACACATTAAGGTAAAGAGTAACCAGATAGCGTACTATCATGTCGAGCAAGAAAGTCCTCCCTATATATGTCCCAGCATCCACTACAATATACATCCTATGTACAGTAATGGCCTCTAGGGCATACATATAACTAACAGAGCCAACTAGCTTCCAGCAGGCCATTCAGAGGGTTGACTCGGTAAAATGGCTGGATGCAATGCGGACCGAAATGGGGTCCATGTACACCAACAAAGTATGGACGTTGGACGTTGCTCCAGATGGGGTAAAACCCGTAGGATGCAAGTGGATCTTCAAAAGGAAGATTGGTGTAGATGGACAGGTTGAGACCTATAAAGCTAGACTGGTTGCAAAGGGTTTTCGTCAAAGACCTGGTTTGGACTATGACGAGACCTATTCTCCAGTAGCTATGCTGAAATCCATTCGGATCCTTCTTGCCATTGTTGCCTTCCACGATTATGAGATTTGGCAGATGGACGTAAAGACCGTTTTTCTAAATGGAAATTTATAAGTGTGTGTTTATATGGACCAGCCAGAGGGTTTCATTCAGAGTGGGAGCAGCGGAAAGGTGTGCAAGTTGCTTAAGTCCATCTACGGACTAAAGCAGGCATCGCGGAGTTAGAACATCTGTTTTGATGAGACAGTCAACGAATTTGGCTTTATCAAAAATCCAGATGAACCATGCATCTATAGTAGATTTGTAGCGAGAACTGTAGTATTCCTCGTTTTATATGTGGATGACATTCTCTTAATAGGAAATGACATTCCTATGCTACAATCTGTCAAAGGGTTCTTGTCACACAGGTTCTCCATGATAGGCCTGGGTGATGCCTCATACATTCTGGGGATCCGGATCTATCGTGATAGATCCAAGAGGATACTGGGACTCTCACAGTCCAGGTACATCGACACCATACTGAAAAGATTCAGTATGGAAGATTCCAAGCGCGGTAATCTACCGGCTTGTCACGGGATCACCCTTTCCAAAGAGATATCTCCCAAGACTGATTTGGAAAGGGATCGCATGTCTATTATACCCTACGCTTCTGCGGTAGGCTCTATAATGTATGTGATATTGTGTACCAGACCAGATGTAGCTTATGCATTGAGTGTGGTAAGCCGGTATCAGTCAAACCCTGGGGAGAAACACTGGATAGCAGTAAAGAACATTCTCAAGTACTTTAGAAGGACTAAGGAGATGTTCTTGGTGTATGGCGGAAAAGACCTCCAGATCGAGGCCTTTGCTGACTCCAGCTTCTGTAAGTCGATGTACAACACCCCACGACTTGCGGGGAGGCGGAATAATGAAAAACGATCTTGTTTAAAGCGTAAACATCGACTAACCGAGAATCTTTGCATAAATAATAATTAACAACAAACATAGGAGTTAACAACTACTATGAAAAGTGATTATACCTGTAGAATCGAGTCCTTCGTCTGGTCGTTCTCCACGTCCTCTCCGGCCTTCTCTAAGTAGTAGAAGATCCACCCGAGAGCTATACTATAAGCTTCACCTCAAAATAGAGGTAACTAGGTTTCTTAAATTGCTAATCTAAGCAACCTAGGTGATATAGAGAAGGGTTAAGGATTAAGTAGTCTAATATAATCCTTGTACTCAACACATGAGAGGGGAGGATTAGGGTTTGAAGAGGGAGAGCTTGAGGAGAGAGAAAGTGAGCAAGAGAATGAGATGAGAAAATGAGCTATCATAATATATATCAAGCATTATGATTTATCCAAATAAAAGAAAATAAATGATTAATCATCATGCTTAATAAATATAAGAGGGTGATTCATCTCCATGAGTCATTAAGCATTTATGATGCATTCATGACATGGATGAATCACTCAAATGACTCACTAATCTCATTTAATATATATTCCACCTTAACCCCCAAGTCACCATCTTCTAGAAGCTTCTCGCATAATTACGAGAACGCCCCTCCTATCCGTGAAAACACGGAAAAACTATAGACTGTATAAATCCAATAACCGTATACTAGAAACTGGCTTAAACCAAATCCGACTAGTAAAAACTGTCCGGATGTCGTACGTGCGTAAACACACGTATGCGTCCGAACCCTTGTCGTAAAACCATACGACCTCTATATCGTTTCGCCTGGAGTAGGGAAACTCTCTGTGTGCGACTCTAGAGACTCGACTACTACGCTGGCAGTGGGTTTAACCATAGACCGCAAGCGACACTAGCTGTACGTAACGGTCCCCAGGTAGATGTCGATAAGAAGGCCGATGAGGAAACCCATCCGAACTCCTACTGAGTCTGATGTGCCAATCTCCATACAGTCCGGTCTGTTTATCTAAGACTATCGCATATCGGGCCTAAGGGGGCGGTAAGCGTCAGTCCCCTAATAGCGGTATAAGTCGTGTCGAAATGAAGCCCATTACACCCTGAGAAACTACTGGAACCTACCAGCAAATCTCGCTTGCCCTGGCCAGGGACTTTGCGTAATGGCTCTTTGACACAGCGCGATATCAACCCCCAATACCAAGAGAGACGAATCCTGTCTAACCACCGCTTCCTCCAAGTGCTCGGGACTGCACCCTGTTGGAGATAGTGCCCTCAGAGTCAATTATTGGATCATAGGCACGTGATTGCAATGATTGAGGGAGGACCTATCCCGGTAGGACAGTTTTACTCGAGATGATAGTATGCTATCTGGTTTATCTTTATCATCGTGTACTGCTTTAGGTGACCTGACAGGTCGCTATTACAAGTTGATAGAGCCCCTAGGATTCTTGCTTGACTGCCAGCAATATGAGGGCGATCATATACATGAGAGCTGGTAGTCTATAAGCACATCCTTAAAAGGTCCCTAGTCATGGGAGTTTCGAGACAGGGCATCGATACTCCAGAGTAGACTAGTGTATACAGTCGAGACCCCGACGAGGGGCGGTGGCCGGTCTCACAAGCCACTGGTGTCAGCTGGTTCACCTAAGATGTATACAGGTGCTCATTGGGTTATGAGTACACCGGACAGGACTCGCCAGGAACATGCTAGTTGGTCTTATACCTGACGTCAGATGGCAGTTCCCTGGTGACATGTGTACAGGATAGTTCATCGACCTGAGGATCGTCATTTGTCTCGTATGAGTTCCCAATGTACTTTGATTACTACCCTACCACGCTCAAAGGAGACGTGCAAACTGGTTTTAGTTGGGTACAGTCCCGAGCCACATGGAGGCAGTGAGCGGATCTTCGGGGGTTCGTCTCTCCCGGTATTGGGGGTGAGGTCGTGCTGTGTCTAGGAGAGCCAGAACATGAAAAGTCCTTGGCCAAGGCAGGAGATTTACTGGTAGGTATTCCAGTAGTATCTCAGGGTGTTCTGGGCTGATCTCTGACACAACTTGTACCGCTTTTGGGGGTCTGACTTTTACCAACCCCCTACGCCCGCCATGCGATGCTCATAGACGAACGGACCGGACTGTACGGATATTGTCACTGACAGGCTCAGTAGGGTGTCAGGATGAGTTCGCTCATTGACATCCCTTTTGGCCAATACCTGGTAGCCCGTCACGTATTGGCTTATACCTCTGACGTGCTAGTGGTTAAATCCACAACCAAGGTGTTGACGAGAATTTAGAGTCCTCCACATTCAGTTGCTCAAGTTTTCGGGCGAAACGCTGTAGAGGCCGTATGGAGATATGGCAGGGTTCGATCAGATACGTGCGGTATTGCATGGATCATGATCGGACGGTTAATACTAGCGGGCTTTGGTTTAAGCCGGATCCTAGTATAGTACAGTGTAGATTTTGTCTCATTGCATTTGTATTTCGGTCGGAATACAAATGCGGGTGTGTATGCACAGTATCGGGGTTTTCCTGTAATTTATTACGGGTCCAGTTTTCTGGAGTTGCCAGTTTGTTTTCCGTTACGGCCATATTTCTTTGTATCTTTCATTGGCCGAAGATTGGTGGAGGAGGGCTTATTTGCATTTGTGCAAATAAGCATTTGTGGAGGGTGCTTTTGCAAGACTTTGTATCATGATGGTCTCTTGATGGAGGACCATCCCTTGACTTTCCATGTTTCATGATTGCTTGACTTTGTGAGCAATCATGGTTGTTGTTGGAGTGTTGGGTTTTGTTGTGATCATTTGATTTTCTCATCATCACTTGCTTTCCACCCACCTCCTTGTCTTTGCTCTCTCTCTCCATTCACAAAAGGAATGGCCGTCCAAATGAAAGGGGTTGCCTATTTTTTTGTATGGAAATTTTTGGCTCTCTTGTGCTTGCAAAATCCCAAGCTTCATCTCCAAAAATTCTATCATCTCATTCCTCCACAAAAGGCAACATCCTCAACCTCAAAATGAGACATGGTTCCACACACATTCTACAGCAAACCTTGGGCACGTCGGCTTGCCAACTTCGTGCCCGAGTTGCCTCGGTATAGAGGTGGGAGCCCGTAAAAGAAGCAGACGACGTGGTGCCCTTCCGGCGACTTGGTGGAGACCGTACATTCCGCGGGAGATCGGGACGACGGCGAGAAGACCGGAGGACATGGATCGCTCGGTATATCCCTCTTCCCCATCTTGTAGTTAGCTAGGACTAGTATAATGGCACGATCCGGGTATATAGTGCGCGGTGGTGCCGGTTCGAAAAATTAAAGTTAACCATCGCTTCCGTATTTGGCCTCGGGATGGAGGCCGGGCCGCCGCCGTGCACTTACAGTTGTATCAGAGCCTCGCCATTAACATAGTCTAGCTTTGTCTAATGTGTTTTACATTTCCGATCGAACAATTTTCCAAAAACCGTATTTTTCTTTGCATCAGTTTTCTGTCGATTTTTTTCTGGCACGAAATTTTTTTCAGGTAGTCTCAGAATACTGTGCAGGGAGGTATAAGCCTACTGTAAAAATTTGGTCGCGAGATCTCATTATTCGACCGCGGAACCGCGGCCAAACCCATTCTTGGGCCGCGGTTCCGCCGCTGTTTTGACAGATCAATACACCAATTTTTTACAGAGGCCTCCAAACTTGAAAATGTGGTTTCTGGAATGTTATTTTTGGGCCCAGAATTTCTTGATGTGCTACAGTAGTACTTGGGGTCCATTTGGTAAATTTTGATCGATCGGATATTTTAAACATATTATTTCACAGTATTTACATTATATCTGCGACCGTGAATGTTACTTGATCGGTAAATCCTGTCTAACTGCTATAGCCCGGTTAGACGGATTTGCGAACGTGACCTTCACGTTGATGTTCTGTGATTGTTCTGTGATGTTGTGGATTGGTCGTGGGGGATAGTCTGGATGCAATGGTAGTACAGTTATGTTGTATTATGTACATTTGATATTGCGGGGCGAGCGTCCGACATGTGGACTGCCGTCACTGCCTGTTTGTATTATTATTTTGGGGCACGACCAGGTTGCAGTCGATGTACCCGTTGTATATATATTTTATTTTCTGTACTAGGATTACCCCAAGGAGGGGTGCACGGATAGCCGGATTCTAGAGGGCAACAAGCCCACATCTCATGGCATTGGGACGGGGGGGGCTTTACTCAAGAATTGGCGGGCTATTCGCCGCACTCGTAGGGGGTACAGGTTGACCCAGGAGGGGTGCCCAAGTTACCGGATTCCGTGAAGTGCTGGGTGGTCCATTCACATTGCTGAAGGGGGCTGCCTCGCTTCAGATTTTGGCGGGTAACTTGCCATGCCCGTAGGGGTCTAGGATTTCATTGCACAGGCTATCCACATGACCAGGGGAACGTCGGGTTTCAGCGGCTCTGTGAAACCCGGGGATCCCAGATATCTGTATTGTTCTGTGATGCTGTACATTTCTGTGATGTTGCATTTTATCACGCCTTGAGCGAAATATTATATATTGGTATATATATTAGTAGATGTTGTGTATGTTTTGCATCCACGCTAGTCCATTCCCCGCTCTGTCGTTAGTTAGCTAACCTAACGGGTAATGACGGGACCCAGTGGCGAATGCGGATGGCATATACGTACATCAGTATATTTTCGTTCTTTGTGGTGTGATCAATTGATGGGACTGCGTTGATTCGGATCAATGCAAGTTAAAAAAAAACCTAATCTGATGTTGTTGGAACACTTTTCAAAAGGCTGTTATTGCAAGGACGTTCTCTTTTGTTTAGCATCGTGGTATTCAGTTGGAATATCCTGCTCCTCAGTCGACGAGGCAAGGGCCGAGATCCCTTCACCGGGAGTGACCCCTTGGACAAAAAGTTTGCGTCAGGGCAATGACTTCACTATAGCCGATTACTTTTGCTTTGCACCGTGGTATTCAGTAGGAATATCCTGCACCTCATTCTACGAGGAAAGAGCCGAGATCTTTTCACCGGGAGTGACCTCTTTAGCAAAGGTTTTCGTCACTATATTTTTAAAAGCTATCCGTTCCTTTAACGATATCAAGTTCATTACGTTAAAGGTTTTCGCCAGAAACCATTCGTAGCCCTCCGTCGTTTCATATGGGTGGTCAATAGTATTCAAGCTGTGTATGTTGGCCAAAGTCAAGGCACAGTGATTGGTAGCTATTGGGTATTCATATGCAGCATAGATAGATGCGTTGGTTTGGGGAAGTCGTACTACTATTTTGGCCAAAGTCAAGGGTATGTACGGGTGTACTCAAATTAACCTGGAGAATGACGGGTAGAACTTGACATGTGACTTATGATATGTTGGCCAAAGTCAAGGTCATAAGAGCATGGGGTAAAAATTACATCGGGAGTTTCAAAAGAACTGAAACTTGCCAGATATGCGCATACCTTCTGGAGTGTGATAGCGTGAGCGGATTCTGTCACGTTATCATGCGATGATAGTTGGATACCGATTCCCACTGATGAGTTGGTTTACTCCTCGGGTGATCCCGACTAATTCTTCTTTTAGGTTTGGAGAAGAATTTGAGATTACAGTGGGAGGTTTCCAGATTAGATAAATTGGTAACCATTCTGATCTAGGTTAGAGTGCACGCTGAGTGTTTCTTTTCTCTCTCTCTTTAGCAGCGACCATTGACCCCACCCTAAGACTATGACTCAGTAACCAAAATTAACCGAACCTTCTTAAATACTGGCTTTTGGATTGTCAGAGTTGCAAACCTCATTGCCACTCCTACTTTTGCCCTTTTCTCCAGGACACCCCGTATTACTACGAACGTCCACTTCCATTGGACAAAACCATCGTATGGTTAGATACGAACTCGAAAGAATTTATTCGAGGATGGTTTCCGGTTCTAGAGAAAACGGATAGGACTATTCAGTTGTCTTTTCCTTTTACCTTCTCTCGCATTGTGAGTGCTCCTTGGTTTAGGAGACAGTACACCTATTACGCAAATTGGATAGTCTTCTTCCAAACCTTAGGCTGGTGCCGACCGGTAGAGAATGAAGAAAACCAATTAGCCTAACGATGGTGTACAGAAGGTATTAAGTTAAGACAAAGCAAGGGATTAGTAAGAGGGCAATGTAAATTGCAACTGATATTCACGACCAAACCAGGTATTTCATTACCACTCACACTTCACCTTTGTATTTCTCCAGGACACTCTGTATCACTACGAAGATCCACAGTTTATTGGATACTCCATCGTATGGTTATATACGAACTCGCAAGAAACTTGTTCCAGTTCAGGGATGGATTCTGGTTCAGGAGAAATAGGAATAAGGTTTATTCGGTTGTCTTTTATCTTCACCTTCTCTCGCATTGCGAATACTCCTAGGATTAGGACAGTACACCCATTATGCTTATTGGATAGTCTTCTTCCAAACCATAGGCTGGTGCCGAACGGTAGGGAAGGAAGAAAACCATTTGGCCTAAGGGGTGTGCAGAAGGTAATGACTAAAGACATATAAAGGGATTTGGAGAGGTGGCAAAGAATTATACGGTTACAGTCGTGAATCTGGAAGAGGCATTACTAGGAATACCGGGATACCCCATCGAAACATTTCAATGTTTCAGTGTCACTGTATACTGTTAAAGGAAAACTGATTTCCCAATTAGTCCTTACTCTAGGGTATGTATTTACCAGGTATGATTCTCACATCTGTATGGTTTTACAGATGATGAGTGGGAGTAGGTTAGTGGGAATTAGGTGATCATCCTCATTATATCGGGATTCGTAGTAATCGGTGATATTTGAGGAAGTCACCTGGGTTGTTTGCCGGTCGGCAAATATTTGGTTTTGAATATCCGCTGTTGTGCACCAATTTCAAATTGATATATCTGTACGTCTACTTTTATAGAGCGAGACATATCTTTTTGAAATTATGTCTATGACATTTACCTATATCAGTGGATGATTAGGTAAGGAGCATTAAACAGCGGTGTAATTCTTCATAACCACAGTACAGTTTTCAACTTACGACATACAGTGAATGAGTCATCAGACTCAAGGGACTTATACAGAGTATTGTATGTTGTCCAGCGTCCATTAGGACAGAGGGGTTGGTCCTCGTACTAGATTCTATTTACTTGTAACTTCTCTGGTTCTTAGACATGTGTTTCGTAGAAACACAAGGTCTCAGTTTTGAGAAGTTATAGAAATAAGAATAGAGTAGAGAACCAGGTGTTGCAAGTATCGGGATTCTTCAAGGTGATCGAAGATGTAGATACTTGTGTGCGGTATTCAGTTGATAGTAATGACTAAGAGAACTTGCTTCTCTTTCAGGTTACTCATAAATTGGAAGCATTCCTAAGTTGAGTAACGCTGATCGGCCTCTTTCCATTTTAGTTGACATGCACTGGGGATAGCTGGATGATTTGAATCTGGTTCAATTAAATCAGTGCCTCTGGTTCTATATTGGATATAGAACAGTTCATATCTTAACGTTGTTAAGGTACGGGGAGTTGTCCGGCTTATGCTTAAAACCAGACTCTGGATAACTCAAGGCACGTTTTTGTAATGGCTGTTTGTGGGTTGACCCAGGCTATGACGAGGGGTTGACTTTCTACCATCTGGAAGATCAATAGTGATATTGTTCTAGACTCGCCACAGTTTTAAATAAAAATGGATTTTTTTCAGAAAACAGTAGTGGGAGTATGGTAGAACTGGAAGTGATTCCAGAACCATAAACGATTACTAAAGATTTGATAGGAACCTAAAGATTCAATCTGGTTTGACATTCCATTGGCCAGTCCGCAGATAAGGTGGGTAACTTCAGGCACCCGAGGGGTACTCCGGTAGCCTCAAGGACGGTGGCAGGGAGGTTCTTGTTTACCCAGACTTGACATTGCTGTTGTTCCAGACTGTGAGACCCGGCAGGAGGATGAGTATAGCGTCGTTCTAAACTAGTTTTAGAAGTGAACGTGTATATGACTCTGCCAGAGGGTTGTCGTAGTCAGTGGGAGCAGCAGAAGTATTGGTGGACAGGTGGCTTATGTCTATTTATAGACTAAAGCAGATATAGCGGAGATAGATCATCAATTTCTGATGTGACAGTCATAGGTTTGACTTCATCAGAATATGGGATGGATCTGTTGAGAAGGTAGTAGGGTGTTGTCATGGTATTTGGATGACATACATAGAGTAGGAAGTGATATTCCTATACTATGATCGGTTATACTTTGGTCGTCACACAGTGGTTTCTCCACATGGGACTTGGACATTATATCAGACATACTGGTTACTGGATCTATGGTTTTAGATCTAGATTTGGGTGGTTTCCCAATCAGGGTACTTAGACAACATTCTAAGAGTATTTAGAATGGACGACTCCTGGCACGGTAGTGTACCTGCAGGTAATGGAGTCACCCTCTCTAAAGGTGTCTTACAGACTAAAGGGGAGAGGGATGTGCATGATTGGCAGATCACTTGCTCAGGCAATTGAGTCAATCATGAGATGTCAAGTACTACACCAGATGTTGTTCTTGCACTACATGCAATAAGTTGATATTGATCCAATCCTGGTGAAACTGTCAGAAGCAGTTTTAGAACATAAGTGGATGTTCTATGGATATGATAACGACAGCCCCATTCGAGAGACAGTTATCATTCCAGGCTTCCAAGGTGACCTGGACGACAGGGAGGTTGTCAGAGTTATAATTTTTCCTTCTGACGAGGGGCAGTATTTTGGACAGGTGGTCCAAGGCAATACTGAGGGAGGCATGGCGCAGGATACTGATTAAGTTCAGTTGACGATACAGTCTAAGAAGTTTAGATTTGGAGTTCATTTATGAGCTAGATCCCATCAGACATCCAGACACATTCTGAGACTGGTATTGCTCATTTTGGGAGATGGCTTTCTCCGCGAACTTGAGATATAGAGAGACATAGAAAGAAACATCAAGGCGGATCCACTCACTGAGGCTATTCCTCGAACGCAATAGTTTCGCAAACGAGTTTTGTGAGACTGACTAGTAGAGGAGTTGGGTGTTCGGTATCACACGGGCTGTGAGTATGCGACATCGCAATAATTAGCCTTGAGTGCAAGTGGGAGATTGTTGGAGATAGTGCCCTCAGAGTCAATTATTGGATCACAGGCACGTGATTGCAATGATTGAGGGAGGACCTATCCCGGTAGGACAGTCTTACTCGAGATGATAGTATGATATCTGGTTTATCTTTATCATCGTGTACTGCTTTAGGTGACCTGACAGGTCGCTATTACACGTTGATAGAGCCCATAGGATTCTTGCTTGACTGCCAGCAATATGAGGGCGATCATATACGTGAGAGCTGGTAGTCTATAAGCACATCCTTAAAAGGTCTCTAGTCGTGGGAGTTTTGAGACAGGGCATCGATACTCCAGAGTAGACTAGTGTATACAGTCGAGACCCCGACGAGGGGCGGTGGCCGGTCTCATAAGCCACTGGTGTCAGTTGTTTCACCTAAGATGTATACAGGTGCTCATTGGGTTATGAGTACACCGGACAGGACTCGCCGGGAACATGCTAGTTGGTCTTATACCTGACGTCAGATGGCAGTTCCCTGGTGACATGTGTACAGGTTAGTTCATCGACTTGAGGATCGTCATTTGTCTCGTGTGAGTTCCCACTGTACTTTGATTACTACCCTACCACGCTCAAAGGAGACGTGCAAACAGGTTATAGTTGGGTACACTCCCGAGCCACATGGAGGCAGTGAGCGGATCTTCGGGGGTTCGTCTGTCCCGGTATTGGGGGTGAGGTCGCGCTGTGTCTAGGAGAGCCAGAACATGAAAAGTCCTTGGCCAAGGCAGGAGATTTACTGGTAGGTATTCCAGTAGTATCTCAGGGTGTTCTGGGATGATCTCTGACACGACTTGTACCGCTTTTGGGGGTCTGACTTTTACCAACCCCCTAGGCCCGCCATGCGATGCTCATAGACGAACGGACCGGACTGTACGGATATTGTCACTGACAGGCTCAGTAGGGTGTCAGGATGAGTTCGCTCATTGACATCCCTTTTGGTCAATACCTGGTAGCCCGTCACGTATTGAATTATACCTCTGACGTGCTAGTCGTTAAATCCACAACCAAGGTGTTGACGAGTCTTTAGAGTCCCCCACATTCAGTTGCTCAAGTTTTCGGGCGAAACGCTGTAGAGGCCGTATGGAGATATGGCAGGGTTCGATCGGATACGTGCGGTATTGCACGGATCAGGATCGGACGGTTAATACTAGCGGGCTTTGGTTTAAACCGGATCCTAGTATAGTACAGTGTAGATTTTGTCTCATTGCATTTGTATTTCGGTCGGAATACAAATGCGGGTGTGTATGCACAGTATCGGGGTTTTCCTGTAATTTATTACGGGACTAGTTTTCAGGAGTTGCTAGTTTGTTTTCCGTTTCGGCCATATTTCTTTGTATCTTTCATTAGCCGAAGATTGGTGGAGGAGGGCTTATTTGCATTTGTACAAATAAGCATTTGTGGAGGGTGTTTTTGCAAGACTTTGTATCATGATGGTCTCTTGATGGAGGACCATCCCTTGACTTTCCATGTTTCATGATTGCTTGACTTTGTGAGCAATCATGGTTGTTGTTGGAGTGTTGGGTTTTGTTGTGATCATTTGATTTTCTCATCATCACTTGCTTTCCACCCACCTCCTTGTCTTTGCTCTCTCTCTCCATTCACAAAAGGAATGGCCGGCCAAATGAAAGGGGTTGCCCATTTTTTTTGTATGGAAATTTTTGGCTCTCTTGTGCTTGCAAAATCCAAAGCTTCATCTCCAAAAATTCTATCATCTCATTCCTCCACAAAAGGCAACATCCTCAACCCCAAAATGAGATATGGTTCCACACACATTCTACAGCAAACCTTGGGCATGCCGGCTCGCCAACTTCGTGCCCGAGTTGCCTCGGTATAGAGGTGGGAACCCGTAAAAGAAGCAGGCGACGTGGTGCCCTTCCGGCGACTTGGTGGAGACCGGACATTCCACGGGAGATCGGGACGACGGCGAGAATACCGGAGGACATGGATCGCTCGGTATATCCCTCTTCCCCATCTTGTAGTTAGCTAGGACTAGTTTAATGGCACGATCCGGGTATATAGTGCGCGGTGGTGCCGGTTCAAAAAATTAAAGTTAACCATCGCTTCCGCATTGGGCCTCGGGATGGAGGCCGGGACGCCGCCGTGCACTTACACACCCAACTGCTACCTGTTTGCACGACTCCTTTAAGCCGTGGTAGGGTAGCAATCTAAGAACAGTAGGACACACTCGAGGCGAAGTAGCAGTGTCAAGTCTGTGGACTATGCTGTACTCATGTCACCTGGGAATTGTTCACTGACGACTGGTATAAAACCAACCAACAGTTCCCTGTGAGTCCTGTCCGGTGTACCCGTAACCCAACGAGCACCTGCATACTATCTCCAGTACGACGTACTGACGGCTGTGGGACAGACCATCTCCCCAACTGGGATGAGAAGCTTACACACTAGTCTACTCCGGAGTATCGATGTCCTGTCTCGATAATCCTACGGCTAGGGACCTGAATAAGGATGTGCTTGTAGACTACCCAGCCCCCACTAGTGTGACTGCCATCACAACGCTGTTAGTCAAGCAAGATCCTAAGAGCTCTATCAATACGTATACTCACATATTAAGATAGAAAAACCAAGTAGCATACTACCATGTTTAGCAAGACTGTTATATACATGTGAATATCCCAAGCTTCCATTAAGTAATATACAAACTAGTATGATACAATAATGGCCCCTAGGGCATATATACTAACAATCTCCCACTTGCACTAGGGCCATGTACTGGCATATCGAAGACCGATGATCTCGAGTAGCCTCTCGAACTGAATCTGAGGTAGGGCCTTTGTGAATGGATCAGCAATGTTCTCTTCGGTAGCAACTCTCCGAACCTCGATCTCCCGACGATCAATGATCTCCCTGATCAGGTGATACCGCCTTAAGATGTGTCTGGACTTCTGATGGGACCTTGGTTCCTTCGCTAAAGCTATAGCTCCGTTGTTGTCGCAATACAGAGGTATTGGATCAACAATGGTAGGAACCACCTGAAGTTCTGTTAGGAACTTCTTTATCCATACTGCTTCATTTGCGGCATCGCAAGCAGCTATATACTCCGCTTCCATCGTCAAGTCAGCATCGGTGTCCTGCTTGGAGCTCTTCCAGCACACCGCCCCTCCATTGAGGGTAAAGACATAACCTGACATGGACTTGGAATCTTCCTTATCACTCTGGAAGCCGGAATCAGCATAGGCCTCCATCCTGAGGTCTTTTCCGCCGTAAACCAAGAACATCTCCTTAGTCCTCCTCAGGTACTTGAGAATGTTCTTTACTGCTATCCAGTGCTTCTCCCCTGGGTCTGACTGTACCGGCTTACTACGCTTAGTGCGTAAGCTACATCTGGTCTGGTGCACAACATCGCATACATTATAGAGCCTACCGCAGAAGCTAGGGTATAATAGACATGCGTTCCCTTTCCAAATCAGTCTTGGGAGACATCTCTTTGGATAGGGCGATTCCGTGACAAGCCGGTAGATTACCGCGCTTAGAATCTTCCATACTGAATCTTTTCAGTACAGTGTCGATATACCAGGACTGCGAAAGTCCCAACATCCTCTAGGATCTATCATGATAGATCCGAATCCCCAGAATGTAAGAGGCATCACCCAGGTCTTTCATGGAGAACCTGTGTGACAAGAATCCTTTGACAGATTGTAGCATAGGAATGTCATTTCCTATCAATAAAATGTCATCCACGTACAAGACGAGGAATACGGAAGTTCTTGCTACAACTTTACTATATATGCACGGTTCATCTGGATTTTTGATAAAGTCATATTCTTTGACTGTTTCATCAAAACAGATGTTCCAACTCCGCGGTGCCTGCTTTAGTCCATAAATGGACTTAAGCAACGTGCATACTTTCCCGCTACTCCCACTCTGATTGAAACCCTCTGGCTGATCCATATAGACGCACTCTTCTAAATTACCATTCAGAAAATCCGTCTTTACGTCCATCTGCCAGATTTCATAATCATGGAAGGCAGCAATACCAAGAAGGACCCGAATGGATTTGAGCATAGCCACTGGAGAAAAAGTTTCGTCATAGTCCAAACCAGGTCTTTGACAAAAACCCTTTGCAACAAGTCTAGCCTTATAGGTTTCCACCTGTCTATCTACACCAATCTTTTTCTTGAAGATCCATTTGCATCCTATGGGTTTTACCCCATCTGGAGCAAAGTCCAAAGTCCATACTTTGTTGGTGTACATGGACACCATTTCGGTCCGCATTGCATCTAGCCATCGTACCGAGTCGCCGCTCTGGATGGCCTGCTGGAAGCCAGTAGGTTCATTATCATCTATGATGCAATCCTCTCTATCCCCATCTATGAGAAAACCGTAGTATCTCTCAGGCGGATGAGACGGCCTACTACTCCTGCGGAGGGGTGCGGTAATGTCCTGTTCTTCATTAACTACTTGTTCTACCAAACTTTCAGTATTAGTTTGTGGTTCTGGAATTTCTTCCAGTTCTATTTCGCTCCCACTTATTTCCTTTTCTAAAAACTACTGTTCTAGAAAATGGGCATTATGAGAAACAAAAACCTTTTGTTCCTCTGCGTAATAGAAATAATATCCATTGGAGTTCTTTGGATATCACATAAACTTACATTTTACTGATCGTGCCTCGAGCTTGTCCACATGCTGCTTTTTAACAAAAGCTGGACATCCCCAAATCTTCATAAGCTGAAGATGGGGTTTCTTCCCACTCCACATCTGATATGGGGTGGTAGGCACAGTTTTGGTAGGAGCCCTGTTTAGAAGATATGCCACTGAATCTAGCGCATAACTCCAAAAAGATCGCGGTAACTCAGCATTACTTATCATGGAACGTACCATATCCAATAGGGTTCGATTCCGTCTCTCCGATACACTGTTATGCTGTAGAGTGTATGGAGGAGTAAGCTGAGAGAGAATTCCTTTCTCTTTTAGGTAACCAAGGAACTCGGCACTCGAGTATTCACCACCTCGATCAGATCTTTGTGTCTTGATACTTTTGCCGGTTTGGTTTTCTACTTCATTCTTATACTCTTGGAATTTCTCAAAAGCATCGGATTTATGTTTCATCAGATAAATGAATCCGTACCTTGAGTAATCATCTGTGAAAGTAATGAAATAGGAAAAACCACCTCTTGCATGTGTAGACATTGGACCACATACATCGCTGTGTATGAGTCCTAAGAGCTCGCTCGCTCTTCTCCATGTCCAGTAAATGGAGTCTTTGTCATCTTTCCTTTGAGACAAGATTGACAAGTGTCATAAGTTTGATATTCGAACGAGTCCAAATATCCTTCTCTATGCAACTTAGTCAACCTTCTCTCATTGATGTGACCCAGTCTACAATGCCATAAGAAAGCTTTATTTAAATCTGGAGACTTTTTTTTAGTGTGTTCTGGACATTGAAAATATGGAGTTGGTTTAACACATATAAACCGTTTTCCAGTGTACCGGACCCAATCAAACTATGATTAAGGTGGATGTTAACAACACCACTTCCAAACGTTAAATCATAACCTTTATTTGATAACAAGGAAACAAATATGATATTACACGTTGAGCTGGGTACACAAAAACAGTTATGTAAAACCAAAATGTGTCCACTCGTCAATCCCAGGTGATAATCCCCTATGGACACAGCTCCCACGCTAGCTCCGTTAGCAACCATCAGGGTCATATCACCTTCCTTCAGCACTCTACGGTTTCTCAGTGCCTGCAATGAATTGCAAATATGAGATCCTGATCCGGTATCCAATACCCAGAAAGTAGAGTTGATTGACAGACAATTATCAATTACAAACACACCTGAAGTCGAAGCCACAGCTTGCTTCGGTTCCTGGTTCTTGCAGCTTGTGGGTGTTTGATATGATCATCACCTGCTACCGGCGTATTGACAATTCTTTAGAGTCCTACACAGAGGTTTCTTGGCTCAGGCAAAACGGAGTAGAGGCACATATGTGATATGTGCAGGACCGAGGATAATGCGATATGAGATACCGTATTATATTCTCGCGATATTTAGATATGAACCGGGTCATCGGATCAAGTGTTGATTCGATGAATCGGTACATGATATATTAGTCGGTTATATTCGATATAGCCGGATTGTCGGATCAAGTGTTGATTCGATGATTTAATGTATAATAATATATATGATATATTGTATTACATTATCTAATATTGGCTCGCTTTATTATTTCATTTTCTCACCGGATAATACATTGATATATATCCGATATATGTTAATTATATTATTTTATTTTGTTACAAATATATAATATATATGATATATTATAGTAACATGATATGATTAATAATGGAACATGATTAGTGGAGATTAAGCAAGGTTATGGTTTGATTAGGGTTAGCTCCTTGCACCATCTAGAAGCTTTCCTTTTGTCAAGTGTAAGATATTATGGTTGATATTATCTTATGACTCATTCTTTAAACCTAACGAAACCCTAGCCCTAGTTTATTCTCTACAAAGGTTAACCTTCTCATCCTTGATCATGGTTCCATGATCAATCATATATTCTTTACTACTATTCATCACAAAAGGATTATCTCATTTCATTTCATCATCTTCTTCTCTCTTTAGCTTTGCGAAAGCTTACTAGAAATTCCTTTTGTGATGATTTCATGTGAGATTATGATATAAAAAGAAAGTATAAATACTACTCCATCATCATCATCTAATCTAGCCCATTAGAATAGGGTGTTCACCTCATTAGAGTGAGAGAGCTTGAGCTATTGCAACTTCGACGTAGATCATCGGAGAAGCGGAACACTACAAGCTAGCATGGATCGTTCGAGTCGTGAAGCCTCCCTTAAGTCCGGGAGATCTTGGATCATGGCGAAGGGACTTCTACTTGGAGCTTATGAAGCGAAGGAGCGAACTACAAAGGTTGTAATCCCTCACACTTAGTAGTAAATATGTTTACTTGCATTTTAAACCCTAATAATCTAGCAAAGATCCCGGCTTTGGGTTGTTCGGCACGTCTAAAATTTTATTCGGGCATGTTTGATGCCTTATGAACCCTCACAAGAGTGCCTAGGAACCCTACAGTGGTATCAGAGCCTAGCTAGAGTATTAGGCGACGTGTATACGAAGTTAAAACTCCAAACGAACCCCGAAACTACGAAATGAACCCTTCTTTGGACAAATTTTAAAAATGCGATTTTTTCTGTATTAAAAACACCTAAAAAAATCAGCAGGCAAATATAAGTATTACTGTTGAAAACAAGCTTCCAAATCGTACGGAACACCGCGGAACCGCGGCCAAACCTTACTTAGGCCGCGGATCCGTGGCAGAACTGTAGATTTGGGCTTTTGTTTTACAGCAGTAATATCCGTTTTTGTTAGATATATTTTATGGGTATTTTTAATATGACTCAAGTGGTGAGTGTTCAGGGGTTTATTTTGTAATCGTTGATTCGATCGGAAAATTTAATTTTGTTATGTTTTCCGGATATTTAGAAACTGTTAAAAAGTTCGAGCGGATATCATTAACTCACTTTTTCCTGGCACGAAAAACATTCAAGTGTTGAATTTTTATCGGGTTTAAATCATTCAGAAAAATGTGCAAGTAACACGGTGGACCTTCTAGAAGACAACAAACCTTAACTCGATTATGTGACCGTCTTGAACTGCCTCTAAACCTTAGGGTTTGGGGCAGTACGACGTGCCACATGTGAGGCATTGGCTTGACCCTTCTTCGGCTGGATCATCGGTACTGTGACATATTTCTGGGATTATTTGAACTCCGGTCAAGTGTTGAGCTATTTAGGAAATCTTGGGTATTTGATTATCTAGTCGGAAAGTTTAATACTGTCTATTTATCTGGAATGTGATAAATATGTGGAATTCATATAGTTAGGCATGAAATGCGAAGTATGTGATATTTCGGATTTACGATGTCTAAAGTGATTGTGGATTACAAATATTGTAGTTTTACAATTTCTTTTCTGTGACCGTAAGTGTAGTATGTAGTTGTATTGCCGATTTTTGTTGCTATACATCAACGATGATCGGTGTATGCATACTTACTTACGTTGATGATATGTGATATTATGTGTTGTTGTGATATGTTATATTGGATCATCGTGTTCAGAATAGCCGGGGGTTTTATGTGAGATGAGGGTTTTTAATTTTCATTCATGTAAAATTCATTTGTATGTAATATTCTTTTATTGGGACACTTCCGGGATGAGGTTGATGTCTCCAGTGTATATTATTTACTTTTCCGCATTAGGTAGACCCAAGGAGGGGAGCACAAGTAACCGAGTTCTAGGGTCCAGTGGGAGGCCATCTCGAGGAGTCGAAACCGGGTCTCCTAACCCTAGAATTGGCAGTGTTACTTGCCGCTCTCGTAGGGGTCTTGGGATGTGGGTTTGGCTATTCGTCGCGACCGTGGAATCCGTGTTTTATACAGGCTCGTATTGAAAACACGGACGTCCTAGTATATCCAATATTTCATATATGTTCTTCTGCTGCAATGTTCTGTGATGAGATCATATTACTGCCCGAGACGAATGCTTATACTATATATATATATATATGCTGATATATAAATATTACTGTTTTCGTTTCTTCTGTGATGCTTAGGAAGCATAAGCTGATGGGATATTTATTAATGAGATTAATAAAAAGAAAAGAAACCTAAAAGATGTTGTAGAATCAAAACTTTATAAAAAGTGTAGATACAGTTTTGCTATGCATAGTGGTATATATGATATACCCTACACCTTATTCGGTGAGGAAAGAGCCGAGATCCCTTCACCGGGAGTGACCTCTTTAGCAAAACTGGCAGATGCTACAACTCTCGGTTTGTCTTTTGATTGCTTTTAGAGTTTTGCTTTGCATAGCGATATATATGATATATCCTGCACCTTATTCGATGGGGAAAGAGCCGAGATCCCTTCACCGGGAGTGACCTCTTTAGCGAAACTAGAAAAGCCTCAAAAAAACTTCTTTTTCAAAAACCACATGATTCTACAATGATATCAAGTTCATTACGCTCATGGTTTTCTGAAAAACCTGCGTAGCCCTCCGTCATTTCAGATAAGTACTACTTAGTATTCGTGCCACGGTAGTTTGGCCTCCGTCAAGGCGTTGTGTACGGTAGCTAACTAGTGCTTATCTGCTAGCATACGATGCGATTGGATTAGGGTATTCGTACGTCGTAGTTTGGCCTCCGTCAAGGGTCGTACGGGTGGGTTTAATTCAATCAAGAAATGACGGGTTGAACTTGACTAGCGCCCTATGGGTAGTTTGGCCTCCGTCAAGGTCATGGGACGCTAGGGGCAAAAGCATTATCGGGAATTTCAAGTGTTGAAATTTGCAATGAGATTGCATACCTCCTATGAGATAGTTGGATCCTGATACCCACTGCGAGTAAGAGTTATGTTAGTGTATATGCCCTAGAGGCCATTACTGTATCATACTAGTTTGTATATTACTTAATGGAAGCTTGGGATATTCACCTTGTATAGACAATCTTGCTCAATATAATAGTATGCTACTTGGTTTGTTTCTACTTTAATGTGTACATGTGTCTTTTTTAGTATATCACCTATACACATTAGTGGAGCCCTTAGGATCTTTGCTTGATTACCAGCGTTATGACGGCAGTCACACTAGTGGGGGCTGGGTAATCCACAAGCACATCCTTATGCAGGTCCCTAGTCGTAGGACTATCGAGACAGGGCATCGATACTCCGGTGTAGACTAGCGTATGCGCTTCTCATCCCAGTGTGGGAGACGGTCTGTCCTACAGCCGTCAGTACGTCGTACTTGAGATAGTATGCGGGTGCTCGTTAGGTTACGAGTACACTGGACAGGACTCGTCGGGAACTGTTGGTTGGTACTATACCTATCGTCAGTTATCAGTTCCCAGGTGACATGAGTACAGCTTAGTCCGTTGACTTGACACTGTCACTTTGCCTCGAGTGTGTTCCCACTGTACTTTGATTACTACCCTACCACGGCTCAAAGGAGTCGTGCAAACAGGTAGTAGTTGGGTGCAGTCCCGAAGCACTTAGAGGCAGTGACGGTTAGACAGGATTCGTCTCTCCCGGTATTGGGGGTTGACATCGCGCTGTGTCTAGGAGTGCCATTACACGAGTAGTCCCTGGCCAGGGCAAGCGAGATATACTGGTAGGTTTCCAGTGCTATTTCAGGGTGTTCTGGGCTACACTCCGACATGACTTGTACCGCTATTAGGGGACTGACGTTTACCGCCCCATAAGCCCGCCATGCGATGTATCAGACGAACAGACCGGACTGTACAGAGATTGTCACATTCAGGCTCAGTAAGAGTTCAGATGGGTTTCACCTCGTCCGTCTTCTTGTCGGCATCTATCTGGGGACCCTTACGCACAGCTAGTGTCGCTTGCTGTCTGTGGTTAAACCCACTGTCAGCGTAGTGTCGAGTCTTTAGAGTCCCACACAGAAAGTTATTCGCCTTTAGGCAAAAGAGTAGAGGTCGCATGGTTTTGCGACAGGTCGCATGGTTTTGCGACAGGGTTCGGTCACATCCGTGCACTTGTGCACGTTTGGTGTCCGGACAGTTAACACTAGCGGGCTTTGGTTTAAGCCAGATCCTAGTGTACGTTTTGGGATTGATTTTATCTCGTTTGTATTCGTGTTCCTCGGAACGCGGTTGCGGGTGTGTATGCACAGTTGACAGAGAGACAGAGGCGGAGGATTCTCATTGGGCCTGTTGACTGTTGACTGTTCACTGTTGACCATTGACTTTTGCTAAACCCTAATGAGAATAAGAAATATGATTAATGATAATATTAATTAAGTATTATTGTGTCATGGTTGAGATGATGGGTTGACTTTGTTGACTTGTTGACTTTGTTGACCGGTTGACTAGGTTGGACTAGTTGACCATCATCATTACAATGGCTATCATTTCATGGCAAAGACTTTTGCTCGCTTGTTTGTTTTTGCAAAATGAGTGTTTGAAATGATATGGCCATTTTGACTTGAACCATCACATAATACTCAATTACTATTATGAGTAATCATGGTTTTGGATTATGAGAGCTTGGATGGCAAAAGAGTTACTCATTCTCTCATTTCATTTCTCTCTCTTGTTTTGAGCTCTCCCTCTTGCTCTTCCTCTTGCTCTCTCTCTAGCTCAGGGCAACACTTTCTCATGAGTTGAGAAACATTGCCTTAGAGATAAAAGAAAACCCATATCACTTCTCTACTCATCCTAGTTCACAAGGTTTAGCAAACCAAGTGTTCTAGTTTCTTCAAGTTCGAAGAAGAAGCCAAAGGTAGAAGCTTTCTGGTGGATCCATCTTCGGCGCAAAGAGACGATGAGGTGAGGCCGATCCGTACACTGGAAAGAGTTGAAGACGAAGGAGTTCAAGAAAGGTATAACCTCCTAACCGAGTAGGTAAAACTCTTGTTAGGTTTGTTAGTTAGTTGTTTAACAAAGATCCGTATTTTTAGTCCATGTTACCACCTCTTGAAAATCGTTTTTCATCATTTCCGCAAGCCCGTAAGTACCGGGAGAGGTAGCATGGACATACAAGTTACTCCTGGGAGTGTTTTACACAGGACAATTAGCCGATCAAGTAGGTGTCTAGAAAAGTGTTAACGGGGTTATGCCTCTGGGAAAACGAGGTTTACTTTAATTATGTCCGTACGAAAGCACGGGGAACCTCTCTCAAGTACCAACACTGATCTGGCTGAAAGATTGACGAAATTGTAGGGTGTAATTAATCCCGGCTAATCGTACCTTTTAGGGTTAGAAGGAAGATTTGATAAAAACAGTGGGAGACATCCTGATTAGATAAGATAAATTACCAATCTAGTCTTGCAAGAGCATACGCTAATGTGTTTTCTTCTCTCTCTTTCCAGGTAGCGACCATGTCAGGCCATAATCAAGATAATAATATGGTTGTATTGACTGAACCCGCTTATTATACTGAGCAGGGGAACGTTGGACCCGTTCTTTCTTATAAGAGTTATAAGACTGAATAGGGAATAAGAGAATATCTGGATTCTCAAGCCGCCCAAAAGAACATCCATGTTGATGCATCTTCTTCAGGTGTGTTAGTTATTGAGAACTGTTTCTCAGTTCACCCTACGTCTTGGGTATTAGATACCGGATCAGGATCCCACATATACAAATTGTTACATGGGCTGCGAAAAGGTAGAGAACTGGGAAAAGGTGATCATTCCATTCAAGTAGGGAATGGGGAAAATGTTGCAGCCAAAGCAGTAGGCGAATATCACCTAGTATTACCAAGTGGTGATACACTGATTCTGAATGAGTGCTATTATATACCGAACATGATGTGCAACATTATATCAGTTTCTTTATTATGTAAAGAAGGATATAATTTTGTAGTACAGGATAATGTTATGAACATATTACTAGATCAAAAGTTGATTGCATCAGGCTCGTTACATAATGGCATATTCATTTTAAATCAAAATACAGTCCTCAATATACAAAACACACACAAGAGGAAGAGTTCAGAAATGAACGAATCCTTCTTGTGGCATTGTAGACTTAGTCATATCAATGCGACACGACTGGCTAAGTTACATAAGGATGGATATTTGAATCCGTTCGAATTATCATTTTATGATACTTGCCATTCATGTCTCAAAGGAAAAATGACCAAAGCTCCGTTTAGTGGACACGGAGAAAGAGTTACCGAACTCTTAGGACTGGTACATAGTGATGTATGCGGTCCCATGTCTACGCATGCCAGGAACGGTTCTTCCTACTTCATTACATTCACTGACGATCTTTCAAGATTCGGATATGTGTTCCTGATGAAACACAAGTCTGAAGCTTTTGAGAAATTCAGAGAATATAAGCACGAAGTAGAGAACCAAACGGGCAAAAGTATTAAGATCCTTCGATCTGATCGAGGAGGAGAATACTTGAGCAATGATTTTCTAGATTATCTAAAAGAGAATAGGATTCACTCTCAGCTTACTCCTCTTTATACACCACAGCACAACGGTGTATCGGAACGGAGGAATCGCACTCTATTAGATATGGTGCGCTCTATGATGAGCACTGCTGAGTTACCTATTTCCTTCTGGGGATATGCACTGGAGACAGCTGCATACCTATTGAATAGAGTTTCAACCAAATCAGTGCCTACCACTCCATATGAGATATGGAATGGTAAGAGACCATGTCTTTATTTTATTCAGATATGCGGTTGTCCGGCCTATGTTAAAACAAAAAATCCGGACAAGCTCGAGGCAAGGTCTGTCCTATGTAAGTCTATTGGATATCCCAAACATTCGCGAGGGTATATCTTCTACCACTCCGAGGAACAAAAGGTGTTTGTTTCTCGACATGCCACTTTCTTAAAAAAATGTTTTCTTATGAAAAAGATTAGTGTCATTGAGGTAGAACTGGAAGAAGTTCCAGTAGAACAAACTACAACAGATGATTTAGTTGAACCAGAGGATTCGGTAGTACCCAACGAACCCCAGCCTCTCCGCCGATCTAGCAGGGTTTCTCATCCACCTGAGAGATACTACGGTTTTCTCATTGATGGTGGAAGTGAGGATTGCATCATGGAAGATGATGACCCGACTAGTTACGAGCAGGCCATCACGAGTGGAGACTCTGTGAAATGGCTGGATGCAATGCGATCTGAGATGGAATCCATGTACACCAACAAAGTATGGACTTTGGAAATTTCTCCTGAAGGGGTAAAACTCATTGGGAGCAAGTGGATCTTTAAAAAGAAATTTGGTGTAGGTGGAAAAGTTGAGACTTTCAAAGCTAGACTTGTAGCAAAAGGTTTTCGTCAACAATCAGGTGTGGATTATGACGAAACCTTTTCTCCAGTGGCTATGCTTAAGTCCATCCGGATCTTACTTGCCATTGCTGCATACCATGACTACGAAATCTGGCAAATGGATGTTAATACAGCCTTTCTAAACGGTGATTTAGAAGAGTGCGTGTACATGACTCAGCCAGAGGGCTTCGTAGATAGTGGGAGCAGCGGAAAGGTGTGCAAGCTGATTAAATCCATTTATGGGTTGAAGCAAGCATCGCGGAGTTGGAACATCTGTTTTGATGTTGTAGTCAAAGAGTTTGACTTCATCAAAAATATAGATGAACCTTGTATCTATAAGAAGGTAGCAGAGAGTAAGGTTATCTTCCTCGTATTGTACGTGGATGGCATACTCTTGATAGGAAATGATATTCCTATGCTGCAATCAGTCAAACTCTTCTTATCATAAAGATTCTCAATGAAAGATCTAGGTGATGCCTCCTGCATATTGGGAATCATGATCTATAGAGATATATCTAAACGGATAGTGAGATTGTCCCAATCCAGGTACATTGACACCATACTAAAGATGTTTAGTATGGAAGAATCCAAGCGTGGGAACCAACCCACGATCTCTGGACTCACTCTCTCCAAAGAGATGTCTCCCAAGACTGATTTGGAGAGATCTCCCATGCAAGGGATACCCTATGCTTCTGCAGTAGGCTCTATCATGTATGCGATGCTATGTACCAGACCCGATGTAGCATACACACTAAGTATAGTGAGTCGGTATCAAGCAGATCCTAGAGAGAGTCACTGGACAGCTGTGAACAACACTCTCAAGCACTTACGAAGGATTAAGGAGATGTTCTTGGTGTATGGTAACGGAGAACTCCAGGTGGAGTCCTTTACCGATTCGAGCTTCCAAAGTGATAAGGACGACTCTAAGTCGCACTCGAGATTTGTTTTTACCCTCAATGGAGGGGCGGTATGTTGGAAGAGTTCCAAACAGGATACCATTGCAGACTCGACGATGGAGGCTGAATACATCGCTGCCAACGATGCTGCCAAAGAGGCTGTCTGGATAAAGAAGTTCATTAGTGAACTTGGTGTGGTTCCATCCATTGAACATCCAATACTTCTGTATTGAGATAACAATGGAGCTGTGGCTTTGGCCAAAGAACCCAGATCCCATCAGAAGTCCAGACATATTCTGAGGCGGTATCACCTGATCAGGGAGATAGTTGATCGCCGGGAGATCGAGGTCAGGAGAGTAGATACGAAGGAAAACACTGCAAATCCACTCACGAAGGCCATTCCCCAGATACAGTTTGAGAGATTATTCGGGATGCTAGGTATGAGATACTTGAAAGGTTTGTTTAGCACCCTATGAAGAGTTTTGAAGCATCACATGACCCAAAGTTTTAATTTTTATGGTGCTAAACTAACATGCAAAGGGATCGATCCTAGAAAATTAGGGTTATAAAACATTAAGCTTGTAAAGATTAGGGTTTGAAGGCTACAACCTTTGTAGCTCCCCTTTGCTAGACTCCTTGGTCTCTTGGGTGTTGAATCGAGGTCCTCTTGAAGTTCCCTTGCGTCCACGACGATCCACCACGGAGTACTCCGTCCAAGCTCGCTACTTTGGAAAACCGAAGGAAACACTCTAATCAAGTTGGCTAGACTTGAGTAGAATGATGTTGTGGTCTGGAATCTCACTTCAAAAACCTTTCTTTAGTTGTATTTAACTCACTAGAAAATACTAGAGAGGAAAAGATGAAGGAGGATGAAGATGGTGGCTAGTTTAAACAAGAGGTGTAAAAAGATAACCTTGAATTAAGAAGAAAATGAAATATATATCACTACATATATTTATTTCCTTCTTAACTTCAACTATGATTAAATGATGGATAGTTAGTTTAACTTGGGTTTTAAATGATAAAGAGAAGGATAACCATAGGTTAGTGGTAGTTGAGATAGGTTAGGTTAGAAGAAGAGTGTAGAATCAAGAATGATTATCCTTTTCTTTTTCATTTTACTTTAAAACCAAAATTAAATAATAATCCATTATTTAATCTATGATGTGAGTCTTATATTGCCACCATTTCCATATGCAATCAACCATGATGGATGGGTGTATGTATGTATACATGTATGCACATCTACATGTGCATGAAACTAGAAAGGAAGAAAGAAACACATGCATGCATACATCCATCAAACCCTAGAAAGGTTTCAAGTGAGAAAACTAATGGTTAGATGATAAATCAACACTTAATTTATCAATCCGGTCATATCTCATATGACCCCACCAAAAGCAGGCCACCCGATCAATGTTCGGTATCATATACGCACATTTCAATCGGGTGCAAGCGCATATCGCATACGCGCACCACAACATTTCACCTGGACTGGGTAACTCCTTTGTGGGACTCTAAGACTCGTCAATACGCCGGCATAGGGTAATGATCATATCAAGTACCCTCAAGCCGCAAGCGTCAGCTAAACGTAACGGCCACCCGGGTATTGATCGATCAGAAGACAACAAGCGAACCTGCTACAACTCCCGTCGAGCCATCCGGCAACACTACCGTACAGTCCGGTCTCTTCGTCAGATATGCTGCATATCAAGCCTAGGGATGGTCACGTCGACCCCAATAACTCAATAAATCGTGCCGGTGAATGGTCTATAACAGATCGAGAAACTACTGATAACACTTATCAGCAAATCTCAGCAGCCCTGGCCAGGGACTTGCTGTTATAACCAGTCGGGCACAGCACAGCATCAACTCCCAATACCGGGAGAGACGAAACCCCTCCTATCGCTCATCGTCTTCGTATGTCTCGGGACTGTACCCAACGGCCACCTGTTTGCACGACTCAGTAGAGCCGTGGTAGGGTGGCAATCAAAGTACAGTGGGAGAACACACAAGACTCCATCACGATCTCGGGTCTACAGACTAACCTGTACCAGTGTCACCTGAGAACTGCTATCCGACGATAGATATAATTCCATATAGGAGTTCTCGGTGAGTCCGTCCAGTGTACCCAGTCACCACTGAGCACCCGTATATGATCTTGATGTCAAACATCGATGAATGTGGGAACATTCATTGCCCATCGTATGGGTCTAGTATCATATATGCTAGTCTACTCTGGTATATCAATACCCCGTCTCGATATACCTACGACTAGGGACGTTCCAGGATATGCTTATAGACTACAGATGTCCTACTAGTATGATCTCCATCATAATCAAAGTAGTCAAGCCAATATCATCAGGGCTTTATCAGCATGTATGAATGAATAAAAGCATGATCAAATCAACATGTCAGATAAAGAAGAACCAGATAGCATACTATCATGTCGAGCAAGAATGCAAACTGAATATATATACATGTATAGATACATCGACTATCACATAATAGCCTCTAGGGCATACATATATCCAACAATCTCCCACTTGCACTAAGGCCAGTTATTGGCGTATCTCATACCCAACATCTCAAAAAGTCGCTCATGCTGTGGCTGTTAGTTATATGTATGCCCTAGAGGCCATTACTGTACATAGGATGTATATTGTAGTGGATGCTGGGACATATATAGGGAGGACTTTCTTGCTCGACATGATAGTATGCTATCTGGTTACCCTTTACCTTAACGTGTATGCTGATTGTCTCTCTGTTACATGTTGGTAAAGCCCTTAGGATCTGTACTTGACTACCTGGACTATGATGCGGATCATACAAGTGGGGACATGGTAGTCTATAAGTACATCCTTCAAAGTCCCTAGTCGTGGGTGTATCGAGACGGGGCATCGATATACCAGAGTAGACTAGCGTATACCTTCTCGACCCATATAGATGGGCGATGGATGATCCCATATCCATCGGTGTTTGACATCAGAGGAGATATACGGGTGCTCAGTAGAGACTGGGTACACTGGACGGACTCGCCGAGAACTCCCAGATGGTATTATACCTCATGTCAGATGGCAGTTCTCTGGTGACACTGGTACAGAGTAGTCTGTTGACCCGAGATCGTCATAGAGTCTTGTGTGGTTCCCACTGTGCTTTGATTTCCATCTTACCACGTCCAAGAGGGCGTGCAAAACGGTGGTTTTTGGGTACAGTCCCGAGTCACATGAAGGCAATGAGCGATAGGAGGGGATTCGTCTCTCCCGGTATAGGGGGTTGATGTTGCGCTGTGTTCGATTGGCTATAACAGGAAATCCCTGGCCAGGGTTGCTGAGATTTACTGGTAAGTGTTACCAGTAGTTTCTCGAATAGTTATAGACCTCATATCGACACGACTTATTGAGCTATTGGGGTCTGACGTTTACCACCCCTAGGCGAGATATGCGACATATCAGACGATCAGACCGGACTGTACGGTAGTGTTACTGGTCGGATTCACTGGAGTGTGAGCGGGCTTGCTCGTCGATCTTCAGATCGCTCAATACCCTGGTGGCCGTTACGTTTAGCAGACCGCTTGCGGCTTGTGGGTGTTTGATATGATCATCATCTGCTGCCGGCGTATTGACGAGTCTTTAGAGTCCTACACAGAGGTTTCCTGGCTCAAGCGAAACGAAATAGGAGCGCATATGAGATATGTGCGGGACCGAGAATAATACCAGTATGTGATACTGGATTCGATTCTCGCGATGTGACATTGATCGGTTATATGCGATATAGCCGGGTTATCGGATCAAGTGTTGATTCGATAAGTTGTTACTATAGATACCAGTCGGTTATGTGCGACATGACCGGATCATTGAATCAAGTGTTGATTTAATGATTTAATGTATAATTATATATTTGATATATTACTTTGCATTAACTAGTATCGGTTCACTTTAGACGGATTTTCTCACTTGGTTCTTGCGCATTGCATATGCGATATGTTTTTGTGCACTAGTATGTATCATGTTTGATGATGCATGCTAACTTGAGTTTGTGTAAAGATTAAACCATGGTTATTCAAATGGTTAGGGTTTTGTTTTTCATATCTATTTATTTATTTATTCATTCATTTATTTTCATTTTGGAAAAGAGGAGAAAAGAATGGTGGCTTAATTTGGAGTTTAGTTGAAGCTTCATGAATCTTTGATCAAGTCAACCATTCTTATCTCATCCTTAACCCTAACCATTCCCACTAACTATGATTCATTCTCTACACTTAACTCTAGTTAACATTATGATAAGTTTTGATTTTTCTATTGTTTTTAATTAACTTATCATAATATTCTTCTTCTTCTTCTTCATTCTTCAAGTGAAGAAAACCAAGCTCCATCAATGGTGATTGTTGGAAAAGAGTGAGAAATCCAAAACTAAAGTCTACCCACTTCCTATTTCTTCATCCTCTACCTCTTGCCAAGTAGTAGAGTGTGTTTACTTCACAAGTTTCTTGACTTGGTGAAGTTGTGAGCTTGATCTAGCGATGCCTCGACGTAGATCATCTTCGGCATGGACATCGACGACCTAGCTCCCTTTTTCTCCGACGAAGTCGACTCTAGAGCCCGGATTTGATTTGGACAGCGGAGAGGACCTCGTTGCGGAACCGTGGAGGTGGAGCACCGGATCTACAAAGGTTGTATTTCCGTATCTTTTAGTTAAGTGTTAACTAGTTAGCTTTTTCGCCTAAACATCTAGCCGACGATCCGTAGTTTAGGGTTTGTAGGCACCGTAAAATTTTAATATGGCATGTTCGATGCCTTGTGAGACCTCCTTGGGGTGCCTAGGAACCCTACAGTGGTATCAGAGCCTAGCTAGAGCCTTAGGCGAAGTCTAGACGGAATTTGAAGTCCGAACGAACACGAAACCCCGAATCAAACATGCTCTCTGTCCAATTTTTAAAATCTGGTCTTTTTCCAAATTAAAAATATCCAGAAAATCAAGCAGGGTTTTCTAAGAATTACTGCAAATTTCGAGCACGTGATTCAATATATAGAGCGCGGATCCGCGGCCTCATAAGAGGATGATGCGGCGCATACGCGGTCAATTTGTCGTTTAGTGCTTCGATATTTGCACCATAATTCTTAGTTTTATGTGCTGGATTTCCTGGAAATTTTTAATATTTTTTCCAGAGTTGTTTTTTCTGCAGTTGTTTTGGGGATTCGGTATTTCGATCGGATTATCAAATTTCGTCTTTTGTGTATTTCCGGATAAATTTTAGAATATGTTAAAAAGTTCGACCGGATATAAATACCCAATTTTTCCCCTGTCGGGAAATTTCCAAGTGTTGGATTTTTCCGTAGTTTAACGACGTTCTAAGTAGTGCAAGTAACGCGATGGTCCCTCTAGAAGACAACAAACCTTAACTCGATTATGTGACCGTCTTGAACTGCCCTTTGAACCTTCGGGTTTGGGGCAGTACGGCGTGCCACATGTGAGGCGTTGGCTTGACCCTTCTACGGCTGGACCGTCGGTACTGAGGTACGAACGGAATGTTGTTAGACTTATTTCATGTGTTGAGCTGTATCGGGAAAACTTGGGTGTTCGAATGTTCGATCGAAAAGTTTAACATTTTCTGTTTATCTGGAATGGGATACAATAATTGGAATTCACAAGTAGTTATGTGATAACTAAATGAATGTTATAAACGTAGCAGTTTAGTCTCACTTGATCGGTTGCCACGGAATTTTGATGTGATCAAAAGTCCGTTGCAATCACGTAGCGTACGCAGATACTCGCCGGGTAAACTTAATAGACAGCCTCACTCCATAGCCCCGACCAAGTGACTGTAGGAGAACCCCGTCGCCGAAAGCATCCGTTCGGGTGCTCGCGGCAGCGGTGTTCCGCCTTGGTGCACTTCGTCGCCGGTATCGGGGGTGCGGCCGCCTATTGAAGTTTGCGACGAGTATTCGATCAGGATGTCGGGAATCTTGTTGAATTGCCCGACTTGATATTGAAAAGTGTTTTCGATTTTGAGACTAAAATGCGGGGTTTATAATTGTTAGGCATGCGATGTCTAAGAAATTCATTTTGTCAGGCATGCGATGTCTGAGGTGGTTGCGGATTCCAACTGTTGTAGTTTTACACTTTCTTTTCTGTGACCGTAAGTGTAATATGTGATATCGCCGGTTTCGTTGCTATATGTCAACGACAATTGGGATGGACATATTTACTTACGTTGATGACATGTGATGTTATGTGTTGCTGGATATGTTATATTGGATCGTCGTGTTTGAATAGCCGGGGGGTTTTTTATGTGAGATGAGTGTTTTTCATTTTCATTCATGTAAAAACTTGTATGTAATATTCTTTTATTGGGGCGCTTCCAGGTTGCGGGAGTTGTCACCTGTTGTATATTATTTACTTTTCCGCACTAGGATAGACCCAAGGAGGAGGGCACAAGTAACCGGGTTCTGGAGTCCAGTGGGAGACCAACTCGAGGAGTCGAGTCCGGGTCTCCTAACTCTAGAATTGGTAGGGCTGCTTGCCGCTCTCGTAGGGGTCTAGGGGTGTGGGTTTGGCTATTCATCACGACCGTGGAATCCGTGTTTTATACTGGCTCGTATTGAAAACACGGACGTCCTAGTATATCCAATATTTCATATGATTCTTCTGCTGCGATATCTGTGATGTGATCATGTGATGTTCTGTGATAGATACAGTATATAGTATATATGATATATTATATAGACGTTACTTATGTTTTACACCCGCGCTAGCCCTGCCCTGCTCTGTCGTTAGTTACCTAACCTAACGGTGCACGAGGGGACATCGAGGCGAATGCGGATGGCATAAGTGTACGTCATATCTATCTGTGATGTTTAGGTACTTAAATGATGGGACTTCATTAATGTGATTAATGAAATAAAAGAAACCAAAGATGTTGTAGAATCGAATTTCAAAATAAAACAGGTAGCAACAGTTCTTGCTTTGCACAGCGGTATATGTGATATATCCTGCACCTTATTCGATGAGGAAAGGACCGAGATCCCTTCACCAGGAGTGACTCCTTTAGCAATAACTGGCAGATGCTACACACTCGGTTTGTCTTTTGATTGCTTTTAAGTGTTTTTGCTTTGCACAGTGATATATATGATATATCCCGCACCTCATTCGACGAGGAAAGGACCGACGATCCCTTCACCGGGAGTGACTCCTTTAGCAAAACTAGAAAAGCCTCAAAAACACTCCATTTCAAAATCATTTGATTCTACAACGATATCAAGTTCATTACGCAATAGGTTTTCATAAAAACCTGTCGTAGCCCTCCGTCATTTCAGATAGGTAATAGTTAGTATTCGTGCTGCGTTTGTTGACTCAATCAAGGCGTAGTGTGCGGTAGCTGATTATTGCTTACCTGCAAAGCATATGATGCGATTGGATTAGGGTAGTCGTGCGGCCTTGTTGACTCAGTCAAGGGTCGTGCGGGTGGGTTTAATTCAATCAAGAAATGACGGGTTGAACTTTACTTGCGGTCTATGGTTTGTTGACTCAGTCAAGGTCATAGATCGCATGGGGCAAAATATTATCGGGAATTTCAAGTGTTGAAATTTGCAATGAGATTGCATACCTTCTATGAGATAGTTGGATCCCGATACCCGCTGCGAGTAAGAGTTACTCCTGGGAGAGTTTTATTCATTACAATTAGCCGATCAAGTAGGTGTCTAGAAAGGTGTTAACGAGGTTACGCCTCTGGGAAAACGAGGTTTACATTAATTAGGTTCGTGCGAAAGCACGGGGGACCTCCCTCAAAGTACCGACACTGGCCTGGCTGAAAGATTGGCGAACTTGTAGTGTGTAATTAATCCTGGCTAGTCTTTCCTTTTAGGGTTTGAAGGAAGATTTGATAAAAAGCAGTGGGAGCCATCCTGATTAGATAAAATAATAACCAATCTATTCTTGCAAGAGCGCACGCTGAGTGTTTTCTTCTCTCTCTCTCCTGGTAGAGACCATATCACGCCTTAATCAAGATATAATACGGATTATTGACCGAACCCGCTTGTTATACTGAGCTGGGGAACGTTGGTCCCGCTCTAACTTATAATTGTTATAAGACAGAGCAGGAAATTGGGGAATACCAGATTTCCCGTGCCGCCCAAACGAAGAGAGTGCATGTTGATGCATCATCTTCGGGTGTGTTCATTACAGAGAACTGTTTCTCAGTATCCTTTACGTCCTGGGTATGTGATACCAGATCAGGATCCCAGATATGTAATCTGTTACATAGGGCTACAGAAAGGTAGAGAACTGAGAACGGGTGATAAGTTTCATGAGGCAGAGAACGGGGCAAGTGTTGCAGCCAAGTCTGTCGGTCACTGTCACCCTGTATTACCAATACATTGATTCTGAACGAATGTTGTTAGATACCGAACCTGATATACAAAATCATATCAGTCTCTTTATTAGTAAAGAAATGATAAAATTTTGTATTGTTAGATAATGTTTTGAACATTTCCTATATCAAAAGTTGATCGGTTCAGGCACGTTATCTAAAAGCATTAATGTTCTAAATCAAACTACAGTTCTTAGTATACTGAACACACACAAGAGGAAAAGTTCAGAACTGAACGATTCCTTCTTGAGGCATTGTAGACTAGGTCAGATCAATGTGACCCGACTAGCTAGAGTTACATAAAGATGCATATTTAAATCAGTTTGAATTTACATCTTGTGAAACTCGCCAGTCATGTCACAAAGATAAGATGACCATAGCTCCGTTTACTGGAAACAGAGAAAGAGTTAATGAACTCTTGGGATGATACATGTTGATGTATGTAGGTCCCCTGTCTACACATGCCAAGACCGGTTCTTTATACTTCATTATATTCTCTGATAATCTCTCAAGATTCAGTCATATGTTCCTGTTGAAACATGAGTCCGAACCTTTTGAGATATTCACAGAATATAAGCGAGAAGTAGAGAACCAATACGGGTATAAGTATTATGTCCTATGATGAGATCAAGGAGGAGAATACTTGTGCACGGAAATCCTGGATTATTCTAAAGGAGAATGAGATTCTCTCTCAGCATTACTCCTCTGTATACACCATAGCACGATGGTATATCGTGGCGGAGCAATCACACCCTATATGATATGGTGTGCTTTATGATGAGTACTACTGAGTTACCTGTTTCCTTTTGGGTGTTATGCACTTGAGAAGTTGCATACCTATTGAATAGGGTTCCAATCAAATCAGTTGCCTACCACTTCATATGTGATATGGAAAGGGAAGAGCCCATGTCTTAAGCTAGTTAAGATTTAGGGTTGTCCGGCCTTTGTCTAAAAGCAAAATCCGGACAAGCTCGAGGCAAGATCTGTTATGTAGAACTGGAAATGTTCCAGCTATACAAACTGCAGCTGATGATTTGAAAGAACCAAAGGATTCGATAGTTACCAACGAACCTCAGCCTCTCCGCCGATCTAGTAGGGTTCCTCATCCACCTGAGAGATACTTCTGTTTCTCTATGACAGTGGGAGCGAGGATTGCATCATGAGATGATGACCCAACTAGCTTCGAGCTGGCCATCAGGAGTGAGACTCTGTAAGAATGGCTGGATGTTTATCGATCTGAGATGGAATCCTTATACACCAACAAAGTATGGACTTTGGTTGCTATATCTGAAGGGTTAAATCCCCATCAGGAGCAAGTATATCTTGAGAAGATTACTTGGTGTACATGGAAAAGCTGAGACTTTCAAAGCTAGAATTGTTAAAGGTTTTCGTCATCGACCAGGCGTGGATCATGATGAAACCTTTTCAAGTGACTATGCTTAAGTCCATCCAGATCCTACTTGCCACGGCTACATACCATAACTACGATATCTGGCGGTTGGGTGCCATGACTGCTTTTCTAAATGATGTTTTAGAAGAGTGCGTCTATAAGTACACAGCCAGAGGGCCTCATAGACAGTGGGAGCAGCGGAAACGTGTGCAATATGCTTTATAGGATAAAGCAGGCATCGCGGAGTTGGAACGTCTGTTTTGATGAAGTAGTCAAAGAGTTTGACATCATCAAAATGGTAGACGAACCATGTATAAACAAAAAGGTAGTAGGGTGTATGGTGGTGATCCTCGTAGAGTACGTGGATGACATACTCTTGATGGGGAAAGAGTTTCCTATGCTACGCTCGGTCAATCTCCGTTTATCACAATAATTCTCCATATAGGATCAAAGTGATACCTCCTAAATCCTGGGTTTTTAGATCTATGAGATAGATCTAATTGGATGTTAGGACTCTCACTAGTTGTAGTGAGACGGTATCAACCAATCCTGGGGAGAATCACTGGAAGTGTTCCAGGGTGATAAAGACGACTGAATGTCAGTTGCAGGCATTGTCTTTACCCTCAGTAAAGGGACGGTATGTTGGAAGAGTTCCAAGCTAGATACCGTGACATACTAGACGATAAAGGCAGGATACATCGCTACTTAAGATGCTACCAAAGAGGATGTTTGGGTGTATATTGGTTCATGAGATGAACTACGTTCCTCCCATTGTGTGACAATGGAGTTGTGGCTTATGCCGGGGAACGCCGGTCCCATCGGTGATCCAGACATATTCTAAGGCAGTATCACCTGATCATGGAGATGGTTGATCTCCAGGGTGATCTAGGTTAGGAGAGTAGACTCAGAGGACAACACAGCGGATCCACTCACAAAGGCCTGTTCCCAGAGAGAGACTTTATGGGATGGTTGAGTATGAGATACTATAACCACTGCTACAGATGGCCCTAGTGCAAGTGGGAGATTGTTAGTTATATGTATGCCCTAGAGGCCATTACTGTACATAGGATGTATATTGTAGTGGATGCTGGGACATATATAGGGAGGACTTTCTTGCTCGACATGATAGTATGCTATCTGGTTACCCTTTACCTTAACGTGTTTGCTGATTGTCTCTCTGTTACATGTTGGTAAAGCCCTTAGGATCTGTACTTGACTACCTGGACTATGATGCGGATCATACAAGTGGGGACATGGTAGTCTATAAGTACATCCTTCAAAGTCCCTAGTCGTGGGTGTATCGAGACGGGGCATCGATATACCAGAGTAGACTAGCGTATACCTTCTCGACCCATATAGATGGGCGATGGATGATTCCATATCCATCGGTGTTTGACATCAGAGGAGATATACGGGTGCTCAGTAGAGACTGGGTACACTGGACGGACTCGCCGAGAACTCCCAGATGGTATTATACCTCACGTCAGATGGCAGTTCTCTGGTGACACTGGTACAGAGTAGTCTGTTGACCCGAGATCGTCATAGAGTCTTGTGTGGTTCCCACTATGCTTTGATTTCCATCTTACCACGTCCAAGAGGGCGTGCAAAACGGTGGTTTTTGGGTACAGTCCCGAGTCACATGAAGGCAATGAGCGATAGGAGGGGATTCGTCTCTCCCGGTATAGGGGGTTGATGTTGCGCTGTGTTCGATTGGCTATAACAGGAAATCCCTGGCCAGGGTTGCTGAGATTTACTGGTAAGTGTTACCAGTAGTTTCTCGAATAGTTATAGACCTCATATCGACACGACTTATTGAGCTATTGGGGTCTGACGTTTACCACCCCTAGGCGAGATATGCGACATATCAGACGATCAGACCGGACTGTACGGTAGTGTTACTGGTCGGATTCACTGGAGTGTGAGCGGGCTTGCTCGTCGATCTTCAGATCGCTCAATACCCGGGTGGCCGTTACGTTTAGCAGACCGCTTGCGGCTTGTGGGTGTTTGATATGATCATCATCTGCTGCCGGCGTATTGACGAGTCTTTAGAGTCCTACACAGAGGTTTCCTGGCTCAAGCGAAACGAAATAGGAGCGCATATGAGATATGTGCGGGACCGAGAATAATACCAGTATGTGATACTGGATTCGATTCTCGCGATGTGACATTGATCGATTATATGCGATATAGCCGGGTTATCGGATCAAGTGTTGATTCGATAAGTTGTTACTATAGATACCAGTCGGTTATGTGCGACATGACCGGATCATTGAATCAAGTGTTGATTTAATGATTTAATGTATAATTATATATTTGATATATTACTTTGCATTAACTAGTATCGGTTCACTTTAGACGGATTTTCTCACTTGGTTCGTGCGCATTGCATATGCGATATGTTTTTGTGCACTAGTATGTATCATGTTTGATGATGCATGCTAACTTGAGTTTGTGTAAAGATTAAACCATGGTTATTCAAATGGTTAGGGTTTTGTTTTTCATATCTATTTATTTATTTATTCATTTATTTTCATTTGACGACCTAGCTCCCGTTTTCTCCGACGAAGTCGACTCTAGAGCCCGGATTTGATTTGGACAGCGGAGAGGACCTCGTTGCGGAGCCGTGGAGGTGGAGCACCGGATCTATAAAGGTTGTATTTCCGTATCTTTTAGTTAAGTGTTAACTAGTTAGCTTTTTCGCCTAAACATCTAGCCGACGATCCGTAGTTTAGGGTTTGTAGGCACCGTAAAATTTTAATATGGCATGTTCGATGCCTTGTGAGACCTCCTTGGGGTGCCTAGGAACCCTACAGTGGCTGAGGGAGGGCCTTGGTGAGTGGATCCGCGGCGTTGTTCTTTGTATCTACTCTCTTAATCTCGATCTCGCGGCGATCTACAATCTCCCGGATCAAATGAAAGCGCCTCAGGATATGTCTGGACCGCTGATGGGATCTGGGCTCCTAGGCTAACGCCATCGCCCCATTATTGTCACAATACAAAGGTATTGGATCAATAATGGTTGGAACTACTCCTAGCTCCGAGACGAACTTCTTCATCCAGACGGCTTCCTTGGCGGCATCATTTGCAGCAATTTACTCAGCTTCCATCGTAGAGTCTGCAACGGTATCTTGTTTGGAACTCTTCCAACTTACCGCCCCTCCATTGAGGGTAAATACAAACCCTGAGATAGATTTGCTGTCATCCTTATCGCTCTGGAAGCTTGAATCGGTAAAGGCCTCCATTTGGAGATCTGTATTACCATACACCAAGAACAATTCTTTAGTCCTTCGCAAGTACTTAAGAATGTTCCTCACAGCTTTCCAGTGGTTCTCCCCTGGGTTGGATTGATACCTGCTTACAACACTAAGTGCATAAGCTACATCTGGGCGTGTACATAACATCGCATACATTATAGATCTTACTGCCGAAGCATAAGGTATAATGCTCATGCGAGCTCTCTCTTCATCGGTCTTTGGACAAGAATCCTTGGAGAGAGTGACTCCATGACAAGCGGGTAAGGCACCCCGCTTGGAGTCTTCCATACTAAACCTCTTTAGGATGGTGTTGATGTACCTGGTTTGGGACAATCCCAATAACTTTTTGGATCTATCCCTATAGATCCTTATGCCCAGGATGTATGTGGCATAACCCAGGTCCTTTATGGAGAACCTTAGTGATAAGAATGATTTGACCGACTGTAGCATAGGAATATCATTTCCTATCAGAAGAATATCATCCACGTACAATACGAGGAATGTGACAGCTCTTCCTACAGCCTTCTTATAAACACAAGGTTCATCTGGATTTTTGATGAAATCAAACTCTTTGATAACATCATCGAAACAAATGTTCCAACTCCGAGATGCCTGCTTTAACCCATATATGGATTTAAGCAATCTACATGCTTTCTCGCTGCTCTCACTGTCAATGAAGCCCTCTGGCTGATCCATATAAACGCATTCTTCTAAATCTCCATTTAGAAATGCTGTTTTAACGTCCATCTGCCAGATTTCATTGTCTTAGTGAGCAGCAATAGCAAGTAGGATCCGAATGGATTTAAGCATGGCTACGGGCGAAAAAGTTTCGTCATAGTCTAAACCTGGGCTTTGACGAAAACCTTTCGCCACAAGTCTTGCCTTATAGGTCTCTACCTGCCCATCCACACCAATCTTTCTTTTAAAGATCCATTTGCACCCTACAGGTTTTACCCCAGGGGGTACAACGTCCAAAGTCTATACTTTGTTGGTGTACATAGACTCCATTTCGGATCTCATGGCATCCAGCCACTTCACAGAGTCACCACTCGTGATAGCTTGCTGAAAACTGGTAGGATCATCATCATCCATGATGCAATCTTCTTCGTTACCATCAATGAGGAAACCGTAGTACCTCTCCGGTGGGCGAGAAGTCCTACCAGATCTACGGAGTGGCCGAGGTTCTTCAGTTTCTGTTGCAACAGCCGGTTCAACCAAATCATCATTTGCAGTTTGTGTCTCTAGAACCTCTTCCAGATCTACTACCTTGCCATCATCTTTATCCGTGAAAAACTCTTTTTCCAGGAATGTGGCATACTGAGAAACAAACACCTTTTGTTCCTCTTTATGGTAGAACAGATATCCATAAGAATTCTTTGGATATCCTACAAAGTTACACATGACTGACCGTGTCTCGAGTTTTTCCGGATTCTGCTTTTTAACATAGGCCGGGCAACCCCAAATCTTAATTCTTTTAAGAGATGGTCTCTTCCCATTCCATATCTCATATGGCATGGTAGACACGGCTTTGGTTGGAACCCTGTTTAGCAGAAACGCTGCAGTCTCCAATGCATGTCCCCAAAACGAGACTGGTAACTCAGCGTCACTCATCATGGACCGGACCATATCTAATAGGGTCCTATTCCGTCGTTCTGACACACCGTTGTGCTGTGGTGTGTAAGGAGGAGTGAGCTGAGAGAGAATCCCATTCTCTTTTAGGAAGTTTGCAAATTCTGTACTGAGATACTCTCCACCTCGATCTGATCGAAGCATCTTAATACTCAAGCCGGTTTGTTTTTCTACTTCTTGTTTATATTCAATGAATTTCTCGAAAGCGTCGGACTTGTGCTTTAATAAAAATACATGACCGAATCTTGAGAAATCGTCAGTGAATGTAATGAAGTATGAAAAACCGCCTCCAGCCTGTGTAGACATAGACCCACATACATCACTATGTATGAGGCCCAGGAGCTGAGTAGCTCTTTCTCCGTGTCCGGTAAACGGAGTTTTGGTCATTTTACCCTTGATACAAGACTGGCAAGTCGCATAAGATTTATATTCAAAAGAGTTTAAATATCCATCTTTGTGCAACCTGTTTACTCTTGTTTCGTTAATATGACCAAGTCTACAATGCCAAAGAAAAGCTTCATTTAATTCTGAAAGTTTTCTTTTATTAGTGTGTTGTATACTGAAAATTGTGTGTTGATTTAGGACATATATTCCGTTATTAAGTGTACCATACCCAACCAACATTTGATTTAATTGAATGTTCATAACATTGTTCTGCAACACAAAATTATAACCTTCATTGTCCAACAAAGAAACGGATATTATATTACATAGCATACTAGGTACAAAATAACATGGATTCAAAATCAAAATACATCCAGATGGCAACCCCAAGTGATACTCTCCCACTGCGACTGTATGTACATTGGAACCATTTCCAACGCGGAGAGTATGGTCACCTTTCTTCAAAACCTTGCTATTTCTCAGCCCCTGCATAGAATTGCAAATGTGAGAACCTGAACCGGTATCCAATACCCAGGAAGCAGAGTTTATAGAAAAACAGTTTTCAGTCACAAACGCACCTGAAGCAGAAGCATCACCATGCTTCTTCTTGAGACTTAGGTACTCCGTGCAATTGCGCTTCCAATGTCCTGTCTTGTGGCAATGAAAACACTCGCCTTTCCCCGGGTCTCCAGCTGTGGACTTTCCCTTTCCCTTCACCTTTTTGACTCCGCCCTTAGGATTAGTGGGTTTCTTATTTTTCTTTCCCTTGGCCTTAGCTTTTGGGCGAGAAGAAGAAGACTGTCCAATGGTCATAACGGGAGTCTTTGCTGACTTCATAGTGCTCTCTGCACTCCTTAATATATTAAGGAGTTCAGGGAGTTCCTTCTCCATGCCATGCATGTTAAAGTTCACTATGAACTGAGCAAAGGTGGAGGGGAGGGACTGCAGAATAATATCTATATATTGTTCATTGTCCATTGTCCATCCAAGGTCCTCAAGCTCTTCTATAAGAGCTATCATCTTCAAAACATGGTCTCCTACTGGTATGCCAGGGGCCATTCGCATCTGAAACAGTTTCTTTGATGCTTCGTATCGTAATACGCGGGATTGCTCCCCATACAACTCCTTTGTATGGAGCAGTATTCCGTGAATGTCCATGTCCTCGTGCTGCTTTTGATGTGTGTTGTCCATCGATGCAAGCGCGTGGCATTTTGCTGTGGCACAGTCAGCGTCCCATGTCTTGCGGACTTCAATGTCCGCAACTGAGGATTTTGGACCTGGGACGGGCGGGGCTGAAGCCGTGAGGACATATGATACTTTATCATAAGTCAAGGCGATCTTCATATTCCTTAGCCAGTCTTTATAGTTGGTCCCATTCAGTTTGTTTTTATCTAGTAGAAGCTTAAGTCCAGTCATTGGTATCTGCCATTAAGAGAGAGAAAAGAATACACTCAGCGAAAGCTCTTGCATAGATTAGATTGGTTTATTATCTTGTCTAATCGATGTTTCCCACTGCTTTTTATCAAGTTTTCTTTCAAACCTTAAAAAGAAAAACTAGCCAGGATTAATTACAGTCTACAACTTCGCTAACCGTTCAGCCAGGCCAGTGTCGGTACTTTGAGGGAGGTTCCCCGTTCTTTCGCACGGACCTAATTAGAGTAAACCTCGTTTTCCCAGAGGCGGAGCCCCGTTAACACCTTTCTAGACACCTAATGAGTTAGCTAATTGTAAACTGTAAAACTCTCCTAGGAGCAACTATTGCCCACAGTAGGATCGGGATCCAACCATCACATGGAAGGTATGCAATCTCATTGCAAATTTCAACACTTGAAATTCCCAATGTAATTTTTACCCCTAGTACTTATGACCTTAACTATGGTCAACAAATCATAAGTACCAGTCAAGTTCTACCCGTCATTTCTTGATCAATTAGACCCACCCATATAACCCTTAACTTTGGTCAACAAAGTCGCATGAATGTCCTAATTAATCTGTATCATATGCAGTGTAGGAAGACATCACTTAGCTACCGTACACTACGCCTTAACTAAAGTCAACAAACGTAGCACGAATACTAAGTACTCTACTTCCTAAAATGACGGAGGGTTGCGAATGATTTTTAAGAAAATCTTTAACGCTTTGAACTTGATATCGTTGTAGAATCAAACAGTTTTCAAAAGGAGTGGCTTAAGCTCCGCAGTTTTGAAATGTAGCTTTTTCATAAATAGCCGAGTAGTTTATAAATCCGATTCTACAACATCTTTTTAGGTTTATTTTCTTTACATTAATCACATTAATGTAATCCCATCATTTAAGTCCTTAAGCCAATCACATAAAAGAAACGAAAATAACACGTACGCTTATGCCATCCGCATTCGCCGCAATGTTCCGTTATGCACCGTTAGGTTACTTAACTAACGGCATACCGGGACGGGACTAGCGCGGGTGTAAAACATAAGCAACGTCTACTATATATCCTATATATAATATGTCATTCGTCTCAGATATCACAGAACACAGGCAGCATAAACATAGATATAACGTGGGATATCCTAGGATGTCCGTATTTAGTATTTAGCCAGAATAGAAAATACGGATTCCACAGTCGCGATGAATAGCCAAGCCCACACCCTGGACCCTACGAGAGCGGCAAGTGACCCTACCAATCCTGGAGTTTAGGAGACCCGATCTCGACTCCTCGAGATGGCCTCCCACTGAACCCCAGAACCCGGTCACCTGTGCTCCCCTCCTTGGGTCCATCCTAATGCGGAAAAGTAAATAATATACAACACTGGTGACACAACCGCAACCTGGAAGTGCACCAAATAAAAGAATATTACATTACATTTGAATTTACATGAATGAAAATATAAAACTCTCATCTCACAAAACCCCCCGGCTATTCGATCGCGACAATCCTACACATCATATCTCAGCAACACATAATATCTCATATCATCAACGTAAGTAAGTATGCATACCCCAATTGTCGTTGATGTATAGCAACGAAACCGGCGATATCTAACATATTACACTTACGGTCACAGAAAAGAAAGTGTAAAACTACAATATTTGGAATCCAGATTCTCTTTAGACATCATAAATGCGAAATATCACATATTTCGTATTTCATGCCTAAACTATATGAATTCCACATATTGTATCACATTCCAGACAAACAGACAGTATTAAAGTTTTCGAACGAACGATCAAGCACCCAAGATTCACTAAAGCTCAACACTTGAGCAGGGTTCAAAAATCCGGAGTGTGACACAGTAATAGCGGTCCAGCCGTAGAAGGGTCAAGCCAACGCCTCACATGTGGCACGCCGTACTGCCCCAAACCCTAAGGTTCAAAGGGCAGTTCGAGACGGTCACATAATCGAGTTAAGGTTTGTTTTCTTCTAGAGGGACCACCGCAAAAAGACTTGCACGTATCTCCAAAGTATTTAAACCCCGTGAATAGTGAGTAAATGATACTCGTTCAAACACTTCAATACTTTCTAATTTACCCGGAAAAGCTACGAAATGAAAGTCCCGATCGAATTGACAAGTCCAACACCATCTCCAGAATTTTTCAAAACCAAATACAGATTAAAAATATCCAAAATTTTATACAAGCAGATTCATGAATTACTGTACAAAACATATCCATCAATTCATATATACGGCCGCGGAACCGCGGCCTAAGCAAGCTTAGGCCGCGTTTCCGCGGCGAGAATTACTGTTCACTGGAAAATTTTTGTACAGTAATCCTTATTTTTTCCTGCTGTATTTTTTACATATTTTTAATTCTGCAAATTATCAAATTTTAGAAAATTTCCAGAGAGCACCCAAAAATACCGTATTTTTGTCCGATCGGGGTTTTCACTTCGTAAAAACGTCGCCTAATGTTCTAGGTCGTCTCTGATACCAATGAAAGGTTTGTTTAGCACCCTATGAAGAGTTTTGAAGCATCACATGACCCAAAGGTTTAATTTTTATGGTGCTAAACTAACATGCAAAGGGATCGATCCTAGAAAATTAGGGTTATAAAACATTAAGCTTGTAAAGATTAGGGTTTGAAGGCTACAACCTTTGTAGCTCCCCTTTGCTAGACTCCTTGGTGTCTTGGGTGTTGAATCGAGGTCCTCTTGAAGTTCCCTTGCGTCCACGACGACCCACCACGGAGTACTCCGTCCAAGCTCGCTACTTTGGAAAACCGAAGGAAACACTCTAATCAAGTTGGCTGGACTTGAGTAGAATGATGTTGTGGTTTGGAATCTCACTTCAAAAACCTTTCTTTAGTTGTATTTAACTCACTAGAAAAGACTAGAGAGGAAAAGATGAAGGAGGATGAAGATGGTGGCTAGTTTAAACAAGAGGTGTAAAAAGATAACCTTGAGTTAAGAAGAAAATGAAATATATATCACTATATATTTTTATTTCCTTCTTAACTTCAACCATGATTAAATGATGGATAGTTAGTTTAACTTGGGTTTTAAATGATAAAGAGAAGGATAACCATAGGTTAGTGGTAGTTGAGATAGGTTAGGTTAGAAGAAGAGTGTAGAATCAAGAATGATTATCCTTTTCTTTTTCATTTTACTTTAAAACCAAAATTAAATAATAATCCATTATTTAATCTATGGTGTGAGTCTTATATTGCCACCATTTCCATATGCAATCAACCATGATGGATGGGTGTATGTATGTATACATGTATGCACATCTACATGTGCATGAAACTAGAAAGGAAGAAAGAAACACATGCATGCATGCATACATCCATCAAACCCTAGAAAGGTTTCAAGTGAGAAAACTAATGGTTAGATGATAAATCAACACTTAATTTATCAATCCGGTCATATCTCATATGACCCCACCAAAAGCAGGCCACCCGATCAATGTTCGGTATCATATACGCACATTTCAATCGGGTGCAAGCGTATATCGCATACGCGCACCACAACGTTTCGCCTGGACTGGGTAACTCCTTTGTGGGACTCTAAGACTCGTCAATACGCCGGCAGAGGGTAATGATCATATCAAGTACCCTCAAGCCGCAAGCAGTCAGCTAAACGTAACGGCCACCCGGGTATTGATCGATCAGAAGACAACAACCGAACCTGCTACAACTCCCGTCGAGCCATCCGGCAACACTACCGTACAGTCCGGTCTCTTCGTCAGATATGCTGCATATCAAGCCTAGGGATGGTCACGTCGACCCCAATAACTCAATAAATCGTGCCGGTGAATGGTCTATAACAGATCGAGAAACTACTGATAAAACTTATCAGCAAATATCGGCAGCCCTGGCCAGGGACTTGCAGTTATAACCAGTCGGGCACAGCACAGCATCAACTCCCAATACCGGGAGAGACAAAACCCCTCCTATCGCTCATCGTCTTCGTGTGTCTCGGGACTGTACCCAATGGCCACCTGTTTGCACGACTCAGTAGAGCCATGGTAGGGTGGCAATCAAAGTACAGTGGGAGAACACACAAGACTCCATGACGATCTCGGGTCTACAGACTAACCTGTACCAGTGTCACCTGAGAACTGCTATCCGACGATAGATATAATTCCATATAGGAGTTCTCGGTGAGTCCGTCCAGTGTACCCAGTCACCACTGAGCACCCGTATATAATCTTGATGTCAAACATCGATGAATGTGGGAACATTCATTGCCCATCGTATGGGTCTAGTATCATATACGCTAGTCTACTCTGGTATATCGATGCCCCGTCTCGATATACCTACGAATAGGGACGTTCCAGGATATGCTTATAGACTACAGATGTCCCACTAGTATGATCTCCATCAAAATCAGAGTAGTTAAGCCAATATCCTCAGGGCTTTATCAGCATGTATGAATGAATAAAAGCATGATCAAATCAACATGTTAGATAAAGAAGAACCAGATAGCATACTATCATGTCAAGCAAGAATGCAAACTGAATATATATACATGTATAGATATATCGACTATCACATAATGGCCTCTAGGGCATACATATATCCAACAATACTACAGCAGCTGGCCTTAGTGCAGGTGGGAGATTGTTAATTATGTATATGCCCTAGAGGCCATTGTTGTACATATGATGTATATTATGATGGATGCTTAGATATATACTGAGAGGACTTTCTTGCTCGTCATGATAGTTTGCTATTTGGTTTCACTTTATCTTAACATGTTGACTTGTACTGGTTTACTGTCTTTCTCTCACATGTTGATAAAGCCCTTAGGATCTGTACTCAACTACTGGGACTATGGTGAGATCATACTAGTGGGGCAACGGTAGTCGATTAGTACATCCTATAACTGTTCCTAGTCGAGGGTATATCGAGATAGGGCATCGATACACCAGTGTAGACTAGCGTATACGCATCTTAACCCATATGATGGGAGATGGATGATCCTATATCCATCGGTGTTTGACATCAAAGATGGTGTACGGGTGCTCAGTGGAGACTGGGTACACTGGACGGACTCACCGAGAACTCCCAGATGGTGATATACCATACGTCAGATGGCAGTTCTCCGGTGACACTGGTACAGGGTTGTCTGTAGACCCGAGATCGTCATAGAGTCTTGTGTGATTCCCACTGTGCTTTGATTTCTACGTTACCACGTCCAAGAGGGCGTGCAAAACGGTGGCTTTTGGGTACAGTCCCGAATCACATGGAGCCAATGAGCGATAGGAGGGGATTCGTTTCTCCCGGTATAGGGAGTTGATGTTGTGCTGTGTTCGATTGGCTATAACTGGAAGTCCCTGGCCAGGGCTGATATAGAGATATACTTGTAAGTGTTACCAGTAGTTTCTCGACCTTTTATGAGCCTCATATCGACACGAATTATCGGTTACTGGGGTCTGACGTATACCACCCCTAGACTTGATATGCGATATATCAGACGAACAGACCGAACTGTACGGGAGTGTTACTGATTGGATTCACAGAAGAACGCACAGGCTAGCTTGTTGATCCTCTGATCGCTCAATACCTGGGTGGCTGTTACGTTTAGCTGACCGCTTGCAGCTTGTGGGTGTTTGATATGATCATCACCTGCTACCGGCGTATTGATGATTCTTTAGAGTTCTACACAGAGGTTTGTTGGCTCAGGCAAAATAGAGTAGAGGCACATATGTGATATGTGCAGGACCGAGGATAATGCGATATGAGATACCTTATTATATTCTCGTGATATTTAGATATGAACCGGGTCATCGGATCAAGTGTTGATTCGATGAATCGGTACATGATATATTAGTCAGTTATATTCGATATAGCCGGATTGTCGGATCAAGTGTTGATTCGATGATTTAATGTATAATAATATATATGATATATTGTATTACATTATCTAATATTGGCTCGCTTTATTATTTCATTTTCTCACCGGATAATACATTGATATATATGCGATATTTATTAATTGTATTATTTTCTTTTGTTACAAATATATAATATATATGTGATATATATTATAGTAACATGATATGATTAATAATGGAACATGATTAGTGGAGATTAAGCAAGGTTATGGTTTGATTAGGGTTAGCTCCTTGCACCATCTAGAAGCTTTCCTTTTGTAAGATATTATGGTTGATATTATCTTATGACTCATTCTTTAAACCTTACCAAACCCTAGCCCTAGTTTATTCTCTACAAAAGTTAACCTTCTCATCCTTGACTATGGTTCCTTGATCAATCATATATTATTTACTACTATTCATCACAAAAGGATTATCTCATTTCATTTCATCATCTTCTTCTCTCTTTAGCTTTGTGAAAGCTTACTATAAATTCTTTTTGTGATGATTTCATGTGAGATTATGATATAAAAAGAAAGCATAAATACTACTCCATCATCCTCATCTAATCTAGCCTATTAGATTGGGGTGTTCACCTCATTAGAGTGAGAGAGCTTGAGCTACTTCAACTTCGACGTAGATCATCGAAGAAGCGGAACGCTACAAGCTAGCATGGATCGTTCGAGTCGTGGAGCCTCTCTTGAGTCCGGGAGATCGTGGATCGTGGCGAAGGGACTTCTACTCGGAGCTTATGAAGCGAAGGAGCGAACTACAAAGGTTGTAATCCCTCACACTTAGTAGTAAAGATGTTTACTTGCATGTTAAACCCTAATATTCTAGCAAAGATCCCGGCTTTGGGTTGTTCGGCACGTCTAAAATTTTATTCGGTCATGTTTGATGCCTTATGAACCCTCACAAGAGTGCCTAGGAACCCTACACATCGGTCATCACTGTGCTGTGCCTTATGTATACGGTCAAGCAACTGTGGGCGTGCACGAACATGCGCAAGCTATCCCCCGATCGGCGTGAACTCGAACTGCACTCGGCTTTCGCATAATATCTGCCAATCTGCCGACGACTGCCTCTGCACTGCGCTCAGACAAGATAGACTGCCCCCGGGTCTCCTGCTCAAAGCATCTGCCATTACATTCGCCTTGCCCGGGTGGTACAAGATCTCACAGTCGTAGTCCTTCACTAACTCTATCCCTCGGCGCTGTGTAAGGTTCAGGTCTCGCTGCTGAAATATATATTTTAAGCTCTTGTGATCAGTGAATATCTGGCACGACTCTCCGTATTGGTAATGTCGCCAGATCTTAAGTGCAAAGATCACTGCAGCCATTTCCAAATCGTGTATTGGGTAGTTCTGTTCATGTTTCTTCAATTGCCGCGAAGCATACGCGATCACCCTGTCATGCTGCATCAATACGCACCCTAGCCCCACTCGAGAAGCATCACAATATACCATAAATCCGCCAGATCCTGAAGGCAATGATAACACCGGTGCCGTAGTCAGTCGAGTCCGTAGCTGCTGAAAACTGTGCTCACACTCCTTCGTCCAATCGAAAGGAACTCCCTTCCGGGTCAACCCGGTCAATGGTGTAGCAATACTGGAGAAGTCCTGCACAAATCGCCTGTAGTAACCGGCCAACCCTAAAAAGCTGCGAATCTCCGTAACTGGTGTGGGTCTGGGCTAACGCTGAACGACCTCGATCTTCCTCGGGTCTACACATATACCGTCTCGTGAAATCACATGCCCCAAGAAGTCTATGCTGTCCATCCAGAAAGCACACTTGGAGAATTTGGCGAAAAGCTGATGCTCTCTCAAGGTCTGCAGTGTAATCCACAGGTGCTGCTCGTGCTCCTCACTACTCCGGGAATACACCAAGATATCGTCAATGAATACTATGATGAACAGATCAAGATACGGCCGGAAAATACGGTTCATCAAGTCCATGAATGCTGCTGGCGTGTTGGTGAGTCCGAACGACATAACCAAAAACTCATAATGGCCGTAGCGCGTGCGGAAAGCTGTCCTAGGAATGTACTCCTGTCGAACCCGCAGCTGATGATAGCCCGATCGTAAATCGATCCTCGAAAAATATCCTGCCCCCTAAAGATGGTCGAACAAGTCGTCGATGCGTGGCAAAGGATACATGTTCCGCACTGTAACTCTGTTCAGCTGGCGGTAGTCGATACACAAACGCATACTGCCGTCCTTCTTCTTGACAAATAGGACTGAAGCACCCCAAGGAGAAACACTGGGTCGAATAAGTCCTTTATCCAGCAAATCTTGCAACTGACCCTTCAATTCTCGAAGTTCCGCCGGGGCCATCCGATAAGGCGGTATGGAAAGAAGCCCCACGCCAAGAACCAAATCAATACAGAAAGAAATATCACGCTCGGACGGTAGCCCAAGAAGCTCGTCAGGGAACACATCAGGAAACTCGCAAACAACCGGAACCTAATCCAGCGGAACCTCTGTAGCGCTAGCATCGCAAACATAGGCGAGAAATCCCTGACATCCCTTCCTCAAAAGCTGTCCAGCATGAAAAGAAGAAATCACACTGTGAGGGGCGGTACCACGGTCCCCCAACACAACAAAAACCGACTCGCCGGGAAAACAGAATCTAACTGTCTTCTCACGGTAGTCCACAGAAGCATAGCACGTGGCTAACCAATCCATGACCAAAAGAACGTCGAAGTCCAACATCTCAAGAAGGATCAAGTCGACAGGCAACTCTCTCTCGCCAATACAAACGGTACAGGATCGGAACACGTGCCTAGCAACAAATGACTCTCCGACAGGAGTGGTCACAATAAGCGGCTGATCAAGCAAACCGGACTCTCTACCCAAACTCGGCACAAAGTGTGTGGATACGTACGAGTGCGTGGATCCGGGATCGATCAACATGTGTGCATCAGCAGAACATACTGGAAGGATACCTGAGACCACTGCATTGGACGCCTGCGCGTCCTGATGTGTCAAAGAAAAACCCGTGCCTATCCTCCACCTGTGACTGACTGCCCTCTGCCTCGGTCATCCCGTCCTCTCTGAGCAACTCCTCTACGCCCTCGATCTCTCTGTGTATGAGTCTGACGCGGAGCAACAATAGGTACAACAGGCAACGCCCTCTGGGGTGGTGAAGGTGGTAAGGTAACATGCGGTGCTGCTGTCTCCCTCCGGTGTATCTCAGGACAATCTCTGACGAGGTGAAGTAGACTGCCGCATCTATAGCAACTCCGCGATGACTGCTGACTCTCCCGTGGATACGAACTAAACATCTGGCCTCGTCCCGAATCTCTGCCACTCCCCGTACCTGAATGATACCTGTCGTGGCGATTGAATGTCTGTCTCCGTGCGGATATACTAGTACAAACTCTCTTCGGCTCTGGAACTACCGAAGTCTCAGCAAGGCGCTCCTCGACTAATAGGGCTGCGTCTACCGCTGCTGCATATGTATCATAACGCTGATCACAAGGAACAGTGGTGCAAGCAAACCTCGGAAAAATCTCTTAACTCGCAACTCCTCAGTAGCCACTAGATACTAGGCATAAACTGATAGCTCTGTAAACAGTACGTCATACTCTGCCACTGACATCTCCGGAGTCTGGCGTAAGGACTCGAACCTGTGTGCTCTAGCATCTCTGACACTCAGTGGGAGAAAGAGAGCAAGGAATAGTGCCACGAACTCTGTCCAGGTCATAGGAGGAAGACCTGCTGCTCTGCCCTTCTTAACTGATTCGCACTATTTCTGCGCAAGACCTTCCAGGAAAAAGCTCGCGAACTCAACCAATCTCGCATCTGCGCATATGAGGGAACGGCATATCCGATCCATCTTATCAATGAAAGACTGTGGGTCCTCGGCTGCATCGGTGCCTGTGAAGACCGGAGGCTTCAGCCTCATAAACTCTGACAGTGATATTGTAATCACCTCCGTGGTTGCAGGGGCAACTGGCTGTACGGTAGGCACCATCATGGTCTCTGTAACGGGTAGAGCTACCTCTGGTCGCTGCGCTCGAAGCATCTCAACTAGCGATTCTATAATCTGGCGCATCTCCTGCATGCTGTATCCCACCGTCTGGAGCATCTCCTGCATACCAGCCCCTAGCGTGGCGATCTGATCTGTCACGGGAGGAACAGCCTGCTCGGGTACAACCGGTGTACTTCCCGGATCAGTCCTCATCTCGGACGAGTCAACTCGAATCTCGGCCCTCGCGGCAGCTCTCTGCGCCCTCGTAGTCTTTGGCGGCATAATAGCTGAAAGGAAAATAGGATTCGATAAGGATGCAGAAATCGAATCGCAAGAATGTATATACTCAAGAAGGAGTTTAAGTCAATAAATCCTAAGGTCTCTTTGGCGGAGTACCGTGTCGTGAGTATGCCGCGGAACATACACACGCTACGCCATTCTGCTTTAGCTACCTACTCCATCATACCAAGGTCATCCTACACTCCGAAAGGTAAAATCTACGCTCTGATACCAACTTTGTCACGACCCGAATTTTTTGACTCGTGACCGGCACTTAACCACGCAACGTCCACTGGCGTAACGCGACTAAGTAAGCCGAACCCAGAAATCAAAACCATTTAAAAGTAGCGTGTGTTGAAAACATTTAATTAAAACATTTAGAAAACCTTAATTAGTTCAATAAGTTCTTTCAAAGTTAAGTTATCATTTAAATAATTTTGGCAGCATTTCCTTGTAAAAGTAACCCCGAAATCGGGTATAAGCAAGATATAAGTGAAAATGATATATAATGAAATAAAGCACCCCCAAACGGGAGCAATCACGCCCAACGGCGGAAACCATCACCACAAGAGTAATATACGACGCCGTAGTGAAGAATGAGCAATACGTAAACATCACAGAATAATAAACTGCATAAATAAACAGTCGGCTCCCACGAGCTCGGCACCAGAATACAAAAATATACATCATCGTCCTCACACTGTCTCTAAGTCCAGTACATATATGGTAGATGGGGAATACTAGATACAAAAGGGTGTACAATAAAAGAAATCAGATACCACAACCAACCTAATAGCAAAACAGCTCTCGCACCAACTGTAGTGGTATCTGTAGCCCAAAGATGCAAAAGGCAGCCTGCCGCGACTACTCTAAGGGGCAACCTGCAAATACTGTGGCACAACGGGGTTGAGTTGACAACTTGTGAATAGTAGATAACATATAAAGGTAATCGCGAGCATGCACGTACTGCGCTACTCTAACATATGCCAGCAGGTAAAATCTATATGCGACAAGCAGTAGATGCAATAATCATGCAGGTGCTCTATCAGGTAAAATAACTACACGATGAGATGCATGATAGTCAATACTGAGCATGGGATAAACAACATATACACGAAAATATCAATGTGGAAAAAAATAATCGGTGCCAACACTGCATCCAAATCCCAAACAACTCAGGCGCCGGCACTATCCTCGGCCCTTAAATCCTGTAAATCTCTGAGAATCACGAGTGCCAAACATCGGCACTCAAAATATCATAAAATACTCGTGTCCAGCATCGACACGCAAATCCTCTTATATTGGGCTCCGTAAGTCCGGATCAGCCCACGGGCTCCGTCTGCGGTATCGGCCCTCGGCCCCGGCAGTATGGATCATCCCGCATCCATCTCTTGACTCTGGTCAGTATCCTCCGGATAACCGCCAGGTCCAACCAATCACCGGTAGGTACTCGCCACCCTTCTAGGCTCATCGTCTACTCCACGAAAAACATTTATCGCCCTGGGGAACCATACCGGGTCCACCACGAACCCGTAAATGGATCATCCAACTCCTCGAATCGGGTTTCAAACACACGTCTCAGCACCGAGAAAACGCGTGGTGGACGCACCAAAATATCATATCACGAGGAACTGGGTTTTCAAATAGTGCATCTTTTCTTAAATAACCCCACGGTCCTCAAAACCAGAAATCACATGAAAAATCCAACACCAATGAGAATATCGAATCATATGTGGAATGAACTACAATATAATGATAATGGCAATTCTATAGTGAGTGTGTCATGGCAATTACTAACGGTGTGTGTGTAACATGAAGATTAGTGCTCGTGCAACATGAACCGTTAGTAATAGTGTGGTATTCTATCAATTCTAAGTTTACATACATATAGCACGGGATGCAGTATGCAACAACAGTATCCATGAACAGTCAATGTAGGTAAATAAAATATGTAGCTATAAGGTCCTATCAGCCCTGACGCATAACGCCATGCCAGCGATATCCCCGTAGATGTTAAATCTACTCACCGAAGTCTCACGCTAAGTGCAGCCGACGACTTGCTTCCCCTTCTTCGCAGCGTCCGTCTCACTCTCCTGCGAACCTATAATTTACACAATATATCACACATAAGCTCAAATCTACAAAAATGCGATATTAAGGTCAACTAGAAACCCGCGTCGCAAACCAAGCGCGCGTGTGCGCGATACACTAAAACGTGTGATTACGCGCTTGAAGCTACCCCGACACGTTGCGATACGCAGAAACCCCAAACCCACACACGTATTATGCGTGTCGCGAAGGTTTAAAATACGAGAAATAGGGTATTTAACCCCATATTTTTCTACATCAAGAATTAAATAAAATTGCACATACCATGAGTCTCAGGATAGCAGCAGACACCTATAGAGCAAGACCCAAACCCATGCCCCCCCATCTGGACGCAAATTGCGGCCAGAACTAATATTTCGGCGGCCCAAACATGGAAAATGGGGGTCGTGTTCTACACATGGGATCGGTCCCTAACAAATATACTGCAGTCAACTCATATTTATTCTGAACTCACTGGGTTGATAGCAGATTACAGGAAGCTAGAAATTGCTTAAAAACGATGAATTTTCATCAGACAGAAATCTGGTGGTATTTTAGTGAAATTGGGGGCTAAGCTAGGTTAACATGGCCCTGACAACACTTAATCAACTTAGTTTAACCAATACACACTTCACTTGATCAAAGTTCCTACTAATTACCACATATCGCACTAAAACGCACCATAAATCACTAATCGAAGCTAAACTACATTAACCAAGCAAACTAGGGGGTAAGTTCAAGAAGTATACCCCACACTCGACCCTAGGGAGCAGGAGGAAGGAGAAGGAGCTGCTGCTGAAGTTGTTGCTGCTGCTCACTGCTATTGTGCTGTGCTGCTGCTGCTGTGCTTGCTGCTGCTGGGAGTGTGGGTGTGTGAGTACGAGAGTGAGAGGTTGAGAGAAGAAAAAGAATGAGAAGGCAAAGGAAATGAGAACCCGGATTTAATGAGGCTTAGTCAACCCCTCCCTCACTCTCTCTCCTCATTTAATGAGGCATGGCAAAGGCCATCATGCCCCATAATGCACACACACTCTCTCTCTCTCACCAAGTCAACACCCCAAAACAAAAATTCAAATTAAAACAACCAAAAAAATAACTAAATAACTTAATTAAAACCCAAAAGACTTAATCCCCATTATTAAACTCACCATGGTTGCTAATCATGGTAAAACCTCATTTTAAACCCTAGTTTACATGCACATGTGTGTGCAAGCCTAGGAAAATTCTAGGAAAATATTTATTAAATTTGGAAAAATATTTGAAACCCAATTTGCTAAAATTTTTATTAAAAACCCTTTATATATATATAATTAGCCACTAAACACATCCTACGGTGTTACATCTTCGGCTTCGAAGGCATTGAGCAAGCCCGTTCATTTCTTCAAGTGAACCTTCACTAGAGTCCGGGAGTTTGATGATCGCAGTGAAGGGACTACTACACGGAGCTTTAGAAGTGAAGGACTTGTCTACAAAGGTTGTATTCCTCATTCAATTTGTTTGTAAAGTTGTTTGCATATCGTTTCGTTGCATTTTCTACTATACGATTCTAGGATAGGGTTAGCTAGTATGGCTAAAATTCTAATTTGGCATGAAAGATACCTCCCGAAACCTTGCTGCCATGCTAGGCAACCCTTCAGTGGTATCAGAGCCATGCTAAAAAATTAGATGATGTTTATTAGATTACGAAACCAAAACGACTCCGAAACTTGAAACACGAAAATGTAGTTTCTGCCGATTTTAAAAATTCCTCTAAAATTTTTTTAAACAACTGCAGAATGTTGTACGAGATGCAACATGAACACACAAGAAAATTGAGCCCCCCATGCCAGAATTGGGCCGGCCACTTTGCCAGAAAATCCGGCCTGCTCGGCCAGTTTAAGGGTTTTTGGGTTGAAATTTTTTGTGTGTTCCAGGCACTGGGTTTTGGTGTTTCAGGTGTTGTTTGTTTTTTCTAAGTTTGCATGTGATGATATCTTACAATATAAGCAATTCGGAGTGTTTCGTATTCATAGTTTTAACAATGTTTCGGGTATTCGCATGTTTTCTAGGCGAAGTTAAAAAGTTCGATCGAATGTCAAAAACCTATTTTTCCAAGTTTAAAGTATTCGGAAAAACATGCAGGTAAATCTGTGAATTCTCTAGAAGAATGAAACCCTAACTCGACATAATGACCATGGAACCGCTTTCGAACCTTAGAGTTTGCGGTAGTTCCGCAGTGCCATTAATGATGCATGGGTCTGCCCTTCTACGGCGGGTTCATAGGTACTGTAGCATTTTCTAGGTATTATTAAACTGTGCTCAAATGTTGAGCTTTCGGGGAATTGTGGAACATTGATGATTCGATCAAAAAGTTTAACGTCGTCTTGATATCATGTGATGGGATACAATAATTGGAATCCACACTAATTTGAATTTTGTATATCTAGTAATTTAGTCTCATTTGATCGGTTGCCACGAGATTTTGATGTGATGAAATGTCCGCCGCAATCATGTAGCCTACGCGGATACTCGCCGGGTAACCTTACTAGATATCCCCGCCCCATAGCCCCGACCAAGTGACTGTAGGAGAACCCCGTCGCCAAAAGAATTCGTCCGGGTGCTCGCGGCCGCGGTGTCCCGCCTTAGTGCACTTTGTCGATGGTATCGGGGGGTGCGGCCGTCTACTAAAATTTCCGACGAGCACTCGATCAGGATGTCGGGAATCTTGTTGAATTGCCCGACTTGTTATTGGAATTTGTTTTCAATATCGAGACTAAAATACGGGGTTTATAATTGTTAGGCATGTGATGTCTAAGGAATTCATTTGGTTAGGCATGAAATCCAAAGTATGTGATATTTCGGGTTTATGATGTCTTAGGTGGTTGCGGATTCCAACTGTTGTAGTTTTTCACTTTCTTTTCTGCGACCGTAAGTTTAATATATGGTGTATCGCCAGTTTCGTTGCTATATGTCAACGACAATTAGGATACGCATATTTACTTACGTTGATGACATGTGATGTTATGTGTTGTTGTGATAAGTTATATTGGATCGTCGTGTTCTGAATAGCCGGGGGATTTTATGTGAGATGAGAGTTTTTCATTTTCATTTATGTAAAAACTTGTATGTAATATTCTTTTATTGGGGCACTTCTAGGTTGAGGAAGCTGTCACCGTTGATGTATATTATTTACTTTTCCGCATTAGGATAGACCCAAGGGTAGAGCACAAGTGACCGGGTTCTAGAGTCCAGTGGGAGACCATTTCTAGGAGTCGAGACCGGGTCTCCTACCTCTAGAATTGGTAGGGTTTCTTGTCGCTCTCGTAGGGGTATAGGGATGTGGGTTTGTCTATTCATCACGACAGTGAAATCCGTGTTTTATACAGGATTAATTAAAACCCCGGAAATCCTAGTATATCCAATATTTCATATGTTGTTTTCTGCTGCGATATTCTGTGATGTGATCACTTTATATGATGAGATAGATACTTTATAGTATATGTGATATGTTATATATACGTTGCTTATGTTTTACACCAGCGCTAGCCCTACCTCGTTCTGCCATTAGTTACCTAACCTAACGGTGCATGACGGGACATCAAGGAGAATGCGGATGGCACAAGCGTACGTTGTATTTATCTGTGATGTTTAGGTAACTTGAATGATGGGACTTCAATAATGAGATTAATGAAAGAAAATAAATCTAAAGATGTTGTGGAATCGAATTTTCAAAAACAGGTAGCTCTATTTGTTGTTTTGCATAGTGGTGTTCCTTGTAGAGCATCCAGCACCTTATTCGATAAGGAAAGAGCCGAGATCTCTTCACCGGGAGTGATCTCTTTAGAAATAACTGGCAGATGCTACAACCCTCGATTTCGTCTTTTGATTGCTTTTCTAGTTCTTGCTTTGCATAGTGGTATTTGTGAAATATCCTGCACCTTATTCGATAAAGAAAGAACCGAGATCCCTTCACCGGGAGTGACCTCTTTAGCAAAGCTAGCAAAAGCCTCAAAAACACTCCATTTTAAATCATTTGATTCTACAACGATATCAATTTCATTACGCAAAAAGTTTTCTTAAAAAGCTGCCGTAGCCCTCCGTCATTTCAGATAAGTGCTACTTAGTATTCGTGCTGCGGTAGTTTGGCCTTCGTCAAGGCGTAGTATTCATGTAACGTTTTAGAAATCATTATACGAATTTGTCCGTTTTAGGGTAAGTTTGTCGGTATTTTCCGTTTTAACCCGACTGTGATCAAACGACCATATAGACTTGCCAGAACCTAGTTTAGCTAAAATAAAGCTAGTGCGCAAGCTTTGGGGGTATATGGGACGTTTTGGTTCAATTTGAATTTTTCCCAATTTTAATGTTATTTTAATGCGGTATTCACATTTTGGAAAATTTCTCTTTAGCAGTATTTTCTTCAATTTTTCTTGTGTAAACCTAACCCGCATAATATCTAGATTCATTGTGTGGACTAGGATTAATGGTTTAAAGAAAAAGAAAAGAAAAGAATTGTAGATGCATGCATGTGTGCATATGTGTGTATGAATGCATTTAATTGCATTTATTGTTGGTAATTGCTAGGAAACCCCTCACAAAACACTCCCCTCACTCACTTGGCCGAGATCCCTTCCACCCCTACTGCCCTTGCTCATTCCTTTTCCATTCTTGCATCATTCTAGAACATTAAATCCTCAAAAATCCAAAATATATCACAAAAATACCAAAAAGTCTTGATTTTGCTCTTGGATCACTTGGAGCTAAGGAAAGTTTGGATCTTGTGAGTAAGATTTTTAGGTATAATTCCTACACTGTTAATTAGGAGTTTATATGTTGTTTTGTTCGTTGGTTGTAGCGTAGAACGCTTTTTATATCAATTAGTGCGATATCGCTTTTTCTAAAGTCTTTTTAGAACTTTTATACCTGATGTGATCTGGAGAATTTAGTATTTGACCAAACAAAATTATAGCGATGTACTAGTGAACCTGAGACAGCACCTGAGAGACGAGGACCATCCCATCGGCCGGGGCCGGCGACCCCTATAGCGCGATCCGGCGACGCCTGCATGGTAGGAAACTGTTGGGGTTTAGGTTCTGTGGGTAGTTGTCTACTGTTGGCTAGGGGTGTTTGATACTGTTTACTTTTTTAGTAAATTCAGTATACAAAATCTGGGATCGATTACCTATAATCTAGTGTTTTGAGTCCGCGTGTTACGTGTTGCGACACGAATCGTGAGCTTGTGCTGCTGCTGTACTCAGTTAGGTTTTGAGGTATCGTTACGCGCGTTAGCCACTAGACGTGCACTCGCGAGTTAGTTTAATGAGTTGGTGCGTTATTTAATACGTAGTTTTGCGTTATATTGATCGATTCTGAGATTGTTCGCATTATTTCTTGTGTTTGTGAAATTATAGCGTCGCAAGCGGGGACTTCGGACGCTGCGAACAAGGGGAAGCAGGTGGTCGGATTTTCATAGCTGGAGACCATTGGTGAGTAGATTTAACATCTACGGGGAAATCGCCCGTATGGCGTTATGCGTCGGGGCGGATATGATAGGATAGCTGCATTTTATTGCATATTTGTTAATTATATATGAATGTCATTGCATAGCATTATCTGTTGTACTTGACTCGTACCTTTAGATATAACACATTACTGACGGTTCATGTTGCACGAGCACTAAATTGTATGGTACACCCACATCGTCAGTAATTGCCACGACACGCACAATCACCTACATACGTGATATGGTAGTGGATAGGAATGATTGGAGTAGTAACTCTTATTCCATTGTGCATATGAAATATTGTGGGCACATACATACGTGATATTGCATTAGGCAGGAATAGTTGAGGTAGTGACCCTTATTCCACTTCACGTATATCTTACTATAGCTACTTGTACATCATGCATACATATTGACATGTACACCATACTCTCGATTTCAGTTACTTGTACATCATGCATACATACTGACATGTACACCACATACTCGATTTCAGTTACTTGTACATCATGCATACATATTGACATGTACACCCACATAGTCTATTACAGCTACATGTACATCATGCATACATACTGACATGTATACCGCATATTCTTGCTATAGTTGTATAGACCCTCAGAGGTATTGTTTTTATATGTGATATTGAGTTGTTGATCATTGCGCTTATGAAATGCATTATACATACTTGCTTACATGAAGATACTGAAACCTTGCTACACTTACATGAACACCTCATATGATGCTGTATTTGTTTTCGGAGGATTTTGGGAACTACAAGATATATTTTAAAAGCTGGATTCATTTAAAAAGCGGTTTTCCCTTTATATGCTCATATTGATGTTTTATGTTGCATATATCAGTTTTATATGAATTTTACGCATTGAGATATGGATTTCATATGATTTATGGATTTGAGAACCGTAGGGGTATTTTCAAGAAACTATGTACTGTTTGAAAATCCGGTTTCTCTTGATATAATATTTCAGTGCGTCCACCATGTGATTTCTCGGTTCTGAGATTTGGCTTGTGATAGCCGATTCGAGGAGCGGGAGGCACCGTCTGTGGGTACATGGTGGACCCGGTATGGTACCCCGGGACGAGTGGTGATTTCGTGGTGTAGACGATAAGCCTGGCGGTGGGACGACTACCTACCGGTGATTGTATTTGGACTCGGAGGTTATCGTAGGGATACCGACCGGAGTGAGGTATGACATATCGTCAGGGACAGTCTTGATGACAGCGCTTGAGTTATGAGGATTTACGTGTCGATGTTAGGCACGGGTTTCATGGTGGTTCGAGTGTCGGTGTTAGACACTCAGAGTTCCATGATTTTTACGTATCGTCGGTGGACATACGTGGTTGATATCCTTAGATATATACTTAGAGGTATATGTTTTCATGATGTTTCGAATGTCGGAGTTAGACATTCAGGTTCCATAAGACTTACAGGACGTGAGGGCCGATCTGTGGATGCGATACCTGAGGATTTGGGATTTAATGTGTCAGTGAGGGTCACTGGTGTTTTTCCATGCTAATGATTTTGCATGAGATTTTATTGTATCATCCCACACACTCAGGATTATTGTTGTTATGCATTGCTTCATGTAGTTGTAGTACCCTGTGTTAGTTATGTGTATGCCCTAAAGGCCATTTTTGTACATATGATGTATATTATGATGGATACTTGGATATATACAGAGAGGACTTTCTTGCTCGTCATGATAGTATGCTATTTGGTTTTAATTTTTCTTAACATGTTGACTTGTATTGGTTTACTGTCTTACTCTCACATGTTGATAAAGCCCTTAGGATCTGTACTCGACTACTGGGACTATGATGAGATCATACTAGTGGGGCCATAGTAGTCGACGAGTACATCTTATAACTGTTCCTAGTCGAGGGTATATCAAGACAGGGCATCGATACACCAGAGTAGACTAGCGTATACGCATCTTGACCCATATGATGGGCGATGGATGATCCCATATCCATCGGTGTTTGACATCAAGGATGGTGTACGGGTGCTCAGTGGAGACAGGGTACACTGGACGGACTCGCCGAGAACTCCCAGATGGTGAAATACCACGCGTCAGATGGCAGTTCTCTGGTGACACTGGTACAGGGTAATCTGTAGACCCGAGATCGTCATAGAGTCTTGTGTGATTCCCACAATGCTTTGATTTCCACCTTACCACGTCCAAGAGGACGTGCAAAACGGTGGCTTTTGGGTACAGTCCCGAATCACATGGAGGCAATGAGTGATAGGAGGGGATTCGTCTCTCTCGGTATAGGGAGTTGATGTCGTGCTGTGTTCGATTGGCTATAACTGGAAGTCCCTGGCCAGGGCTGATATAGAGATTTACTGGTAAGTGTTACCAGTAGTTTCTCGACCTGTTATGAGTCTCACATCGACACGACTTATCGGTTACTGGGGTCTGACGTATACCACCCCTAGACTTGATATGCGACATATCAGACGAATAGACCGGACTGTACGGCAGTGTTACTGATTGGATTCACAGGAGAACGGACAGGCTAGCTTGTTGATCTTCTGATCGCTCAATACCTGGGTGGCTGTTACGTTTAGCTGACCGCTTGCAGCTTGTGGGTGTTCGATATGATCATCACCTGCTACCGGCGTATTGACGATTCTTTAGAGTCCTACACAGAGGTTTCTTGGCTCAGGAAAAATGGAGTAGAGGCACATATGTGATATGTGCAGGACTGAGGATAATGCGATATGAGATACCGTATTTCATTCTCGCGATATTTAGATATGAACCGGGTCATCGCACTTGATTCGATGAATCGGTACATGATATATTAATCGGTTATATTCTATATAGCCGGATCATCGGATCAAGTGTTGATTCGATGATTTAATGTGTAATGATATATATGATATATTGTATTACATTATCTAATATTGGCTTGCATTATTATTTCATTTTCTCACCGGATTAATACATTGATATATATGCGATATATGTTAATTGTATTATTTTCTTTTGTTGCAAATATATAATATATATGTGATATATATTATTGTGACATTATATAATTTATTATGAAACATGTTTAAGGATGATAAAAAGGGATTAGGGTTTGATTAGGGTTAGCTCCTTCTTGTTCATTCTAGAAGGATTCTCTTTTGTCTTGGTTAAGATATTATGGTTGATACTTATCCTTAACCTAACCAAATCCTAACTCTAGTTTATTCTCTACAAAGTTTTAGCTTCTCATCCTTGACCATGGTTCCATAATCAATCATATACTCTAATCTACTATTCATCACAAAAGGATTATTTTTTTCTTTCTTCATCTTCTTCTCTCTTGAGTTTGAGAGAGAGTTCACTTAAGATTTCTTTAGTGATGAGTTATTGTGAGAAAATGATATAAAAAGAAAGCATAAATACTACTCCATCATCCTGATCTAATCTAGCCCATTAGATTAGGGTGTTCACTTCATTAGAGTGAGAGAAAGTTTGAGCTATTGCAACTTCGACGTAGATCATCGGAGAAAAGGAATACGATAAGCTATCATGGATCGTTCGAGTCATGGAGCCTCCTTTGAGTCCGGGAGATCATGGATCGTGGTGAAAGGACTTCTACTCGGAGCTTGTGAAGCGAAGGAGCGGACTACAAAGATTGTAATCCCTCACACTTAGGTTTAAAGTTGTTATCTTGCATGTTAAACCCTAATAATCTAGCAAAGATCCCGTCTTTGGGTTGTTCGGCACATCTAAAATTTTATTCAGGCATGTTTAATGCTTTATGAACCTTCACAAGAGTGCCTAGGAACCCTACAGTGGTATCAGAGCCTAGCTAGAGCATTAGGCGACGTGTTTAGGAAGTTAAAACTCCGATCGAACCCGAACTGACAAAAATGAACCGCTCTCTGGATATTTTTCAAAAATGCGATTTTTTCTGAATTAAAAATACCTGAAAAATACCTCAGAAAAAAATAAGAAAAACAGTGAAATACGAGCCATTGATCCGTACAAACGACCGCGGAATTGCGGCCGTACCCTGCTTGGGCCGTGGTTCCACGGCAGTACTGCTTGATGGGACAATTTTTATTTCACAGTAATTTTTGTTTTTGATCCTTATACAGTTTCTGGTATTTTTATTTTGACTCAAGTGTTGAGTATTGTGGGGTTTATTTTGTAATCGTAGATTCGATCGGAATATTTAAATTCGCTATTATTTTCGGATATTTAGAATCTGTTAAAATGTTCGAACGGATATCATTAACTCAATTTTTCCTGACACGAAATTTTTTTAAGTGTTGAATCTTTTCTCGAGTTTAAATCTTTCGCAAATGCGTGCAAGTTTTGTGGTGGACCCTCTAGAAGACAACAAACCTTAACTCGATTATGTGACCGTCTTGACTGCCTTTTGAACCTTCGGGTTTGGGGCAGTACGGCGTGCCACATGTGAGGCGTTGGCTTGACCCTTCTACGGCTGGAACGCTACTACTATGACACATTCCGGATTATTTGAACTCGGCTCAAGTGTTGAGCAATTTAAGAAATTTTGGGTATTTGATTATATGTTCGAAAAGTTTAATACTGTTTATTTATCTGGAATGTGATACAATACGTGGAATTCATAGAGTTAGGCATGAAATGTGAAGTATGTGATATTTCGGATTTACGATGTCTAAAGTGATTGTGGATTCCAAATATTGTAATTTTACACTTTCTTTTCTATGACCGTAAGTGTAGTATATAGTGGTATTACCGATTGTCGTTGCTATACATCGACGACGATCGGTGTATGCATACTTACTTACGTTGATGATATGAGATATTATGTGTTGCTGAGATATGATGTGCAGAATTGTCGCGATTGAATAGCCGGTGGTTTTATGTGAGATGAGAGTTTTATATTTTCATTCATGTAAATTCAAATGTAATGTAATATTCTTTTATTTGGGGCACTTCCGGGTTGACGTTGATGCCACCAGTGTTGTATATTATTTACTTTTCCGCATTAGGATGGACCCAAGGAGGGGAGCACAGGTGACCGGGTTCTGGGGTTCAGTAGGAGGCCATCTCGAGGAGTCGAGACCGGGTCTCCTAAACTCCAGAATTGGTAGGGTTGCTTGCCGCTCTCGTAGGGGTCCAGGGCGTGGGCTTGGATATTCATCGCGACTGTGGAATCCGTATTTTCTATTGTTGGCTAAATACTAAATACGGACGTCCTAGTATATCCCACATTATATCTATGTTTCTGCTGCGATATCTGTGATGTGATCATTTGATATGTTGTGATGGATACAGTATATAGTATATATGATATATTATATAGACGTTACTTATGTTTTACACCCGCACTAGCCCTGCCCTGCTCTGTCGTTAGTTACCTAACCTAACGGTGCACTAGGGGACATCGAGGCGAATGCGGATGGCATAAGTGTACGTCGTATTTATCTGTGATCCTTAGGAAGCATAAGCTGATGGGATTTTTTATTAATGAGATTAATAAAAACAAAAGAAACCTAAAAGATATTGTAGAATCAAAACTTTATAAAAAGGGTAGCTACAGTTTTGCTTTGCACAGTAGTATATATGATATACCATGCACCTTATTCGATGAGGAAAGAGCCAAGATCCCTTCACCGGGAGTGACCTCTTTAGCGAAACTGGCAGATGCTACAAAACTCGGTTTGTCTTTTGATTGCTTTTAGAGTTTTGCTTTGCACGGTGATATATATGATATGTCCTGCACCTTATTCGATGAGGAAAGAGCCGAGATCCCTTCACCGGGAGTGACCACTTTAGCAAAACCAATGAAAGCCTCAAAAATACTCCATTTTAAAATTTCACATGATTCTACGGCAATATCAAGTTCATTACGCTCATGGTTTTCTGAAAAACCTGTGTAGCCCTCCGTCATTTCAGATAAGTACTACTTAGTATTCGTGCTGCGGTAGTTTGGCCTCCGTCAAGGCGTAGTGTACGGTAGCTAACTAGTGCTTATCTGCTAGCATATGATGCGATTGGATTAGGGTATTCATACGGCGTAGTTTGGCCTCTGTCAAGGGTCGTACGGGTGGGTTTAATTCAATCAAGAAATGACGGGTTGAACTTGACTAGCACCCTATGGGTAGTTTGACCTCCGTCAAGGTCATGAGACACTAGGGGTAAAAGCATTATTGGGAATTTCAAGTGTTGAAATTTGCAATGAGATTGCATACCTCCTATGAGATAGTTGGATCCCGATACCCACTGCGAGTAAGAGTTACTCCTGGGAGAGTTTTACACAGGACAATTAGCCGATCAAGTAGGTGTCTAGAAAAGTGTTAATGGGGTTACGTCTCTGGGAAAACGAGGTTTACTTTAATTAGGTCCGTGCGAAAGCACAGGGGAACCTCCCTCAAGTACCGACACTGATCTGGCTGAAAGATTGACGAAATTGTAGGGTGTAATTAATCCCGGCTAATCTTACCTTTTAGGGTTTGAAGGTAGATTTGATAAAAACAGTGGGAGACATCCAGATTGGATAAGATAATAACCAATCTAATCTTGCAAGAGCATACACTAAAGTGTTTTCTTCTCTCTCTCCAGGTAGCGACCATGTCAGGCCATAATCAAGATAATAATATGGATGTATTGACTGAACCCGCTTATTATGCTGAGTAGGGGAACGTTGGACCCGTTCATTCATATAAGAGTTATAAGACTGAACAGGGTATAGAAGAATATCTGGATTCTCAAGCTGCCCAAAAGAACATGCATGTTGATGCTTCTTCTTCAGGTGTGGTAGTTATTGAGAACTGTTTCTCAGTTCACCCTACGTCCTGGGTATTAGATACCGGATTAGGATCCCACATATGTAAATTGTTACATGGGCTACGTAAAGGTAGAGAGCTGGGAAAAGGTGATCATTCCGTTCAAGAAGGGAACGGTGCAAATGTTGCAGCCAAAGCAGTTGGCGAATATCACCTAGTATTACCAAGTGGTGATACACTGATTCTGAATGAGTGCTATTATATACCGAATATGATGTGCAACATTATATCAGTTTCTTTATTAAGTAAAGAAGGATATAATTTTGTAGTACAGGATAATGTTATGAACATATTCCTAGATGAAAAGTTGATTGCATCAGGCTCGTTACATAATGGCATATTCATTCTAAATCAAAATACAGTCCGCAATATACAAAACACACACAATAGGAAGAGTTCAAAAATGAACGAATCCTTCTTGTGGCATTGTAGACTTGGTCATATCAATGCGATACGACTGGCTAAGTTACATAAAGATGGATATTTGAATCCGTTCGAATTATCATCTTATGATACTTGTCATTCATGTCTCAAAGGAAAAATGAGCAAAGCTCCGTTTAGTGGACAAGGGGAAAGAGTTACGGAACTCTTAGGACTAGTACATAGTGATGTATGCGGTCCCATGTCTATGCATGCCAGGAACGGTTCTTCCTACTTCATTATATTCACTGACGATCTCTCAAGATTCGGATATGTATTCCTGATGAAACATAAGTCTGAAGCTTATGAGAAATTCAGAGAATATAAGCACGAAGTAGAGAATCAAACGGGCAAAAGTATTAAGATTCTTCGATCTGATCGAGGAGGTGAATACTTAAGCAATGAGTTCCTAGATTATCTAAAAGAGAATGGGATTCTCTCTCAGCTTACTCCTCCTTATACACCACAGCACAACGGTGTATCGAAACGAAGAAATCGCACTCTATTAGATATGGTGCGATCTATGATGAGCACTACTGAGTTACCTATTTCCTTCTGGGGATATGCACTGGAGACAGCTGCATACCTATTGAATAGAGTTCCAACCAAATCAGTGCCTACCACTCCATATGAGATATGGAATGGTAAGAGACCATGTCTTAATTTTATTCAGATATGGGGTTGTCCGGCCTATGTTAAAACACAAAATCCGGACAAGCTCGAGGAAAGGTCTGTTCTGTGTAAGTTTATTGGATATCCCAAACATTCACGAGGGTATATCTTCTACCACTCCGAGAAACAAAAGGTGTTTGTTTCTCGACATGCTACTTTCTTAGAAAAAGGTTTTCTTATGAAAAAGATTAGTGGCATTGAGGTAGAACTGGAAGAAGTTCCAGCAGAACAAACTACAACAGATGATTTGGTAGAACCAGAGGATTCAGTAGTACCCGACAAACCCCAGCCTCTCCGCCGATCTAGCAGGGTTTCTCATCCACCAGAGAGATACTACGGTTTTCTCATTGATGGTGGAAGCGAGGATTGCATCATGGAAGATGATGACCCAACTAGTTTCGAGCAGGCCATCACGAGTGGTGACTCTGTGAAATGGCTGGATGCAATGCGATCTGAGATGGAATCCATGTACACCAATAAAGTATGGATTTTGGAAAATGCTCCTGAAGGGGTAAAACCCATTGGGAGCAAGTGGATTTTTAAAAAGAAATTTGGTGTAGATGGAAAAGTTGAGACTTTCAAGGATAGACTTGTAGCAAAGGGTTTTCGTCAACGACCAGGTGTGGATTATGACGAAACCTTTTCTCCAGTGGCTATGCTTAAGTCCATCTGGATCTTACTTGCCATTGCTGCATACCATGACTACGAAATCTGGCAAATGTATGTTATGACCGCCTTTCTAAACGGTGATTTAGAAGAGTGCGTGTACATGACTCAGCCAGAGGGCTTCGTAGATAGTGGGAGCAGCGGAAAGGTGTGCAAACTGCTTAAATCCATTTATGGGTTAAAGCAAGAATCGCGGAGTTGGAACATCTGTTTTGATGTAGTAGTCAAAGAGTTTGACTTCATCAAAAATATAGATGAACCTTGTATCTATAAGAAGGTAGCAGAGAGTAAGGTTGTCTTCCTCGTATTGTATGTGGATGACATACTCTTGATAGGGAATGATATTCCTATTCTGCAATCAGTCAAGCTCTTCTTATCACAAAGATTCTCAATGAAAGATCTAGGTGATGCCTCCTGTATATTGGGGATTAGGATCTATAGAGATAGATCGAAAAGGATACTGGGATTTTCCCAATCCAGGTACATTGACACCATACTAAAGAGGTTTAGTATGGAAGAATCCAAGCGTAGGAACCAACCCACGATCTCTGGACTCACTCTCTCCAAAGAGATGTCTCCCAAGACTGATTTGGAGAGAGCTCGCATGCAAGGGATACCCTATGCTTCGGCAGTAGGCTCTATTATGTATGTGATGCTATGTACCAGACCCGATGTAGCGTACTCACTAAGTCTAGTGAGTCGGTATCAAGCAGATCCTGGAGAGAGTCACTGGACAGCTGTGAAGAACATTCTCAAGTACTTGCGAAGGACTAGAGACATGTTCTTGGTATATGGTAACGGAGAACTCCAGGTGGAGTCCTTTACCGATTCCAGCTTCCAAAGTGATAAGGACGACTCTAAGTCGCACTCGGGATTTGTCTTTAACCTCAATGGAGGGGCGGTATGTTGGAAGAGTTCCAAACAGGATACCGTTGCAGACTCGACGATGGAGGCTGAATACATCGCTGCCAACGATGCTGCCAAAGAGGTTGTCTGGATAAAGAAGTTCATCACTGAACTTGGTGTGGTTCCATCCATTGAACATCCAATACCTCTGTATTGCGATAACAATAGAGCTGTGGCTTTGGCCAAGGAACCTAGATCCCATCAGAAGTCCAGACATATTCTGAGGCGGTATCACCTGATCAGGGAGATAGTTGATCGCCGGGAGATCGAGGTCAGGAGAGTAGATACGAAGGACAACACTGCGGATCCACTCACGAAGGCCATTCCCCAGATACAGTTTGAGAGATTATTCGGGATGCTGGGTATGAGATACTACAGCAGCTGGCCTTAGTGCAAGTGGGAGATTGTTAGTTATGTATATGCCCTAGAGGCCATTGTTGTACATATGATGTATATTATGATGGATACTTGGATATTTACAGAGAGGACTTTCTTGCTCGTCATGATAGTTTGCTATTTGGTTTCACTTTATCTTAATATGTTGACTTGTATTGGTTTACTGACTTACTCTCACATGTTGATAAAGCCCTTAGGATCTGTACTCGACTACTGGGACTATGATGAGATCATACTAGTGGGGCCATAGTAGTCGATGAGTACATCCTATAACTGTTCCTAGTCGAGGGAATATCGAGACAGGGCATCGATAAACCAGAGTAGACTAGCGTATACGCATCTTGACCCATATGATGGGCGATGGATGATCCCATATCCAGCGGTGTTTGACATCAAAGATGGTGCACGGGTGCTCAGTGGAGACTGGGTACACTGGACGGACTCGCCGAGAACTCCAAGATGTGATATACCACACGTCAGATGGCAGTTCTCTGGTGACACTGGTACAGGGTAGTCTGTAGACCCGAGATCGTCATAGAGTCTTGCGTGATTCCCACTGTGCTTTGATTTCCACCTTACCACATCCAAGAGGATGTGCAAAACGGTGGCTTTTGGGTACAGTCCTGAATCACATGGAAGCAATGAGCGATAGGAGGGGATTCGTCTCTCCCGGTATAGGGAGTTGATGTCGTGCTGTGTTCGATTGGCTATAACTGGAAGTCCTTGGCCAGAGCTGATATAGAGATTTATTGGTAAGTGTTACCAGTAGTTTCTCGACCTGTTATGAGCCTCACATCGACATGACTTATCGGTTACTGGGGTCTGACGTATACCACCCCTAGACTTGATATGCGACATATCAGACGAACAGACCGGACTGTACGGGAGTGTTGCTAATTGGATTCACAGGAGAACGGACAGGCTAGCTTGTTGATGTTCTGATCGCTCAATATCTGGGTGGCTGTTACGTTTAGCTGACCGCTTGCAGCTTGTGGGTGTTTGATATGATCATCACCTGCTACCGGCGTATTGACGATTCTTTAGAGTCCTACACAGAGGTTTCTTGGCTCAGGCAAAACGGAGTAGAGGCACATATGTAATATGTTCAGGACCGAGGATAATGCGATATGAGATACCGTATTATATTCTCGCGATATTTAGATATGAACCGGGTCATCGGATCAAGTGTTGATTCGATGAATCGGTACATGATATATTAGTCGGTTATATTCCATATAGCCAGATCATCGGATCAAGTGTTGATTCGATGATTTAATGTATAATGATATATATGATATATTGTATTACATTATCTAATATTGGCTTGCTTTATTATTTCATTTTCTCACCGGATTAATACATTGATATATATGCGATATATGTTAATTGTATTATTTTCTTTTGTTGCAAATATATAATATATATGTGATATATATTATTGTGACATTATATGATTTATTATGAAACATGTTTAAGGATGATAAAAAAGGATTAGGGTTTGATTAGGGTTAGCTCCTTCTTGTTCATTCTAGAAGGATTCTTTTTTGTCTTGGTTAAGATATTATGGTTGATACTTATCCTTAACCTAACCAAACCCTAACTCTAGTTTATTCTCTACAAAGTTTTAGCCTCTCATCCTTGACCATGGTTCCATAATCAATCATATACTCTAATCTACTATTCATCACAAAAGGATTATTCTTTTCATTCTTCATCTTCTTCTCTCTTGTGTTTGAGATAGAGTTCATTTGAGATTTCTTTGGTGATGAGTTATTGTGAGAAAATGATATAAAAAGAAAGCATAAATACTACTCCATCATCCTCATCTAATCTAGCCCATTAGATTAGGGTGTTCACCTCATTAGAGTGAGAGAAAGTTTGAGCTATTGCAACTTCGACGTAGATATCGGAGAAAAGGAATACGACAAGCTATCATGGATCGTTCGAGTCGTGGAGCCTCTCTTGAGTCCGGGAGATCATGGATTGCGGCGAAGGGACTTCTACTCGGAGCTTGTGAAGCGAAGGAGCGGACTACAAAGGTTGTAATCCCTCACACTTAGGTTTAAAGTTGTTATCTTGCCTGTTAAACCCTAATAATCTAGCAAAGATCCCGTCTTTGGGTTGTTCGGCACATCTAAAATTTTATTCGGGCATGTTTGATGCTTTATGAACCTTCACAAGAGTGCCTAGGAACCCAACACCCTGATGATGTACCTTTACATGATTGTTGCATATTCATTTATCATACTTATACTATCGGATTACATGTGATAGATAGATCGCTGTTCGTGGATACCTGCGATTACAGTATGATGTTATTTACTATTCATGAGTTGGTAACTCACCCCCGTTGTGCCATAGTGTTTTGCAGGACTTACCCTCCGAGTAGTTGCGGCAGGGCATCTTATCATCACTACTTTTGCGGATACCGCTACGTTAGGCATTGAGGCCTTTGCTTTTAGATGGGTTTGCGGTTATCTGTTTGTACATTGTATATCCTTTTTGTTGGATCTAGTATTCTCCATCTACCACTGTTTATATATGACTTAGAGACGACTTGTGAGGATTCAGTGCTGTATTATTTTGGTGACTTTGGGGTGACGTACTCGTGGGAGCCGGTTATGTTGGAAAGATTACTTCTTATTGCAGTCTTTCCTTTGTTATTTCTTTGCTTCGACATCGTATATTTGTTGTGGTGGTTGTCTCCGCCGTTGGGCGTGATTTTGCTCCTGTTTGGGATGCTTTTATATATTATCTGTGTTGTGCCCGTTTTCGGGGCTAGTTTTTACAAAGGAGGTGCTGCCGAAATTTTTAAGAAAGAAAACTAAAGTTAGATATTTTACTTGTGATTTTCAAAGTGTTAAAACTATGTTTTTCTCCGTTGATCCAGATTTGGGTGGTTTATGTTTCTGGGTTTCGGCTTACTTGAGTTGCGTACGCCTGTAGACGTTACGTAGTTTATGTGCCGGTTACGGGCCAAATTTCGGGTCGTGACAAAGTTGGTATTAGAGCGTTAGGTTTTACCTTTCGGAGTATAGGATGACCTTGGTATGATGGAATAGGTAGCTTAAGCAGAGTGACGTAGCGTGTGTATGTTCCGCGGCATACATACGACACGGTACTCCGCCTAAGTGACCTTAGGACATATTGATTGATATTCTTCCATGATGATATACATTCTTGTGATTCAATTCCTGTTTCCTTATTGAATCTTATTTCAATTTCTAGCCTATATGCCGCCGAAGACTACTAGGTAACAGAGAGGGGCCGCGAGGGCTGAGGTCAGAGTTGACTCATCTGAGGCGAAGACTGACCAGGGCGGTACGCCTGTTGTACCGGAGCACATAGCTATGATTGGAGCTGGTATGCAGGATCTGCACCAGATAGTGGGGATTTTAGTAGAGACCATCCAAGCACAGAGGAAGGCAGTTGTTCCACCCGTTGCAGGGACCATGATGGTACCTACAGCTCCAGAGGTTATTGCTGTGTCGCTGATAGATTTTATGAGGCTGAGGCCTCCGGTGTTTACTGGCACAGATGTTACTGAGGATCCGCAGTCGTTCATCGACCGGATGGCCAGGATTAGTCGTTCACTCCGATGCTCCAATGAGAGATGGGTGGAGTTTGCCAGTTTTCGTCTGGAGGGTCTGGCCCAGAAGTGGTGTGAGTCCTTGGAGAAGGGCAGAGCCCCGGGTCTTGCTCCTATGACTTGGGCTGAGTTTGTGACGGTGTTTCTCACCCGTTTTCTTCCACCGAGCGTCAGGGATGCGCGAGCCCGCAAGTTTGAGTCGTTACGTCAGACTTCGGGGATGACGGTGTCTGAGTATGATGTGCTGTTTACCGAGCTGTCAGTGTATGCTCCGTACCTGGTGGCGACTGAGGAGATGAGGGTGAAGAGGTTTGTTCGAGGCCTGCTTACCTAGTTGTTCCTAGCCATCAGCATTCAGCATTGCAACACGTATGCGGCAGCTGTCGATACAGCTCTATTGGTGGAGGAGCATCTAGCTGAGTCATTGGTTGTTCCGGAACCGAAGAGGACTCGTACGGATGTACCAGCACGGAGACCGAGATTTGCACGTCGAGGCAGAGTTCCTTCAGACTTGGGGAGTAGTAGAGACGTGGGACGTGGCCAGTTATTCAGTTCTTATTCCCAGGAAGGCCAACGACCGTCTTATGGATGCTTCGGGTTTGGCAGTCTACATCACCTTGTTTGGGATTGTACCTTGATATGTCAGAGAGGGCCAGCAGTACCCCAGGTTACCTTACCACCTTCTCCGCCTCAGAGAGCGCTGTCTCTTATTCCTGTTGTTGCGCCGCGTCAGACTCCTGCTCAGAGAGGTCGTGGTCGCGGTGGTTTTGTGCCGACAGGACAAGGTGGAAGAGGCAGGGGACAGCCAGTAGCCGGTAGAGGACAGGCACGGTTTTTTTCCTTGACTCACCAGGACGCTCAGGCATCCAATGTTGTGGTTTCAGGTACCCTTTCTGTTTGTTCTTATGATGCACATGTTCTTTTTGATCTGGGATCTACGCATTCGTATGTTTCTATGCACTTCCTGCCGAGGTTAGGCTGAGAGTCGTGTTTGCTGGATTAGCCACTTGTCGTGACTACTCCTGTAGGAGAGTCGTTTGTTGCGCGACACGTGTTCCTGTCGTGTGCTGTCCGTTTAGAAGACAGAGATCTGTCCGTCGACTTGATCCTTCTTGAGATGTTGGACTTCGACGTTCTGTTGGGCATGGACTGGCTAGCTACTTGCTATGCATCCGTGGACTGCCGCAAGAAGATAGTTAGATTTTGTTTTCCCGGCGAGTCAGTGTTTGTTGTATAGGGGGACCGTAGTGCCGCCCCTCACAGTTTGATTTCTGTTCTGCGCGCTAGTCGGCTCTGAGGAGGGGATGTGGGGGATTCTTGGCTTTCATTCATGATACTGGAGCCACAGTGGAGTCGTTGGACCAGGTTTCTACCGTGCAAGAATTTCCCTATGTCTTTCCCGATGAGTTACCTGGGTTGCCGCCAGAGCGCGATATTGAGTTTTGCATTGATCTGATTCCTGGCACGAAGCCCATTTCTATACCACCTTATCGGATGTCTCCTGCAGAGCTTAGAGAGCTTAAAGATCAATTGCAAGAGTTGCTTGATGTTGGACTTGTGCATCCGAGTGTTTTGCCGTGGGGAGCTCCTGTTCTGTCCGTCAAGAAGAAGGACGGCAGTTTGAGGCTGTGTGTGGATTATCGTCAGTTGAACCGAGTTACGGTGCGAAACATGTAGCCTTTACCTCGCATTGACAATTTATTTGATCAGCTCCAGGGTGCGAAACATTTTTCAAAGATTGATTTGCGTTCGGGTTATCATCAGTTGCGGGTTCGGAATGATGACATTTCGAAGACTACTTTTCATACGTGCTATGGGCATTATGAGTTTTTGGTGATGTCGTTCGGACTCACCAATGCTCCAGCAGCGTTCATAGATCTGATGAACCGGATTTTCAGGCCATTCCTCAACCAGTTTATTATTGTGTTTATTGATGACATAATGGTCTACTCTAGGAGTTGTGAAGAGCATGGGCAGCACTTGAGGATTACTTTGCAGATATTGAGAGAGCACCAGCTGTATGCTAAATTCTCAAAGTGCGCATTTTGCCTTGATAGAGTTGTCTTCCTGGGTCATGTGGTGACTGGTGATGGTATTCTTGTGGACCCGAGGAAGATCGAGGCTGTACAGCTTTGGCCAAGACCTGTATCGGTGACTGAGGTCCGCAGCTTTTTGGGCTTAGCTGGTTATTATCGCCGTTTTGTGCAGGATTTCTCGAGTATCGCTGCACCGTTGACTGGACTGACCCAGAAAGGAGTTCCTTTTCTTTATACTGATGCGTGCGAGCAGAGTTTTCAGCAGTTGAAGACTCGGTTGACGACAGCACTAGTTCTTTCTTTACCGTCTGGATCAGGCGGCTACGTTGTTTATTGTGATGCTTCTCGAGTGGGGCTCGGCTGTGTTTTGATGCAGCATGATAGGGTGATTGCGTATGATTCTATGCAGCTGAAGAAGCACGACCAGAATTACCCCACTCACGATCTTGAGATGGCCGCGGTAGTCTTTGCGTTGAAGATTTGGAGACACTACTTGTACGGAGAGTCGTGTCAGATCTTCATGGATCACAAGAGTTTGACGTATATCATCCAGCAGCGGGATATGAACCTGAGACAACGCCGATGGATGGAGCTAGTGAAGGATTATGATTGTGAGATCCTTTATCACCCGGGCAAGGCGAATGTGGTGGCTGATGCTTTGAGTCGTAGGCCCGGGGGTAGCTTATCCTAGTTGAGCGCAGTTCAGTGTCAGTCGTCTGCAGATTGGCAGCTCTTGTGTGATGGTAGAGAGCAGTTCGAGTTCACTTCCACTGGGGGACAGTTTGCTCATGTCCGCACCCGTCCACTACTATTTGATCATATCAGTGATGCGCAACCAAGTGATGCCCGTTTGTCCGAGATTCTCGAGCTTGTTCGACAGGGTACAGTTTCGGAGTTCATGATTGATGACCAGGGTGTACTAAGATTCGGGACTCGCTTGTGTGTACCAGATGCTGATGGGTTGAGACGCGGGATCCTAGAGCAGGCACATCAGTCGGCCTTTAGCGTTCATCCAGGTTCCACCAAGATGTACCGTGACTTGAGAGACTTTTACTGGTAGGAAGGGATGAAACACGATATTTCGGACTTCGTTTCGAGGTGCCTGACTTGTCAGCCAGTCAAGGCTGAGCATCAGAGACCGGCTGGAGAGTTGCAGCCTTTACCCATTCCGGAGTGGAAATGGGAGCAGATTTCCAAGGACTTCATTGTGGTTCTACCCAAGACCAGTAGAGGGTATGACTCCATTTGGGTGATTGTTGACCGGTTGACGAAAGCGGCTCACTTCCTTCCAGTGAAGGCCACTTTCGGGTATGCTCAGTATGCGCAGCTATATATAGATGAGATGGTATGTTTGCACGGTGTTCCCATATGCATAGTATCCGATAGAGGCACCCTGTTTACTAGCCGTCTTTGGCAGAAGCTTCAGGAAGCTTTGGGTACCCAGTTCAGTTTTAGCACCGCTTTTCATCCACAGACCGATAGTCAGTCGGAGCGGACTATTCAGAATCTGGAGGATATGCTCCGTGCATGTGTGCTTGATTTTGGTGGAAGTTGGGATCGTCACTTGCCGTTGATTGAGTTCTCCTACTACAACAGCTTTCAGGAGACTATTCTGATGGCGCATTTTGAGGCTCTATATGGTAGGAAGTGTCGATCGCCAGTCTGTTGGACCGAGCTTAGTGAGAGTCTGGTTTTAGGACCCCAGCTAGTTCAGTAGAATACGGAAAAGATCCAGCTGATTCAGGACAGGATGAGAGCAGCCCAGTGTAGGAAGAAGTCTTATGTCGACCGTCGTCGTCGCAGACTTGAGTTTGCAGTGGGAGATCATGTATTCCTGAGGATTTCTTCGATGAAGGGCGTTATGCGATTTGGTAAGAGGGGGAAGCTCAGTCCCAGATTTGTAGGTCCTTTCGAGATCCTTGAGCAAGTAGGTTCAGTTGCTTATCGTTTGGCGCTCCCGCCTAGTTTTTCGGATGTTCACCCTGTTTTCCATGTGTCGATGCTTCGTATATACCTTTATGATCCTTTTCACATGATTCAGCATGAGATCGTTCAGCTTGAGCACGATCTTTCGTTCACCGAGCAGCCGGTAGTTATTTTAGATCGGCAGGTGAAGAAACTTCGGTCAAAGGTCTTGCCGTCTGTGAAGGTTCTTTGGTGTAGCCCTACTAGTGAGGAGATAACTTGGGTGGCCGAGACCGAGATGCGGAAGAAATTCCCTCACCTCTTTGAAGGTACGTTTAGTATGAAATTTTAATTCGGGGACCGAATTTCTATAAGGGGGAGGTTGTAACTTTTAGAAATCGTTATGCGAATTTATCCGTTTTAGGGTAAGTCTGTCGGTATTTTCCGTTTTAACCCGACTGTGATCAAACGACCATATAGATTTTCCAGCACCTATTTTAGCTAAAATAAATCTAGTGCACAAGCTTTGGGGGTATATGGGACGTTTTGATTCAATTTGAATTTTTCCCAATTTTAATGTTATTTTAATTCGGTATTTACATTTTGGGAAATTTCTCTTTAGCGGTCTTTTCTTCAATTTTTCTTGTGTAAACCTAACCCACATAATTCTAGATTCATTGTGTGGACTAGCATTAATGGTTTAAAGAAAAAGAAAAGAAAAGAATTGTAGATGCATGCATGTGTGCATATGTGTGTATGAATGCATTTAATTGCATTTTTTGTTGGTAATTGCTAGGAAACCCCTCACAAAACACTCCCCTCACTCACTTGGCCGAGATCCCTTCCTCCCCTACTGCCCTTGCTCATTCCTTTTCCATTCTTGCATCATTCTAGCACATTAAATCCTAAAAAATCCTAAATATATAACAAAAATACCAAAAAGTATTGATTTTGCTCTTGGATTACTTGGAGCTAAGGAAAGCTTTGATCTTGTGAGCAAGATTTTTAGGTATAATCCCTACACTGTTAATTAGGAGTTTGTATGTTGTTTTGCTCGTTGTTTGTGGCATAGAACGCTTTTTATATCGATTAGTGCGATATCAGTTTTTTTAAAGTCTTTTTAGAACTTTTATACCTGTTGTGATCTGGAGAATTTAGTATTTGACGAAACAAAATTATAGTGATGTACTAGTGAGCCTGAGACACCACCTGAGAGACGAGGACCACCCCATCGGCTGGGGCCGGCGACCCCTATAGCGCGATCCGGCAACGCCGACATGGTAGGAAAGTGTTGGGGTTTGGGTTCTGTGGGCAGTTGTCTGCTGTTGGCTAGGGGTGTTTGGTACTGTTTACTTTTTTAGTAAATTCAGTATACAAAATTTGGGATCGATTACCTATAATCTAGTGTTTTGAGTCCGCGTGTTACGTGTTGCGACATGAATCATGAGCTTGTACTGCTACTGTACTCAGTTAGGTTTTGAGGTATCGTTACGCGCATTAGCCACTAGACGTGCACTCGCGAGTTAGTTTAATGAGTTGGTGCGTTATTTAATACGTAGTTTTGCGTTATATTGATCGATTCTGAGATTGTTCGCATTATTTCTTGTGTTTGTGAAATTATAGCGTCGCAAGCGGGGACTTCGGACGCTGCGAACAAGGGGAAGCAGGTTGTCGGATTTTCATAGCTGGAGACCATTGGTGAGTAGATTTAACATCTACGGGGAAATCGTCCGTATGGCGTTATGCGTCGGGGCGGATATGGTAGGATAGCTGCATGTTATTGCATATTTGTTAATTATATATGAATGTCATTGCATAGCATTATCTGTTGTACTTGACTCGTACCTTTAGATATAACACATTACTGACGGTTCAAGTTGCACGGGCACTAAATTGTATGCTACACCCACATCGTCAGTAATTGCCAAGACACGCACAAACACCTACATACGTGATATGGTAGTGGATAGAAATGATTGGAGTAGTAACTCTTATTCCATTGTGCATATGAAATATTATGGGCACATACATACGTGATATTGCATTGGGCAGGAATAGTTGAGGTAGTGACCCTTATTCCACTTCACATATATCTTACTATAGCTACTTGTACATCATGCATACATATTGACATGTACACCATACTCTCGATTTCAGTTACTTGTACATCATGAATACATATTGACATGTACACCACATACTCGATTTCAGTTACTTGTACATGATGCATACATATTGACATGTACACCCACATAGTCTATTACAGCTACATGTACATCATGCACACATACTGACATGTATACCGCGTATGCTTGCTATAGTTGTATAGACCCTTAGAGGTATTGTTTTTATATGTGATATTAAGTTGTTGATCATTGCGCTTATGAAATGCATTATACATACTTACTTCCATGTAGATACTGAAACCATGCTACACTTACATGTACACCTCATATGATGCTGTATTTGTTTTCGGAGGATTTTGGGAACCGCAAGATATATTTTAAAAGCTGGATTCATTTAAAAAGCGGTTTTCCCTTTATATGCTCATATTGATGTTTTATGTTGCATATATCAGTTTTATATGGATTTTACGCATTGAGATATGGATTTCATATGATTTATTAATTTAAGAACCGTGGGGGTATTTTCAAGAAACTATGTACTGTTTGAAAACCCGGTTTTTGTTGATATGATATTTCAGTGCGTCCACCATGTGATTTCTCGGTTCTGAGATTTGGCTTGTGATACCCGATTCGAGGAGCGGAAGGCACCGTCTGCGGGTACATGGTGGACCCGGTATGGTACCCCGGGGCAAGTGGTCATTTCGTGGTGTAGACGATAAGCCTGGCGGTGGGACCACTACCTACCGGTGATTGTATTTGGACTCGGCGGTTATCGTGGGGATACCGACCGGAGTGAGGTATGACATATCGTCAGGGTCAGTCATGGTGACAACGCTTGAGTTATGAGGATTTACGTGTCGATGTTAGACACGGGTTTCATGGTGTTTCGAGTGTCGGTGTTAGACACTCAGATTTCCATGATTTTTACGTATCGTCGTTGGACATACGTGGTTGATATCCTTAAATATATACTTACAGGTATATGTTTTCATGATGTTTCGGATGTCGGAGTTAGACACTCAGGTTCCATGAGACTTACAGGATGTGAGGGCCGATCTGTGGATGCGGTGCCTGAGGATTTGGGATTTGATGTGTCAGTGAGGGACACTGGTGTTTTTCCATGCTGATGATTTTGCATGAGATTTTATTGTATCATCCCACACACACAGGATTATTGTTTTTATGCATTGCTTCATGTAGTTATAGTACCCTGATGATGTACCTTTACATGATTATTGCATATTCACTTATCATACTTATGCTATCGGATTACATGTGATAGATAGATCGCTGTTCGTGCATACCTGCGATTACAATATGATGTTATTTACTATTCACGAGTTGGCAACTCACCCCCGTTATGCCACAGTGTTTTGTAGGACTTACCCTCATAATAGTTGCTGCAGGGCATCTTATCATCACTACTTTTGCGGATACCGCTGCGTTAGGCAGTGAGGCCTTTGCTTTTAGGTGGGTTTGCGGTTATCTGTTTGTACATTGTATATCCTTTTGTTGGATCAAGTATTCTCCATCTACCACTGTTTGTATATGACTTAGAGACGACTTGTGAGGATTCAGTGTTGTATTATTTTGGTGACTTTGGGGTGTCGTGCTCGTGGGAGCCGGTTATGTTGGAAAGTTTACTTCTTATTGCAGTCTTTCCTTTTTTATTTCTTCGCGTCGGCATCGTATATTTGTTTTGGTGGTTGTCTCCGCCGTTGGGCATGACTTTGCTCCCGTTTGGGATGCTTTTATATATTATCTGTGTTGTCCCCGTTTTCGGGGCTAGTTTTTACAAAGGAGGTGCTGCCGAAATTTTTAAGAAAGAAAACTAGAGTTAGAGATTTTACTTGTGATTTTCAAAGTGTTAAAACTATGTTTTTCTCCGTTGATCGAGATTTGGGTGGTTTAGATTTCTGGGTTTCGGCTTACTTGAGTTGCGTACGCCTGTAGACGTTACGTAGTTTAAGTGCTGGTTACGGGCCAAATTTCGGGTCGTGACAGTTCGGTAGCTAACTAGTGCTTATCTGCAGTATGAGATGTGATTGGATTAGGGTATTCTTACGGCATAGTTTGGCCTCCGTCAAGGGTCATGCTGGTGGGTCTGATTTAATCAAGAAATGAACGGGTTGAACTTGTCCTGCGCCCTATGGATAGTTTGGCCTCCATCAAGATCATAGGATGCTTGGGGAAAAATATTAACGGGAATTTCAAGTGTTGAAATTTGCAATGAGATTGCATACCTTCTATGAGATAGTTGGATTCCGATACCCACTGCGAGTAGGAGTTACTCCTAGAAGAGTTTTACACATTACAATTTACCGTTCAAGTAGGTGTCTAGAAAGGTGTCAACGGGGTTACGCCTATGGGAAAACGAGGTTTATTTTAATTAGGTCCGTGCGAAAGCATGGGGAACCACCCTCAAAGTACCGGCACTGGCGTTGCTGAAAGATTGGCAAATTTATAGGGTGTAATTAATCCCGGCTTGTCTTTTCTTTTAGGGTTTGAAGGAAGATTTGATAAAAATAGTGGGAGCCATCCTTATTAGATAAAATAATAACCAATCTAATCTTGCAAGAGTATACGCTGAGTGTTTTCTTCTCTCTCTCCCCAGGTAGCGACCATGTCACGCCTTAATCAGGATAATAATATGGATGTATTGACCAAACCTGCTTGTTATACTGAGCTGGGGAACGTTCGTCTTGCTCCAATTTATAATTGTTATAAGACCGAGCAGGAAATAGGGGAATACCACGATTCCCGTGCCGCCCAAACGAAGAAAGTGAATGATGATGCATCTTCTTCGGGTGTGTTCATTTCCGAGAACTGTTTCTCAGTATACTCTACATCCATGGTATGAGATACCAGATCAGGATCCCAAATATGTAATCAGTTACATGGGCTACAGATAGGTAGTGAACTAAGAATGGGTGATAAAGTATCAAGAGTTAGAAACGGCGCAATTGTTTCAGCCAAGATGTTGGCAGTTATCATCCTGTATTACCAAATACATTGATTCTGAATGAATGTTATTAGATACCGAACCTGATATACAACATCATATCAGTCTCTTTATTTAGTAAAGAAGGATATAATTTTTTATAGTTGGATAATGTTTTGAACATTTCCTATATCAAAAGTTGATCGGTTCAGGCACGTTATCTAAAAGCATATACGTTCTAAATCAAATTACAATTCTCAACGTACATAACATACACAAGGGGAAGACTTCAGAAATGAACGAATCCTTCTTGAGGCATTATAGACTAGGTCATATCAATGCGACCCGACTAGCTAAGTTACATAAAGATGCATATTTAAATCAGTTTGAATTTACATCTTGTGAAACTTGCCAGTCATGTCACAAAGTTAAAATGACCATAGCTCCATTTACTGGAAACAGAGAAAGAGGTAATGAACTCTTGGGATTGATATATGATGATGTATGTAAGTCCCCTGTCTATACAGGCCAGGACCGGTTCTTTGTACTTCATTACATTCATTGATGATCTCTTATGATTTGGACATGTGTTCCTGTTGAAACACAAGTCTGAAGCTTTTGAGAAATTTAATGAATATAAGGCAGAAGTAGAGAACCAAAATGGGTATAAGTATTATGTCCTATGATGTGATCAGGGAGGAGAATACTTGAGCACGGAGATCCTGGACTATTCTAAAAGAGAATGAGATTCTCTCTCAGCATTACTCCTCCGCATAAACCATAGTACAACGGTGTATCGGGGCGGAGCGATCGCATACTATTAGATATAGTGCGCTCTATGATAAGTACTACTGAGTTGCCTATTTCCTTTTGGGGGTTATGCACTTGAGAAGCAGCATACCTATTGAATTGGGTTCTAACCAAATCAAGTTCCTACCACTCCATATGCGATATGGTATGGGAAGATCCCATCTCTTATGTAAGTTAAGATTTAGGGTTGTCCGGCCTATGTCAAAAGCAAAATCCGGACAAGCTCGTAGCAATGTCAGTTCTGTGGAAGTTTGTTGGATATCCCAAGCATTCGCAAGGGAATACGTCTACCACACCGAGGTGTTGGATATAGTGCCCTCAGAGTAAATTATTGGATCATAGGCACGTGATTGCAATGATTGAGGGAGGACCTATACCGGTAGGACAGTCTTACTCAAGATGATAATATGCTATCTGGTTTATGTTTATCATCGTGTACTGCTTTAGGTGACCTTACAGATCGCTATTACACGTTGATAGAGCCCTTAGGATTCTTGCTTGACTGCCCGCAGTATGAAGGCGATCATATACGTAGGATCTGGGATCTATAAGCACATCCTTAAAATGGTCCCTAGTCGTGGGAGCTTCGAGACTGGGCATCGATACTCCATTAGTAAACTAGTGTATACAGTCGAGACCCCGACGAGGGGCGGTGGCCGGTCTCACAAGCCATTGGTGTCAGTTGGCTCACCTAAGATGTATACAGGTGCTCATTGGGTTATGAGTACACCGGACAGGACTCGCCGGGAACATGCTAGTTGGTATTATACCTGACGTCAGATAGCAGTTCCCTGGTGACATGTGTATAGGTTAGTTCATCGACCTGAGATCATCATTTGTCTCGTGTATGTTCCCACTGTGCTTTGATTACTACCCTACCACGGCTCAAAGGAGTCGTGCAAACAGGTTTTAGTTGGGTACAGTCCCGTGCCATATGGAGGCAGTAAGCGGATCGGTAGGGGTTTCATCTCTCCCAGTATTGGGGGTGAGATCGCGCTGTGTCTAGGAGAGCCATTACACGAAGTCCTTGGGCAAGGCAGGAGATTTACTGGTAGGTATTCCAGTAATATCTCAGGGTGTTCTGAGCTACACTCCGACATGACTTGTACCGCTTTGGGGGGTCTGACTTTTACCAACCCCCTAGGCCCGCCATGCGATGCTCATAGACGAACGGACCGGACTGTACGGATATTGTCACTAACAGGCTCAGTAGGGTGTCAGGATGAGTTCGCTCATCGACATTTCTTTTGGTCAATACTTGGTAGCCCGTTACGTACGGCTAATACCTCTGACGTGCTAGTGGTTAAATCCACAGCCATAGTATTGACGAGTCTTTAGAGTCCCCCACAGACAGTTTCTCAAGTTTCGGGCGAAATGTTGTAAAGACCGTATGATATATGGCAGGGTTTGATCATATAAATGCAGTTGTGCACGGATCATGATCGGACGGATCATACTAGTGGGCTTTGGTTTAAGCCGGATCCTAGTATTAGATTTGTTGGATTACTTTAGTCTCATCGCATTCGCATTCAGTCGGAATGCGGATGCAGGTATGCATATACAGGTGAGGGGTATCCTTGTGATCCGTCACGAGTTTACTTTAGATGTTGCCGTATCTTTTTGTTGTTGCAAACATTTGGATTAATGTTTGCTTATGGAAATTATGAGCTAGAAATCATCATTTTGTGCATTTAATGTGGCATGTGCAAGGTTAGTGACTCATGGTCTCTTTTCTTGTGCTAATGTCACATTATTTGATGGATTTGTGTCTTGATATGATAAGGGGAGAGAGAGGGGCTGCCATGAGAGAGTTAGCTCTTGTATTTTTCTTTTTAACAATTCTCACTCTCATGATCATCATAAGACATAAGAAAAGAAAAGGGAACTTCTTCTTCTTCCACTTCTTCTTCTTCCTCTAGCTCACAACCTCCATTAATGGAATCATCTCTAACCTCCATCCATGCAATGGATGCAAGAGACAAAGTTGTCACAAACATTCTCTACTTCTCCTTGGACACGTCGGCTAGCGAACTTCGTGCCCGAGTTGCTTCGGATGAAGCGGGAGCCCGTAAAAAGACTCGAAGATGTGGTGCCCTTTCCGACGAGGAGACCGAGACCGGCGATGCCGCGAGGAGCTTGGGATGGTGGCCAAAGACCGAAGGATACGGATCGATCAGTATAGCTTTCTAACCCTTTCTCTAGTTGCTAGTTGTAGGTTAATGGTTCGATCCGGATTTTAAGCATATGATAGCGCCGGTTTCTAGTTTTGAAAAAGTTTTCGTTTCCGCATTTTGGCCTTGGAATGACGGCCGGGGCGCTACCGTACTCTTACATGGTATCAGAGCCACGCCATTAACCTTTACTAGCTTGCTCTAACGTGTTTAGAATTTCGATCGAACGAAATTTTCGAAAACCGCAATTCCAATTTAACAGTTTCTGTCGAATTTTTTTTGTGCTCGAAAAATTCTTTTGAGTGTTGCAGAAATTCGTGCAGGCTTTTCTAAGATTCTGTGAAAATTTGGTATCCTGTTACTACTGTTGCATCGCGGAACCGCGACCTTACCCATAGTTTGGCCGCAGTTCCACCGCCATTCCATGTCATCAATGCACCAAAATTTCTATAGTTCTCTCTGTTTTGGAATTAGGGTTTTTCGTATTTTTGTTTTGGGCCCAGATTTGTTTGAGTACTGGGAATTGTGCTTGGGGCCTACTTCGGGAAATTTTGTCGGTCGAAAATTTTAAACATGTTAGTTCACAGTATTTAGATTATATCTGCGACCGTGAATGTTATTTGATCGGTAAATCCCGTCTAATTGCTATAGCCCTTTTAGATGGATTTGCGAACGTGACATTCACGTTGATGTTCTGTGTTGTGCTGTGATGTTGCGGATTTGTCGTGGTGGATAGCCTGGATGCAATGGTAGTACAGTTTGGTTGTATTTGTACATTTGATATTGTGGGGCGAGCGTCCGACATGTGGACTGCCGTCACTGCCTGTTTGTATATTATTCTTTTGGGGCACGACCGGGCTGAGGTCGATGTACCCGTTGTATATATATTTTACTTTCTATACTAGGATTACCCCACGGAGGGGTGCACGGGTAGACGGGTTCTAGAGGGCAACGGGCCTGCATCTCATGGTTTTGAGACGGAGGGTGCTACACTTTAGAATTGGCGGGCTATTCGCCGCACTGGTAGGGGGTACAGGTTGACCCAAGGAGGGGTGCTCAAGTTACTGGATTCCGTGAAGTGTTGGGTGGTCCTTTCACGTTGTTGAAGGGGGCTACCTCGCTTCAGGTTTTGGAGGGTAACTTGCCGCGCCCGTAGGGGTCTAGGATTTCATTGCACAGGCTATCCATACGACCAGGGGAACGTCAGGTTTCAGTAGCGGCTCTATGAAACCCGGGGATCCCAGATAATCTGTCTTGTTCTGTGATGCTTATTACATTTCTGTGATGTTGCATTTTATCACGCCTTGAGCGATTATTATATATATTAGTAGATGTTGTATATGTTTTACACCCGCTCTAGTCCGGTCCCCGCTCTGTCGTTAGATAAGTAACCTAACGGGTGATGACGGGACCCAGTGGCGAATGCGGATGGCATATGCGTACATCATATTTTCGTTCTTTTTTGGTGTGATTAATTGATGGGACTGCATTGATTCGGATCAATGCAAGCTGAACAAACCTATTCTGATGTTATTGGAACATTTTTCAAAAAGCTGTTATTGCAAAGATATTCTCTTTTGTTTTGCACAGTGGTATTCAGTTATGAATATCCAGCACCTCAGTCGACGAGGCAAGGGCCGAGATCCCTTCATCGGGAGTGACCCCTTGGACAGAAGTTTGCGTCAGGGTAATAACTTCACTATAGCCGATTACCTTTTTGCTTTGCATCGTGGTATTCAGATGGAATATCTTGCACCTCATTCTACGGGGAAAGAGCCGAGATCCTTTCACCGGGAGTGACCTCTTTAGCAAAGGTTTTCACCACTATATTTTTATAAAAAGCTATCTGGTTCCTTCAACGATATTAAGTTCATTACGTTAAAGGTTTTCGCCAAAAACCATTCGTAGCCCTCCGTCATTTCAGACGGGTAGCACTTAGTATTCATGCTATGTTTGTTGGCCAAAGTCAAGGCATAGTGTGTGCTAGCTATTTGTTACCTTTCTGTTGCATAGATAGATGCGTTGGTTTGGGACAGTCGTACTGCTTTGTTGGCCAAAGTCAAGGGTAGGTACGGGTGGGTTCAAATTAACCTGGATAATGATGGGTAGAACTTGACATGTGACTTATGATTTGTTGGCCAAAGTCAAGGTCATAAGCGCAAGGGGTGAAAATCACATCGGGAGTTTTTAAAGAAACTGAAACTTGCCAGATATGCGCATACCTTTTTGTAACACCTTAGAATGTGTTTTGTGGCTAATTATATTTTAATATATGGTTTTTAATAAAAAAAATTCCAATTTGGTTTTTAAATATTTTATCCTATTTAATGAGTATTTTAGTAGATTTTTCCTAGGCTTGCACACACTTGTGCATGATAACTAGGTTGTTAAGTGTGGTATAACCATTTCTATAATCTAGTTTTATACATTTGTTTAAGTGTTTTGGGTTTATTGTTCATGGTTTGTTTTAAAATAAAAAGGATTTAAAATTATAGTTGAAGTGTTGACCATGGGGGAGAGAGAGAGAGAAAGCATGGTGCTACATGGCTTGTGCCATGCTTCATTAATGATGTGAGAGAGAGTGAGAAAAGGGGGGGTTGAATTATTTTTCCTCATTACTCTCATTTCCCTCATTGCTCTCATTCTCTCACTCTCAAAACACACACACACACTCACCTGCAGCAGAGAGCATCAGCAACAGCAACAAGGGAAGCAGCACCAGAAGAAGTAGCAGCACCAGAAGATAGCAACAGCAGCAGCTCCATCAGCAGCACACACCGGCATCAGCACCAGCAGCTCCGGCAGCAGCAGGAGGAGATGCAATAGCAGCAGCAGCCCAGGGCAGCAACATCAGCAACCAAGGCAGCAGCAGCAATAACAACTTCAGCAGCAGTAGCAGTAACAACATCAGCAGCAGCTGTAGCAGCAGCAGCTTCAGCAACTTGCAGAAGCTCTTCCTCCTCCATTCACTTCTTCACCTGCTTCCTAGGATATCGTAGGTGTTAGTGTATATGCCCTAGAGGCCATTACTGTATCATACTAGTTTGTATATTACTTAATGGAAGCTTGGGATATTCACCTTGTATATACAATCTTGCTCAAAATAGTAGTATTCTACTTGGTTTGTTTCTACTTAAATGTGTACATGTGTTTATTTTATTATATCACCTATACGCATTAGTGGAGCCCTTAGGATCTTTGCTTGATTACCAGCGTTGTGATGGCAGTCACACTAGTGGGGACTGGGTAATCTATATGCACATCCTTATGCAGGTCCCTAGTCGCAGGACTATCGAGACAGGGCATCGATACTCCAGAGTAGACTAGCACATGCGCTTCTCATCCCAGTGTGCAGTGATGGTTAGACAGGATTCGTCTCTCCCGGTATTGGGGGTTGACATCGCGCTGTGTCTAGGAGAGCCATTACACGAGTAGTCCCTGGCCAGGGCAAGCGGGATATACTGGTAGGCTTCCAGTGTTATCTCAGGGTGTATTGGGCTTCACTCCGACACGACTTGTACCGCTATTAGGGGACTGGCGTTTACCGCCCCCCTAGGCCTGCCATGCGATGTATCAGACGAACAGACCGGACTGTACGGAGATTGTCACAGTCAGACTCAGTAGGAGTTCAGATGGGTTTCACCTCGTCAGTCTTCTTGTCGGCATCTACCTGGGGACCGTTACGCACAGCTAGTGCCGCTTGCGGTCTGTGGTTAAACCCACTGCTAGCGTAGTGTCGAGTCTTTAGAGTCCCATACAGAAAGCTATTCGCCTTTAGGCAAGAGAGTAGAGGTCGCATGGTTTTGCGACAGGTCGCATGGTTTTGCGACAGGGTTCAGTCACATCCGTGCACTTGTGCACGTTTAGTGTCCGGACAGTTTACACCAGCGGGCTTTGATTTAAGCCAGATCCTAGTGTACGTATTGGGATTCATTTTATCCAGTTTGTATTCGTGTTCCTCGGAACGCGGATGCGGGTGTGTATGCACAGTTGACGGAGAGACAGAGGCAGAGGATTCTCGTTAGGGTTGTTGACCGTTGACCGTTGACTATTGACTTTTTGCTCAACCCTAATGAGAATATGATATATGATTAACAATAATATTAATTAAGTATTGTGGTGACATGGTTGTTGAGGGGTTGACTTTGTTGACTTGTTGACTTTGTTGACCGGTTGACTAGGTTGGACTAGTTGACCATCATGATGACAATGGCTATCATTTCATGGAAAAGACGTTTTACTTGCTTGTTCCCTTGTGCAATATGAGTGCATGAAATGATATAGCCATTTTGACTTAAACCATTTACACAATACTTGATTACTATTTTTGTGATGATGGCTTTGGATTATGAGAGCCAAGAGAGAAAAGTTTTTCTCATTCTATCATTTTCATTCTCTCTCTTGTGCTCTTGAGCTCTCATCTTCTTCCTCTTGCTCTCCCTCTCTTTAGTCTATGGTTCACTTGTCTCATGTGTTGAGAACCAAGAACCATAGAGAAAATCCCAACACACTCTTCTCTACTCACTCTAGTTCATAAGGTTTAGCAAACCAAGTGAACTAGTTTCTTCAAAGACCGAAGAATAAGCCAAAGGTAGAAGCTTTCAGGTGGATCGATCTTCGGCGCAAGGAGACGACGGGGTGAAGCCGATCCGGACAACCATCGAGGCTTGAAGACGAAGGAGTTCAAGAAAGAAAGGTATAACCCCCTAACCGAGTAGTTAACAACTCCTAGTTAGGTTGTTAGTTAGATGTTTAACTAAGATCCGGTTTTGAGTCCATGTTACCGCCTCTAGAAAATTGTTTTTCACCAAATTCCGCATGCTCGAAAGTACCGGGAGAGGTAGCATGGACTTACAGTGGTATCAGAGCCTAGTTAAACACTACCTAACATGTTAGCATAGTAACTAGAAATTCGATCGGAGAAAAAGTCGCGAAATACACCCGGATTTCAAACTTTCCATCGATTTTCAAAGTGCTGCAAAAATTATTTGAGATATACCAAATATCGACTCAGGGTTATTAGAAGAAACTGCAAAAATTTGACCCACTGAATCGATCAACGCGCCGCGTTTCTGCGGCGGGAGCTTGCTCCCGCCGCGGAACCGCGGCCGAGTTGACTCGGTCGTGGGATTTTATTTTTGCAGTTTGTTCATAGGGGTATTTTGGGATTTTTGGAATATGTATTTTCTGCCCAGATTTTCCAGAACGAAAATTTTGTGTTTGGGGCCTGAAAATCCGTATTTTTGATCGAACTTCTAAAAGACTTAAGCTGACGGGTTTTTCTGTGATGTGATATTTGTATTGAACGTCTGCTAATCGCTATATGTCGATTAGTGGGGGTTATACAAATCTGTGATCTGTAATGTTATTGGAATGTGTATATGAATTCATTGGATTGTCGCGGGTGAATAGCCGGGGTGTTGTGAGACGAATGTTTTCTTTTCTTTCAATTCATGTAAATTTGTAAATTAATGTAATAATTATTTGTATGGCCGCACAACCGGGTCGGGGTTGTAGCCGTCATTGTATAATTTCATTTTACTGTTTTTGCTCCTAGGATAGACCCATGGAGGGGGTGCACAAACTACCGGGTATGCCGAAGTGCCGAGTGGCCTACTCACGGAGTTGAGGGAGGTTGCTTCGCTTCGGGTACTTGGCGGGTAGTTTGCCGCACCCGTAGGGGTCTTGGGTGGGGTATTGGCTATTCACCGCGACCGTGTAATCTGCTTTTCGTTACAGGCTCGTACGAATTGCGGATTCCTAGTATATCCAATGTGTTCATCTGTGATCTGAAATGGATATCATTGCAGTATATCTATATATGATATTATTTAGGCGTTGCTTATATTTTACAGCCCGCTAGCCCAGCCCCCGCTCTGTCGTTAGTTAAGTAACCTAACGGGTAATGACGGGGCCCCGTGGCGAATGCGAATGGCATAAGCGTACGTCATATTTTGGTTGTTTTCTGCAATGGTAGGATTAAATGATGGGACACATTAAAAGAACTAATGCAAGAATATCACGCATTAAAAGAACTAATGCAAGAAAAATAAACCAAGTAAAAGTCGTTGGAATACTTTCGAAAAACCACTCGGTTCTTTTCAAAACTAACTTTTAAATGCGGAGCTTGAGCCACTCCTTTTAAAATCTATCTCGTTCCATCGATTATATCAAGTTCACTACGTTCATGGTTTAGCCAAAACTGGTCGTAGCCCTCCGTCGTTTCACATGGATGGTCAATAGTATTCAAGCTACGTTTGTTGGCCAAAGTCAAGGCATAGTGATTGGTAGCTATTGGGTATTCATGTGCAGCATAGATAGATGCGTTAGTTTGGAACAGTCGTACTGCCTTGTTGGCCAAAGTCAAGGGTAGGTGCGGGTGGATTCAAATTAACCTGGAGAACGACGGGTAGAACTTGACATGTGACTTATGATTTGTTGGCCAAAGTCAAGGTCATAAGAGCATGGGGCAAAAATCTACATCAGGAGTTTCAAAAGAACTGAAACTTGCTAGTGTTGCATACCATTTGGAGTGTGATGATTCTGGTAGGATTCCTTCAGTTTTGTCACGCGATGATATTTGGATCCCGATCCTACTGTGAGTATATGCTACTCCTCGGGAAATTTCTCACTAAACGATCAATGCTATAAACCTAGTTGGTGTCTAGAAAGGTGTTAGCGGGGCTACGCCCCCAGGGAAAAGAGGTTATTTAATTAAGGAACTTCGCGAAAGCGTTGGAAAACCTCCCTCGAAGTACCGACACTGGCCTAGCTGAACGGTTAAGCAAGTATTGTACGGTGAGATTGATCACGACTAATTCTTCCTTTTTGGTTTGAGGAGGGATTCGAGAAACAGTGGGAGCCATCCTGTTTAGACAAATTAAAAACCATTCTAAACTTGCAAGAGCATCATGCTGAGTGTTTCTTCTCTCTCCTAATTGCAGCGACCAATCGACATGACTGGACTTAAGTTACTCCTAGATAAAAACATACTGACAGGGCCAAACTACAAAGATTGGCTCAGGAATGTCAAGATGGCAATCACTTACGACAAGCTGGGGTATCTTCTTACCACCAAAGCTCCCCCTGTCCCAGGTCCCAAAACCAGCGTCGCGGATAAGGAAATCCGTAAGACCTGGGAACTAGACTGCGCGAAGGCCAAGTGCCTCGTGCTTGCCTCTATGGACAATGAACATCAGAGGAGGCATGAGAATATGGACCTGGAATCCATATTTCTTCATACAAAAGAACTGTATGGAGAGCAATCTCGTATCGCAAGATACGAAGTGTCGAAGAAGTTATTTTCGGCAAGATTGGCCGTCGGATCATCGGTAGCGGAACACGTGCTTAGGATGATTGGCTACATTGAGGAGCTCGCGGACCTTGGGACCACGTTGGAGAATGAGCTCTATACGGACTTGATTCTCCAGTCCCTTCCTTCCACTTACGCCCAGTTCATACTGAACTTCAACTTACAAGAAAAGGAAGTTGAACTTTCAGAACTCCTCAACATGCTGAGGAGCGCAGAGGGCACCCTACAGAAAGGTAGGGAAACATCCACTTTGTTTGTAGGAGGATCTTCTTCTTCTTTGTCCAAGGCAAAAGCCAAGGGAAAGAAGAAGAAAGCCCCCGCCAAACCAAGGGGCGGTGTTAGTAAAGTGGATACGAAAGGAAAGACAAAAGCAACAAAGAAAGTGGGAAAGCTTGTGGATAAGGAAGAATGCTTCTATTGTCATAAGAAAAGACACTGGAAGAATGATTGCAGGGCTTGGAAAGCCAGGACACAGGAATTGAAGCAGGTTGCAGCTTCAGCTTCAGGTGTGTATGTTATTGAAAACTGTTTTTCAATAAACTCTACTTCCTGGGTATTGGATACCGGATCAGGATCTCATATCTGTAATTCATTGCAGGCGTTGAGAAACCGTAGGGTTTTGAAGGCAGGTGACATGACCCTCAAAGTTGCAAATAGAGCTAGCATGGATGCTAAGGCCGTGGGGGACTATCACCTGGGGTTGTCAGATGGACACGTTTTGGTTTTGCGTAATTGCTATTTTGTACCCAACGCAACTTGTAATATCATTTCTGTATCTTTGACTTCTAAAGAAGGTTATGAATTTGCGTTTGTAAGTAATGTTGTAAACATTCACCTTAATCAAGTTCTGATTGGGTCAGGTACATTAAGCAATGGTATATACGTATTAAACCAACCACAAATTTTCAATGTCCAGAATACACACAAAAGAAAGTCTCCGGAAATAAATCAGACTTTCTTATGGCATTGTAGACTGGGTCACATCAATGAGAGAAGGTTGACGAAGTTACATACAGAAGGATATTTGAATCCGTTCGAATATCAATCGTATGCCACTTGTCAATCCTGTCTCAAAAGAAAGATGACAAAGACTCCGTTCACTGGACATGGAGTAAGAGCGAGCGAGCTCTTGGGACTCGTACACAGCGACGTGTGCGGTCCAATGTCTACACATGCGCGAAGCGGTTATTCTTACTTCATTGCTTTTACGGATGACTTTTTAAGGTACGGTTATGTCTTCTTAATGAAACATAAGTCCGATGCTTTTGGAAAATTCCAGGAATATAAGAATGAAGTAGAAAAACAAACCGGAAAAAGTATCTAGATTCTAAGATCGGATCGAGGTGGAGAATACTTGAGTGCCGAGTTCCTGGACTATTTAAAAGAGAACGGAATTCTCTCCCAGCTTACTCCTCCATACACTCCGCAACATAACGGTGTATCGGAGAGACGGAACCGAACCCTATTGGATATGGTACGGTCCATGATGAGTAACGCTGAGTTACCGCGATCATTCTGGGGGTATGCGCTAGAATCAGCTGCATACCTTTTGAACCGAGTTCTAACTAAGACTGTGCCTACTACACCATATGAGATGTGGTGTGGGAAGAGACCCTATCTTAAGCACATTAAGACATGGGGATGTCCAGCTTTTGTTAAAAAGAGCATGCGGACAAGCTCGAGGCACGCTCAGTACAGTGTAAGTTCGTGGGATATCCAAAGAACTCCAAAGGATATTTCTTCTACTGCGAAGAGGAACAAAAGGTTTTTGTTTCTCGTCATGCCTACTTCTTGGAAACTGAGTTTTTGGAAACCCAGATAAGTGGGAGCACAGTAGAACTGGAAGAAATTCCAGAACCACGAGCTAATACTGAAAGCTTAGTAGAACCAGAGGGTTCAAAAGAACAGGACATTCCTACGCCGCTCCGCAGGTGTAGTAGGCAGTCTCATCCGCCCGAGAGATACTACGGTTTTCTCGTAGACGGGGATAGAGAGGATTGCATCATAGATTATGATGAGCCTACTAGCTTCCAGCAGGTCGTTCAGAGCGTTGACTCGGTAAAATGGCTGGATGCAATGCGGACCGAAATGGAGTCCATGTACACCAACAAAGTATGGACATTGAACATTGCTCCAGACGGGGTAAAACCCGTAGGATGCAACTGGATCTTCAAAAGGAAGATTGGTGTAGATGGATAGGTTGAGACCTATAAAGCTAGACTTGTTGCAAAGGGTTTTCGTCAAAGACCTGGTTTGGACTATGACGAAACCTTTTCTCCAGTGGCTATGCTGAAATCCATTCGGATCCTTCTTGCCATTGCTGCCTTCCACGATCATGAGATCTGGCAGATGGACGTAAAGACCGCTTTTCTAAATGGAAATTTATAGGAGTGTGTCTGTATGGACCAACCAGAAGGTTTCATTCAGAGTGGGAGCAGCGGAAAGGTGTGCAAGTTGCTTAAGTCCATCTATGGACTAAAGCAGGCATCGCGGAGTTGGAACATCTGTTTTGATGAGACGGTCAAGGAATTTGGCTTTATCAAAAATCTAGATGAACCATGCATCTATAGTAGATTTGTAGCGAGAACTGTAGTATTCCTCGTTTTATACGTGGATGACATTCTCTTAATAGGAAATGACATTCCTATGCTACAATCTGTCAAGGGGTTCTTGTCACACAGGTTCTCCATGAAAGACCTGGGTGATGCCTCATACATCCTGGGGATCCGGATCCATCGTGATAGATCGAAGAGGATATTAGGACTTTCACAGTCCAGGTACATCGACACCATACTGAAAAGATTCAGTATGGAAGATTCCAAGCGCGGTAACCTACCGGCTTGTCACGGGATCACCCCCTCTAAAGAGATGTCTCCCAAGACTGATTTAGAGAGGGATCGCATGTCTATTATACCCTACGCTTCTGCGGTAGGCTCTATAATGTATGCGATGTTGTGTACCAGACCGGATGTAGCTTATGCGCTGAGTGTGGTAAGCCGGTATCAGTCAAACCCTGGGGAGAAACACTGGATAGCGGTAAAGAACATTCTCAAGTACCTGAGAAGGACTAAGGAGATGTTCTTGGTGTATGGCGGAAAAGACCTCCAGATCGAGGCCTTTGCTGACTCCAGCTTCCAGAGTGACAAGGATGATTCCAAGTCCATGTCGGGTTTTGTCTTTACCCTCAATGGAGGGGCGGTGTGTTGGAAGAATTCCAAACAGGAAACTGTTGCAGGCTCGACGATGGAAGCGGAATACATCGCTGCATCTGATGCAGCAAAAGAAGCTGTCTGGATAAGGAAGTTCTTAAAAGAACTTCAGGTGGTTCCATCCATTGTTGATCCAATACCTCTGTATTGCAACAACAACGGGGCTATAGCTTTAGCGAAGGAACCCAGGTCCCATCAGAGATCCAGACACATCTTGAGGCGGTATCACCTGATCAGGGAGATCGTAGATCGCCAGGAGATCGAGGTTCGGAGGGTTGCTTCAGAAGATAACACTGCAGATCCATTCACCAAGGACTTGCCCCAGACTCAGTTCGAGCGGCTGATCGAGATGATAGGTCTTCGATACGCCAGTACATGGCCTTAGTGCAAGTGGGAGATTGTTAGTGTATATGCCCTAGAGGCCATTACTGAATCATACTAGTTTGTATATTACTTAATGGAAGCTTGGGATATTCACCTTGTATATACAATCTTGCTCAAAATAGTAGTATGCTACTTGGTTTGTTTCTACTTAAATGTGTACATGTGTTTATTTTATTATATCACCTATACGCATTAGTGGAGCCCTTAGGATCTTTGCTTGATTACCAGCGTTGTGATGGCAGTCACACTAGTGGGGACTGGGTAATCTATATGCACATCCTTATGCAGGTCCCTAGTCGCAGGACTATCGAGACAGGGCATCGATACTCCAGAGTAGACTATCACATGCGCTTCTCATCCCAGTGTGGGAGATGGTCTGTCCCACAGCCATCAGTACGTCGTACTGGAGATAGTATGCGGGTGCTCGTTAGGTTACGAGTACACTGGACAGGACTCATCGGGAACTGACCGGTTGGTATTATACCTATCGTCCATTATCAGTTCCCAGGTGACATGAGTACAGCTTAGTCCGCTGACTTGACACTATCACTTCGCCTCGAGTGTGTTCCCACTGTACTTTGATTACTACCCTACCACGGCTCAAAGGAGTCGTGCAAATAGGTAGTAGTTGGGTGCAGTCCCGAAGCACTTGGAGGCAGTGATGGTTAGACAGGATTCGTCTCTCCCGGTATTGGGGGTTGACATCGCGCTGTGTCTAGGAGGGCCATTACACGAGTAGTCCCTGGCCAGAGCAAGCGGGATATACTGGTAGGCTTCCAGTGTTATCTCAGGGTGTATTGGGCTTCACTCCGACACGACTTGTACCGCTATTAGGGGACTGACGTTTACCGCCTCCCTAGGCCCGCCATGCGATGTATCAGACGAACAGACCGGACTGTACGGAGATTGTCACAGTCAGACTCAGTAGGAGTTCAGATGGGTTTCACCTCGTCAGTCTTCTTGTCAGCATCTACCTGGGGACCGTTACGCACAGCTAGTACCGCTTGCGGTCTGTGGTTAAACCCACTGCCAGCGTAGTGTCGAGTCTTTAGAGTCCCACACAGAAAGCTATTCGCCTTTAGGCAAGAGAGTAGAGGTCGCATGGTTTTGCGACAGGTCGCATGGTTTTGCGACAGGGTTCAGTCACATCCGTGCACTTGTGCACGTTTAGTGTCCGGAAAGTTTACACTAGCGGGCTTTGGTTTAAGCCAGATCCTAGTGTAAGTATTGGGATTCGTTTTATCCAGTTTGTATTCGTGTTGCTCGGAACGCGGATGCGGGTGTGTATGCACAGTTGACGGAGAGACAGAGGCAGAGAATTCTCGTTAGGGTTGTTGACCGTTAACTGTTGACTATTGACTTTTTGCTCAACCCTAATGAGAATATGATATATGATTAACAATAATATTAGTTAAGTATTGTGGTGACATGGTTGTTGAGGGGTTGACTTTGTTGACTTGTTGACTTTGTTGACCGGTTGACTAGGTTGGACTAGTTGACCATCATGATGACAATGGCTATCATTTCTGTCACGACCCGAAAGTACGGAACATGACCGGCACTTAAACTACGAACGTCTCGAGACGTACGTAATCTAAGTAAACCGAAAACCCAGAAATCCAAACCAAGAAAAGTAGTAGAGTGCAGGAAAAACCAACTTAAAGCAAGTAATTTCAATAGCATAAGCTGAATTATGCGGTTTTTAAAACATCAAAAATTTACTGAAAATTTCGGCAGAGTCTCCTTTGTAAATACTGGCCCCCAAACGGGATACAACATGAATAGTATACGAAATCAAGAAAAGGGCATCCCCAAGCGGGAGCTAGCTCTTCGTCAATCGACGGTCACAACCACACAAACAATATAATATACAACGCCAACGGCGAGGATCAAAACTCAAAAAGAAACTCAAAACCACCAGAAATATAACGAGCGACTCTAAGGTCGAAAGAATAACCAACACTGGTCTCTATCTCAATAAATACATGTTTGGTTGATGGAATTTACTAGATACAACGGAATAATATTATACAAGGTAATATGATGGGTACGATACAAGAAAAACCCACCTACTAGCAAGTCACCCGAAAGAAACTGAGCCCGCAAAGCCGTAATGAAACATATATGGCAACCTGCAAGAAACTGGGGCACAACGGGGGTGAGTTGCCAACTCGTGAATAGAAAAATATCTACGTACAGAAATCGCATAAATAACGCAATCCTCGGTCAATGATCATAATATATCCTCAAAAATGTATATAACACATAGCCTATAACAAGGATAGGGTAAATATCTAACCCGAGTGTAATCTCATGTGCCCGTGTCAGTGCCTCAGGTAGCAATATATCATATGGATGATGTATGAATGCATAAAACAGAATACATGTACTGAATAAAACTGGTTTCATAAATCAGTGAGATTTCTGTATTTGAAAAGAAATGAGGTACCATATATGAAATCAGCATAAAACAGTGCCCAGCATCGACACAAAACAAGTGTCCAAATACCTCGATATCTCTGCGTCACAATCTATGTACCTCAAGTCTCAATATCTAGGGCGCCGTCAGTCCAGACCGGCCCCTACCATCCATCTCAAGACCACGACGGTATCCTCCGGATATTCGACGCGTCGGGTAATATCACCGGTAGGTAGTGCTCCCCTGCCAGGCTCACATCGTCATCATCACGCGCTTCTTGCCCCGGGGTACCTTACCGGGTCCACCATGTACCCGAAACGGTTCATCCGTCTCCTCGAATCGGGTCTCGAAATCCATCAACAAACTCATGGTGGACGACTCATACATCATGGGAAAACCGCACTTTTTATTTTAAAAGAGGAAAAAGGTTTATTTATGTTTTTGCGGTTTTCCTCCAAATCCAGAAAATCTCATGGAAATCCGAATCCAAAACCTCAATAACACGTAAAATGGTGAATATATGCATGAAAATCCATGAATGCAGCATAACAATGAATAACAGTATGCATGAAGTAGCAGGTAATAACTACAATGTCTAAAGTAACATATAAGGCAAGTACACTAATATCATGTCTAACTATTAGCTAACAGGCTATGTCAAGCAATAATATTTTCTAAGGTGTACGTGACATGGCAATTACCGATGAAGATGTGTGTGAGCCGGCAAATAAGTGTACGTGGTACATACGCATCATCGGTAATGGTGCTGGTGTCCTAACAGCATGATATTAATAATGGAGTATGAAACATAAAATAAGCATGCGATGCGAAGCGGACCACAAAAGAAGAGCGGGAGCTGAAAACTAGACGCAACTATAACTAATCTGCATTAATCTAATATAAGTCCTACAAATGGTGCCTTTTGAAATAACACGAATCATGGGGTTTTGAAAATAGGGGCTACGGTGTTTTTTTGAAAAGATAAGTCTTTTGAAATATCCGTAGGATCCCTTGGGCTGTCTTTTAAAATACCCACGATTTGTTAGTTTTTGAAATAGGTAGGAGTCTAATCTAATCTAACAACTACACTAAACTATACGGCTGAACTAACAAGCTGAACTACAGGTAAAGAAACCGCCTATCATCTGAGTCGATACATATACATACCTGTATATGTATAGTCGGTGATCCCGCCTCAATAATATCATATCCGATACCATATCTATAATCAGGCATCCCAAGTCAAGAGTGCGGATCAATCATCAATATAGCTCGTACGTAAATCCGTCGTACGGCATCCCAATCTGGGTACGGGTCAATATCATATTCATCATACTATTCACCTGGTATCCTCTTTATCAAATATCATGATCGGGGTACTGATCTACGTCTAGTACCATACTGATACCGCCTACGTATGCATGGACGTGTGTGAAACACTACATCAAGGACCCGCTACAATGTCATGTCGTATCTCAAATACGAACCCTGCTATATCACCGATCTCACGGCCTCAAATCAAATCTCATCGACTCAGCTCAATCCCAAGTATCATCCTCAAATCCGTATGTGAACACATAGTCCCATACCCATATGAACCCATAACTATAAAGAATCCCATGAGCACATATCAATAGGAATGTATGCAAGTATGTGTGTATGTGTAGTGCAACACTACCCTAGGGTTCGCAACACTAAAGTAATCCAACACACCAATATCCATCCTAAGCATCGTTATTAATCCCAAATAACATATAATAATTGTTGGTGTGTATACGCATCCGTATACACCACCACGAACTGCGGGGGTGCTATACGCCATCCAACCGACTTCTCCCCGTAGATATAAATCTACTCACCTGGTCCTCGCTAGCCGGTGCCGACGTCGCCACGTGCTTGCTTGTCGTCTCGAAGTCCACATGGGGGTACCTACATATCATAACGCACCATATCGCATTAAAACTAAATTCGAAATCGAAACGGCATACGAAAATCAAATCGGCACGCGTATCACGCATAGGTCCAAACCTATCACCTACGCATGCAAGAATAGTCAAACCAACCCTCGATGTCGATATACCAACGTCAAACCATCGAGAAAAATCCAATCACACTCATTTGCACATTCACGAACACTAATTTTAATATAAACTAGGTTAAAACTCACAAAACCCCCAATTTTACTTAAAAAGTCATTTTTCCGAAAATCTAGCAAGCACAATTCGCCGTTTTTGTACAAAACAGGATGTTTAAATGAATGTCGCGGCCAATATATTTATTAAATATCTTAAATAAGTAATATAAACAATTCCCGGAATTTAATCTCATTAAATTCCAAAAACCCTAATATTCTAGTTTACAAAATACCTAAAATTTAACAATTTCAAAGCAAAAATGCACAAACTACAATCTAGCTTAGATTTGCATGATCTAAAGAATTAAACCACACTTAATAAAGTTAATGAAGTCATGAAAAACCTAAACACATTTTTAATCCCAAGTATTTAACCAATTTCAAAAACCTAGTAAGCAAATTAGCAAATTAACACAATTTTTAAACTAACCATTAGCACAAGCTACTAATCTTGTATTAACATGAGAAAAAGCCTAAATATAACACACAACCATACACCAATTTTATAAAACCCTAACTTGCATTCAAATTCATAACTTGAATTCCAAAACTTGCAACTTAAGCCTAATTAACACTTAAGTAGTTTAGCTTTAAGAAATTAGTAACAAATTAAGCAAAAATGTTTTAGAATTATACCCAAAAACATTTGAAGATCCACAAGCATCCATGGCCTCCCAAAATGCTCTCTTTTCACAAAGATCCATGCTATACGGGCTAAGCTAAAATGGGTAGGAGTCGGATTTGGGTTTTGGGATTTTTTTTGATGGATTTGAGGCAATTTTTGATGAAGTTTGAAGAGAAAAGAGATGGGAATTGGGGGGGGGGCTGCTGGAATGGGAGTGGGAGAGGAGAGAGAGGGAGGTAGAGAAAGTGGGGGAAGAAGTCAAAGTCAATTCAAGGTCAAAGGTCCACCTCATTTCTCCATTTTCTTTTCTTTTCTTTCATTTCTTTCCTTTGAAATTCAAGTGGGGAAAATAAATGGGGGCTGCTGAATTCTTCAAGGGGAGAAGTAAATGGGAGTGTGTGGATGTGGGTACGGGTGTGGGGTGATGAAAAATAATAAATATAATACCCCAAACATCCATTTATGCTAAAAAAAAGCCTCTTTTCTTCAATAATTTCTAAACCGTTTTGGCAAATGATTTCATTCCAAAAACCACATGATAAAATTTTATATAATGTTTTATGATGCACAAAATTTGTTTCAACTCATTCCAATTTGTAATTTTCCCTAATTAAATGTATTAGTGACGGCTTAAATAATAATAAAATAATATTTTTTTCAGAAATTTTGAAATTTCACCAGCGGCTCAATAAACACCAAATAATAGCAATTACATAGCTAGAATATGTATATTTAATTTTTATAATAAGATATTTGTATTTTGACTTTTTACAGAAAACCCCCTTATTTTACCGATTTTTTTGAAATTTCACCGAAACGATTTTCAAAACGTTACAATCTTCCCCCCTTAAAGAAATTCGGTCCCCGAATTTAAATTCAAACTCCCCCAAATACTAAAACATCTAAGAAAAACCATCAAGTCGTCGGGGCTCCGAAATTATAACTACATAAAACAATTCGTAGCGCAGCGCATGCGCTTGAAAAATGAGTATATAACTCAAATCAAAACTCCGTCAAGCATCCCGCAATCATCGGAGTCATGGAGAAGACATCAATGCTAAATCTAAATCAAACCAATATGATATAACTCGAAACTATACATGTAAACATCGAATCTATATCTGTAAGTATCTGAAGGAAATGCATGCCAAATCTCTTTAAGTCGCTGTGCAACGCGTATAACACTGCACAGTGGCGGACGTCTATCATAAGAAAATAACTATATACATATATACCTTTGTTTGAAATGTACGTTCCGCCGTTTTGGAAACAATTTAGAAGGGTCTCCTTGTTTTAAACATTTCGTGTCATATCAGACACGTAGGTAAATACTGAGGCTATAGCTCGCTTTTTGGAAATCCCTTCAACAACTATCAATGCATGCAAAATATATTCAGGTACTGTCCTCTGACTAGTCCTGCTCAGTACGAAAATACATAGCAATATCATAAAAACGTACTGCTCTATACGAAATCAATCCCAAAATATGCACATGAATGCTACGTGCGTCTGGTGCGCACGGAAATCAAAATCCATGAATGTGCCATACATGCGCACAGAAACAACATCTAAGTTCATCGGGTGTGCTCGAAACATCTGTCGTAGGCAACATGTGTGCCTGACAGCAAAATCAGGTGCATCTATCGTGCACGAAATCATGAAATCCAATATCAAGCGCCGAACGTGCGCAAAATCAATCAGGTGCACAAGGTGCACAAAATAAATATCGGGTATCACAATCGAAATTGAAGTCCAGTGCATCTAAGTGCACAAAAGGCGTATCACTGCACTGCAAGCATATATAAACTATACCGAGTGCAGGAACGAAATCGTGTGCATGCATACGCACAAAACCAACTCAACTGTTTAAAATCGTAACATGTGAAACTGAAGCACGAAAACGATATCAAGTGCAACACTGTGCAAAGATCGTAAATCCTCAATCATCAAAATCAAATCATACGAATAAATCACCCAAAACATCGTAATCAACAATGGCGGAATAGTACTGCTCAAGCGCATCCTCTAAGAATCTCGGCCAACTGTCGCGGTCACTAATGGGACGTCTCGTCGATGATCATGAACCCTGGCCTGCTGGTGTGCGTAATCATGACCACTCTTGGGTCAAGGTCTTCACTGTGAATTACCAATCTTTCGGTCCATCGGCTCATCGGCCCTGTCAGGTGTGCTAACGGGGACGATTCCGTTCTGGCACTTCTCTGGTCATCTCTTGGTCAATCATCGCGACCACTCGTAAGACAGCATATTACTGGCGTCGGCCTCTGACTCTCTGAATGTACGTGACACATCTGATCCTGGGTGCAAGTATCATTGCAGCAGTGTCCTGGAAGGAATCCTGCTCACGGTCTCTTCCATGTCTCGTCTCTGCCAACTGTCCGGAAGTCGTTGTCCTTTCCTATATCTGCATCTTGCTCTGGAACGACTGCATACTCATCGCGACTCCTTCGGGAAGGTAAGTCCAAGTACCATGCCTCGGCATGCGCATCGCATCTCTGATGTCGGCGGAGTGGAATGTCATCTCATCTAGATCTGGTACGAACCTCTTACTCCACTTTTCTCTAATGTCGTCTACTTTGGACTCGTCTCGTCGTGGCTGCATGGACTGAGCTCCAACGGCTATCCTCATATCTGGAGTCTCCCAAGAAATGCATCTCACCACCTAGCATCCGAATTAAGTCGAGCCATCCGATCGAGTCTTCAAAACCTCATAATCCCCCAAGAGCTCAACATCTTGGGCACAGTTTAATAGTATCGAGTACATACCACAGCATCGGTGGTCCAGCCGTAGAAGGGCAAACCCAAGCCTCACTAATGGCGCCGTAGAACTGCCGCAAACCCGAAGGTTCAAAGGCTTTCACACGGTCATTAAGTCGAGTTAGGGTTTCATTCTTCTAGAGGGACCATAGAATTGCCTGCATGTCTTTCCGACTACTTTAAACTTGGAATAATAGGTTTCTGACATTCGATCGTCTCTGTCGACTCCCAACGTCTCCGCGTGAAGTCGTCTCTAGCTGGAATCAATCGATCTGATGACCTCGCATCGGGGTAGGCGAACGATCCACATGTCCTAGTCATTCATCCTCGATGACTAGCGACCTTCTATCATCTCTTAGTACAACTCGTTCTGCACTAACGCCAGCATCTGGGGCAATATCTCGTCGTTCGCAGCAATAACTGGCTTGGTCGTCTACACGCTGAACAGTGCCTCAACCATCATGAATAAGCAACACACCAACGGTCATCAAAATCTTGCTGGCCTCTGCCAGTGGCCCAAACCTCTGATACTGATCGGCACGTCCGAGAAATCTCATAAAGGCGATCCGCCAAACGCTCGTGGTCCGAGAAATCTCTATAATCGGGTGTCGCCGGAATTTCGCCCTGGTCAGTCGTCGTCCGTGACGAGCTCGTGCTGACCGCAACTCTAGCCGTAGCTCTCCCTGCCCATAATCGTGGCAGCAAAACCAAACTGGTAACGATGAGGCTAGATCAGGAAGGAATATAATACTGAACAAGGAAATGTACATCCTAAGGCTTCTTAAGTGGAGTGGCGTGTCGTAAATATGCCGCGGAACATATCAACGGTACATCACTCTACTTTAGTCACCTATTCCATCAACCAAGGGTCATCCTACGCTCCGAAGGTTAAAACCTAACGCTCTGATACCAACTTTGTCACGACCCGAAAGTACGGAACATGACCGGCACTTAAACTACGAACGTCTCGAGACGTATGTAATCTAAGTAAACCGAAAACCCAGAAATCCAAACCAAGAAAAGTAGTAGAGTGCAGGAAAAACCAACTTAAAGCAAGTAATTTCAATAGCATAAGCCGAATTATGCGGTTTTTAAAACATCAAAAATTTACTGAAAATTTCGGCAGAGTCTCCTTTGTAAATACTGGCCCCCAAACGGGATACAACATGAATAGTATACGAAATCAAGAAAAGGGCATCCCCAAGCGGGAGCTAGCTCTTCGTCAATCGACGGTCACAACCACACAAACAATATAATATACAACGTCAACGGCGAGGATCAAAACTCAAAAGGAAACTCAAAACAACCAGAAATATAACGAGCGACTCTAAGGTCGAAAGAATAACCAACACTGGTCTCTATCTCAATAAATACATGTTTGGTTGATGGAATTTACTAGATACAACAGAATAATATTATACAAGGTAATATGATGGGTACGATACAAGAAAAACCCACCTACTAGCAAGTCACCCGAATGAAACTGAGCCCGCAAAGCCGTAATGAAACCTGTACGGCAACCTGCAAGAAACTAGGGCACAACGGGGGTGAGTTGCCAACTCGTGAATAGAAAAATATCTACGCACAGAAATCGCATAAATAACGCAATCCTAGCTCAATGATCATAATATATCCTCAAAAATGTATATAACTCGTAGCCTATAACAAGGCTAGGGTAAATATCTAACCCGAGTGTAATCTCATGTGCCCGTGTCAGTGCCTCAGGTAGCAATATATCATATGGATGATGTATGATTGCATGTACTGAATAAAACTGGTTTCATAAATCAGTGAGATTTCTGTATTTTAAAAGAAATGAGGTACCATATATGAAATCAGCATAAAACAGTGCCCAGCATCGACACAAAACAAGTGTCCAAATACCTCGATATCTCTGTGTCACAATCTATATACCTCAAGTCTCAATATCTAGGGCGCCGTCAGTCCAGACCGGCCCCTACCATCCATCTCAAGACCACGACGGTATCCTCCGGATATCCGACGCGTCGGGTAATATCACCGGTAGGTAGTGCTCCCCTGCCAGGCTCACATCGTCATCATCACGCGCTTCTTGCCCCGGGGTACCTTACCGGGTCCACCATGTACCCGAAACAGTTCATCCGTTTCCTCGAATCGGGTCTCGAAATCCATCAGCAAACTCATGGTGGACGACTCATACATCATGGGAAAACCGCACTTTTTATTTTAAAAGAGGAAAAAGGTTTATTTATGTTTTTGCGGTTTTCCTCCAAATCCAGAAAATCTCATAGAAATCCGAATCCAAAACCTCAATAACATGTAAAATGGTGAATATATGCATGAAAATCCATGAATGCGGCATAACAATGAATAACAGTATGCATGAAGTAGCAGGTAATAACTACAATGTCTAAACTAACATATAAGGCAAGTACACTAATATCATGTCTAACTATTAGCTAACAGGCTATGTCAAGCAATAATATTTTCTAAGGTGTACGTGACATGGCAATTACCGATGAAGATGTGTGTGAGCCGGCAAATGAGTGTATGTGGTACATACGCATCATCGGTAATGGTGCTGGTGTCTTAACAGCATGATATCAATAATGGAGTATAAAACATAAAATAAGCATGCGATCCGAAACGGACCACAAAAGAAGAGCGGGAGCTGAAAACTAGACGCAACTATAACTAATCTGCATTAATCTAATATAAGTCCTACAAATGGTGCCTTTTGAAATAACACGAATCATGGGGTTTTGAAAATAGGGGCTACGGTGTTTTTATGAAAAGATAAGTCTTTTGAAATATCCATAGGATCCCTTGGGCTGTCTTTTAAAATACCCACGATTTGTTAGTTTTTGAAATAGGTAGGAGTCTAATCTAATCTAACAACTATACTAAACTATACGGCTGAACTAACAAGCTGAACTACAGGTAAGGAAACCGCCTATCATCTGAGTCGATACATATACCTACCTGTATATGTATAGTCGGTGATCCCGCCTCAATAATATCATATCCGATACCATATCTATAATCAGGCATCCCAAGTCAAGAGTGCGGATCAATCATCAATATAGCTCGTACGTAAATCCGTCGTACGGCATCCCAATCTGGGTACGGGTCAATATCACATTCATCATACTATTCACCTGATATCCTCTTTATCAAATATCATGATCGGGGTACTGATCTACGTCTAGTACCATACTGATACCGCCTACGTATGCATGGACGTGTGTGAAACACTACGTCAAGGACCCGCTACAACATCATGTTGTATCTCAAATACGAACCCTGCTATATCACCGATCTCACGGCCTCAAATCAAATCTCATCGACTCAGCTCAATCCCAAGTATCATCCTCAAATCCGTATGTGAACACATAGTCCCATACCCATGTGAACCCATAGCTATAAAGAATCCCATGAGCACATATCAATAGGAATGTATGCAAGTATGTATGTGTGTATGTGTAGTGTAACACTACCCTAGGGTTCGCAACACTAAAGTAATCCAACACACCAATATCCATCCTAAGCATCGTTATTAATCCCAAATAACATATAATAATTGTTGGTGTGTATACGCATCCGTATACACCACCACGGACTGCGGGGGTGCTATACGCCATCCACCCGACTTCTCCCCGTAGATATAAATCTACTCACCTGGTCCTCGCTAGCCGGTGCCGACGTCGCCACGCACTTGCTTGTCGTCTTGAAGTCCACATGGGGGTACCTACATATCATAACGCACCATATCGCATTAAAACTAAATTCGAAATCAAAACGGCATACGAAAATCAAATCGGCACGCGTATCACGCATAGGTCCAAACCTATCGCCTACGCATGCAAGAATAGTCAAACCAACCCTCGATGTCGATGTACAAACGTCAAACCATCGAGAAAAATCCAATAACGCTCATTTGCACATTCACGAACACTAATTTTAATATAAACTAGGTTAAAACTCACAAAAACCCCAATTTTACTTAAAAAGTCATTTTTCCGAAAATCTAGCAAGCACAATTCGCCGTTTTTGTACAAAACAGGATGTTTAAATGAATGTAGCGGCCAATATATTTATTAAATATCTTAAATAAGTCATATAAACAATTCCCGGAATTTAATCTCATTAAATTCCAAAAACCCTAATATTCTGGTTTACAAAATACCTAAAATTTAACAATTTCAAAGCAAAAATGCACAAACTACAATCTAGCTTAGATTTGCATGATCTAAAGCATTAAACCGCACTTAATAAAGTTAATGAAGTCGTGAAAAACCTAAACACATTTTTAATCCCAAGTATTTAACCAATTTCAAAAACCTAGCAAGCAAATTAGCAAATTAACACAATTTTTAAACTAACCATTAGCACAAGCTACTAATCTTGTATTAACATGACAAAAAGCCTAAATATAACACACAACCATACACCAATTTTATAAAACCCTAACTTGCATTCAAATTCATAACTTGAATTCCAAAACTTGCAACTTAAGCCTAATTAACACTTAAGTAGTTTAGCTTTAAGAAATTAGTAACAAATTAAGCAAAAATGTTTTAGAATTATACCCAAAAACATTTGAAGATCCACAAGAATCCATGGCCTCCCAAAATGCTCTCTTTTCATAAAGATCCATGCTATACGGGCTAAGCTAAAATGGGTAGGAGTCGGATTTGGGTTTTGGGATTTTTTTTGATGGATTTGAGGCAATTTTTGATGAAGTTTGAAGAGAAAAGAGAAGGGAATTGGGGGGGCTGCTGCTGCTGTAGGAGGGGGGGCTGCTGGAATGGGAGTGGGAGAGGAGAGAGAGGGAGGTAGAGAAAGTGGGGGAAGAAGTCAAAGTCAATTCAAGGTCAAAGGTCCACCTCATTTCTCCATTTTCTTTTCTTTTCTTTCATTTCTTTCCTTTGAAATTCAAGTGGGGAAAATAAATGGGGGTTGCTGAATTCTTCAAGGGGAGAAGTAAATGGGAGTGTGTGGATGTGGGTACGGGTGTGGGGTGATGAAAAATGATAAATATAATACCCCAAACATCCATTTACGCTAAAAAAAAGCCTTTTTTCTTCAATAATTTCTAAACCGTTTTGGCAAATGATTTCATTCCAAAAACCACATGATAAAATTTTATTTAATGTTTTATGATGCACAAAATTTGTTTCAACTCATTCCAAGTTGTAATTTTCCCTAATTAAATGTATTAGTGACGGCTTAAATAATAATAAAATAATATTTTTTTTCAGAAAATTTGAAATTTCACCAGCGGCTCAATAAACACCAAATAATAGCAATTATATAGCTAGAATATGTATATTTAATTTTTATAATAAGATATTTGTATTTTGACTTTTTACAGAAAACCCCCTTATTTTACCGAATTTTTTGAAATTTCACCGAAACGATTTTCAAAACGTTACAATTTCATGGCAAAGACTTTTCACTTGCTTATTCTCTTGTGCAATATGAGTGCATGAAATGTTATAGCCATTTTGACTTAAACCATTTACACAATACTTGATTACTATTTTTGTGATGATGGCTTTGGATTATGAGAGCCAAGAGAGAAAAGTCTTTCTCATTCTATCATTTTCATTCTCTCTCTTGTGTTCTTGAGCTCTCATCTTCTTCCTCTTGCTCTCCCTCTCTTTAGTCTATGGTTCACTTGTCTCATGTGTTAAGAACCAAGAACCATAGAGAAAATCCCAACACACTCTTCTCTACTCACTCTAGTTCATAAGGTTTAGCAAACCAAGTGAACTAGTTTCTTCAAAGACCGAAGAAGAAGCCAAAGGTAGAAGCTTTCAGGTGGATCGATCTTCAGCGCAAGGAGATGACGGGGTGAAGCCGATCCGGACAACCATCGAGGCTTGAAGACGAAGGAGTTCAAGAAAGAAAGGTATAACCCCCTAACCGAGTAGTTAACAACTCCTAGTTAGGTTGTTAGTTAGATATTTAACCAAGATCCGGTTTTGAGTCCATGTTACCGCCTCTAAAAAATTGTTTTTCACCAAATTCCGCATGCCCGAAAGTACCGGGAGAGGTAGCATGGACTTACAGTAGGGTATATTTCTGAACACAATTTCCTAGTTTGCTTAACTTGTGTATAGTTTAGCTTCGGTTTGCGATAAATATGAGTTTGGTACTAGTTATGGTGTTTTATATGGAATTTTGGTTAGAATGTGTTTGGGTTGGTTAGCCTAGCTCATTCTAGTGTTGTTAGGTCAACTCAACTGAGATTTAACCCAGATTACACTAAAATACCATAGGGTTTGCTTTTTGTGCTAAATTAGCGTTTTTAAGCCATATTGTGACATTCTGTGATCTGCTTTTGACCCAGACACTTCAGGACAAAATTGAGTAAACTGGAGCATGTACACTAGGTCTAGATACCACTACCAGAACACGAGCCCCAATTGCTTCAACTTGGCCAAAAATTTAATGCAACTGGCCACAAATTGCGGCCAGGAAGGGGAGTGGGCTGTTGGGTTCTTGGCTAGGGTTGTCTGCTGTGTTGTATAGTGTTTTGGCATGTATAGATTTATAATATTTGACCTGTAGGAAAATCTGGGATCATATACCGTTTTGCATGTCCATTGTGTTTGCGCGATACGCGCGATACGTGAGTGGGTTCCGTGATCCAGCATATCGCGGCGTGTCGCGATGGTTTTAGACGCGTACACACACGTTTTAGCGTATCGTGCACACGCGCGTTTAGTTCGCGACGCGAGTTTCTCGTTTTGGTTCGATATCGCGTTTTGCGGAATATTTGTCTTATATATGATTTCCATGTCTTATTTGCATGTTTGCTGGCAGGGATTACGGACACTGCTACAGGGGGGAGCAGATGGTAGGATTCACCTAACGTGGAGCGTAGGTGAGTAGATTTAACAACTACAGGGGAATCGCCCGCATGGCATTATGCGTCTGGGCTAGGATTCAAATACCTGTCGCATATTCTACGTCATTGTTAGAATTGCGTCTTTACCATATTTCCTTCATATAGTTGTACTGTGACTAGCAGCCGTAGGACACTGCACATATTATTGACGGTTCATGTTGCACGAGCACGGATTGTATGCTACACACACACCGTCAATAATTGCCATGTCACACACAACCCCTTATAGATACTATATTGCTTATCATACTTGACATCTAGCTTATCGGTATACCTATAGTGTATCTTACCATTAGTGATAGGTACATCAACACCTTGCGATACAGCTACAGGTATACCTTGCACATATTTTACTTATACCCAATGGGGGTATCCTTCATATTCTACCTATACCCAGGGGGTATACGACATTAGTTCTTATAGGTAGATACCTATACATTGCTACACCTGTATGTTACAAACATATTCAGTTGCAGTTACGTATTTACCTTTACTGATGTTACTTAGCTGTACCTTATTGTTTTCGCATACATCTGGTTTCAGCTACATATTCTCATTTATATGCTCGCATTTCAGATATATCGCATATATTTATTCCTTGATTTGCGCATTATTATTTGGAATTCACATGATGATTTCTGGATTCGGGAACCGCGGGAGTTCATGAAATTTTGCATACAATGAAAAACCTGGTTACCTTGATATGATATTTGCACAGCTACCATGAGATTTATCGGTTCTGATTATATACTCCATACGATGTGTGGTTGCCGTATGAGGGTACATGGTGGGGCCCGGTATGGTTCCCCTCGGCAAGAAAATCGATGGATGTTGCCGATTGAGCTTGGAGGCGGGCTAGTACCAACCGGTGACAGTACTGATGACTCGGCGGGGATCATGGAGATACCGTTGGGAGTCATGTACGTATGCATACGTCGAAAGGCGAGGGTCAGAGCTAGGCACTCGTGCTTTCGGGATAGCGTATGATACGTGATCAGGATTTCTGTGTCGATGCTTGGAACATGGTTTTCATGATATTTCTTTAACATCTTTGTATATATAACAGGGGATTTAGCCGTTGTTATATATACCCTTACACCAATATTAGTGGAATTGGACGCTAATATATGTGTATTGCCCCCATCATATTTATTTCTGCATATATATATATATATATATATATATATATATATATATTTAGGATGTTAGAAATTTACTTGAGATTCGACTTGGGATATAGGTGATTCATTGAGATTGGATATTGGATATGAAAGAGATTTTTGATTTGTACATTCGAGATATAGGAGAGCTATTCGATATTGTACATTGAGGTGATGTGAGACTTATATGACGTGAGAGCCCAGTTTGGGGGTTGATTTGAGGATTTGTGGATTTAAGTGTCTTGATGGATTGTGATCCTGCCACGATGTCAGGTTTCCGTGGAAATGACATATTCCACCCAATACCTCACACTTACCTATTTTATGCACAGTTTCATATATTGGTAGTACCTGTTAGTGTACCCTTATGATAGTTGCATATCTACATTCTCATATCCCTATTGCATGGTTATTGTATACTACTATCATGTTACTATTGCTTCGCATATTGATTGTACCTGCTAGTGTACTTTCCATTATTTTGCTTTCACATGAAATGTTATTACTGTAATCTCATACCTTAGATTCATGCTGTACGTACATTCCTGCGATTACCTGCACATGTTATCTACTATTCACGAGTTGGCAACTCACCCCCGTTGTGCCACTGGTGTTTCAGGTTGTTCCCCAGAGTAGTCGAGGCTGGCTATTCCTCTATTCAGCTATCATCTTTTGCTACAGATACCGCATCAGCTCACAGTACTATTTTGCTTAGGTGGGTTTTGGTGGTTATCTGTATTTTTTATTGTACATTCGTTGTATTTTGTACTCTCAATCTACTATTATGTTGTTGACTTAGAGACTTGGTGAGGACGATATTGTATATTATTATGGATTTTTTGTCTTTTATATACAGCTTTCTCTCTATTGTCTTATTTCTTCGCTACGGCGTCGTATATTTGTGTTGTATTCATCTTGGTTAGTTTTTACAAAAAGGGGGTGCTGCCAAAATTTTAAAGAAAGAAAGTAGAACTTTTAAAGAATTTGGGTTGCGATTTCAAATGTTTCAAGAACTTATATTATCTTTTCCATATTTTCTTGGTTTAGATTTCTGGGTTTTGGCTTTCTTTTACTACGTTACGTCTTAGGGCATTGCGTAGTACTAGGGCCGTCACGGGCCAATTTCGGGTCGTGACAAAGTTGGTATCAGAGCGCTAGGTTTTACCTTTCGGAGTGTAAGGTGTCCTTAGTATGATGGTGTAGGTAGCTTAAGAAAAGTAACGTAATGTGCGTATGTCTGCAGCATACCCACGATGCGATACTTCGCCTAAAGTGACCTAAGTACAAATTGTTTGAAATTCCTTCCTTGATGATTCATATCCTTGAGATTCGATTCCTTATTCTTATCGAATCCTATATCTATTTATAGCCTTGCCGCCGATGACTATGGGGACTCAGAGTGATGCAGCGAGGGCCGAGGTCAGAGTTGGCTCGGGTGAGACGAGTACTGACCAGGATGGCACTCTAGTTGCACAGGTGCAGACGGATCAGCCTACGACATATACTATTGATAGACTTTTGGCAGAGATGCAGGACATCCGCCAGACTATGAGTTCGTTGGTTGATGTCATTCGGGAGCTACGACAGGAGGTTGTCACTCCTGTTACTCAGTTGTCCCTTACGATCAGCATGCAGCAGTCCATCACCTACATAGCACCAGTGGTTGCAGCTCCAGTTGACGAGGCACATATTCCAGGACAGTAGAGGACTCGTACCAGCGTACCAGCCTAGAGGCAGAGGTTTGGTCATCGAGACAGATTTCGTGGCCGTCGCGGGAGTAGCAGAGGCTTAGGATGAGGACAGTCGTTCAGCTCTCATTCCCAGGAGGGTCAGCAGTCACCACGTGGATGTTTTCGATGCGGAAGCCTTCAGCACTTCGTCAGGGATTGTTCCTTAGCACCTCGTCAGGATCGTTTTCAGAGAGGCCGTGGACGTGGAAGGTTCGCTCAGAGGGCTCAGCCTACCAGAGGAGTTCATCCAGTTGCGGGTAGAGGGCAGACACAGGAGTTTGCTTCTACTCATCGGGACGCGCAGGCGTCCAATGCAGAGTTTTCAGGTATCCTTATTTCGCCTGTTCTTTTGATATATTCGTTGTTTTTCATGCTTGTACCGTGGTTGGGTAGATTAGTCGTAGTTTGTTGTTTTAATTTCTGTCAGCGATTCTTGTTGCGCGATACGTATTTCAGTTGTGTGCCAATCGGATAGGGGATAGAGATTCATCCGTCGTTTTGATCCTTCTAGAGATGTTGGATTTGACGTTCTCCTGGGCACGGACTGGTTAACTACGTGCTAGGCGTTTATGGACTGCCGTGAGGAAACAGTCAAGAATTGTTTTCCCGGCAAGTCAGTTCTTGTTGTGCAGGTGGATAGTTGTGTCGCCTCTCACAGCTTGAATTCAGCCTTTTTCGCTAGTCGGCTACTGAGGAGATGTCGTGGATTCTCGGCGTTCATTCGTGATACCGTAGCCACAGAGGGTTTGTTGGATCCGTGTTCCATTCGTGCGAGAGTTTTCCAACGTTGTTCCGGATGAACCGGCGAAGCTTGGGAGCTAAAGGATCAGCTGCAGAGTTGTGGTTTTGGGAGTTTTGTGCGTCTGAGTGTTTCGCTTTTGGAAGCTCCTATTTCTGTTCGTCAAGGAGAAAGACGACAGTTTGAGCTTGTGTATCGACGGATCGTTAATTGAACTGGCTTATGGTGCGGATAGATATCCCTTACCTAGCATTGACGATTTCTTCGATCGGCTTCAGAGTGCGAGACATTTTCTATGTATGTTTGGGATCAGGTCATCATTATTGCGGATTCGGGGTGATGGCATTCCGAAGACTGCCTTATGCGTGCGACGGGCTTTGTATGTTTTTGTGAGTCGTTGGATTCCCTGATGCCCTAGCATCATTCGTAGATGTGATGAACCAGATTTCTGCAGGCCGTTCCTCGACCAGTTATTGTTGTATTATTTACGACATTCTGGTCTATTTAATATGTCTTGAGGGACAATAGTAGCACTTGAGGATTTGTTATGCAGATACTGGGAGAGCACCGGCAGTTTGCTAAATTCTCGGAGTGTTTCTTCAGGCTTGTTTGTGTTGACTCCTAGGTCTTGTAGTCACGGGAGACGGTTTCGTATGGTTCCGAGGGAGATCGTGGCCATACAGCGTTGGTCCAGACTTGTGTGCAGGACGGAGATCCGCAGATTGTTGGGCTTAGCAGGTTCTTACCGCCGTTTCGTGCAGGATTGCTAGAGTAGTACTGCGCCGTCGACTGAATGGACCAGAAGCGAGGTTTCTTTTCTGTGGACTGAGGCATGTGTGCAGAGTTTTCGGCAGCTGGAGATTTCGTTAACAACTGCACCAGTTCTTTCCTTGCTTTCTGGTTCGGGGGACTTTGTTGTTTAACTTTAATGTTTCTTGAGTGGGGCTCGAGTGTGTACTGAGGTGACACTATAGAGTTATCGCTTTTGCTTCCCTACATTTGGAGGAAGTACGAGAAGGATATTCCACTCATGATCTGGAGATGGCCGCGGTGGTTTTGTGTTGGAGATTTGGAGACACTATCTGTTCGAGAGTCATGTCAGATTTTCACGGACCACCAAACCTTAATGTACATCTTCCTGCAGCGGATTTGGATTGTTGTGGTAGTCTTCTGCAGATTTACAGTTCTTTTGTGATCGTCGAGTACAGCTTAAGTTCGTCTCTACGGAGGGGACAGCTTGCTCATGTCCGCGCCCGACCACTTTCCTTAAATCGTTTTCGCGAGACACTGTCCGCCGATGCTCGTTCGTCAGAGATACTTGAGCATACTCGGCTGGGTAATGATTCGGAGTCCTTGATTTGTGACATGGTGTGCTAAGTTAGGGACGCGAGGGTGTACCTAATGTTATCAGGTAGAGACGTGCAATCCTACAACATGCACATCTGTCAACTCTCTCTATGCATTCAAGTTCCACCAACATTTAACGTGACTTGTGAGATAGTTACAGGTGGACAGGGATGTAAAGAGAAGTTTCAGGTTTCGTTTCAAGATGTCTGCCTTGTTGTGTGCTTGGGTCGGGCATCTGAGGCCGGCTGAAGAGTTGCAACCTTTAACCGTTCCGAAGTAGGAGTGGGAGCAGATCTCCATGAATTTCATTATGGTGTCTACCTAGGTTAGTCTGGGTGTGGCTCCATTCGGATTCTTGTCGTCCGGTTATACTCTGTTTGCCCGGTTGTTTTTGTTTAAGTTGTGTGTTGTGTTGATTGTTGTCGGCAGTTGGGGATCGTCACTCGCCATCGTTAGGGTTCTCCTTCGATAGCCGTTATCAGGAGACACTCTAATTGGCCACCTTTAGGTTTAGGGGTTAGGTCGTGTCGATCACCAGTCTGTTGTTTTTCTGACTCTGCGTAAGTAGGACTTTGGACCCCAGCCAGTCTAGAGACTTCGGAGATGGTCCAGTTGTGTTAGGTCAGGATGGAAATTATCCTTTGCGAACTGAGGTCTTATGCCGACTGTGTTGGTCATAGACTCGAGATCGCAGGGACAGATCATGTATTCCTATGGACCTTCCGATGAATGACGTGTTGGATTTTAGGAGCTTGTCCCAGGATTTAGGTCCTTCTGAGATTCTATAAGCGAGTTAGTTTCGTTGCCTTTAAATTGGCACTTCCGCCCAGATTATTGAATTTTCACCCCGTATTCCTTGTGATGATACTTTACAATTACCTTCTTGACCTTTCTCACATGATTTGGCACCAGACCAATTAGCTTGGACGCGATCTTTCGTTCACCAGCAGCCATGTGTGTTAATGGCTCGGCAGGTGGAGAAACGTCGGTCAAGGGTATTGCCATCTGTGAAGGGTTTTCTTGGACGTAGCCGTATAGTGAGATAATCACTTGGGAGGCTGCGAGCGAGATTTGAGAGTTGTAATCTTCTCTTTGAAGGTATGCTTAGTATATTTTTAAATTCGGGGACGAATTTCTTTTTAGGGGAGAGATTGTAACACCTTAGAATGTGTTTTGTGGCTAATTATATTTTAATATATGGTTTTTAATAAAAAGTCTACCAATTTGGTTTTTAAATATTTTATCCTATTTAATGAGTATTTTAGTAGATTTTTCCTAGGCTTGCACACACTTGTGCATGATAACTAGGTTGTTAAGTGTGGTCTAACCATTTCTAAAATCTAGTTTTATACATTTGTTTAAGTGTTTTGGGTTTATTGTTCATGGTTTGTTTTAAAATAAAAAGGATTTAAAATTATAGTTGAAGTGTTGACCAAGGGAGAGAGAGAGAGAGAGAAAGCATGGTGCTACATGGCTTGTGCCATGCTTCATTAATGATGTGAGAGAGAGTGAGAAAGGGGGGGTTGAATTATTTTCCCTCATTACTCTCATTTCCCTCATTGCTCTCATTCTCTCACTCTCAAAACACACACACACACTCACCTGCAGCAGAGAGCATCAGCAACAGCAACAAGGGAAGCAGCACCAGAAGAAGTAGCAGCACCAGAAGATAGCAACAGCAGTAGCTCCATCAGCAGCACACACCGGCATCAGCACCAGCAGCTCCGGCAGCAGCAGGAGGAGATGCAATAGCAGCAGCAGTAGCCCAGGGCAGCAACATCAGCAGCCAAGGCAGGGCAGCAATAGCAACTTCAGCAGCAGTAGCAGTAACAACATCAGCAGCAGCTGTTGCAGCAGTAGCTCCAGCAACTTGCAGAAGCTCTTCCTCCTCCATTCACTTCATCACCTGCTTCTTAGGATCTCGTAGTGTATATTTCTGAACACAATTTCCTAGTTTTCGTAACTTGTGTATAGTTTAGCTTCGGTTTGCGATAAATGTGAGTTTGGTGCTAGTTATGGTGTTTTATGTGGAATTTTGGTTAGAATGTGTTTGAGTTGGTTAACCTAGCTCATTCTAGTGTTGTTAGGTCACCTCAACTGAGATTTAACCCAGATTACACTAAAATACCATAGGGTTTGCTTTTTGTGCAAAATTAGCATTTTTAAGCGATATTGTGACATTCTGTGATCTGCTTTTGACCCAGACACTTCAGGACAAAATTGAGCAAACTGGAGCATGTACACTAGGTCTAGATACCACTACCAGAACACGAGCCCCAATTGCTTCAACTTGGACGCAAATTTAATGCATCTGGCCGCAAATTGCGGCCAGGAAGGGGAGTGGGGTGTTGGGTTCTTGGCTAGGGTTGTCTGCTGTGTTGTATAGTGTTTTGGCATGTATAGTTTTGTAATATTTGAACTGTAGGAAAATCTGGGATCATATATCGTTTTGCATGTCCGTTGTGTTTGCGCGATACGTGAGTGGGTTCTGTGATCCAGCATATCGCGGCGTGTCGCGATAGTTTTAGACGCGTACACACACGTTTTAGCGTATCGTGCACACGCGCGTTTAGTTCGCGATGCGAGTTTCTCGTTTTGGTTCGATATCGTGTTTTGCGGAATGTTTGGCTTATATATGATTTCCATGTCTTATTTGCTGGTTTGCAGGCAGGGACTACGGACACTGCTACAGGGGGAAGCAGATGGTAGGATTCACCTAGCGTGGAGCGTAGGTGAGTAGATTTAACATCTACAGGGGAATCGCCCGCATGGCGTTATGCGTCTGGGCTAGGATTCAAATACCTGCCTCATATTCTACGTCATTGTTAGAATTGCCTCTTTTCCATATTTCCTTGATATAGTTGTACAGTGACTAGCAGCCGTAGGACACTGCACATATTATTGACGGTTCATGTTGCACGAGCACGGATTGTATGCTACACACACACCGTCAATAATTGCCATGTCACACACAACTCCTTATAGATACTATATTGCTTATCATACTTGACATCTAGCTTATCGGTATACCATTAGTGATAGGTACATCTACACCTTGCGATACAGCTACAGGTATACCTTGCACATATTTTACTTATACCCAGGGGGTATCCTTCATATTCTACTTATACCCAGGGGGTATACGACATCAGTTCTTATAGGTAGATACCTATACATTGCCACACCTGTATGTTACAAACATATTCAGTTGCAGTTACGTATTTACCTTTACTGATGTTACTTAGCTGTACCTTATTGGTTTCGCATACATCTGGTTTCAGCTACATATTCTCATTTATATGCTCGCATTTCAGATATATCGCATATATTTATTCCTTGATTTGCGCAATGTTATTTGGATTTCACACGATGATTTCTGGATTCGGGAACCGCGGGAGTTCATGAAATTATGCATACATTGAAAAACCCGGTTTCCTTGATATGATACTTGCGCAGCCACCAAGAGATTTATCGGTTCTGATTATATACTCCATAAGAGGTGTGGTTGCCGTATGAGGGTACATGGTGGGGCCCGGTATGGTTCCCCTCGGCAAGAAGATCAATGGATGTTGCCGATTGAGCCTGGAGGCGGGCTAGTACCTACCGGTGACAGTACTGATGACTCGGCGGGGATCATGGAGATACCGTTGGGAGTCATGTACGTATGCATACGTCGAAAGACGAGGATCAGAGCTAGGCACTCGTGCTTTCGGGATAGCGTATGATACGTGATCAGGATTTCTGTGTCGATGCTTCGCACATGGTTTTCATGATATTTCTTTAACACCTTAGCATATATAACAGAGGATTTAGCCGTTGTTATATATACCCTTACACCAATATTAGTGGAATGGGACGCTAATATATGTGTATTGCCCCCATCATATTTATTTCTGCATATATATATATATATATATATATATATATATATATATATATATATATATTTAGGATGTTAGAAATTTACTTGAGATTCGACTTGTGATATAGGTGATTCATTGAGATTGGATATTAGATATGAAAGAGATTGTTGATTTGTACATTCGAGATATAGGAGAGCTATTCGATATTGTACATTGAGGTGATGTGAGACTTATATGACGTGAGAGCCCAGTTTAGGGGTTGATTTGTGGATTTATGGATTTGAGTGTCTTGATGGATTGTGATCCTGCCACGATGTCAGGTTTCCGTGGAAATGACATATTCCACCCAATACCTCACACTTACCTATTTTATGCACAGTTTCATATATTGGTAGTACCTGTTAGTGTACCCTTATGATAGTTGCATATCTACATTTTCATATCCTTATTGCATGGTTATTGTATACTACTGTCATGTTACTATTGCTTCACATATTGATTGTACCTGCTAGTGTGCTTTCCATTATTTTGCTTTCACATGACATGTTATTACTGTAATCGCATACCTTAGATTCATGCTGTACGTACATTCCTGAGATTACCTGCATATGTTATCTACTATTCACGAGTTGGCAACTCACCCCCGTTGTGCCACAGGTGTTTCAGGTTGTTCCCAAGAGTAGTCGAGGCAGGCTATTCCGCTATTCAGCTATCATCTTTTGCTACAGATACCGCATCAGCTCATAGTACTATTTTACTTAGGTGGGTTTTGGTGGTTATCTGTATTTTGTATTGTACATTCGTTGTATTTTGTACTCTCCATCTACTATTATGTGGTTGACTTAGAGACTTGGTGAGGACGATATTGTATATTATTATGGATTTGTTGTCTTTTATATACATCTTTCTCTCTATTGTCTTATTTTTTCGCTACGGTGTCGTATATTTGTATTGTATTCATCTTGGTTAGTTTTTACAAAAAGGGGGTGTTACCAAAATTTTAAAGAAAGAAAGTAGAACTTTTAAAGAATTTGGGTTGCGATTTCAAATGTTTCAAAAACTTATATTATCTTTTCCGTATTTTCTTGGTTTAGATTTCTGGGTTTTGGCTTTCTTGTACAACGTTACGTCTTAGGGCGTTGCGTAGTACTAGGGCCGTCACGGGCCAATTTCGGGTCGTGACACTTTTGGAGTGTGATAACGTGAGTGGATTCCATCACGTTATCATGCGATGATAGTTGGATCCCGATTCTCACTGATGAGTTGGTTTACTCCTCGGGTGATCCCGACTAATTCTTCTTTCAGGTTTGGAGGAGAATTTGAGGTTACAGTGGGAGATTTCCTGATTAGATAAATTGACAACCTTTCTGATCTAGGTTAGAGTGCACGCTGAGTGTTTCTTTTCTCTCTCTTTGGCAGCGACCATGGCCCGACCCTTGACTATGACTCAGTGACCAAGTTGACCGAACCTTCTTATTACACTGGCTTTTGGATTGTCTGAGTTGCATGCCTCATTGCCACTCCTACTTTTACCCTTTTCTCCCGAACACCCCGTATTACTACGAATGTCCACTTCCTTTGGATAAAACCATCATATGGTTATATACGAACTCGAAGGAACTTGTTCCAGATTCGAGGATGGTTTCCGGTTCTGGAGAAAATGAATAGGACTATTCAGTTGTCCTTTCCTTTTACCTTCACTCAAGTTGCGAGTGCTCCTTTGATTAGGACGATACACCTATTACGCTAATTGGATAGTCTTCATCCAAACCATAGGCAGGTGCTGAACGGTAGGGAATGAGGAAAACCATTTAGCCTAAAAGGTGTACAGAAGGTAATAAGTTAAGACAAATAAAGGGATTAGTAAGAGGGCAAAGTAAACTGCGACTGCTATTCACGATCAAAGAAAATATTTCATCGCCACTCCTACTTCACCTTTGTATTTCTCCAAGACACTCCGTATCACTACGAAGATCCACAGTTTATTAGATACTCCATCGTATGGTTATATACGAACTCGAAGGAACTTGTTCCAGTTCGGGGATGGATTCTGGTTCAGGAGAAATAGGAATAAGGTTTATTCAGTTGTCTTTTATCTTCACCATCTCTTAGGTTACGAGTACTCCTAAGATTAGGAGAGTACACCCATTATGCTTATTGGATAGTCTTCTTCCAAACCATAGGCTGGTGCTGAACGGTAGGGAAGGAAGAAAACCATTTGGCCTAAAGGGGTGTACAGAAGGTAATGACTAAATACATATAAAGGGATTTGGAGAGATGGCAAAGAAATACACGGTTACAGTTGTGAATCTGATAATGGAAGAGGCAATACTAAGAATACCCGGATATCCCTTCGAAACATTTACATGTTTCAGTTTCACTGTGTATTGTTAATAAAAAACCGATTTCCTAATTAGTCCTTATTCCAGGGTATGTATTTACCAGGTATGATTCTCACATCTGTATGGTTTTACAGATGATGAGTGGGAGTAAGTTATTGAAAATTGGGTGATCATCCTCATTATATCGGGATTTGTTGTAATTGGTGATATTTGAGGAACACGCCTGGGTTGTTTGCCGGACGGCATATATTTGGCTTTGAATATCTATTGTTATGCACCAATTTCAAATTGATGTATCTGTACATTTATTTTTATAAAGTGAGATATAACTTTTTGAAATTATGTCTATGACATTTACCTATGTCAGTGGATGATTAGGTAAGGAGCATTAAACAGTGGTGTAATTCTTCTTAACCATAAGCACAGTTTTCAACCTACGACACATAGGGAATGAGTAATTAGACTCAGGGGACTTATACAGAGTATTGTATGTTGTCCAGTGTCCATTTCGACAGAGGGGTTGATACTCGTACTATATTCTGTTTACTTATGACTTCTCTAGTTCTAGACATATGTTTCGTAGAAATACAAGATCCAAGTTTTGAGAAGTTATAGGTATAAGAGTAAAGTAGAGAACCAGGTGTTGCAAGTATCAGTATTCTTCAAGGTGATCGAAGATGTAGATACTTGTGTATGGTATTCAGTTGATAGTAATGGTTTTGAGAAACATGTTTCTCTTTCAGATTACTCATAATTGGAAGCACTCCTAAGTTGAGTAATGTCGATTGGCCTCTCTCTATTTAGTTGACATGCACTGGAGACAGCTGCATGATTTGAATTTGGTTCCTATTAAATCAGTGCCTCTGTTTCTATATTGGATATAGAACGGTTCATATCTTAATGATGTTAAGGTAAGGGGAGTTGTCCGGCTTATGCTTAAAACCAGACTCTGGATAACTCAAGGCACGTTTCTGTAATGGCTGTTTGTGGGTTGACCCAGGCTATGACGAGGGTTGACTTTCTACCATCTGAAAGATCAATAGTGATATTATTCTTGACTCGCCACAGTTTTAGTAAAATGGATTTTTTCAGAAAACAGTTTTGGGAGTATGGTAGAACTGGAAGTGATTCCAGAACCGCAAACGATTACTGAAAATTTGATAAGAACCTAAAGATTCAATTTGGATTGATATTCCATTGGCCACTTCGCAGATATGGTGGGTAAGCTCAGGCACTCGAGAGGTATTTCGGTATGCTCAAAGACGGTGACAGGGAGGTTCTTGTTTATCCAGACTTGACACTACTGTTGTTCCAGGCTATGAGACCCGGCAGGAGGATGAGTATAGCGTCGTTCTGAACTGGATTTAGAAGTGTACGTGTATATGACTCTGCCAGAGGGTTGTCGTAGTCAGTGGGAGCAGCGGAAGCATATTGGACAAGTAGCTTATGTCTATTTATGTTCTAAAGCTGATATAGCGGAGATAGATCATATATTTCTGATGTGACAGTCATAGGTTTGACTTGGGGATGGATCTGTTAAGAAGGTAGTAGGGTGTAATGTACTGGTATTTGGATGACATACATAGAGTAGGAAGTAAAATTCCTATACTACGATCGGTTATACTTTGATTGTCACACAGTGGTTTCTCCACATAGGATATTGATATTATATTAGATATTCTGGTTACTAGATCTATGGTTTTAGATCTAGATTTTGGTAGTTTCCCAATCTGGGTACTTAGACAGCATTCTAAAGGTGTTTCAGAATGGACGACTCCTGGCACGGTAGTGTACCTGCAGGTGATGGAGTCACCCTCTCTAAAGGTGTCTTACAAACTAAAGGGGAGAGGGATGTGCATGATTGGCAGATCACTTGCTTAGGCAATTGAGTTGATCATGAAATGTCAAGTACCACACCAGATGTTGGTTTTGCACTAGATGCAGTAGGTTGATATTAATCCTATCCTGGAGAGACATTCGGAAGCAGTTTTAGAACATAAGTGGATGTTCTAGGGATATGATAACAACAGCCTCTTTCAGGGGACGGTTTTCATTCCAAGCTTCCAAGGTGACCTGGATGACAGAGTGACAGTCAGAGTTATAGTTTTCCCTCTCACGAGGGGCAGTATTTTGGACAGGTGGTCCAAGCGGATACTGAGGGAGGTGTGGCGCAGGATACTGATTAAGTTCAGTTGATGATATAGTCTAACAAGTTTGGATTTGGAGTTCATTTATGAACTGGGTCCCATCAGATATCCAGCAATATTCTAAGACAGGTATTGCTCATTTCGGGGGATGGCTTTCTTCGCGAACTTGAGAAAAAGAGAGACATAGAAAGAAACATCAGGGCGGATCCACCCACTGAGGCTATTCCTCGAACACAATAGTTTCGCAAACGGGTTTTGTGAAACTGATTAGTAGAGGAGTTGGGTGTTCGGTATCACACGGGCTGTGAGTATGCGACATCGCAATAATTAGCCTTGAGTGCAAGTAGGAGATTGTTGGATATAGTGCCCTCAGAGTCAATTATTGGATCACAGGCACGTGATTGCAATGATTGAGGGAGGACCTATACCGTTAGGACAGTCTTACTCAAGATTATAGTATGCTATCTGGTTTATCTATATCATCGTGTACTGCTTTAGGTGACCTTACAGGTCGCTATTACACGTTGATAGGGCCCTTAGGATTCTTGCTTGACTGCGAGCAGTATGATGGCGATCATATACGTGGGAGCTAGGATCTATAAGCACATCCTTAATGTTGTCCCTAGTCGAGGGAGTTTCGAGACTGGGCATTGATACTCCATTAGTAGACTAGTGTATACAGTCAAGACCCCGACGAGGGGCGGTGGCCGGTCTTACAAGCCATTGGTGTCAGTTGGTTGACCTAAGATGTATACAGCTGCTCATTGGGTTATGAGTACACTGGACAGGACTCGCCGGGAACATGCTAGTTGGTATTATACCTGACGTCAAATAGCAGTTCCCTGGTGACATGTGTACAGGTTAGTTCATCGATCTGAGATCGTCATTTGTCTCGTGTGAGTTCCTACTGTGCTTTGATTACTACCCTACCACGGCTCAAAGGAGTCGTGCAAACAGGTTTTAGTTGGGTACAGTCCCGAGCCACATGGAGACAGTGAGCGGATCGGCACGGGTTTCATCTCTCCCGGTATTGGGGGTGAGATCGCGCTGTGTCTAGGAGAGCCATTACACGAAGTCCTTGGCCAAGGCAGGAGATTTACTGGTAGGTATTCCAGTAGTATCTCAGGGTGTTCTGGGCTACACTCCGACACGACTTGTACCGCTTTTGGGGGTCTGACTTTTACCAACCCCCTAGGCCCGCCATGCGATGCTCATAGACGAACGGACCGAACTGTATGGATATTGTCATTGACAGGCTCAGTAGGGTGTCAGGATGAGTTCGCTCATTGACCTCCCATTAGGTCAATACTTGGTAGCCCGTTACGTACGGCTAATACCTCTGACATGCTAGTGGTTAAATCCACAGCCATAGTATTGACGAGTCTTTAGAATCCCCCACAGACAGTTTCTCAAGTTTCGGGCGAAACGTTGTAGAGGCCGTATGATATATGGCAGGGTTCGATCATATACGTGCAGTTGTGCACGGATCATAATCGAACGGATCATACCAGTGGGCTTTGGTTTAAGCCGGATCCTTGTATTAGATTTGTTGGATTACTTTAGTCTCATCGCATTCCCATTCAGTCGGAATGCAGATGCAGGTATGTATATACAGGTGAGGGGTATCGTTGTGATCCGTCACGAGTTTACTTTAGATGTTGCCGTATCTTTTTATTGTTGGAAACATTTGGATTAATGTTTGCATATGGAAATTATGAGCTAGAAATCATCATTTTGTGCATTTAATGTGGCATGTGCAAGGTTAGTGACTCATGGTCTCTTTTCTTGTGCTAATGTCACATTATTTGATGGATTTGTGTCTTGATATGATAAGGGGAGAGAGAGGGGCTGCCATGAGAGAGTTAGCTCTTGTATTTTTCTTTCTAACAATTCTCACTCTCATGATCATCACAAAACACAAGAAAAGAAAAGGGAACTTCTTCTTCTTCCACTTCTTCTTCTTTCTCTAGCTCACAACCTCCATTAATGGCTTCATCTCGAACCTCCATCCATGCAATGGACGCAAGAGACAAAGTTGTCACAAACATCTTCTACTTCTCCTTGGACACGTCGGCTAGCGAACTTCGTACCCGAGTTGCTTCGGATGAAGCGGGAGCCCGTAAAAAAGACTCGAAGATGTGGTGCCCTTTTCGACGAGGAGACCGAGACCGGAGATGCCGCGGGGAGCTTGGGATGGTGGCCAAAGACCGAAGAACACGGATCGATCGGTATAGCTTTCCAACCCTTTCTCTAGTTACTAGTTGTAGGTTAATGGTTCGATCCGGGTTTTAAGCATACGATAGCGCCGCTTTCTAGTATTGAAAAAGTTTTCGTTTCCGCATTTTGGTCTCGGAATGACGGCCGGGGTGCTATCGTACTCATACACGAGGAACAAAAGGTGTTTTATTTCTCAGCATGACCACCTTTTTTAGAAAAGGAATTTATTTTGGAAACAAATTTGTGGTCATGAGGTAGAACTGGAAGGAGTTCCAGCTATACAAATTATAGCTGATGATTTGGTAGAACCGGAGGATTCAATAGCTCCCGACGAACCTCAGACTCTCCGTCGATATGGTAGGGTAAGGTTCCTTATCCACCTGAGAGATACTACGGTTTTCTCTATGACAGTGGGAACGAGGATTGCATCATAAGATGATAACCCAACTAGTTTCAAGCAGGCCATCGAGAGTAGGGACTCTGTAAGAATGGCTGGATGCTAAGCGATCTGAGATGGAATCTATGTACACCAACAAGTATGGACTTTGGTTGCTTTATCTAAAGGGTTAAATCCACATCAGGAGTAAGTATATCTTGAGAAGATTACTTGGTGTAAATGGAAAAGTTGAGACTTTCAATGCTAGACTTATTGTAAAAGGTTCTCGTCATCGACCAGGTGTTGATAATGATGAAACCTTTTCTAGTGCCTATACTTAAATCCATCCGGATCCTACATGCCATTGCTACATACCATAACTATGATATCTAACGGTTGGGTGTCATGACTGCTTTTCTAAATACTAATTTAGAAGAAAACGTCTATAACTACACAGCCAGAGGGCTTCGTAGACAGTGGGAGCATCGAAAACATGTGCAAGTTGCTTTATGGGTTAAAGCAGGCATCGCGAAGTTGGAACATCTATTTTGATATGGTAGTCAAAGAGTTTGACTTCATCAAAATGGTCGATGAACCTTATATATACAAAAAGGTAGTAGAGAGTAAGGTGGTATTCCTTGTATTGTACATGGATGACGTACTCTTGATAGGGAAGCAGTTTCCTATGCTATGCTCGGTCAATCTCCTCTTATCACATGGATTCTCCATATAGGATCAAGGTGATACTCTAACACCTTAGATTGTGTTTAGTGGTAATTGTGTGTTAATGTGGGGTTTTTGGTAAAAAGTTTACCAAAACGGGTTTCAAATAATTTATTTGGTTTTATGAATATTTTATTAGAATTTTATCTGGACTGCACACACTTGTGCATGTTAACTAGGGCTAAGTCTAGCGTTAAACCATGTTTAGATGACCATGGTAGACTAACCCATTTGTTAAGTTAATTTGTTTTTAATTAAAGGTTTTAGTTTTTAAAATTTGAATTACTGTTAGGGGTTGACTAGTAGGTGAGAGAGAGAGAGGCCATGATGGCTTGTGACATGCTTGGCATTTAATGAGGAGAGAGGGTGAGGGGTTGACTCCCATTTTATTTTCAAAACCCTTGTATTTTTCCCTCACACTCATTCTCACACATATCTCTCCCTCTCACTCTCACACACACCACCAACAACATCAGCAGTAGCAGCTACAATAGAAGCAACAGCAGCAGCAGAAGTGGCAGCAGCAACAACACCAACACCATAGCAACAGCAGCACAGCAACACCAACAACAACACAATAGTAGCAGCAACACAGCAGCATCAGCACCAGCACAGCAGCACTGCAACACCAGCAGCAATAGCAGCAGCATCTGAAGTAGCATCTGAAGCAGCAGCAGCAAACACAGCAGTAGCTCAGCAGCAGCAACAGCCCCTTCTCCATCTTCTTCTTCTCTTTCTCCTGCATCCTAGGATCCCTAGAGGTATAATCTCATAACTTGACTTCTTTCTTTGCTAGGATATGGTTTCTAAGCTTAAGTTTAGTGTTTATTATATGAATTAGTGCTAGTTTTGTGTAATTTGAGTGAGATTTGGAAAAGTGATGGTTTTAATTGTTAGTGTAGCCTTACTAAGTACTGTTAAGACCAGTTAACCCAAGATTTACCCCAGATTTCATTAAAATACCAGTTTGTTTCGATTTGGTGTAATTTAGCGTTTAAATTGGACTTTTAGCCTTTCTGGGATCTGCTCTTGACCCGGGCACTTCAGGAAAAAGTTATGAATACTGTAGCTTAGTGTTAGTGTATATGCCCTAGAGGCCATTACTGTATCATACTAGTTTGTATATTACTTAATGGAAGCTTGGGATATTCACCATGTATAGACAATCTTGCTCAAAATAGTAGTATGCTACTTGGTTTGTTTCTGTTTCAATGTGTACAAGTGTTTATTTTAGTATATCACCTATACACATTAGTGAAGCCCTTAGGATCTTTGCTTGATTACTTGCGTTGTGATGGCAGTCACACTCGTGGGGGCTGGGTAATCCACAAGCACATCCTTATGCAGGTCCCTAGTCGTAGGACTATCGAGACAGGGCATCGATACTCCGGAGTAGACTAGCGTATGCGTTTCTCATCCCAGCAGGGAGACGGTCTGTCCCACAGCCGTCAGTACGTCGTACTTGAGATAGTATGCGGGTGCTCGTTAGGTTACGAGTACACTGGACAGGACTCGTCGGGAACTGTTGGTTGGTACTATACCTATCGTCAGTTATCAGTTCCCAGGTGACATGAGTACAGCTTAGTCCGCTGACTTGACACTGTCACTTCGCCTCGAGTGTGTTCCCACTGTACTTAGATTACTACCCTACCACGGCTCAAAGGAGTCGTCCAAACAGGTAGTAGTTGGGTGCAGTCCCGAAGCACTTGGAGGCAGTGACAGTTAGAAAGGATTCGTCTCTCCCGGTATTGGGGGTTGATATCGCGCTGTGTCTAGGAGAGCCATTACACAAAGTCCCTGGCCAGGGCAAGCGAGATATACTGGTAGGTTTCCAGTGTTATCTTAGGGTGTTCTGGGCTACACTCCGACATGACTTGTACCGCTATTAGGGGACTGACGTTTACCGCCCCCCAGGCCCGCCATGTGATGTTTTCAGACGAACCGACCGGACTGTACGCAGATTGTCACATTCAAGCTCAGTAGGAGTTCATATGGGTTTCACCTCGTCCGTCTTCTTATCGGCATCTACCTGGGGACCATTACGCACAGCTAGTGCCGCTTGCGGTCTGTGGTTACACCCACTGCCAGCGTAGTGTCGAGTCTTTAGAGTCCCACACAGAAAGCTATTCGCCTTTAGGCAAAAGAGTAGAGGTCGCATGGTTTTGCGACCGGGTTCGGTCACATCCGTGCACTTGTGGACGTTTAGTGTCCGGACAGTTAACACTAGCGGGCTTTAGTTTAAGCCAGATCCTAGTGTACATTTTGGGATTGGTTTTATCTCGTTTGTATTCGTGTTCCTCGGAACGCGGGTACGGGTGTGTATGCACAGTTAACAGAGAGAGACAGAGGCAGAGGATTCTCATTGGGGTTGTTGACTGTTGACTGTTGACTTTTGCTAAAACCCTAATGAGAATATGAAATATGATTAACAATAATATTAATTAAGTATAATTGTGACATGGTTGTTGAAATTTTGACTTTGTTGACTGTTGACTTTGTTGACCAGTTGACTAGGTTGGACTAGTTGACCATCATCATTACAATGGCTATCATTTCATGGCAAAGACTTTTGCTTGCTTGTTTCTTTTTGCAAAATGAGTGGATGAAATGATACGGCCATTTTGACTTGAACCATCACATAATACTCAATTACTATTATGGGTTATGATTATTTTGGATTATGAGAGCTAGGATGGAAAAAGTCTTGCTCATTCTCTCATTTCCTTTCTCTCTCTTGCTTGAGCTCTCCCTCTTCCTCTTGCTCTCTCTCTCTAGTTCATGGTTCACTTGTCTCATGTGTTGAGAAGCAAGAACCATTGAGATAAAACCCAACACACTCCTCTACTCATCCTAGTTCATAAGGTTTAGCAAACCAAGTGTTCTAGTTTCTTCTAGTTTTCAGGTGGATCCATCTTCGGCACAAAGAGACGACGAGGAGAGAACCATCCGACCACCATAAGGAGACCAAGAGAAGGAGTTCAAGTTAAGGTATAACCCCTAACCGAGTAGGTAAAACTCTTGTTAGGTTTATTAGATAGTTGTTTAACAAAGATCCGTATTTTGAGTCCATGTTACCACCTCTAGAAAAATCGTTTTTCATTATTTCCGTAAGCCCGTAAGTACCGGGAGAGGTAACGTGGACTTACAGTGGTATCAGAGCCAGGTTAAACACTATCTAACATGTTAGCAAAGTAACTAGAAGTTCGATCGGAGAAAAAGTCACGAAACATGCCCGAAAAATCAAGTTTCTGTTGATTCTGTATTCTGTTAAAAAAATAATAAATCTTGCACCAAAAATTGACTCAGGCTTTTTAAAATACACCCAAGAAATTTGGTCCACTGGCTCGGTCAAAGCGCCGCGGAACCGCGGCGGAGCATGCACCCGCCGCTGATCCGCGGCCGAGTTGACTCGGCCGTGGCACAAATTTCCTGCAGTGTGTTTCTGGGGTTGTTTTGGGATTTTAACAATATGATTTTTCTGCCCAGATTTTCCAGAAAGAAAAATTTGTTTTTGGGGTCTAAAAATCCGTATTTTGATCGAACTTCTAAAAGACTTAAGCTAATGGGTTATATATGTGATGTGATATATGTATTGAACTTCTGCTAATCGCTATACGTCGATTAGTGGGGGTTATACATATTTTTGATCTGTAACGTTTATGTTATGTGTATATAAATTCTTTGGATTTTCGCGGATGAATAGCCGGGGGGTTGTGAGATGAGAGTTTTCTTTTTCTTTCAATTCATGTAATTTGTAATTGATGTAATATTATTTATATGGCCGCACAACCGGGATGGGGTTGTAGCCGTCATTGTATAATTTCTTTTACTATTTTTGCTCCTAGGATAGACCCATGGTGGGGTGCACAAACTACCGGGTATTTCGAAGTGCCGAGTGGCCTAATCACGGTGTAGAGGGAGGTTGCTTCGCTTCGGGTACTTGGCAGGTAGTTTGCCGCACCCGTAGGGGTCTTGTAAGTCGATGTACAACACCCCACGACTTGCGGGGAGGCGGAATAATGAAAAACGATCTTGTTTTAGGCGTAAACATCGACTAACCGAGAATCTTTGCTAAACTATAACTAACAAGAAACCATAGAAGAGTTAACTACTATGATAAGTGATTATACCTTAAGAACCGTGTCCTTCTTCTTATCGTTCTCCACGTCCTCTCCGGCCTTCTCTATGTAGTAGAAGATCCACCCGAGAGCTTTACTACAAGCTTCACCTCTAACTTGAGGTAACTAGGTTTCTTAAATCGATAATCTAAGTAATCTAGGTGATATAGAGAATGGTTAAGGATTAAGTAGTCTGATCTAATCCTTAGTCTCAACACATGAGAGGGGAGGATTAGGGTTTGAAGAGAGAGAGCTTGAGGAGAGAGAAAGTGAGCAAGAGAATAAGATGAGATAATGATCTATCATAATATATATCAAGCATTATCATTTATCCAATAAAAGAAAATAAAGGATTAATAATCATGCTTCATAAATACAAGAGGGTGATTCATCTCCATGAGTCATTAAGCATTTATGATGCATTAATGACATAGATGAATCACTCAAATGACTCACTAATCTCATTTAATGCATATGCCACCTTAACCCCCAAGTCACCATCTTCTAGAAGCTTCTCGCGTAATTACGAGAACGCCCCCTATCCGTGAAAACACGGAAAAACTTTAGACTGTATAAATCCAATAACCGGATACTAGAAACTGGCTTAAACCAAAGCCGGCTAGTAAAAACTGTCCGGATGTGGTACGTGCATAAACACACGTATGCGTCCGAACCCTTGTCGTAAAACTATACGACCTCTATATCGTTTCGCCTGGAGTAGGGAAACTCTCTATGTGGGACTCTAGAGACTCGACTACTACGCTGGCAGTGGGTTTAACTACAGACCGCAAGCGGCACTAGCTGTACGTAACGGTCCCCAGGTAGATGTCGATAAGAAGGCCGATGAGGAAACCCATCCGAACTCCTACTGAGACTGATCTGATAATCTCTATACAGTCCGGTCTGTTCGTCTAAGACTATCGCATATCAGGCCTAGGGGGCGGCAAGCGTCAGTCCCCTAATAGCGGTATAAGTCGTGTCGGAGTGAAGCCCATTACACCCTGAGAAACTACTGGAACCTACCAGCAAATCTCGCTTGCCCTGGCCATGGACTTTGCGTAATGGCTCTCTGATACAGCGCGATATCAACTCCCAATACTGGGAGAGACGAATCCTGTTTAACCGCCACTGCCTCCAAGTGCTCGGGACTGCACCCAACTGCTATCTGTTTGCACGACTCCTTTGAGCCGTGGTAGGGTAGCAATCTAAGAACAGTAGGACACACTCGAGGCAAAGTAGTAGTGTCAAGTCTGCGGACTATGCTGTACTCATGTCACCTGGGAACTGTTAACTGACGACTGGTATAAAACCAACCAACAGTTCCCTGTGAGTCCTGTCCGGGGTACCCGTAACTTAACGAGCACCTACATACTATCTCCAGTACGACGTACTGACGGCTGTGGGACATACCATCTTCCCAACTGAGATGAGAAGCGTATACACTAGTCTACTCTGGAGTATCGATGCCATGTCTCGATAATCCTACGACTAGGGACCTGAATAAGGATGTGCTTGCAGACTACCCAGCCCCCACTAGTGTGACTGCCATCACAACGCTGGTAGTCAAGAAAGATCCTAAGAGCTCTATCAATACGTATACTCACATATTAAGATAGAAAAAACCAAGTAGCATACTCCCATGTTTAGCAAGACTGTTATATACATGTGAATATCCCAAGCTTCCATTAAGTAATATACAAACTAGTATGATACAATAATGGCCCCTAGGGCATATACACTAACAATCTCCCACTTACACTAGGGCCATGTACTGGCATATCGAAGACCGATGATCTCGAGTAGCCTCTCGAACTGAATCTGAGGTAGGGCCTTTGTGAATGGATCATCAATGTTTTCTTCAGTAGCAACTCTCCGAACCTCGATCTCCCGACGATCAATGATCTCCTTGATCAGGTGATACCGCCTTAAGATGTGTCTGGACTTCTGATGGGACCTCGGTTCCTTCACTAAAGCTATAGCTCCGTTGTTGTCGCAATACAGAGGTATTGGATCAACAATGGTAGGAACCACCTGAAGTTCTGTTAGGAACTTCTACATCCAGACCGTTTCTTTTGCGGCATCGCAAGCAGCTATATACTCCGCTTCCATCTTTGAGTCAGCAACGGTGTCCTGCTTGGAGCTCTTCCAGCACACCGCCCCTCCATTGAGGGTAAAGACATAACCTGACATGGACTTGGAATCGTCCTTATCACTCTGGAAGCCGGAATCAGCATAGGCCTCCATCCTGATGTCTTTTCCGCCGTAAACCAAGAACATCTCCTTAGCCCTCCTAAGGAACTTGAGATTGTTCTTTACTACTATCCAGTGCTTCTCCCCTGGGTCTGACTGTTACCGGCTTACCACGCTCAGTGCGTAAGCTACATCTGGTCTGGTGCACAACATCACATACATTATAGAGCCTACGGCAGAAGCGTAGGGTATAATAGACATGTGTTCCCTTTCCAAATCAGTCTTGGGAGACATCTCTTTGGATAGGGTGATTCCGTGACAAGCCGGTAGATTACTACGCTTAGAATCTTCCATACTGAATCTTTTCAGTACAGTGTCGATATACATGGACTGCGAAAGTCCCAACATCCTCTTGGATCTATCACGATAGATCCGGATCCCCAGAATGTAAGAGGCATCACCCAGGTCTTTCATGGAGAACCTGTGTGACAAGAATCCTTTGACAAATTGTAGCATAGGAATGTCATTTCCTATCAATAGAATGTCATCCACGTACAAGACGAGGAATACGACAGTTCTTGCTACAACTTTACTATATATGCATGGTTCATCTGGATTTTTGATAAAGTCATATTCTTTGACTGTTTCATCAAAACAGATGTTCCAACTCCGCGATGCCTGCTTTAATCCATAAATGGATTTAATCAACTTGCATACTTTCTCGCTGCTCCCACTCTGATTGAAACCCTCTGGCTGATCCATATAGACGCACTCTTCTAAATTTCCATTCAGAAGAGCCGTCTTTACGTCCATCTGCCAGATTTCATAATCATGGAAGGCAGCAATAGCAAGAAGGACCCGAATGTATTTGAGCATAGCCGCTGGAGAAAAATTAGCGTCATAGTCCAAGCCAGGTCTTTGACGAAAACCCTTTGCAACAAGTCTAGCCTTATAGGTTTCCACATGTTCATCTACACCAATCTTTTTCTTGAAGATCCATTTGCATCCTATGGGTTTTACCCCATCTGGAGCAAAGTCTAAAGTCCATACTTTGTTGGTGTACATGTACTCCATTTCGGTCCGCATTGCATCTAGCCATCTTACCGAGTCGCCGCTCTGGATGGCCTGCTGGAAGCCAGCAGGTTCATCATCATCTATGATGCAATCCTCTCTATCCCCATCTATGAGAAAACCGTAGTATCTCTCAGGCGGATGAGACGACCTACTACTTCTGCGGAGGGGTGCGGGAATGTCCTGTTCTTCTTGAACTACTTGTTCTACCAAACTTTCAGTATTAGTTTGTGGTTCTGGAATTTCTTCCAGTTCTATTTCGCTCCCATTTATTTCCATTTCTAAAAACTGATATTCTAGAAAATGGGAATTACGAGAAACAAACACCTTTTGTTCCTCTGCGTAACAGAATAGATACCCCTTGGAGTTCTTTGGATATCCCACAAACTTACACTTTACTGATCGTGCCTCGAGCTTGTCCACATGCTGCTTTTTAACAAAAGCTGGACATCCCCATATTTTCATATACTGAAGATAGGGTTTCTTCCCATGCCACATCTGATATGGCGTGGTAGGCACAGTCTTGGTAGGTACCATGTTCAAAAGATATGCCGCTGATTCTAGCGCATGACCCCAAGAAGATCGCGGTAACTCAGCATTACTCATCATGGAACGTACCATATCCAATAGGGTTCGATTCCTTCTCTCCGATACACCGTTATGCTGTGGAGTGTATGGAGGAGTAAGCTGAGAGAAAATTCCTTTCTCTTTTAGGTAACCTAGGAACTCGGCACTCAAGTATTCACCACCTCGGTCAGATCTTAGTGTCTTGATACTTTTGCCGGTTTGGTTTTCTACTTCATTCTTAAACTCTTGGAATTTCTCAAAAGCCTCGGATTTATGTTTCATCAGATAGATGAATTCGTACCTTGAGTAATCATCCGTGAAAGTAATGAAATAGGAAAAACCACCTCTTGCATGTGTAGACATTGGACCACATAAATCGCTGTTTATGAGTCCTAAGAGCTCGCTCGCTCTTACTCCATGTCCAGTAAATGGAGTCTTTGTCATCTTTCTTTTGAGACAAGATTGACAAGTGGCATAAGTTTGATATTCGAACGAGTCCAAATATCCTTCTCTATGTAACTTAGTCAACCTTCTCTCATTGATGTGACACGGTCTACAATGCCAAAAGAAAGCTTTATTTAAATCTGGAGACTTTCTTTTTAGTGTGTTCTGGACATTGAAAATTTGGAGTTGGTTTAACACATATATACCGTTATCCAGTGTACCGGACCCAATCAAACTATAATTAAGGTGGATGTTAACAACATCACTTACAAACGTGAAATCATAACCTTTATTTGATAACAAGGAAACATATATGATATTACACGTTAAGCTGGGTACACAAAAACAGTTATGTAAAACCAAAATGTGTCCACTCGTCAATCCCAGGTGATAATCCCCTACGGACACAGCTCCCACGCTAGCTCCGTTAGCAACCATCAGGGTCATATCACCATCCTTCAGCACTCTACGGTTTCTCAGTGCCTGCAATGAATTGCAAATATGAGATCCTGATCCGGTATCCAATACCCAGGAAGTAGAGTTGATTGACAGACAATTCTCAGTTACAAACACACCTAAAGTCGAAGCCACAGCTTGCTTCGGTTCCTGGTTCTTGGCGTTCCACGCCTTGCAATCCTTTTTCCAGTGCCCTTTCCTGTGACAATTGAAGCACTCATCCTGGGCCACCACCGGTACCGCAAACTTTTTCTTTCCCTTCCCTCCCACCTTACTTACACCTCCTCTAGGTTTGGTGGCGGCCTTCTTTTTCCTTCCTTTGGCCCTAGCCTTGGACCCGGAAGAAGAAGCACCGCTAACAAACATAGCGGGTGTTTCCCTTGCCTTCTGCAAGGTGCCCTCTACACTCCTCAACATGTTAAGGAGTTCCGGAAGTTCAACTTCTTTTCTTTGAATGTTGAAGTTCAGAATAAAATGGGCATAGGTGGAAGGAAGGGACTGGAGAATAAGGTTTGTATAGAGTTCATTATCCAAAGTCGTCCCAAGGTCTGCGAGCCCTTCTATGTAGCTAATCATCTTTAGGACATGTTCTCCTACCGATGATCCGACAGCCAACCTCGCTCGAAACAAGTTTTTAGAGGTCTCGTATCTTGCTATACGAGATTGCTCTCCATAAAGTTCCTTTGTATGGAGAAATATGGCATCTAGTTCCATATCCTCGTGCCTCCTCTGATGTTCATTGTTCATCGAGGAAAGCACGATGTACTTGGATTTCGCGCAATCATACTCCCAGGTTTTGCGGATTTCCTTATCCGCATTACTGGATTTGGGACCTGGGACTGCAGGTGCCTTAGCGGTGAGGACGTACCCCAATTTGTCATAGGTCAAAGCCATTTTGACATTCCGCAGCCAATCTTTATAGTTTGGCCCTGTCAGTATATTTTTCTCTAAAAGTAACTTATGTCCAGTCATTTTCAGGGTCGCTGCAATTAGGAGAGAGAGAAGAAAACTCTTTAGCATGATGCTCTTGCAAGTTTATAGTGGTTTTTAATTTATCTAAACTGGATGGCTCCCACCGTTTCTCGAATCCTTCCCCAAACCATAAAAGAAGAATTAGCCAGGACTATTCTCACTGTACAATACTTGCTTAACCGTTCAGCCAGGCTGGTGTCGGTACTTTGAGGGAGGTTTTTCAACGCTTTCGCGAAGTTCCTTAATTAAATAACCTCTTTTCTCTGGGGGCATAACCCCGCTGACACCTTTCTTGACACCTACTTGGTTTATAGCATTGATCGTTAAGTGACGAATATCCTGATGAGTAGCATATACTCACAGTAGGATCGGGATCCAAATATCATCGTATGATAATGTTGAAGGAATCCTACCAACATTCATCAAACTCCAAATGGTATGCAACTCTTTGCAAATTTCAGTTTCTTTAGAAATTCTCGATATATATTTTTGCCCCATGCTCTTATGACCTTGGCGTTGGTCAAAATGTCATAAGTCACATGTCAAGTTCTACCCATCATTATCTTGTTAATTTGAACCCATCCGTACATATCCTTGACGTTGTCCCAAACTAACTCATCTATCTATGCAACAAATGAATACCCAGCAGCTACCAAACACCATGCCTTGGCGTTGGTCAAAATACGTAGCTTGAATACTACTGAATACCCAAATGAAATGACGGAGGGCTACGAATGGTTTTGGCGAAACCGTGAACGTAGTGAACTTGATATGACCGAATGAACCTGATAGCTTTTAAAAGGAGTGGTTAAAGCTCCGCAATTTAAAAATTATCATCTGTTTCAAAATAACCGAGTGGTTTCTTTTAAATTGTTCCAACGATTCATCTTTTGGTTTATTTTCTTTGCATTATAAATAATGCGTCCCATCATTAACCTATCATTGCAGAAAACAACGAAAATACAACGTCCTCTTATGACATCCGCATTCGCCACTGGGTCCCGTCATCATCCGTTAGGTTACTTAACTAACGGCAAAACGGGGGTTGGGCTAGCGCGGGTGTAAAACATAAGTAACGTCTAAATAGCTATCATATATAGATATTGTACATTCGTCAGACGCAATAATAGGCATTCCAAATCTCATATGAACTTTATTGGATTTGCAGGCAATCCGCGTTTGTGTAGAGCCTGCAACAAAAGACGGATTACACAGTTATGATGAATAGCCATTACCCCACCCTAGACCCCTACGGGTACAGCAAACTACCGCCAAGTACCCGAAGTGAGCGGTCTCCCTCAACAAAGTGAGTAGGCCACTAAACACTTCAAAGTACCCGGTAGTTTGTGCACCCCACCTTGGGTCTATCCTAGGACAAAAACAGTAAAATGAAATAATACAACGGTGGCTACAACCACAACCTGGATGCGCCCCGCAAAATAATATTACAGCATATTACAATTACATCGAATGAATGAATAAAACAACCCATCTCAAACCCCGGCTAATCATCACAACAGTCCAATACAGTTCACAACCACAAACAGTAAAAACTATTACAGAAATGTGCAACCCCCTGCCAACCGACATACTAGCAGTTAGGGGAGGTTTACGAACACATTATACAAACACAGATATAATCAAATTAGCAAACTTCGTATAATTTCGATCGAGCAAACATATCAGATTCTACTCTCAAAACTTCTCTGTGCACCTGAGACTTGAGCAGAAAATAAACATTGCAAAAGATACAAAAATACTACAGAAGAGTTACTGGTGGAAACTGGGTTGAATCGGCCCCAACTCGGCCGCGTATCCGCGGCGGATCGGTGGGATCGGCCGCGGTTCCGCGGCTGTATGGCCGATTCAGGATCCCATTTTTCACCAGTGTTCTTACAATTCTCTGTAGGTTATACTGCAGCAACCAGAAAAATTTTTAGAGCCTGTTTAAAATTCGACAGAAACTTGTGATATCGATGTCGTTTTCTGGTTCGTTTTGCATTCGAAATTCATACGACTTTGCTAATGAGTTAATTATTGTTTAGCGAGGCTCTGATACCACTTTAAGTCGATGTACAACACCCCACGACTTGCGGGGAGGCGGAATAATGAAAAACGATCTTGTTTTAGGCGTAAACATCGACTAACCGAAAATCTTTGCTAAACTATAACTAATAAGAAACCATAGAAGAGTTAACTACTATGATAAGTGATTATACCTAAAGAACCGTGTCCTTCATCTTGTCGTTCTCCACGTCCTCTCCGGCCTTCTCTATGTAGTAGAAGATCCAACTGGGAGCTCTACTACAAGCTTCACCTTTAACTTGAGGTAACTAGGCTTCTTAAATCGCTAATCTAAGTAACCTAGGTGATATAGAGAATGGTTAAGGATTAATTAGTCTAATCTAATCCTTGGTCTCAACACATGAGAGGGGAGGATTAGGGTTTGAAGAGAGAGAGCATGAGGAGAGAGAAAGTGAGCAAGAGAATGAGATGAGATAATGATCTATCATAATATATATCAAGCATTATCATTTATCCAATAAAAGAAAATAAAGGATTAATAATCATGCTTCATAAAAACAAGAGGGTGATTCATCTCCATGAGTCATTAAGCATTTATGATGCATTAATGACATGGATGAATCACTCAAATGACTCACTAATCTCATTTAATGCATATGCCACCTTAACCCCCAAGTCACCATCTTCTAGAAGCTTCTCGCGTAATTACGAGAACGCCCCTCCTATCCGTGAAAACACGGAAAAACTTTAGACTGTATAAATCCAATAACCGGATACTAGAAACTGGCTTAAACCAAAGCCGGTTAGTAAAAACTGTCCGGATGTCGTACGTGCGTAAACACACATATGCGTCCGAACCTTTGTCGTAAAACCATACGACCTCTATATCGTTTCGCCTGGAGTAGGGAAACTCTCTGTGTGGGACTCTAGAGACTCGACTACTATGCTGGCAGTGGGTTTAACCACAGACCGCAAGCGGCACTAGCTGTACGTAACGGTCCCTCGGTAGATGTCGATAAGAAGGCCGATGAGGAAACCCATCCGAACTCCTACTGAGTCTGATGTGACAATCTCCGTACAGTCCGGTCTGTTCGTCTAAGACTATTGCATATCGGGCCTAGGAGGCGGCAAGCGTCAGTCCCCTAATAGCGGTATAAGTCATGTCGGAGTGAAGCCCATTACACCCTGAGAAACTACTGGAACCTACCAGCAAATCTCGCTTGCCCTGGCCAGGGACTTTGCGTAATGGCTCTCTGACACAGCGCGATATCAACTCCTAATACCGGGAGAGACGAATCCTGTCTAACCGCCACTGCCTCCAAGTGCTCGGGACTGCACCCAACTGCTACCTGTTTGCACGACTCCTTTGAGCCATGGTTGGGTAGCAATCTAAGAACAGTGGGACACACTCGAGGCGAAGTAGCAGTGTCAAGTCTGTGGACTATGCTGTACTCATGTCACCTAGGAACTGTTAACTGACAACTGGTATAAAACCAACCAGAAGATCCCTGTGAGTCCTGTCCGGTGTACCCGTAACCTAACGAGCATCTGCATACTATCTCCAGTACGACGTACTGACGGCTGAGGGACATACCATCTCCCTAACTGGGATGAGAAGCGTACACACTAGTCTACTCCGGAGTACCGATGCCCTGTCTCGATAATCCTACGACTAGGGACCTGAATAAGGATGTGCTTGTAGACTACCCAGCCCCCACTAGTGTGACTGCTATCACAACGCTGGTAGTCAAGCAAGATCCTAAGAGCTCTATCAATACGTATACTTATATATTAAGATAGAAAAAACCAAGTAGCATACTACCATGTTTAGCAAGACTGTTATATACATATGAATATCCCAAGCTTCCATTAAGTAATATATAAACTAGGATGATACAATAATGGCCCCTAGGGTATATACACTAACAGGTTTAGGGTGGGGTCTTGGCTATTCATCGCGACCGTGTAATCCGCTCTTCGTTACAGGCTCGTACGGATTGCGGTTTCCTAGTATATCCAAAGTATTCATCTTTGATCTGGAATGTCTATCATTGCATGTGACGAATGTGTATATCTATATATGATATATATTTAAGCGTTGCTTATGTTTTGCATTCGCCCTAGTCCAGCCCCCGCTCTGTCGTTAGTTAAGTAACCTAACGGGTAATGACGGGGCCCCGTGGCGAATGCGGATGGTATAAGCGTACGTCATATTTTCGTTGTTTTCTGTAATGGTAGGATTAAATGATTGGACGCATTAAATTAATGCAAGAAAATAAACCAAAGTTGAGTCGTTGGAACACTTTCAAAACCATTCGGTTTCCTTTCAAAAATAACTTTTAAACGCGGAGCTTAAGCCACTCCTTTTAAAAGATATCTCGTTCCATCGATTATATCAAGCTCACTACGTTCACGGTTTCGCCAAAACCATTCGTAGCCCTCCGTCGTTTCACATGGATGGTCAATAGTATTCAAGCTATGTTTGTTGGCCAAAGTCAAGGCATAGTGATTGGTAGCTATTGGGTATTCATGTGCAGCATAGATAGATGTGTTAGTTTGGGACAGTCGTACTGCATTGTTGGCCAAAGTCAAGGGTAGGTATGGGTGGGTTCAAATTAACCTGGAGAATGGCGGGTAGAACTTGACATATGACTTATGATTTGTTGGCCAAAGTCAAGGTCATAAGAGCATGGGGCAAAAATCCACATCGGGAGTTTCAAAAGAACTGAAACTTGCTAGCGCTGCATACCATTTGGAGTGTGATGATTCTGGTAGGATTCCTTCAGTTTTGTCACGCAATGATATTTGGATCCCGATCCTACTGTGAGTATATGCTACTCCTCGGGAAATTTCTCACTTAACGATCAATGTTATAAACCAAGTAGGTGTCTAGAAAGGTGTTAGCGGGGCTACGCACACAGGGAAAAGAGGTTATTTAATTAAGGAAATTCATGAAAGCGTTGGAAAACCTCCCTCGATGTACCGACACCAGCCTGGCTGAATGGTTAAGCAAGAATTGTACGGTGAGATTGATCCTGATTAATTCTTCCTTTTTGGTTTGAGGAAGGATTCGAGAGACAGTGGGAGCCATCCTGTTTAGACAAATTAAAAACCACTCTAAACTTGCAAGAGCATCATGCTAAAGTGTTTCTTCTCTCTCTCCTAATTGCAGCGACCAAACATCATGACTGGACTTAAGTTACTACTAGATAAAAACATACTGACAGGGCCACACTATAAAGATTGGCGTAGGAATGTCAAAATGGCAATCACTTATGACAAGTTGGGGTATCTCCTTACCACCAAAGCTCCCCCTGTCCCAGGTCCCAAAACCAGCGTCGCGGATAGGGAAATCCGTAAGACCTGGGAAATCGATTGCGCGATGGCCAAGTGCCTCGTGCTTGCTTCTATGGACAATGAACATCAGAGGAGGCATGAGAATATGGAACTTGAATCCATATTTCTCCATACAAAAGAACTGTATGGAGAGCAATCTCGTATCGCCAGATACGAAGTCTCGAAAAAGCTGTTTTCGGCGAGATTGGCCGTCGGATCTGTTAGTTATATGTATGCCCTAGAGGCCATTACTGTACATTGGATGTATATTGTAGTGGATGCTGGGACATGTATAGGAAGGACTTTCTTGCTCGACATGACAGTACGCTATCTGGTTGCACTTTATCTTAACATGTATACTTTCTGTCTCTCTGATTACATGTTGATAAAGCCCATAGGATGTGTGCTCGACTTCCAGGACTATGATGTAGATCATACTAGTGGGGCCTGGGTAGTCCAAGAGTACATCCTTGAATTGTTCCTAGTCGTGGGAATATCGAGACGGGGCATCGATATTCCAGAGTAGACTAGCGTATATCTTCTCGACCCATGCGATGGGCGATGGATGATCCCATATCCATTGGTGTTTGACATCGAAGATGGTATGCGGGTGCTCAGTGGAGACTGGGTACACTGAACGGACTCGCCGAGAACTCCCAGATGGTATTATACCTCACGTCAGATGGCAGTTCTCTGGTGACACTGGTACAGCTTAGTCTGTTGACCCGAGATCGTCATAGAGTCTTGTGTGTCTCCCACTGTGCTTTGATTTCCACCCTACCACGGCTCTACTGAGTTATGCAAACAGGTGGTTTTTGGGTACAGTCCCGATTCACATGGAGGCAATGAGCGATAGGAGGGGATTCGTCTCTCCCGGTATTGGGGGTTGATGTTGTGCTATGCTCGACTGGCCATAACAGGAAATCCCTGGCCAGGGTTGCAGTGATATACTGGTAAGAGTTATCAGTAGTTTCACGAATGTTATGGACCCTACGCCGGCATGACTTATCGAGCTATTGGGGTCTGACGTTTACCACCCCTAGGCGAGATATGCGACATATCAGACGAACAGACCGGACTATACGGTAGTGTTACTGGTTGGATTCGCAGGAGTGTGAGCGGGCTTGCTCGTCGATCTTCTGATCGCTCAATACCCGGGTGGCCGTTACGTTTAGCAGACCGCTTGCGGCTTGCGGATGTTTGATATGATCATCATCTACTACCGGCGTATTGACGAGTCTTTAGAGTCCTACACAGAGGTTTCCTAGCTCAAGCGAAACGAAATAGGAGCGCATATGAGATATGTGCGGGACCGAGAATAATGTGTGTATATGATACCGTATTCTATTCTCGCGATCAATGTATCGAATGGTTATTTGCGATATAACCTAGTTATCGAATCAAGGATTGATTCGATAAGCCGACACATTGGATACTAGCCGGTTATATGCGATATGACCGGATCGTTAAATCAAGTGTTGATTTAATGATTTAATACATAATTATATATTTGATATATTGCTTTGCATTAACTAGTATCGGTTCACTTTAAATGGATTTTCTCGCGCGGATGTGCACATTGTATATTTGATATAGTTTTGTGCACATGATTGTATCATGTTTGATGATACATTCTAGCTTGGTTTTGTGTAAAGTGTTAAACCATGGTTAATTAGTGATTAGGGTTTCTTTTTCATTTACTTAATCATTTATTTATTCCTTTTGTTTATTTTGGAAAAAGAAAAGATAAAGAGATAAGAATGGTTGCTAGTTTTTGTTTTTATTTGAAAGCTTCTTGAAGCTTTGAACTTAGTCCACCATTCTTGTCTTTTATCTAACTCTAACCACTCTCTAACCTTAGTTAAAACTCTACACTAAACCATGGTCAAAGAGATGATAAGTATTCATTTATTTTATTTTTCTTTTAAGGAATTAACTTATCATATCTTCTTCTTCTTCATCTTCTTCTTCCATGGATGTAGCTTGCTACTCCAATGGCAAGTAATGAAAAAGTGTGAGAAATCCAAATCTAAAGTCTACCCACTTCCTATTTCTTCATCCTCTACATCTTGCCAAGTAGTATAGGGTGTTTCCTTCACAAGTTTTTCCGACTAGGTGAAGGTGGAGCTTAATCTAACGATGCCTCGACGTAGATCATCTTCGGCATGGACATCGACGACCTAGCTTGCTTATTCTTCGACGAAGCCGACGCTAGAGCCCGGGAGTTCACTTGGACAGCGAAGGCACTTCGTTGCGGAGCTATGGAGGTGGACAAACGGATCTACAAAGGTTGTATTTCCGTTATCTTATAGTTTAGTTGTAAACTAGCTTGCTTTCTTTGCCTATACTTCTAGCCAACGATCCGTTCTAGGTTTTCTCGGCACCGTAATTTTTATAAATTGGCATGTTTGATCACTTGTGAGACTTCACTAGAGTGCCTAGGATCCCTACAGTGGTATCAGAGCCTAGCTAGAGCCCTAGGCGAAGTCTAGACGGATTTTGAAACCCGAACGAACCCGAAAACCCTAACCCAAAATGCTCTCTGTCCAGATTTTAAAATTGTGGATTTTTCAAGATTAAAAATATCCAGAAAATCAAGCAGGGTCTGTTATGAATTACTGTGAAATACGAGGGTCTGAATCGAATTTTCCACCGCGGAACCGCGGCACGTGCTATGCATGGTGCGGCGGTTCCGCGGCCGTACTGTTCCATTGTTTAGTGATTTCTGCACAGTAATTCCTAATTCTTAGTGCTGTATTTTCTGGGATATTTTAACTTTTACTACACAGTTGAGCATTCTGGAGTTGTTTGGGGATTCAATGTTTGATCGGATTATCAAATTTTGTCTGTGTGGCGTTCCGGATAAATTTTAGAATATGTTAAAAAGTTCGACCGGATATAAATACCCAATTTTTCCCCTGTCGGGAAATTTCCAAGTGTTGGATTTTTCCGTAGTTTAACGACGTTCTAAATAGTGCAAGTAACGCGATGGTCCCTCTAGAAGACAACAAACCTTAACTCGATTATGTGACCGTCTTGAACTGCCCTTTGAACCTTCGGGTTTGGGGTAGTACGGCGTGCCACATGTGAGGCGTTGGCTTGACCCTTCTACTGCTGGACCGTTGGTACTGAGGCACGAACTGAATGTTGTTAGACTTATTTCATGTGTTGATCTGTATTGGGAAACCTTGGGTGTTCGATTGTTCGATCGGAAAGTTTAACATTTTCTATTTATCTGGAATGGGATACAATAATTGGAATTCACAAATAGTTATGAGATAACGGAATGAATATTATAAACATAGCAGTTTAGTCTCACTTGATCGGTTGCCACGGAATTTTGATGTGATCAAAAGTCCGTCGCAATCACGTAGCGTACGCGGATACTCGCCGGGTAAACTTAATAGACAGCCTCACTCCATAGCTCCGACCAAGTGACTGTAGGAGAATCCCGTCGCCGAAAGCATCCGTTCGGGTGCTCGCGGCAGCGGTGTTCCGCCTTGGTGCACTTCGTCGACGGCATCGGGGGTGCGGCCGCCTACTAAAGTTTGCGACGAGCATTCGATCAGGATGTCGGGAATCTTGTTGAATTGCCCGACTTGATATTGAAAAGAGTTTTCGATAATGAGACTAAAATGCGGGGTTTATAATTGTTAGGCATGCGATGTCTAAGTATTTCATTTGGTCAGGCATGCGATGTCTGAGGAGGTTGCGGATTCCAACTATTGTAGTTTTACATTTTCTTTTCTGTGACCGTAAATGTAATATGTGATGTCGCCGGTTTCGTTGCTATATGTCAACGACAATTGGGATGCGCATATTTACTTACGTTGATGACATGTGATGTTATGTGTTGCTGGATATGTTATATTGGATCGTCGTGTTTGAATAGCCGGGGGGTTTTATGTGAGATGAGTGTTTTTCATTTTCATTCATGTAAAAACTTGTATGTAATATTCTTTTATTGGGGCGCTTCCAGGTTGCGGAAGTCGTCACCCGTTGTATATTATTTACTTTTCTGCACTAGGATAGACCCAAGGAGGGGAGCACAAGTAACCGGGTTCTGGGGTCCAGTGGGAGACCAACTCGAGGAGTCGAGTCCGGGTCTCCTAACCCTAGAATTGGTAGGGTTGCTTGCCGCTCTCGTAGGGCTCTAGGAGTGTGGGATTGGCTATTCATCACGACCGTGGAATCCGTGTTTTATACTGGCTCGTATTGAAAACACGGACGTCCCAGTATATCCAATATTTCATATGTTTCTTCTGCTGTGTTTTATCTGTGATCATGCGATGTTCTGTGCTCTGTGACAGATATTATAGTATATATGATATATTATATAGACGTTACTTATGTTTTACACCCGCGCTAGCCCTGCCCCGCTCTGCCGTTAGTTACCTAACCTAACGGTGCACGAGGGGACATCGAGGCGAATGCGGATGGCATAAGTGTACGTCATATCTATCTGTGATGTTTAGGTAACTTAATATGATGGGATATTCATTAATGAGATTAATGAAAGAAAATAAACCTAATTGATTTTGTGGAATCGAATTTCAAAATAAAACAGGTAGCTACAGTTCTTGCTTTGCATCGCGGTGTTCATTGTAGAACATCCTGCACCTTATTCGATAAGGAAAGGACCGAGATCCCTTCACCGGGAGTGACTCCTTTAGCAATAACTGGCAGATGCTACAACCCTCGGTTTGTCTTTGATCGCTTCTATAGTTTCCGCTTTGCACAGTGATATATATGATATATCCCGCACCTCATTCGACGAGGAAAGGGCCGACGATCCCTTCACCGGGAGTGACCCCTTTAGCAAGACTAGAAAAGCTTCGAAAACATTCCATTTAAAAACCATTTGATTCCGCAACGAGATCAAGTTCAAAGCGTTAAAGGTTTTCACAAAAACCAGCCGCAACCCTCCGTCATTTTAGGAAGTAGAGTACTTAGTATTCGTGCTGTGTTTGTTGACCATAGTCAAGGCACAGTGTACGGTAGCTAAGTGATGTCTTCCTACACCGCATATGATGCGATTAGTTAGGACAGTCGCGTGACTTTGTTGACCTTAGTTAAGGGTCATGTGGGTGGGTCTAATTAATCACGAAATGACGGGTAGAACTTGACTAGTACTTATGATTTGTTGACCATAGTTAAGGTCATAGGTGCTAGGGGTAAAAACTTTTATCGGGAGTTTCAAGTGTTGAAATTTGCAATGAGATTGCATACCTTCTATGTGATAGTTGGATCCCGATACCCACTGCGAGTAATTGTTACTCCTAGGAGAGTTTTACACTTTGCAATTAGCCGATCAAGTAGGTGTCTAGAAAGGTGTCAACGGGGTTACGCCTCTGGGAAAACGAGGTTTACAGTAATTAGGTCCGTGCGAAAGCACAGGGAACCTCCCTCAAAGTACCGACACTGGCCTGGCTGAAAGATTGACGAACTTGTAGAGTGTAATTAATCCCGGCGAGTCTTTCCTTTTAAGGTTTGAAGGAAGATTTGATAAAAACAGTGGGAGCCATCCTGATTAGATAAATTATATAACCAGTCTGATCTTGCAAGAGCGCACGCAGAGTGTTTTCTTCTCTCTCTCCTGGTAGCGACCATATCACGCCTTAATCAAGATAATAATATGGATGTATTGACCGAACCCGCTTGTTATTCTGAGCTGGGGAACGTTGGTCCCGCTCCAACTTATAATTGTTATAAGAAAGAGCAGGAAATAGGGAATACCAAAATTCCTATGCCGCCCAAACGAAGACAGTGCATATGATGCATCTCCTTCGGGTGTGTTCTACAAAGGACTGTTTCTCAGTATCCTCTGAATCCTGGGTATATGATGCCGGATCAGGATCCCAGATATGTAATCTGTTACATAGGGCTACAAAAAGGTAGAAAAACTGAGAACGGGTGATAAGTTTCATGAGGCAGAAAACGGGGCAAGTGTTGCAGCCAAGTCTGTTGGTCACTGTCACCCTGTATTACGAATACATTGATTCTGAACAAATGCTGTTAGATACCGAACCTGATATACAAAATCATATCAGTCTCTTTATTAGTAAAGACGGATATAATTTTGTATTGTTGGATAATGTTTTGAACATTTCCTATATCAAAAGTTGATTGGTTCAGGCACGTTATCTAAAAGCATTGACGTTCTAAATCAAACTACAGTTCCTAGTATACAGAACACACACAAGAGGAAGAGTTCAGAGATGAACGAATCCTTCTTGAGGCATTGTAGACTAGGTCACATCAATGCGACCCGACTGGCTGAAGTTACATTTTAGATGCATATTTAAATCAGTTTGAATTTACATCTTATGAAACTTGCCAGTCATGTCACAAAGATTAGATGACCATAGCCCTGTTTACTAAGAAACAGAGAAAGAGTTAGTGAACTCTTGGGATGATACATATTGATGTATGTAAGGTCCCCTGTCTACACATGCCAGGACTGGTTCTTTATACTTCATTACGTTCTCTGATGATCTCTTCAGATTCAGACATATGTTCTTGTTGAAACATTAGTCCGAACCTTTTGAGATATTCACAGAATATAAGTTAGAAGTAGAGAACCAATATACGGGTATAAGTATTATGTCCTATGATGAGATCAGGGAGGAGAATACTTGTGCATGGAATCCTTGGACTATTCTAAAGGAAAATGAGATTCTCTCTCAGTATTACTCCTCTGAATACACCACAGCACAACGATGTATCGGGGCGGAGCAATCACACAATATTAGATATCGTGTGCTCTATGATGAGTATTACTGAGTTACTTATTTCCTTTTGGGAGTTATGCACTTGAGAAGCTGCATACCTATTGAATTAGGTTCGAATCAAATCAGTGCCTACCATTCCATATGAGATATGGTATGGGAAGAGCCTATCTCTTAAGTAAGTTAAGATTTGGGATTGTCCGGCCTATGTCAAAAGAAAAATCCGGACAAGATCGAGGCAAGATCAGTTCTGTAGAACTGGAAAGGTTCCAGCTGTACAAAACTGCTAATGATTTGGTAGAACCAAAGGATTCAATAGTTTCCGATGAACCTCAGCCTCTCCGCCGATCTAGTAGGGTTCCTCATCCACCTGAGAGATACCTCGGTTTCTCGATGACAGTGGGAGCAAGGATTGTATCATGAGATGATGACCTAACTAGTTTCGAGCAGGCCATCGAGAGTAGGGACTCTGTAAGAATGGCTGGATGCTTAGCGATCTGAGATGGAATCCATGTACACCAGCAAAGTATGGACTTTAGCTGCTATATCTGAAGGGTTAAATCCCCATCAGGAGCAAGTATATCTTGAGAAGATTACTTGGTATAGATGGAAAAGTTGAGACTTTCAAAGCTAGACTTGTTAAAGGTTTTCGTCATCGACCAGGAGTGGATAATGATGAAACCTTTTTCCAGTAGCTATGCTTAAGTCTATCCAGATCCTACTTACCACGGCTACATACCATGACTACGATATCTGGCGGTTGGGTGCCATGACTGCTTTTCTAAATACTGATTTAGAAGAGAACGTCTATAAGAACACAGCCAGAGGTCTTCGTAAATCAGTGGGAGCAACGGAAACGTGTGCAAGATGCTTTACATGATGAAGCTGGCATCGCGGATTTGGAACGTCTGTTTTGATGTGATAGTCAAAGTGTTTGACTTCATCAAAATGGTAGATGAACCTTGTATACACAAAAGGGTAGTAGAGAGTAAGGTGGTCATCCTCGTATTGTACGAAGACAACATACTCTTGATAGGAAGAGAGTTTCCTATACTACGATCGATCAATCTCCTATTATCACTAGGATTCCCCAAATAGGATCAAAGTGATACCTCCTAAATCCTGAGTTTTCATCTATGAGATAGATGTAATTGGATGTTAGGATTCTCACTAGATGTAGTGAGATGGTATCAATCGATCCTGAGGAGAATCACTGGAAGTGTTCCAGGGTGATAAAGACGACTGAATGTCAGTCACGGGCATTGTCTTTACCCTCAATAGAGGGACGGTATGTTGGAAGAGTTCCAAGCTAGATACCGTGGCAAACTAGAAGATAAAGGCTGGTAACATCGCTATTGTAGATACTACCAAAGAGGAAGTTTGGGTGTATATTGGTTCATAAGATGAACTAGGTTCCTGCCATTGTATGACAATGGAAGTATGGCTTTGGCCCTGGAACCCTGGTCCCATCAGTGACCCAGACATATTCTGAGGAAGCATCACCTGATCATGGAGATAGATGATCTTCAGGTTGATCGAGGTTAGGAGAGTAGACTCAGAGGACAACACGGCGGATCCACTCACGAAGGCCTTTTTTTTCCCAAAGAGAGACTTTTAGGGGATGGTTGAGTATGTGGTACTGCAACCACTGCTACAGATGGCCCTAGTGCAAGTGGGAGATTGTTAGTTATATGCATGCCCTAGAGACCATTACTGTACATTGGATGTATATTGTAGTGGATGCTGGGACATGTATAGGAAGGACTTTCTTGCTCGACATGATAGTACGTTATCTGGTTGCACTTTATCTTAACATGTATACTTTCTGTCTCTCTGATTACATGTTGATAAAGCCCATAGGATGTGTGCTCGACTTCCAGGACTATGATGTAGATCATACTAGTGGGGCCTGGGTAGTCCAAGAGTACATCCTTGAATTGTTCCTAGTCGTGGGAATATCGAGACGGGGCATCGATATTCCAGAGTAGACTAGCGTATATCTTCTCGACCCATGCGATGGGCGATGGATGATCCCATATCCATTGGTGTTTGACATCGAAGATGGTATGCGGGTGCTCAGTGGAGACTGGGTACACTGAACGGACTCGCCGAGAACTCCCAGATGGTATTATACCTCACGTCAGATGGCAGTTCTCTGGTGACACTGGTACAGCTTAGTCTGTTGACCCGAGATCGTCATAGAGTCTTGTGTGTCTCCCACTGTGCTTTGATTTCCACCCTACCACGGCTCTACTGAGTTGTGCAAACAGGTGGTTTTTGGGTACAGTCCCGATTCACATGGAGGCAATGAGCGATAGGAGGGGATTCGTCTCTCCCGGTATTGGGGGTTGATGTTGTGCTATGCTCGACTGGCCATAACAGGAAATCCCTGGCCAGGGTTGTAGTGACATACTGGTAAGAGTTATCAGTAGTTTCACGAATGTTATGGACCCTACGCCGGCATGACTTATCGAGCTATTGGGGTCTGACGTTTACCACCCTAGGCGAGATATGCGACATATCAGACGAACAGACCGGACTATACGGTAGTGTTACTGGTTGGATTCGCAGGAGTGTGAGCGGGCTTGCTCGTCGATCTTCTGATCGCTCAATACCCGGGTGGCCGTTACGTTTAGCAGACCGGTTGCGGCTTGCGGATGTTTGATATGATCATCATCTGCTACCGGGGTATTGACGAGTCTTTAGAGTCCTACACAGAGGTTTCCTAGCTCAAGCGAAACGAAATAGGAGCGCATATGAGATATGTGCGGGACCGAGAATAATGCGTGTATATGATACCGTATTCTATTCTCGCGATCAATGTATCGAATGGTTATATGCGATATAACCTAGTTATCGAATCAAGGATTGATTCGATAAGCCGACACATTGGATACTAGCCGGTTATATGCGATATGACCGGATCGTTAAATCAAGTGTTGATTTAATGATTTAATACATAATTATATATTTGATATATTGCTTTGCATTAACTAGTATCGGTTCACTTTAAATGGATTTTCTCGCGCGGATGTGCACATTGTATATTCGATATAGTTTTGTGCACATGATTGTATCATGTTTGATGATACATTCTAGCTTGGTTTTGTGTAAAGTGTTAAACCATGGTTAATTAGTGATTAGGGTTTCTTTTTTATTTACTTAATCATTTATTTATTCCTTTTGTTTATTTTGGAAAAAGAAAAGATAAAGAGATAAGAATGGTTGCTAGTTTTTGTTTTTATTTGAAAGCTTCTTGAAGCTTTGAACTTAGTCCATCATTCTTGTCTTTTATCTAACCCTAACCACTCTCTAACCTTAGTTAAAACTCTACACTAAACCATGGTCAAAGAGATGATAAGTATTCATTTATTTTATTTTTCTTTTAAGGAATTAACTTATCATATCTTCTTCTTCTTCATCTTCTTCTTCCATGGATGTAGCTTGCTACTCCAATGGCAAGTAATGAAAAAGTGTGAGAAATCCAAATCTAAAGTCTACCCACTTCCTATTTCTTCATCCTCTACATCTTGCCAAGTAGTATAGGGTGTTTCCTTCACAAGTTTTTCCGACTAGGTGAAGGTGGAGCTTAATCTAGCGATGCCTCGACGTAGATCATCTTCGGCATGGACATCGACGACCTAGCTTGCTTATTCTTCGACGAAGCCGACGCTAGAGCCCGGGAGTTCACTTGGACAGCGAAGGCACTTCGTTGCGGAGCTATGGAGGTGGACAAACGGATCTACAAAGGTTGTATTTCCGTTATCTTATAGTTTAGTTGTAAACTAGCTTGCTTGCTTTGCCTATACTTCTAGCCAACGATCCGTTCTAGGTTTCCTCGGCACCGTAATTTTTATAAATTGGCATGTTTGATCACTTGTGAGACTTCACTAGAGTGCCTAGGATCCCTACAGGATCATCGGTAGCGGAACACGTGCTTAAGATAATTGGCTTCATTGAGGAGCTCACGGACCTTGGGACCACGTTAGAGAACGAGCTCTATACGGACTTGATTCTCCAGTCCCTTCTTTCCACTTACGCCCAGTTTATCCTGAACTTCAACTTGAAAGAAAAAGAAGTTGAACTTTCAGAACTCCTCAACATGCTGAGGAGTGCAGAGGGCACCCTACAGATAGGTAGGGAAACATCCACTTTGTTTGTAGGAGGATCTTCCTCTTCTAGGACCAAGGCGAAAGCTAAGGGAAAGAAGAAGAAAGCCCCCACCAAACCAAGGGGCGGTGTTAGTAAAGTGGATACGAAGGGAAAGACAAAAGCAACAAAGGTAGCGGGAAAGCTTGTGGGAAAGGAAGAATGCTTTTACAGTCACAAGAGTAGACACTGGAAAAAGGATTGCAGGGCTTGGAAGGCCAAAACCCAGGATCTGAAGCAAGTTGCGGCTTCAGCTTCAGGTGTGTATGTTATTGAAAACTGACAATCAATAAACTCTACATCCTGGGTATTGGATACCGAATCAGGATCTCATATCTGTAATTCTTTACAGGCACTGAGAAGGCGTAGGGTTTTGAAGGCAGGAGATATGACCCTCAGAGTTGCAAATGGAGCTGGCATGGATGCTGAGTCCGTGGGGGACTATCACCTGGGGTTGTCAGATGGACACGTTTTGGTTTTGCGTAATTGCTATTTGTTGGAGATAGTGCCCTAAGAGTCAATTATTGGATCACAGGCACGTGATTGCAATGATTGAGGGAGGACCTATCCCGGTAAAACAGTCTTACTCGAGATGATAGTATGCTATCTGGTTTACCTTTATCATCGTGTACTGTTTCAGGTGACCTTACAGGTCGCTATTACACGTTGATAGAGCCCCTAGGATTCTTGCTTGACGACCAGCAGTATGATGGCGATCATATACGTGGGAGCTGGGGTCTATAAGCATATCCTTAAATGGTCCCTAGTCGTGGGAGTTTCGAGACTGGGCATCGATACTCCATTAGTAGACTAGTGTATACAGTCGAGACCCCGACGAGGGGCGGTGGCCGGTCTCACAAGCCACTGGTGTCAGTTGGTTCACCTAAGATGTATACAGGTGCTCATTGGGTTATGAGTACACCGGACAGGACTCGCCGGGAACCTGCTAGTTGGGATTATACCAGACGTCAGATAGCAGTTCCCAGGTGACATGTGTACAGGTTAGTTCATCGACCTGAGATCGTCATTTTTCTCGTGTGAGTTCCCACTGTGCTTTGATTACTACCCTACCACGGCTCAAAGGAGTCGTGCAAACAGGTTTTAGTTGGGTACAGTCCCGAGCCACATGGAGGCAGTGAGCGGATCTGCAGGGGTTTGTCTCTCCCGGTATTGGGGGTGAGGTCGTGCTGTGTCTAGGCGAGCCATTACGCAAAGACCTCGGCCGAGGCAGGAGATTTACTGGTAGGTATTCCAGTAGTATCTCAGGGCGTTCTGGGCTACACTCCGACACGACTTGTACCGCCTTTGGGGGTCTGACTTTTACCAACCCCCTAGGCCCGCCATGCGATGCTCATAGACGAACGGACCGGACTGTACGGATATTGTCACTGACAGGCTCAGTAGGGTGTCAGGATGAGTTCGCTCATCGACATCCCTTTTGGTCAATAGCTGGTGGCCCGTCACGTATTGGCTAATACCTCTGACGTGCTAGTGGTTAAATCCACAGCCATAGTATTGACGAGTCTTTAGAGTCCACCACACTTTCTGTTACTCAAGCTTTCGGGCGAAACGCTGTAAAGGCCGTATGGAGATATGGCAGGGTCCGATCAGATACGTGCGGTATTGCACGGATCAGGATCGGACGGTTTGTACTAGTAGCCGTATGGATATATGGCAGGGTTCGATCAGATACGTGCGGTATTGCACGGATCAGGATCGAACGGATATTACTAACCGGCTTTGGTTTAAGCCGGATCCTAGTTTAGTACAGTGTAGATTTTGTCTCTTTGCATTTGTATCCGGACGGAATACAGATGCGAGTGTGTATGCACAGTATCGGGGTTTTCCTGTAATTTATTACGAGACCAGTTTTCTGGAGTTGCTAGTTTGCTTTCCGTTCCGGCCGGTTTTCTTTTGTTCTTTCCCGGCCGGACTTTTCCGATGGAGGGGGTTATTTGCAATTGTGCAAATAACTTTTGTGGAGGGGGTTTCATGCAAATGGTTTGATTATGATGGCATCTTTTCTTTTCCACCATAACTTGCATTAATTGTGATAAGAGAGGGTATGGTTTGGATGTAAGTTTGATATGATTATGTTTATGATGTGGTCACCATTCTCTTTATCCTACACTCACCTCCCTTATGTCTTCATTCCCTCCACCATTTCCTTTTGAGGATGGCCGGCCACTATGGTTGGAAATGAGAAAAATTTCCATTTTAGTGTGACACAAATTTCTTCATCTCATTCTTCTAGTTTTGGAAAAATGAAAGCACCATTTTTTCTTTAACCTTATTCCTCCATCAAGGCAACATAACCCCAAAGAGACAAGCAATATCTACACTACTTCTACAGCAAATCTTGGGCGCGTCGGCTAGCCAACTTCGCGCCCGAGTTGCCTCGGTATTGAGGTGGGAGCCCGTAAAAGATACAGACGATGTGGTGCCCTTCCGGCAAGGAGGCGACGACCGGAGTCCCTGAGATGCGGGCCCGTTGCCCTCTAGAACCCGGCTATCCGCACGACCAGGGGAACGTCGGGTTTCAGCAGCGGCTCTGTGAAACCCGGGGCTTCCAGATATCTGTATTGTTCTGTGATGCTGTACATTTCTGTGATGTTGCATTTTATCACGCCTTGAGCGAAATACTATATATTGGTATATATATTAGTAGATGTTGTATATGTTTTTCATCCACGCTAGTCCAGTCCCCGCTCTGCCGTTAGTTAGCTAACCTAACGGGTGATGACGGGACCCAGTGGCGAATGCGGATGGCCTATACGTACGTCAGTATATTTTCGTTCTTTATGGTGTGATCAATTGATGGGAATGCATTGATTCGGATCAATGCAAAATAAACAAACCTAATCTGATGTTGTTGGAACACTTTTTCAAAAAGCTGTTATTGCAAGGACGTTCACTTTTGTTTTGCATCGTGGTATTCATTTGGAATATCCTGCTCCTCAGTCGACGAGGCAAGGGCCGAGATCCCTTTACCGGGAGTGACCCCTTGGACAAAAGTTTGCGTCAGGGCATTAACTTCACTATAGCCGATTACTTTTTCTTTGCATCGTGGTATTCAGTTGGAATATCCTGCACCTCATTCTACGGGGAAAGAGCCGAGATCCCTTCACCGGGAGTGACCTCTTTAGTAAAGGTTTTCGTCACTATATTTTCTAAAAAGGCTATGCAGTTCCTTCAACAATATCAAGTTCATTACGTTAAAGGTTTTTCGCCAAAAACTACACGTAGCCCTCCGTCATTTCTTACAAGTATTACTTAGTATTCGTGCTGCGTTTGTTGACTGTGTCAAGGCGTAGTGTGCGGTAGCTAAGTAGTGTTTGTTTGTAGCATATTAATGTGATTGGTTAGGACAGTCGTGCGGCCTTGTTGACTGTGTCAAGGGCTCGTACGGGTGGGTTTAATGCAATCCAGGATAATGACGGGTTGAACTTGACTAGGACTCTTTGATTTGTTGACTGTGTCAAGGTCACTTGGGTCCTAGGGGTAAGAATCACATCGGGAGTTTCAAAAGAACTGAAACTTGCCAGACATGCGCATACCTTCTGGAGTGTGATAATGTGAGTGGATTCCGTCACGTTGTCATGCGATGATAGTTGGATCCCGATTCCCACTGATGAGTTGGTTTACTCCTCGGGTGATCCCGACTAATTCTTCTTTCAGGTTTGGAGGAGAATTTGAGGTACAGTGGGAGGTTTCCAGATTAGATAAAGTGATAACCATTCTGATCTAGGTTAGAGTGCACGCTGAGTGTTTCTTTTCTCTCTCTCTTTGGCAGCAACCATTGACCCGACCCTGGACTATGACTCAGTGACCAAGTTGACCGAACCTTCTTAACACTGGCTTTTGGATTGTCAGAGTTGCAGACCTCATTGCCACTCCTACTTTTACTCTTTTCTCCAGGACACCCCGTATTACTACGAATGTCCACTTCCATTGGACAAAACCATCGTATGGTTAGATACGAACTCGAAGGAATTCGAGGATGGTTTCCGGTTCTGGAGAAAACGGATAGGATTATTCAGTTGTCTTTTCCCTTTTACCTTCTCTCAAGTTGTGAGTACTCCTTAGTTTAGGAGATAGCACACCTATTACGCAAATTGGATAGTCTTCTTCCAAACCTTAGGCTGGTGCCGACCGGTAGGGAATGAAGAAAACCAATTAGCCTAAACGGTGTGCAGAAGGTATTAAGATTAAGGCAAAGCAAGGGATTAGTAAGAGGGCAAAGTAAATTGCGACTACTATTCACGACCAAACCAAGTACTTTTTCGCCAATCCTAAATCACCTTTGTATTTCTCCAGGACACTCCGTATCACTACGAAGATCCACAGTTTATTGGATACTCCATCGTATGGTTATATACGAACTCGAAGGGAACTTGTTCCAGTTCAGGGATGGATTCTGGTTCAGGAGAAATAGGAATAAGGCTTATTCGGTTGTCTTTTATCTTCACCTTCTCTCGCATTGCGAGTGCTCCTAGGATTAGGACAGTACACCCATTATGCTTATTGGATAGTCTTCTTCCAAACCATAGGCTGGTGCCGAACGGTAGGGAAGGAAGAAAACCATTTGGCCTAAGGGGTGTGCAGAAGGTAATGACTAAAGACATATAAAGGGATTTGGAGAGGTGGCAAAGAATTATACGGTTATAATTGTGAATCTGGATAATGGTAGAGGCATTACTAAGAATACCACGATACCCCATCGAAACATTTCAATGTTTCAGTTCAACTGTGTACTGTTAAAAGAAAACTGATTTCCCGATTGGACACTTGCTCCAGGGTATGTATTTACCAGGTTTGATTCTCACATCTGTATGGTTTTACAGATGATGAGTGGGAGTAAGTTATTGGGAATAGGGTAATCATCCTCATTATATCGGGATTCGTTGTAATCGGTGATATTTGAGGAAGATCATCTGGGCTGTTTGCCGGTCGGCAAATATTTGGTTTTGAATATCTGCTGTTGTGCACCAATTTCAAATTGATATATCTGTACGTCTATTTTCATAGAGTGAGATATACCTTTTGATATTATGTCGTTGACATTTACCTATATCAGTGGATGGTTAGGTAAGGAGCATTAAACAGCGGTGTAATTCTTCTTAACCATAAGTACAGTTTTCAACCTACGACACACAGTGAAAGAGTTGTTAGACTCAGCGGACTTATACAGAGTATTGTATATTGTCCAGTGTCCATTAGGACAGAGGGGTTGGTCCTCATACTATATTCTGTTTACTTTTAACTTCTCTAGTTCTTAGACATGTGTTTCGAAGAAACACATGGTCTAAGTTTTGAGGAGTTATAGGTATTTGAATAGAGTAGAGAACCAGGTATAGCAAGTATCGGGATTCTTCAAAGTGATCGAAGATGTAGATACTTGTGTATGGTATTCAGTTGATAGTAATGATAAAGAGAAATTGCTTCTTTTTCAGGTTACTCATAATTGGAAGCATTCCTAAGTTGAGTAATGATGATCGGCCTCCTTCCATTTAGTTGACATGCACTGGAGATAGCTGCATGATTTGAATCTGGTTCATTTAAATCAGTGCCTCTGGTTCTATATTGGATATAGAACAGTTCATATCTTAACGATGTTAAGGTACGGGGAGTTGTCCGGATTATGATTAAAACCAGACACTGGACAACTCAAGGCACGTTTCTGTGATGGCTGTTTGTGGGTTGACCCAGGCTATGACGAGGGTTGATTTTCTACCATCTGAAAGATCAATAGAGATATTGTTCTAAACTCGCTACAGTTTTATTAAAAATGGAATTTTTCAAAAACAGTAGTGGGAGTATGGTAGAACTGGAAGTGATTCCAGAACCGCAAACGATTACTGAAGATTTGATAAGGAACCTAAAGATTCAATCTGATTTGACATTCCATTGGCCACTCCGCAGATAAGGTGGGTAACTTCAGGCACCCGAGAGGTACTCCGGTAGCCTCAAGGACGGTGACAGGAAAGTTCTTGTTTACCCACACTTGCCATTGTTGTTGTTCCAGGCCGCGAGACCCGGCAGGAGGATGAGTATAGCGTCATTCTAAACTAGCTTTAGAAGTGCACGTCTATATGACTCTGGCAGAGGGTTGTCGTAGTCAGTGGGAGCAGCGGAAGAATTGGTGGACTTCAGGCTTATGTCTATTTATAGACTAAAGCAGATATAGCGGAGTTAGATCATCTGTTTCTGATTTGACACTCATGGGTTTGACGTCATCAGAATAGGGGATGGATCTATTAAGAAGGTAGTAGGAAGTGATATTCCTATACTACGATCGGTTATACTTTGGTTGTCACACAGTAGTTTCTCCACAAGCGACTTGGACATTATATCAGACATACTGGTTACTAGATCTATGGTATTAGATCTAGATTTGGGTGGTTTCCCAATCAGGGTACTTTGACAGCATTCTAAGAGTATTTAGAATGGACGACTCCTGGCATGGTAGTGTACCTGCAGGTAATGGAGTCACCCTCTCTAAAGGTGTCTTATAGACTAAAGTAGAGAGGGATGTGCATGATTGGCAAATCACTTGCTTAGGCAATTGAGTCAATCATGAGATGTCAAGTACCACACCAGATGTTGTTCTTGCACTAGATGCAATAAGTTGATATTGATCCAATCCTGGAGGAACAGTCGGAAGCAGTTTTAGAACATAAGTGAATGTTCTAGGGATATGATAACGGCTGCCTCCTTTAGGAGACGGTTATCACTCCAGGCTTCCAAGGTGACATGGACGACAAGGAGGTTGTCAGAGTTATAGTTCTCCCTCTGACGAGGGACAGTATTCTGGACAGGTGATCCAGGCAGATACTGAGGGAGGCATGGCGCAGGATACTGATTAAGTTCAGTTGACGATACAGTCTAAGAAGTTTGGATTTGGAGTTCATTTATGAACTAGGTCCCATCAGACATCCAGACATTCCAAGACAGGTATTGCTCATTTCGGGAGATGGTTTTCTCCGCGAACTTGAGATGTAGAGAGACATAGAAAGAAACATCTAGGCGGATCCACTCACTGAGGCTTTTCCTCGAACGCAATAGTTTCGCAAACAGGCTTTGTGCGACTGACTAGTAGAGGAGTTGGGTGTTCGGTATCACACGGGCTGTGAGTATGCGACATCGCAATAATTAGCCTTGAGTGCAAGTGGGAGATTGTTGGAGATAGTGCCCTTAGAGTCAATTATTGGATCACAGGCACGTGATTGCAATGATTGAGGGAGGACCTATCCCGGTAGAACAGTCTTACTCGAGATGATAGTATGCTATCTGGTTTACCTTTATCATCGTGTACTATTTCAGGTGACCTTACAGGTCGCTATTACACGTTGATAGAGCCCCTAGGATTCTTGCTTGACGACCAGCAGTATGATGGCGATCATATACGTGGGAGCTGGGGTCTATAAGCACATCCTTAAATGGTCCCTGGTCGTGGGAGTTTCGAGACTGGGCATCGATACTCCATTAGTAGACTAGTGTATACAGTCGAGACCCCGACGAGGGGCGGTGGCCGGTCTCACAAGCCACTAGTGTCAGTTGGTTCACCTAAGATGTATACAGGTGCTCATTGGGTTATGAGTACACCGGACAGGACTCGCCGGGAACCTGCTGTTGGGGTAAAAATTTACACCCCCGTTGACCGAGTCAAAGTCAAGGTTAACCCCAAGCCAGGTGGGCCCAAGCCCAGGTCAAGTGGGCCCATGCCCAAGTCGAGCCCGCGGCCAACCTCTCCCATGCCAACGACAAAATCATGTAATAAATAATTTTTATGTAATTGTTTATTCATGAATGAAAACAAAATGGGCATAAAGCCAATATTTTGTAAGCCCATGGCTTATGTGCAAAAAATGAAATGGCACATGGGTCATGGGATGGCTAAAACGCCATTTTGTAAAGCCCAAGGGGCTATATGTAAATGTGTAAGCCTATAAAAGGCAACATGATGATGAATAGAAAACACTTTTCATTCCCCCAAAAACTAGGGTTCTTTGTGCCTCCTGCTCCTTCTCCAAGGTTCCAAAAATCTTCCTCTTTCTTTTGAATTAAATCAAGAGTTTAACTCTTCTTTCTCCCAAAATAAATAGTTTTTCACCACAAAATCCACAAAGGGGAACTTGGATCTGTCATCAGATCTTAAAAAGGAGAGATTTTTAGATTTCACATCTCTTGATCTTCAAGATCCAGCAAGCAACAGGAGGAAGAAGAAGAACCACTTCCATTAAACCCAGAACACATTCAGGAGCCCGACTCCTCTCTGATTTCTCTTTGAGAAATCTTTTTTCAGGCTAAAAGCCTCTTGTCCTCTCCAGCGCGCAGCGCAAGTGCGCAAGGCGCCCGCGTGCCGACACGTGGCGCGCGCGCTTGCGCACCTGCGCGCTTGCGCACGTGCGCAAGGCGCCCGCGTGCCGACACGTGGCGCTCGCGTTTGCGCACCTGCGCGCTTGCGCACCCGCGTGCCGACGCATGGCGGGCGCGCGCTTGCGCAGGTGCACAAAGCGCCCGCGTGCCGACACGTGGCGCGCGCGCTTGCGCACCTGCGCGCAGCGCTCTTGCGCAAAGCGCCCGTGTGCCGACACGTGGCGTGCGCGCTTGCGCTCCTGCACGCAGCGCTCATGCGCAAAGCGCCCACGTGCCGACACGTGGCGCGCTTGCGCCTGAGCGCACATCACCTACGCGCACAGCGCCCAAGGTGCTGCCCCACGCATCCTTTGGATGCATTTTCCCCTTTATTTATATATATATGTATATATATACATTTGTATACAAATGTACACATACACATACTCCGCAACATTCTCCCCCTCCAAAAAATTTTCGAGCCGGGGCGCTGCCCCGAACCCCGCAAGGGGGCTGCTAGCCCCCTTGACCCCCAGCCCGCTATCCGGGTAGCGGGACCCCCGTAAAAACTCTGCGTGGCTCCCGATATATCCAAAACCCCCTTTTCAAAACAAAACACACGCACACTGCACATTGAGTTCGCATGACTAGTTTAACCCGTTAATCGGAGGTTCCCCCGCCCCAAAGGCGAGGGGTAATTAACGGCAGCTTAGTCCGCGGCTGCCGGAGATTCGGATCCCCACAATCATTAAACCCCCACCTACCCTAGGCAGGGGGAATCTGTAGTATACGCCTGACAAGCGTGCGCGTATTCCCATCTCAATGGGGTGACGAAAAACACCCTACAGATTCTGGCACGCCCGGTGGGACCAATCTCTCCTCCCATATTTCGGGTTAAACGTTCATGCGAACTCAATCAATATACATACCTATATTTATACTAAAATAATGCTCTTTCATGCAGATTTTCAAGCAATCACATTCCGACGATGTCTTCGATGATGAACTCAGCTCTCGTCTCCTACACGATGAAGATAGACTCCAGGACGGTCCTTCCGGCCAGTCTCGGGCGACAATGGGAGGAGGAGCTGCTACCATTCGGCTCTATCATGTTCATGCCAGTTGGCGCCATCCCATCTCCTCAAGCCCTGGTGGCAGACAAACCGGTCTCGAAAGGCAAGAGACCAAATGTGGTGATCTCGAGGGCGCCCAAACCCAAACGCAAGTCGGTATCTGAACGACTTTCCTTGGCCCCAGCTGGGGGCAAGGCCATCAACACCAGCAAAGAAACAAGGCAACTCGGGCAAACTCCAGCGACGCCTCTGACAACTGCTCGATTGGGTGTCTTCTCAAGCCTCCCCATCACTCAGCTTATGGCGGCTTCCCGAAGAGCAGAAGCTTGCCAGACGCTCAAGGCAGAGAAACTGAGGAAGAAGCGGCTCGGACACAGAGCCAACAAAAGGGCCATGGCTCCGGCCATGTAAGAATTTATGAATTTCCAAAGCCCGGACTGCTCCGCGAAATCAGCCGCCAAAGATAAAGAGATGGCTGGGTACGTGGTCCACACTGTCTACATGGCCGGACAAGAAGAAACGAACCCTCCTCTTCTTCACAGCCATGGTGATGATATGGTTGACGCTACCCAGCATCGGCTCGATCTAAATGATGAAGAGCCCGCTCAGGCCGATAAGCCAGAGGAGCCCGTGGTTCCTACGGAATGGAGCTCAGGCAATAAAGGTTACCCGGTTGTTATAGCCGGAACTATAGAACAAGCATTATTCCAATGGCTTCAAAGGCAATTTCAGGACAGGGATGAGAAGATGGCCGAGGTCTATTCCAAAGTCGACGAGCTGGCAAACGTCGTGGCAGATCTCGCGACCCAAGTCGCCCGATTGCAATTACAGCAGAATCAAATTTTGGCTCATGAGCCAGGGATTGATACCCGGGGGCAGCCAACTGATATCCCTTTCAACCTAAAAGCGGAGCGCCTTCGCGAAAAACGGCCGCAATCAGCCTCCAGTCCCTCCGATACATACGCCGGGGGGGAATCTCCTCTGAAAGAGAAGTTGGAAAAGGTCTATTCCTTCAAGAGGGAAAAGGTCCACAAGATATTCAGGGACGCCCTAAGAAACGGTCTACAACTTCCAGAATCAAAGAGACCGCAAGAAGAGAATATGACCGACGACCCAAAATATTGCCCCTATCACAGGGTGATAGGTCATGCCATTGAGGACTGCTTCGTCTTCAAAGATTGGGTCGAAAGGCAATACAAGATGGGAGAGATAGAACTTTCTAAAGGCGTGTTAGCAAACAGTCAAGCTACGATCGCCGATTTCATGCAAATGGAGACTGAAACCTTTCAGGAACCTAATCCTCCCAGACATGTGCCTCGAGGACCAGCATCAGTAAAGGCACCTACTCCAATGGAGGGAAAGAAGAAGGTATACTCCTTCAGGAGGGATGAAGTCCGCAAAATATTCGTGGACGCCTTGAACGATGGCCTGCAACTGCCTGTTCTAAAGAGGCCACAGGAAATGAACATGACCGGCAATCCCATATACTGCCCATATCATAGAGTGGTGGGTCATACCATCGAGGACTGCTATATTTTCAAAGATTGGGCAGATGACCAATATAAGCTTGGAAAAACCTCACAATCCTCGGATGTATCGGCAAGCCACAGAGCTAGGTCATCAACACAGCTCCGCCAAGATCAAAGTTCAAGGAGCTGGGATAAGCAAAAAGGACCACCACGTCATTAAACTGGGAACAATCGACCTCTAAGTCGTTAAACTGGGAATGTAAAAAAAAATGTAAATAAAAAAAAATGTGTGTAAATAAAAGAAAAATAAAGAAAAGCCAAAATGATGGGGCAACTCGCAATAAAAATCAGCGAGTAAAAATAAAAATGAAAATAAAGCCGAAATGATGGGGCAACCGCGAATAAATGGCCGAAATGATAGGGCAATCGCGACCTTCGCGATAAGAAAAGCTGAAATGATAGAGCAATCGCGGTAAAATAAAAAAAAAAAACAAAAACAAAAAAACAAAAAAAAACAAGGGCGGAGGATGAGTTGCTCCTGGCATTATTCCAGTGCAGCAATGCAGACGCCAAACAAAAAATCCAATTTCCCAAAATTCCTTCAGCCCTACGGCCAGTCCCCAAATTGACTACCGTATACAATCCACGGGCTCAAATAATTCTCACCATACCTATGCCCCACCGCGACCACCAGTTACGCGGCTGGTCTCCGCCTTTGGAATTATGCTTCATTGGGAAGACCCACTTATGTGTCCTGGCACCTCTGCTTCGGTATTAGCAACGCTGATGCCGGCCCCCACCCCAAAGTTCCAAGCTCGCCATCAATAGACCCCCAAGTCGTTAAACTGGAAACAGATGACCTCTAAGTTGTTGAACTGGAAACAGTAGACCTCTAAGTCGTTAAACTGGAAACATATGACCTCTAAGTCGTTAAACTAGAAACAGTAGACCCCTAAGTCTTTAAACTGGAAACAGATGACCTCTACGTCGTTAAACTGGAGACAGATGACCTCTACGTCTTTAAACTGGAAACAGATGACCTCTACGTCTTTAAACTGGAAACAGATGACCTCTAAGTCGTTAAACTGGAAACAGTCGACCTCTAAGTCGTTAAACTGGGAACGAGGGAAATCCACTCATGTGTCCTCACGATGCATGAGGAGAACAAACCTTCGTGAGATCCTTACGACTCACCAAGGAAAAACACACTTAGGAGTCCTCACGACTCTTAAGGAGAAAATACACCTGCGGGATCCTTACGACTCGCAGGGAGAAAATACCTTTATGGGACCCTCACGGCCCATAAAATTGAAAAGCCTTAGGCGATAAGGATCTGAACCTGTCCCCTAAGCCATTGCTCCCCAATCCCCAAATGGCGAATGATGAGTCGCTCCTGGTACCATATTCCAGTGCAGCGATGCAGACGCCAACCAAATCCCAACTCCCATACTCCAACGGCGAATGATGAGTCGCTCCTGGTACCATATTCCAGTGCAGCGATGCAGACGCCAACAAAGCCCCGAAATGTCTTTGGCCCTACGGTCTGGATCATACATCCTGTAAAACCGTATACAATCCACGGGCGCAAAACAATCCCGATCTCTCCAAAAAAAAAAGAAAAAAAAAGAAAAAAAAAAGAAAAAAAAAAAGAAGAACGGTATGTCCACAAGCAAAACGGGCACGGATGAAAACCCGAAAGGGCTCCGTGAGTAAAAACAGCAGGACTGCCGGCGAGTTTGTGAAAACTCGAAAGGGCGCAAACTCGTAAAAAAAATAATAAAAGAAATAAAATGCACTCGCAAAGTCTTCTCGACTTTGTGAGGAGAAAATTCTCACGTGAGATCCCTACGACTCACGAAGGAGCAACACACTTAGGAGTCCCCACGACTCCTAAGGAGAAAATACACCTGCGAGATCCTTACGACCCGTAGGGAGAAAATGCTTTGTGGGACCCTTGCGGCCCATAAAATGGAAAAGCCTTAGGTGACAGGGATCTAAACCTGTCTCCTAAGCCACCAATTCCCAAATCCTCCCGGGGCACATGATGAGTTGCTCCTGGTATTATTCCAGTGCAGCAATGCAGATGCCAAAACAAAACCGAAATCCTCAAATCCACTCAGCGCAAATGATGATTCGCTCCTGCTACCATATTCCAGTGTAGCGATACTGATGCCAAACAAAAACCAATTCCCAAATCCACCCGGGGCAAATGATGAGTTGCTCCTGGCATTATTCCAGTGCAGCAATGCAGATGCCAAACCAAAACCAAAATCCCCAAACCCACTCATGATAAATGATGATTCGCTCCTGGTACCATATTCCAGTATAGCGATGCTGATGTCGACTCAAGTCAATCAAATCAAACCAACAACCTCTGCGGCGAAATCATGCTTCGTCCCAGAATTTACTCCGTGTCCAAATCATGCTTCGCCTCGGGATAACGACCTCCTTGCCGGAATTATACTCCACCTCGGAATCAAATCAACCAGCAAGCTCTGCGTCAGAATTATGCTTCGTCTCAGAATGCACCCCGTGTCGAAATGATGCTTCGCCTCGGTGTACCTTCCTTCCCTGTCGAAATTATGCTTCGTCTCGGAAAAGTCAACCAGCGACACTCCGCGCCAGGGAAAAGTCGATCAGCGACACTCCGTGCCGGGGAAAAGTCAACCCACGACACTTCGCGCCGGGAAAAAGTCCATCAGCGACACTCCGTGCCGGGGAAAAGTCAACCCGACACTCCGCGCCGGGGAAAAGTCGATCACCGACACTCCGCGCCGGGGAAAAGTCAACCAACGACACTTCGCGCCGGGGAAAAGTCCATCAGCGACACTCCGTGCCGGGGAAAAGTCAACCCGACACTCCGCGCCGGGGAAAAGTCCATCAGCGACACTCCGTGTCGGGAAAAAGTCAACCACCGACACTTCGCGCCGGGGAAAAGTCCATCAGCGACACTCCGATCCGGGGAAAAGTCAACCACCGACACTTCGCGCCGGGGAAAAGTCCATCAGCGACACTCCGTGCCGGGGAAAAGTCAACCACCGACACTCCGCGCCGGGGAAAAGTCCATCAGCGACACTCCGTGCCGGGGAAAAGTCAACCCGACACTCCGCGCCGGGGAAAAGTCCATCAGCGACACTCCGTGCCGGGGAAAAGTCAACCCGACACTCCGCGCCGGGGAAAAGTCCATCAGCGACACTCCGTGCCGGGGAAAAGTCAACCACTGACACTCCGCGCCGGGGAAAAGTCCATCAGTGACACTCCGTGCCGGGGACACGTCAACCAGCCGATACTCCGCCTCGGGAAAACGTCAAGCAGACACTCCGTGCCGGGGGCACATCGACAACAGACACTCCGCCTCGGGGAAACGTCGACCAGCGACACTCCATGCCGGGGACACGTCTACCAAATCGCTTCGTAACAGAGCGTCGACCGTCTATGTCGCAAAAAGGACAGTGCGGGCTCCCGCAAATTGGGAACCCAAATCGCTTCGTAACAGAGCGTCGACCGTCCATGTCGCAAAAAGGGCAGTGCAGGCTCCCGCAAATTGGGAACCCAAATCGCTTCGTAACAGAGCGTCGACCGTCCATGTCGCAAAAAGGGCAGTGCAGGCTTCCTACAAAGCAGGAACCGGGCAAGGGAAACGTCTACCACGGACACTCTGTCTCGGATACGCGTCAAGCGTCGACCGTCTATGTCGTAAAAAGGGCAATGCAGGCTCCTGCAAATTGGGAACCCAAATCGCTTCGTAACAGAGCGTCGACCGTCTATGTCGCAAAAAGGGCAGTGCAGGCTCCCGCAAATTGGGAACCCAAATCGCTTCGTAACAGAGCGTTGACCGTCCATGTCGCAAAAAGGGCAGTGCAGGCTTCCTACAAAGCAGGAACCGGATAGCTCCGGGCAAGGGAAACGTCTACCACGGACACTCTGTCTCGGATACGCGTCAAGCGTCGACCGTCCATGTCGTAAAAAGGGCAGTGCATCCCAAAAAGTGGGAACCAAAGCAAGTCGCCTCCACGTGAAAGAAGATCCATCAATTTCATGCACACGACCCACATGTGCGGTGTGCATTTATTGATGGGGGGCACTTTGTTGGGGTAAAAATTTACACCCCCGTTGACCGAGTCAAAGTCAAGGTCAACCCCAAGCCAGGTGGGCCCAAGCCCAGGTCAAGCGGGCCCATGCCCAAGTCGAGCCCGCGGCCAACCTCTCCCATGCCAACGACAAAATCATGTAATAAATAATTTTTATGTAATTGTTTATTCATGAATGAAAACAAAATGGGCATAAAGCCAATATTTTGTAAGCCCATGGCTTATGTGCAAAAAATGAAATGGCACATGGGTCATGGGATGGCTAAAACGCCATTTTGTAAAGCCCAAGGGGCTATATGTAAATGTGTAAGCCTATAAAAGGCAACATGATGATGAATAGAAAACACTTTTCATTCCCCCAAAAACTAGGGTTCTTTGTGCCTCCTGCACCTTCTCCAAGGTTCCAAAAATCTTCCTCTTTCTTTTGAATTAAATCAAGAGTTTAACTCTTCTTTCTCCCAAAATAAATAGTTTTTCACCACAAAATCCACAAAGGGGAACTTGGATCTGTCATCAGATCTTAAAAAGGAGAGATTTTGAGATTTCACATCTCTTGATCTTCAAGATCCAGCAAGCAACAGGAGGAAGAAGAAGAACCACTTCCATTAAACCCAGAACACATTCAGGAGCCCGACTCCTCTCTGATTTCTCTTTGAGAAATCTTTTTTCAGGCTAAAAGCCTCTTGTCCTCTCCAGCGCGCAGCGCAAGTGCGCAAGGCGCCCGCGTGCCGACACGTGGCGCTCGCGCTTGCGCACCTGCGCGCTTGCGCACGTGCGCAAGGCGCCCGCGTGCCGACACGTGGCGCTCGCGTTTGCGCACCCGCGCGCTTGCGCACCCGCGTGCCGACGCATGGCGGGCGCGCGCTTGCGCAGGTGCACAAAGCGCCCGCGTGCCGACAAGTGGCGCGCGCGCTTGCGCACCTGCGCGCAGCGCTCTTGCGCAAAGCGCCCGTGTGCCGACACGTGGCGCGCGCGCTTGCGCTCCTGCGCGCAGCGCTCATGCGCAAAGCGCCCACGTGGCGCGCTTGCGCCTGAGCGCACATTACCTACGCGCACAGCGCCCAAGGTGCTTCCCCACGCATCCTTTGGATGCCTTTTCCCCTTTATTTATATATATATGTATATATATACATTTGTATACAAATGTACATATACACATACTCCGCAACATTCTCCCCCTCGAAAAAAATTTCGAGCCGGGGCGCTGCCCCGAACCCCGCAAGGGGGCTGCTAGCCCCCTTGACCCCCAGCCCGCTATCCGGGTAGCGGGACCCCCGTAAAAACTCTGCGTGGCTCCCGATATATCCAAAAACCCCTTTTCAAAACAAAACACACGCACACTGCACATTGAGTTCGCATGACCAGTTTAACCCGTTAATCGGAGGTTCCCCCGCCCCAAAGGCGAGGGGTAATTAACGGCAGCTTAGTCCGCGGCTGCCGGAGATTCGGATCCCCACAATCATTAAACCCCCGCCTACCCTAGGCAGGGGGAATCTGTAGTATACGCCTGACAAGCGTGCGCGTATTCCCATCTCAATGGGGTGACGAAAAACACCCTACACCTGCTAGTTGGGATTATACCAGACGTCAGATAGCAGTTCCCAGGTGACATGTGTACAGATTAGTTCATCGACCTGGGATCGTCATTTGTCTCGTGTGAGTTCCCACTGTGCTTTGATTACTACCCTACCACGGCTCAAAGGAGTCGTGCAAACAGGTTTTAGTTGGGTACAGTCCCGAGCCACATGGAGGCAGTGAGCGGATCTGCAGGGGTTCGTCTCTCCCGGTATTGGGGGTGAGGTCGCGCTGTGTCTAGGAGAGCCATTACGCAAAGACCTCGGCCGAGGCAGGAGATTTACTGGTAGGTATTCCAGTAGTATCTCAGGGCGTTCTGGGCTACACTCCGACACGACTTGTACCGCCTTTGGGGGTCTGACTTTTACCAACCCCCTAGGCCCGCCATGCGATGCTCATAGACGAACGGACCGGACTGTACGGATATTGTCACTGACAGGCTCAGTAGGGTGTCAGGATGAGTTCGCTCATCAACGTCCCTTTTGGTCAATAGCTGGTGGCCCGTCACGTATTGGCTAATACCTCTGACGTGCTAGTGGTTAAATCCACAGCCATAGTATTGACGAGTCTTTAGAGTCCACCACACTTTCTGTTACTCAATCTTTCGGGCGAAACGCTGTAAAGGCCGTATGGAGATATGGCAGGGTCCGATCAGATACGTGCGGTATTGCACGGATCAGGATCGGACAGTTTGTACTAGTAGCCGTATGGATATATGGCAGGGTTCGATCAGATACGTGCGGTATTGCACGGATCAGGATCGAACGGATATTACTAGCCGGCTTTGGTTTAAGCCGGATCCTAGTTTAGTACAGTGTAGATTTTGTCTCTTTGCATTTGTATCCGGACGGAATACAGATGCGGGTGTTTATGCACAGTATCGGGGTTTTCCTGTAATTTATTACGGGACCAGTTTTCTGGAATTGCCAGTTTGCTTTCCGTTCCGGCCGGTTTTCCTTTGTTCTTTCCCGGCCGGACTTTTCCGATGGAGGGGGTTATTTGCAATTGTGCAAATAACTTTTGTGGAGGGGGTTTCATGCAAATGGTTTGATTATGATGGCATCTTTTCTTTTCCACCATAACTTGCATTAATTGTGATAAGAGAGGGTATGGTTTGGATGTAAGTTTGATATGATTATGTTTATGATGTGGTCACCATTCTCTTTATCCTACACTCACCTCCCTTATGTCTTCATTCCCTCCACCGTTTCCTTTTGAGGTTGGCCGGCCACTATGGTTGGAAATGAGAAAAATTTCCATTTTAGTGTGACACAAATTTCTTCATCTCATTCTTCTAGTTTTGGAAAAATGAAAGCACCATTTTTTCTTTAACCTTATTCCTCCATCAAGGCAACATAACCCCAAAGAGACAAGCAACATCTACACTACTTCTACAGCAAATCTTGGGCGCGTCGGCTAGCCAACTTCGCGCCCGAGTTGCCTCGGTATTGAGGTGGGAGCCCGTAAAAGATACAGACGATGTGGTGCCCTTCCGGCAAGGAGGCGACGACCGGAGTTTCCGCGGGAGATCGGGACGATGACGAGAAGACCGGAGGACTCGGATCACTCGGTATATCTCTCACCCATTCTCTTGTTAGCTAGTATCGGTTAATGGTTACGATCCGGGTATATTGTCCGCGGTAGCACCAGTTTAAAAGTTAAGAAAATTTTGATTCCGCATTTTGCCCTCGGATAGACGGCCGGGGCGCTGCCGTGGCGCAACACTATTTTATGCCCAATGCAACTTGTAATATCATTTCTGTATCTTTATTATCTAAAGAAGGTTATGAATTTGCATTTGTAAGCAATGTTGTAAACATTCACCTTAATCAAGTTCTGATTGGGTCAGGTACATTAAGCAATGGTATATACGTATTAAACCAACCACAGATTTTCAATGTCCAGAATACACACAAAAGAAAGTCTACGGAAACAATCCAGGCTTTCTTATGGCATTGTAGACTGGGTCACATCAATGAGAGAAGCTTGACGAAGTTACATACAGAAGGATATTTGGATTCGTTCGAATATCAATCGTATGCCACTTGTCAATCCTGTCTCAAAGGAAAGATGACAAAGACTCCGTTCACTGGACACGTAGTAAGAGTGAGCGAGCCCTTGGGACTTGTACACAACGACGTGTGCAGTCCAATGTCTACACATGCGCGAAGCGTTTATTACTTCATTACTTTTACGGATGACTTTTCAAGTTATGGATATGTCTTCTTAATGAAATATAAATCCGAAGCCTTTGGAAAATTTCAGGAATATAAGAATGAAGTAGAAAAACAAACCGGCACAAGTATCAAGACACTAAGATCTGATCGAGGTAGTGAATACTTGAGTACCGAGTTCCTGGATTACTTAAAAGAGAATGAAATTATCTCTCATCTTACTCCTCCATACACTCCGCAACATAATGGTGTATCGGAGAGACGGAATCGGGCCCTATTAGATATGGTACGTTCCATGATGAGTAACGCTGAGTTACCGCAATCATTCTGGGGATATGCACTAGAATCAGCCGCATACCTTTTGAATCGAGTTCCAACTAAGACTGTGCCTACCACACCATATCAAATGTGGTGTGGGATGAAATTCTATCTTAAGCACATTAAGACATGGGGATGTCCAGCTTTTGTCAAAAAGCAGCATGCGGACAAACTCGAGGCACGCTCAGTACAGTGCAAGTTTGTGGGATATCCAAAGAACTTCGAGAGATATTTCTTCTATTGCGAAGAGGAACAAAAGATTTTTGTTTCTCGTCATGCCCACTTCTTGGAAACTGAATTTTTGGAAAATCAGATAAGTGGGAGCACAATAGAACTGGAAGAAATTCCAGAACCACGGGCTATTACTGAAAGCTTAGTAGAACCAGAGGGTTCGAAAGATCATGACATTCCTGCGCCGCTCCGTAGGAGTAGTAGGCAGTCTCATCCGCCCGAGAGATACTACGGTTTTCTCATAAACGGGGATAGAGAGGATTGCATCACTGATAGTGATGAGCCGACTAGCTTCCAGTAGGCCATTCAGAGCGTTGACTCGGTAAAATGGCTGGATGCAATGCGGACCGAAATGGAGTCCAAGTACACCAACAAAGTATGGACGTTGGACGTTGCTCCAGATGGGGTAAAACCCGTAGGATGCAAGTGGATCTTCAAAAGGAAGATTGGTGAAGATGGACAGGTTGAGACCTATAAGGCTAGACTTGTTGCAAAGGGTTTTCGTCAAAGACCTGGTTTGGACTATGACGAAACCTTTTCTCCAGTGGCTATGCTGAAATCCATTCGGATCCTTCTTGCCATTGCTGCCTTCCACGATTATGAGATTTGGCAGATGGACGTAAAGACCGCTTTTCTAAATGGAAATTTAGTGGAGTGTGTCTATATGGACCAGCCAGTGGGTTTCATTCCTAGTGGGAGCAGCGGAAAGGTATGCAAGTTGCTTAAGTCCGTCTATGGACTAAAGCAGGCATCGCGGAGTTGGAACATCTGTTTTGATGAGACGGTCAAAGAATTTGGCTTTATTAAAAATCCAGATGAACCATGCATCTATAGTAGATTTGTAGCAAGAACTGTCGTATTCCTCGTTTTGTACGTGGATGACATTCTTTTGATGGGAAATGACATTCCTATGCTACAATCTGTTAAGGGGTTCTTGTCGCACAGGTTCTCCATGAAAGACCTGGGTGATGCCTCTTACATTCTGGGGATCCAGATCTATCGTGACAGATCCAAGAGGATATTAGGACTTTCACAGTTCAGGTACATCGACACCATACTGAGAAGATTCAGTATGAAAGATTCCAAGCGCGGTAATCTACCGGCTTGTCACGGGATCACCCTCTCCAAAGAGATGTCTCCCAAGACTGATTTGGAAAGGGATCGCATGTCTATTATACCCTACGCTTCTGCGGTAGGCTCTATAATGTATGCGATGTTGTGTACCAGACCAGATATAGCTTATGCACTGAGTGTGGTAAGCCGGTATCAGTCAAACCGTGGGGAGAAACACTGGATAGCGGTAAAGAACATTCTCAAGTACCTGAGAAGGACTAAGGAGATGTTCTTGGTGTATGGCAGAAAGACCTCCAGATCGAGGCCTTTGCTGACTCCAGCTTCCAGAGTGACAAGGATGATTCCAAGTCCATGTCGGGTTATGTCTTTACCCTCAATGGAGGGGCGGTGTGTTGGAAGAGTTCCAAACAGGAAACCGTTGCTTACTCTACGATGGAAGCGGAATATATCGCTGCTGCAGATGCCGCAAAAGAAGCCGTCTGGATAAGGAAGTTCTTAACAAAACTTCAGTTGGTTCCGTCCATTGTTGATCCAATACCTCTGTATTGCGACAACAACGGGGCTATAGCTTTAGCGAAGGAACCCAGGTCCCATCAGAAGTCCAGACACATCTTGAGGAGGTATCACCTGATCAGGGAGATCGTGGGTCGCCAGGAGATCGAGGTTCGGAGAGTTGCTACGGAAGATAACACTGCTGATCCATTCACCAAGGCCTTACCCCAGACTCAGTTCGAGCGACTGATCGAGATGATAGGTCTTCGATATGCCAGTACAAAGCCTTAGTGCAAGTGGGAGATTGTTAGTGTATATGCCCTAGAGGCCATTACTGTATCATACTAGTTTGTATATTACATAATGGAAGCTTGGGATATTCACCTTGTATAGACAATCTTTCTCAAAATAGTAGTATGCTACTTCGTTTTTTTCTGCTTTAATGTGTACATGTGTTTATTTTAGTATATCACCTATACACATTAGTGGAGCCCTTAGGATCTTTGCTTGATTACCAGCGTTGTGATGGCAGTCACACTCGTGGGGGCTGGGTAACCACAAGCACATCCTTATGCAGGTCCCTAGTCGTAGGATTATCGAGACAGGGCATCGATACTCCGTAGTAGACTAGCGTATTCGCTTCTTATCCCAGCAGGGGAGATGGTCTGTCCCACAGCCGTCAGTACGTCGTACTTGAGATAGTATGCGGGTGCTCGTTAGGTTACGAGTACACTGGACAGGACTCGTCGGGAACTGTTGGTTGGTACTAGACCTATCGTCAGTTATCAGTTCCCAGGTGACATGAATACAGCTTAGTCCGCTGACTTGACACTGTCACTTCGCTTCGAGTGTGTTCCCACTGTACTTAGATTACTACCCTACCACGGCTCAAATGAGTCGTGCAAACAGGTAGTAGTTGGGTGCAGTCCCGAAGCACTTGGAAGCAGTGACGGTTAGAAAGGATTCGTCTCTCCCGGTATTGGGGGTTGATATCACGCTGTGTCTAGGAGAGCCATTACACAAAGTCCCTGGCCAGGGCAAGCGTGATATACTGGTAGGTTTCCAGTGTTATCTCAGGGTGTTCTGGTCTACACTCCGACACGACTTGTACCGTTATTAGGGGACTGACGTTTACCGCCCCTAGGCCCGCCATGCGATGTTCTCAGACGAACAGACCGGATTGTACGCAGATTGTCACATTCAGGCTCAGTAGGAGTTCAAATGGGTTTCACCTCGTCCGACTTCTTATCGGCATCTACCTAGGGACCGTTACGCACAGCTAGTGCCACTTGCGGTCTTTGGTTAAACCCACTGCCAGCGTAGTGTCGAGTCTTTAGAGTCCCACACAGAAAGTTATTCGCCTTTAGGCAAAAGAGTAGAGGTCGCATGGTTTTGCGACAGGGTTCGGTCACATCCGTGCACTTGTGCACGTTTAATGTCCGGACAGTTAACACTAGCGGGCTTTGGTTTAAGCCAGATCCTAGTGTACATTTTGGGAATGGTTTTATCTCGTTTGTATTCGTGTTCCTCGGAACGCGGATACGGGTATGTATGCATAGTTGACAGAGAGAGACAGAGGCAGAGGATTCTCATTGGGTTGTTGACTGTTGACTTTTTCTAAAACCCTAAAGAGAATATGAAATATGATTAACAATAATATTAATTAAGTATAATTGTCACCTGGTTGTTGAAAGGTTGACTTTGTTGACTTGTTCACTATGTTGACCGGTTGACTAGGTTGGACTAGATGACCATCATCATTATAATGGCTATCATTTCATGGCAAAGACTTTTGCTTGCTTGTTTCTTTTTGCAAAATGAGTTCATGAAATAATATGGCCATTTTGACTTGAACCATCACATAATACTCAATTACTATTATGGGTTATGATTATTTTGGATTATGAGAGCTAGGATGGAAAAAGTCTTGCTCATTCTCTCATTTCCTTTCTCTCTCTTGCTTGAGCTCTCCCTCTTCCTCTTCCTCTCTCTCTAGTTCATGGTTCACTTGTCTCATGTGTTGAGAAGCAAGAACCATTGAGATAAAACCCAACACACTCCTCTACTCATCCTAGTTTATAAGGTTTAGCAAACCAAGTGTTCTAGTTTCTTCTAGTTTGAAGTGAAGCCAAAGGTAGAAGCTTTTAGGTGGATCCATCTTCGGCACAAAGAGACGACGAGGAGAGAACCATCCGACCACCACAAGGAGACCAAGAGAAGGAGTTCAAGTTAAGATATAACCCCTAACCGAGTAGGTAAAACTCTTATTAGGTTTGTTAGATAGTTGTTTAACAAAGATCCGTATTTTGAGTCTATGTTACCACCTCTAGAAAAATCGTTTTTCATCATTTCCGCAAGCCCGTAATTACCGGGAGAGGTAACGTGGACTTACACTTAGTGACCATGCCAGAGACAAACACACAAAGCACGGGGACCCCTCTCCCCTTTTTGGCCGCAGATTTAATCTATCTGGCCGCAAATTGCGGCCAGAAAGTGGGTTGGGGTGTTGGGTTTTGGTGTTTGTGGGTCTGCTGTATAGTTAGGAGTTTTGGTATGTGCAACTTTTTCTGTTTTGACTCGAGTCAAAATCTGGAGCATTAAACCTTGTTTCGATGTTTTCAAACTTGTGCGACACCTGTATGATCTGAGTTGGTTCTATGGTGCGCTGCGCGACACAGCGTGTCGGGTTGGTTTCTGGTGAGGTTACGCACGTCGCGACGTATCTAGTGCATGCACGTTTTGATTCACACACGAGTTATTCTTTTGATCGATATCACGTTCTTGCAGGATTTGACTTATGTGTGGTACTTTATGTAAATTCTAGGTTCGCAGTCGGGAACTTCGAGCGCCGCGGAGAAAGGAAAGCAGGTGGTCGGACACACCTAGCGCGAGATCACGGGTGAGTAGATGTAGCATCTACGGGGGACAATCGTTTGGATGGCGCAAGTCGCCCCATAGTTTAAATAATTTAAAGATTCCTAGTGATTTTAGTAATTATGAGTTAATGCTTGCATAACATCTTGTTACATTCATGCTCTATATTGACATACATATGCGAACTCATTCTATAAGACACCAGCACCATTGCCAGGGTTTTTATATGCAGCACGAGCACTATTCATACGTACACACACGCCTTGGTAATTTCCTTGCTACAACACTAGATAACTTATAATCTGAAACATTTTCACCATATTTGATGCTTAAACCTGTGCTATTGCATTTAAATCCCTAAAATGAAATTGTAGGATTGCTATTCATATGCATGTACCTCATTACATCATTTGTTCATGCCTAGTCTATTAATCATACATTCCAACTTGACTATTGATACCATATGCATTCATTATCTTTGACATATGTACTTATAATGATTTCTTAAGATTTATGATATTTCTGGATTTCGGGGGAAAGCCGCAAGAATTTCTAAACTTATTACCTCTTTTAAAATATGCAAAGTTGCGGTTTTCTGGTGATGTAAGTGTCGTCCACCATGAGTTTGCTGTGGTTTTCGAGACCCGTTTCGAGGAGTTGGATGAACCGTCTCGGGTACATGGTGGGCCCGGTATGGTACCCCAGGGCGAGAAGGTCGCAGATGATGGCGTTGAGCCTGGTTAGGGAGCACTACCTACCGGTGACTTTTTGGCACGGCGGATATCCAGAGGATACCGACCGTGGCCACGAGATGTTGAGATATGGATATTTGAGATGGATCAGCAGGATGGCTGAAGCCAGAGATACTGTGATATGGATACATGAGATTTGAGACAGTTTTGTGGTGTCAATGCTGGATACTGATTCTTGATGATTCTAGTGAATTTTTGCTGATATTTCAAAAGAGATTCCAAAAAAGAAAATAATAATTCTTATGCCTACCTATTCAGATCACGAGTTGATTCATGTTGCATACATACCTGCTAGCATATTCATGTTGCATACATACCTGCTAGTATATCCTGCCATAACTGTATTGTAGATGCTAGGATGCTTGTATGCATGCTTGCCATAGCCTCTATAGATATTATTTATTACTCACGAGTTGGCAACTCACCCCCGTTGTGGCACAGCCTTTTTGCAGGTCCGCTCCGTCAGCACAGTAGCGGTGGGCACACTAACTTCTTTGTCCTCTTTCGCTTGGACTCTAGGTTTTTACTCGTAGGTGGGTTATGTTATTATTTTGTACCACCTTGTATATTCATTGTATCTAGAGTACTCCATCTACTGTATCAGCTGCACCTGTTATTCGTATTGTTGTATATTGACCTAGAGACGAGGCTGTGAGATTTGTGGACTTTTATGCTGTATTTCGGGTCGAGCTCACTTGAGTCGACATGATATTTTACTTGTGCTTCTTATGCTTATTTATGTACATTGTTGTTTTACATTGTGTGGGATTTGTGACCGCATTGGGGTGAAGAGCTAGCTCCCGCTTGGGGATGCCATATTTCATGTTATTCATTTATACTCCTGTTTTGTACCCGTTTGGAGGCCTGTTTTTACAAAGGGGACTCTGCCGGAATTTTTGGAAAAAAAGATGCTGCTTTTAAAAAGCTTGATGTGACTTAATAGGTTAAATCGCTTTCACTAAATTGGTTTTCCTTCACTTTATTTCTTAATCGGGTTTTGATTTCTGGGCTTTGGCTTACTTATTTTATGTACGCCTTGAGACGTTTCGTAACTTAAGTGCCAGTCACGTTCCGTACCCTGCAGGTCGTGACAAAGTTGGTATCAGAGCGACAGGTTTTACCTTTCCGAGTGTAGGATGACTTTTAGTAGATGGAGTAAGTGACTTAAGCAGGGTAACGTCGCGTGCGTATATCCACGGCATACTTGCGATACGGTACTCCGCCTAAGTGACTTTAGGATATACTTGATTGAAATTCCTTCTTCAATTCCATGTATCCTATGATTCTATTGCACTATTCTTACAATCCTGTTTCCTGTACCAGCCACTATGCCGCCGAAGGCTACGGGAGCGCAGAAGGCTGCCGCCCGAGATGAGATTCGAGCAGGCTTGTCTGAGACGAGGACCGAGTAGGGTAGTATACCCACGCCTCAGGGACGGACTGATCCGCCTTCCCCAGGCCGCAAGGATAGGATAGAGTCTGGTATGGAGGAGTTACGACAGATGATGGGAGGTATGCAAGAGTTACGACAGATGGTGGGATCCTTAGTAGAGTCTAGTCGTGTACCGAGGTCGGAGGACGTACCTACCACATCACAGACTACCATGGTACCTGCTGCCCAGACAGTTGCCCTTACTACTACTACAACTACCGTGGCTATCCCAGTATCGCTACAGGATTTCATGAGACTGAGACCTCCACTCTTCATCGGCACAAATGCAGCGGAGGATCCACAGACATTCCTTGACAGAGTAGCCATGATTTTCCATTCGCTCAGATGTTCTGACGATCGATGGGTAGAGCTTACGAGTTTCCGTCTAGAGGGCCTTGCGCAGACGTGGTGTGAGTCCGTCGAGAGAGGTCGAGCTGCAGGTCTACCTCCTATGACTTGGGCCGAGTTCACAGCGGTCTTTCTAGCTCGTTTCCTTCCAGAGAGCGTCCATGACGCTAGAGCTCATAGTTTTGAAGCTTTGATCAAGATTCCCGGGATGACGGTGTCTGAGTATGATGCCCAGTTCATGTAGTTGTCCAGACATGCTCCGTATTTGGTTGATACTGAAGAAAAGAGAGTGAAGTGGTTCGTGCAGGGACTTGACACCCAGCTATTTCTTGCCATCGGCGCCCAGCACTTCGACACTTATTCAGCTGCTATGGACACAGCATTACGGATGGAGGCACGCATTTCAGCGACTTCGGCAGTTTCTGGTCCGAAGAGGATTCGTACCGATGTGCCAGCTCAGAGGTATCGTGCCAGATTCTTTACGAGGGATGGTGCCGGCAGAGGAGTTGGGCGGGGTCAGTTATATGGTTCATATCCGCAGGGACTGCAGGCGTCGCCAGGATGCTATGGGTGCGGGAGTCCGCACCATCGAATCAGAGACTGTCCGGTGAGACGACAGGGAGCGGCGATAGTTCCACATGTGACCTTATCACCATCACCACCTCCTCCTCAGAGAGCTCAACTTCCTACCCCAGGCGATACTCCACGTCGGTTTGATGCACCCAGAGGCTGTGGACATGGCGGTCCGATCCAGAGAGGACGAGGAGGCCGAGGCCAAGGCCAGCCAGCTATTGGTGAGGGACATGCCTGAGTATTTGCTTTGACACCGCATGATGCACAGGCATCCAACGCCGTTGTGACAGATACCTTGCCAGTTTGTTCTTTCGACGCATGAGTATTATTCGACCCAGGTTCCACACATTCGTATGTCTCTATACAATTTGCACCGATGTTGGGCCATGAGTCATCGTCGTTAGATCTGCCGCTTGTGGTTATTACTCCGGTAGGCGAGTCGTTTGTCGCTCGTTTTGTGTTTCGTTTGTGTTCCGTTCGTATCGGGGAGAGGGATTCATTGGTAGATTTGATTTTCCTCGATATGTTGGACTTTGACGTGCTTCTGGGCATGGATTGGCTAGCCACTTGTTATGCTTCTGTGGACTTCCGTGAAAAGGCAGTCAGATTTAGCTTTCCGGGAGAGCCAGTCCGTGTTATTCAGAGAGACCGCAGTGTCACCCTTCCCAGTTTGATTTCGCCTCTTCACGCTGGTCAGCTCTTGTGGAAGGGATGTCAGGGATTCTTAGCATATATTTGTGATACTCGAGTTGCAGAGGTTCCGTTGGACCGGGTCCCGATTGTTTGCGAGTTCCCTGATGTTTTCCCTGATGAGCTACCTGGGCTACCACCTGAGCGCGATGTTGAGTTCTGCATTGACTTGATTCCCGGCTCGGGGCCTATTTCTATACAGCCTTATCAGATGGCCCCGGCGGAGCTTAGAGAGCTAAAGGATCAGTTGCAGGATTTGTTAGATAAAGGGCTAATTCGACCTAGCGTTTCTCCGTGGGGTGCTCCTGTCCTGTTCGTCAAGACGAAAGATAGAAGTTTGCGCTTGTGCATTTATTACCGCCAGCTGAACAAAGTTACCGTATGGAACAGGTATCCTTTACCACGTATCGACGATTTGTTCGACCAGCTTCAGGGGGCAGGATATTTTTCGAGGATCGACTTGCGATCAGGATACCATTAGCTGCGAGTCCGACAGGAGGATATACCGAGGACAGCTTTCCGCACGCGCTACGACCACTATGAGTTTTGGTGATGTCGTTCGGACTTACCAACGCCCCAGCAGTATTCATGGATTTGATGAACCGTATATTCAGGCCGTATCTCGACTTGTTCCTCATCGTGTTTATTGATGATATTTTGCTGTATTCCCGCAGCCGAAAGGAGCATGAGCAGCACTTGCGGATCACGTTGCAGACTTTGAGGGAGCACGAGCTGTTCGGGAAATTCTCCAAGTGTGCGTTTTGGCTTGACAGCGTTGGTTTCTTAGGCCACGTGATTACGAAAGATGTCATATGTGTGGACCCGAAGAAGATCGAGGCCGTTCAGCAGTGGCCCAGACCGACATCAGTTATGGAGATCCGCAGTTTCCTAGGCCTGGCTGGCTACTACAGGCGATTCGTTCAGGGTTTCTCCCGTATTGCTGCACCTTTGACCGGATTGACCCGGAAGGGAGTTCCTTTCGATTGGACGGAGGAGTGCGAGCACAGTTTTCAGCAGCTACGGACTTGTTTAACTACGGCGCCGGTGTTATCTTTGCCCTCAGGATCAGGCGGATTTGTGGTCTATTATAACGCTTCACGAGTGGGGCTAGGGTGCGTATTGATGCAGCATGACAGGGTGATCGCATATGCTTCACGGCAGTTGAATAAACAAGAACAGAACTACCCCACTCATGATTTGGAGATGACTGCAGTGTCTTTGCACTTAAGATCTGGCGACATTACCTATACGGCGCGTCATGCCAGATATTCACTGATCACAAGAGCTTAAAGTACATATTTCAGCAGCGAGACCTGAATCTCAGACAGCGCCGTTTGATGGAACTAGTAAAGGACTACGATTGCGAGATCTTGTATCACCCGGGCAAGGCTAATGTAGTGGCGGATGCTTTGAGCAGGAGGCCCGGGGGTAGTCTATCTTGTTTGCGCGCAGTATAGAGGCAGTCGTCAGCAGATTGGCAGATTTTATGCGACAGCCGAGTTGAGTTTTTGTTCACTCCGACACGGAGACAACTTGCGCATGTTCGTGCACGTCCGCAGTTACTTGACCGTATTCGAGAGGCACAGCCCAATGATGACCGTCTTTCAGAGATCATGGAGCAGATTAGGCAGGGCAGAAATTCCGATTTCGTGATCGATGATCAGAGAGTACTGCGATTTGGGACTCGATTGTGCGTACCAGATTCTGAGGGACTGTGGCATGAGATTCTTGAGGAGGCGCATAGATCGACATACAGCGTTCATCCAGGTTCCACCAAGATGTACCGCGATTTGAGAGATGTTTATTGGTGGGACGGGATGAAGAGGGACGTCACAGACTTCGTGTCGAGATGCCTGACTTGTCAGCAAGTCATGGCCGAGCACCAGAGGCCAGCAGGAAAGTTGCAACCTTTGCCCATTCCGGAGTGGAAATAGGAGCAGATTTCTATGGACTTCATTGTGGGTCTACCCAGGACCAGGAGAGGGTACGACTCGATTTGGGTGATCGTGGATCGATTGACAAAAGTGGCTCACTTCCTGCCAGTGAAGACCACTTTCAGTTTTGCTCAGTATGCCCAGATTTGCATCGATGAGATCGTACGGTTGCATGGCATACCGACTTGTATCGTGTTAGACCGAGGCTCCCAGTTTACCAGCCGGCTATGGCAGAGACTTCAGGAGGCATTGGGCACCCGTTTGAGTTTCAGCACAACATCTCATCAGCAGACCGACGGCCAGTCAGAGCGGACTATTCAGACTCTTGAGGACATGCTCCGAGCGTGCGTTTTGGAGTTCGGAGGTAGCTGGGATCATCATTTACCTTTAGTGGAGTTCTCCTACAACAACAGCTTCCAGGATACTAGTCAGACGGCACCTTTCAAGGCTTTGTATGGGAGGAGATGTAGATCGCCCGTCTGTTGGACTGAGCTGAGCGAGTGCAGTATTTTGGGGCCGCAGATCGTGCAGGAGAAGACCGAGAAAGTACAGTTGATTCGAGATCGGATGAGAGCAGCTCAGAGCAGGCAGAAATCGTATGCAGACAGACGCCGTCGCAGACTAGAGTTCGCAGTTGGCGATCATGTTTTTCTGAGGGTCTCTCCGATGAAGGGTGTGATGCGATTTGGGAAAAAAGGAAAGCTTAGCCCCAGATTTGTAGGTCCCTTCGAGATCCTCGAGCGTGTCGGCGCACTTGCATATCGTTTGGCGCTTCCACCCAGCTTTCCAGATGTTCACCCCGTATTCCACGTGTCGATGCTACGCATATCTCTTCATGACCCATCTCACCCGATTCAGTATCAGAACGTTCATCTTGAGCATGATCTTTCTTTCACCGTGCAGCCTGTAGTGATATTGGATTGGCAAGTGAAGAAACTTCGATCAAAGGTCCTGCCATCTGTGAAGGTTCTTTGGCGCAGCTCGAATGGTGAAGAGATCACTTGGGAGGCCGAAGGAGAGATGCGGAAGAAATTCGCTCATCTCTTTGAAGGTACGCATAGCTATATAGTTTAAATTCTGGGACGAATTTTCTTAAGGGGGGAAGATTGTAACACCTTAGATTGTGTTTAGTGGTAATTGTGTGTTAATGTGGGGTTTTTGGTAAAAAGTTTACCAAAACGGGTTTCAAATAATTTATCTGATTTTATGAATATTTTATTAGAATTTTATCTGGACTGCACACACTTGTGCATGTTAACTAGGGTTAAGTCTAGGGTTAAACCATGTTTACATGACCATGGTGGACTAACGCATTTGTTAAGTTAATTTATTTTTAATTAAGGGTTTTAGTTTTTAAAATTTGAATTAGTGTTAGGGGTTGACTAGTGGGTGAGAGAGAGAGAGGCCATGATGGCTTGTGCTATGCTTGGTATTTAATGAGGAGAGAGGGTGAGGGGTTGACTCCCATTTTATTTTAAAAACCCTTGTATTTTTCCCTCACACTCATTCTCACACATATCTCTCCCTCTCCCTCTCACACACACCAACACAAAACAACGACAACATCAGCATCAGTAGCAGCTACAACAGAAGCAACAGCAGCAGCAGAAGTGGCAGCAACAACAACACCAACACCATAGCAACAGCAGCACAGCAACACCAACAACAACACAGCAGTAGCAGCAACACAGCAGCATCAGCACCAGCAAAGCAGCACATCAACACCAGCAGCAATAGGAGGAACATCTGAAGCAGCCGCAGCAAACACAGCAGCAGCTCAGCAGCAGCAGCAGCCCCTTCTCCTTCTTCTTCTTCTCTTTCTCCTGCATCCAAGGATCCCTAGAGGTATAATCTCTTAACTTGACTTCTTTCTTTGCTAGGATATGGTTTCTAAGCTTAAGTTTAGTGTTTATTATATGAATTAGTGCTAGTTTTGGGTAATTTGAGTGAGATTTGGGAAAGTGATGGTTTTAATTGTTACTTTAGCCTTACTAAGTGCTGTTAAGACCAGTTAACACAAGATTTATCCCAGATTTCAGTAAAATACCAGATTGTTTCGATTTGGTGTAATTTAGTGTTTAAATTGGACTTTTAGCCTTTCTGGGATCTACTCATGACCCGGGCACTTCAGGAAAAAGTTATGAATACTGTAGTTTAGTGACCATGCCTGAGACACACACACAAGGCATGGGGACCCCTCTCCCCTTTTTGGCCGCAGATTTAATCTATCTGGCCGCAAATTGCGGCCAGAAAGTGGGTTGGGGTGTTGGGTTTTGGTGTGTGGCGGTCTTCTGTATAGTTAGGGGTTTTGGTATGTGCAACTTTTTCTGTTTTGACTCGAGTCAAAATCTGGAGCATTAAAACCTTGTTTCGATGTTTTTAAACTTGTGCGACACGTGGGTGATCTTAGTTGGTTCTGTGGTGTGCTGCGCGACACAGCGTGTCGGGTTGGTTTATGGTGAGGTTATGCACGTCGCGGCATATCGAGTGCACGCGCATTTAGATTCACACACGAGTTATTCTTTTAATCGATATATCACGTTCTTGCAGGATTTTCCTTATGTATGTTACTTTATGTAAATTCTAGGTTCGCGGTCGGGAACTTCGAGCACCGTGGAGAAAGGAAAGCAGGTGGTCGGACACACCTAGCGCGAGATCACGGGTGAGTAGATGTAGCAACTACGGGAGACAATCGTTTGGATGGCGCAAGTCGCCCGATAGTTTAAGTAATTTAAAGATTCCTAGTGATTTTAGTAATTATGAGTTAATGCTTGCATAACAACTTGTTACATTCATGCTCTATATTGACATACATATGTGAACTCATTCTATAGGACACCTGCACCATTGCCAGGGTTTTTATATGCAGCACGGGTACTATTCTTGCGTACATACATGCCTTGGTAATTGCCATGCCATAACACTAGATAACTTATAATCTGAAACATTTTCACCAAATTTGATGCTTAAACCCGTTCTATTACATTTAAATCCCTAAAATGAAATTGTAGGATTGCTATTCATGTGCATGTACCTCATTACATCATTTGTTCATACCTAGTCTATTAATCATACATTGCAACTTGACTATTGATACCATATGCATTCATTATCATTGACATATGCACCTATGATGATTTCTTAAGATTTTTGATATTTCTGGATTTCGGGGGAAAGCCAAAAGAATTTCTAAACATATTATCTCTTTTAAAATATGGAAAGTTACGGTTTTCTAGTGATGTAAGTGTCGTCCACATGAGTTTGCTATGGTTTTCGAGATCCGTTTCGAGGAGTTGGATGAACCGTCTCGGGTACATGATGGGCCCGGTAAGGTACCCCGGGGAGAGAAGATCGCAGATGATGGCGTTGAGCCTGGCAGGGGAGCACTACCTACTGGTGACTTTTTGGCACGGCGGATATCCAGAGGATACCGACAGTGGCCACGTGATGTTGAGATATGGATATTTGAGATGGGTCAGCCGGACGGCTGAAGCCAGAGATACTGTGATATGGATACATGAGATTTGAGGCAGTTTTGAGGTATCGATGCTGGACACGGATTCTTGATGATTCTAGTGATGTTTTGCTGATATTTCAAAAGAGATTCCAAAAAAGAAAATCATGATTCTTATACCTACCTATTCAGATCACGAGTTGATTCATGTTGCATACATATCTGCTAGCACATTCATGTTGCATACATACCTGCTAGTATTTCTTGCCTTATCTATATTGTAGATACTAGGATGCTTGTGTGCATGCTTGCGATAGCCTCTATAGATGTTATTTATTACTCACGAGTTGGCAACTCACCCCCGTTGTGCCACAGCCTTTTTGCAGGTCCGCTCCGTCAGCACAGTAGCGGCGGGCACACTAGCTTCTTTTGCCTCTTTTGCCCGGACTTGAGGTTTTTGCTCGTATGTGGGTTGTGTTATTATTTTGTACCACCTTTTATATTCATTGTATCTAGAGTACTCCATCTGCTGTATCAGCTGCACCTGTTATTTGTATTGTTGTATATTGACCTAGAGACGAGGCTGCGAGATTATTGACTTTTATGCTGTATTTGGGGTCGAGCTCACTTAAGTCAACATGATATTTTACTTGTGCTTCTTTTGCTTATTTATGCACATTGTTGTTTTACATTGCATGGGATTTGTGACCGCCTTGGGGTGAAGAGCTAGCTCCCGCTTGGGGATGCCATATTTCATGTTATTCATTTATACTCATGTTTTGTACCAGTTTGGGGGCCTGTTTTTACAAAGGAGACTCTGCCGGATTTTTTGGAAAAAGGGATGTTGCTTTTAAAAATCTTGGTGTGACTTAATGGGTTATATCGCTTTCACAAAATTAGTTTTCCTTCACTTTATTTCTTAATCGGGTTTTGATTTCTGGGCTTTGGCTTACTTATTTTACGTACGCCTTGAGATGTTTCGTAACTTAAGTGCCAGTCACGTTCCGTACCCTGCGGGTCATGACAGATACCTCCTAAATCCTGGGTTTTGGATATATGAGATAGATCTAAATGGATGTTAGAATTCTCACTAGGTGTCGTGAGATGGTATCAATCGATCCTGGGGAGAATCACTGGATAGCTTCCAGGGTGGTAAGGTCGAATGAATGTCAGTCACAGGCATTGTCTTTACCCTCAGTGCAGGGACGGTATGTTGGAAGAGTTCCAAGATAGATACTGTGGAAAACTAGACGATAAAGGCTGGATACATCGCTACCAAGGATGCCACCAAAGAGGCAGTCTGGGTGTGTATTAGTTCATGAGATGAACTTCGTTCCTACCATTGTGTGAGAATGGAGTTATGGATTAGGCCTAGGAACCCCCGTCCCATCAATAATCCAGACATATTCTAAGGCAGTATCACCTGATCATGGAGATGGTTGATCTCCAGGGAGATAGAGGTTAGGAGAGTAAACACAGAGGACAACACGGCGGGTCCACTCACAAAGGCCTTTTCCCATGAGATTCTTATGGGATGGTTGAGTATGAGATACTACAACCACTGCTATATGACGACCCAGTGCAAGTGGGAGATTGTTAGTTATATGTATGCACTAGAGGCCATTACTGTACATGCGATGTATATTGTAGTGGATTCTTGGACATACATAGTGAGAACCTTCTTGCTCGATATGATAGTATGCTACCTGGTTGCACTTTATTTTAACATGTACACTTATTGTCTCTCTATTACATGTTGATAAAGCCCTTAGAATGAGTACTTGACTACCAGGATTATGATGCAGATCATACTAGTGGGGACAGAGTAGTCGATAAGCATATCTTTCAAATGTTCCTACTCATAGGTGTATCGAGACAGGGCATAGATATGCCAGAGTATACTAGCGTGTAGCTTCTCGACTCATGTAGATGGGCGATGGATGATCCCATATCCATTGGTGTTTGACATCAAAAATGGTATACGGGTGCTCAGTGGAGACTGGGTACACTGGACGGACTCGCCAAGAACTCCTAGATGGTATTATACCACATGCCAGATGGAAGTTCTCAGGTAACACCGGTACAGGTTAGTATGTCGACCCGAGATCATCATAAAGACTTGTGTGATTCCCACTGTGCTTTGATTTCCACCTTACCACGCTCAAGAGAATGTGCAAAACGGTGGTTTTTGGGTACAGTCCCGAGTCACATGGAGGAAATAAGAGATAGGAGGGGATTCGCCTCTCCCGGTATAAGGAGTTGATGTTGCACTGTGCTCAATTGGCTATAACAGGAAGTCACTGGCCAGGGCTGATTTTGAGATATACTAATAAGTGTTACCAGTAGTTTCTTGACCCGTTATGAGCTTAACATCGGCACGACTTATCGAGTTACTAGGGTCTGACGTTTACCACCCCTAGACGAGATATGCGACATATCATACGAAGAGACCGGACTGTACGGTAGTGTTACTGATTGGATTCGCAGGAGTGTGAGCAGGCTTTCTTGTTGATCTTTCAATACCCGGGTGGCCTTTATGTTTAGCAGACTGCTTGCGGCTTGTGGGTGTTTGATATGATCATCACCTACTGCCAGCGTATTAACGAGTCTTTAGAGTCCTACACAGAGGTTTCCTGGATCATGCGAAATGGAGTAGGAGCACACATGTGATATGTACGGGACCGAGATTAATGCGCGTATATGATATCGCATTCTATTCTCGCGATATATGTGTGTTAGTTATGTATTTGCCGTAGAGCCTATTGTTGTACATATCATGTATATTATAGTGGATGCTTGGATATATAGAGAGAGGGCTTTCTTGCTAGATATGATAGTATGCTATCAGGTTTCACTTTGTCTAAACATGTTGATTGGTATTGGTTTACTGTCTTGCACTCTCATGTTGATGAAGCCCTTAGGATATATACTCGACTACTAGGACTATGATGCAGATCATGCTAGTAGGGCTAGGGTAGTCCAAGAGTACATCCTATATCTGTTCCTAGTCGAGGGTGTATCGAGATAGGGCATCGATACTTTAGAGTAGACTAGAGTATACGCATCTTGACCCATATGATGGGCGATGGATGATCCCATATCCATTAGTGTTTGACATAAAGGATGGTATACGGGTGCTCAGTGGTGACTGGGTACACTGAACGGACTCGTCGAGAACTCCTAGAAGGTATTATACATATCGTCAGATAGCAGTTCTCTTATGACACTGGTACAGGTTAGTCTGTAGACCCGAGATCGTCATAGAGTCTTGTGTGATTCCCACCGTACTTTGATTGCCACCTTAGCACGTTCATGAGAACGTGCAAAACGGTGGCTTTTGGGACAGTCCCGAATCACATGGAGGCAATGAGTAATAGGAGGGGTTCCGTCTCTCCCGGTATTTAGGGTTGATGTTGCGCAGTGTTCGATTGGCTATAATTAGAAGTCCCTGGCCATGGCTGATATGAAGACCTACCGGTAAGTGTTATTAGTAGTTTCTCGACCCATTATGAGCCTCACATCGACATGACTTATCGGTTACTGGGGTCTAATGTTTACCACCCCTAGGTAAGATATGCGACATATCAGACGAAGAGACCGGACTGTACGGTAGTGTTACTGATTGGATTCACATGATTGTGAGCAGTCTTGCTTGTTGATCTTCTGATCGCTCAATATCCGGGTGGCCGTTACGTTTAGCTGACCACTTGCGGCTTGTGGGTGTTTGATATGATCATTACCTACTGCCGGCGTATTGACGAATCTTTAGAGTCCTACACTGAGGTTTCCGGGCTCAGGCGAAACGGAGTAGGAGCATATAGGTGATATGTGCGGGACCGGGATTAATACAATATGTGATACCGTATTCTATTCTTATAATATGTGATATCGGCCAGTTATATGTGATATAGCCGGGTTATCGGATCAAGTGTTGTTTCGATAAAATGATACATATTATATTAGTCGGTTATATGTAATATAGCCGGATTATTAAATCAAGTGTTGATTTTATAATTTAAAGTAGAATTATATATTAGATATATTAAATTACATTAACTAATATATTGCTCACTTAAGTATTTCATTTTCTCACATTTGGATACATTTAACATATATGTGATATATGTTTAATGTATTCTTTTCCTTTGTTACATTATATATTATATATGTGATATATAATATTGTGACATGCTAGGTTATACATGCAACTAGGGTGTATGAGACATAAACCATGCTATTGATAATTGTGGGTTTATATTTATTTAAGGTAATTCAAAATTGAGGTTGATTTCGGACAAATGCATGAAGCTTGTCAAAGCTTGTGGATGCATTGACAAAGTCCAATATTTTTGTTTTACCTAAGATATTTATTAACCTAACCCTTATCAATTAACCTATGGTTTAGTCTCTACAAGAGTTAGTGAAACATACACTCACCCATAGTTGCATTTCTAACCTCATCACAATTCATTCTTACCTGAGCTTCTTCTTCTTCTTCTTCATTGATTTTGCTCTCTTGATTTTCTTCATGTGGTGAAAAATAGTGAGAATTAAAATACTAAAGTGAGCAAAGTTCCTACTTCATCATTCTCTTCTATACTAGCCATATAGATTAGTGTGTTAGCTTCACTAATCCATAATTAGTGAAGAGATAGCTTGGGTTTGTGATTCCTCAAGGTAGATCATCTTGGATTGTGAAGACTACAAGCAAGGATGCCTCATTCACCTTATGGTACCTCTCTAGAGTCCGGGAGCATGATGATCGCAGTGAAGGGACCTCCACTCGGAGTTTTAGAAGTGAAGGAGAGGACTACAATGGTTGTAATCCCTAATCACTTAGTAGTAAAGGGTTTACTTGTTGTTTAAAACCCTAATTCTCTAGTAAAGATCCTTGCTTAGGTTGTTTGGCACTTGAAAATTTTAAATACGGCATGTTTGATTCCTTGTAGAACCTTGTTCTAGTGCCTAAGAATCTTAAAGTGGTATCAGAGCCTAGCTAGAGCATTAGGCGTTGTGTAGGCGAAATTAAAAGTCCGAACGAATTACGAATAACCAAATTTTCCTCCTTTCTGGAAATTTTTTCAAAATTTGAAATTTATCATATTAAAAATATTCAGAAAATCATGCAAGTAATTCTATAGACCCTCTTGAAGAACGAGTCCCTAACTCGCTTTAGTGACCGCGGAGACGCGACCAAAATATGGTTTTGGCGGCGGTTCCGCGGCGCTACTAAGAAGGCAAGGGACGACACTTCAACGGTTGGTCCATTGGTACTGGAGCATGCTTCTGGGAATTTTTAATAGTGCTTAAGTGTTGAGCTCTCTGGGAATTTTGGAAATTCGTTGATTCGATCGAATTGTTTAAGGTCGTCTAGCTTTCTGAAATGTCATACAATAATTGGAATCTATAAATTTGTTTGTTGAGTGTAAATCTAACTTTTCGGTCTCGGTTGTAATTGGAAATCTTGTTGAATTATCCGACTTATTTTGAAAAAGTGTTTTCATGGGTGTGACCTAAATGCGAGCTTTACATTTTTAGGCATGAAATCTTGGATATGTGATATCCCGTGTTTGGGTTGTCTAAGGGCAGTTACGATTCTAATTGTTGCTATATATCAACGATAATTAGGATACACATATTTACTTATGTTGATGACATGTGATGTTATGTGCTGCTGTGATATGCTATATTAGATCGTCGTGATCTGAATAGCCGGGGGTTTTATGTGATATGAGGTTTTTATTTTCATTCATGTAAAATTCAATTGTATGTAATATTCTTTATTGGGGAACTTCCGGGTTGAGGATGATGTCACATTTGTATATTATTTACTTTTCCGCATTAGAATAGACCCAAGGAGGGGAGCACAAGCGACCGGGTTCTAGGGTCCAGAGGGAGGCCATCTCGCGGAGTCGAAACCGGGTCTCCTAACCCTAGAATTGGGAGGGTTTCTTGCCACTCTCGTAGGGGTCTAGAGATGTGGGTTTGGCTATTCATCACGACCGTGGAATCCGTGTTTTATACAGGCTTAAAATGAAACACGGATGACCTAGTATATCCAATATTTCATATGTTATCTTCTGCTGCTAATATTATGTGATGTGATCATTTTAAATGCGTGAGACGAATGCTTTATTATTGTATATATGATATATAATAAACATTGCTTATGTTTTGCACCCGCACTAGTCCCGCCCCAGTATGCCGTTAGTTAAGTAACCTAACGGTGCATAACGGGACACTATGGCGAATGTGGATGGCATAAGCGTACGTTGTATTTTCCTTTCTTTTGTGATGCTTAGGAAGATTAAATGATAGGACGTCGTTAATGAGATTAATGAAAGAAAAGAAACCTAAAAGATGTTGTAATAAAATTTATAAAAATGGTAGCTCTATTTTTTGCTTTGCATAGCGGTATTCCTTGTAGAATATCCATCATCTTATTCGATAAGGAAAGAGCCAACATCCCTTCACCGGGATTGACCTCTTTTGCAAAACTAGCAGATTCTACAACTCATTCGGTTTTGTTTTTGATTGCTTCTATAGTTCTTTCTTTGCATAGCGGTATTTGTCAAATATCCTGCGCCTTATTCGATAAGAAAAGAGCCGAGATCCTTTCACCGGGAGTGACCTCTTCAGCGAAACTAGTAAAAGCCTCAAAAACAAACATTTTCAAAATCACTTGTTTCTACAACGATATCGAGTTCATTACGTAAAAGGTTTTCATAAAAACCTGTCGTAGCCCTCCGTCATTTCAGATAAAGATTTTTTAGTATTCGTGCTGCGTTTGTTGATCTCTATCAAGACGTAGTGTGCAATAGCTGTTTAGTACTTATCTGTAAAACATGTGATGAGATTGGATTAGGGTAGTCGTACGACCTTGTTGACCTCTGTCAAGGGTCGTGCGGGTGGGTTTGATTCAATCAAGAAATGACGGGTTGAACTTGACTAGTGCGCTATGGTTTGTTGACCTCTGTCAAGGTCATAGCACGCTAGGGGCAAAAACATTATCGGGAATTTCAAGTGTTGAAATTTGAAATGAGATTATATAACTTCAATGAGATAGTTGGATCCCGATACCCACCGCGAGTAAGAGTTTCTCCTGGGAGAGTTTTACACATGACAATTAGCAGATCAAGTAGGTGTCTAGAAAGGTGTTTACGGGGTTATGCCTCTTGGAAAATGAGGTTTATTCTAATTAGGTCCGTGTGAAAGCACGGGGAACCTCCCTCAAATTACAAACACTGGCCTGGCTGAAAGATTGGCGAACTTGTAAGGTGTAATTAATCCCAGCTAGTCTTACCTTTTAGGGTCTGAAAATATATGATAAAAGCAGTGGGAGCCATCATGATTAGATAAGGTAATAACCAATCTAATCTTGCAAGAGCATACACTAAAGTGTTTTCTTCTCTCTCTCTCCAGGTAGCGACCATGTCAGGCCTTAATCAAGATAAAATATCGATGTATTGACCGAACCCGCTTATTATACTGAGCAGGGGAACATTGGTTCCGTTCTCTCTTATAACTGTTATAAGACTGAATAGGAAATAGGGTTACATCCGGATTCTCATGCCACAAAAATGAAGAACAAGCATGTTGATGTATCTTCTTCTGGTGTGTTAGTTATCGAGAACTGTTTCTCAGTTCACTCTACGTCCTGGGTATTAGATACCAGATCAGGATCCCACATATGTAATATGTTACATGGGCTACGGAAAGGTAGAGAACTTGGAGAGGGTGATCATTCCGTAAAAGTAGGGAATGGTGCAAATGTTGCAGCCAAAGCAGTTGGCGAATATTGTAAGTGCACGGCGGCGTCCCGGCCGTCGATCCGACGCCGGAGTGCGGAAACGAAAAACTTTGCGAAACTTGCAAACCGGCACCACCGCGCGCTGTCAACCCGGATCGGGCCATTAACCTAACTACTAGCAAACTAAAAGATGGATAGAGAAATATAACGAGCGATCCATGTCCTTCGGTCTTCGTCTCCACTCCGATCTCCTCGCGGAATCTCCGGTCATCGCCTCCTCGTCGAAACGGGCACCACATCACCGGGTTCTTTTACGGGCTCCCACCTCTGGACCGAGGCAACTCGGGCGCGAAGTTGACCAGCCGACGCGTCCAAGGTTTGCTGTAGACTGGTGTAGAATGGTTGTCTGTTGGGGTTATAGAAGTTGCCTTGGTGATGGAGGAGAGAAGAACTTTAGAGAAAGGTTTGAAAATGGAGCTATGAACTTTGATACTACATGAGAAATGAGATTAATTTTTCACACCATAAATGAAACATCATCCTCACTCCCCTCTCTAGTGGCCGGCCATGAATGAATGTTGGAGCAATCCACAAGAATAATTCCAAGTGGGAAAATATATGATAGAAAAGAAAAGATCATCACAAGATCAACCTCACATCCTTTCAACAACTCATCATAATTAATGCTAGCAATGTGATGGAAAAAGAATATAATGATGATGGTCATATCATAATCCCACAAATGCAAGACACCCCCTCCATAATAAGTTATTTGCAAACTTGCAAATAACCCCCTCCATCAGAAAGTCCGGCCATGAAGGAACAAAGGAAAACCGGCCGGAACGGAATGCAAACTGGCAACTTCAGAAAACTGATCCCGTAATAAATTACAGGAAAACCCCGCGACTGCACATACATGCCCGCATTTGTATTCCCACTGAACACAAATGCAAAAAGAGACAAAATCTACACTGTACAATACTAGGATCCGGCTTAAACCAAAGCCAGCTAGTATAAACCGTCCGATCACGATCCGTGCAATACCGCACGTATCTGATCGAACCCTGCCATATCTCCATACGGCCTCTACAGCGTTTCTCCCGAAACTTGAGTAACTGTGTGTGGTAGACTCTAAAGACTCATCAATACTATGGCTGTGGATTTAACCACTAGCACGTCAGAGGTATTAGCCATACGTGACGGGCCACCAGCTATTGACTAAAAGGGACGTCAATGAGCGAACTCATACTGACACCCTACTGAGCCTGTCAGTGACAATATCCGTACAGTCCGGTCCGTTCGTCTATGAGCATCGCATGGCGGGCCTAGGGGGTTGGTAAAAGTCAGACCCCCAAAAGCGGTACAAGTCGTGTCGGAGTGAAGCACAGAACATCCTGAGGTACTACTGGAATACCTACCAGTAAATCTCCTGCCTTGGCCAAGGACTATTCATGTACTGGCTCTCCTAGACACAGCGCGACCTCACCCCCAATACCGGAAGAGACGAACCCATGCAGATCCGCTCACTGCCTCCATGTGGCTCGGGACTGTACCCAACTAAAACCTGTTTGCACATCTCCTTTGAGCGTCGTAGGGTAGTAATCAAAGCACAGTAGGAACTCACACGAGACAAATGACGATCTCAGGTCGATGAACTAACCTGTACACATGTCACCAGGGAACTGCTATCTGACGTCAGGTATAATACCAACTAGCAGGTTCCCGGCGAGTCCTGTCTGGTATACTCATAACCCAATGAGCACCTGTATACATCTTAGGTGAACCAACTGACACCAATGGCTTGTGAGACCGGCCACCGCCCCTCGTCGGGGTCTCGACTGTATACACTAGTCTACTCTGGAGTATCGATGCCCTGTCTCGAAACTCCCACGACTGGGGACCTTTTAAGGATATGCTTATAGACCCCAACTCCCACGTATATAATCGCCCTCATACAGCTGGTAGTCAAGAAAGAATCCTAGAGGCTCTATCAACGTGTAATAGCGACTCGTAAGGTCACCTAAAGCAGTACACGATGATAAAGATAAACCAGATAGCATACTATCATCTTGAGTAAGACTGTCCTACTGGGACAGGTCCTCCCTCAATCATTGCAATCACGTGCCTGTGATCCAATAATTGACTCTGAGGGCACTATCTCCAACAATCTCCCACTTGCACTCAACGCTAATTATTACGATGTCGCATACTCACAGCCCGTGTGATACCGAACACCCAACTCCTCTACTAGTCAGTCTCACAAAACTCGTTTGCGAAACTATTGCGTTCGAGGAATAGCCTCAGTGAGTGGATCCGCTCTGATGTTTCTTTCTATGTCTCTCTTTATCTCAAGTTCGCGGAGAAAACCATCTCCCGAAATGAGCAATACCTGTCTTAGAATGTGTCTGGATATCTGATGGGACCTAGCTCATAAGTGAACTCTAAATCCAAACTTCTTAGACTGTATCGTCAACTGAACTTAATCAGTATCCTGCGCCATGCCTTCCCTCAGTATCCACCTGGACCATCTGTCCAAAATACTGCCCCTCGTCAGAGGGAAAACTATAACTCTGACAACCTCTCTGTCATCCAGGTCACTTTGGAAGCCTGGAATGATAACTGTCTCCCGAAGGAGAATACTGTTATCATATCCCTAGAACATCTACTTATGTTCTAAAACTGCTTCCGATCGTTTCTCCAGAATTGAATTAATAACAACTTATTGCACCTACTACAAAAACAACATCTGGTGTGGTACTTGACATCTCATGATCAACTCAATTGCCTAAGCAAGTGATCTGCCAATCATGCACATCCCTCTCCTCTTTAGTCTGTAAGACACCTTTAGAGAGGGTGACTCCATTACCTACAGGTATACCACCATGCCAGGAGTCGTCCATTCTAAATACTCTTAGAATGCTGTCTAAGTACCCTGATTGGGAAACCACCCAAATCTAGATCTAAAACCATAGATCTAGTAACTAGAATGTACGATATAATATCCAATTCCTATGTGGAGAAACCATTGTGTGACGACCAAAGTATAACCGATCGTAGTATAGGAATCTGACTTCCTACTCTGTGTATGTCATCCAAATACCAGGACATCACACCCTACTACCTTCTTAACAGATCCATCCCCTATTCTGATGAAGTCAAACCTATGACTGTCACATCAGAAATAGATGATCTATCTCCGCTATATCTGCTTTAGTCTATAAATAGACATAAGCCACTTATCAACTATGCTTCCGCTGCTCCCACTGACCACGACAACCCTCTGGCAGAGTCATATAAACGTGCACTTCTAAAGCTAGTTTAGAACGACGCTATACTCATCCTCCTGCCGGGTATCACAGTCTGGAACAACAGCAATGGTAAGTCTGGGTAAACAAGAACCTCCCTGCCACCGTCCTTGAGCATACCGAAGTACCTCTCGGGCGCCTGAGGTTACCCACTTTATCTGCGGAGTGGCCAATTGTCACGACCCGAAAGAGCACACGACTGGCCCTTGAACCATATGAAGTCTATAGGACTCCATCTGATCCAAGTAAGCCAAAAGCCCAGAAATCTAAAACCATTTTAAGAGTAAAGAAACATATCTTGTAATTTATTTTCCCTTGAGGCATTTTATCTAACACTTACTACGCATAAACAAAGAGCACAACCCACACAAGCAATATAATATACAACGCCGACGGGCGAGGACCAAACTCAGAAGAAACTCACAATAACATGAAAACCTTAACACTACTAAGCGCGACTCTAAGGTCGAAATAATACATCACTAGTGTCTGAGTCTGAAACAATATACAAGTTTTGGTTGATGGAATTTCTAGATACAAAGAATAATACATATACAAGGGTGGTTCTGATGCAAAGAACCCACCTACCAAGCAAATCACCCGCAAAGGAAGCAATGTGCCGGAAATGCCGCTATGGAAACTGTACGGCAAAACCTGCAAGAACTGTGGCACAACGGGAGTGAGTTGCAAACTTGTGAATAGAAAATATCTACAAGCAGAAATTGAAAGCATGACATAATCCTAAGTCAAACGATCAGATATAATATAAACCTCAAATGAATAAGTTTGAAGCATAGTAAAGTGGCAATGTAACATCTGAACATAAGTGTAGTGCCTCACGTAACAATATATCATAAATATGATGTATGTATGCGGTAAAATGAAAACAGGAGATATCATGAAATGAAATCATCAGAAAATCAACGTCGAGCATTGACACAAACTATGTATCTCAAAATCAAGGGAAAACTATATATCATGTATCCGATATGTATGCGGCATTCATGAAGGTACTCTATCAGGTACTACTAATATGTGATGTAATGCATATACAATAAATGTGGGGTAGGGGAGATATAATATGCCATCGACCATAAAGGCCCCGAGCACATAGGCTCCTCTCACATCGAGCTCATAGGCTCCGAGCACATAGGCTCCTCTCACATCGAGCTCATAGGCTCCGAGCACATAGGCTCCTCTCACATCGAGCTCATAGGCTCCTCTCACATCGAGCTCATAGGCTCCGAGCACATAGGCTCATCTCACATCGAGCTCATAGGCTCCGAGCACATAGGCTCCTCTCACATAATGCATATGTAAACTTGCATAGATCATCATGATGATATATTAAGTATGTGTATATATATATCAGCGTCCCATACCACTAATATATATACTCTATGGGTATACATATATATTTCAGCGTCCCATACTACTGATATATATATGCAGGAGTAAAACAATCCAGAATCATCATATGCAACCATATCACAGTGCGAAATCCATGAATTATAATACATGCAACAAGAACACTAATATAAGCATGCAACTATGTAAAGGCATATGCACAAGGAATATGAATCAATAACATATGAGAATGCAATGCGATGCGAGCCGTAGAATAAATAGTAAATGAATAATAATGCAGCTTGCCATTTGAAATAAGACAAATCGGGGTTTTTGTAATAGGTATGACTCGGGTCCAGTCTAACATCTATTATGCAAACCACAGATCTAAGTATCAAGTCAACCGGGAGGGGTAAGGAATCCACCTAAATCTAAGTCGATATAAATATATATATACATATGATAGTCGGTGATCCCGTCTCAATATTATCGTGTACAATACAGTATATCATATGACAATCCTCAAGTTATGAGTGCTGATCTATCATCAATATAAAGCTCGTACGGGAAATCGTCGTACGGCATCCCAATAGCTGGGTACGGGTCAATATCACATTATCTCATCAAGTACCTGGTATTCTTATCATCATAACACATAATCTAGGATACTGAATCTACGTCTAGTACAAATCGGTACCATCTATATAATTATGAATGCGGGGGTAAAACACATGTACAAAGGCCAGCTAAGAATCACATATCGTATCCCAAATACAAATCATATCAAATCACCGATCTCACAGCACCAAGCCCAATATCATCGACTCATCTCCAAGGTCATCCAATATCATCATCAACACAGTGTAAGTATAGTGAATATGCAAGGGTGTGCGTGTGGGTGTAAACCTATTCTAGGGTTCGTGGCTATGAACTACACTAGTTTACTTCTAAGCCTAAACTATCCATAAAACACCTAACACAATATCCATGACACATTATAACTATCATATAGTATATAAACTACGGACTGCAGGGGTGCGCTACGTCATCCCCCGACTTCCCCCTGTAGATATAATCTACTCACCTTGCGTCTTCATTGTCGACGCCACCATGCGTTTGCTTGTCGTCCCGAAGTCGTCATGGGGTACCTACACATTAACGTATCGCAAATGCGTATCAAAACCAATTCCAAACTAAAACGGCATACGAATCTCAAAACGATACGCTAAGATCTATAGGTTAGAACCTATGGACAACGCCTTCCAAACCCATCAACAACCCTCGATATAGTCGTATAAACGCCAAATAGTCGAGGTAAAACACAATACACAAATTCAGAATTAAACATACGGAATACGGAAACACGAATCCAAAACAACAATTAAGGAAAATAGGCTCCAGATTTCACCCTAGGTCAAATTAGACAAATCTATACATGCCAGGGGCCTAAACTACAGATATAGGAGCAGCAGAATCAAAACGACCCAATTTGATACAGGTCTGGCCGCAAATTGCGGCCAAACAGAATAAATCTGCGGCCGGGTCTTGGAGTTGTGGGCTAGGGTCTTGTGTGGTGGTTCCTGGGTGCCTGCACATCTTACTGTCCAATCAATTTTATTTTAGGATGTCTCGGGTGATAGCAGATTTCCAAATACAATTCCAGAATTGCAGTTTGTCCCGACATCGTCTCATAAAGCCGTATTCTGAGTTAAAGCTTCAGGTTAGGGTCCAATATAACATCACACCAAGATTCTAAGGTCACAACAAGTCTTAGTTTCACTTCACAACTCAATTTTTCCTCAAATCCTAACTAGGTTATCCTCAAATCCACAAAAACACACAATATCGATATGAAACTTGAATCGAAGCTTGAGCACAAAAAATACCACTCTAATTGTGAAGGAATTATCTCATAAGACCCACATGAATCCTCAACAGCACCAAAATGAAAGCTTTCTTGGTCCATCCTATAGCTTGCAAGCTTGAGCACATTTTTTGTGAAACTTGAGTGGGGTTTTGGTGTAATTTTAGAGGTGGTTTGAGGAGTTGAAGAGGGGAGGGAGATGAAGGAGCAGCAGCAGCAGGAGAAGGGAAAGAGGGAGAGAGAAAATGAGACGAAGAATGAAGAGATGGCTAAGTCCAAGGTCAAAGTGAAACCATACCTCTCTCTCTCTCTCACCATACCTCATTTCTTTATTCCTTATTCTATTTTCTTTTCTTTTCTTTTTCCTTTTCTCCAAAACCATCTCACTAGAATAGTAACCCTAAATATCATGATAGAAAATGCACAAGTGTGATAAAAATGATATGTGTATGTTTTGCACAAAAATGCTAAAAACCGATTAGCGATTTTTTTTAATCGCGATTAGCACTCAAATAGCATATAACTAATCATAACAACTTAAAAATGGTATAATCCTCTAAATTACCCTATTTTAGAATTTTCAATAATTTTTCCAAATTTTTCTCCATTTATCTGTATTTAATTATACCCAATTATTAAAATATTCAATAAAGTAATATTAATTTATAAAATTTCCCGAAAATGATATTTTATTATATTGAAATGTTATAATCTACCCCCCTTAAATAAATTCGGTCACCGAATTTAAATTTAAACCCCCAAGTACAACATTTCAGCAAAATCCAAATTGTCGGGGCTCCACAAACGTCAATCCTAAGGCGTATATAAGAATACCCCGTGCGTCAGGTGTGCACGGAAAACAAAATCCACATAAGTACCACACAGGTGCAATGGGTGTGCACACAACATCTGTCATAGGCAACGTGTGTGTAAGTCCATGCTACCTCTCCCGGTACTTTCGGGCATGCGGAATTTGGTGAAAAACAATTTTCTTAGAGGTGGTAACATGGACTCAAAACCGGATCTTTGTTAAACATCTAACTAACAACCTAACTACGAGTTGCTAACAACTCGGTTAGGGGGTTATACCTTTCTTTTTCTCGAACTCCTTCTTCTTCAAGCTTCAATGGTCGTCCGAATCGGCTTCTCCCCGTCGTCTCCTTGCGCCGAAGATAGATCCACCTGAAAGTTTCAACCTTTGGCTCCTTCTTCGAACTTTGAAGAAACTAGTTCACTCGGTTTGCTAAACCTTATGAACTAGAGTGAGTAGAGAAGAGTTTGTATGGGATTTTATCTATGGTTCTTGGTTCTCAACTCATGAGACAAGTGAACCATAGAATCAAGAGAGGGAGAGCAAGAAGAGGAAGATGAGAGCTCAAGAATAAGAGAGAGAATGAGCATGAAAGAATGAGAGAGAAGACTTTTCTCATTTGGCTCTCATAATCCAAAACCATCATCACAAAAATAATAATCAAGTATTGTGTAAAATGGTTCAAGTCAAAATGGCTAAATCATTTCATGCACTCATTTCTCACAAAATAAACAAGCAAGTAAAAAGACTTTTCCATGAAATGATAGCCATTGTCATCATGATGGTCAACTAGTCCAACCTAGTCAACCGGTCAACAAAGTCAACAAGTCAATAAAGTCAACCCCTCAACAACCATGTCACCATAATACTTAATTAATATAATTGTTAATCACATATCATATTCTCATTAGAGTTGACCAAAAAGTCAATAGTCAACAGTCAACGGTCAACAACCCTAATGAGAATCCTCTGCCTCTGTCTCTCCGTCAACTGTGCATACACACCCGCATCCGCGTTCCGAGGAACACGAATACATACTGGATAAATCCAATCCTAAAAGGTACACTAGGATCTGGCTTAAACCAAAGCCCGCTAGTGTAAACTGTCCGGACACTGTACGTGCACAAGTGCACGGATGTGACCGAACCCTGTCGCAAAACCATGCGACCTGTCGCAAAGCCATGTGACCTCTACTCTTTTGCCTAAAGGCGAATAGCTTTCTGTGTGGGACTCTAAAGACTCGACACTACGCTGGCAGTGGGTTTAACCACAACCCGCAAGCGGCACTAGCTGTGCGTAACGGTCCCCAGGTAGATGCCGACAAGAAGACTGACGAGGCGAAACCCATCTGAACTCCTACTGAGCCTGAATGTGACATTCTCCGTACAGCTCGGTCTGTTCGTCTGATACATCGCATGGCAGGCCTGGGGGGCGGTAAACGTCAGTCCCCCAATAGCGGTACAAGTCGTGTCGGAGTGAAGCCCAAAACACCCTGAGATAACACTGGAAGCCTACCAGTATATCTCGTTTGCCTTGTCCAGGGACTACTCGTGTAATGGCTCTCCTAGACACAGCGCGATGTCAACTCCCAATACCGGGAGAGACGAATCCTGTCTAACCGTCACTGCCTCCAAGTGCTTCGGGACTGCACCCAACTACCACCTGTTTGCACGACTCCTTTGAGCCGTGGTAGGGTAGTAATCAAAGTACAGTGGGAACACACTCGAGGCGAAGTGACAGTGTCAAGTCAGCGGACTAAGCTGTACTCATGTCACCTGGGAACTGATAACCGACGATAGGCATAATACCAACTAGTCAGTTCCCGACAAGTCCTGTCCAGTGTACTAGTAACCCAACGAGCACCCACATACTATCTCAAGTACGACGTACCGACGGCTGTGGGACAGACTGTCTCCCACACTGGGATGAGAAGCGCATGCGCTAGTCTACTCCGGAGTATCGATGCCCTGTCTCGATAGTCCTACGACCAGGGACCTGCATAAGGATGTGCTTATAGATTACCCAGCCCCACTAGTGTGACTGCCATCACAACGCTGGTAATCAAGCAAAGATCATAAGGGCTCCACTAATGTGTATAGGCGATATACTAAAATAAACACATGTACACATTGAAGTAGAAACAAACCAAGTAGCATACTACTATTTTGAGCAAGATTGTATATACAAGGTGAATATCCCAAGCTTCCATTAAGTAATATACAAACTAGTATGATACAGTAATGGCCTCTAGGGCATATACACTAACAATCTCCCACTTGCACTAAGGCCATGTACTGGCGTATCGAAGACCTATCATCTCGATCAGCCGCTCGAACTGAGTCTGGGGCAAGGCCTTGGTGAATGGATCTGCAGTGTTATCTTCTGAAGCGACTCTCCGAACCTCGATCTCCTGGTGATCCACGATCTCCCTGATCAGGTGATACCGCCTCAAGATGTGTCTGGATCTCTGATGGGACATGGGTTCCTTCGCTAAAGTTATAGCCCCGTTGTTGTCGCAATACAGAGGTATTGGATCAACAATGGACGGAACCACCTCAAGCTCTTTCAAGAACTTCCTCATCCAGACAGCTTCTTTTGCGGCATCAGATACAGCGATGTATTCCGCTTCTATCGTTGAGTCTGCAACGGTTTCCTATTTGGAACTCTTCCAACACACCACCCCTCCATTGAGGGTAAAGACAAAACCCGACATGGACTTGGAATCATCCTTGTCACTCTGGAAGCTGGAGTCAGCAAAGGCCTCGATCTGGAGGTCTTTTCCGCCATACACTAAGAACATCTCCTTAGTCCTTCTCAGGTACTTGAGAATGTTCTTTACCGCTATCCAGTGTTTCTCCCCAGGGTTTGACTGATACCAGCTTACCACACTCAGTGCATAAGCTACATCCGGTCTGGTACACAACATCGCATACATTATAGAGCCTACCGCAGAAGCGTAGGGAATAATAGACATGCGATCCCTCTCCAAATCAGTCTTGGGAGACATCTCTTTAGAGATGGTGATCCCGTGACAAGCCGATAGGTTACCTCGCTTGGAATCTTCCATACTGAATCTCTTCAGTATGGTGTCGATGTACCTGGACTGTGAAAGTCCTAATATCCTCTTGGATCTATCACGATGGATCCGGATCCCCAGGATGTAGGAGGCATCACCCAGGTCTTTCATGGAGAACCTGTGTAACAAGAACCCCTTGACAGATTGTAGCATAGGAATGTCATTTCCTATTAAGAGAATGTCATCCACGTACAAAACGAGGAATACTACAGTTCTCGCTACAAATCTATAATAGATGCATGGTTCATCTGGATTTTTGATAAAGCCAAATTCCTTGACCGTCTCATCAAAACAGATGTTCCAACTCCGCGATGCCTGCTTTAGTCCATAGATGGACTTAAGCAACTTACACACCTTTCCGCTGCTCCCACTCTGAATGAAACCCTCTGGTTGGTCCATATAGACACACTCCTCTAAATTTCCATTTAGAAAAGCGGTCTTTACGTCCATTTGCCAGATCTCATAATCGTGGAAGGCAGCAATGGCAAGAAGGATCCGAATGGATTTCAACATAGCCACTGGAGAAAAGGTTTCGTCATAGTCCAAACCAGGTCTTTGACGAAAACCCTTTGCAACCAGTCTAGCTTTATAGGTCTCAACCTGTCCATCTACAGCAATCTTCCTTTTGAAGATCCACTTTCATCCTACTGGTTTTACCCCGTCTGGAGCAATGTCCAACGTCCATACTTTGTTGGTGTATATGGACTCCATTTCGGTCCGCATTGCATCCAGCCATTTTACTGAGTCAACGCTCTGAACGGCCTGCTGGAAGCTAGTAGGCTCATCATAATCTATGATACAATCCTCTCTATCCCCGTCTATGAGAAAACCGTAGTATCTCTCGGGCGGATGAGACTGCCTACTACTCCTGCGGAGCGGCGTAGGAATGTCCTGTTCTTTTGAACCCTCTGGTTCCACTAAACTTTCAGTAATAGTCTGTGGTTCTGGAATTTCTTCCAGTTCTACTGCGCTCCCACTTATTTCCTTTTCTAAGAACTGGTGTTCTAGAAAGTGGGCATGATGAGAAACAATAACTTTTTGTTCCTTTCGTAGTAGAAGAAATATCCCTTGGTGTTCTTTGGATATCCCACAAACTTGCACTGTACTGAGCGTGCCTCGAGCTTGTCCGCATGCTGCTTTTTGACAAAAGCTGGACTTCCCCATGTCTTAATGTGATTAAGATGGGGCCTCTTCCCACACCACATCTCATATGGTGTGGTAGGCACAGTCTTAGTGGGAACTCGGTTCAAAAGGTACGCAGCTGATTCTAGCGCATACCCCCAGAATGATCGCGGTAACTCAGCGTTACTCATTATGGACCGTACCATATCCAATAGGGTGCGGTTCCGTCTCTCCGATACACCGTTATGTTGCGGAGTGTATGGAGGAGTAAGCTGAGAGAGAATTCCATTCTCTTTTAAATAGTCCAGGAATTCGGCACTCAAGTATTCACCACCTCGATCCGATCTTAGGATCTTGATACTTTTGCCGGTCTGTTTTTCTACTTCATTCTTATATTCCTGGAATTTACCAAAGGCTTCGGACTTATGTTTCATTAAGAAGACATAACCGTACCTTGAAAAGTCATCCGTAAAAGTAATGAAGTAAGAATAACCGCTTCGCGCATGTGTAGACATTGGACCGCACACGTCGCTGTGTACGAGTCCCAAGAGCTCGCTCGCTCTTACTCCGTGTCCAGTGAACGGAGTCTTTGTCATCTTTCCTTTGAGACAGGATTGACAAGTGGCATACGATTGCTATTCGAACGCATTCAAATATCCTTCTGTATGTAACTTCGTCAACCTTCTCTCATTGATGTGACCCAGTCTACAATGCCACAAGAAAGTCTGAATTATTTCCGGAGACATTCTTTTGTGTGTATTCTGGACATTGAAAATCTGTGGTTGGTTTAATACATATATACCATTGCTCAATGTACCTGACCCAATCAAAACTTGATTAAGGTGAATGTTTACAACATTACTTACAAACACAAATTCATAACCTTCTTTAGAAACTAAAGATACAGAAATGATATTACAAGTTGCGTTGGGTACAAAAAAGCAATTACGCAAAACCAAAACATGTCCATCTGACATTCCCAGGTGATAGTCCCCCATGGCTTTAGCATCCATGCTAGCTCCGTTCGCAACTCTGAGGGTCATGTCACCTGCTTTCAAAACACTACGGTTTCTCAACGCCTGCAAAGAATTACAGATATGAGATCCTGATCCGGTATCTAATACCCAGGAAGTAGAGTTTATTGAAAGACAGTTTTCAATAACATACACACCTGAAGCTGAAGCTACAACCTGCTTCAATTCCTGTGTTCTGGCCTTCCAGGCCCTGCAATCATTCTTCCAGTGTCCTTTCTTATGACAATAGAAGCATTCTTCCTTATCCACAAGCTTCCCCGCTTTCTTTGTTGCTTTAGCTTTTCCCTTCGTATCCACTTTACTAACACCGCCTCTTGGTTTGGCGGGGGCTTTCTTCTTCTTTCCCTTGGCTTTCGCCTTGGACCTAGAAGAAGATGATCCTCCTAATAACAAAGTGGATGTTTCCCTACCTTTCTGTAGGGTGCCCTCTGCGCTCCTCAGCATGTTGAGGAGCTCTGAAAGTTCAACTTCTTTTTCTTGTAAGTTAAAGTTCAGTATGAACTGGGCGTAAGTGGAACGAAAGGACCGGAGAATCAAGTCCGTATAGAGCTCATTCTCCAACGTGGTCCCAAGGTCCGCGAGCTCCTCAATGTAGCCAATCATCTTAAGCACGTGTTCCGCTACCGATGATCCGACGACCAATCTTGCCGGAAATAACTTCTTCGACACTTTGTATCTTGCGATACGAGATTGCTCTCCATACAGTTCTTTTGTATGAAGAAATATCGATTCCAGGTCCATATTCTCGTGCCTCCTCTGATGTTCATTGTCCATAAAGGCAAGCACGAGGCACTTGGCCTTCGCGCAGTCTAGTTCCCAGGTCTTACGGATTTCCTTATCCGCGACGCTGGTTTTGGGACCTGGGACAGGGGGAGCTTTGGTTGTAAGAAGATACCCCAGCTTGTCGTAAGTGATTGCTATCTTGACATTCCTGAGCCAATCTTTGTAGTTTGGCCCTGTCAGTATGTTTTTATCTAGGAGTAACTTAAGTCCAGTCATGTCGATTGGTCGCTGCAATTAGGAGAGAGAAGAAACACTCAGCATGATGCTCTTGCAAGTTTAGAGTGGTTTTTAGTTTGTCTAAACAGGATGGCTCCCACTGTTTCTCGAATCTCTCCTCAAACCAAAAAGGAAGAATTAGTCAGGATCAATCTCACCGTACAATACTTGCTTAACCGTTCAGCCAGGCCAGTGTCGGTATTTCGAGGGAGGTTTTCCAACGCTTTTGCGAAGTTCCTTAATTAAATAACCTCTTTTCCCTGAGGGCGTAGGCCCGCTAACACCTTTCTAGACACCTACTTGGTTTATAGCATTGATCGTTAAGTGAGAAATTTCCCGAGGAGTAGCATATACTTACAGTAGGATCGGGATCCAAATATCATCGCGTGACGAAACTGAAGGAATCCTACCAGAATCATCACACTCCAAGTGGTATGCAAATCTAGCAAGTTTCAGTACTTATGAAACTCCCGATGTGGACTTTTGCCCCATGCTCTTATGACCTTGACTTTGGCCAAAATATCATAAGTCACATGTCAAGTTCTACCCGTCATTCTCCAGGTTAATTTGGATCCATCCGTACCTACCCTTGACTTTGGCCAAAATGGCAGTACGACTGTCCGAAACCAACGCATCTATCTATGCTACACATGAATACCCAATAGCTACCAATCACTATGCCTTGACTTTGGCCAACATACACAGCTTGAATACTATTGACTATTCATGTGAAACGATGGAGGGCTACGAATGGTTTTGGCGAAACCGTGAACGTAGAGAACTTGATATAATCGATGGAACGAGATAGCTTTTAAAAGGAGTGGCTCAAACTCCGCATTTTAAAAGTTTGTTTTGAAAAGAACCGAGTGGTTTTCCGAAAGTGTTCCAACGATTTTAACTTGGTTTATTTTCTTGCATTAGTTCTTTTAATGCGTGATATTCTTGCATTAGTTCTTTTAATGCGTCCCATCATTTAACCCTACCATTGCAGAAAACAACCAAAATATGACGTACGCTTATGCCATTCGCATTCGCCACGGGGCCCCGTCATTACCCGTTAGGTTACTTAACTAACGACAGAGCGGGGGCTGGGCTAGCGCGGCTGTAAAACATAAGCAACGCCTAAATAATATCATATATAGATATATTGCAATGATAGCCATTTCAGATCACAGATGAACACATTGGATATACTAGGAAGCTGCAATTCGTACGAGCCTGTAACGAAAAGCATATTACACGGTCGCGGTGAATAGCCAATACCCCAGCCAAGACCCCTACGGGTGCGGCAAACTACCCGCCAAGTACCCGAAGCGAAGCAACCTCCCTCAACTCCGTGAGTAGGCCACTCGGCACTTCGGCATACCCGGTAGTTTGTGCACCCCCTCCATGGGTCTATCCTAGGAGCAAAAACAGTAAAAAGAAATTATACAATGACGGCTACAACCCAAACCCGGTTGTGCGGCCATACAAATAATTATTACATCAATTTACAAATATACATGAATTGAAAGAAAAGAAAACTCTCATCTCACAACCCCCGGCTATTCACCCGCGATAATCCAATGAATTCATATACACATTCCAGCAACATTACAGATCACAGATTTGTATAACCCCCACTAATCGACATATAGCGATTAGCAGACGTTCAATACAAATATCACATCACAGAAAAACCCGTCAGCTAAAGTCTTTTAGAAGTTCGATCAAAACTACGGATTTTCAGGACCCCAAAAATAAAATTTTCGTTCTGGAAAATCTTGGCAGAAAATATATATTCCAAAAATCCCAAAATACCCCTATGAGCAAACTGCAAAGAAGAAACCCCATGACCGAGTCAACTCGGCCGCGGTTCCGCGGCGGGAGCAAGCTCCCGCCGCGGAACCGCGGCGCTTTGATCGAGTTAGGGGGTCAAATTTTTGCAGTTTCTTCAGAAAACCCTGAGTCGATTTTTGGTGTATCTCAAAAAAAATTTCCAGCACTTTTAAAATCGACAGAAAGTTTAAAAAACGGGGTTCATTTTGCGACTTTTTCTTTGATCGATCTTCTAGCTACTTTACTAACATGTTAGATAGAGTTTAACTAGGCTCTGATACCACTGTAAGTCCAAGCTACCTCTCCCGGTACTTTCGGGCATGCGGAATTTGGTGAAAAACAATTTTCTTAGAGGTGGTAACATGGACTCAAAACCGGATGTTTGTTAAACATCTAACTAACAACCTAACTACGAGTTGCTAACTACTCGGTTAGGGGGTTATACCTTTCTTTTTCTCGAACTCCTTCTTCTTCAAGCTTCGATGGTCGTCCGAATCGGCTTCTCCCCGTCGTCTCCTTGCGCCGAAGATAGATCCACCTGAAAGCTTCAACCTTTGGCTCCTTCTTCGAACTTTGAAGAAACTAGTTCACTCGGTTTGCTAAACCTTGTGAACTAGAGTGAGTAGAGAAGAGTTTGTATGGGATTTTATCTATGGTTCTTGATTCTCAACTCATGAGACAAGTGAACCATAGAATCAAGAGAGGGAGAGTAAGAGGAGGAAGATAAGAGCTCAAGAACAAGAGAGAGAATGAGCATGAAAGAATGAGAGAGAAGACTTTTCTCATTTGGCTCTCATAATCCAAAACCATCATCACAAAAATAATAATCAAGTATTGTGTAAAATGGTTCAAGTCAAAATGGCTAAATCATTTCATGCACTCATTTCTCACAAAAGAAACAAGCAAGTAAAAAGTCTTTGCCATGAAATGATAGCCATTGTCATCATGATGGTCAACTAGTCCAACCTAGTCAACCGGTCAACACAGTCAACAAGTTAACAAAGTCAACCCCTCAACAACCATGTCACCATAATACTTAATTAATATAATTGTTAATCACATATCATATTCTCATTAGGGTTGACCAAAAAGTCAATAGTCAACAGTCAACGGTCAACAACCCTAACGAGAATCCTCTGCCTCTGTCTCTCCGTCAACTGTGCATACACACCCGCATCCGCGTTCCGAGGAACACGAATACATATTGGGTAAATCCAATCCCAAAAGGTACACTAGGATCTGGCTTAAACCAAAGCCCGCTAGTGTAAACTGTCCGGACACTGTACGTGCACAAGTGTACGGATGTGACCGAACCCTGTCGCAAAACCATGCGACCTGTCGCAAAGCCATGCGACCTCTACTCTTTTGCCTAAAGGCGAATAGCTTTCTGTGTGGCACTCAAAAGACTCGACACTACGCTGGCAGTGGGTTTAACCACAGACCGCAAGCGGCACTAGCTGTGCGTAACGGTCCCTAGGTAGATACCGACAAGAAGACTGACGAGGCGAAACCCATCTGAACTCCTACTGAGCCTGAATGTGACATTCTCCATACAGTTCGGTCTGTTCGTCTGATACATCGCATGGCGGGCCTAGGGGCGGTAAACGTCAGTCCCCCAATAGCGGTACAAGTCGTGTCGGAGTGAAGCCCAAAACACCCTGAGATAACACTGGAAGCCTACCAGTATATCTCGTTTGCCCTGGCCAGGGACTACTCGTGTAATGGCTCTCCTAGACACAGCGCGATGTCAACCCCCAATACCGGGAGAGACGAATCCTGTCTAACCGTCACTGCCTCCAAGTGCTTCGGGACTGCACCCAACTACCATCTGTTTGCACGACTCCTTTGAGCCGTGGTAGGGTAGTAATCAAAGTACAGTGGGAACACACTCGAGGCGAAGTGACAGTGTCAAGTCAGCGGACTAAGCTGTACTCATGTCACCTGGGAACTGATAACTGATGATAGGCATAATACCAACTAGTCAGTTCCCGACGAGTCCTGTCCAGTGTACTCGTAACCCAACGAGCACCCGCATACTATCTCAAGTACGTCGTACCGACGGCTGTGGGACAGACCGTCTCCCACACTGGGATGAGAAGCGCATGCGCTAGTCTACTCCGGAGTGTCGATGCCCTGTCTCGATTGTCCTGCAACCAGGGACCTGCATAAGGATGTGCTTATAGATTACCCAGCCCCACTAGTGTGACTGCCATCACAACGCTGGTAATCAAGCAAAGATCCTAAGGGCTCCACTAATGTGTATAGGCGATATACTAAAATAAACACATGTACACATTGAAGTAGAAACAAACTAAGTAGCATACTACTATTTTGAGCAAGATTGTATATACAAGGTGAATATCCCAAGCTTCCATTAAGTAATATACAAACTAGTATGATACAGTAATGGCCTCTAGGGCATATACACTAACAGTGTGTGCCTGACAGCAAAACCAGGTGCATCTGACATGCACAAGGAAACCCGATTTAGTGTATCTGGTGTGCACCAAAATCGTACCTCAAAACACTAAGGGTGCATCCAATGCTAGCAGCGCAAGATATCTACTTGCCTCTTGCTCACGGTCTGGCGTCTTCTGTCTCTTGGTCCTTATCTCCTCTGCGGATTACCAATTTCCAATCAATCGGCTCATCGGCCCTGTCAGGGGTACTAACGGGGACGATTCCGTTCTAGCACTTCTCTGGTCATCTCTCGGTCAATCCTTACGACCACTTGTAAAGCAGCATGTCGCTGGCATCGGCCTCTGGTCCTCTGAATACACATTACACATCCGATCCTGGGTGCAAATATCATTGCAGCAGTGTCCTAGAAGGAATCCCGCTCAAGGTCTCTTCAGATCTTGCCTATGCCGGTCTGTATGGAGGCTGGTACTTTTGCATATCTCTTTTCTCGCTCGATGGACATCCGCGTCCTCAGCATAACATTTTCTCGGAAATCGGTCGCATCCCAACGCCTCTGTAAGTATATCAGGTCTCCAGTCTCAACGGGAAGTAACGACAGCTCGTCAGCGTCTCACACGAACCTCTGGTTCCACTTGTCTCTATCGTTGTCCACTATGACGTCACGCCATGTTATCTACGCACTTGACTGTTCTCGGCCACGGTCAATCCATGTCTCTCGTACGTACTCGAAATCGCGTACTCTATAGCTTTGTCATTCTGTAGAAGATGTCTGGCCGAACAGGTCCACGGGAACACGTCCCAACCATCGGATGAATACTCAATACTCGTCCGTCCTCGATCAACTCACAACGCATCCGGGTAAGGTCCTTTATCCGAACCTGGTCAACTACCTCGTCGATGATGCCAAACTCTGGCTTGCTGGGTGTGCGCAATATGACCACTCCTGGGTCTAGGTCTTCTCGTATAGTATTCCAGAAAGGTCCTATCGAGGTCTCTCTCAAATCTCATTCCTGCCGAATTGCCCGGAAGTCATCATCCATTGCTGAAGCAAATTCTTGTTTCGGAATGGCTGCATACTCGTCGCAACTCTTTCTGGAAGGTATATCCATATACAATGCCTCTGCGTGCGTATCGCATCTCTGATGTCAGTGGAGTGGGACGTCATCACGTCGAAATCCCTTGCGAACTCTTTACTTCACTCTGCTTCAATGTCGACTGATTTGGACTCGTCTCATCATGGCTGCATGGACTGCGCTCTAACGGCTATCCTCATATCTGGAGTCTCCCCAGTAGTGTATCCCATCATATGATATCCGAATGATGTCGAATCATCCGACCGAATTGTCAGACCCTCATAATCTCCCAAGAGATCTACATCTTGGGTACAGTTTAATAGTATCGAGTACACACCACAGCATCAGTGGTCCAGCCGTAGAAGGGCAAACCCAAGCCTCACTAATGGCGCCGCGGAACTGCCGCAAACCCTAAGGTTCAAAGGCTTTCACACGGTCATTAAGTCGAGTTAGGGTTTCATTCTTCTAGAGGGTCTATAGAATCGCTTGCATGTTTTTCCGAATAGTTTAAACTTGGAATATGGGCTCCTGACATTCGATCGTCTCAATCGACTCTCAATGAACCTGCACGAAGTCATCTCTAGCTGGAATCATTCTATTTGATGACCTCGCATCGGGGTTGGCGAACAATCCACATGTCCTAGTTATTCGTCCTCGATGACTAACGACCTTCTATCATCTCATAGTATAACTCGTACCGCAATAGCTCCAACATACGGGGCAACATCTCGTTATTCGTAGCAAGAACTGGCTCCTTCGCCTGCACGCTGAACAGCACCTCAATCCTCCAGGAAAGGCGATACACTGGCGGTCATCTCTAAATTGGTTTGCTCTAGATCTGAGTAAGACTCTCCATACGGGAAATCTTCAACTCAACTGGGCCTGCTCCGGGGCATAAATCGGACGAATCACCTTCGTCTCTTAAATCGGGTAGACAAGCTATCATCTGTCTTATATCTGCCTAGAAGCTCCGGCAATCTCAGCTCGTAAGCTTCGGAAGCGACATCCTATCAATCTCAGCAACAGCTGGTCCATCTGTCTGCACGGTAGGCAACATCATACACTCTGAGGTATGCAATACATCAACAGTCCTCTCTCAACTGACAGCTCTAACAATGGCCCGATCATCCGGTGTAAAACCAAGCATTCGCCTCCACTAGAGGTCACAATCACCATTACCAACTCGAGACGTTCCCATGTCACCAGAAAACACAACGGTCGGCCCTCGTACCAGACGAGCTCGCCCTGATTGTAACCTTAGCAGCAGCCTAACTGCGCTCAAACAATGGCAACAGGAACCTCAATCGAGTATCGAAGAGAGCAGATTAATGGCAAGAAAGAAAACAACAGATCCAGAGTGGTTACATGATCCAAAGAAGGAACAACATCAATGAAAGTGTGATCATGGAACTAATAGCATCGAGGATCTCAAATGGATGTATAATCATGGATATGAAGAGAATCACTGATCTCGAAAATATATGCATCCTAAGGTTCCTTAAGCGGAGTAGCGTATCGTAAGTATGCCGCGGAATATACCCACGGTACGTGTTAGTTATATGTATGCCCTAAAGGCCATTACTGTACATAGGATGTATATTGTAGTGGATGCTGGGACATATATAGGGAGGACTTTCTTGCTCAACATGATAGTATGCTATCTGGTTGAACTTTACCTTAACGTGTACACTGATTGTCTCTCTGTTACATGTTGGTAAAGCCCTTAGGATGTGTGCTTGACTACCTGGACTATGATGTGGATCATACTAGTGGGGACATGGTAGTCCATAAGTACATCCTTCAAAGTCCCTAGTCGTGGGTGTATCGAGACGGGGCATCGATATACCAGAGTAGACTAGCGTATACCTTCTCGACCCATACAGATGGGCGATGGATGATCCCATATCCATTGGTGTTTGACATCGGAGATGATATACGGGTGCTCAGTAGAGACTGGGTACACTGGACGGACTCGCCGAGAACTCCCAGATGGTATTATACCTCACGTCAGATGGCAGTTCTCTGGTGACACTGGTACAGAGTAGTCTGTTGACCCGAGATCGTCATAGAGTCTTGTGTGGTTCCCACTGTGCTTTGATTTCCATCTTACCACGTCCAAGAGGGCGTGCAAAACGGTGGTTTTTGGGTACAGTCCCGAGTCACATGGAGGCAATGAGCGATAGGAGGGGATTCGTCTCTCCCGGTATAGGGAGTTGATGTTGCGCTGTGTTCGATTGGCTATAACAGGAAATCCCTGGCCAGGGTTACCGAGATTTACTGGTAAGTGTTACCAGTAGTTTCTCGAATTGTTATAGGCCTCATATCGACACGACTTATCGAGCTATTGGGGTCTGACGTATACCACCCCTAGGCGAGATATGCGACAGATCAGACGATCAGACCGGACTGTACGGTAGTGTTACTGGTCGGATTCACTGGAGTGTGAGCGGGCTTGCTCGTCGATCTTCAGATCGCTCAATACCCGGGTGGCCGTTACGTTTAGCAGACCGCTTGCGGCTTGTGGATGCTTGATATGATCATCATCTGCTGCCGGCGTATTGACGAGTCTTTAGAGTCCTACACAGAGGTTTCCTGGCTCAAGCGAAACGAAATAGGATCGCATATGAGATATGTGCGGGACCGAGAATGATACCAGTATGTGATACTGTATTCGATTCTCGCGATATGTGACATTGATCGGTTATATGCGATATAGCCGGGTTATCGGATCAAGTGTTGATTCGATAAGTTGTTACTGTTGATATTAGTCGGTTATATGCGATATGACCGGATCATTAAATCAAGTGTTGATTTAATGATTTAATGCATAATTATATATTTGATATATTACTTTGCATTAACTAGTATCGGTTCACTTTAAACGGATTTTCTCGCTCGGATGTGCACATTGTATATTTGATATAGTTTTGTGCACATGATTGTATCATGTTTGATGATACATGTTAACTTGGATTTGTGTGAAGATTAAACCATGGTTGTGAGAGTGGTTAGGGTTTTGTTTCTTCTCCCATTATTTATTTATTCATTTATTTGTTTATTCTTTTGGAAAATAAATGGAAAGGAGATAAGAATTGTGGCTTATTTTGGAGTTTAGTTGAAGCTTCATGAAACTTTAATCAAGTCAACCATTCTTATCTCATCCTTAACCCTAACCATTCCCACTAACCATGATTCATTCTCTACACTTGACTAGAGTTAATATTATGATAAGTATTGTTATTTCTTTTCTTTTTGAATTAACTTATCATAATTAGCTTCTTCTTCTTCTTCATTTCTTCACATGAAGAAAGCTTGCTCCATTAATGGAAAGTGATGAAAAAGAGTGAGAAATCCAAAACTAAAGTCTACCCACTTCCTATTTCTTCATCCTCTACCTCTTGCCAAGTAGTAGAGTGTGTTTACTTCACAAGTTTCTTGACTTGGTGAAGTCGGAGCTTGATTTAGCGATGCCTCGACGTAGATCATCTTCGGCATGGACATCGATGACCTAGCCCGTCCATTCTCCGACGAAGCCGACTCTAGAGCCCGGATTCCTTTTGGACAGCGGAGACGACTTCGTTGCGGAGCTATAGAGGTGGAGCACCGGATCTACAAAGGTTGTATTTCCGTATCTCTTAGTTAATTGTTAACTAGTTAGCTTTTTCGCCTAGAATTCTAGCCAACGATCCGTTCTAGGGTTTCTCGGCACCGTTTAAATTTGAAATTGGCATGGTTGATGCCTTGTGAGACCTCACTAGTGTGCCTAGGAACCCTACAGAGGTATCAGAGCCTAGCTAGAGCCTTAGGCGATCGGTAGACGAAGTTAGAGATCCGATCGAACCGCGAAACCCCAAGCAAAATCGCTCTCTGTACATTTTTCAAAACTGTTGAATTTTGTGAATTAAAAATTTGCAGAAAAATAAGCAGGAAAAACTAAGAATTACTGTGAAGTTTGGTCGACTAATTCAATAATTGGAGCGCGGAACCGCGGCCAAACCAGGGGTTTGGCGGTGCTTCCGCGGCCCAAATTTCTACTTAGTCCCTCAAATTTCATATATTTATTCTTAAGTCCTTTCTTGGCAATTTTTTATGTGAATTTTTTAATTCCACTCTGGTGTTGAGTTTTCTAGGGTTTTATTGGGGATTCGTTAATTTGATCGGATAATTTAACTTTGTTTATGTTTTTCCGGATATTTTAGAAACTGTTAAAATGTTCGACCGGATATAAATACCCAATTTTTCCCCTGTCGGGAAATTTCCAAGTGTTGGATTTTTCCGTAGTTTAACGACGTTCTAAGTAGTGCAAGTAACGCGATGGTCCCTCTAGAAGACAACAAACCTTAACTCGATTATGTAACCGTCTTGAACTGCCCTTTGAACCTTCGGGTTTGGGGCAGTACGGCGTGCCACATGTGAGGCGTTGGCTTGACCCTTCTACGGCTGGACCGTTGGTACTGAGGCACGAACTGAATGTTGTTAGACTTATTTCATGTGTTGATCTGTTTTGGGAAAACTTGGGTGTTTGATTGTTCGATCGGAAAATTTAACATTTTCTATTTATCTGGAATGGGATACAACAATTGGAATTCACAAGAAGTTATGAGATAACTGAATGAATGTTGTAAATCTAGCAATTTAGTCTCACTTGATCGGTTGCCACGGAGTTTTGATGTGATCAAAAGTCCGTCGCAATCACGTAGCGTACGCGGATACTCGCCGGGTAAACTTAATAGACAGCCTCACTCCATAGCCCCGACCAAGTGACTGTAGGAGAACCCCGTCGCCGAAAGCATCCGTTCGGGTGCTCGCGGTAGCGGTGTTCCGCCTTGGTGCACTTCGTCGACGGTATCGGGGGTGCGGCCGCCTACTGAAGTTTGCGACGAGCATTCGATCAGGATGTCGGGAATCCTGTTGAATTGCCCGACTTAATATTGAAATGTGTTTTCGATAATGAGACTAAAATGCGGGGTTTATAATTGTTAGGTATGCGATGTCTAAGGAATTCATTTGGTCAGGCATGCGATGTCTGAGATGGTTGCGGATTCCAACTGTTGTAGTTTTACACTTTCTTTTCTGTGACCGTAAGTGTAATATGTGATATCGCCGGTTTCGTTGCTATATGTCAACGACAATTGGGATGCGCATATTTACTTACGTTGATGACATGTGATGTTATGTGTTGCTGGATATGTTATATTGGATCGTCGTGTTTGAATAGCCGGGGGTTTTTATGTGAGATGAGTGTTTTTCATTTTCATTCATGTAAAAACTTGTATGTAATATTCTTTTATTGGGGCGCTTCCAGGTTGCGGAAGTTGTCACCGTTGATGTATATTATTTACTTTACTGCACTAGGATAGACCCAAGGAGGAGGGCACAAGTAACCGGGTTCTGGAGTCCAGTGGGAGACCAACTCGAGGAGTCGAGTCTGGGTCTCCTAACTCTGGAATTGGTAGGGTTGCTTGCCGCTCTCGTAGGGGTCTAGGGGTGTGGGTTTGGCTATTCATCACGACCGTGGAATCCGTGTTTTATACTGGCTCGTATTGAAAACACGGACGTCCTAGTATATCCAATATTTCATACGATTCTTCTGCTGCGATATCTGTGATGTGATCATGTGATGTTCTGTGATAGATACAGTATATAGTATATATGATATATTATATAGGCGTTACTTATGTTTTACACCCGTGCTAGCCCTGCCCTGCTCTGCCGTTAGTTACCTAACCTAACGGTGCACGAGAGGACATCGAGGCGAATGCGGATGGCATAAGTGTACGTCGTATTTATCTGTGATGTTTAGGTATTTAAATGATGGGACTTCATTAATGTGATTAATGAAAATAAAAGAAACCTAAGATGTTGTAGAATCGAATTTCAAAACAAAACAGGTAGCTACAGTTCTTGCTTTGCACAGCGGTATATGTGATATATCCTGCACCTTATTCGATGAGGAAAGGACCGAGATCCCTTCACCGGGAGTGACTCCTTTAGCAATAACTGGCAGATGCTACACACTCGGTTTGTCTTTTGATTGCTTTTAAGTGTTTTTGCTATGCACAGTGATATATATGATATATCCCGCACCTCATTCGACGAGGAAAGGACCGACGATCCCTTCACCGGGAGTGACTCCTTTAGCAAAACTAAAAAAGCTTCAAAAACACTCCATTTTTAAAATCATTTGATTCTACAACGATATCAAGTTCATTACGCAATAGGTTTTCATAAAAACCTGTCGTAGCCCTCCGTCATTTCAGATAAATGGTAGTTAGTATTCGTGCTATGTTTGTTGGCCTGCGTCAAGGCGTAGTATGCGGTAGCTAACTAGTATTTATCTGCTTATGCATATGATACAGATTGGATTAGGGTAGTCGTGCGACTTTGTTGGCCTGCGTCAAGGGTCGTGCGGGTGGGTTTAATTCAATCAGGAAATGACGGGTTGAACTTGACTAGCGCACTATGGTTTGTTGGCCCGCGTCAAGGTCATAGGACGCTAGGGGCAAAATATTATCGGGAATTTCAAGTGTTGAAATTTGCAATGAGATTGCATACCTTCTATGAGATAGTTGGATCCCGATACCCGCTGTGAGTAATTGTTACTCCTGGGAGAGTTTTATACATTACAATTAGCCGATCAAGTAGGTGTCTAGAAAGGTGTCAACGGGGTTACGCCTCTGGGAAAACGAGGTTTACATTAATTAGGTTCATGCGAAAGCACGGGGGACCTCCCTCAAAGTACTGACACTGGCCTGGCTGAAAGATTGGCGAACTTGTAGTGTGTAATTAATCCCGGCTAGTCTTTCCTTTTATGGTTTGAAGGAAGATTTGATAAAAAGCAGTGGGAGCCATCCTGATTAGATAAAATAATAACCAATCTATTCTTGCCAGAGCGCACGCTGAGTGTTTTCTTCTCTCTCTCTCCAGGTAGCGACCATATCACGCCTTAATCAAGATAATAATACGGATATTTGACCGAACCCGCTTGTTATACTGAGCTGGGGAACGTTGGTTCCGCTCCAACTTATAATTGTTATAAGACAGAGCAGGAAATTGGGGAATACCAGATTTCCCGTGCCGCCCAAACGAAGAGAGTGCATGCTGATGCATCATCTTCGGGTGTGTTCATTATACAGAACTGTTTCTCAGTATCCTTTACGTCCTGGGTATGTGATACCAGATCAGGATCCCAGATATGTAATCTGTTACATAGGGCTACAGATAGGTAGAGAACTGAGAACGGGTGATAAGTTTCATGAGGCAGAAAACGGGGCAAGTGTTGCAGCCAAGTCTGTTGGTCACTGTCACCCTGTATTCCAAATACATTGATTCTGAACGAATGTTATTAGATACCGAACCTGATATACAAAATCATATCAGTCTCTTTATTAGTAAAGAAATGATAAAATTTTGTATTGTTGGATAATGTTTTGAACATTTCCTATATCAAAAGTTGATCGGTTCAGGCACGTTATCTAAAAGCGTTGATGTTCTAAATCAAACTACAGTTCTTATTATATGGAACACACACAAGAGGAAGAGTTCCGAAATGAACGAATTCTTCTTGAGGCATTGTAGACTAGGTCAGATCAATGTGACCCGACTAGCTAGAGTTACATATAAATGCATATTTAAATCAGTTTGAATTTACATCTTGTGAAACTCGCCAGTCATGTCACAAAGATAAGATGACCACAGCTCCGTTTACTGGAAACAGAGAAAGAGTTAGTGAACTCTTGGGATGATACATGTTGATGTATGTAGGTCCCCTGTCTACACATGCCAAGACTGATTCTTTATACTTCATTATATTCTCTGATAATCTCTCAAGATTCAGTCATATGTTCCTGTTGAAACATGAGTCCGAACCTTTTGAGATATTCACAGAATATAAGTGAGAAGTAGAGAACCAATACGGGTATAAGTATTATGTCCTATGATGAGATCAGGGAGGAGAATACTTGTGCACGGAAATCCTGGACTTTTCTAAAGGAGAATGAGATTCTCTCTCAGCATTACTCCTCCGCATACACCATAGCACGATGGTATATCGGGGAGGAGCAATCACACCCTATATGATATGGTGTGCTCTATGATGAGTATTACTGAGTTACCTATTTCCTTTTTCGGAGTTATGCACTTGAGAAGCTGCATACCTATTGAATAGGTTCGAATCAAATCAGTTGCCTACCGCTTCATATGTGATATGGAAAGGGAAGAGCCCATGTCTTAAGCTAGTTAAGATTTGGGGTTGTCCGGGCTATGTCTAAAAGCATAATCCGAACAAGCTCGAGGCAAGGTCTGTTATGTACAACTGGAAATGTTCCAGCTATACAAACTGCAGCAGATGATTTGAAAGAACCAAAGGATTCAATAGTTACCAACGAACCTCAGCCTCTCCGCCGATCTAGTAGGGTTCCTCACCCACCTGAGAGATGCTTCTGTTTCTCTATGACAGTGGGAGCGAGGATTGCATCATGAGATGATGACCCAACTAGTTTCGAGCTGGCCATCTGGAGTGGGACTCTGTAAGAATGGCTGGATGCTTAGCGATTTGAGATGGAATCCTTATATACCAACAAAGTATGGACTTTGGTTGCAATATCTGAAGGGTTAAATCCCCATCAGGAGCAAGTATATCTTGAGAAGATTACTTGGTGTAGATGGAAAAGTTGAGACTTTCAAAGCTAGACTTGTTAAAAGTTTGCATCATTGACCAGGTGTGGATAATGATGAAACATTTTCCAGTACCTATGCTTAAGTCCATCCAGATCCTACTTGCCACGGCTACATACCATGACTACGATATCTGGTGGTTGGGTGTCATGACAGCTTTTCTAAATGATGTTTTAGAAGAGAACGTCTATAAGTACACAGCCAGAGGGCTTCATAGACAGTGGGAGCAGCGGAAACGTGTGCAAGATGTTTTATATGATAAAGCAGGCATCGCGGAGTTGGAACATCTGTTTTGATGGATTAGTCAAAGAGTTTGACATCATCAAAATGGTAGATGAACCTTGTATAAACAAAAAGGTAGTAGGGAGTATGGTGACGATCCTCGTAGAGTACGTGGATGACATACTCTTGATGGGGAAGGAGTTTCCTATGCTACGCTCGATCAATATCCGCTTATCACGATGATTCTCCATATAGGATCAAATTGATACTTCCGAAATCCTGGGTTTTTGGATCTATGAGATAGATCTAATTGGATGTTAGGACTCTCACTAGTTGTAGTGAGACGGTATCAAACGATCCTGGGGAGAATCACTGGAAGGGTTCCAGAGTGATAATGACGACTGAGTGTCAGTCGCAGGCATTGTCTTTACCCTCAGTAAAGGGACGGTATGTTGGAAGAGTTCCAAGCTAGATACCGTGACATACTAGACGATAAAGGCACGATACATCGCTACTTAAGATGCTACCAAAGAGGCTGTTTGGGTGTATATTGGTTCATAAGTTGAACTTCGTTCCTACCATTGTGTGACAATGGAGTTGTGGCTTATGCCAAGGAACGCCCGTCCCATCAGTGATCCAGACATATTCTAAGGCAGTATCACTTGATCATGGAGATGATTGATCTCCAGGGTGATCGAGGTTTGGAAAGTAGACTCGGAGGACAAACACAACGGATCCACTCACGAAAGGCCTTATCCTAGAGAGAGACACTTTTATGGGATGGTTGAGTATGAGATACTACAACCACTGCTATCAGATAGCCCTAGTGCAAGTGGGAGATTGTTAGTTATATGTATGCCCTAGAGGCCATTACTGTACATAGGATGTATATTGTAGTGGATGCTGGGACATATATAGGTAGGACTTTCTTGCTCGACATGATAGTACGCTATCTGGTTGATCTTTATCTTAACATGTATATTTTCTGTCTCTCTGTTACATGTTGATAAAGCCCTTAGGATGTGTGCTTGACTACCTGGACTATGATGTGGATCATACTAGTGGGGACATGGTAGTCCATAAGTACATCCTTCAAAGTCCCTAGTCGTGGGTGTATCGAGACGGGGCATCGATATACCAGAGTAGACTAGCGTATACCTTCTCGACCCATACAGATGGGCGATGGATGATCCCATATCCATTGGTGTTTGACATCGGAGATGATATACGGGTGCTCAGTAGAGACTGGGTACACTGGACGGACTCGCCGAGAACTCCCAGATGGTATTATACCTCACGTCAGATGGCAGTTCTCTGGTGACACTGGTACAGAGTAGTCTGTTGACCCGAGATCGTCATAGAGTCTTGTGTGGTTCCCACTGTGCTTTGATTTCCATCTTACCACGTCCAAGAGGGCATGCAAAACGGTGGTTTTTGGGTACAGTCCCGAGTCACATGGAGGCAATGAGCGATAGGAGGGGATTCGTCTCTCCCGGTATAGGGAGTTGATGTTGCGCTGTGTTCGATTGGCTATAACAGGAAATCCCTGGCCAGGGTTACCGAGATTTACTGGTAAGTGTTACCAGTAGTTTCTCGAATTGTTATAGGCCTCATATCGACACGACTTATCGAGCTATTGGGGTCTGACGTATACCACCCCTAGGCGAGATATGCGACAGATCAGACGATCAGACCGGACTGTACGGTAGTGTTACTGGTCGGATTCACTGGAGTGTGAGCGGGATTGCTCGTCGATCTTCAGATCGCTCAATACCTGGGTGGCCGTTATGTTTAGCAGACCGCTTGCGGCTTGTGGATGCTTGATATGATCATCATCTGCTGCCGGCGTATTGACGAGTCTTTAGAGTCCTACACAGAGGTTTCCTGGCTCAAGCGAAACGAAATAGGAGCGCATATGAGATATGTGCGGGACCGAGAATGATACCAGTATGTGATACTGTATTCGATTCTCGCGATATGTGACATTGATCGGTTATATGCGATATAGCCGGGTTATCGGATCAAGTGTTGATTCGATAAGTTGTTACTGTTGATATTAGTCGGTTATATGCGATATGACCGGATCATTAAATCAAGTGTTGATTTAATGATTTAATGCATAATTATATATTTGATATATTACTTTGCATTAACTAGTATCGGTTCACTTTAAACGGATTTTCTCGCTCGGATGTGCATATTGTATATTTGATATAGTTTTGTGCACATGATTGTATCATGTTTGATGATACATGTTAACTTGGATTTGTGTGAAGATTAAACCATGGTTGTGAGAGTGGTTAGGGTTTTGTTTCTTCTCCCATTATTTATTTATTCATTTATTTGTTTATTCTTTTGGAAAATAAATGGAAAGGAGATAAGAATGGTGGCTTATTTTGGAGTTTAGTTGAAGCTTCATGAAACTTTAATCAAGTCAACCATTCTTATCTCATCCTTAACCCTAACCATTCCCACTAACCATGATTCATTCTCTACACTTGACTAGAGTTAATATTATGATAAGTATTGTTATTTCTTTTCTTTTTGAATTAACTTATCATAATTAGCTTCTTCTTCTTCTTCATTTCTTCACATGAAGAAAGCTTGCTCCATTAATGGCAAGTGATGAAAAAGAGTGAGAAATCCAAAACTAAAGTCTACCTACTTCCTATTTCTTCATCCTCTACCTCTTGCCAAGTAGTAGAGTGTGTTTACTTCACAAGTTTCTTGACTTGGTGAAGTCGGAGCTTGATTTATCGATGCCTCGACGTAGATCATCTTCGGCATGGACATCGATGACCTAGCCCGTCCATTCTCCGACGAAGCCGACTCTAGAGCCCGGATTCCTTTTGGACAGCGGAGACGACTTCGTTGCGGAGCTATAGAGGTGGAGCACCGGATCTACAAAGGTTGTATTTCCGTATCTCTTAGTTAATTGTTAACTAGTTAGCTTTTTCGCCTAGAATTCTAGCCAACGATCCGTTCTAGGGTTTCTCGGCACCGTTTAAATTTGAAATTGGCATGGTTGATACCTTGTGAGACCTCACTAGTGTGCCTAGGAACCCTACAGTACGTCACTCTACTTTAGTCACATATTCCTTCAACCAAGGGTCATCCAACGCGACGAAAGTTCGGGTCTAATACCCCCTCGACTAAGTCAAAGTTCCGCAAGGTCAAGCCTAAGTTCCGTGTATATATAGACGCCCTAGGCTCCACATAGTCAAACTTAGACTCGAACCAAGGTTAACCTAGCGCTTTGATACCAACTTTGTCACGACCCGAAAGAGCACATGACTGGCCCTTGAACCATATGAAGTCTATAGGACTCCTTCTGATCCAAGTAAGCCAAAAGCCCAGAAATCTAAAACCATTTTAAGAGTAAAGAAACATATCTTGTAATTTATTTTCCCTTGAGGCATTTTATCTAACACTTACTACGCATAAACAAAGAGCACAACCCACACAAGCAATATAATATACAACGCCGACGGGCGAGGACCAAACTCAGAAGAAACTCACAATAACATGAAAACCTTAACACTACTAAGCGCGACTCTAAGGTCGAAATAATACATCACTAGTGTCCGAGTCTAAAACAATATACAAGTTTTGGTTGATGGAATTTCTAGATACAAAGAATAATACATATACAAGGGTGGTTCTGATGCAAAGAACCCACCTACCAAGCAAATCACCCGCAAAGGAAGCAATGTGCCGGAAATGCCGCTATGGAACCTGTACGGCAAAACCTGCAAGAACTGTGGCACAACGGGGATGAGTTGCCAACTCGTGAATAGAAAATATCAACAAGCAGAAATTGAAAGCATGACATAATCCTAAGTCAAACGATCAGATATAATATAAACCTCAAATGAATAAGTTTGAAGCATAGTAAAGTGGCAATGTAACATCTGAACATAAGTGTAGTGCCAAGTACTCGTGCCAGTGCCTCACGTAACAATATATCATAAATATGATGTATGTATGCGGTAAATGAAAACAGGAGATATCATGAAATGAAATCATCAGAAAATCAACGTCAAGCATTGACACAAACGATGTATCTCAAAATCAAGTGAAACCTATATATCATGTATCCGATATGTATGCGGCATTCATGAAGGTACTCTATCAGGTACTACTAATATGTGATGTAATGCATATACAATAAATATGGGGTAGGGGAGATATAATATGCCATCGACCATAAAGGCCCCGAGCACATAGGCTCCTCTCAAATCGAGCTCATAGGCTCCGAGCACATAGGCTCCGAGCACATCGAGCTCATAGGCTCCGAGCACATAGGCTCCTCTCACATCGAGCTCATAGGCTCCTCTCACATCGAGCTCATAGGCTCCGAGCACATAGGCTCCTCTCACATAATGCATATGTAAACTTGCATAGATCATCATGATGATATATTAAGTATGTGTATATATATATCAGCGTCCCATACCACTAATATATATATACTCTATGGGTATACATATATATTTCAGCGTCCCATACCACTGATATATATACGCAGGAGTAAAACAATCCAGAATCATCATATGCAACCATATCACAGTGCGAAATCCATGAATTATAATACATGCAACAAGAACACTAATATAAGCATGCAACTATGTAAAGGCATATGCACAAGGAATATGAATCAATAACATATGAGAATGTAATGCAATGCGAGCCGTAGAATAAATAGTAAATGAATAATAATGCAGCTTGCCATTTGAAATAAGACAAATCGGGGTTTTTGTAATAGGTATGACTCTGGTCTAGTCTAACATCTATTTTGCAAACCACAGATCTAAGTATCAAGTCAACCGGGAGGGGTAAGGAATCCACCTAAATCTAAGTCGATATAAATATATATATACATATGATAGTCGGTGATCCCGTCTCAATAGTATCGCGTACAATACAGTATATCATATGACAATCCTCAAGTCATGAGTGCGGATCTATCATCAATATAAAGCTCGTACGGTAAATCGTCGTACGGCATCCCAATAGCTGGGTACGGGTCAATATCACATTATCTCATCAAGTACCTGGTATTCTTATCATCATAACACATAATCTGGGATACTGAATCTAAGTCTAGTACAAATCGGTACCATCTATATAATTATGAATGCGGGGGTAAAACACATGTCCAAAGGCCTGCTAAGAATCACATATCGTATCCCAAATACAAATGATATCAAATCACCGATCTCATGGCACCAAGCCCAATATCATCGACTCATCTCCAAGGTCATCCAATATCATCATCAACACAGTGTAAGTATAGTGAATATGCAAGGGTGTGCGTGTGGGTGTAAACCTATTCTAGGGTTCGTGGCTATGAACTACACTAGTTTACTTCTAAGCCTAAACTATCCATAAAACACCTAACACAATATCCATGACACATTATAACTATCATATAGTATATCAACTACGGACTGCGGGGTTGCTATACGTCATTCCCCGACTTCCCTCTGTAGATATAATCTACTCACCTTGCGTCTTCATTGTCGACGTCACTACGCGTTTGCTTGTCGTCCCGAAGTCGTCATGGGGTGCTTACACATTAACGTATCGCAAATGCGTATCAAAACCAATTCCAAACTAAAACGGCATACGAATCTCAAAACGATACGCGAAGATCTATAGGTTAGAACCTATGGACAACGCCTTCCAAACCCATCAACAACCTTCGATATAGTCGTATAAACGCCAAATAGTCGAGGTAAAACACAATACACAAATTCAGAATTAAACATACGGAATACGGAAACACGAATCCAAAACAGCAATTAAGGAAAATAGGCTCCAGATTTCACCCTAGGTCGAATTAAACAAATCTATACATGCCAGGGGCCTAAACTATAGATGTAGGAGCAGCAGAATCAAAACGACCCAAATTGATACAGGTCTGGCCGCAAATTGCGGGCAAACAGAATAAATCTGCGGCCGGGTCTTGGAGTTGTGGGCTAGGGTCTTGTGTGGTGGTTCCTAGGTGCCTGCACATCTCACTGTCCAATCAATTTTATTTTAGGATGTCTCGGGTGATAGCAGATTTCCAAATACAATTCCAGAATTGCAGTTTTTCCCAACATCGTCTCATAAATCCGTATTCTGAGTTAAAGCATCAGGTTAGGGTCCAATATAACATCACACCAAGATTCTAAGGTCACAACAAGTCTTAGTTTCACTTCACAACTCAATTTTTCCTCAAATCCTAACTAGGTTATCCTCAAATCCATAAAAACACACAATATCGATATGAAACTTGAATCGAAGCTTAAGCACAAGAAATACCACTCTAATTGTGAAGGAATTACCTCATAAGACCCACATGAATTCTCAACAGCACCAAAATGAAAGCTTTCTTGGTCCATCCTATAGCTTGCAAGCTTGAGCACATTTTTTGTGAAATTTGAGTGGGGTTTTGGTGTAATTTTATAGGTGATTTGAGGAGTTGAAGAGGGGAGGGAGATGAAGGAGCAGCAGCAGCAGGAGAAGGGAAAGAGGGAGAGAGAAAATGAGAGGAAGGATGAAGAGATGGCTAAGTCCAAGGTCAAAGTGAAACCATACCTCTCTCTCTCTCTCACCATACCTCATTTCTTTATTCCTTATTCCATTTTCTTTTCTTTTGTTTTTCCTTTTCTCCAAAACCTTCTCACTAGAATAGTAACCCCAAATATCATGATAGAAAATGCACAAGTGTGATAAAAATGATATGTGCATGTTTTGCACAAAAATGCTAAAAACCGATTAGCGATTTTTTTTAATCGCGATTAGCACACAATTAGCATATAACTAATCATAACAACTTAAAAGTGGTATAATCCTCTAAATTACCCTATTTTAGAATTTTCCATAATTTTTCCAAATTTTTCTCCATTTATCTGTATTTAATTATACCCAATTATTAAAATATTCAATAAAGTAATATTAATTTATAAAATTTCCCAAAAATGATATTTTATTATTTTGAAATGTTACACCAATGGAATGTCAAACTAGATTGAATTTTTAGGTTCTTATCAAATCTTCAGTAATCGTTTGCGGTTCTGGAATCACTTCCAGTTCTACCATACTCCCACTACTGTTTTCTGAAAAAATCCATTTTTATTAAAACTGTGGTGAGTCAAGAACAATATCACTATTGATCTTCCAGATGGTAGAAAATCAACCCTCGTCATAGCGCGGGTCAACCTATAAACAGCCATTACAGAAACGTGCCTTTAGTTACCCGGAGTCTGGTTTTAAGCATAAGCCGGACAACTCCCCGTATCTTAACAATGTCAAGATATGAACTGTTCTATATCCAATATAGAAACAGAGACACTGATTTAATTGAACCAGATTCAAATCATGCAGCTGCCTCCAGTGCATGTCAAGTAAATGGAAAGAGGCCGATCAGCGTTACTCAACTTAGGAATGCTTCCAATTATGAGTAACCTGAAAGATAAGCTAGTTCTCTTAATCATTACTATCAACTGAATACCATACACAAGCATCTACATCTTCGATCACCTTGAAGAATCCTGATATTTGCAACATCTGGTTCTCTACTTTATTCTTATACCTATAACTCCTCAAAACTTAGACCTTGCATTTCTACGAAACACATGTCTAAGAACTAGAGAAATCATAAGTAAATAGAATATAGTAGGAGGACCAACCCCTCTGTCCTAATGGACACTGGACAATATACAATACTCTGTACAAGTCCCCTGAGTCTAGTGACTCATTCACTGTGTATCGTAGGTTGAAAACTGTACTTATGGTTAAGAAGAATTACACCGCTGTTCAATGCTCCTTAGCTAACCATCCACTGATATAGGTAAATGTCATAGACATAATTTCAAAAAGGTATATCTCACTCTATAAAAATAGATGTACAGATATATCAATTTGAAATTGGTGCATAACAACGGATATTCAAAACCAAATATTTGCCGTCCGGCAAACAACCCAGGTGACTTCCTCAAATATCACCAATTATAACGAATCCCGATATAATGAGGATGATCACCTAATTCCCAATAACTTACTCCCACTCATCATCTGTAAAACCATACAGATGTGAGAATCATACCTGGTAAATACATACCCTAGAGCAAGTGTCTAATTGGGAAATCAGTTTTCTTTTAACAGTACACAGTGAAACTGAAACATTAAAATGTTTCGATGGGGTATCCGGATATTCCTAGTAATGCCTCTTCCATTATCAGGTTCACAACTGTAACCGTATAATTCTTTGCCATCCCTCCAAATCCCTTTATATGTCTTTAGTCGTTACCTTCTGCACACCCCTTTAGGCCAAATGGTTTTCTTCCCTCCCTACCGTTCGGCACCAGCCTATGCTTTGGAAGAAGACTATCCAATAAGCATAATGGGTGTACTGTCCTAATCCTAGGAGCACTCGCAATGCGAGAGAAGGTGAAGATAAAAGACAACCGAATAAACCTTATTCCTATTTCTCCTGAACCAGAATCCATCTCCGAACTGGAACAAGTTCCTTTCGAGTTAGTATATAACCATACGATGGAGTATCCAAATAAACTGTGAATCTTCGTAGTCATACGGAGTGTCCTGGAGAAATATAAAGGTGATTTAGGATTGGCGAAGAAATATTTGGTATGGTCGTGAATAGCAGTCGCAATTTACTTTGCCCTCTTACTAATCCCTTTCTTTGTCTTTACATAATACCTTCTGTACACCACCGTTAGGCTAATTGGTTTTCTTCATTCCCCACCGTTCGGCACCAGCCTAAGGTTTGGAAGAAGACTATCTAATTTGCGTAATAGGTGTACTATCTTCTAAACCAAGGAGTACTCACAACCTGAGAGAAGATAAAAGGAAAAGACAACTGAATAGTCTTATTCATTTTCTCCAGAACCAGAAACCATCCTCGAATTCCTTCGAGTTCGTATATAACCATACGATGGTTTTGTCCAATGGAAGTGGACGTTCGTAGTAATATGGGGTGTCCTGGAAAAAAGGGTAAAAGTAGGAGTGGCAATGAGGTTTGCAACTCTGACAATCCAAAAGCCAGTGTTTAAGAAGGTTCGGTTAATTTTGGTCACTGAGTCATAGTCTAGGGTCGGGTCAATGGTCGATGCCAAAGAGAGAGAGAAAAGAAACACTCAGCGTGCACCCTAGACTAGATCAGAATGGTTATCACTTTATCTAATCTGGAAACCTCCCACTATAACCTCAAATTCTTCTCCAAACCCGAAAGAAGAATTAGTCGGGATCACCCGAGGAGTAAACCAACTCATCAGTGGGAATCGGGATCCAACTATCATCGCATGATAACGTGACGGAATCCGCTCACATTATCACACTCCAGAAGGTATGCGCATATCTGGCAAGTATCAGTTTCTTTAGAAACTCCCGATGTGGATTTTTTCCCCATGCTCTTATGACCTTGACTTTGGCCAATAAATCATAAGTCACATGTCAAGTTCTACCCGTCATTCTCCAGGTTAATTTGAACCCACCCGTACAAGCCCTTGACTTTGGCCAACAAGGCTATACGACTGTCCCAAACCAACGCATCTATCTATGCTGCATATGAATACCCAACATCTACCAAACACTGTGCCTTGACTTTGGCCAACAAACACAGCTTGAATACTATTGACTATCCATATGAAACGACGGAGGGCTACGAATGGTTTCTGGCGAAAACCTTTAACGTAATGAAATTGATATCGTTGAAGGAACCGGATAGCTTTTTAGAAAAATATAGTGATGAAAGCCTTTGCTAAAGAGGTCACTCCCGGTGAAGGGATCTCGGCTCTTTCCCCGTAGAATGAGGTGCAGGATATTCTAACTGAATACCACGATGCAAAGCAAAAGTGATCGGCTATAGTGAAGTTATTGCCCTGACGCAAACTTCTGTCCAAGGGGTCACTCCCAGTTAAAGGATCTCGGCGCTTGCCTCATCGACTGAGGAGCAGGATATTCCAACTGAATACCAATGTGCAAAACAAAAGTGAACGTCCTTGCAATAACAGCCTTTTGAAAAATGTTCCAACAACATCAGAATAGGTTTGTTTAGCTTGCATTGATCCGAATCAATGCAGTCCCATCAATTGATCACACCAATAAAGAACGAAAAAATGATGTACGTATATACCATCCGCATTCGCCACTGGGTCCCGTCATCACCCGTTAGGTTACTTAACTAACGACAGAGCGGGGACTGGACTAGCGCGGGTGCAAAACATATACAACATCTATTAGTATATATATCAATATATAATATTTCGCTCAAGGCGTGATAAAATGCAAAATCACAGAAATGTACAGCATCACAGAATAATACAGATATCTGGGATCCCCGGGTTTCACAGAGCCGCTACTGAAACCCGACGTTCCCCTAGTCATGTGGATAGCCTGTACAATGAGATCCTAGACCCCTACGGGCGCGGCAAGTTACCCGCCAAAACCTGAAGTGAGGCAGCCCCCTTCAGCAACGTGAATGGACCACACAGCACTTTATGGAATCCGGTAACTTGGGCACCCCTCCTTGGGTCAACCTGTACCCCCTACGAGTGCGGCGAATAGCCCGCCAATTCTAGAGTAAAGCCCCCTCCGTCTCAAAGCCATGAGATGCGGGTTCGTTGCCCTCTAGAACCCGGCTATCCGTGCACCCCTCCTTGGGGTAATCCTAGTACAGAAGGTAAAATATACAACGGGTACATCGACCTCAGCCCGGTCGTTCCCTAAAAGAATAATATACAATCAGGCAGTGACGGCAGTCCACTTGTCGGACGCTCGTCCCGCAATATCAAATGTACATATAAAACAAAACTGTGCTACCATTGCATCCAGGCTATCCCCCACGACCAATCCGCAACATCACAGCACAACACAGAACATCAACGTGAATGTCACGTTCGCAAATCCGTCTAAAAGGGCTATAGCAGATAGACTGGATTTACCGATCGAGTGACATTCACGGTCGCAGATATAATGTAAATACTGAGAACTAACATGTTTAAAATTTTCGATCGATCAAATATACCCAAGTGGGCCCCAAGCACTACTGTAGCACTCACAGAAAATCTGGGCCCAAAAAGAATATCCCAAAACCCCCATTTCCTAACCAGAAGCCTTCTGTGAAAATTTGGTGCAATGAGAACACTTTCCCACAGCGGAACCGCGGCCAAACCAGGGGTTTGGACGTGTTTCCACGGTCGTACCAAAGAATCATTGCATCGAAATTTCCCAGAATGCTTAGAATTTCCTGCATGCGTTTCTGCAATGACTTGAAAAATTTTTGGAGCTAAAAAAGTTTCGACAGAGAACAGAAGCACTAAAAATATGGGTTTTGGGATTTTTGTTCGATCGAGTTCTAAACATACTAGAGCAAGCTAGACTAGGTTAATGGCATGGCTCTGATACCAATGTAAGTGCACGGCGGCGCCCCGGCCGTCGATCCGACGCCGGAGTGCGGAAACGAAAAATTTTGCGAAACTTGCAAACCGGCACCACCACGCACTGTCTGTAGGGTTCCTAGGCACTCTAATGGAGTCTCACAAGTGATCAAACATGCACAAATCAAATTTTACGGGTGCCTACAAACCCTAATACGGATCGTTAACTAGATAATGAGGCGATGCGAGCAAGTAAACGGAAATATAGCTAAAGGGAAGGGGCTACAACCTTTGTAGATCCGGTCCTCCACCTCCTAGGCTCCGTGATGAAGTCCTCTCCGCTGTCCAAATCGAACCATGACTCTCACGATGGTTTCATCGGAGAAAAAGCGGGCTAGGTCATCGACGACGATGCCGAAGATGATCTACGTCGAGGCATCGCTAGATCAAGCTCCAACTTCACCAAGTCAAGAAAACTTGTGAAGGAAACACCCTATACTACTTGGCAAGAGGTAGAGGATGAAGAAATAGGAAGTGGGTAGACTTTAGATTTGGATTTCTCACACTTTTTCATCAATCACCATTGATGTAGCAAGCTTTCTTCTCATGAAAGAAGAAGATGAAGAAGAAGAAGAAGATATGATAAGTGTTGTAAATTAGATAAATAAATCAATACTTATCATTTACTAACCCTTGGTTAAGTGTAGAGAATGTACGATGGTTAGTTCATATGGTTAGGGTTAAGCATGAGACAAGAATGGTGACTTAGTCAAAGTTTCATGAATGTTCAACTAAAAACAAATAAAGCCACCATTCATCTTTCTCTTTTCCAAAATGAATAAGATAAATAAATAGATAAATAAGTAAATGAAAAAACAAAACCCTAACCATTAGTTTAACCATGGTACATTCTTTACACTAACCTTAGCTTGCATGTATCATCAAACATGATACAATCTTGTGCACAAAAGTATATCACATATACAACTTGTGCATTTCAAGTGAGAAAATCCATTTAAAGTGAACCAATATTGGTTAATGCAAAATAATATATCAAATATATAATTTTACATTAAATCATTAAATCAACACTTGATTCAATGATCCGGTCATGTCGTATATAACCGGCTAGTATCCAATGTATCGGCTTATCGAGTCAATCCTTGATTCGATAACTAGGTTATATCGCATACAACCATTCGACACATTCATCACGAGAATAAAATACGGTATCACATACACGCATTATTCTCGGTCCCGCACATATCCCATATGTGCTCCTATTTCGTTTCGCTTGAGCCAGGAAACCTCTGTGTAGGACTCTAAAGACTTGTCAATACGCCGGCAGCGGATGATGATCATATCAAACACCTAGAAGCCGCAAGCGGTCTGCTAAACGTAACGGCCACCCGGGTATTGAGCGATCAGAAGATCGACGAGCAAGCCCGCTCACACTCCTGTGAATCCAATCAGTAACACTTACCGTACAGTCCGGTCTGTTCGTCTGATATGTCGCATATCTCGCCTAGGGGTGGTAAACGTCAGACCCTAATAGCTCGATAAGTCATGCCGACGTGAAGTCCATGACATGTGTGAAACCACTGATAACACTTACCAGTAGGTCACTGCAACCCTGGCCAGGGATTTCCTGTTATGGCCAGTCGAGCATAGCGCAACATTAACCCCCAATACCGGGAGAGACGAATCCCCTCCTATCGCTCATTGCCTCCATGTGAATCAGGACTGTGCCCAAAAACCACCTGTTTGCACGACTCAGTAGAGCCGTGGTAGGGTGGAAATCAAAGCACAGTGGGAGACACACAAGACTCTATGACGATCTCGGGTCCACAGACTAAGCTGTACCAGTGTCACCAGAGAACTGCCATCTGACGTGAGGTATAATACCATCTGGGAGTTCTCGGCGAGTCCGTTCAGTGTACCCAGTCTGCACTGAGCACCCGCATATCATCTCCGATGTCAAACACCAATGGATATGGGATCATCCATCGCCCATCACATGGGTCGAGAAGATATACGCTAGTCTACTCTGGAATATCGATGCCCCGTCTCGATATTCCCACGACTAGGAACAATGAAGGATGTACTCATTGACTACCCAGGCACCACTAGTATGATCTGCATCATAGTCCTGGAAGTCGAGTACACATCCTAAGGGCTTTATCAACATGTAATCAGAGAGACAGAAGGTATACACGTTAAGATAAAGAGCAACCAGATAGCGTACTATCATGTCGAGCAAGAAAGTCCTACCTATATATGTCCCAGCATCCACTACAATATACATCCAATGTACAGTAATGGCCTCTAGGGCATACATATAACTAACAATCTCCCACTTGCACTAGGGCCATCTGTAGCAGTGGTTGTAGTATCTAATACTCAACCATCCCCTGAAAGTCTCTCTTTGGGAAAAAGGCCTTCGTGAGTGGATCCGCCGTGTTGTCCTCTGAGTCTACTCTCCTAACCTCGATCACCCTGGAGATCAACTATCTCCATGATCAGGTGATGCTGCCTCAGAATATGTCTGGGTCACTGATGGGACCAGGGTTCCAGGGCCAAAGCCACAGTTCCATTGTCACATAATGGTAGGAACCTAGTTCATCCTATGAACCAATATACACCCAAACTGCCTCTTTGGCAGTATCTTTAATAGCGATGTTACCAGCCTTTATCGTCTAGTTTGCCACGGTATCTAGCTTGGAACTCTTCTAACATACCGTCCCTTTACTGAGGGTAAAGACAGTGCCTGTGACTGGCATTCAGTCGTCTTTATCACCCTGGAACTTTTCCAGTGATTCTCCCCAGGATCGATTGATACCATCTAACTACATCTAGTGAGAATCCTAGTATCCAATTACATATATCTCATAGATGAAAACTCAGGATTTAGGAGGTATCACTTTGATCCTATTTGGAGAATCCTTGTGCTAAGCGGAGATTGATCGAGCGTAGCATAAGAAACTCCTTCCCTAACAAGAGTATGTCATCCACGTACTCTACGAGGATCGTCACCATACTCCCTACTACCTTTTCGTTTATACAAGGTTCATCTACTATTTTGATGATGTCAACTTCTTTGACTAATCCATCAAAACTGATGTTCCAACTCCGCGATGCCTGCTTTATCCTATAAAGCATCTTGCACACGTTTCCGCTGCTCCCACTGTTTACGTAGCCCTCTGGCTGTGTTCTTATAGACGCACTCTTCTAAAACATCATTTAGAAAAGCAGTCATGACACTCAACCACCAGATATCGTAGTCATGGTATGTAGCCGTGATAAGTAGGATCTGGATGGACTTAAGCATAGTCCCTGGAAAAGGTTTCATCGTTATCCGTGCCTGGTTGATGACGAAAACCTTTAACAAGTCTAGCTTTGAAAGTCTCAACTTTTCCATCTACATCAAGTAATCTTCTCACGATATACTTGCTCCTGATAGGGATTTAACCCTTCAGATATAGCAGCTAAAGTCCATACTTTGCTGGTGTATATGGATTCCATCTCAGATCGCTAAGCATCCAGCCATTCTTACAGAGTCCCTACTCTCGATGGCCTGCTCGAAACTAGCTGGGTCATCATCTCATGATGCAATCCTTGCTCCCACTGTCATCGAGAAACCTAAGCATCTCTCAAGCAGGTGAGGAGCCCTGCTAGATCGGCGGAGAGGCTGAGGTTCGTCGGGAACTATTGAATCCTTTGGTTCTGTCAAATCATCAGCTGCAGTTTGTATAGCTGGAACATTTCCAGTTCTACATTACAGACCTTGCCTTGAGCTTGTTCGGAATTTTCTTTTAGACATAGGCCGGACAATCCCAAATCTTAACTAGCTTAAGACATGGGCTCTTCCCTTTCCATATCACATATGAAGCGGTAGGCAACTGATTTGATTGGAACCCTATTCAATAGGTATGTAGCTTCTCAAGCGCATAACTCCCAAAAAGGAAATAGGTAACTCAGTAGTACTCATCATAGAGCACACCTTATCATATAGGGTGTGATTGCTCCGCCCCGATATACCATCGTGCTATGGTTTATACGGAGGAGTAATGCTGAGAGAGAATCTCATTTTCTTTTAGAATAGTCCAGGAATGCCATGCACAAGTATTCTCCTCCCTGATCTTATCATAGGACATAATACTTATACCCGTATTTTGGTTCTCTACTTCCAACTTATATTCTGTGAATACCTCAAAAGCTTCGGACTTATATTTCAACAGGAACATACGACTGAATCTTGAGAGATTATCAGAGAATATAATGAAGTATAAAGAACCAGTCCTGGCATGTGCAGACAGGAACCTTACATACATCATCGTGTATCAGTCCCAAGAGTTTACTAACTCTTCCTCTGTTTCCAATAAACAGAGCTATGGTCATCTTGTCTTTGTGACACGACTGGCAAGTTTCACAAGATGTAAATTCAAACTGATTTAAATATGCATCTAAAATGTAACTTCAGCCAGTCGGGTCGCATTGATATGATCTAGTCTACAATGCCTCAAGAATGATTCGTTCATTTCTGAACTTTTCCTCTTGTGTGTGTTCTATATATTAGGAACTGTAGTTTGATTTAGAACGTCAATGCTTTTAGATAACGTGCCTGAACCGATCAACTTTTGATATAGGAAATGTTCAAAACATTATCCATCAATACAAAATTATATCCTTTCTTTACTAATAAAGAGACTGATATGATTTTGTATATCAGGTTTGGTATCTAATAGCATTTGTTCAGAATCAATGTATTCGTAATACAGGGTGACAGTGACCAACAGACTTGGCTGCAACACTTGCCCCGTTTTCTGCCTCATGAAACTTATCACCCGTTCTCAGTTTTTCTACCTTTTTGTAGCCCTATGTAATAGATTACATATCTGGGATCCTGATCCGGTATCATATACCCAGGATGCAGAGGATACTGACAAACAGTTCTTTGTAATGAACACACCCGAAGGAGATGCATCATATGCACTTTCTTCGTTTGGGCGGCATAGGAATTCTGGTATTCCCCTATTTCCTGCTCTGTCTTATAACAATTATAAGTTGGAGCGGGACCAACGTTCCCCAGCTCAGTATAACAAGCGGGTTCGGTCAATACATCCATTTTATTATCTTGATTAAGGCGTGATATGGTCGCTACCAGGAGAGAGAGAGAAGAAAACACTCTGCGTGCGCTCTTGCAAGATTAGATTGGTTATATATTTTATCTAATCAGGATGGCTCCCACTGTTTTTATCAAATCTTCCTTCAAACCATAAAAGGAAAGACTAGCCGGGATTAATTACACTCTACAAGTTTGCCCATCTTTCAGCCAGGCCAGTGTCGGTACTTTGAGGGAGGTTCCCCGTGCTTTCGCACGGACCTAATTACAGTAAACCTCGTTTTCCCAGAGGCGTAACCCCGTTGACACCTTTCTAGACACCTACTTGATCGGCTAATTGCAAAGTGCAAAACTCTCCCAGGAGTAACAATTGCTCGCAGTGGGTATCGGGATCCAACTATCATATAGAAGGTATGCAATCTCATTGCAAATTTCAACACTTGAAACTCCCGATAAAGGTTTTTACCCCTAGCACCTATGACCTTAACTGTGGTCAACAAATCATAAGTACTAGTCAAGTTCTACCCGTCATTTCGTGATTAATTAGACCCACCCACATGACCCTTAACTAAGGTCAACAAAGTCACGCGACTGTCCTAACTAATCGTATCATATGCGGTGTAGGAAGACATCACTTAGCTACCGTACACTGTGCCTTGACTATGGTCAACAAACACAGCACGAATACTAAGTACTCTACTTCCTAAAATGACGGAGGGTTGCGAATGGTTTTTGTGAAAACCTTTAACGCTTTGAACTTGATCTCGTTGCGGAATCAAATGGTTTTTAAATGGAATGTTTTCGAGGCTTTTTTAGTTTTGCTAAAGGGGTCACTCCCGGTGAAGGGATCGTCGACCCTTTCCTCGTCGAATGAGGTGCGGGATATATCATATATATCACTGTGCAAAGCGCGAACTATAGAAGCGATCAAATGACAAACCGAGTGTTGTAGCATCTGCCAGTTATTGCTAAAGGAGTCACTCCCGGTGAAGGGATCTCGGTCCTTTCCTCATCGAATAAGGTGCAGGATGTTCTATAATGAACACCGCGATGCAAAGCAAGAACTGTAGCTACCTGTTTTTATTTTGAAATTCGATTCCACAACATCAATTAGGTTTATTTTCTTTCATTAATCCCATTAATGAATATCCCATCATTTAAATCTACCTAAACATCACAGATAAATATAACGTACGCTTATGCCATCCGCATTCGCCTCGATGTCCCGTCTGCACCGTTAGGTTAGGTAACTAACGCCAGAACGAGGCAGGGCTAGCGCGGGTGTAAAACATAAGCAACGTCTATATAATATATCATATATACTCTATATAATATCTGTCACAGAACATCACATGATCACATCACAGATAAATCACAGCAGAAGAAACATATGAAATATTGGATATACTAGGACGTCCGTGTTTTCAATACGAGCCAGTATAAAACACGGATTCCACGGTCGTGATGAATAGCCTATCCCACACCCCTAGACCCCTACAAGAGCGGCAAGCAACCCTACCAATTCAAGGGTTAGGAGACCCGGACTCGACTCCTCGAGATGGTCTCCCACTGGACCCTAGAACCCGGTTACTTGTGCTCCCCTCCTTGGGTCTATCCTAGTGCAGAAAAGTAAATAATATACATCAACGGTGACATCTTCCGCAACCTGGAAGTGCCCCAATAAAATAATATTACATACAAGTTTTTACATGAATGAAAATGAAAAACACTCATCTCACATAAAACCCCCCGGTTATTCAAACACGACGATCCAATATAACATATCCAGCAACACATAACATCACATGTCATCAACGTAAGTAAATATGCGCATCCCAATTGTCGTTGACATATAGCAACGAAACCGGCGACATCATATATTACACTTACGGTCACAGAAAAGAATGTGTAAAACTACAACAGTTGGAATCCGCAACCACCTCAGACATCGCATGCCTGATCAAATGAATTCTTTAGACATCGCATGCCTAACAATTATAAACCCCGCATTTTAGTCTCATTATCGAAAACTCTTTTCAATATCAAGTCGGGCAATTCAACAGGATTCCCGACATTCAGATCGAATGCTCGTCGCAAACTTCAGTAGACGGCCGCACCCCCGATTCCGTCGACGAAGTGCACCAAAGCGGAACACCGCTACCGCGATCACCCGAACGGATAATTTCGGCGATGGGGTTCTCCTACAGTCACTTGGTCAGGGCTATGGAGTGAGGCTGTCTATTAAGTTTACCCGGCGAGTATCCGCGTACGCTACGTGATTGCGACGGACTTTTGATCACATCAAAATTCCGTGGCAACCGATCAAGTGAGACTAAAGTGCTATGTTTATAACATTCATTCAGTTATCACATAACTTTTGTGAATTCCAATTGTTGTATCACATTCCGGATAAACAGAAAATGTTAAACTTTCCGATTGAACATTCGAACACCCAAGTTTTCCTGAAACAGCTCAACACATGAAATAAGTCTAACAACATTCAGTTCATGCCTCAGTACCAACGGTCCAGCCGTAAAAGGGTCAAGCGAACGCCTCACATGTGGCACGCCGTACTGCCCCAAACCCGAAGGTTCAAAGGGCAGTTCAAGACGGTCACATAATCGAGTTAAGGTTTGTTGTCTTCTAGAGGGTCCATCGCGTTACTTGCACTACTTAGAACGTCGTTAAACTACGGAAAAATCCAATAATTGGAAATTTCCCGGCAGGGGAAAAAGTGGGTATTTATATCCGGTCGAACTTTTTAACATATTCTAAAAATACCCGGAAAAACACACTGACAAAATTAGACAATCCGATCGATACACCGAGTCCCCAATACAACCCAGAAAATTCAACTCTTGAAAAATTATTAAAAATTCCCAGGAAAACCAGCACTGCAAACTAGGAATTACTGTGCAAAATTTATTGCATGAAGAGGCTAAAGGGCCGCGGAACCGCCGCATTAGCATGCTAATGCCGCGGTTCCGCCGCGCTTTGGTGGAGTTAGGTGTACGGGCTTGACAGTAATTCATAGAATCTCCTGCTGATTTTTCTGCATATTTTTAATACTCAAAAATCCCTGTTTTTGAAAAAAGTCCAGAGAGCAAGGAAAAGTCGGGGTTTCGGGTTCTATCGGGTTTCTAACTAGCAAGGAAAAGCAAGGAAAAATCGTCTACGCATCGCCTAAGGCTCTAGCTAGGCTCTGATACCACTGTAGGGTTCCTAGGCACTCTAATGGAGTCTCACAAGTCAAATCAAATTTTACGGGTGCCTACAAACCCTAATACGGATCGTTAACTAGATAATGAGGCGATGCGAGCAAGTAAACGGAAATATAGCTAAAGGGAAGGGGCTACAACCTTTGTAGATCCGGTCCTCCACCTCCTAGGCTCCGTGATGAAGTCCACTCCGCTGTCCAAATCGAACCATGACTCTCACGGTGGTTTCATCGGAGAAAAAGCGGGCTAGGTCATCGACGACGATGCCGAAGATGATCTACGTCGAGGCATCGCTAGATCAAGCTCCAACTTCACCAAGTCAAGAAAACTTGTGAAGGAAACACCCTATACTACTTGGCAAGAGGTAGAGGATGAAGAAATAGGAAGTGGGTAGACTTTAGATTTGGATTTCTCACACTTTTTCATCAATCACCATTGATGTAGCAAGCTTTCTTCTCATGAAAGAAGAAGATGAAGAAGAAGAAGAAGATATGATAAGTGTTGTAAATTAGATAAATAAATCAATACTTATCATTTACTAACCCTTGGTTAAGTGTAGAGAATGTACTATGGTTAGTTCATATGGTTAGGGTTAAGCATGAGACAAGAATGGTGACTTAGTCAAAGTTTCATGAATGTTCAACTAAAAACAAATAAAGCCCCCATTCATCTTTCTCTTTTCCAAAATGAATAAGATAAATAAATAGATAAATAAGTAAATGAAAAAACAAAACCCTAACCATTAGTTTAACCATGGTACATTCTTTACACTAACCTTAGCTTGCATGTATCATCAAACATGATACAATCTTGTGCACAAAAGTATATCACATATACAACTTGTGCATTTCAAGTGAGAAAATCCATTTAAAGTGAACCAATACTAGTTAATGCAAAGTAATATATCAAATATATAATTATACATTAAATCATTAAATCAACACTTGATTCAATGATCCGGTAATGTCGCATATAACTGGCTAGTATCCAATGTATCGGCTTATCGAATCAATCCTTGATTCGATAACTAGGTTATATCGCATACAACCATTCGAAACATTCATCGCGAGAATGAAATACGGTATCACATACACGCATTATTCTAGGTCTCGCACATATCCCATATGTTCTCCTATTTCGTTTCGCTTGAGCCAGGAAACCTCTGTGTAGGACTCTAAAGACTCGTCAATACGCCGGCAGCAGATGATGATCATATCAAACACCCACAAGCCGCAAGCGGTCTGCTAAACGTAACGCCACCCAGGTATTGAGCGATCTGAAGATCGACGAGCAAGCCCGCTCACACTCCTGTGAATCCAACCAGTAACACTTACCGTACAGTCCGGTCTGTTCGTCTGATATGTCGCATATCTCGCCTAGGGGTAGTAAATGTCAGACCCCAATAGCTCGATAAGTCATGCCGACGTGAAGTCCATGACATGTGTGAAACCACTGATAACACTTGTTAGTTGTATGTGTGCCCTAGAAGCCAGTATTGTACAGATGATGTATATTATATTGGATGCTTGGACATATATAGAGATGACTTTCTTGCTCGACATGATAGTATGCTATCTGGTTGCTCTTTATCTTAACGTGTACACTAGTCTCTTTATACTGTCTTATAGTTACATGTTGGTAAAGCCCTTAGGATTTGTACTTGACTACCTGGACTATGATGCAGATCATACTAGTGGGGACATGGTAGTCCATAAGTACATCCTTCAAGGTCCCTAGTCGTGGGTGTATCGAGACGGGGCATCGATATACCAGTGTAGACTAGCGTATACGCTTCTCGACCCATGTGATGGGCGATGGATGATCCCATATCCATTGTTGTTTGACATCAGAGATGGTATACGGGTGCTCAGTGGAGACTGAGTACACTGGACGGACTCGCCGAGAACTCCCAGATGGTATTATACCTCACGTCAGATGGCAGTTCTCAGGTGACACTTGTACAGGTTAGTCTGTAGACCCAAGATCGTCATAGAGTCTTGTATGATTCCCACTGTGCTTTGATCTCCACCTTACCACGTCCATGAGGGCGTGCAAAACGGTGGTCTTTGGGTACAGTCCCGAGTCACATGGAGGCAATGAGCGATAGGAGGGGTTTCGTCTCTCCCGGTATTGGGAGTTGATGTTGCGCTGTGCTCGATTGGCTGTAACAGGGAAGTCCCTGGCCAGGGCTGATCAGAGACTTGCTGGTAAGTGTTACCAGTAGTTTCTCGACCCGTTATGAGCCTCACATCGGCACGACTTATCGGGTTATTGGGGTCTGACGTTTACCACCCCTAGATTTGATATGCGACATATCAGACGAAGAGACCGGACTGTACGGTAAGTGTTACTGGTCGGATTCGCAGGAGTGTGAGCGAGCTAGCTCGTCGATCTTCTGATCGCTCAATACCCGGGTGGCCGTTACGTTTAGCAGACCGCTTGCGGCTTGTGGGTGCTTGATATGATCATCATCTGCTACCGGCGTATTGACGAGTCTTTAGAGTCCTACACAGAGGTTTCCTAGCTCAAGCGAAACGAAATAGGAGTGCATATGAGATATGTGCGGGACCGAGAATAATGCGTGTATGTGATACCGTATTTGATTCTCGCGATTAATGTTTCAATTGGTTGTATGAGATATGACCTAGTTATCGAATCATTGATTCGATAAATCGATGCATTGAATACTAGTTGGTTATGTGCGACATGACCGGATCATTGAATCAAGTGTTGATTTAATGATTTAATGTATAATTATATATTTGATATATTACTTTGCATCAACTAGTATTGGTTCACTTTTAACGGATTTTTCTCACTTGATTTACACATTGTATATGTGATATACTTTTGTGCACATATAAGTATCATGTTTGATGATACTTGATCATATGGTTAAGTGTATGGAATTAAACTATAGTTAACTTGAGATTAGGATTTTAATTATGCATTTATTCATTTAATTGTTTATTCATTTATTTGGATAAAGCTTAAGTGGAGAATGGTGGCATTTCTTGTTTTATGTTGAAGCTTCATGAAGCCTTGACTTTATGCAACCATTCTTGTCCACTAGCTTAACCCTAACTCTCCAAATAACCATGGTTGATTCTCTACACTTAACCTTAGTTAGAATTATGATAAGTATAGATTTTTCTTTTCATTTTAAATAACTCATCATAATTCTTGCTCTTCTTCTTCTTCATCTTCAAAAGAAAAACTTAGATGCCATCAATGGCAACTTGAGTTCTAGTGAGAGAATTCCAAATCTAAAGTGAACCCATCTCCTATTTCTTCACCCTTTACCTCTTGCCAAGTTGTTTTGGGTGTTCTCTTCACAAGTTTCACAACTTTGTGAAGTCGGAGCTTGAACTAGTGCAACCTCGACGTAGATCGTCTTTGACACGAAGCCGACGACCTATTCCGCACGTTTTTCCGATGAAGCCGACGAATGAGTCAAGGATTCATGATGGACAGCGAGGGCATGACCACATGGAGCTAAGGAGGTGGAAATCCGGATCTACAAAGGTTGTAGCTTCCGACCTTTAGTTAATTTGCTAACTAGTTTAGTTTTTCGCCTAGAATTCTAGTCTAAGATCCGTGTTAGGGTTTCTCGGCACCATAATTTTTCTAAAATGGCATGTTTGATGCCTTGTGAGACCTCTATAGGGTGCCTAGGAACCTTTCAGTGGTATCAGAGCCTAGCTAGAGCCTTAGGCGAAGTCCCGACGACGTTTGAAACCCGATCGAACCGAAACCCAAAACCCTAAAATGCTCTCTGGACTTTTTCTAAAATTTGGGATTTTTGTCAATTAAAAATATGCAGAAAATCAAGCAGGGTGTTATGTGAATTACTGTGAAATACGAGGGCCTGAATCAACTTTTCCACCGCGGAACCGCGGCACGTGCTATGCATGATGCGGCGGTTCCGCGGCCGTACTGTTCCTTTGGCTGATAATTTCTGCACAGTAACTCATAAAATATAATGCTATATTTTCTGGGACATTTTTATTGTGACTATACAGAAGAGTATTCTGGGGTACTATTGGGAATCAGTGTTTCGACCGGATTATCAAATTTCGTCTTTTGTGTATTTCCGGATAATTTTTAGAATATGTTAAAAAGTTCGACCGGATATAAATACCCAATTTTTCCCCTGTCGGGAAATTTCCAAGTGTTGGATTTTTCCGTAGTTTAACGACGTTCTAAGTAGTGCAAGTAACGCGATGGACCCTCTAGAAGACAAAAAACCCTAACTCGATTATGTGACCGTCTTGAACTACCCTTTGAACCTTCGGGTTTGGGGCAGTACGGCGTGCCACATGTGAGGCGTTGGCTTGACCCTTCTACGGCTGGACCGTCGGTACTGAGGCACGAACTGAATGTTGTTAGACTTATTTCATGTGTTGAGTTGTATCGGGAAAACTTGGGTATTCGACTGTTCGATCGGAAAGTTTAACCTTTTCTGTTTATCTGGAATGTGATACAATAATTGGAATTCACAAGTAGTTATGAGATAACTGAATGAATGTTATAAATCTAGCAATTTAGTCCCATATGATATTGAAAAGTGTTTTCGATAATGAGACTAAAATGCGGGATTTATATCTGTTAGGCATGCGATGTCTAAAGAGGTTGCGGATTCCAATTGTTGTAGTTTTACACTTTCTTTTCTGTGACCGTAAGTGTAGCATGTTCATATCGCCGGTTTCGTTGCGATACGTCAACGACAATTGGGGTATGCATACTTACTTACGTTGATGACATGTGATGTTATGTGTTGCTGGATATGTTATATTGGATCGTCGTGTTCGAATAGCCGGGGGTTTTTATGTGAGATGAGTGTTTTTCATTTTCATTCATGTAAAAACTTGTATGTAATATTCTTTTATTTGGGGCACTTCCAGGTAGCGGAAGTTGTCACCTTTTGTATATTATTTACTTTTCCGCATTAGGATAGACCCAAGGAGGGGAGCACAAGTAACCGGGTTCTGGGGTCCAGTGGGAGACCAACTCGAGGAGTCGAGTCCGGGTCTCCTAACCTTAGAATTGGCAGGGTTGCTTGCCGCTCTCGTAGAGGTCTAGGGGTGTGGGATTGGCTATTCATCACGACCGTGGAATACGTGTTTTATACTGGCTCGTATTGAAAACACGGATGTCCTAGTATATCCAATATTTCATATGTTTATTCTGCTGCGATATCTGTGTTGTGACTCTGTGATGGATATAGTATATAGTATATATGATATATTATATAGACGTTACTTATGTTTTGCACCCGCACTAGCCCTGCCGTGCTCTGTCGTTAGTTACCTAACCTAACGGTGCACGAGGGGACATCGAGGCGAATGCGGATGGCATAAGCGTACGTCATATCTATCTGTGATGTTTAGGTATTTAAATGATGGGACTTCATTAATGTGATTAATGAAAGATAAGAAACCTAAGATGTTGTGGAATCGAATTTTAAACTAAAACAGGTAGCTACAGTTCTTGCTTTGCACAGCGGTATATGTGATATATCCTGCACCTTATTCGATGAGGAAAGGACCGAGATCCCTTCACCGGGAGTGACTCCTTTAGCAATAACTGGCAGATGCTACACACTCGGTTTGCTTTTGACTGCTTTTGTGTTTTTGCTTTGCACAGCGATATATATGATATATCCCGCACCTCATTCGACGAGGAAAGGGCCGACGATCCCTTCACCGGGAGTGACCCCTTTAGCAAAACTAGAAAAGCCTCAAAATCACTTCATTTCAAAACTTCATTCGATTCTACAACGATATCAAGTTCATTACGCTCATGGTTTTTTCTGAAAGAACCCGCGTAGCCCTCCGTCATTTCAGATAGATATTATTTAGTATTCATGCTATGTTTGTTGACTTAGTCAAGGTATAGTGTATGGTAGCTAAATTATGTTTATCTGCAACAACATGAGATGTGATTGGATTAGAGCATTCGCACGGCCTTGTTGACTCAGTCAAGGGTCGTACGGGTGGGTTTAATTCAATCGGGAAATGTACGGGTTGAACTTGACTTGCGATTTATGGTTTGTTGACTTAGTCAAGGTCATAGATCGCTAGGGGCAAAAGCATTATCGTGAATTTCAAGTGTTGAAATTTGCAATGAGATTGCATACCTTCTATGAGATAGTTGGATCCCGATACCCACTGTGAGTAAGAGTTACTCCTGGGAGAGTTTTACACATTACAATTAGCCGATCAAGTAGGTGTCTAGAAAGGTGTTAACGAGGTTACGCCTCTGGGAAAACGAGGTTTACATTAATTAGGTTCGTGCGAAAGCACGGGGGACCTCCCTCAAAGTACCGACACTGGCCTGGCTGAAAGATTGACGAACCTGTAGTGTGTAATTAATCCCGGCTAGTCTTTCCTTTTAGGGTTTGAAGGAAGATTTGATAAAAAGCAGTGGGAGCCATCCTGATTAGATAAGATAATAACCAATCTGATCTTGCACGAGCTTACGCTAAAGTGTTTTCTTCTCTCTCTCTCCAGATAGCGACCATTTCATGCCTTAATCAAGATAATAATATGGATGTATTGACCGAACCCGCATGTTATACTGTGCAGGGGAACGTTGGACCCGTTCTATCTTATAAATGTTATAAGACTGAACAGGAAACAAGAGAATATCTGGATTCTCACACCGCCCAAACGGAGAACATGCATGTTGATGCATCATCTTCGGGTGTGTTTGTCATTGAGAACTGTTTCTCAGTTCACCCTACGTCCTGGGTATTAGATACCGGGTCAGGATCCCACATATGTAAGATGTTACATGGGCTGCGAAAAGGTAGAGAACTGAGAAAAGGTGATCATTCCGTTCATGTAGGGAATGGGGCAAATGTTGCAGCCAAAGCAGTTGGCATATATCACCTGGTATTACCAAATGGTGATACACTAGTCCTGAATGAGTGCTATTATATACCGAACATGATGTGCAACATTATATCAGTTTCTTTATTAAGTAAAGAAGGATATAATTTTGTAGTAAAGGATAATGTTATGAACATATTCCTGGATCAAAAGTTGATTGCATCAGGCTCGCTACATAATGGCATATTCATTCTCAATCAAAATACAGTCTTCAATATACAAAACACACACAAAAGGAAAAGCTCAGAAATGAACGAATCCTTTTTGTGGCACTGTAGACTTGGCCATATCAATGAGACACGACTAGCTAAGTTGCATAAGAATGGATATTTGAATTCATTCGAACTATCATCTTATGACACTTGTCATTCATGTCTCAAAGGAAAAATGACCAAAACTCCGTTTACGGGACACGGAGAAAGAGTTACTGAACTCTTGGGACTGGTGCATAGTGATGTATGCGGTCCAATGTCTACACACGCCAGAAATGGTTCTTCCTACTTCATTACATTCACTGACGATCTCTCTAGATACGGGCATGTGTTCCTGTTGAAACACAAGTCTGAAGCTTTTGAGAAATTCAAAGAATATAAGCATGAGGTAGAGAACCAAACGGGCAAAAGTATTAAGGTTCTTCGATCTGATCGAGGAGGTGAATACTTAAGCAGTGAATTCCTGGATTATCTAAAAGAGAATGGGATTCTCTCTCAGCTTACTCCTCCTTATACACCACAGCACAACGGTGTATCGGAACGAAGGAATCGCACCCTATTAGATATGGTGCGTTCAATGATGAGTAATGCTGAGTTACCTATTTCCTTTTGGGGGTATGCGCTTGAGACAGCCATATACCAATTGAATCTGGTTCCGTCTAAATCTGTACCTACCACACCATATGAGATATGGAGTGGGAAGAGACCATATTTTAAACGAATTAAGATATGGGGTTGTCCGGCCTATGTCAAAAAACAAAATCCGGACAAACTCGAGGCACGATCAGTCCTTTGCAAGTTTGTGGGATATCATAAGAATTCTCAAGGATATTTTTTCTACCAACCTGAAGAACAAAGAGTGTTTGTTGCTCAACATGCCACCTTTTTGGAAAGGGAATTTCTTGCAAAAGAAATTAATGGCAAAAAGGTAGAGCTGGAAGAGGTTCCTGCACCACAAACTGCAACTAACGATTTGGTAGAACCAGAGGATTCAGTAGTACCCGACGAACCCCAGCCTCTCCGCCAATCTAGTAGGGTTCCTCGCCAACCTGAGAGATACTATGGTTTTCTCATTGATGGTAGCAGTGAGGATTGCATCATGGAGGATGATGACCCAACTAGCTTCGAGCAGGCCATCACGAGTGGGGACTCAGTGAAATGGCTGGATGCTATGCGGTCTGAGATGGAATCCATGTACACCAACAAAGTATGGACTTTGGACGTTGCTCCTGAAGGGGTAAAACCCATTGGGAGCAAGTGGATCTTCAAGAAGAAACTTGGTGTAGATGGGAAAGTGGAGACTTTCAAAGCTAGACTTGTAGCAAAGGGTTTTCGTCAAAGACTAGGTGTGGACTATGACGAAACCTTTTCTCCAGTGGCTATGCTTAAATCCATCCGGATCATGCTTGCCATCGCTGCATATCATGATTACGAAATCTGGCAAATGGATGTTAAGACCGCCTTTCTAAACGGTGATTTAGAAGAGTGCGTGTACATGACTCAGCCAGAGGGCTTCGTAGACAGTGGGAGCAGCGGAAAGGTGTGCAGGCTGCTTAAATCCATTTATGGATTAAAGCAAGCATCGCGGAGTTGGAACATCTGCTTTGACGTCGTTATCAAAGAGTTTGATTTCGTCAAAAATCCAGATGAACCTTGTATCTACAAGAAGGTGGCAGAGAGTAAGGTTGTCTTCCTCGTATTGTACGTGGACGACATACTCTTGATAGGAAATGATATTCCTATGCTGCAATCGGTCAAGCTCTTCTTATCACAAAGATTCTCAATGAAAGATCTTGGTGATGCCTCCTGCATATTGGGAATCAGGATCTATAGAGATAGATCCAAACGGATTTTGGGATTGTCCCAATCCAGGTACATTGACACCATACTAAAGAGGTTTAGTATGGAAGAGTCCAAGCGTGGGAACTTGCCCACGATCTCTGGAGTCACTCTCTCCAAAGAGATGTCTCCCAAGACTGATTTGGAGAGAGCTCGCATGCAAGGGATACCCTATGCTTCGGCAGTAGGCTCTATCATGTATGCGATGCTATGTACCAGACCCGATGTAGCATACTCACTAAGTATAGTGAGCAGGTATCAAGCTGATCCTGGAGAGAGTCACTGGACAGCTGTGAAGAGCATTCTCAAGTACTTACGAAGGACTAGAGATATGTTCTTGGTGTATGGTAACGGAGAACTCCAAGTGGAGTCCTTTACCGATTCCAGCTTCCAGAGTGATAAGGACGACTCTAAGTCGCAGTCGGGTTTTTTCTTTACCCTTTACGGAGGGGCGGTTAGCTGGAAGAGTTCCAAGCAGGAAACCGTGGCAGACTCGACGATGGAGGCTGAATACATCGCTGCCAACGATGCTGCTAAAGAAGCTGTCTGGATCAAGAAGTTCATTACTGAACTTGGTGTGGTTCCATCCATTGAGCATCCAATACCTTTGTATTGCGATAACAATGGAGCAGTGGCTTTGGCCAAGGAACCCAGGTCCCATCAGCGATCCAGGCATATTCTGAGGCGGTATCACCTGATCCGGGAGATAGTTGATCGCCGGGAGATCGAGGTCAGGAGGGTTGACACGAAGGACAACACTGCGGATCCACTCACGAAGGCCATTCCCCAGATACAGTTTGAGAGACTCTTCGGGATGCTCGGTATGCGATACTACAGCAGCTGGCCCTAATGCAAGTGGGAGATTGTTAGTTGTATGTGTGCCCTAGAGGCCAGTATTGTACAGATGATGTATATTATATTGGATGCTTGGACATATATAGAGATGACTTTCTTGCTCGACATGATAGTATGCTATCTGGTTGCTCTTTATCTTAACGTGTACACTAGTCTCTTTATACTGTCTTATAGTTACATGTTGGTAAAGCCCTTAGGATTTGTACTTGACTACCTGGACTATGATGCAGATCATACTAGTGGGGACATGGTAGTCCATAAGTACATCCTTCAAGGTCCCTAGTCGTGGGTGTATCGAGACGGGGCATCGATATACCAGTGTAGACTAGCGTATACGCTTCTCGACCCATGTGATGGGCTATGGATGATCCCATATCCATTGGTGTTTGACATCAGAGATGGTATACGGGTGCTCAGTGGAGACTGAGTACACTGGACGGACTCGCCGAGAACTCCCAGATGGTATTATACCTCACGTCAGATGGCAGTTCTCAGGTGACACTTGTACAGGTTAGTCTGTAGACCCAAGATCGTCATAGAGTCTTGTGTGATTCCCACTGTGCTTTGATCTCCACCTTACCACGTCCATGAGGGCGTGCAAAACGGTGGTCTTTGGGTACAGTCCCGAGTCACATGGAGGCAATGAGCGATAGGAGGGGTTTCGTCTCTCCCGGTATTGGGAGTTGATGTTGCGCTGTGCTCGATTGGCCGTAACAGGGAAGTCCCTGGCCAGGGCTGATCAGAGATTTGCTGGTAAGTGTTACCAGTAGTTTCTCGACCCGTTACGAGCCTCACATCGGCACGACTTATCGGGTTATTAGGGTCTGACATTTACCACCCCTAGATTTGATATGCGACATATCAGACGAAGAGACCGGACTGTACGGTAAGTGTTACTGGTCGGATTCGCAGGAGTGTGAGCGGGCTAGCTCGTCGATCTTCTGATCGCTCAATACCCGGGTGGCCGTTACGTTTAGCAGACCGCTTGCGGCTTGTGGGTGCTTGATATGATCATCATCTGCTACCGGCGTATTGACGAGTCTTTAGAGTCCTACACAGAGATTTCCTAGCTCAAGCGAAACGAAATAGGAGTGCATATGAGATATGTGCGGGACCGAGAATAATGCGTGTATGTGATACCGTATTTGATTCTCGTGATTAATGTTTCGATTGGTTGTATGAGATATGACCTAGTTATCGAATCATTGATTCGATAAATCGATGCATTGAATACTAGTCGGTTATGTGCGACATGACCGGATCATTGAATCAAGTGTTGATTTAATGATTTAATGTATAATTATATATTTGATATATTACTTTGCATCAACTAGTATTGGTTCACTTTTAACGGATTTTTCTCACTTGATTTACACATTGTATATGTGATATACTTTTGTGCACATATAAGTATCATGTTTGATGATACTTGATCATATGGTTAAGTGTATGGAATTAAACCATAGTTAACTTGAGATTAGGGTTTTAATTATGCATTTATTCATTTAATTATTTATTCATTTATTTGGATAAAGCTTAAGTGGAGAATGGTGGCATTTCTTGTTTTATGTTGAAGCTTCATGAAGCCTTGACTTTATGCAACCATTCTTGTCCACTAGCTTAACCCTAACTCTCCAAATAACCATGGTTGATTCTCTACACTTAACCTTAGTTAGAATTATGATAAGTATAGATTTTTCTTTTCATTTTAAATAACTCATCATAATTCTAGCTCTTCTTCTTCATCATCTTCAAAAGAAAAACTTAGATGCCATCAATGGCAACTTGAGTTCTAGTGAGAGAATTCCAAATCTAAAGTGAACCCATCTCCTATTTCTTCACCCTCTACCTCTTGCCAAGTTGTTTTGGGTGTTCTCTTCACAAGTTTCACAACATTGTGAAGTCGGAGCTTGAACTAGTGCAACCTCGACGTAGATCGTCTTTGACACGAAGCCGACGACCTATTCCGCACGTTTTTCCGATGAAGCCGACGAATGAGTTGAGGATTCATGATGGACAGCGAGGGCATGACCACGTGGAGCTAAGGAGGTGGAAATCCGGATCTACAAAGGTTGTAGCTTCCGACCTTTAGTTAATTTGCTAACTAGTTTAGTTTTTCGCCTAGAATTCTAGTCTAAGATCCGTGTTAGGGTTTCTCGGCACCATAATTTTTCTAAAATGGCATGTTCGATGCCTTGTGAGACCTCTATAGGGTGCCTAGGAACCTTTCAACACTTACCAGTAGGTCACTGCAACCCTGGCCAGGGATTTCCTGTTATGGCCAGTCGAGCATAGCGCAACATCAACCCCCAATACCGGAAGAGGCGAATCCCCTCCTATCGCTCATTGCCTCCATGTGAATCGGGACTGTGCCCAAAAACCACCTGTATGCACGACTCAGTAGAGCCGTGGTAGGGTGGAAATCAAAGCACAGTGGGAGACACACAAGACTCTATGACGATCTCGGGTCAACAGACTAAGCTGTACCAGTGTCACCAGAGAACTGCCATCTGACGTGAGGTATAATACCATCTGGGAGTTCTCGGCGAGTCCGTTCAGTGTACCCAGTCTGCACTGAGCACCCGCATACCATCTCCGATGTCAAACACCAATGGATATGGGATCATCCATCGCCCATCACATGGGTCGAGAAGATATACGCTAGTCTACTCTGGAATATCGATGCCCCGTCTTGATATTCCCACGACTAGGAACAATGAAGGATGTACTCATTGACTACCCAGGCCCCACTAGTATGATCTGCATCATAGTCCTTGAAGTCGAGTACACATCCTAAAGGCTTTATCAACATGTAATCAGAGAGACAGAAGGTATACACGTTAAAATAAAGAGAAACCAGATAGCGTACTATCATGTCGAGCAAGAAAGTCCTACCTATAGATGTCCCAGCATCCACTACAATATACATCCAATGTACAGTAATGGCCTCTAGGGCATACATATAACTAACACTGTCAACCCTGATCGGGCCATTAACCTAACTACTAGCAAACTAAAAGATGGATAGAGAAATATACCGAGCGATCCGTGTCCTTCGGTCTTCGTCTCCACTCCGATCTCCTCGCGGAATCTCCGGTTGTCGCCTCCTTGTCGAAACGGGCACCACATCGTCGGGTTCTTTTACGGCCTCCCACCACTGGACCGAGGCAACTCGGGCGCGAAGTTGGCCAGCCGACGCGTCCAAGGTTTTCTGTAAACTAGTGTAGAATGGTTGTCTTTTGGGGTTATAGAAGTTGACTTGGTGATGGAGGAGAGAAGAACTTTGGAGAAAGGTTTGAAAATGGAGCTATGAACTTTGATACTACATGAGAAATGAGATTAATTTTTCACACCAAAAATGAAACCTCATCCTCACTCCCCTCTCTAGTGGCCGGCCATGAATGAATGGTGGAGCAATCCACAAGAATAATTCCAAGTAGGAAAATATATGATAGAAAAGAAAAGATCATCACAAGATCAACCTCACATCCTTTCAACAACTCATCATAATTAATGTTAGCAATGTGATGGAAAAAGATTATAATGATGATGGTCATATCATAATCCCATAAATGCAAGACACCCCCTCCACAATAAGTTATTTGCAAACTTGCAAATAACCCCCTCCATCAGAAAGTCCGGCCATGAAGGAACAAAGGAAAACCGACCGGAACGGAATGCAAACTGGCAACTTCAGAACACTGATCCCATAATAAATTACAGGAAAACCCCGCGACTGCACATACATGCCCGCATTTGTATTCCCACTGAACACAAATGCAAAGAGACAAAATCTACACTGTACAATACTAGGATCCGGCTTAAACCAAAGCCAGCTAGTATAAACCGTCCGATCACGATCCGTGCAATACCGCACGTATCTGATCGAACCCTGCCATATCTCCATACGGCCTCTACAGCGTTTCTCCCGAAACTTGAGTAACTGTGTGTGGTGGACTCTAAAAACTCATCAATATTATGGCTGTGGATTTAACCACTAGCACGTCAGAGGTATTAGCCATACGTGACGGGCCACCAGCTATTGACTAAAAGGGACGTCGATGAGCGAACTCATCCTGACACCCTACTGAGCCTGCCAGTGACAATATCCGTACAGTCCGGTCCGTTCGTCTATGAGCATCGCATGGCGGGCCTAGGGGGTTGGTAAAAGTCAGACCCCCAAAAGCGGTACAAGTCGTGTCGGAGTGAAGCCCAAAACACCCTGAGATACTACTGGAATACCTACCAGTAAATCTCCTGCCTTGGCCAAGGACTTTTCATGTACTGGCTCTCCTAGACACAACGTGACCTCACCCTCAATACCGGGAGAGACGAACCCTTGCAGATCCGCTCACTGCCTCCATGTGGCTCGGGACTGTACCCAACTAAAACCTGTTTGCACGTCTCCTTTGAGCGTGGTAGGGTAGTAATCAAAGCACAGTGGGAACTCACACGAGACAAATGATGATCTCAGGTCGATGAACTAACCTATACACATGTCACCAGGGAACTGCTATCTGACGTCAGGTGTAATACCAACTAGCAGGTTCCCGGCGAGTCATGTCCGGTATACTCATAACCCAATGAGCACCTGTATACATCTTGTAGGGTTCGTAAGCACTCTAATGAGGTCTCACAAGGCATCAACCATGCCATTTTCAAATTTTACGGGTGCCGAGAAACCCTAATACGGATCGTTAACTGGATTTTAGGCGAAACAATGAAACTAGTTAACTACTTAACTAAGAGAACGGAAATACAACCTTTGTAGATCCGGTTCTCCACCTCCATAGCTCCGCAATGAAGTCTCCTCGCTGTCCAAATGGAAACCAGGGCTCTAGCGTCGGCTTCATCGGAGAAATGGGCGGGCAAGGTCGTCGGCTTCGTGACGAAGATGATCTACGTCGAGGCATCGCAAGATCAAGCTCCCACTTCACCAAGTCATGAAACTTGTGAAGAAAACACACTCTACTACTTGTCAAGAGGTAGAGGATGAAGAAATAGGAAGTGGGTAGACTTTAGAATTGGATTTCTCACTCTTTTTCATCAATCACCATTGATGAAGCAAGCTTTCTTCTTTGAAGATGAAGAAGAAGAAGATGAATATTATCTTATGATAAGAATTATCCTCAAAGAAAATAATATGAATACTTATCATAATATAACCATGGTCAAGTGTAGAGAATGAATCATGGTTGAGTGGAATGGTTAGGGTTAAGCATGAGACAAAATGGTCACTTGGTCAAAGTCTTCATGAAGCTACAAGAAAGAACAAAGAAAGCCACCATTTTTCTCTTTTGCTATTATTTTCCAAAACTAATAAATAAATAAATGAATGAATGAATAATCATAACCCTAACCATTCATATAACCATGGTTCAATCTTCACACAAACACAAGTAAACATGTATCATCAAACATGATACAATCAAGTGCACAAAACTATATCGAATATACAATGTGCACATCCGAGCGAGAAAATCCATTTAAAGTGAACCAATATTAGTTAATGCAAAGTAATATATCAAATATATAATTATACATTAAATCATTAAATCAACACTTGATTTAACGATCCGGTCATATCGCATATAACCGACTAATATCCAATGTATCGATTTATCGAATCAATTCTTGATTCGATAACTAGGTTATATCGCATACAGCCATTCGACACATTCATCGTGAGAATAGAATACGGTATCACATACATGCATTATTCTCGGTCCCGCACAAATCTCATATGCGCTCCTATTTCGTTTCGCTTGAGCCAGGAAACCTCTGTGTAGGACTCTAAAGACTCGTCAATACGCCGGCAGCAGGTGATGATCATATCAAACACCCACAAGCCGCAAGCGGTCTGCTAAACGTAACGGCCACCCAGGTATTGAGCGATCAGACGATCGATGAGCAAGCACGCTCACACTCCTGTGAATCCAACCAGTAACACTTACCGTACAGTCCGGTCTGATCGTCTGATATGTCGCATATCTCGCCTAGGGGTGGTAAACGTCAGACCCCAATAGATCGATAAGTCGAGTCGATATGAGGTCTATAACAATTCGAGAAACTACTGGTAACACTTACCAGTAAATCTCAGCAACCCTGGCCAGGGATTTCCGGTTATAGCCAATCGAACACAGCGCAACATCAACTCCCTATACCGGGAGAGACGAATCCCCTCCTATCGCTCATTGCTTCCATGTGACTCGAGACTGTACCCAAAAACCACCGTTTTGCATGCCCTCTTGGACGTGGTAAGATGGAAATCAAAGCACAGTGGGAACCACACAAGACTCTATGACGATCTCGGGTCAACAGACTACACTGTACCAGTGTCACCAGAGAACTGCCATCTGACGTAAGATATAATACCATCTGGGAGTTCTCGGCTAGTCCGTCCAGTGTACCCAGTCTCTACTGAGCACCCGTATATCATCTCTGATGTCAAACACCAATGGATATGGGATCATCCATCGCCCATCTGTATGGGTCGAGAAGGTATACGCTAGTCTACTCTGGTATATCGATGCCCCGTCTCGATACACCCACGACTAGGGACTTTGAAGGATGTACTTATGGACTACCTTGTCCCCACTAGTATGATCCGCATCATAGTCAAGGTAGTCAAGTACACATCCTAAGGGCTTTACCAACATGTAACAGAGAGACAATCAGTATACACGTTAAGGTAGAGAGCAACCAGATAGCATACTATCATGTCGAGCAAGAAATCCTCCCTATATATGTCCAAGCATCCACTACAATATACATCCTATGTACAGTAATGGCCTCTAGGGCATACATATAACTAACAATCTCCCACTTGCACTAGGGCCATCTGATAGCAGTGGTTGTAGTATCTCATACTCAACCATCCCATAAAAATCTCTCTCTGGGAACAGGCCTTTGTGAGTGGATCCGCTGTGTTGTCCTCTGAGTCTACTCTTCTGACCTCGATCCCCTGGAGATCAACCATCTCCATGATCAGGTGATACTGCCTTAGAATATGTCTGGATTACTGATGGGACGGACGTTCCTTGGCATAAGCCACAATTCCATTGTCACACAATGGAAGGAACTAAGTTCATCTCATGAACTAATATACACCCAGACAACCTCTTTGGTAGCATCTTAAGTAGCGATGTATCCAGCCTTTATCGTCTAGTATGCCACGGTATCTTTCTTGGAACTCTTCCAACATACCGTCCCTTTACTGAGGGTAAAGACAATGCCTGTGACTGACATTCAGTCGTCTTTATCATCCTGGAACACTTCCCGTGATTCTCCCCAGGATCGATTGATACCATCTCACTACAGCTAGTGAGAATCCTAACATCCAATTAGATCTATCTCATAGATCCAAAACCCAGGATTTATGGGGCATCATTTTGATCCTATGTGGAGAATCATTGTGATAAGCGGAGATTGATCGAGCGTAGCATAGGAAACCCTTTCCCTATTAAGAGTATGTCATCCACGTACTCTACGAGGATCGTCACCATACTCCCTACTACCTTTTTGTTTATACAAGGTTCATCTACCATTTTGATGATATCAAACTCTTTGAGTAATACATCAAAAAAGATGTTCCAACTCCGCGATGCCTTCTTTTATCTTATAAAGCATCTTTGTACACATTTCCGCTGCTCCCACTGTCTACGAAGCCCTCTGGCTGTGTACTTATAGACTCCCTCTTCTAAAACATCATTTAGAAAAGCTGTCATGACACCCAACCACCAGATATCGTAGTCATGGTATGTAGCCGTGGCAAGTAGAATCTGGATGGACTTAAGCATAGATATTCGAAAAAGGTTTCATCATTATCCACGCCTGGTCAATGACGAAAACCTTTAACAAGTCTAGCTTTGAAAGTCTCAACTTTTCCATCTACACCAAGTAATCTTCTCAAGATATACTTGCTCCTGATGGGGATTTAACCCTTCAGATATAGCAACCAAAGTCCATACTTTGTTGGTGTATGAGGATTCCATCTCAGTTCACTAAGCATCCAGCCATTCTTACAGAGTCCCACTCCTGATGGCCAGCTCGAAACTAGTTGGGTCATCATCTTATGATGCAATCCTCGCTCCCACTGTCATAGAGAAACCGAAATATCTCTCAGGTGGGTGAGGAACCCTACTAGATCGGCGGAGAGGCCGAGGTTCGTTGGAATCTACTGAATCCTTTGGTTCTTTCAAATCATCTGCTGTAGTTTGTATAGCTGGAACCTTTCCAGTTCTACATAACTGACCTTGCCTCGAGCTTGTCCGGATTATGCTTTTAGACATAGCCCGGACAACCCCAAATCTTAACCAACTTAAGATATGGGCTCTTCCCTTATCATATCAAATATGAAGTGGTAGGCTACTGATTTGATTTGAACCCTATTCAATAGGTATGCAGCTTCTCAAGTGCATAACTCCCAAAAAGGAAATAGGTAACTCAGTAGTACTCATCATAGAGCACACCTTATCATATAGGGTGTGATTGCTCTACCCCGATATACCATCGTGCTATGGTGTATTCGGAGGAGTAATGCTGAGAGAGAATCTCATTCTCCTTTAGAAAAGTCCAAGAATTTCGTGCTCAAGTATTCTCCTCCTTGATCTCATCATAGGACATAATACTTTTACCCGTATTTGGTTCTCTACTTCTAACTTATATTCTGTGAATATCTCAAAAGTTTCGGACTTGTGTTTCAACAGGAACATATGTCTGAATCTTGAGAGATCATCAGAGAATGTAATGAAGTACAAAGAACCGGTCTTGGCATGTGTAGACAGGGGACCTTACATACATCAACATGTATCATCCCAAGAGTTTACTAACTCTTTCTCTGTTTCCAATAAACAGAGCTGGTGTCATTATATCTTTGTGACATGACTGGCAAGTTTCATAAGATGTAGATTCAAAATGATTTAAATATGCATCTACATGTAACTTCAGCTAGTCGGGTCACATTGATATGACCTAGTCTACAATGCCTCAAGAAGGATTTGTTCATTTCTAAACTCTTCCTCTTGTGTGTGTTCCGTATACTAAAGAACTGTAGTTTGATTTAGAACATCAATGCTTTTAGATACCATGCCTGAACCGATCAACTTTTGATATAGGAAATGTTCAAAACATTATCCAACAATACAAAATTATATCCTTTCTTTACTAATAAAGAGACTGATATGATTTTGTATATCAGGTTCGGTATCTAATAACATTCGTTCAGAATCAATGTATTGATAATACAGGGTGACAGTGACCAACAGACTTGGCTGCAACACTTGCCCCGTTTTCTGCCTCATGAAACTTATCACCCGTTCTCAATTCTTTACCTATCTGTAGCCCATGTAACATATTACATATGCGGGATCCTGATCCAGTATCATATACCCAGGACGTAAAGGACATTGAGAAACAGTTCTCTGTAATGAACACACCCGAAGATGATGCATCGGTATGCACTTTCTTCGTTTGGGCGGCACGGGAATTCTGGTAATCCCCAATTTCCTGCTCTGTCTTATAACATTTATAAGTTGGAGCGGGACCAACGTTTCCCAGCTCAGTATAACAAGCGGGTTCGGTCAATAATCCGTTTTATTATCTTGATTAAGGCGTGATATGGTCGCTACCTGGAGAGAGAGAGAGAAGAAAACACTCAGCGTGCGCTCTTGCAAGATCAGATTGGTTATTATTTTATCTAATCAGGATGGCTCCCACTGTTTTTATCAAATCTTCCTTCAAACCCTAAAAGGAAAGACTAGCCGGGATTAATTACACACTACAAGTTCGCCAATCTTTCAGCCAGGCCAGTGTCGGTACTTTGAGGGAGGTTTCCCGTGCTTTCGCACGGACCTAATTAATGTAAACCTCGTTTTCCCAGAGGCGTAACCCCGTTGACACCTTTCTAGACACCTATTTGATCGGCTAATTGTAATGTGTAAAACTCTCCCAGGAGTAACTCTTACTCGCAGCGGATATCGGGATCCAACTATCTCATAGAAGGTATGCAATCTCATTGCAAATTTCAACGCTTGAAATTCCCGATAATATTTTGCCCCTAGCGTCCTATGACCTTGACAGAGGTCAACAAACCATAGGCTGCTAGTCAAGTTCAACCCGTCATTTCCTGATTGAAGTAAACCCACCCGCACGACCCTTGACAGAGGTCAACAAAGTCGCACGACTACCCTAAATCAATCACATCATATGCTTATACAGATAAGCATTAATCAGCTACCGCACACTACGCCTTGACAGAGGTCAACAAACAAAGCACGAATACTAACCAGTACATATCTGAAATGACGGAGGGCTACGACAGGTTTTTCTGAAAACATATTGCATAATGAACTTGATATCGTTGTAGAATCAAATGATTTTAAAACGGAGTGCTTTTGAGGCTTTTCTAGTTTTGCTAAAGGAGTCACTCCCGGTGAAGGGATCGTCGGTCCTTTCCTCGTCGAATGAGGTGCGGGATATATCACATATATCACTGTGCAAAGCAAAAACTCTTAAAAGCAATCAAAAGACAAACCGAGTGTGTAGCATCTGCCAGTTATTGCTAAAGGAGTCACTCCCGGTGAAGGGATCTCGGTCCTTTCCTCATCGAATAAGGTGCAGGATATATCATATATACCTCTGTGCAAAGCAAGAACTGTAGCTACCTGTTTTATTTTGAAATTCGATTCCACAACATCTTAGGTTTCTTCTACTTTCATTAATCACATTAATGAAGTCCCATCATTTAAAATACCTAAACATCACAGATAAATACGACGTACACTTATGCCATCCGCATTCGCCTCGATGTCCCCTCGTGCACCGTTAGGTTAGGTGACTAACGGCAGAGCGGGGCAGGGCTAGCGCGGGTGTAAAACATAAGTAACGTCTATATAATATATCATATATACTATATACTGTATCCATCACAGAACATCACATGATGACATCACAGATATCGCAGTAGAAGAAACATATGAAACATTGGATATACTAGGACGTCCGTGTTTTCAATACGAGCCAGTATAAAACACAGATTCCACGGTCGTGATGAATAGCCAATCCCATACCCTAGACCCCTACGAGAGCGGCAAGCAACCCTGCCAATTCAAGGGTTAGGAGACCTGGACTCGACTCCTCGAGTTGGTCTCCCTCTGGACCCCAGAACCCGGTTACTTGTACTCCCCTCCTTGGGTCTATCCTAATGCGGAAAAGTAAATAATATAAAAAAGGTGACGACTTCCGCAACCTGGAAGTGCCCCAATAAAAGAATATTACATACAAATTTTTACATGAATGAAAATGAAAAAACACTCATCTCACATAAAAACCCCCGGCTATTCAAACACGACGATCCAATATAACATATCCAGCAACACATAACATCACATGTCATCAACGTAAGTAAATATGCGCATCCCAATTGTCGTTGACATATAGCAACGAAACCGGCGATATCACATATTACACTTACGGTCACAGAAAAGAAAGTGTAAAACTACAACAGTTGGAATCCGCAACCACCTCAGACATCGCATGCCTGACCAAATGAATTACTTAGACATCACATGCCTAACAATTATAAACCCCGCATTTTAGTCTCAAAATCGAAAACACTTTTCAATACCAAGTCGGGCAATTCAACAAGATTCCCGACATCCTGATCGAATGCTCATCGCAAACTTCAGTAGACGGCCGCACCCCCGATACCATCGACGAAGTGCACCAAGGCGGAACACCGCTGCCGCGAGCACCCGAACGGATGCTTTCGGCGACGGGGTTCTCCTACAGTCACTTGGTCGGGGCTATGGAGTGAGGCTGTCTATTAAGTTTACCCGGCGAGTATCCGCGTACGCTACGTGATTGCGACGGACTTTTGATCACATCAAAATTCCGTGGCAACCGATCAAGCGAGACTAAATTGCTATGTTTATAACATTCATTCAGTTATCTCATAACAACTTGTGGATTCCAAGTATTGTATCACATTCCAGATAATTAGAAAATGTTAAACTTTCCGATCGAACATTCAAACACCCAAGTTTTCCCGATACAGATCAACACATGAAATAAGTCTAACAACATTCAGTTCGTGCCTCAGTACCAACGGTCCAGCCGTAGAAGGGTCAAGCCAACGCCTCATATGTGGCACGCCGTACTGCCCCAAACCCGAAGGTTCAAAGGGCAGTTCAAGATGGTCACATAATCGAGTTAAGGTTTGTTGTCTTCTAGAGGGTCCATCGCGTTACTTGCACTACTTAGAACATCGTTAAACTACGGAAAAATCCAACACTTAGAAATTTCCCGACAGGGGAAAAATTGGGTATTTATATCCGGTCGAACTTTTTAACATATTCAAAAATTATCCGGAAAGCCACATAGACAAAATTTGATAATCCGATCGAACATTCGAATCCCCTAAACAACCCCCAGAAAATTCAACTCTTGAATAAATTTTAAAAATACCCAGAGAACTCGGCACTGTTAAATAGGAATTACAGTACAAAATGTTAGGGATGACGTCACAATTTAGCCGCGGAACCGCCGCATAAGCTAGGCTTATGCCGCGGTTCCACCGCCGATAGCACTGTTCGTGAAATAAATTTTGTGCCATAATTCTTAGAATTCCCTGCTGAGTTTTCTGCATATTTTTAATTTGGAAAAAACCCAGTTTTAAAAAATGTACAGAGAGCCGTTTTGGAAAAGGGTTTCGGATTCGTTAGGATTTCAAACGTCGTCTGGACTTCGCCTAAGGCTTTAGCTAGGCTCTGATACCACTGTAGGGTTCCTAGGCACTCTAATGAGGTCTCACAAGGCATCAACCATGCCATTTTCAAATTTTACGGGTGCCGAGAAACCCTAATACGGATCGTTAACTAGATTTTAGGCGAGACAATGAAACTAGTTAACTACTTAACTAAGAGAACGGAAATACAACTTTGTAGATCCGGTTCTCCACCTCCATAGCTCCGCAATGAAGTCTCCTCGCTGTCCAAATAGAAACCAGGGCTCTAGCGTCGGCTTCATCGGAGAAATGGGCGGGCAAGATCGTCGGTTTCGTGCCGAAGATGATCTACGTCGAGGCATCGCAAGATCAAGCTCCCACTTCACCAAGTCATGAAACTTGTGAAGAAAACACACTCTACTACTTGGTAAGAAGTAGAGGATGAAGAAATAGGAAGTGGGTAGACTTTAGAATTGGATTTCTCACTCTTTTTCATCAATCACAATTGATGAAGCAAGCTTTCTTCTTTGAAGATGAAGAAGAAGAAGATGAATATTATCTTATGATAAGAATTATCCTCAAAGAAAATAATATGAATACTTATCATAATATAACCATGGTCAAGTGTAGAGAATGAATCATGGTTGAGTGGAATGGTTAGGGTTAAGCATGAGACAAAATGGTCACTTGGTCAAAGTCTTCATGAAGCTTCAAGAAAGAACAAAGAAAGCCACCATTTTTCTCTTTTGCTATTATTTTCCAAAACTAATAAATAAATAAATGAATGAATAAATAATCATAACCCTAACCATTCATATAACCATGGTTCAATCTTCACACAAACACAAGTAAACATGTATCATCAAACATGATACAATCAAGTGCACAAAACTATATCGAATATACAATGTGCACATCCGAGCGAGAAAATCCATTTAAAGTGAACCAATATTAGTTAATGCAAAGTAATATATCAAATATATAATTATACATTAAATCATTAAATCAACACTTGATTTAACGATCCGGTCATATCGCATATAACCGACTAATATCCAATGTATCGATTTATCGAATCAATCCTTGATTCGATAACTAGGTTATATCGCATACAACCATTCAACACATTCATCGCGAGAATAGAATACGGTATCACATACACGCATTATTCTCGGTCCCGCACATATCTCATATGCGCTCCTATTTCGTTTCGCTTGAGCCAGGAAACCTCTGTGTAGGACTCTAAAGACTCGTCAATACGCCGGCAGCAGGTGATGATCATATCAAACACCCACAAGCCGCTAGCGGTCTGCTAAACGTAACGGCCACCCGGGTATTGAGCGATCAGAAGATCGATGAGCAAGCCCGCTCACACTTCTGTGAATCCAACCAGTAACACTTACCGTACAATCCGGTCCGATCGTCTGATATGCCGCATATCTCGCCTAGGGGTGGTAAACGTCAGACCCCAATAGCTCGATAAGTCGTGTCGATATGAGGTCTATAACAATTTGAGAAACTACTGGTAACACTTACCAGTAAATCTCAGCAACCCTGGCCAGGGATTTCCGGTTATAGCCAATCGAACACAGCGCAACATCAACTCCCTATACCGGGAGAGACGAATCTCCTCCTATCGCTCATTGCCTCCATGTGACTCGGGATTGTACCCAAAAACCACCGTTTTGCACGCCCTCTTGGATGTGGTAAGATGGAAATCAAAGCACAGTGGAAACCACACAAGACTCTATGACGATCTCGGGTCAACAGACTACTCTGTACCAGTGTCACCAGAGAACTGCCATCTGACGTAAGGTATAATACCATCTGGGAGTTCTCGGCGAGTCCGTCCAGTGTACCCAGTCTCTACTGAGCACCCGTATATCATCTCTGATGTCAAACACCAATGGATATGGGATCATCCATCGCCCATCTGTATAGGTCGAGAAGGTATACGCTAGTCTACTCTGGTATATCGATGCCCCGTCTCGATACACCCATGACTAGGGACTTTGAAGGATGTACTTATGGACTACCTTGTCCCCACTAGTATGATCCGCATCATAGTCCAGGTAGTCAAGTACAAATCCTAAGGGCTTTACCAACATGTAACAGAGAGACAATCAGTATACGCGTTAAGGTAGAGAGCAACCAGATAGCATACTATCATGTCGAGCAAGAAAGTCCACCCTATATATGTCCAAGCATCCACTACAATATACATCCTATGTACAGTAATGGCCTCTAGGGCATACATATAACTAACAAATCTTAGATGAACTAACTGACACCAGTGGCTTGTGAGACCGGCCACCGCCCCTCGTCGGGGTCTTAACTATATACACTAGTCTACTCTGGAGTATCGATGTCCTGTCTCGAAACTCCCACGACTAGGGTCCTTTTAAGGATGTGCTTATGGACCCCAGCTCCCACGTATATGATCGCCCTCATACTGCTGGTAGTCAAGAAAGAATCCTAGGGGCTCTATCAACGTGTAATAGCGACTCGTAAGGTCACCTAAAGCAGTACACGATGATAAAGATAAACCAGATAGCATACTATCATCTTGAGTAAGACTGTCCTACTGGGACAGGTCCTCTCTCAATCATTGCAATCACGTGCCTGTGATCCAATAATTGACTCTGAGGGCACTATCTCCAACAAATATCATCTTGTCTTACCAAATAGTAATACATTGATTCTAAACGAATGCTATTACATTCCGACTTGATATGCAATATTATATCAGTTTCTTTATTAAGTAAAGAAGGATATAATTTCGTAGTACAGGATAATGTTATGAACATCTTCCTAGATAAAAAGTTGATTGGATCAAGCTCGTTAAATAATGGCATATACGTTCTGAATCAAACCACGGTTCTTAATGTATAAAACACACACAAGAAGAAGAGTTTAGAAATGAACGAATCCTTCTTGTGGCATTGTAGACTAGGTTATATCAATACGACACGACTAGCTATGTTGTATAAGGATGGATATTTAAACCCATTTGAATTTTCATCTTATGACACTTGCCAGTCATGTCTCAAAGGCAAAATGACCAAAACTCCGTTTAGTGGATACGGAGAAAAGGTTACGGAACTCTTTGGACTGATACATAGTGATGTATGTGGTCCCATGTCTACACATGCCAGGGATGGTTTCTCGTACTTCATTACATTCACTGACGATATCTCAAGATACGGACATGTGTTCCTGTTGAAACACAAGTCTGAAGCTTTTGAGAAATTCAGAGAATATAAGCACGAAATAGAGAACCAAACGGGTAAAGTATTAAGATCCTTCGATCTGATAGAGGATGAGAATACTTGAGCAATGAGTTCCGGGATTATCTAAAAGTGAATGGGATTCTCTCTCAGCTTACTCCACCATATACACCACAGCACAATGGTGTATTTGAACGGAGAAATCGCACCCTATTACATATGGTACGGTCTAAGATGAGCACCGCTGAGTTACCTATTTCCTTTTGGGGTTATGCGCTTGAAGCACCAGCATACCTATTGAATCAGGTTCTATCAAAATCTATTCCTACCACACCATATAATATATGGAGTGGGAAGAGGCCGTGTCTTAAACGAGTTAAGATATCGGGTTTTCCGGCCTATGTCAAAAAGCATAATCCGGACAAACTCGAGGCACGATCAGTTCTTTGTAAGTTTGTTGGATATCCTAAACATTCAAATGGATATCTATTCTACCACGGTGAACAACAAAAGGTGTTTTTTCTCAATATGCCACCATTTTAGAAAAGGAATTTCTTGCAAAAGATATTAGTGGCGAAGAGGTAGAGCTGGAAGAAGTTCCAGCAGAACAAACTACAACTGAAGATTTAGTAGAACCAGAGGATTCGATAGTTGCCAATGAACCTCAGCCTCTCCGCCGATCTAGTAGGGTTTCTCATCCACCTGAGAGATACTATGGTTTTCTCATTGATGGTGGAAGCGAGGACTGCATCATGGAAGATGATGACCCGACTAGCTTCGAGCAGGCCATCATGAATGGTGACTCGGTGAAATGGCTGAATGCAATGCGATCTGAGATGGAATCCATGTACACCAACAAAGTATGAACTTTGAAAGTTGCTCCTGAAGGGGTAAAACTTATTGGGAGCAGGTGGATCTTTAAGAAGAAACTTGGTATAGATGGAAAAATTGAGACTTTCAAATTTCGCGAAAACTATTCGATTTGCGAACTTGGGGTTTTCATAAAATGGTATAAATATATACCAATATTTGGGAAATAATTGGAGATTAAGATAATTTATTCACTTAAAAATATATTTATCGGATTTGGGCATTTTTATAATTAAATATATGCAAGTTTAAATTAAACTCGATTAATGCACTACTAATCACGATTATGCCAAATCCGTATTTTTAATTAATCATGGCTTGTGCACCATGACATGTTGCATTTTGATACATGTTGTTTTCATTGCATTTGTGCATTAATTGTGAGTGAGAAAGGATAAAGAGAAAAAGAAAAAAAAGAACAAATGATTGAAGAGAGAGGGGAGGGACAAAAGTCATGACATGGGGCATGGGCTCAAGAGAGAGAGAAAGAGAGAGGATGGCATGCTACCCCCTTGACCCTTCTTCATTTCTTTCCTTCATCATTTTATTTCCTCAACTCCTCATTCATCTTCTTCATCTTCTCCATCACCTCCTCTACTCCATGAAAGCATCTCTAATTCTTCACCAAAACCATATACTCCCTTCACTAAAAATGATCCCCACCTCATCCTAAACCCTTTGGACCAATCAAATTACGATTTTGAAGACTTTGGTCATCTAGGGTTTTTCTTGAGTTGCTTCCAAGAGGTATAAATTCCATTTCACACCTTGTAATTAGTTTTCCTTGCATTCTAGTTTAGTTTAGAGTTAATCTTGTGTAGAGTGTGATCTTTGAAATTTCCAAGTTGATATTTTGTGAATTGTTGACTTGTTAAGATGCTATAGAGGTGTAGTGAGTGTTTCAAGACCTTAGAGATTTCTTTTCTGGACCTAAACAGAGATTAGAACCCGATACACGAACTTAGAATTTACCCCGTGTCGGTTTTGTGAAGTATTTTGTTGGACTACAGGGTATTTGGAGCTATCTGGGATATTTTAAAGAAAATCAAACAAGTCCATTAACCTAGATAACCATTAGAAGACCACCACCGAAATACGAAACCATTTTGGCCTACCCAGACCGGCGACGCCGGAATATTTGGTGATCTCGCTGGGCCTCCTATTCGCATTGGAGTTATAGTTTTTCCTGTAGCTCACTTACCCTATAAACTATCCCATGTACTTGGTTGTTTAGTCCCAATTGACCTCAGATAAAATCTGGGAGCTGTTTGTGAGTGCTTTGGCAAAGTATTCCGATATTTGAACTTGAGTTTTGGTATTTGATATTGTATTTGGTTGTTGGGCGTTTATACGTCAACGACGAGGGTTATTTGGTTGATTTTACATGGGTAGGCTCTAGGTGTTAACCTATAAGCAATTCATGTGCCCTATCGGTTTTCGGATATTGATTTTAATAGCATTTTGATTGTGTGTTGATATGTAAGTACCTTCACGCGGTCTTCCGAGACGATGAGGCACATCGACTTCGGCCTAGCGAGGAGTATTGTAGGTGAGTAGATTTATATCTACGGGGGAAGTCGGGTGGATGGCGTATAGCACCCCAGCAATTATAAAATAGAAACCGATATATATATATAGAATATAGTCAGAGAAACCTATACTAGGAACCTATGGATGTGATTAAAGAATTTAGTGTGAAATGATATGATAGATAAAGATGTCTCGAATAGGTATATGAGGATATGAAATGTGAATGTGAATCGCGATATATATATATACATATATATATATATATATACATATATATATGTAGTTGCAAGAGAATAAGTATGAGGTTTATAGTGGCATGATATGAGATCAAGATTAATAAGATAGAATGTATATGTAAGATGACTTGATATGAGATATTGATGTGATGGAAGGAGTATATGATGAAATATGATGACTTGGCTTAATATGTCGTTATACGGATGAGAGGTGATATGAGAATATAGATACTGTTGCAAAGACAAGGTATCGGATTTATATGTATATGACTTGATATGTGTGTGTGTGTGTATTTATGAGGATAATGAGTGATTTATCGTACGAGACTTTAGATCCTTACCCTCATTGTTGTATAGGCCTATAGAATCCCTAATTGTTTAATGCCGCCGTACGATGGATTACCGTACGCGATGAGTTTAACTGATGATTGATCCATACCCTTGACTCGATGATGCTGTACAATGGATTATACCGTACGTGATGCTGTGAGGCTGGACTGCCGATTGATAGATTCATCGACTCGGATATGTTATAGATATTGTTAATCACTGTCTACACTACTTAGTTTAGCTATTATGTAGATGTTAGATTAGATACGTATACCTTATAATAGTGCGCTTACGATTTACTTCATGCTACGTTTACGATATTCTCATTGCATTACGTATATATGTGCTTCCATTATTTGTTATGATATCGTCAGGTAGTACACCTACATAATTATCGATGGCGTATGTTACATTTACACGGATTGCCAACTCACACACTTTCATCATCGGTAATTGCTATGTCACTTACACAGTTAAAATTCTATATCATGCTATTACTCTTAATTGTTCAATATTATCACCTGACTTGTTGGCATGACATACTGATATGCTCATATCACTATTCTATGTTGCATGATAAACTTATATGCTCACATTTCTGTTCTATGTTTGCATACATCTTGCTTTATGATCATACGCATTGAGATGTTGTTTTCATGAGATTCTGGATTTGAGAACCGTGGTTATATTTCAAAAGAATGTATGGATTTTTTTTTAAAACCTGGTTTCTTTTGATATGATATTTCGATGCGTCCACCATGAGTTTTCTCGGCTATGAGCTATGTGATACCCGATTCGAGGAGCTCGACGAAAAGTTTGCGGGTACATGGTGGACCCGGTATGGTACCCCGAGGCAAGAAATGTATGTTGTGCAGTAGATGATGAGCCTGGCAGAGGGACTACTACCTACCAGCGATAGTTTGGACTCGGCGGTTATCCGGAGGATACCGACCGGAGTTGTGAGATGGATATGGGCCGATCCGGACTGACGGAGTCCATGTGCTTGTCACGACCCGAAGGTATGGAACGTGACTGGCACTTAAATTACGAAATGTCTAAAGGCGTAACGTAATCTAAGTAAACCAAAGCCTAGAAAACTAAACCGTTTAACAAATAGAGTGAAGGAAAACAAAGTAAGTGGTTTTAAGTAAAAATAAGTGGCATTAAACATTTAAAAGCAACATCATATTTTTCCGAAAATTTCGGCAGAGTCTCCTTTCTAAATACTTGCCCCCAAAGGGGTACAACACATGAAAATACATATAAATAATGAATAAGGCATCCCCAAGCGGGAGCTAGCTCTTTGCCAAAGGCGAAATCACAACTACATGCAATATGTATATCAAAAGTGCATAACAAGCATCTCAAAGCAAGAAATAAGAAAATACCACGTCGGCTCAAGTGAGCATCGACACCAAACACTACAAATACAAGTCTCACGAGTCTCACCGTCTAGTCTAATATACATGGGTAGATGGAGTATACTAGACACAAATAATATACACGATGGGATAAAATATCCTCGCAACCCACCTATGAGCAATGCCGCAAGTCCAGGCAAAAGGAACAGAATGAGGAAGTGCGCCCGCTGCTACTGTGCTGACGGGTCGGACCTATAAGATACTGTGGCACAACGGGGGTGAGTTGCCAACTCGTGAGTGTAGGGTTCCTAGGCACACTAATGAAGTCTCACAAGTGATCAAACATGCCCAATTCAAAAATTTCATGTGCCTACAAACCCTAATACGGATCGTTAACAAGATAATGAGGCGATGCAAGCAAGTAAATAACTTTATTGCTAAAGGAAAGTAACTACAACCTTTGTAGATCCGGTCCTCCACTTCCTTAGCTCCGCATAGACGTCCCTCTACTGTACAAATCGAATTCTTAGACTCTTGCGATGGTTTCATCGGAGAAAAAATCGGGCTAGGTCGCCGACTTTGATGCCGAAGATGATCTACGTCGAGGCAACTCAAGATCAAACTCCAACTTCACCAAGTCATGAAACTTGTGAAGAAAACACCCTATACTACTTGGCAAGTGGTAGAGGATGAAGAAATAGGAAGTGGGTTCACTTTAGAATTGGATTTCTCACTCTTTTTCTCAAGTTGCCATTGATGGAGGTAAGCTTTCTTCATTGTTGAAGATGAAGAAGAAGAAGAAAAGCAATATGATAAGTTGTTTTCAAAATAGAAAATAATATGATACTTATCATATTACAACCATGGTTAAGTGTAGAGACTAAACTAGGGTTAGGTTGGATGGTTTGGGTTAAGGCTAAGAAACAAAATGGTCAATGCTTCAAAGCTTCTTGAAGCATCAAAGAAAAAACAAAAGTAGCCACCCTTTTGTTTCTTGCCAAAATAAAGTATAAATAAATAAATAGTTAATAAAATCAAAACCCTAACCATTTCATAACCATGTTTAATCATACAATTAACCAAGTTAGCATGTATCATCAAACATGATACAATCAAGTGCACAAAAGTATATCACATATACAACTTGTGTAATTCAAGTGAGAAAATCCATTTAATGTGAAAAAATACTAGTTAATGCAAATTATTATATCAAATATATAATTATGCATTAAATCATTAAATCTATACTTGATTTAATGATCCGGTCATATCGCATATAACCGACTAGTATCCAATGTATCGACTTATCGAATCAATCCTCGATTCGATAACTAGGTTATATCGCATACAACCATTCGATACATTCATCGCGAGAATAGAATACGGTATCACATACACACATTATTCTCGGTCCCGCACATATCTCATATGCGCTCCTATTTCGTTTCGCTTGAGCCAGGAAACCTCTGTATAGGACTGTAAAGACTCGTCAATACGCCGGCAGCAGATGATGATCATATCAAGCACCCACAAGCCGCAAGCGGTCTGCTAAACGTAACGGACACCCGGGTATTGAGCGATCAGAAGATCAACGAGCAAGCCCGCTCACACTCCTGTGAATCCAACCAGCAACACTTACCGTACAGTCCGATCTTTTCGTCTGATATATCGCATATCTCGCCTAGGGGTGGTAAACGTCAGATCCCAATAGCTTGATAAGTCATGCCGACGTAAGGTCCATAACATTCGTGAAACTACTGATAACTCTTACCAGTATATCACTGCAACCTTGGCCAGGGATTTCCTATTATGGCCAGTCGTGCATAGCGCAACATCAACCCCCAATACCGGGAGAGACGAATCCCCTCCTATCGCTCATTGCCTCCATGTGAATCGGGACTGTACCCAAAAACCACCTGTTTGCATGACTCGGTAGAGCCCTGGTAGGGTGGAAATCAAAGCACAGTGGGAGACACACAAGACTCTATGACGATCTCGAGTCAACAGACTAAGCTGTACCAGTGTCACCAGAGAACTGCCATCTGACGTGAGGTATAATACCATCTGGGAGTTCTCGACGAGTCCGTTCAGTGTACCCAGTCTCCACTGAGCACCCGCATACCATATCTGTTGTCAAACACCGATGGATATGGGATCATCCATCACCCATCACATTGGTCGAGAAGATATACGCTAGTCTACTCTGGAATATCGATGCCCCGTCTCGATATTCCCATGACTAGAAACATTGAAGGATGTACTCATGGACTACCCAGGCCCCACTAGTATGATCTGCATCATAGTCCTGGAAGTCGAGTACACATCCTAAGGGCTTTATCAACAAGTAACAGAGAGACAGAAAGTATACCTGTTAAGATAAAGAGCAACCAGATAGCGTACTATCATGTCGAGCAAGAAAGTCCTACCTATATATGACCCAGCATCCACTACAATATACATCCAATGTACAGTAATGGCCTCTAGGGCATACATATAACTAACAATCTCCCACTTGCACTAGGGCCATCTATAGCAGTGGTTGCAGTATCACATACTCAACCATCCCATATAAGTCTCTCTCTGGGAAAAAGCCTTTGTGAGTGGATCCGCCGTGTTGTCCTCTGAGTCTACTCTCCTAACCTCGAACACGCTGGAGATCATCTTTCTCCATGATCAGGTGATGCTGCCTTAGAATATGTCTGGGTCACTGATGGGATTGGGGTTCCTGGGCTGAAGCCACACTTCCATTGTCATACAATGGTAGGAACCTAGTTCATCTCATGAACCAATATACACCCAAACTGCCTCTTTGGTAGTATCTTTAATAGCGATGTTACCAGCCTTTATCGTCTAGTTTGCCACGGTATCTAACTTGGAACTCTTCCAACATACCGTCCCTTTACTGAGGGTAAAGACAATGCCTGTGACTGACATTCAGTCGTCTTTATCACCCTGGAACCCTTCCAGTGATTCTCCCCAGGATCGATTGATACCATCTCACTACAACTAGTGAGAATCCTAACATCCATCTAGATCTATCTCATAGACCCAAAACCCAGGATTTATGAGGTATCACTTTGATCCTATATGGAGAATAAATGTGATAAGAGGAGATTACCGTGCGTAGCATAGGAAACTCTTTTCCTATCAAGAGTATGTTGTCAACGTACAATACGAGGATGACCACCTTACTCTCTACTACCTTTTTGTATATACCAGGTTCATCCACCATTTTGATGAAGTCAAACTCTTTGAATACCACATCAAAACAGATGTTCCAACTCCGCGATGCCTGCTTTATCCTGTAAAGCAACTTGCACATGTTTCCGCTGCTCCCACTGTTTACGAAGCCCTCTGGCTGTGTACTTATTGACGTTCTCTTCTAAATCAGTATTTAGAAAAGTAGTCATGACACCCAACCACCAGATATCGTAGTCATGGTATGTAGCAATGGCAAGTAGGATCTGGATGGACTTAAGCATAGTCCCTGGAAGAGGCTTCATCATTATCCATGCCTGGTCGATGACGAAAACCTTTAACAAGTCTAGCTTTGAAAGTCTTAACTTTTCCATCTACACTAAGTAATCTTCTCAATATATACTTGCTCCTGATGGGGATTTAACCCTTCAGATATAGCACCCAAAGTCCATACTTTGTTGGTGTACATGGATTCCATCTCAGATCGCTAAGCATCCAGCCATTCTTACAGAGTCCCTACTCTCGATGGCCTGCTCGAAACTAGTTGGGTCATCATCTCATGATGCAGTCCTCGCTCCCACTGTCATCGAGAAACCGAAGTATCTCTCAGGCAGGTGAGGAACCCTACCAGATCGGCGGAGAGGGTGAGGTTCGTTGGTTGCTATTGAATCCTTTGGTTCTACCAAATCATCTGCTGCAGTTTGTATAGCAGGAACCTTTCCAGTTCTACAGAACTGACCTTGACTCGATCTTGTCCGATTTTGCTTTAGACATAGGCCGAACAATCCCAAATCTTAACTGACTTAAGAGATGGGCTCTTCCCTTTCCATATCTCATATGAAATGGTAGGCATCTGATTTGATCGGAAACCTATTCAATAGGTATGCAACTTCTCAAGTGCATAACTCCCAAAAGGAAATAGGTAACTCAGTAATACTCATCATAGAGCACACCATATCTAATATTGTGCGATTGCTCTGCCCTGATACACCGTTGTGCTGTGGTGTATTCAGAGGAGTAATACGGAGAGAGAATATCATTCTCCTTTAGAACAGTCCAGGAATTCCATGCACAAGTATTCTCCTCCTTGATCTCATCATCGGAAGGATTCAGAGATTTGGGATTCCATGCACAAGTATTCCTAGGCACACTAATGAAGTCTCACAAGTGATCAAACATGCCCAATTCAAAAATTTCATGTGCCTACATACCCTAATACGGATCGTTAACTAGATAATGAGGCGATGCAAGCAAGTAAATAACTTTATTGCTAAAGGAAAGTAACTACAACCTTTGTAGATCCGGTCCTCCACTTTCTTAGCTCCGCATAGACGTCCCTCCACTGTACAAATCGAATTCTTAGACTCTTGCGATGGTTTCATCGGAGAAAAGATCGGGCTAGGTCGCCGACTTCGATGCCGAAGATGATCTACGTCGAGGCAACTCAAGATCAAACTCCAACTTCACCAAGTCATGAAACTTGTGAAGAAAACACCCTATACTACTTGGCAAGTGGTAGAGGATGAAGAAATAGGAAGTGGGTTCACTTTAGAATTGGATTTCTCACTCTTTTTCTCAAGTTGCCATTGATGGAGGTAAGCTTTCTTCATTGTTGAAGATGAAGAAGAAGAAGAAAAGCAATATGATAAGTTATTTTCAAAATAGAAAATAATATGATACTTATCATATTACAACCATGGTTAAGTGTAGAGACTAAACTAGGGTTAGGTTGGATGGTTAGGGTTAAGGCTAAGAAACATAATGGTCAATGCTTCAAAGCTTCATGAAGCTTCAAAGAAAAAACAAAAGTAGCCACCCTTTTGTTTCTTTCCAAAATAAAGTATAAATAAATAAATAGTTAATAAAATCAAAACCCTAACCATTTCATAATCATGGTTTAATCATACACTTAACCAAGTTAGCATGTATCATCAAACATGATACAAGCAAGTGCACAAAAGTATATCACATATACAACTTGTGTACTTCAAGTGAGAAAATCCATTTAAAGTGAACAAATACTAGTTAATGCAAATTATTATATCAAATATATAATTATGCATTAAATCATTAAATCAATACTTGATTTAACGATCCGGTCATATCGCATATAACCGACTAGTATCCAATGTATCGACTTATCGAATCAATCCTCGATTCGATAACTAGGTTATATCGCATACAACCATTCGATACATTCATCGCGAGAATAGAATACGGTATCACATACACGCATTATTTTCGGTCCCGCACATATCTCATATGCGCTCCTATTTCATTTCGCTTGAGCCAAGAAACCTCTGTGTAGGACTCTAAAGACTCGTCAATACGCCGGCAGCAGATGATGATCATATCAAGCACCCACAAGCCGCAAGCGGTCTGCTAAACGCAACGGCCACCCGGGTATTGAGCGATCAGAAGATCGACGAGCAAGCCCGCTCACACTCCTGTGAATCCAACCAGTAACACTTACCGTACAGTCCGGTCTGTTCGTCTGATATGTCGCATATCTCGTCTAGGGGTGGTAAACGTCATACCCCAGTAGCTTGATAAGTCATGCCGACGTAAGGTCCATAACATTCGTGAAAATTGTAACGTTTTGAAAATCGTTTCGGTGAAATTTCGAAAAATCGGTAAAATGAGGTTTTCAGTAAAAAGTCAAAATACAAATAACTTATTATAAAAATTAAATATACATATTCTAGATATGTAATTGCCAGTATTTGGTGTTTATTGAGCCACTGGTGAAATTTAAAATTTTCTGAAAAAAAATTATTTTATTATTATTTTAAGCCCTCACTAATACATTTAATTAGGGAAAATTACAAATTGGAATGAGTTGAAACAAATTTTGTGCATCATAAAATATTAAATAAAATTTTATCATGTGGTTTTTGAAACGAAATCGTTTGCCAAAACGGTTTAGAAATTATTGAAGAAAAAATGCTTTTTTTTAGTGTAAATGGATGTTTGTGGTATTGTATTTATCATTTTCCATCATCCCACACCCATACCCACACTCACACACCCCCATTTATTTCTTCCCTTGGCTGAATTTCAGCAGCCCCTACCCCATTTCCCCACTCTATTTCCATGAAAGGAAAAGAAAATTTAGAAAGAGAATAGATAAAAGTGTATGGGCTTTGTTGACTTGGACCACTTTGTTGACTTTCAATACCTCTCTCTCTCCTCATTCCCCCCTCAAAGTGGCCGAGCCCCCCTTCCCCAAAATCAGCAGCAGCCCCTCCATGTTCACCTCTCTTTTCTCTTCAAAAAAATTCATCAAAATGCCTCAAAATCCATGTAAATTCAAAGCTAAATCCAAATCCAACTCTTACCCATTTTTCCTTACCCTAACATGTATGGACTTTGGTGAAAAGAGAGCATTTTGGGAGGCTAGATTTCATGTGAGATCAATAAAATTATGGAGGTATAATTTTAACCTTATAGTTAAATTGTTGATTATTGCTTATGTTAGCTTAATTAAGTGTTTAATTAGGTGTTAACTTGGTTTACCCTTCAAGTTGAAATTGTAAGGAATTGGGTTTGGATCAAGTTAAGGGTTTTGATAAATTGTTCATGCTTTAATTGTGTAGTTGAACCTCTTAAGGTTTGGAAAACCTAATCTTGTTGCTATTATGTAAATTGTTGCATTTCATTTGTCCAAATCAAGTTTTTAAGCAAACTAGGTTTTTGGAATTCGATTAAATAATGGAGACAAAAATCTAATTAGGGTATTCATGGCATTATTAACATTTTAAAGTGTAGTTTAATACTTTAGTTCATGAAAATCCAAGCTAGATTGTAGTTTGTGCATTTTGCTATAAAATTGTTAAAATTTAGGTATTTTGTAAACTAGAATTTTAGGGTTTTTGGAATTTAACGAGATTAAATTATGGGAATTGTTTTTATGACTTATTTAAGATATTTAGTGAATATTGTGGCCGCTAGATTCGTTTATACATCGAGTTTTGTACTAAAACGGTGATTTGTGCTTGCTAGATTTTCGGAAAAATGACTTTTTAAGTGAAATTGGGGTTTTTGTGAATTTTAAGTTATTTTATATTATAATTAGTACTTGTAATTGTACAAATGAGTGTGTTGGGAGTTTTCTCGATGGTTTGGCGTTTGTACGCCGACATCGAGGGTTTTTGGGTCGATTTGTGAAAGCAACCATAGGTTTTGACCTATGTGGGATTCGTGCGTCCTTTTGGTCATGAGTCGGATTTTAATGCGATATGGTACGTTATGATATGTAGGTACCCCATGTGGACTTCAAGACGACAAGCAAGCGCGTGACGACGTCGGCACCGGCTAGCGAGGACCAGGTGAGTAGATTTATATCTACGGGGAGAAGTCGCGTGGATGGCGTATAGCACCCCCGCAGTTCGTGGTGATGTATACGAATACGTATACACACATTTATTGATTATATTTTATTTTAGTTTATTGATGATAAATATGGATGGTTTAGTATCGCGAAACCCTAGAGTAGTGGTCGCACCATACATGCACACACCCACCCATACTTGCATACATTCTTCTTCCATTTGTGTTTACGGGAATATATATAGTTATGTGTTCACATGGGTATGGGACTATGTGTTCACGTACGGATTTGAGGATGATACTTGGGATTGAGATGAGTCGATGAGATTTGTGTTGAGGTTGTGATATCGGTGATATGGCAGGATTCGTACTTGAGGTACGTCCTGGTGTTATAGCGGATCTTGGGGCGGCGATACGGGTGAATAGTGTTTTAAATAAAATGGTCGACATGTGATCGTGATATGAGGCATGATATGCTAGGATATTGATATTAGGCCGTATCGGGCGATGTATACCCCTTGATGATGATATGTGCTGACGATATCGGGTTGTACGAGATTGTCGATCAGTAGTCAGATCATGAGTATATTGAGGATATTAGTATTGTACTAGACATAGGTCAGTACCCTAGACTATGATCTTGGATAAAAAGGATACCAGAGGAATAGTGTGAGGAATATGATATTGACCCGTACCCAGATTTGGGGATGCCGTACGACGGATTTACGTACGAGCTATATCTTGATGATTGATCCGCACTCTTGACTTGGGATGTCTGATTATAAATATGGTATCGGATATGATATTATTGAGGCGGGATCACCGAATAATATATATACAGGTATGTATATGTATCGACTCAGATATTAGGCGGTTTCCTTACCTGTAGTCTAGCTTGTAGCTTAGCCCTTTAGTTTATTTAGTTGTTAGATTAGATTCGGTTCCTACCTATTTCAAAGTTTACGAATCGTGCGTATTTTAAAAGACAAGACAAGGGATTCTACGGATATTTCAAAAAAACGTATTTTTTCTTAAAAACACCGTAGCCCCTATTTTCAAAACCCCACGATTCGTGTTATTTCAAAAGGCACCATTGTAGGACTTATATTAGGTTAATGCAGATTAGTTATCGTTGCGTCTAGTATTCAGCTCTCGCTCATTATTGTTGTTCGCTCCGCATCACATGCTTATATTATGCTTCATATTCTACTGTTGATATCATGTGGTTAGGACACCAGCACCATTACTGATGATGCGTATGTACCACGTACACTTACTTGCCGGCTCACACACATCTTCATCGATAATTGCCATGTCACGTACACTTAGAGAATATTATTGCTTCATTTAGCTTGTTAGCTAGTAGTTTTGACATGATATTAGTGTACTTACCTTATATGTTAGTTTAGACATTGTAGTTATTACCTGCTACTTCATACATACTGTTATTCATTGTTATGCCGCATTCATGAATTCTCATGCATATATTCACTTTTTACGTGATATTGAGGTTTTGGATTCGGATTTCCATGAGATTTTCTGGATTTGGGGAAAACCGCAAAACATATACAAACTTCTTCTTTCTCTTTTTAAATGAAAACCGCGGTTTTTCCCATGATGTATGAGTCGTCCACCATGAGTTTGCTGATGGATTTCGAGACCCGATTCGAGGAGTTGGATGAACCATTTCGGGTACATGGTGGACCCGGTAAGGTACCCCGGGGCAAGAAGCTCGTGGTGATGACGATGAGCCTGGCAGGGGGAGACTACCTACCGGTGATTTTACCCGACGCGTCGGATATCCGGAGGATACCGTCGTGGTCTTGAGATGGATGGTAGGGGCCGGTCTGGACTGACGGCGCCCTAGATATTGAGATTGAGACATTGAGATTTCGAGATATTGAGGTATTGAGATTTGATGATACAGGCCAGTCCGGATAGCCGGAGCCTGAGGTTTTGAGACATTGAGATTTATGTTTTGTGTCGATACTAGACACTGTTGATGCTGATTTCATTTATGATACCTCATTTTAAAAATACAAAGGAAATCTCACTAAATTATGAAAACAGTTTCTTCATTTACATGTATTCTGTTTTCATGCATTCATACCTCATTCATATGATATATTGCTACCTGAGGCACTGACACGGGCACATGGGATTACACCCACCCTAGTCATTGTTATAGGCTGCATGTTATATATATTTGAGGATATATTATGATCGTTGACCTAGGTTTGTGTTGCTCATGCGGTTTCTGTTCGTAGATGTTTTTCTACTCACGAGTTGGCAACTCGCCCCCGTTGTGCCACAGTTCCTTGCAGGTTTTGCCGTACAGGTTTCATTACGGCTTTGCTGGCACTGCTTCTTTCGGGTGACTTGCTAGTAGGTGGGTTTATTGGTATCGTACCCATCATATTACTTGTATAATATTATTCAGTTGTATCTAGTAAATTCCATCAACCAAATATGTATTTATTTTGAGATAGAGACCAGTGATGTTATTCTTTCGACCTTAGAGTCGCGCGTTATATTTCTGTGGATTTCTTATGGTTTTGAGTTTCCTTTTGAGTTTTTGATCCTCGCCATTGGCGTTGTATATTATATTGCTTATGTGGTTGTGACCGTCGATTGACGAAGAGCTAGCTCCCGCTTGGGGATGCCTTTTATTGATTTCGTATACTATTCATGTTGTATCCTGTTTGGGAGCCAGTATTTACAAAGGAGACTCTGCCGAAATTTTCAGGAAATATTTGATGTTTTTAAAACCGCATAATTCGGCTTATGCTATTAAAACTACTTGATTTTAAATTGGTTTTCCTTCACTCTACTACTTTTCTTGGTTTGGATTTCTGGGTTTTCGGTTTACTTAGATTACGTACGCCTCGAGACGTTCATAGTTAAGTGCCGGTCTTGTTCCGTACTTTCGGGACGTCACAAAGTTGGTATCAGAGCCAGGTTTTACCTTCGGAGCGTAGGATGACCCTTGGTTGATGGAATAGGTGACTAAAGTAGAGTAACGTACCGTAAGTATGTTCCGCGGCATATTTACGATACGCTACTCCACTTAAGGAGCCTTAGGATGTACATTTTCATTCCGATCTAGCCTCATCAGTACCAGTTCTGGTTTTGCTGCCACGATTACGGGCAGGGAGAGCTACTGCTAGAGTTGCGGTCAGCATGAGCTCGTCAAGAACGAGGACTGACCAGGGCTTGATTCCGGCGACACACGATTGCAGAAATGTGTCTTTTCATTGTGTCTTCGCGCCACGAGCGTTGGGTGGATTGCTGTATGAGATTACTCGGACGTGCCGATTTGCACTAGAGGATTGAGCCACTGATAGAGGCCAGCCAGATTTTGATGACCATTGAAGTATTGCTTACTTCTGATGATTGTGGCACCGTTCAGCGTGCAGACGAGCGAGCCAGTATTGCTGCGGACGACGAGATATCGCCCCAGATGTTGGAGCTATTGCAGTACGAGTAGTACGAAGAGATGACAGGAGGTCGCTAGTCACCCGATGATGAATGACTAGGACAGGTGGTTCGTTCGCCTACCACGATGCGAGGTCATCAGATAGATTGATTCCAGCTAGAGACGACTTCACGCGGAGACGTTGGGAGTCGACAGAGACGATCGAATGTCAGAAACCTATTATTCTAAGTTCAAAGTAGTCGGAAAGACATGCATGCAATTCTATGGTCCCTCTAGAAGAATGAAACCCTAACTCGACTTAATGACCGTGTGAAAGCCTTTGAGCCTTCAGGTTTGCGGCAGTTCTACGGCGCCATTAGTGAGGCTTAGGTTTGCCCTTCTACGGCTGGACCACCGATGCTGTGGTATGCACTCGATACTATTAAACTGTGCCCAAGATGTTGAGCTCTTGGGGGATTATGAGGTTTTGACGACTCGATCGGATGGCTCGACTTAATTCGGATGCTAGGTGGTGAGATGCATTTCTTGGGAGACTCCCGATACGAGGATAGCCGTTGGAGCTCAGTCCATGCAGCCACGATGAGACGAGTCCGAAACAGTCGACGTTAGGGAAAAGTGGAGTAAGATTCTGATCGCACGCGGAAAGCGTGTCGGATGTTCAAAGTTCTAAAGTTTACCGTGATTAGGACGGTGTCGCTATGCAGCTAGCCGGTGAAGCACGGGTCGATCCACAGGGAGATGGTTGTATTTTACCTTCTTATCTTAGACGAGTCAATAAAGAATGAGTATGAGTTTGTTCAATCTAACCTATGTGTAATATTTGCAAGTATAAAGTTGTTAAGAAAAGATACGAAATTGTAAGCTAAAGAAATCCGTACTCAAAACCTTTAAGCCGAGTCTTGACCAATTGAAGCTAGAGCAATCGGCAACAACGTGGATTAGGGGATTTTAGCGCGGTATTCGTGGAATCCGGCTTATTTACCCTTGTCCTTCCGTTCTTGTCTCTTGCTTTCGCCTCCGGCCAAACCGAACGCAACCGGTCGCGGTTAGGAATCACCGTTACCTTGTCAGGGTAGGGTGCCTAACGGAACGCTTGCGTAACGTTTGGGCGGAGTTCAAATGGAAAATAACGGGAAAAGGAAATGGGGAAAGAAGTGTTAACTTACAATACCGTATTGATTCTTAACAACGACGATAATTACAACATTCACAAAATGAACAACAAAGAGCAAAAGAAAAGAACAAAGAAAAGAAAAGATTACAAGAAATTAAGTGCATGAATTTAAGTGCATGAAATAAATTGCAAGTAATTAAAGACAAGAATGAAAAATGCAAGAAAGTAATTACAAGAACCATAGAACTCAAAACAAGCATGAGATCAATAGCCAACCCTTAAACTTGCAAGCTCAATCAAGAGGTTGCAAGATCAAGAGAAGGGTAGAGAACGCATGTGAAATGAAGCATTAAGGAGAGAACAAAATGATACAACCCCTTGAGACCAATGACCAAAGCTTAAACTTGCAAGCTCACTTAAGAGGTTGCAAGATCAAGTTAAGGTAGAGAGCTCAAGGGGGAAGCTAAACAAAAAGAATAATACAAAAACTTTCATCTTTATTCACATCCACTCAATGCTCTCACTACATTTCCATGGAGGAAGAATGAAGAAGTGAAGGGTTTGTTTAGCACCCTATGAAGGGTTTTGAAGCATCACATGTCCAAAAGTTATGATTTTTATTGTGCTAAACAAACCGCAAGTGGATCGATCCTAGAAAATTAGGTTTAGTAAACTTTAAACTAGAAAAATCTAGGGTTTGAAGGCTACAACCTTTGTAGCTCCCCTTTGCAAGACTCCTTGGTGTCTTGGGTGTTGAATCGAGGTCCTCTTGAACTCCCCTTGTGTCCATGACGATCCACCGCGGAGATCTCCGTCCAAGCTCGCTACTTCGTCAAACCGAAGATAACACTCTAAACAAAATGGCTAAGCTTGTGTAGAATGTTGTTGTGGATTTGGATCTCACTTCAAAAACCTTTCTTTGATTGTGTTTGACTCACTAGAAAAAACTAGAGAGGAGAAGATGAAGGAGGATGAAAATGGTGGCTATTTCTTTTCAAGAGGTAAAATGATAACCATAAGGTTAAGCTTGCAAAAGAAATAAATATCACTTTATATATTTATTCCTTCTTGACTCCAACCATGATTAAATGATAGATGATTAATTTAACTTGGGTTTAGAATGATAAAGGAAAGGATAACCATGGTTTAGTGGTAGGTGAGCATGGTTAGGTTAGAAGAAGCATGTAGAAACTAGCATAATTATCCTTTCCTTTTCATTTTCTTTTTAAATCCATAATCAAATAATAATCCATTAAATAATCTATGGTGTGAGTCTAGCATTGCCACCATTTCCATATGCTAACAACCATGATGGATGTTTGTATGTATGTGTGTATGTATGCACATCCATATGTGCAAGAAACTAGCATAAAAGAAAGAAAGATAAACACACATGCATGCACACATCCATCATCCTTGAAAAGGTTTTCAAGTGAGAAAAACTAATGGTTAAATGATAAATCAACTTTTGATTTATCAATCCGGCCATATCACATATGACCCTACCAAAAGAAAGCCGCCCGATCAATGTACAGTATCATATACGCACATTTCAATCGGGTGCATGCGCATATCGCATACGCGCACCACAACGTTTCACCTGGACTGAGCAACTCCTTTGTGGGACTCTAAGACTCGTCAATACGCCGGCAGAGGGTAATGATCATATCAAGTACCCTCAAGCCGCAAGCGGTCAGCTAAACGTAACGGCCACCCGGGTATTGAGCGATCAGAAGACAACAAGCGAACCTGTTACAACTCCCGTCGAGCCATCCGGCAACACTACCGTACAGTCCGGTCTCTTCGTCAGATATGCTGTATATCGAGCCTAGGGATGGTGACGTCGACCCCAATAACTCAATAAGTCGTGTCGGTGAATGGTCTATAACAGATCGAGAAACTACTGATAACACTTACCAGCAAATCTCAGCAGCCCTGGCCAGGGACTTGCTGTTATAACCAGTCGAGCACAGCACAGCATCAACTCCCAATACCGGGAGAGACGAAACCCCTCCTATCGCTCATTGTCTTCGTGTGTCTCGGGACTGTACCCAACGGCTACCTGTTTGCACGACTCAGTAGAGCCGTGGTAGGGTGGCAATCAAAGTACAGTGGAAGAACACACAAGGCTCTATGACGATCTCGGGTCTACAGACTAACCTGTACCAGTGTCACCTGAGAACTGCTATCCGACGATAGATATAATTCCATATAGGAGTTGTCGGCGAGTCCGTCCAGTGTACCCAGTCACCACTGAGCACCCGTATATGATCTTGATGTCAAACATCGATGCATGTGGGAACATCCATCGCCCATCACATGGGTCTAGTATCATATACGCTAGTCTACTCTGGTATATCGATGCCCCGTCTCGATACACCTCCGACTAGGGACATTTCAGGATATGCTTATAGACTACAGATGTCCCACTAGTATGATCTCCATCATAATCAGAGTAGTCAAGCCGATATCCTTAGGGCTTTATCAGCATGTATGAATGAATAGAAGCATGATCAAATAAACATGTCAGATAAAGAAGTACCAGATAGCATACTATCATGTCGAGCAAGAATGCAAACTGAATATATATACATGTATAGATACAACCACTATCACATAATGGCCTCTAGGGCATACATATATCCAACAATCTCCCACTTGCACTAAGGCCAGTTATTGGCGTATCTCATACCCAACATCTCAAAAAGTCGCTCATGCTGCGGCTGAGGGAGGGCCTTGGTGAATGGATCCGCGGCGTTGTTCTTTGTGTCAACTCTCTTAATCTCGATCTCGCGGCGATCTACAATCTCCCGGATCAAATGAAATCGCCTCAGGATGTGTCTGGACCGCTGATGGGATCTGGGCTCCTTGGCTAACGCCATAGCCCCATTATTATCACAATACAAGGGTATTGGATCAATAATGGTTGGAACTACTCCTAGCTCCGAGACGAACTTCTTCATCCAGACGGCTTCCTTGGCGGCATCATTTGCAGCAATGTACTCAGCTTCCATCGTAGAGTCTGCAACGGTATCCTGTTTGGAACTCTTCCAACTCACCGCCCCACCATTGAGGGTAAACACAAACCCTGAGATAGATTTGCTGTCATCCTTATCGCTCTGGAAGCTCGAATCGGTAAAGGCCTCCATTTGGAGATCTTTATTACCATACACCAAGAACAATTCTTTAGTCCTTCGTAAGTACTTAAGAATGTTCTTCACAGCTGTCCAGTGGTTCTCCCCTGGATTGGATTGATACCTGCTTACAACACTAAGTGCATAAGCTACATCTGGGCGTGTACATAACATCGCATACATTATAGATCCTACTGCCGAAGCATAAGGTATAATGCTCATGCGAGCTCTCTCTTCATCGGCCTTTGGACAAGAATCCTTGGAGAGAGTGACTCCATGGCAAGCGGGTAAGGCACCCCGCTTGGAGTCTTCCATACTAAACCTCTTTAGGATGGTGTTGATGTACCTGGTTTGGGACAATCCCAATAACTTTTTAGATCTATCCCTATAGATCCTTATGCCCAGGATGTATGTGACATCACCCAGGTCCTTCATGGAGAACCTCAGTGATAAGAATGATTTGACCGACTGTAGCATAGGAATGTCATTTCCTATCAGAAGAATGTCATCCACGTACAATACGAGGAATGTGACAGCTCTTCCTACAGCCTTCCTATAAACACAAGGTTCATCTGGATTTTTGATGAAATCAAACTCTTTGATAACATCATAGAAACAGATGTTCCAACTCCGAGATGCCTGCTTTAACCCATATATGGATTTAAGCAATCTACATGCTTTCCCGCTGCTCCCACTGTCAATGAAGCCCTCTGGCTGATCCATATAAACGCATTCTTCTAAATCTCCATTTAAAAATGCTGTTTTAACGTCCATCTGCCAGATTTCATAGTCGTAGTGAGCAGCAATAGCAAGTAGGATCCGAATGGATTTAAGCATGGCTACGGGAGAAAAAGTTTCGTCATAGTCCAATCCTGGTCTTTGACGAAAACCTTTCGCCACAAGTCTTGCCTTATAGGTCTCTACCTGCCCATCCATACCAATCTTTCTTTTAAAGATCCATTTGCACCCTACAGGTTTTACCCCAGGGGGTACAACGTCCAAAGTCCATACTTTGTTGGTGTACATAGACTCCATTTCGGATCTCATGGCATCCAGCCACTTCACAGAGTCACCACTCGTGATAGCTTGCTGAAAACTGGTAGGATCATCATCTTCCATGATACAGTCTTCTCTGTCACCATCAATGAGGAAACCGTAGTACCTCTCCGGTGGGCGAGAAGTCCTACCAGACCTACGGAGTGGCCGAGGTTCTTCAGTTTCTGTTGCAACAGCCGGTTCAACCAAATCGTCATTTGTAGTTTGTGTCTCCAGAACCTCTTCTAGATCTATCATCTTGCCATCATCTCTATCTGTGAAAAACTCTTTTTCCAAGAATGTGGCATACTGAGAAACAAACACTTTTTGTTCCTCTTTGTGGTAGAACAGATATCCATAAGAATTCTTTGGATATCCCACAAAGTTACACATGACTGACCGTGTCTCGAGTTTGTCCGGATTCTGCTTTTTAACATAGGCCGGGCAACCCCAAATCTTAATTCTTTTAAGAGATGGTCTCTTCCCATTCCATATCTCATATGGCGTGGTAGACACGGCTTTGGTTGGAACCCTGTTTAGCAGAAACGCTGCAGTCTCCAATGCATGTCCCCAAAACGAGACTGGTAACTCAGCGTCACTCATCATGGACCGGACCATATCTAATAGGGTCCTATTCCGTCGTTCTGACACACCGTTGTGTTGTGGTGTGTAAGGAGGAGTGAGCTGAGAGAGAATCCCATTCTCTTTTAGGAAGTTTGCAAATTCTGTACTGAGATACTCTCCACCTCGATCTGATCGAAGCATCTTAATACTCAAGCCGGTTTGTTTTTCTACTTCTTGTTTATATTCAATGAATTTCTCGAAAGCGTCGGACTTGTGCTTTAATAAAAATACATGACCGAATCTTGAGAAATCATCAGTGAATGTAATGAAGTATGAAAAACCGCCTCTAGCCTGTGTAGACATAGGCCCACAAACATCACTATGTATGAGGCCCAGGAGCTGAGTAGCTCTTTCTCCGTGTCCGGTAAACGGAGTTTTGGCCATTTTACCCTTGATACAAGACTGGCAAGTCGCATAAGATTTATATTCAAAAGGATTTAAATATCCATCTTTGTGTAACTTGTTTAGTCTTGTTTCGTTAATATGACCAAGTCTACAGTGCCAAAGAAAAGCTTCATTTAATTCTGAAAGTTTTCTTTTATTAGTGTGTTGTATACTGAAAACTGTGTGTTGATTTAGGACATATATTCCGTTATTAAGTGTACCATACCCAACCAACATTTGATTTAGGTGAATGTTCATAACATTGTTCTGCAACACAAAATTATATCCTTCATTGTCCAACAAAGAAACGGATATTATATTACATAGCATATTTGGTACAAAATAACATGGATTCAAAATCAAAATACATCCAGATGGCAACCCCAAGTGATACTCTCCCACTGCGACTGTATGTACATTGGAACCATTTCCAACGTGGAGAGTATGGTCACCTGTCTTCAAAACCTTGCTATTTCTCAGCCCCTGCATAGAATTGCAAATGTGAGAACCTGAACCGGTATCCAATACCCAGGAAGCGGAGTTTATAGAAAAACAGTTTTCAGTCACAAACGCACCTGAAGCAGAAGCATCACCATGCTTCTTCTTGAGATTTAGGTACTCCGTGCAATTGCGCTTCCAATGTCCTGTCTTGTGTCAATGAAAACACTCGCCTTTCCCTGGGTCTCCAGCCGTGGACTTTCCCTTTCCCTTCGCCTTTTTGACTCCTCCCTTAGGATTAGTGGGTTTCTTCTTTTTCTTCCCCTTGGCCTTAGCTTTTGGGCGAGAAGAAGAAGACTGTCCAATGGTCATAACGGGAGTCTTAGCTGATTTCATAGTGCTCTCTGCACTCCTTAACATATTAAGGAGTTCAGGGAGATCCTTCTCCATGCCATGCATGTTGAAGTTCACTATGAACTGAGCAAAGGTGGAGGGGAGGGACTGCAGAATAATATCTATATATTGTTCATTGTCCATTGTCCATCCAAGGTCCTCAAGCTCTTCTATAAGAGCTATCATCTTCAACACATGGTCTCCTACTGGTGTGCCAGGGGCCATTCGCATGTGAAACAGTTTCCTTGATGCTTCGTATCGTAATACGCGGGACTGCTCCCCATACAACTCCTTTGTATGGAGCAGTATCCCGTGAATGTCCATGTCCTCGTGCTGCTTTTGATGTGTGTTGTCCATCGATGCAAGCGCGAGGCATTTTGCCGTGGCACAGTCAGCGTCCCATGTCTTGCGGACTTCAATGTCCGTAACTGAGGATTTTGGGCCTGGGACGGGCGGGGCTGAAGCCGTGAGGACATATGATACTTTATCATAAGTCAAGACGATCTTCAGATTCCTTAGCCAGTCTTTATAGTTGGTCCCATTCAGTTTGTTCTTATCTAGTAGAAGCTTAAGTCCAGTCATTGGTATCTGCCATTAAGAGATAGAAAAGAATACACTCAGCGAAAGCTCTTGCACAGATTAGATTGGTTTATTATCTTGTCTAATCGATGTTTCCCACTGCTTTTTATCAAGTTTTCTTTCAAACCTTAAAAAGAAAAACTAGCCAGGATTAATTACAGTCTACAACTTCGCTAACCGTTCAGCCAGGCCAGTGTCGGTACTTTGAGGGAGGTTCCCCGTGCTTTCGCACGGACCTAATTAGAGTAAACCTCGTTTTCCCAGAGGCGGAGCCCCGTTAACACCTTTCTAGACACATAATGAGTTAGCTAATTGTAAACTGTAAAACTCTCCTAGGAGCAACTATTGCCCACAGTGGGATCGGGATCCAACCATCACATGGAAGGTATGCAATCTCATTGCAAATTTCAACACTTGAAATTCCCGATGTAATTTTTGCCCCTAGTACTTATGACCTTAACTATGGTCAACAAATCATAAGTACCAGTCAAGTTCAACCCGTCATTTCTTGATCAATTAGACCCACCCATATGATCCTTAACTATGGTCAACAAAGTCGCATGAATGTCCTAATTAATCTGCATCATATGCATTGTAGGAAGACATCACTTAGCTACCGTACACTACGCCTTAACTAAAGTCAACAAACGTAGCACGAATACTAAGTACTCTACTTCCTAAAATGACGGAGGGTTGCGAATGATTTTTAAGAAAATCTTTAACGCTTTGAACTTGATATCGTTGTAGAATCAAACAGTTTTCAAAAGGAGTGGCTTAAGCTCCGCAGTTTTGAAATGTAGCTTTTTCATAAATAGCCGAGTCGTTTTTAAATCCGATTCTACAACATCTTTTAGGTTTATTTTCTTTACATTAATCACATTAATGTAATCCCATCATTTAAGTCCTTAAGCCAATCACAGAAAAGAAACGAAAATAACACGTACGCTTATGCCATCCGCATTCGCCGCAATGTTCCGTTATGCACCGTTAGGTTACTTAACTAATGCCATAGCGGGACGGGACTAGCGCGGGTGTAAAACATAAGCAACGTCTACTATATATCATATATATAATATGTCATTCGTCTCAGATATCACAGAACACAGGCAGCAGAAACATAGATATAACGTGGAATATCCTAGGACGTCCGTATTTAGTATTTAGCCAGAATAGAAAATACGGATTCCACAGTCGCGATGAATAGCCAAGCCCACACCCTGGACCCCTACGAGAGCGGCAAGTGACCCTACCAATCCTGGAGTTTAGGAGACCCGGTCTCGACTCCTCGAGATGGCCTCCCACTGAACCCCAGAACCCGGTCACCTGTGCTCCCCTCCTTGGGTCCATCCTAATGCGGAAAAGTAAATAATATACAACACTGGTGACACAACCGCAACCTGGAAGTGCCCCAAATAAAAGAATATTACATTACATTTGAATTTACATGAATGAAAATATAAAACTCTCATCTCACAAAACCCCCGGCTATTCGATCGCGACAATCCTACACATCATATCTCAGCAACACATAATATCACCAACGTAAGTAAGTATGCATACCCCAATTGTCGTTGATGTATAGCAACGAAACCGGCGATATCTAACATACTACACTTACGGTCACAGAAAAGAAAGTGTAAAACTACAATATTTGGAATCCAGATTCTCTTTAGACATCATAAATGCGAAATATCACATATTTCGTATTTCATGCCTACACTATATGAATTCCACATATTGTATCACATTCCAGACAAACAGACAGTATTAAAGTTTTTGAACGAACAATCAAGCACCCAAGATTCACTAAAGCTCAACACTTGAGCAGGGTTCAAAAAAATCTGCAGTGTGACACAGTAGCGGCGGTCCAGCCGTAGAAGGGTCAAGCCAACGCCTCACATGTGGCACGCCGTACTCTCCCAAACCCTAGGGTTCAAAGGGCAGTTCAAGACGGTCACATAATCGAGTTAAGGTTTGTTTTCTTCTAGAGGGACTACCGCAAAAAGACTTGCACGTATCTCCAAACTATTTAAACCCCGTGAATATTGAGTAAATGATATTCGTTCAAACACTTCAATACTTTCTAGTTTATCCGGAAAAGAAAGCGAAATGAAAATTCCGATCGAAACCACGAGTCTAAAAACATCTCCAGAATTTTTCAACAGCAGATTCAGATTAAATATACTCAAAATATACTGTAGCAGGTAAAGAAAATTAATGTGCAAAAAATTGTCAAAGAGCCCCTTATATGGCCGCGGATGCGCGGTCTAAGCTTGCTTATGCCGCGCTTCCGCGGCCAAAGTTACTGTTCACTGGCTCGAATTTCCCAGATTGTCTAATTTTTACCTGCTCTATTTTTTGAGAATTTTTAATTCTGAAAAAAGTCAGTTTTTAAAAAATTTCCAGAGAGCATCTTTAAAAGTCGTATTTTTGTTTCGATCGGACTTTTCACTTCGCAAAAAGGTCGCCTAATGTTCTAGGTCGGCTCTGATACCAATGAAGGGTTTGTTTAGCACCCTATGAAGGGTTTTGAAGCATCACATGTCCAAAAGTTATGATTTTTATTGTGCTAAACAAACACGCAAGTGGATCGATCCTAGAAAATTAGGTTTAGTAAACTTTAAACTAGAAAAATCTAGGGTTTGAAGGCTACAACCTTTGTAGCTCCCCTTTGCAAGACTCCTTGGTGTCTTGGGTGTTGAATCTAGGTCCTCTTGAACTCCCCTTGTGTCCACGACGATCCACCGCGGAGATCTCCGTCCAAGCTCGCTACTTCGTCAAACCGAAGATAACACTCTAAACAAAACGGCTAAGCTTGTGTAGAATGTTGTTGTGGATTTGGATCTCACTTCAAAAACCATTCTTTGATTGTGTTTGACTCACTAGAAAAAATTAGAGAGGAGAAGATGAAGGAGGATGAAAATGGTGGCTATTTCTTTTCAAGAGGTAAAATGATAACCATAAGGTTAAGCTTGCAAAAGAAATAAATATCACTATATATATTTATTCCTTCTTGACTCCAACCATGATTAAATGATAGATGATTAATTTAACTTGGGTTTAGAATGATAAAGGAAAGGATAACCATGGTTTAGTGGTAGGTGAGCATGGTTAGGTTAGAAGAAGCATGTAGAAACTAGCATAATTATCCTTTCCTTTTCATTTTCTTTTTAAATCCATAATCAAATAATAATCCATTAAATAATCTATGGTGTGAGTCTAGCATTGCCACCATTTCCATATGCTAACAACCATGATGGATGTTTGTATGTATGTGTGTATGTATGCACATCCATATGTGCAAGAAACTAGCATAAAAGAAAGAAAGATAAACACACATGCATGCATACATCCATCATCCTTGAAAAGGTTTTCAAGTGAGAAAAACTAATGGTTAAATGATAAATCAACTTTTGATTTATCAATCCGGCCATATCACATATGACCCTACCAAAAGCAAGCCGCCCGATCAATGTACAGTATCATATACGCACATTTCAATCGGGTGCATGCGCATATCGCATACGCGCACCACAACGTTTCGCCTGGACTGAGCAACTCCTTTGTGGGACTCTAAGACTCGTCAATACGCCGGCAGAGGGTAATGATCATATCAAGTACCCTCAAGCCGCAAGCGGTCAGCTAAACGTAACGGCCACCCGGGTATTGAGCGATCAGAAGACAACAAGCGAACCTGTTACAACTCCCGTCGAGCCATCCGGCAACACTACCGTACAGTCCGGTCTCTTCGTCAGATATGCTGCATATCGAGCCTAGGGATGGTGACGTCGACCCCAATAACTCAATAAGTCGTGTCGGTGAATGGTCTATAACAGATCGAGAAACTACTGATAACACTTACCAGCAAATCTCAGCAGCCGTGGCCAGGGACTTGCTGTTATAACCAGTCGAGCACAGCACAGCATCAACTCCCAATACCGGGAGAGACGAAACCCCTCCTATCGCTCATTGTCTTCGTGTATCTCGGGACTGTACCCAACGGCCACCTGTTTGCACGACTCAGTAGAGCCATGGTAGGGTGGCAATCAAAGTACAGTGGAAGAACACACAAGGCACTATGACGATCTCGAGTCTACAGACTAACCTGTACCAGTGTCACCTGAGAACTGCTATCCGACGATAGATATAATTCCATATAGGAGTTCTCGGCGAGTCCGTCCAGTATACCCAGTCACCACTGAGCACCCGTATATGATCTTGATGTCAAACATCGATGAATGTGGGAACATCCATCGCCCATCACATGGGTCTAGTATCATATACGCTAGTCTACTCTGGTATATCGATGCCCCGTCTCGATACACCTCCGACTAGGGACATTTCAGGATATGCTTATAGACTACAGATGTCCCACTAGTATGATCTCCATCATAATCAGAGTAGTCAAGCCGATATCCTTAGGGCTTTATCAGCATGTATGAATGAATAGAAGCATGATCAAATAAACATGTCAGATAAAGAAGTACCAGATAGCATACTATCATGTCGAGCAAGAATGCAAACTGAATATATATACATGTATAGATACATCCACTATCACATAATGGCCTCTAGGGCATACATATATCCAACAAGAAGAAGAAGAAGAAGAACTAAAACTAACAAAAAGAGGCACAAAGAATTAACACCCTTGGTTTGGCTCAGATCCGGGGTATTTATAGGAGGGGAATGGGAAACCTAGGGCAACAATCTGGACCAAGATGAAAGTACCAAAGTGCCCCCAAAAGATTACGCAGAGAGGGCCTCACATGGCCGCGGATCCGCGGCCAATACCCCCTATTGGCCGTGGATCCGCATCCGTATAATGGAGATGGGCTGTGTGGTTTTGTGGGTATCCCTGGTTTGGCTTTTCCTCGTGTTTGAAATCTTCATACTGCACAGAAGTCTTCCAGAATATCTGCAGATTTCCAAGTCCAAGATTGCATTATCTTTTTCACTTTTGACTTCTCTCTCCCTTGAGCTCCGCGCACCCATTGATTCTTGTGCAGCCCCCCTCGTGCTCTGTGCTTGTCCCAGACACGAATGACCACTGTCACATGTCTTGTATCTGGAACCGGTACTCGGCACAGGACGGATATGGATGGCTGGAACCCGGCTTTTATCTGCTGTGACAGATGTTCTGTATTTTGACGTAACTGTGGAGATTTTGTCTTGATATACACTATTTGGACTGGAAACCTGTAATCTGTAAACATGTAACAAACACGGATTAAAAGCACCTACCTATAAACACACGAGCGTAAGAATGGGCGGTATAAAATGCAATATTCTGATATGAACAAATACCCCCAAACTTAACTTTTGCTCATCCCGAGCAAAACCAATTATTCACAAAAATAAAAACCTATCCGCACTTTCGCAGGGAACGCGATTGCACTGAGCACGTGCAACAAGCCGTTAAACCTCTAGGTGTCCCTAGTAGGAGGAGTGTTGTCTCCTGAGGGTTTTCAGCGGATTACACCCACAAAATCCCGTCAAATTAGTGTAATAAGTTAACGTTGATTCTATTCTTACAGTTTAGTATTTACGCTAGAAACTCTATCATCCTAAGTTAGAAATATTCAACCCTAATGCTTCACACCTCCTATCTATTTAACCTTAGATCATATACGTTCCAAAAAAGTTTAGAAAGATGTCGGTTCACCTGAGTTTTCCTTCTAAAGCGCGGCCTCAAATCAAGGATTTTTATCAACTTTACAGAAAACACAAGTCTTATTCTTCATTTCTATCTTTTATCCAAACATCGATTGTATACCCCTACGTGTGTGTATATTTGCACCCCTACACTTGAGAATTAAATTCAAGCTATAATACCCTTGACTTAATACCTAATACTACTTCTTTTCATTAAGGATGGACGGATTTGCTCACACACCTTTCATGCAACTATTAATGCTTCTTGAGGCACTAACGGCCGATTACTGAATGTGTGAACATTAAAGCGTAAATAGCAGTTTCCAGGTCTTGATTTTATTCTATTTTTTTTTCTTTTTCTTTTTTCTTTTTTTTCAAGACCGGATATATTTTTCAATATGCTCTTTTGGTGTTTAGCTTTAAATACCGTTTTTTCTTTCATACTAGGCTTTCAGGCAAGAGTATTTTTAGGTATTCTCTACTATCCCAAGTTTCAAGGTGCGTGTATGTGCAGTTTGTAGGGTATATACTTTCTAAATTTGAACTCAAGAAAAGAAACTAATTTTCAGACTTATCCTCCGGTAAAGCTTCAATACTTTCCCTTTATCTTGACTTAACTCAAGAACTGAACTCAAGATTAACTAGTTCTCAAAAAACTGTAAGGACGTATACTTACCAAGTTTAAACAGAATGAGGGTTATTTTTAGGGTTTTCAATTCCTAAGCCTAGAATTTAGTTATTTCTATCATATCAACTAAACTTTCGGAATAAAGATCTAAGTTACCCTATTAGCTAACTTGACGACAAAGTTTTTATATTTTTTGGAAAATTTTTGATTTTTGTGGGTTTTTAATAAGGTATGCAAATGCAAAATATACAAATGAATGCGATGGAAGAAAGCTTACCGAGCACACCCCCAAACTTAAACTTGACAGTGCCCTCACTGTCAGGCTATACCAAGAGGGTAAAAATTGTCGGTGCTCCCCCTAAAAACAAATTATATACAAAAAGGAAAACCAAAAATATATACAAAAAAGGTGTCCCCCCCAAACTTAAGTAAAACAGTGTTTCCACTGTTAAGCGTTGAAGTTCAGGTTTAGGGGGGAAAGAACAGTATCAATCTATACAAGGCCTTACACAGGCCAAAAGTTAACACCAACCATTCAAAAATCTTATCTCTGTAAAGCAGTGGCTGGTGAAAGAAGGCGTAGGGAAAAGAGATGGGAAATACGCGAGACCGTATGGAGATAGAAGTGGTATACGGTCTAGGTATATAAGAGGAAGAAGAATGGCGGAAGGGAGAAAGAAGTGAAATACGAACTTGAGGGTGCAAATGGAGTAAATAGATTAGCACAATTTATGATGACCGATGTGTGAAAAGCGATTGTGCTAATATATTTACCCGTCGAGAAATGGGGTCAAATCCCTCAAGATTCGTGAGAAACCATGGGTACGCCGAACTTGGTAAACCAGACATATGAAATGTAAGTGATACGGGTTCTTGCAAGGTCGGAACGATGGAAAGGATGGAGGGAAGTGGTTGAGGAAGGGTATCGGTTAATGTTTCTGGAGGGTGTACACAGTCAATGAAAGGAACAGGATGAATTGGAAAATCCGACTCATCAATTAAAACTGGTTCATCCTCAACACTATCCTCAATATTCTCCTCAAAATTTATCTCATCCATGCCTTTATCATCAATATCAAGACGCATATGAAGTTCGGGAAAAACAGTTAAAGACTCGGGATGATGATTTGAAGAGATAAACTCAGCCAAATCTACGGGTTCATCATCCAAAATGTTCCCAGCGTCAATATCCTCGATCAAGTGAAAATCTATATTCTCAGACACCTCAACAAAAGCATGGATATCAATCAATTCAGGTTCTAGACTGGAGGTGTATAGGTCAAGAGGATTGGGTATGGTTTCACTCAAAAGGGACCCTTCACAATCGGGCAAATCAAACACTACAAAGTCGCACAACTCATTAAACATTCTATCTTCAACTGATAATTCATTTGGGACATTTGATAGACTTTCAACACAGGAGTTGTGGGATTCAATTTGAGACGGGTAGGTTTGATTTGGAAGGGGGTATATCTCACTCTCTCCACTCAAATTCACTGCCTGTCCTGCCGCCTCATCATACATTGAAAAAGTTGGAGCTAGTTGAAAACTAGCTACCGGGTCACTAGGTTGCATGAGGGCGGCCATGGACGCATTCAAATCCATCATCTGTTGGCTTGACGCTACCCTAAAGCCTTCCAACGACTGTTCCAGACTAGACATGGGTTGTGATGGGGTTTCAGTAAAAGATTCAAAGTTATTTGGATACTGAAAACTCCCAAACGGCTGTTCTGAAGTAATGTCTAGGGAAGGTGCAAAAGTAGGGTAGGATTGGTAGGAATTGGATGGCTGGACAGGAGTGGGATCAACATTGGGATAAGAAGGTGAATGGAATTGTTGATCCCAAGAATTTGTAGTGGTGAAAGGAGTGAAAGATCGGCAACGGGATTGTTAAATTCGTTCAGCAAGAGACATTGGTCTCGGGGTTACAACCGGACTTTCAAAAGGGGTATCAACGCAAGAAGGGGTGAATGTTTGAAACGGTTGATACGAAGTGGATTGCGGGGTCCAGTTGTTCGTCCTAGACCCGTCTATCCGATCTCTCAATGAAATTTTTGGCATGGATGGATCGTTCGAAGTTCGGCCAAAACAAGAACCGTAGGAAGTTATGTCTGGTTGTGGGTACCAAAGTTCGGCAAGAGTTTTGCGAGGTGGGGTACCCATGATATGAAGAGAGAGAGAGAAAGGTAGAGAAAAGGAGGGGAAAAAGAATGTGATTTTTTTTAATTTTTTAAATATATATTAACAAAAGAATGAAGTATACACAAAAAGAATATGGACAAAAATAATCACGACACAAAAATACCACACACCTAATCGTTCTAGGGTCCACCTAGGTCAACTAGACCTGCTCCAGAACTTGATTGTCGAAGTAAAACTGTGTCGAGAAACAGGCTCAAGATACACTGATCACGAGGCCAGGTAAGTGCAGAGATAAGGGGAGGTTTTCCAACGCTTTCACGAAGTTCCTTAATTAAATAACCCTTTCTCTTTTGGCGGTTTCGCCGTTAACACTTTCCTAGACACCCCGTAAACAATATACCGTTAAGCGAGGTTCTAAACACAGTTAACTTCTCCTAGTGAGCGCGAAGTCCTTAAGGCTTAAAGTCTAGTTTCTTTTAAAATTTGTGCGGGTAAACGTTATGCTCAAGTTCGTGATTTGTGGGCCACGGAAAAGGTGATGAAATCCTTTACCGTATGTTGTGGGGTTCGCTTGCCCTTAAGTTCGTATTAATGTATGCAATGCGCAATTCAATAAAAATTCTATAAAGAATCAAACAATCGTTTTTTAGTTTAAGCGCGGCACTGCAACAAATACGGGTTAGTCAATTTTTAGCATTTGCTAGCGAACTTGCAAAGAATCCTGCAAAGAATAGAATATTGGATGCGTCGGATTTGAGAAGAAGGTGTTTAAGAAATACGTACCGTTACGTTTTTGGGTTAGGAAACCCCCGTTGAATCAAATCCGGTAAGCTTGGAAAGTTCGCTTGCGCGGGTCAAACTACCCGGATCCTTGGCACTGTACTTCGCAATCACCTTAGCCTTGAATGCACACTTTGCTCCCACAATCGCAGTTTGCAAATACGCAAAAATCTGCACACTTGCCCACAAAAATTATCAAAAAAAACAAAAAGATTTTTTTTTTATTATTATAAATATATACAAAAAGAATATTAACCCGAATAACAAGAAAGAAAATACGCTACCGTCTCCCCGGCAACGGCGCCATTTGATCGCACGCGGAAAGCGTGTCGGATGTTCAAAGTTCTAAAGTTTACCGCGATCAGGACGGTGTCGCTATGCAACTAGCTGGTTGAGCACGGGTCGATCCACAGGGAGATGGTTGTATTTTACCTTCTTGTCTTAGACGAGTCAATAAAGAATGAGTATGAGTTTGTTCAATCTAACCTATATGTAATATTTGCAAGTATAAAGTTGTTAAGAAAAGATACGAAATTGTAAGCTAAAGAAATCCGTACTCAAAACCTTTGAGCCGAGTCTTGATCAATTGAAGCTAGAGCAATCGGCAACAACGTGGATTAGGGGATTTTAGCGCAGTATTCGTGGAATCCGGCTTATTTACCCTTGTCCTTCCGTTCTTGTCTCTTGCTTTCGCCTCCTGCCAAACCGAACGCAACCGGTCGCGGTTAGGAATCACCGTTACCTTGTCAGGGTAGGGTGCCTAACGGAGCGCTTGCATAACGTTTGGGCGGAGTTCAAATGGAAAATAACGGGAAAAGGAAATGGGGAAAGAAGTGTTAAGTTACAATACCGTATTGATTCTTAACAACGACGATAATTACAACATTCACAAAATGAACAACAAAGAGCAAAAGAAAAGAACAAAGAAAAGAAAAGATTACAAGAAATTAAGTGCATGAATTTAAGTGCATGAAATAAATTGCAAGTAATTAAAGACAAGAATGAAAAATGCAAGAAAGTAATTACAAGAACCATAGAACTCAAAACAAGCATGAGATCAATAGCCAACCCTTAAACTTGCAAGCTCAATCAAGAGGTTGCAAGATCAAGAGAAGGGTAGAGAACGCATGTGAAATGAAGCACTAAGGAGAGAACAAAATGATACAACCCCTTGAAACCAATGACCAAAGCTTAAACTTGCAAGCTCACTTAAGAGGTTGCAAGATCAAGTTAAGGTAGAGAGCTCAAGGGGGAAGCTAAACAAAAAGAATAATACAAAAACCTTCATCTTTATTCACATCCACTCAATACTCTCACTACATTTCCATGGAGGAAGAATGAAGAAGAAGAAGAAGAAGAACTAAAACTAACAAAAAGAGGCACAAAGAATTAACACCCTTGGTTTGGCTCAGATCCGGGGTATTTATAGGAGGGGAATGGGAAACCTAGGGCAACAATCTGGACCAAGATGAAAGTACCAAAGTGCCCCCAAAAGATTACGCAGAGAGGGCCCCACATGGCCGCGGATCCGTGGCCAATACCCCCTATTGGCCGCGGATCCGCGTCCGTATAGTAGAGATGGGCTGTGTGGTTTTGTGGGTATCCCTGGTTTGGCTTTTCCTCGTGTTTGAAATCTTCATACTGCACAGAAGTCTTCCAGAATATCTGCAGATTTCCAAGTCCAAGATTGCATTATCTTTTTCACTTTTGACTTCTCTCTCCCTCGAGCTCCACGCACCCATTGATTCTTGTGCAGCCCCCCTCGTGCTCTGTGCTTGTCCTAGACACGAATGACCACTGTCACATGTCTTGTATCTGGAACCGGTACTCGGCACTGGACGGATATGGATGGCTGGAACCCGGCTTTTATCTGCTGTGACAGATGTTCTGTATTTTGACGTAACTGTGGAGATTTTGTCTTGATTTACACTATTTGGACTGGAAACCTGTAATCTGTAAACATGTAACAAACACGGATTAAAAGCACCTACCTATAAACACACGAACGTAAGAATGGGCGGTATAAAATGCAATATTCTGATATGAACAGATTCGTACGAGATCTTGATGAGACGACGTTCCACTCAGCCGACATCAGAGATGCGGTACGCATGCCGAGGCATTGTACTTGGATATACCTTCCAGAAGGAGTCGCGATGAGTATGTAGCCGTTCAGGAACGAGAATAGATCTAGTAAGGGACGATGACTTCCGGACAGTTCGGCAGAGGAGAGATTTGGGAGAGACCTCGACAGGACCTTTCTGGAATGAATTACGAGAAGACTTTGACCCAGGAGTGGTCATGATACGCACACCAGCAGGCCAGATTTCAGGATCATCGACGAGACATGCTATGAGTGACCACGACAGTTGGCCAGAGATTCTTAAGGACGTGCTTGAGCGGGACTATTCCGCCATATGTGATTTCTGTATTTGGGCGGTCTATTTGCATGATTGATTTTGATGATGGAGTTTTATGATATTTGTTTCCATGCGCCATGATTGCACCTACTGAGTATTCACGATTTTTGCACAGTTGTGCACTTGAGATAGTTTTCGTGCCTTGATTTCTCATGTTTGTGATTATATGGATTTCATACAGTTGAGTTGATTTGTGCGTATATACGCACACGATTTGGTTTTTGCACTCGGTATAGTTCATATATGCTTGCAGTGCAGTGTTACGTATGTTGTGCATTTAGATGCACTGGACTTCGATTTCGATGGTGATGTGCGATATTTGTTTTGTTCACCTTGTGCATCTGATTGGATTTTGCGCGTATTCGGCACTTGATATTGGATTTCATGATTTCGTGCATGATGGATGCACCTGATTTTGATTTTCGCGCATGTTGGGCGCATGTTTTGAGGTGCGATTTTGGTGCACACCAGATACACTAAATCGAGATTCTTCGTGCATGTCAGTGCACCTGATTTTGCTGTCAGGCACACACGTTGCCTACGACAGATGCTTGTGCACACCCAATGCACTTAGATCTTGTTTCTGTGCACTTGTATGGCACGTATAAGGATTTTGATTTCCGTGCGCACCAGACACACGTAGTATTCATACGCGTATTTGGGATTGATTTTTCCTATAGAGCAGTACGTTTTTATGATATTTGCTATGTGTTTTCGTACTGGGCAGGACTAGTCAGAGAACAGTACCTGAATATATTTGGCATTCATTTCCTTCAGATATTTACATATATAGATTTGATATTTACTTGTATAGTTTCGAGTTATATCATATTGGTTTTGTATTGGATTTGACATTTGTGTCTTTACCGTGACTCCGATGATTGCGGGATGCTTGATGGAGTTTTGATTTTTAGTTATCTGCTCATTACTCATGCGCATGTATTGCGCTATGATGCGTTTTATGTACTTATGATTTCGGAGCCCCGACGACTTGATGGTTTTGCTTAGATATTTTTGTATTTGGGGGGGTTTGAATTTAAATTCGGGGACCGAATTTCTTTAAGGGGGGAAGATTGTAACGTTTTGAAAATCGTTTCGGTGAAATTTCGAAAAATCGGTAAAATGAGGTTTTCAGTAAAAAGTCAAAATACAAATATCTTATTATAAAAATTAAATATACATATTCTAGCTATGTAATTGCTAGTATTTGGTGTTTATTGAGCCACTGGTGAAATTTCAAATTTTCTGGAAAAAAAATTTATTTTATTATTATTTTAAGCCGTCACTAATACATTTAATTAGGGAAAATTACAAATTGGAATGAGTTGAAACAAATTTTGTGCATCATAAAACATTAAATAAAATTTTATCATGTGGTTTTTGAAACGAAATCGTTTGCCAAAACGGTTTAGAAATTATTGAAGAAAAAATGCTTTTTTTTAGTGTAAATGGATGTTTGGGGTATTGTATTTATCATTTTCCATCACCCCACACCCATACCCACACTCACACACCCCCATTTATTTATTCCCTTGGCTGAATTTCAGCAGCCCCTACCCCATTTCCCCACTCTATTTCAATGAAAAGAAAAGAAAATTTAGAAAGAGAATAGATAAAAGTGTATGGGCTTTGTTGACTTGGACCACTTTGTTGACTTTCAACACCTCTCTCTCTCTCCTCATTCCCCCCTCAAAGTGGCCGAGCCCCCCTTCCCTAAAATCAGCAGCAGCCCCTCCATGTTCACCTCTCTTTTCTCTTCAAAAAAATTCATCAAAATGCCTCAAAATCCATGTAAATTCAAAGCTAAATCCAAATCCAACTTTTACCAATTTTCCTTACCCTAACATGCATGGACTTTGGTGAAAAGAGAGCATTTTGGGAGGCTAGATTTCATGTGAGATCAATAAAATTATGGAGGTATAATTTTAACCTTATAGTTAAATTGTTGATTATTGCTTATGTTAGCTTAATTAAGTGTTTAATTAGGTGTTAACTTGGTTTACCCTTCAAGTTGAAATTGTAAGGAATTGGGTTTGGATCAAGTTAAGGGTTTTGATAAATTGTTCATGCTTTAATTGTGTAGTTGAACCTCTTAAGGTTTGGAAAACCTAATCTTGTTGCTATTATGTAAATTGTTGCATTTAATTTGTCTAAATCAAGTTTTTAAGCAAACTAGGTTTTTGGAATTTGATTAAATAATGGAGACAAAAATCTAATTAGGGTATTCATGGCATTATTAACATTTTAAAGTGTAGTTTAATACTTTAGTTCATGAAAATCCAAGGTAGATTGTAGTTTGTGCATTTTGGTATAAAATTGTTAAAATTTAGGTATTTTGTAAACTAGAATTTTAGGATTTTTGGAATTTAACGAGATTAAATTATGGGAATTGTTTTTATGACTTATTTAAGATATTTAGTGAATATTGTGGCCGCTAGATTCGTTTATACATCGAGTTTTGTACTAAAACGGTGATTTGTGCTTGCAAGATTTTCGGAAAAATGACTTTTTAAGTGAAATTGGGGTTTTTGTGAATTTTAAGTTATTTTATATTATAATTAGTGCTTGTAATTGTACAAATGAGTGTGTTGGGAGTTTTCTCGATGGTTTGGCGTTTGTACGCCGACGTCGAGGGTTTTTGGGTCGATTTGTGAAAGCAACCATAGGTTTTGACCTATGTGGGATTCGTGCGTCGTTTTAGTCATGAGTCGGATTTTAATGCGATATGGTGCGTTATGATATGTAGGTACCCCATGTGGACTTCAAGACGACAAGAAAGCGCGTGGCGATGTCGGCACCGGCGAGCGAGGACCAGGTGAGTAGATTTATATCTACGGGGAGAAGTCGGGTGGATGGCGTATAGCACCCCCGCAGTTCGTGGTGATGTATACGAATACGTATACAAACATTTATTGATTATATTTTATTTGAGTTTATTGATGATAAATATGGATGGTTTAGTATCGCGAAACCCTAGAGTATTGGTCGCACCATACATGCACACACCCACCCATACTTGCATACATTCTTCTTCCATTTGTGTTTACGGGAATATATATAGTTATGTGTTCACATGGGTATGGGACTATGTGTTCACGTACGGATTTTAGGATGATACTTGGGATTGAGATGAGTCGATGAGATTTGTGTTGAGGTTGTGATATCGGTGATATGGCAGGATTCGTACTTGAGGTACGTCCTGGTGTTATAGCGGATCTTGGGGCGGCGATACGGGTGAATAGTGTTTTAAATAAAATGGTCGACATGTGATCGTGATATGAGGCATGATATGCTAGGATATTGATATTAGGCCGTATCGTGCGATGTATACCCCTTGATGATGATATGTGCTGACGATATCGGGTTGTACGAGATTGTCGATCAGTAGTCAGATCATGAGTATATTGAGGATATTAGTATTGTACTAGACATAGGTCAGTACCCTAGACTATGATCTTGGATAAAAAGGATACCAGAGGAATAGTGTGAGGAATATGATATTGACCCGTACCCAGATTAGGGGATGCCGTACGACGGATTTACGTACGAGCTATATCTTGATGATTGATCCGCACTCTTGACTTGGGATGTCTGATTATAGATATGGTATCGGATATGATATTATTGAGGCGGGATCACCGAATAATATATATACAGGTATGTATATGTATCGACTCAGATATTAGGCGGTTTCCTTACCTGTAGTCTAGCTTGTAGCTTAGCCCTTTAGTTTATTTAGTTGTTAGATTAGATTCGGTTCCTACCTATTTCAAAGCTTACGAATCGTGCGTATTTTAAAAGACAAGACAAGGGATTCTACGGATATTTCAAAAAAACGTATCTTTTCTTAAAAACACCGTAGCCCCTATTTTCAAAACCCCACGATTCGTGTTATTTCAAAAGGCACCATTGTAGGACTTATATTAGGTTAATGCAGATTAGTTATCGTTGCGTCTAGTATTCAGCTCTCGCTCATTATTATTGTTCGCTCCGCATCACATGCTTATATTATGCTTCATATTCTACTGTTGATATCTTGTGGTTAGGACACCAGCACCATTACCGATGATGCGTATGTACCGCGTACACTTACTTGCCGGCCCACACACATCTTCATCGATAATTGCCATGTCACGTACACTTAGAGAATATTATTGCTTCATTTAGCTTGTTAGCTAGTAGTTTTGACATGATATTAGTGTACTTGCCTTATATGTTAGTTTAGACATTGTAGTTATTACCTGCTACTTCATGCATACTGTTATTCATTGTTATGCCGCATTCATGGATTCTCATGCATATATTAACTTTTTACGTGATACTGAGGTTTTGGATTCGGATTTCCATGAGATTTTCTGGATTTGGGGAAAACCGCAAAACATATACAAATTTCTTCTTTCTCTTTTTAAATGAAAAGCGCGGTTTTTCCCATGATGTATGAGTCGTCCACCATGAGTTTGCTGATGGATTTCGAGACCCGATTCGAGGAGTTGGATGAACCGTTTCGGGTACATGGTGGACCCGGTAAGGTACCCCGGGGCAAGAAGCTCGTGGTGATGACGATGAGCCTGGCAGGGGGAGACTACCTACCGGTGATTTTACCCGACGCGTCGAATATCCGGAGGATACCGTCGTGGTCTTGAGATGGATGGTAGGGGCCGGTCTGGACTGACGGCGCCCTAGATATTGAGATTGAGACATTGAGATTTTGAGATATTGAGGTACTGAGATTTGATGATACAGGCCAGTCCGGATAGCCGGAGCCTGAGGTTTTGAGACATTGAGATTTATGTTTTGTGTCGGTACTAGACACTGTTGATGCTGATTTCATTTATGATACCTCATTTTAAAAATACAAAGGAAATCTCACTAAATTATGAAAACAGTTTCTTCATTTACATGTATTCTGTTTTCATGCATTCATACCTCATTCATATGATATATTGCTACCTGAGGCACTGACACGGGCATATGGGATTACACTCGGGTTAGATATTTACCCTAGTCATTGTTATAGGCTGCATGTTATATATATTTGAGGATATATTATGATCGTTGACCTAGGTTTGCGTTGCTCATGCGGTTTCTGTTCGTAGATGTTTTTCTACTAACGAGTTGGCAACTCACCCCCGTTGTGCCACAGTTCCTTGCAGGTTTTGCCGTACAGGTTTCATTACGGCTTTGCTGGCACTGCTTCTTTCGGGTGACTTGCTAGTAGGTGGGTTTATTGGTATCGTACCCATCATATTACTTGTATAATATTATTCAGTTGTATCTAGTAAATTCCATCAACCAAATATGTATTTATTTTGAGATAGAGACCAGTGATGTTATTCTTTCGACCTTAGAGTCGCGCGTTATATTTCTGTGGATTTCTTATGGTTTTGAGTTTCCTTTTGAGTTTTTGATCCTCTCCATTGGCGTTGTATATTATATTGCTTGTGTGGTTGTGACCGTCGATTGACGAAGAGCTAGCTCCCGCTTGGGGATGCCTTTTATTGATTTCGTATACTATTCATGTTGTATCCCGTTTGGGAGCCAGTATTTACAAAGGAGACTCTGCCGAAATTTTCAGGAAATATTTGATGTTTTTAAAACCGCATAATTCGGCTTATGCTATTAAAACTACTTGATTTTAAATTGGTTTTCCTTCACTCTACTACTTTTCTTGGTTTGGATTTCTGGGTTTTCGGTTTACTTAGATTACGTACGCCTCGAGACGTTCGTAATTAAGTGCCGGTCTTGTTCCGTACTTTCGGGACGTGACAAAACTACTGATAACTCTTACCAGTATATCACTGCAACCCTGGCTAGCGATTTCCTGTTATGGCCAGTCGTGCATAGCGCAACATCAACCCCCAATACCGGGAGAGACGAATCCCCTCTTATCGCTCATTGCCTCCATGTGAATCGGGACTGTACCCAAAAACCACCTGTTTGCACGACTCAGTAGAGCCATGGTAGGGTGGAAATCAAAGCATAGTGGGAGACACACAAGACTCTATGACGAACTCGGGTCAACAGACTAAGCTGTACCAGTGTCACCAGAGAATTGCCATCTGACGTGAGGTATAATACCATCTGGGAGTTCTCGGCGAGTCCGTTCAGTGTACCCAGTCTCCACTGAGCACCCGCATACCATCTCTGATGTCAAACACCAATGGATATGGGATCATCCATCGCCCATCACATGGGTCGAGAAGATATACGCTAGTCTACTCTGGAATATCGATGTCCCGTCTCAATATTCCCATGACTAGGAACATTGAAGGATGTACTCATGGACTACCCAGGCCCCACTAGTATGATCTGCATCATAGTCCTGGAAGTCGAGTACACATCCTAAGGGCTTTATCAACAAGTAACAGAGAGACAGAAAGTATACCTGTTAAGATAAAGAGCAACCAGATAGCGTACTATCATGTCGAGCAAGAAAGTCCTACTATATATGACCCAGCATCCACTACAATATACATCCAATGTACAGTAATGGCCTCTAGGGCATACATATAACTAACAGTGAGTAGTAAGTAATATCGTATAAGGCTATCGTAAGCATGCACGCAAATGCGTCTCAACCTATGCATATGGATATGATTCGAAGTACAAACATGAAAGCCATATGAATGCATAATCAAAACGAAACCTGAACAAGTCTGGTATGAGAAAATCTTTGTTCTTAACTTAGAAAAACCTCTGTGCAATAAACTGAACTATCATCAATGAAATCAACAGAAAATCCGTGTCAAGTATCGACACAAAATATATATCTCAATATCTCAATGTATCAATATCTTAGTATCTCAATGTCTCAATATCTCAATATCTCATTGTCTCAATATCTTAATAACTCAATATCTCGGGCTCCGTCGGTCCGGATTGAACCATATAATCAAATCTCACGATTACGTCAGTATCCTCCGGATATCCTCCGCGTTAGAAATAACCGGTCGGTAGTGCTTCCCGCCGGGCTCATCGTCATCATCTGCGACCCTCTTGCCCCGGTATACCGTACCGGGTCCACCATGCACTCGCAGATGGTCCCTCCCCTACCTCGAATCGGGTGTATGACACTGCTTAAGATCCGAGAAATCCCATGGTGGACACCACACACATCATATCACGAGAAAACTACAACTTACATTTTTAAAATGGTAATACGTTTTTAAAATCCTTACTGTTTCTCCAAAATCCATAAATCTCATAAATACTGAAATCCTCGAGAAGAATCACAATATGTAAACATGTCGGTGATGATGGTTGTCTATAATACGATAGTATATACCTTGCGAAGTACGGCCAGAAGCTATACATGAATCATGATGCAATGAGGTATGTATATATGACTAACAATCCTACGTATCCATCCTGATGAAATGACTATACAGGTATAGATTTAAAGATCATATATGATGCAACGCACATATATCGATTCTAAGCAAGTTCTATAGTATTCGTGACATATCAATTACCAAAGGCGTGTGCGTTCGCATGAATAGTGCATGTGGTATGAACAAATGGTAATGGTGCAAGTGTCCTATGAGATAATATCATATATATTTATGATGATGCAATACAATAAGATGAATGACTAGGAGACTACGTATATAATTACAAACACTACTAGTAATCCTGACTATCGGGCGCTTTGCGCCATCCAGACGATTCCCCCGTAGATGTGTACATCTACTCACCGGGATGCCATGGCTAATCTGATCCGATTTCTGCTCTGCCATTTCCGCGCCACATCCGACGGCTCTGCACACGATCCTAGAAATGTACATAAGTAAATAAACGAATAAATATATTAATATTCGCGGACACAAACAATACAAGTCAACCACGCGCACTAACTTAACGTGCACGCACTTGGTGCACAAAACACGCTCTCGACAACGCAACAAACCACAACTAGGATCTCTATACGTGGCAAATCCCAAACCTAAAACTCAATCGTACCAATCGCGCATTCACAACAAACTAAATTTTATATGAAATAGGTAGTAACCCATCAAAACCTCAAACTTAATTCAAATTGATTTATTCCAAAAACCTAGTAAGCATCAATTTACCATTTTAGTTCAAATCTTGATGTTTTAACAAACCTACTGGCCACAATAATCACTTAATAACCTAATTAAGACACACAAACCCTAACTAAATTTTAATTTCACCTAATTACACACTAAATAAAAACTTATTTTGCAAAATATATAATTAAGACAATTTAAAAATAACAATTAGCAACTTAACAACTAGATTAAAATTTTCATGTCTTAACATGTTAAACTACACATTGCTACCTAAATCAAGTGATGTAAACTTTAATTTAATATCAAACCCTTCTCTTTAAAATTTTATTTTGCAATTAAAGTTATATTAACATCTAATTAAAATTAGATTTAAGCATACAATTAACAAGTAACAATTTGGATGAAGTTTTATACCTCAAGATCATGAGATCAAACATGCAAACTTAGCCTCCCAATTTGCTTCCTTGCTCCAAGATCCATGCTAGATTAGGCAAAGGAATAATGGGTGATGGTTTGATTATGAATTTGTGAGGTTTTAAACCTATTTTTGATGAAAAAAAGAAGAATTTTGAAGGGGAAGGAGGTGGGGAAATGGGGGGCCTGCTGCCATGGGGGGCTCGGCCAACGGGAGAGAAAGAGAGGGTGAGGTGTTATGTGGCATTTTTCCAAGTCAAGAAAACCCATACCTCAATTATTTACACCCCATACTTCTTTATTATTTCATTTCATTATTCATTTATTTTCTATTTGAACTTTTCTTGAAATTTCTAGAACTATCTACGACCTTTCAAAGAAAAGAGCATGTTACGAGATTAGTTTAAGTTGTCATGGTGCAATGCAACTTGTAGTTAATCCAACATAATTTGTAATTAACACTAATTAATGTATAAGTGTATGATTAAAATAATAATTAAAAATAATTAATTAAGGGAAAATCTTTATGAAAACTAGCAATTTGTAAGTGACTAATTAAATACCAATACTAGCCATTACATAGTTAAAATAGGTATATTCAATTCTATGTGGAAAAAATATTATATTTTGGTTTTTACGGAAAAAACCAGTTATTTTACAGATTATCGGAAAAATCCTCTAAATGATTTTTAAAACGTTACAATCTTTCCCCCTTAAAAAAATCCGGTCCCCGGATTTAAAATCTAACTACGCATACCCTCAAAGAGATGGGAATATTTCTTCCACATCTCGTCCTCAGCTTCCCACGTGACCTTTTTCGCCGTTCGGGCCACGTCAAAGAACCTATACGGGCGGTATGACCTCGGACCTCAGTTTCTTCACCTGTCGATATAGAATGACTAACGGCTGCTCGGTGAAAGAAAGATCGCGCTCCAGCTGGATCGTCTGATGCTGTATCATGCGAGAGGGGTTATGAAGGTACTTGCGGAGCATTGATACATGAAACACGGGGTGAATATCTTGAAAGATGGGTGGAAAAGCTAAACGATAAGCAACTGCGCCGACACGCTCGAGAATTTCAAAAAACCCACCTATCTGGAATTAAGCCTTCCTTTTCTTTCCGAATCTCGACACGCCCTTCATCGGAAAAACCTTCAAGAAAACATGATCTAGAACAACGAACTCAAGTCTGCGCCGACGTCGGTTTGCATAAGATTTCTGCCTGCTCTGGGCCGCTCTCATCCTATCCCAAATCAACTGAATCTTTTCGGTCGTCTTTTGCACAATCTGTGGTCCCAAAATACTGCTCTCACATAGCTCTGTCCAACAAACTGGTGATAGACATTTCCTCTCATATAATGCCTCGAAGGGTGCCATCTGAATCTTCTCCTGGAAGCTGTTATTATAGAAAAACTCTATCAAAGGAAAGTGGCGATCCTAATTCCCACAAAAATCTAGAACGCAAGCTCGGAGCATATCCTCAAGAGTCTGAATGCTCCGCTCTGACTGACCATCGGTCTACTGGTAGAAACCTATACTGAAACTCAATCGGGTGTCCAAAGTCTCTTAAAGTTTCTACAATAGTCGGCTGGTGAACTGGGTGTCTCTGTCGGACACAATACAAGTCGGAACTCCATGTAGTCGCACAATCTCATCAAAATATATTTTGTACGGTTCCTAAGAACGACAGAAAGGTTCCGGGTGGCATCGTCAATGCCAAATTCAAATTTTTGTCATGCTAAAGAACTCTAACATAGGATGTTTAACTAGAGAATCATACGAAAACAAGATGTAAATAACTTTACAACTAAGTGATTAGGGATTACAACCTTTGTATTCCATTCATTCACTTCTTTAGCTCCTTGTAGTGGTCCCTTCACTGTGATCATTGAACTCCCAGACTTTTGAGATTCTCCACAAGATGTACGATGCATGCTAGCTAGAAGTCTTCAAAGTCTATGATGATCTACTTCGAGGAAACACGGACTCAAGCTATCTCTTCACTAATAATGAATTAGTGAAGCTAACACCCTAAACTATATGGCTAGTATAGAAGAGGATGATGAAGTAGAAATTTTGCTCACTTTAGAATTTATTATCTCACAATTTTTCTTTATCTCCTTAAATCAATGAGAGAGCTTGAGAGAGATGAAAATAAAGAAGATGAATGAATAATTGCTTGAGGCTAGAAATGCAACCATGGTGAGTTATGTCATCCTTAACCCTTGTAGAGACTAAACCATGGCTAAGTGTGAAGGTTAGGTTAATAAATATCTTAAGTAAAATCAAACAAGTGGACTAAGTCAATGGTTCTACTAGCTTCCTCAAAGCTCAACCATGACTAATTCTAAATGATGTTTAATTATTTAATAATAAATATTAAACCCTAACATTAACCCTAGCATGGTGTGAGTCTCAAACACCCTTGTTGCATGTATAACCTAGCATGTCACAATGATATATATCACATATATATTAATTGTGAACAAAATAAAACATTACAATTAACATATATCACATATATATTAATGTATCATCAAGTGAGGAAAAATAATGCTTAAGTGAGATAATATTAGTTAATGTTATTTAATATATGAAATATATAATTCTACATTAAATTATTAAATCAACAGTTGATTTAATAATCCGGCTATATCACATAAACCGACTAATATAATATGTATCATTTCATCGAATCAACACTTGATCCGATGACCCGGCTATATCACATATAACCGGCCGATATCACATATCGCGAGAATAGAATACGGTATCACATACATGTATTAATATCAGTCCCGCGCATATCACATATGTGCTTCCACTTCGTTTTGCCTGAGCCAGGAAACCTCTGTTTAGGACTCTGAAGACTCGTCAATACACCGGCAGTAAGTGATGATCATATCAAACACCCACAAGCCGCAAGCGGTCAGCTAAACGTAACGGCGACCCGGGTATTGAGTGATCAGAAGATTAACAAGCAAGCTTGCTCACATTCCTGTGAATCCAATCAGTAACACTACCGTACAGTCCGGTCTCTTCGTTTGATATATCGCATATCTAGTCTAGGGGTGGTAAACGTCGGACCCTAGTAACCGATAAGTCATGCCGATGTGAGGCTCATAACGGGTCGAGAAACTACTGATAACACTTACCAGTAGATCTCCATATCATCCCTGGCCAGGGACTTCCTGTTATAGCCAATCGAACACAGCGCAACATCAACCCCAAATACCGGGAGAGACGAAACCCCTCCTATCGCTCATTGACTCCATGTGAGTCGGGACTGTACCCAAAAGCCACCGTTTTGCACGTTCTCATGAACGTGGTAAGGTGGAAATCAAAGCACGGTGGGAATCACACAAGACTCTATGACTATCTCGGGTCTACAGACTAACATGTATCAGTGTCACCACAGAACTGCTATCTGACGATAGGTATAATACCAATTAGGAGTTCTCGTCAAGTCCGTTCAGTGTACCCAGTCTCCACTGAGCACCCATACACCATCTTTGATGTCAAACACCAATGGATGTGGGATCATCCATCGCCCATCATATGGGTCAAGATGCGTATACACTAGTCTACTCTGGAGTATCAATGCCCCGTCTCGATACACCCTCGACTTGGAATAATTATAGGATGTACTTGTGGACTACCTTTGGCCCCAATAGTATAATCTCCATCATAGTCCTGCCAGTCAAGTACACATCCTAAGGGTTTTATTAACATGTTAGAGCAAGACAGTATCACTATACTAATCTACATGTTAAGACAAAGAGCAACCAGATAGCATACTATCATGTCGAGCAAGAAAGTCCTCTCTATATATATCCAAGCATCCACTATAATATACATCACATGTACAATAATGGCCTCTATGGCATGCATATAACTAACAATCTCCCACTTGTACTAAGGCCATGTGTTGTAGTATCTCGTACCCAACATCCTGAAAAGTCTTTCAAATTGTATCTGGGGTTTGGCCTTCGTGAGTGGATCCGTTGTGTCAACTCTCCGGACCTCGATCTCCCGGTGATCAACTATCTCCCGGATCAGGTGATACCGCCTCAGAATATGCCTGGATCTCTGACGAGACCTGGGTACCATTGCCAAAGCCACTGCTCCATTGTTATCGCAATACAAAGGTATTGGATGCTCGATGGACGGAACCACTCCAAGTTCGTTTATGAACTTCTTCATCCAGACAGCCAATTTGGCAGCTTCGTTGGTAGCGATGTATTCAGCCCCCTTCATCGAGTCTGCCACGGTTTCCTGTATGGAACTCTTCCAACAAACCGCCCCTCCATTGAGGGTAAAGACAAATCCCGAGTGCGACTTAGATTCGTCCTTATCACTCTAGAAGCTCGAATCGATAAACGAATCTACTGGGAGTTCACCGTTTCTATACACCAAGAAATCTCTTTAGTCCTTTTCAAGTACTTGAGAATGTTCTTTACAGCTGTCTAGTGACTCTCTCCTCGATCTGCTTGATACCTACTCACTACACTTAGTGAGTAAGCTACATCGGGTCTGGTACATAGCATCGCGTATATGATTGAGCCTACTGCCGAAGCATAGGGTAACCCTTGCATTCGAGCTCTTTCCAAATCAGTCTTGGGAGACATCTCTTTGGAGAGAGTGAGTCCAGAGATCATGGGTAAATTCCCACACTTGGATTCTTCCATACTAAACCTCTTTAGTATGGTGTCAATGTACCTGGATTCGGACAATCCCGGTATCCGTTTAGATCTATCTATATAGATCTTAATCCCCAAGATGTAGAGGCATCACCTAGAACTTTCATTGAGAATCTTTGTGAGAAAAAGAGATTGACCGAGTGCGGCACAAGAATATCATTTCCTATAATGAGTATGCCATCCACGTACAATACGAGGAAGACAACCTTACTCTCTGCTACCTTCTTGTATGTACAAGGTTCATCTACATTTTTGACGAAGTCAAACTCTTTGACTACGACATCAAAACAGATGTTCCTGCTCTGCGATGCCTGCTTTAACCAGTAGATGGATTTAAGCAGCTTGCACACCTTTCCGCTGGTCCCACTGTCTATGAAGCCCTCTGGCTGAGTCTTGTACACGCTCTCTTCTAAATCACCATTTAGAATGGCCGTCTTAACATCCATTCCAGATTTCTTAGTCATGGTATGCAGCAATGGCAAGTATAATCCGGATGGAATTAAGCATAGCCACTGGAGAAAAAGGTTTCATCATAATACACACCAGGTCGTTGACAAAAACCCTTTGCAACAAGTCTAGCTTTGAAAGTCTCAACTTTTCCATCTACACCAAGTTTCTTATTAAAGATCCATTTGCTCCCAATGGGTTTAGGAGCAACTTCCAAAGTCCATACATTGTTAGTGTACATAGATTCCATCTCAGATCGCATTGCAACCAGCTACATCACAGAGTCCTCACTCATGATGGCCTGCTCGAAACTCGTTGGGTCATCATCTTCCATGATGCAATCCTCGCTTCCACCATCAATGAGAAAACTGTAGTATCTCTTAGGTGGATGAGGAACCCTACTAGATCAGCAGAGAGGCTAAGGTTCATTGGGAACTATCGAATCCTCTGGTTCTACAAAATCTTCTGTCGTAGTTTGTATAGCTGGAAACTCTTCCAGTTCTACCTCCTTTCCACTAATTTCTTTTTCAAAAAATTCCTTTCCTAAAATGGTGGCATGTCAAGAAACAAACACCTTTTGTTCCTCGGTGTGGTAGAAGATATCCCCGTGCGAATGTTTAGGATATCCAATAAACTTACACAGAAAAGACCTTGCCTCGAGCTTGTCCGAATTTTGTGTTTTCACATATGCCAGACAACCCCATATCTTAACATAATTAAGATATGGTCTCTTTTCTTTCCATATCTCATATGGAGTGGTTGGAATAGATTTGGTGTGAACCATATTCAATAGCTTTGCAGCTGTCTCCAGTGCATATCCCCAAATGAAAATAGGTAACTCAGCGGTGCTCATCATAGAGCGCACCATATCTAATAGGGTGCGATTCCTTCGTTCCGATACACCATTATGCTGTGCTGTATACAGAGGAGTAAGCTGAGTGAGAATCCCATTCTCTTTTAGATAATCCAGGAACTCATTGCTCAAGTATTCTCCTCCTCGATCGGATCGTAGGATTTTAATACGTTTACCCGTTTGGTTCTCAACTTCGTGCTTATATTCTTTGTATTTCACAAAAGCTTCAGACTTGTGTTTCAACAGGAACACATGTTCGTATCTTGAGAGATCGTTAGTGAATGTAATGAAGTACGAGGAACCATTCCTGGCATGTGTAGACATGGGACCGCATACATCACTATGTATTAGTCCTAAGAGTTCCGTAACTCTTTCTCTGTGTCTAGTAAACGGAGTTTTGGTCATCTTGCCTTTGAGACAGGACTGGAAACTGTCATAAGATGAAAATTCGAACGGATTCAAATATCCATCCTTATGTAACTTAGCTAGTCGTGTCGCACTGATATGACCTAGTCTACAATGCCACAAGAAGGATTCATTCATTTCTGAACTCTTCTTTTGTGTGTTTTTTGTACATTAAGAACTGTAGATTGATTTATAACGTATATGGCATTCTTTAACGAGCCTGATCCAATTAACTTTTGATTCAGGAAGATGTTCATAAAATTATCCTGTACTACAAAATTATATTTTTCTTTGTTTAATAAAGAAACTGATATAAGATTGCATATCAGGGTAGGAATGTAATAGCATTCGTTAAGAATCAATGTATTACCGTTTGGTAATAAATGTGATATTCGCCAACAGCTTTGTCTACAGCATTTGCACCATTCCATACTCTTACGGAATGATCACCCATTGTCAGTTCTCTACCTTTCTTTAGCCCATGTAATACATTACATATGTGGGATCCTGATCCGGTATCTAACACCCAGGACGTAGAGTGAACTGAGAAACAGTTCTCGATAACTAACACACACGAAGAAGATACATCAACATACTTATTCATCGTTTGGGCGGCGTGGGAATCCGGATATTCCCATATTTCCTGCTCAGTCTTATAAAATTTATAAGAAAGAATGGAACCAACGTTCCCCTGCTCAGTATAACAAGCGGGTTCGGTCAATACATCCATATTATTATCTTGATTAAGGCCCGACATGGTCTTTGCCTAGAAAGAGAGAGAAGAAAACACTTTAGCTTATGCTCTTGCAAGATTAGATTGGTTTATTAACTTATCTAATCAGGATGGATCCCACTGTTTTTATAAAATCTTCCTTCAAAGCTCAAAAGGTAAGACTAGCCGGTATTAATTACACATTACAAGTTCGCCAATCTTTCAGCCAGGCCAGTGTTGGTACTTTGAGGGAGGTTCCCCGTGCTTCCGTACGGACCTAATTAAAATAAACCTCATTTTTCCAGAGGCAGTACCCCGTTAACACTTTTATAGACACCTACTTTATCGGCTAATTATCATGTGTAAAACTCTCCCAGGAATAACTCTTACTCGCAGTGGGTATCGGGATCCAACTATCTTATAGAAGGTATGCAATCTCATTGCAAATTTCAACACTTGAAATTCCCGATAATACTTTTTACCCCTAGAGTCCTATGAACTTGACGCAGGCCAACAAATCATAGTCCGCTAATCAAGTTCCACCCGTCATTTCCTGATTGAATTAAACCCACCCACACGACCTTTGACTAAGGCCAACAAAGTCACACGACTACCCTAATCCAATCTCATCTTATGCTACCAATAAACACTAGTTAGCTACCGCACACTACGCCTTGACGCAGGCCAACAAACGTAGCACGAATATTAAATATTACTTATCTGAAATGACGGAGGGCTACGCAGGTTTTTAAGAAAACCATGAGCGTAATGAACATGATATCGTTGTAGAAACATGTGATTTTGAAAAGGAGTGCTTTTAAGGATTTTTACTAGTTCTTCTAAAGAGCTCACTCCCGGTAAAGGGATCTCGGCTCTTTCCTTATCGAATAAGGTGCAGGATATTTCACAAATACCGCTATGCAAAGCAAGAACTAAAAGAAGCAATCAAAAAAAACCGAGTGAGTTATAGCTGTAGGATTGTATAGCACGGCAGCAAAGTTTCGAGAGGCATCGTCCTTGCCAATTTAAAATTTTGCCGTTCTAAAAAACCCTAACCTTAGGTTATTAACCAAAGAGTCATACGGAATCGATAAAGCAAACAACTTTACTTATAAGTGATAGGAATTACAACCTTTGTAGTCTGTTCCTTCTCTTCATAAGCTCCGAGTAGTGGTCCCTTCGCCGCGATCCATGAGCTCCCGGAATCTTGAGAGGCTCCACAAGTCGTATGATGTATCCTTGCTTGTAGTCTTCGAAATCATAGATGATCTACTTCGAGGAAATACGGACTCAAGCTATCACTTCACTAAGTAGGAATTAGTGAAGCTAACACACCAATCTATATGGCTAGTATAGAAGTGGATGATGAAGTATGAATTTTGCTCTCTTTAGTTTTCTTTTTCTCATAATCTTTTATCACAAAAGACAAAGCTAGAAAAGCTTTTTGAGGAAGAAGAAGATGAAGTGATAAAAGAATAATAGTTATAGGGTTAGAAATTCAACCATGGGTTAAAATGTGGCATCCTTAACCCTTGTAGAGACATAACCATGAGCTAGGGTTAAAGGTTAGGTTGATAAATATCTTAAGCTTGACAAAAGAGTGGACTTGGTTAAAGAACCTATAAGCTTCTACAAGCTTTGAACCATGACTAAATACCACAATTTTAAATTTACTTAATAATAAAAATAAACCCTAATCTTAACCCTAGCATGGTTTAATTCTCATAAACCCTAGTTGCATTTATAACCTAACATGTTACAATTATACATATCACATATATAAAATTATGTATGAAAGTATCATTTCATCGAATCAACACTTGATCCGATGACCCGGCTATATCACATATAACAGGCCGATATCACATATCGCGAGGATAAAATACGGCATCACATACACGTATTAATCTCGGTCCCGGACATATCACTTAAGTTCTCCTACACCGTTTCTCCTGAGCCAGGAAACCTCTGTGTAGGACTCTAAAGACTCGTCAATACGCCGGCAGTAGGTGATGATCATGTCAAACACCCACAAGCTGCAAGCGGTCAGCTAAACATAATAGCCACCCGGGTATTGAGTGACCAGAATATCAACAAGAAAGCCTGTACATACTCTTGCGAATCCAATCAGTAACACTTTCGTACAGTCCGGCCTCTTCGTCTGATATGTCGCATATCCAGTCTATGTGTGGTAAACGTCAGACCCCGGTAACCGATAAGTCATGCTGATGTGAGGCTTATAACGGGTCGAGAAACTACTGATAACATTTACCAAAAGATCTCCATATCAGCCCTGGCCAGGGACTTCCAGTTATAGCCAATCGAGCACAGCGTAACATCAACCCCCAATACCGGGAGAGACGAAACCCCTCGTATCACTCATTGTCTCCATGTGATTCGGGACTGCACCCAAAAGCCAACGTTTTGAACGTTCTCCAGAACGTGGTAAGGTGGAAATCAAAGCACAGTGGGAATCACACAAGACTCTATGACGATCTCGGGTCTACAGACTAACCTGTACCAGTGTCACCAGAGAACTGCTATCTGACGATATGTATAATATCATCTAGGAGTTCTCAGCGAGTCCGTTCAGTGTACCCAGCCTCCACTGAGCACCCGTACACCATCTTTCTTGTCAAACACTAATGGATGTGGGATCATCCATCGCCCAACACATGGGTCAAGATGCGTATTTGCTAGTCTACTCTGGAGTATCGATGCCCTGTCTCGATACACCCTCGACTAGGAAAAAATAGAGGATGTACTCATAGACTACCTTGGCCCCACTAGTATGATCTGCATCATAGTCCTAGTAGTCAAGTACATATCATAAGGGCTTTATCAACATGTGAGAGCAAGATAGTAATACAATAAAAGTCAACATGTTTAGATAAAGTGAAACCAGATAGCATACTATCATGTCGAGCAAGAAAGTCCTCTCTATATATATCCAAACATCCACTATAATATACATCATATGTAAAACAATGGCCTCTATGGCATATACATAACTAACAATCTCCCACTTGCACTAATGCCAGCTGTTGTAGTTTCTCATACCCAACATCCCGAAGAATCTCTCAAATTGTATCTGGGGTATGGCCTTCGTGAGTGGATCCACAGTGTTGTCCTTCGTGTCAACTCTCCTAACCTCGATCTCTCGGCGATCAACTATCTCCCGGATCAGGTGATACCGCTTCAGAATATGCCTGGATCTCTGATGGGACCTGGATTCCTTGGCCAACGCCACAGCTCCATTGTTATCAAAATACAAAGGTATTAGATGCTCAATGGACGGAACCACTCCAAGTTCAGTGATGAACTTCTTCATCCATACAGCCTCTTTAGCAGCATCGTTGGCAGCGATGTATTCAGCCTCTATCGACGAGTCTTCCATGGTTTCCTGTTTGGAACTCTTCCAACAAACCTCACTTCCATTGAGGGTAAAGACAAATCCCGAGTGCGACTTAGAGTCGTCTTTATCACTGTGGAAACTCAAATCGGTAAAGGACTCTACTGGGAGTTCACCGTTACCATACACCAAGAACATCTCTTTAGTCCTTCTCAAGTACTTGAGAATGTTCTTCACAGCTGTCCAGTGACTTTCTCCAGGATCTTCTTGATACCTACTCATTATACTTAGTGAGTATGCTACATCGGGTCTGGTACATAGCATCGCGTACATGATAGAGCCTACTGCCGAAGTATAGGGTATCCCTTGCATGCGATCTCTCACCAAATCAGTATTGGGAGACATCTCTTTAGAGAGAGTGAGTCCAGAGATCGTGGGTAAATTCCCATGCTGGATTCTTCCATACTAAAACTCTTTAGTATAGTGTCAATGTACCTGAATTGGGACAATCCCAGTATCCATTTAGATCTATCTTTATAGATCTTAATCTTCAAAATGCAGGAGGCATCACCAAGATCTTTCATTGAGAATCTTTGTGATAAGAAGAGCTTGACCGAATGCAGCATAAGAACATGATTTCCTATCAAGAGTATGTCATCCACGTAATATACGAGGAAGACAACATTAATCTCTGCTACCTTCTTGTAAATAGAAGGTTCATCTACGTTCTTGATGAAGTCAAACTCTTTGACTACTACATCAAAACAATTGTTCCAACTCCGCAATGCCTGCTTTAACCAGTAAATGGATTTAAGCAGCGTGCACAACTTTTCACTGTTCTCACTGTCTACGAAGCCCTCTGGCTGAGTCATGTACACGCACTCCTCTAAATCATCATTTAGAAAGGCGGTCTTAACATCCATTTAACATATTTTGTAGTCATGGTATGCAGCAATGACAAGTAAGATCCGGATGGACTAAAGCATAGCTACTCGAGAAAAGGTTTCGTCATAAACCACACTTGGTTGTTGACGAAAACCCTTTGCAACAAGTCTAGCTTTGAAAGTCTCAACATTTCCATCTACACAAAGTTTCTTCTTAAAGATCCATTTGCTCTCAATGGGTTTTACCCCTTCAGGAGCAACTTCCAAATTCCATACTTTGTTGGTGTACATGGATTCCATCTCAGATCGCATTGCATCCAGCCATTTCAGACAGTCCCCATTTGTGATAGCCTGCTCGAAGCTAGTCGGGTCATCATCTTCCATGATGCAATCCTCGCTCCCACCATCAATGTGAAACCATAGTATCTCTCAGGTGGATGAGGAACCCTACTAGATCGGCGGAGCGGCTGAGGTTCGTTGGGAACTGCTGAATCCTCTGGTTCCACTAAATCTTCTGTCGTAGTTTGTATTGCTGGAACTTCTTCTAGTTCTACCTCCTCGCCACTAACTTCTCTGTCAAGAAATTCCTTTTCTAAAAAGGTGGCGTTGCGAGAAACAAACACTCTTTGTTCCTCAGAACGGTAGAAGATATACCCGCGTGAATTTTTGGGATATCCAACAAACTATCAGAGAACTGATCTTGCCTCGAGCTTGTCCGGATTTTTCATTTTAACATAAGCCGGACAATCCTATATCTTAATATAATTAAGACATAGTATCTTCACCTTCCATATCTCATATGGGATGGTAGGCATAGATTTGGTAGGGACCATATTCAATAGGTGCATGGCTGTCTCAAGCGCATACCCCTAAAAGGAAATAGGCAACCCTGTAGTGCTCATCATAGAGCACACCATATTTAATAGGGTGTGATTCCTCCGTTCCGATACACCATTGTACTGTGGTGTATACGGAGTAGTAAGATGAGAGAGAATCCCATTCTCCTTTAGATAGTCCCGTAACTCATTTCACACGTATTCTCCTCCTCGATCAGATCGAAGGATTTTAATACTTTTACTCGTTTGGTTCTCGACTTCGTGTTTCTATTATTTGAATTTCTCAAAAGTTTCAGACTTGTGTTTCAACAGGAACACATGTCCGTATCTCTAGAGATCATCAGTGAATGTAATCATGTATGAGAAACTATTCCTGGCATGTGTAGACATGGGACCGCATACATCACTATGTATCAGTCCCAACAGTTATGTAACTCTTTCTCCGTGTCCACTAAACGGAGTTTTGGTCATTTTGCCTTTGAGACATGACTGGCAAGTGTCTTAAGATGAAAATTCAAATGGATTTAAATATCCATGCTTATGTAACTTAGCTAGTCATGTCGCATTGATATGACCTAGTCTACAATGCCATAAGAAGGATTCGTTCATTTCTGAACTCTTTCTCTTGTGTGTGTTTTGTACGTTAAGAACTGTGGTTTGATTTAGTACGTATATGCCATTATTTAACGAGCCTGATCCAATCAACTTTTGATTCAGGAAGATGTTCATAACATTATCCTGTACTACAAAATTATATCCTTCTTTACTTAATAAATAACTTGATATAAGATTGTATATCAGGGTCGATATGTAATAGCATTCGTTTAGAATCAATGTATTACCATTTGGTAATACAAGATGATATTCGCTAACTGCTTTGGCTGCAACATTTGCACCATTCCCTACTTTTACGGAATGATCACCCTCTCCCAGTTCTCTACCTTTCCGTAGCCCATGTAATATATTACATATGTGGGATCCCAATCCGGTATCTATTACCCAGGATGTAGAGTGAACTGAGAAATAGTTCTCGATAACTAACACACCCGAAGAAGATGTATCAACATGCTTATTCTTCGTTTGGGCAACGTGGGAATCCGGATATGTCCATATTCCCTGCTCAGTCTTATAACAATTATAAGAAAGAACGGAACCAACGTTCCCCTGCTCAGTATAATAAGCAGGTTCGGTCAATACATCCATATTATTATCTTGATTAAGGCCTGACATGGTCGCTACCTGGAGAGAGAGAGAGAGAAGAAAATACTTTAGCGTATGCTCTTACAAGATTAGATTGGTTATTATCTTATGTAATTTGGATGTCTCTCACTGCTTTTATCAAATCTTCCTGCAAACCCTAAATGGTAAGACTAGCACGGACACCTTACAAGTTTGCCAATCATTCAGTCGGGCCAGTGTTGGTACTTTAAGGGAGGTTCCCCGTGCTTTCGCACGGACCTAATTAAAATAAACCTCTTTTTCCCAGAGTCATAACCCCGTTAACACCTTTCTAGACACGTACTTGATCAGCTAATTGTCTATTGTAAAACTCTCCCAGGGGTAACTCTTACTCGCAGTGGGTATCGGGATCCAACTATCTCATAGAAGTTATGCAATCTCATTGCAAATTTCAACACTTGAAATTCCCGATAATACTTTTTCCCTTGCAAGCTATGACCTTGACGAAGGCCAACAAACCATAGGCCGCTAGTCAAGTTCAACCCGTACATTTCTTGATTGAATTAAACCCACCCGCACGACCCTTGATGAAGGCCAACAAAGTCGCATAACTATCCTAATCCAATCGCATCACATGCTATAAACAGATAAGTACTAATCAGCTACCGCAAACTACGCCTTGACGAAGGCCAACAAACGTAGCACGAATACTAACTAGTCTCTATCTGAAATGACGGAGGGCTACGACAGGTTTTTCAGAAAACCTTTTGCGTAATGAACTTGATATTGTTGTAGAAACAAGTGATTTTGAAAAGGTGTTTTTTTGAGGCTTTTACTAGTTTTGCTAAAGAGGTCACTCCCGGTGAAGGGATCTCGGCTCTTTCCTTATCGAATATGGTGCAGGATATTTCACAAATACCACTATGCAAAGCAAGAACTATAGAAGCAATCAAAAACAAAACCGAGTGAGTTGTGGCATCTGCTAGTATCGCTAAATGTTAGTTATGTATATGCCCTAGAGGCCATTGTTGTACATATGATTTATATTATAGTGGATGCTTTTATATATATATAGAGAGAGAGAGGACTTTCTTACTCGACATGATAGTATACTATCTGGTTTCACTTTGTCTTAATATGTTGACTTGTATTGTTTTACTGTCTTACTCTCACAAGTTGATAAAGCCCTTGGGATATGTACTTGACTACTAGGACTATGATGCAGATCATACTAGTGGGGCCAGGGTAGTCAACGAGTACATCCTATAATTGTTCCTAGTTGAGGGTGTATCGAGACAAAGTGTCACGACCCGAAAGAGCACGTGACTGGCCCTTGAACCATATGAAGTCTATAGGACCCCATCTGATCCAAGTAAGCCAAAAGCCCAGCAATCTAAAACCATTTTAAGAGTAAATAAGGAAAACTGTTTTTGAAAAGTAAGCAAATCATGTTTGGAAATCAAAGTTTTTAAATAACTAAGCCGAATATGCATTTTTTAAAATGTGTAACTTTTCCTGAAAATTTCGGCAGAGTTTCCTTTGTAAAAACTGGCCCCGAACGGGGTACAACAAGAATAATATATATGAAATGATAAAAGGCATCCCCAAGCGGGAGCTAGCTCTTCGTCAATCGACGGTCACAACCACGCAAGCAATAAAAATATACAACGCCAAAGGCGAGGATCAAATCCAAAAAGAACTCAAAACAGCCAGAAAACCGCAATACTACTAGCGCGACTCTAAGGTCGAAATAAAACAACACTGTTTTCTAAGTCTGAAATAATAAACAAGTTTTGGTTGATGGAAATTTTAGATACAATGAATAATACAAATACAATAGCGGTTCTGATACAAAAGAACCCACCTAACCAAGCAAGTCACCCATAGGAAGCAGTGTGCCAGAAATGCCGCTATGGAATCTGTACGGCAAAAACCTGCAAGGACTGGGGCACAACGGGGGTGAGTTGCCAATTCGTGAATAGAAAGATATCTACAAGCAGAGATCGAATGCATGACCCATCCTAGGTCAATACGATCAGATATAAATAAACCTCAATATGAATAAAGCTGAAGCATGCTAAACTGGCAATGTAATCTCTACATGAGTGTAATGCCAAGTGCTCGTGCTAGTGCCTCAGGTAATAGCATGTCATGAATATGAGGTATGATCAATGTAATCAAATCTGCACACACGTGGATCCCGTCCACTCGTCACCCAATGACAATAACCATCATGCAAGTAAATATCATGAAACCTGTGCATGGAAATATGAGGATATAACCCACCCGTGTCCCTCGCGACACGTCAAAATCATGGAACCGGAGTGCCCAGCATCGGCACTCGAAAACATCATGAAAACTGTGCCCAGCATCGGCACATAAATCCTCATATATCGGCTCCGTCAGTCCGGATCGGCCCGCGGGCTCTGTCTGCGGTATCGGCCCTCGGCCCCGGCAGGACGCCCAAATCTATCCATCGACTCTGGTCAGTATCCTCCGGATAACCGCCAGGTCCAACCAATCACCGGTAGGTACTCGCCCGCCTCCAGGCTCAATCGGCAAAGCTCATCGATCATTTTGCCGAGGGGAACCATACCGGGTCCACCATGTACCCGCAATCGGCTCATCCACTCCTCGATTCGGGTTTCACATGTCGCTCTCAGCACCGAGAAAACACATGGTGGACGCACTGAAATATCATATCAAGGGTAACCGGGTTTTTAAAGCAATGACATATTCTCTTTTGAAACACTCTCGGTTCCCAAATCCAGAAATATCATAGAAACAACATATCTCAATGCGTATAATCAAAAGCATGAAGTATGTGACATGTAAAGGAAGGTATGCATATCATCATGTCATGCAAGGATCATATACTGAATGCAATAGTACTACAGTGTAGTGACATGGCAATTATCGATGATGAGTGTGTGAGCCGGCAACAAGTGTACGTGGAACATATGCATCATCGATAATGGTGCTGGTGTCCTAGCAGCATGACTGAAATATAACCACAGTACAAGCGATGCAATGCAAATAGCATGAATATGCGGAATCGAATAATCAACGCAAAGTAAAGAATCTACACCAATCTGTACAAGTCATGCAGGGGTGCCATTTGAAATAAGACGAATCAGGGATTTTGGAAAAACAAGGGCTACGGTGTTTTAAGAAAAGATACATCATTTGAAAATATCCGTATGACCCTTCTGCCTATCTTTAAAATATCCCCGATTCGTTAGTTTGAAATAGGTATGACTCGGTCCAGTCTAATGTCTACTAAGTAATCTAGACAGGAGGGGTAAGAAACCACCTAATCTGAGTCAATATATATAGATATGATAGTTGGTGATCCCGCCTCAATAACATATCGTAAGATATCCTCGAGTCATGAGTGCGGATCTATCATCAATATCGGCTCGTACGGTAGATCGTCGTACGGCATCCCAATAGCTGGGTAGGGGTCAAAGTCACAGTACCTCATCACATATCAGGTATCACTATCATCAGATCGCATAATCTGGGGTACTACTCTAAGTCTAGTACAAATCGATACCATCTATAAAAATATGAATGCGGGTAAAGCACATGTCCAAAGGCCCGCTAAAACTATCATATCGCACCTCGAAGACAAGCTATGTCACATCGCCGATCTCACGGCCTCACATCAAGTATCATCTCAAACCACGTATCATCCTCCAATCCCGTATATAAACACATAGTCCCATACCCATGCGTAGATATACGCACCATCATATGCACTCTAATAAATGAAAGAATGAATGCAAGTATGTGTGTAAATGTATGTGAGTGCAACCACTACTCTAGGGTTCGCACTATACTAAACCAATATATTCTTATCATCAAAAATACCATTATTACGATCAATGATCCTAAACAACACATAATAAATATACGTGTGTATACGTATTCGTATACATCACTACGGACTGCGGGGGTGCTATACGCCATCCACCCGACTTCTCCCCGTAGATATAAATCTACTCACATTGCTTCTCGTGTGCCAAAGCCGATGTCGCTATCTTCACCTCCTTTGCCTCAACATCACGCGGGGTACCTACAAGTATATCACAATGCTAAAGCACATGAAAATCACATCGGAAACCAAAATAGCACACGCTACCCGCATAGGTAAAAACCTATCGAATCGCATGTAAACACAATCAAAATCCACTTGTCGTTGACGTCCAAACGCCACCCGACAGGAATGAATCACCAAATACCAAAATCCATGCTAAAACAAGTCCCAAATTATACACCAACATAGGAAAATCAACCCAGATTTCACCCTAGATGGAATCAGTCAAAACTAGACATACTCAGGGTCAAAACTAGAGGAAATGGGGGCATGCACAGAAAACGAGGCAATTCCTTAAAATACCTTATTTTAGAATTTTCCATAATTTTTCCCCATTTATCTGTATTTAATTATACCAGAACATTAAAATATTCATTAAAATAATATTAAATTATAAAATTTCCCAAAAATCATATTTTATTATTTTGAAGACGTTACACAAAGCATCGATACACCAGAGTAGACTAGCGTATATGCATCTTGACTCATATGATGGGCGATGGATGATCCCACATCCATTGGTGTTTGACATCAAAGATGGTGTACGGGTGCTCAGTAGAGACTGGGTACACTGAACGGAATCGCCGAGAACTCCTAGATGGTATTATACCTATCGTCAGATAGCAGTTCTCTGGTGACACTGGTACAGGTTAGTCTGTAGATCCGAGATTGTCATAGAGATTTGTGTGATTCCCACTGTGCTTTGATTTCCTCCTTACCATGTTCATGAGAACGTGCAAAACGGTGGCTTTTTGGTACAGTCCCGAATCACATGGAGGCAATGAGCGTTAGGAGGGGTTTCGTCTCTCCCGGTATTGGGGGTTGTTGTTGCGCTGTGTTCGATTGGCTATAACTGGAAGTCTCTGGCCAGGGCTGATATGGAGATCTACTGGTAATTGTTATCAATAGTTTCTCGACCCGTTATGAGCCTCATATCGACACAACTTATCGGTTACTGGGGTCTGACGTTTACCACCCGTAGACTGGATATGCGACATATCAGACGAAGAGACCGGACTGTACGGGAGTGTTACTGATTGGATTCACTGGAGTGTGTGCAGGCTGGCTTGTTGATCTTCTGATCGCTCAATACCCGGGTGGTTGTTACGTTTAGCTGACCGCTTGCAGCTTGTGGGTGTTTGATATGATCATAACCTACTACAGGCATATTGACGAGTTTTTAGTATCCTACACAGAGGTTTCCTGGCTCAGGAGAAACGGAGTAGGAGCATATATGTGATATGTGCGGGTCCGAGATTAATACGATATGTGATACCGTATTCTATTCTCGCGATATGTGATATCGGCCGGGTATATGTGATATAGCCGGGTCATCGAATCAAGTGTTGATTCGATGAATTGATACATATTATATTAGTCGGTTATTTGTAATATAGCCGGATTAATAAATCAAGTGTTGATTTAATAATTTAATGTATAATTATATATGTGATATATTACATTACATTAACTAATATAAGCTCACTTAAATGGCTCTTTTTCTCACTTGATGATACATTGATGTATATGTGATATATGTTAATTGTATTATTTTCTTTTGTTACAAAATATTATATATGTGATATATGATATTGTAACATGCTAGGTTACAAATGCAACTAGGGTATATGAGAGTTAAACCATGATTAGGGTTAAGATTAAGGTTTACATTTTTATTTTGGATAATTCTATTTTGTGGATTTATGCTAGGATATTTTGCTTAGTTGACTAAAGTCCACTCTTTAGATATTTTCCTAGATATTTGTTAACCTAATTTTAACCCTAGCCTATGGTTTATTCTCTACAAGGGTTAAGCATGCCATGCTTAACCCATGGTTGCATTTCTAACCTCATAACAATTATTCATCACACTTATCTTCTTCTTCCTCCTCACAAAAGCTCACTAGATTTTTCTTTTGTGATTAATTAAAGTGAGTTAAAGGAAACTAAAGAGAGCAAAATTCCTGCTTCATCATCCTCAGCTATTCTAGCCACTTAGATTAGGGTGTTTGCTTCACTAATACCTCATTAGTGAAGTGAAAGCTTAGGTTTGTGTTTCCTCAAGGTAGATCGTCTTGGATTTCGAAGACTTCAAGCAAGTTGCATCATTCACCTAATGGAGCCTCTCTAGAGTCCTGGAGCTTGATGATCGCAGCGAAAGGACCTCAACTCAGAGCTTATGAAGCGAAGGAACGGACTACAAAGGTTGTAATCCCTAAACTCTTAGATGTTAAGTTATTAACATGTTGTTTAGTTTGATTCTTTAGCTTAAGATTCATGGTTAGGGTTATCTAGATAGATAAAAATTTAAACTTGGTATGGATGATGCCTCCCGAAACCTTGCTGCCATTGTAGGTAACCCAACAGTGGTATTAGAGCCTAGCTATAGAATTAGAAGGATAAGTATAGGATTACGAAACCGAAACAACTCCGAAACACCGAACGTCAAACCCTAGTTTCTGTAAAAAATTTCAGAGTGTCAAATTTTTTTTCAAACAGTTGCAGAATGATGTATCAGATACATTATGAACACCATCCAAAACTCACCTCACCTCGCCGGAAAATGGCCGGCAACTTTGAGCATATGTCCGGCCTACTCGGCCCAATAGAGGCAATTGGGTATGGGTTTTGGGTGGTGTTCTATTCTCTAAGGTTTGGCAATTCAGGTCTTGTTTGCTTTTGCTAATTTTGCATGTTATGTTGTCTTTTACAAAGGCAATTCGGAGCGTTTCATATTTGTAATTCTAGTTAGTTTTCGGGTTATTTAGACAGTGTTAAAAGGTTCGAACGGATATCAATAACTCACTTTTTCCCTTGCTAGAATTTTTTCAAAGTGTTGGATTTTTCTTTAGTTTAAAACTTTCAGAAAATCATGCAAGCGATTCTGTGAACCCTCTAGAAGAAAGAAACCTTAACTTGATTATGTGACCGTCAAAAGCGCCACTAAGCCGTAGGGTTGTGGTAGTTTAGCGGTGCCACAAATGAGGCATTGGTTGACCCTTCTACGGCTGGTTCATAGAAGCTGTGGCATGTTCTGGGATTTTTTGAACATCGCTCAAGTGTTGAGCTCAATTGGGAAATTTTGGGTGTTTGTTTATTCGAACGAAAAATTTAACATTGTCTAGTTTTCTGTAATGTGATACAATATGTGGAATTCATATAGTTAGGCATGAAATCCGTAATATGTGATATTTCGGGTTTATGATGTCTAAGCTGATTATGGATTCCAAATGTTGTAGTTTTTCATTTTCTTTTCTGCGACCGTAAGTGTAATATGTGGTGTATCGCCGGTTTCGTTGCTATACATCAACGACAATTGGGATACGCATATTTACTTACGTTGATGACATGTGTTGTTATGTGTTGCCGTGATATGTTATATTGAATCGTCGTGTTTTGAATAGACAGGGTTTTATGTGAGATGAGGGTTTTTATTTTTATTCATGTAAAATTCATTATATATAATATTCTTTTATTGGGGCACTTCTGGGTTGAGGATGATGTCACCATTTAGGATAGACCCAAGGAGGGGGCACAAGTAACCGGGTTCTAGGGTCTAGTGGGAGGCCATCTTGAGAAGTCGAGACCGGGTCTCCTAACCCTAGAATTGGCAGGGTTACTTGCCGCTCTCGTAGGGGTCTAGGGTTATGGATTTGGCTATTCATCGCGACCGTAGAATCAGTGTTTTATACAGGCTCACAATAAAACACGGACGTCCTAGTATATCCAACATTTCATATGTTATTTTCTGCTGCATATATTATGTGATGTGATCATATTATATGCATGAGACGAATGCTTTATTATTGTATATATGATATATAATAAACGTTGATTATGTTTTGCACCCGCACTAGTCCCATCCCGGTATGCCGTTAGTTAAGTAATTTAAAGGTGCATAACGGGACATTGTGGCGAATGCGGATGGCATAGGCGTACGTTGTATTTTCGTTTCTTCTGTGATTCTTAGGAAGATTAAATGATGGGATTTCATTAATAAAATTAATGAAAGAAAATAAACCTAAAAGATATTGTAGAATAAAATTTATAAAAAAAAAAGGGTTGCTCTAGTTTTGCTTTGCATAGCGGTATTCACCTTATCCGATAAAGAAAGAGCCGAGGCCCCTTCACCGGGAGTGACCTCTTTAGCAATACTAGCAGATGCTACAACTCACTCGATTTTGTTTTTGATAGCTTCTATAGTTCTTGCTTTGCATAGCGGTATTTGTAGAATATCCAGCACCTTATTCGATAAGGAAAGAGCCGAGATCCCTTTACCGGGAGTGACCTCTTTAGCAGTACTAGCAAATGCTACAACTCACTCGGTTTTGTTTTTGATACCTTCTATAGTCCTTGGTTTGCATAGCGGTATTTGTGAAATATCCCGCATCTTATTCGATGAGGAAAGAGCCGAGATCTCTTCACCGGGAGTGACCTCTTTAGCGAAACTAGTAAAAGCCTAAAAAACACTCCTTTTCAAAATCACTTGTTTCTACAACGATATCAAGTTCACTACGCTCATGGTTTTCATAAAAACCTGCGTAGCCCTCCGACATTTCAGACAAGTAATATTTAGTATTCATGCTATGTTTGTTGGCTTTCGTCAAGGCGTAGTGTGCGGTAGATACTTACTGCTTATCTGCAGCATATGATGCGATTGGATTAGGGTAGTTGTACGGCTTTGTTGGCTTTCTTCAAGGGTCGTGCGGGTGGGTTTAATTCAAACAAGAAATGTACGGATTGAACTTGATTAGCGGATTATGATTTGTTGGCTTTCGTCAAGGTCATAGCACGTTAGGGGTAAAAGTATTATAGGCAATTTCAAGTTTTGAAATTTGCAATGAGATTGCATACCTTTTATGAGATAGTTGGATCCTGATACCCACTGCGAGTAAGAGTCACTCCTGGGAGAGTTTTACACATGACAATTAGTCGATCAAGTAGGTGTCTAGAAAAGTGTTAACGGGATTATGCCTCTGAAAAAACGAGGTTTATTTTAATTAGGTCTGTGCGAAAGCACGAGGAATCTCCCTCAAAGTACCAACACTAACCTGCTGAAAGTTTGGCAAACTTGTAAGGTGTAATTAATCTCGGCTAGTCTTATCTTCTAGGGTTTGAAGGAAGATTTGATAAAAACAGTGGGAGCCATCCTGATTAGATAAGATAATAACCAATCTAATCTTTCAAGAGCATACGCTAAAGTGTTTTCTTCTCTCTCTCTCCAGGTAGCGACCATGTCAGGCCTTAATCAAGATAATAATATAGATGTATTGACCGAACCCGCTTATTATACTGAGCAAGGGAATGTTGGTTCCTTTTTTTCTTATAATTGTTATAAGACTTAACAGGAAATAGGGGAATATACAGATTCACACGGCACTCAAACGAAGAATAAGCATGTTGATGCATCTTCTTCAGGTGTGTTAGTTATCGAGAACTGTTTCTCAGTTCACTCTACGTCCTGAGTATTAGATACCGGATCGGGATCCCACATATGTAATATGTTACATGGTCTAAGGAAAGGTAGGGAACTGAGAATGGGTGATTATTCCATAAGAGTAGGGAATGGTGCAAATGTTGCAGCCAAAGTAGTTGGCGAATATCACCTTGTATTGCCAAATGGTAATACATTGATTCTGAACGAATGCTATTACATTCGGACCCTGATATGCAATCTTATATCGGTTTCTTTATGTAAGTTGATGCTATGCACCCCGCGGAATCGCGGGGAGGCAGAAGGTGTAAAAAACAATAATTTTAGCATCATAACACCGACTTTAAGCCTTGATCGTAATCTAAACCGTATCTAGCAATATCAAAAGAGGTATAAAATAAGTACAGAAATTATACCTCAAGAAACCTGGTCCTTCTTCTCCTTATCTCGCTGTCCTCCTCACCTGCACGAACTCCTCGAAGTGGTACGGATGTCGTCTCCTCGTCGGCTTGCTCGAATCCTAGATGATCCACCCGAACGTTTGTGCACCAAGCTTATCTTCTAAACCAAAGAAACAAGATCAAGTAGATTACTAATCTAAATGATCAAGGGTGTGTAGATGATGTAGATGGATTGAGGAGTCTAATTTAGCTCAAGGTTACTCAACTCATGAGTGTTCTTGAGCTTAAGGGAATTGGAGATGGTGAAAAGAAATGATATGAGCTTAAGAGATGAAGAAGGTTAGGGTGTTCTCTCTCTCTTATTCTAAACTGAACTCTTCTCTATTATCTATTAGAAAAACTAATTCAATAATAGAAAATAGGTTCAATGGTCAAACAAATGACTCATGGGTCAATTGATCAACATGTGTCCTTAAAACTCAAGTCCTTATTCATGCATAATACATATCATTTATTAATTACCTAAAATGTATTAATTATTTAAAACTAAATGATTAATACAATTAGGTCATGCCATCTACAAATACATTTTGTACAAATTACGAAAATGCCCCTCGTCCGTATATACATACCTGTATTTGTATTGCAAAAAATACGAATACCGATGACGATAATCCATCAGTACAATACAAGGATCCGGCTTAAACCAAAGCCCACTAGTATTGTCCGTCCGACTCATCGTGCGTGCACGAGTGTATGCACGTGATCGAACCCTTTCGTAAAACCATACGATATCTACACGTTTTGCCCGATGCAGGGAAACGCTCTGTGTGGGACTCTAGAGACTCGACTCTACGCTGGCAGTGGGTTTAACCACAGGCCGCAAGCGGTACTAGCTGTACGTAACGGTCCCCAGGTATTGTCGATAAGAAAGCCGATGAGCATAACTCGTCCGAACTCCTACTGAGTCTGTATGTGACAATCTCCGTACAGTCCGGTCTGTCCGTCTAAGAGATCGCATATCTAGCCTAGGGTGGCGGTAAACGTCAGACCCTTAATTGCGGTATAAGTCGTGTCGGAGTGAAGCCCAATACACCGTGAGAAACTACTAGAGTACCTACCAGTAAATCTCGCTTGCCCTGGCCAGGGACTATGTGTAGGGTTCCTAGGCACACTAATGAGGTCTCACAAGGCATCAACCATACCAATTTCAAATTTTACAAGTGCCAAGAAACCCTAATACGGATCGTTAACTAGATTTTAGGCGAAACAAGCAACTAGTTAATAAGATAACTAAAAGAACGGAAATACAACCTTTGTAGATCCGGTTCTCCACCTCCATAGCTCCGCAATGAAGTCTCCTCGCTGTCCAAATGGAAATCCGGGCTCTAGCGTCGGCTTCATCGGAGAAATGGGCGGGCTAGGTCGTCGACTTCGTGCCGAAGATGATCTACGTCGAGGCATCACAAGATCAAGCTCCCACTTCACCAAGTCATGAAACTTGTGAAGAGAACACCCTATACTACTTGGCAAGAGGTAGAGGATGAAGAAATAGGAAGTGGGTTCACTTTAGAATTGGATTTCTCACTTGATTTCTTCACTTGCCATTGATGGAGGCAAGCTTCTTCTTGAAGATGAAGAAGAAGAAGATGAAATATGTTATGATAAGTTAATTGAATAGAAAAGAATAATAAATCTTATCATAATATAACCATGGTCAAGTGTAGAGAATCAACTAGGGTTAAGTGGAGTGGTTAGGGTTAAGCATGAGACAAAATGGTCACTTAGTCAAAGCTTCATGAAGCTTCAAGATGCAAACAAAGAAAGCCACCATTTTCTCTTTATGCCATTTATTTTCCAAAATGAATAAATAAATAAATAAATGAATAAGAAAACAAAACCCTAACCATTCATATAACCATGGTTTAATATTTACACAGACCCAAGTAAACATGTATCATCAAACATGATACAATCAAGTGCACAAAAGTATATCACATATACAACTTGCGCAATGCAAGTGAGAAAATCCATTTAAAGTGAACCAATACTAGTTAATGCAAAGTAATATATCAAATATATAATTATGCATTAAATCATTAAATCAACACTTGATTTGACGATCCGGTCATATCGCATATAACCGACTAATATCCAATGTATCGACTTATCGAATCAATCCTTGATTCGATAACTAGGTTATATCGCATACAACCATTCGATACATTCATCGAGAAAATGAAATACGGTATCACATACACGCATTATTCTCGGTCCCGCACATATCTCATATGCGCTCCTATTTCGTTTCGCTTGAGCCAGGAAACCTCTGTGTAGGACTCTAAAGACTTGTCAATACGCCGGCAGCGGATGATGATCATATCAAACATCCACAAGCCGCAAGCGGTCTGCTAAACGTAATGGCCACCCGGGTATTGAGCGATCAGAAGATCGACGAGCAAGCCCGCTCACACTCCTGTGAATCCAACCAGTAACACTTACCGTACAGTCCGGTCTGATCGTCTGATATGTCACATATCTCGCCTAGGGGTGGTAAACGTCAGACCCCAATTGCTCGATAAGTCGTGTCGATATGAGGTCTATAACAATTCGAGAAACTACTGGTAACACTTACCAGTAAATCTCAGCAACCCTGGCCAGGGATTTCCGGTTATAACCAATTGAACACAGCGCAACATCAACTCCCTATACCGGAAGAGATGAATCCCCTCCTACCGCTCATTGCCTCCATGTGATTCGGGACTGTACCCAAAAGCCACCGTTTTGCACGCCCTCTTGGACGTGGTAAGGTGGAAATCAAAGCACAGTGGGAACCACACAAGACTCTATGACGATCTCGGGTCAACAGACTACTCTGTACCAGTGTCACCCGAGAACTGCCATCTGACGTAAGATATAATACCATCTGGGAGTTCTCGGCGAGTCCGTCCAGTGTACCCAGTCTCCACTGAGCACCCGTATATCATCTCTGATGTCAAACACCAATGGATATGGGATCATCCATTGCCCATCTGTATGGGTCGAGAAGGTATACGCTAGTCTACTCTGTTATATCGATGCCCCGTCTCGATACACCCACGACTAGGGACCTTGAAGGATGTACTTATGGACTACCATGTCCCCACTAGTATGATCCGCATCATAGTCCAGGTAGTCAAGTACACATCCTAAGGGCCTTACCAACATGTAACAGAGAGACAATCAATGTACACGTTAAGGTAAAGAGTAACCAGATAGCATACTATCATGTCGAGCGAGAAAGTCCTCCCTATATATGTCCAAGCATCCACTACAATATACATCCTATGTATAGTAATGGCCTCTATGGCATACATATAACTAACAATCTCCCACTTGCACTTGGGCCATCTGACTGCAGTGGTTGTAGTATCTCATACTCAACCATCCCAAAATAGTCTCTCTCTGGGAAAAGGCCTTTGTGAGTGGATCCGCCGTGTTGTCCTCTGAGTCTACTCTCCTGACCTTGATCCCCTAGGAGATCAACCATCTCCATGATCAGGTGATACTTCCTTAGAATATGTCTGGATCACTGATGGGACGGACGTTCCTTGGCATAAGCCACAACTCCATTGTCTCACAATTGGAGGAACGTAGTTCATCTCATGAACCAATATACACCCAGACAACCTCTTTGGTAGCATCTTAAGTAGCGATGTATCCAGCCTTAATCGTCTAGTATGCCACGGTATCTAGCTTGGAACTCTTCCAACATACCGTCCCTCCACTGAGGGTAAAGACAATGCCTGTGACTGACATTCAGTCGTCATTATCACCCTGGAACCCTTCCAGTGATTCTCCCCAAGATCGGTTGATACCATCTCACTTCAACTAGTGAGAATCCTAACATCCATTTAGATCTATCTCATAGATCCAAAACCCAGGATTTAGCAGGTATCACTTTGATCCTATGTGGAGAATCATTGTGATAAGCGGAGATTGACCGAGCGTAGCATAGGAAACTCCTTCCCTATCAAGAGCATGTCATCCACGTACTCTACGAGGATCGTGACTATACTCCCTACTACCTTTATTGTTTATACAAGGTTCATCTACCATTTTGATGATGTCAAACTCTTTGGCTAACTCATCAAAATAGATGTTCCAACTCCGCGATGTCTGCTTTATCCTATAAAGCATCTTGCACACGTTTCCGCTGCTCCCACTGTCTACGAAGCCCTCTGGCTGTGTACTTATAGACGCTCTTTTCTAAAACATCATTTAGAAAAGCAGTCATGACACCCAACCACCAGATATCATAGTCATGGTCTGTAGCCGTGGTAAGTAGGATCTGGATGGACTTAAGCATAGCCACTGAAAAAGGTTTCATCATTATCCACGCCTGGTCGATGATGAAAACCTTTAACAAGTCTACCTTTGAAAGTCTCAACTTTTCTATATACACCAAGTAATCTTCTCAAGATGTACTTGCTCCTGATGGGGATTTAACCCTTCAGATATAGCAACCAAAGTCCATACTTTGTTGGTGTACATGGATTCCATCTCAGATCACTAAGCATCCAGCCATTCTTACGGAGTCCCACTCCTGATGGCCAGCTCGAAACTAGTTGGGTCATCATCTCATGATGCAATCCTCGCTCCCACTGTCATAGAGAAACCAAAGTATCTCTCAGGTGGGTGAGGAACCCTACTAGATCGGCGGAGAGGCTGAGATTCGTTGGTAACTATTGAATCCTTCGGTTTTTTCAAATCATCAGTTACAGTTTGTATAGCTGGAACATTTCCAGTTCTACATAACTGACCTTGCCTCGAGCTTGTCCGGATTTTGCCTTTAGACATAGGCCAGACAACCCCATATCTTAACCAACTTAAGATATGGGCCCTTCCCCTTTCATATCACATAGGAAGCGGTAGGCAGCTGATTTGATCTGAACCCTTTTCAATAGGTATGCAGCTTCTCAAGTGCATAACTCCCAAAAGGAAATAGGAAACTCAGTAGTACTCATCATTGAGCACAACATATCTCATAGGGTGCTATTGCTCCACCCCGATATACCATCGTGCTATGGTGTATACGGAGGAGTAATGCTGAGAGAGAATCTCATTCTCCTTTAGAATAGTCCAGGAATTCCGTACTCAAGTATTCTCCTCCCTGATCACATCAAAGGACATAATACTTGTACCCTTATTGGTTCCCTACTTCTAACTTATATTCTGTGAATATCTCAAAAGGTTCGGACTTGTGTTTCAACAGGAACATATGTCTGAATCTTGAGAGATCATCAGAGAATGTAATGAAGTACAAAGAACCAGTCCTGGCATGTGTAGACTGGGGACCTTACATACATCATCATGTATCAGTCCCAAGAGTTCACTAACTCTTTCTCTGTTTCCAGTAAACAGAGCTTTGGTCATCATATCTTTGTGACATGACTGGCAAGTTTCATAAGATGTAAATTCAAACTGATTTAAATATGCATCTAAATGTAACTTCAGCTAGTCAGGTCGCATTGATATGACCTAGTCTACAATACCTCAAGAAAAATTCGTTCATTTCTGAAGTCATCCTCTTGTGTGTGTTCTGTATACTAAGAACTGTAGTTTGATTTAGAACATTAATGCTTTTAGATAACGTGCCTGAACCGATCAACTTTTGATGTAGGAAATGTTCAAAACATTATCCATCAATACAGAATTTTATCATTTCTTTACTAATAAAGAGACTGATATGATTTTGTATATCAGGTTCGGTATCTAATAGCATTTGTTCAAAATCAATGTATTGGTAATACAGGGTGACAGTGACCAACAGACTTGGCTGCAACTCTTGCCCCGTTTTCTGCCTCATGAAACTTATCATCCGTTCTCAGTTCTTTACCTATCTGTAGCCCATGTAACATATTACATATGCGGGATCCTGATCCGGTATCATATACCCAGGATGTAAAGGATACTGAGAAACAGTTCTATATATAATGAAAACACCCGAAGATGATGCATCAGCATGTACTTACTTCGTTTGGGCGGCACGGGAATTCTGGTAATCCCCAATTTCCTGCTCAGTCTTATAACAATTATAAGTTGGAGCGGGACCAACGTTCCCCAGCTCAGTATAACAAGCGGGTTCGGTCAATTATCCGTATTATTTTCTTGATTAAGGCGTGATATGGTCGCTACCTGGAGAGAGATAGAAGAAAACACTCAGCATATGCTCTTGCAAGATCAGATTGGTTATTATTTTATCTAATCAGGATGGCTCCCACTGTTTTTTATCAAATCTTCCTTCAAACCCTAAAAGGAAAGACTAGCCGGGATTAATTACATACTACAAGTTCGCCAATCTTTCAGCCAGGCCAGTGTCGGTACTTTGAGGGAGGTCCCCCGTGCTTTCGCACGAACCTAATTAATGTAAACCTCATTTTTCCAGAGGCATAACCCCGTTGACACCTTTCTAGATACCTACTTGATTAGCTAAATGCAATGTGTAAAACTCTCCCAGGAGTAACTCTTACTCGCAGTGGGTATCGGGATCCAACTATCTTATAGAAGGTATGCAATCTCATTGCAAATTTCAACACTTGAAATTCCCAATAATATTTTACCCCTAGTGTTCTATGACCTTGACGAATGCCAAACAACCCATAGTCCACTAGTCAAGTTCAACCCGTACATTTCTTGATTGAATTAAACCCACTCGCAGAACCCTTAACATAATCAACAAAGTCGCACGACTACCCTAATCCAATCGCATCATATGCTTATGCAGATAAGCACTAATTAGCTACCACACACTACGCCTTAACATAGTCAACAAACGTAGCACGAATACTAACTAGTACTTATCTGAAATGACGGAGGGCTATGACAGGTTTTTCTGAAAACCTATTGCGTAATTAACTTGATATCGTTGTAGAATCAAATGATTTTAAAATGGAGTGCTTCTGAGGCTTTTCTAGTTTTGCTAAAGGGGTCACTCCCGGTGAAGGGATCGTCGGCCCTTTCCTTATCGAATGAGGTGCGGGATATATCATATATATCACTGTGCAAAGCAAAAACTCTTAAAAGCAATCAAAAGACAAACCGAGTGTGTAGCATTTGCCAGTTATTGCTAAAGGAGTCACTCCCGGTGAAGGGATCCCGGTCCTTTCCTCATCGAATAAGGAGCAGGGTATATCATATATACCGCTATGCAAAGCAAGAACTGTAGCTACCTGTTTTATTTTGAAATTCGATTCTACAACATCTTTAGGTTTCTTTTATTTCATTAATCACATTAATGAAGTCCCATCATTTAAATACCTAAACATCACAGATAAATACGACGTACACTTATGCCATCCGTATTCGCCTCGATGTCCCCTCGTGCACCGTTAGGTTAGGTAACTAACGGCAGAGCGGGGCAGGGCTAGCGCGGGTGTAAAACATAAGTAATGCCTATAGAATATATCATATATACTATATACTGTATCTATCACAGAACATCACATGATCACATCACAGATATCGCAGCAGAAGAAACATATGAAACATTGGATATACTAGGACGTCCGTGTTTTCAATACGAGCCAGTATAAAACACGGATTCCACGGTCGCGATGAATAGCCAAACCCACACCCCTAGACCCCTACGAGAGCGGCAAGCAACCCTACCAATTCTAGAGTTAGGAGACCCGGAATCGACTCCTCGAGTTGGTCTCCCACTGGACTCCAGAACTCGGTTACTTGTGCTCCCCTCCTTGGGTCTATCCTAGTGCGGAAAAGTAAATAATATACAAACGGTGACATCTTCCGCAACCTGGAAGTGCCCCAATAAAAGAATATTACATACAAGTTTTTACATGAATTAAAATGAAAAACACTCATCTCACATAAAAAAACCCCGGCTATTCAAACACGACGATCCAATATAACATATCCAGCAACACACAACATCACATGTCATCAACGTAAGTAAATATGCGCATCCCAATTGTCGTTGACATATAGCAACGAAACCGGCGATATCACATATTACACTTGCGGTCACAGAAAAAAAAGTGTAAAACTACAACAGTTGGAATCTGCAACCTCCATAGACATCGCATGCCTAATCAAATGAATTCCTTAGACATCGCATGCCTAACAATTATAAACCCCGCATTTTAGTCTCATTATCGAAAACTCTTTTCAATATCAAGTCGGGCAATTCAACAAGATTCCCGATATCCCGATCGAATGCTCGTCGCAAACTTCAGTAGACGGCCGCACCCCCGATACCGTCGACGAAGTGCACCAAGGCGGAACACCGCTACCGCGAGCACCCGGACGGATGCTTTCGGCGACGGGGTTCTCCTATAGTCACTTGGTCGGGGCTAAGGGGTGTAGCTGTCTATTAAGTTTATCCGGCGAGTATCCGCGTACGCTACGTGATTGCGACGGACTTTTGATCACATCAAAATTCCGTGGCAACCGATCAAGTGAGACTAAACTGCTATATTTATAACATTCATTCAGTTATCTCATAACTACTTGTGAATTCCAATTATTGTATCCCATTCCAGATAAATAGAAAATGTTAAACTTTTCGATCGAATATTCAAACACCCAAGTTTTCCAAAACATATCAACACATGAAATTAGTTCAAAAACATTCACTTAATGCCTCAGTACCAACGGTCCAGCCGTAGAAGGGTTAAGCCAACGCCTCACATGTGGCACGCCGTACTGCCCGAAACCCGAAGGTTCAAAGGGCAGTTCAAGACGGTCACATAATCGAGTTAAGGTTTGTTGTCTTCTAGAGGGACCATCGCGTTACTTGCACTACTTAGAACGTCTTTAAACCATGGAAAATTCCAACACTTGTAATTTTTCCGGCAGGGGAAAGATTGGGTATTTATATCCGGTCGAACTTTTTAACATATTCTAAAATTATCCGGAAAAGCACACAGACAAAATTAGACAATCCGATCGAAATACCGAGTCCCTAATACAACCCAGAAAACTCAACTCTTGAGTAAATTTTAAAAATTCCCATAAAACACAACATTTAAATAAAGAAGTTACTGTGCAAAAATGGTTGACTGAAGAGACTAAATGGGCGCGGAACCGCAGCAATAGGCGGATAATGCCGCGGTTCCGCCGCGCTTTAGAAAGATCATTAGGTAATTTTTGCACCGTAATTCTTAGAATTTCCTGCTGAATTTTTTAAGCATTTTTAATCTGGAAAAAACCCAGTTTTTGAAAAAAGTCCAGAGAGCATTTTCCGGGTTAGGTTTTGGTTCGATCGAACTTCTAACTCCGTCTACGCGTCGCCTAAGGCTCTAGCTAGGCTCTGATACCACTGTAGGGTTCCTAGGCACACTAATGAGGTCTCACAAGGCATCAACCATGCCAATTTCAAATTTTACAAGTGCCGAGAAACCCTAATACGGATCGTTAACTAGATTTTAGGCGAAACAAGCAACTAGTTAATAAGATAACTAAAAGAACGGAAATACAACCTTTGTAGATCCGGTTCTCCACCTACATAGCTCCGCAATGAAGTCTCCTCGCTGTCCAAATGGAAATCCGGGCTCTAGCGTCGGCTTCATCGGAGAAATGGGCGGGCTAGGTCGTCGACTTCGTGCCGAAGATGATCTACGTCGAGGCATCACAAGATCAAGCTCCCATTTCACCAAGTCATGAAACTTGTGAAGAGAACACCCTATACTACTTGGCAAGAGGTAGAGGATGAAGAAATAGGGAGTGAGTTCACTTTAGAATTGGATTTCTCACTTGATTTCTTCACTTGCCATTGATGGAGGCAAGCTTCTTCTGGAAGAAGAAGAAGAAGAAGATGATGAAATATGTTATGATAAGTTAATTGAATAGAAAAGAATAATAAATCTTATCATAATATAACCATGGTCAAGTGTAGAGAATCAACTAGGGTTAAGTGGAGTGGTTAGGGTTAAGCATGAGACAAAATGGTCACTTAGTCAAAGCTTCATGAAGCTTCAAGATGCAAACAAAGAAAGCCACCATTTTCTCTTTATGCCATTTATTTTCCAAAAAGAATAAATAAATAAATAAATGAATAAGAAAACAAAACCCTAACCATTCATATAACCATGGTTTAATCTTTACACAAACCCAAGTAAACATGTATCATCAAACATGATACAATCAAGTGAACAAAAGTATATCACATATACAACTTGTGCAATGCAAGTGAGAAAATCCATTTAAAGTGAACCAATACTTGTTAATGCAAAGTAATATATCAAATATATAATTATGCATTAAATCATTAAATCAACACTTGTTTTGACGATCCGGTCATATCGCATATAACCGACTAATATCCAATGTATCGACTTATCGAATCAATCCTTGATTCGATAACTAGGTTATATCGCATACAACCATTCGATACATTCATCGCGAGAATGAAATACGGTATCACATACACGCATTATTCTCGGTCCCGCACATATCTCATATGCGCTCCTATTTCGTTTCGCTTGAGCCAGGAAACCTCTGTGTAGGACTCTAAAGACTCGTCAATACGCCGGCAGCGGATGATGATCATATCAAACATCCACAAGCCGCAAGCGGTCTGCTAAACGTAACGGCCACCCGGGTATTGAGCGATCAGAAGATCGACGAGCAAGCCCGCTCACACTCCTGTGAATCCAACCAGTAACACTTACCGTACAGTCCGGTCTGATCGTCTGATATGTCACATATCTCGCCTAGGGGTGGTAAACGTCAGACCCCAATAGCTCGATAAGTCGTGTCAATATGAGGTCTATAACAATTCGAGAAACTACTGGTAACACTTACCAGTAAATCTCAGCAACCCTGGCCAGGGATTTCCGGTTATAGCCAATCGAACACAGCGCAACATCAACTCCCTATACCGGGAGAGATGAATCCCCTCCTACCGCTCATTGCCTCCATATGATTCGGGACTGTACCCAAAAACCACCGTTTTGCACGCCCTCTTGGACGTGGTAAGCTGGAAATCAAAGCACAGTGGGAACCACACAAGACTCTATGACGATCTCGGGTCAACAGACTACTCTGTACCAGTGTCACCAGAGAACAGCCATCTGACGTAAGGTATAATACCATCTAGGAGTTCTCGGCGAGTCCGTCCAGTGTACCCAGTCTCCACTGAGCACCCGTATATCATCTCTGATGTCAAACACCAATGGATATGGGATCATCCATCGCCCATCTGTATGGGTCGAGATGGTATACGCTAGTCTACTCTGGTATATCGATGCCCCGTCTCGATACACCCACGACTAGGGACCTTGACGGATTTACTTATGGACTACCATGTCCCCACTAGTATGATCCGCATCATAGTCCAGGTAGTCAAGTACACATCCTAAGGGCCTTACCAACATGTAACAGAGAGACAATCAATGTACACGTTAAGGTAAAGAGTAACCAGATAGCATACTATCATGTCGAGCGAGAAAGTACTCCCTATATATGTCCAAGCATCCACTACAATATACATCCTATGTATAGTAATAGCCTCTAGGGCATACATATAACTAACACCATGTGTAATGGCGTTCCGAACACAGCGCGATATCAACCCCCAATACCGGGAGAGACGAATCCTATCTAATCGCCACTGCCTCCAAGTGCTTTGGCACTACACCCAACTACTACCTGTTTGCACGACTCAGTAGAGCCGTGGTAGGATAGTAATCTAAGAACAGTGGGAATACACTTGAGGCGAAGCAGCAGTGTTATGTCAACGGACTAAGCTGTACTCATGTCATCTGGGTACTGCTATCTGACGATAGGTATATTACCAACCAGCAGTTCCCAATAAGTCCGTCCAGTGTAACTCACAACTTAATGAGCACCTGCAAACTATCTCCAGTACGACGTACCGATGGCTGTGGGACAGACCATCTCCCAAGCTGGGAAGGGAAGCATATACACTAGTCTACTCTGGAGTATCGATGCCCTATATCGATAATCCCGTGACTAGGGACCTGTATAAGGATGTGCTTGTAGATTACCCAACCCCTGTAGGGTTACTATGCACTGTCACAAGGTTCTACAAGGCATCAACCATGCCAAAATCAAATTTTTCATGTGCCGAACAACCCTAACCAAGATCTTAGACTAGAGATTGGGCGAAACAAAGCATGTAAACAACTTTACATCTGAGAGTTAGGGATTAGAACCTTTCTAGTCCGTTCCTTCACTTCAAAAGCTCCGTGTTGAGGTCCTTTCACTGCGATCATCATGTACCCGGACACTAGAGAGGCTCCATGAAGAGAAAGATGCAATCTTGCTTCCAATCTTCAATAACAAAGATGATCTACCTTGAAGAAATTCAAACTAAAGCTCTTGCTTTGCTAATCAAGTATTAGCAAAGCAAACGCCCTAATCTAAGCGGTTAGAATAGATGAGGATGATGAAGTAGGAATTTAGCTCTCATTTGTTTTCAATTTCTCACTCATTTTCATCACATGTCAAAAAGCTAGAAAGCTTTTTCATCAAAAAGGAAGAAGAAGAAGAAGCAAATCAATTTGTGATGAATAATGAATCAAGTGTGTGGTTAGAATTGCAACCATGGGTTAAAAATATAAACTTAACCCTTATAGAGAATTTACTATGGTTAAGGGTTTAGGTTTGGTTAAGAAATATCAACCAAAATATCTTTGCTTAAAAACAAAAACAAAGCTTCTAGAAGCTTCAAGAAAGCTTAACCCTAAACCAAACCCTAACCATGTTTAAACTCCACAAAACATGTTGCAATTGTAACCTTAACTTGTTTCAATATTATATATCACATATATAATATATTTTGTAACAAAATAAAATAATACAATTAACATATATCACATATATATCAATGTATTACCCGAGTGAGAAAAAGAATCTTTAAGTGAGCTTATATTAGTTAATACAATTTAATATATCAAATATATAACTATACATTAAATTATCAAATCAACACTTGATCCGATAATCCGGCTATTTCATAAATAACCGACTAATATAATCTGTATCGGTTCATCGAATCAACTCTTGATCCGATGACCCGGCTATATCATATATACCCGGCCGATATCTCATATCGCGAAAATCTAATACGGTATCACATACACGTATTGTTCCCGGTCCTGCACATATCACATATGTGCTCCTACTCCGTTTTGCCTGAGCAAGGAAACCTCTATGTAGGACTTTAAAGAATCGTCAATACGCCGGCAGTAGATGATGATCATATCAAACACCCACAAGATGCAAGCGGTCAGCTAAACGTAACAGCCACCCTGGTATTGAGCGATCAGAAGATCAACAAGCAAGCCTGTACATTCTCCTGCGAATCCAATTAGTAACACTCACGTACAGTCCGGTCTCTTCGTCTGATATGTCGCATATCTCGCCTAGGGGTGGTAAACGTCAGACCCCGGTAGCTTGATAAGTCGTGTCGATATAAGGTCCATAACAATTTGAGAAACTACTGATAACACTTACCAGTAAATCTCAGCAACCCTGGCCAGGTATTTCCAGTTATAGCCAATCGAACACAGCGCAACATCAACTCCCTATACCGGGAGAGACGAAACCCCTCCTATCGCTCATTGCCTCCATGTGATTCGAGACTGTACCCAAAAGCTACCTTTTTGCACACCCTCTTGGATGTGGTATGATGGAAATCAAATCACGGGGGAATCACACAAGACTCTATGACGATCTCCGCTTTACAGACTAACCTGTACCAGTGTCACCAGAGAACTGCCATCTGACGTGAGGTATAATATCATCTGGGAGTTCTCGGCGAGTCCGTCCAGTATACCCAGTCTCCACTGAGCACCCGTATACCTTCTCTAATGTCAAACACCAATGGATATAGGATCATCCATCGCCCATCATATCGGTCAAGAAGCGCATATGCTAGTCAACTCTGGAGTATCAATGCCCTGTCTCGGTACTCCCATGACTAGGAACATTTAAAGGATGTACTTGGCGACTACTCTATCCCCACTAGTATGATCTGCATCATAGTCCTGTTAGTCAAGTACTAATCCTAAGGGCTTTATCAGCATATGACATAGAGACAATCAGAGTACATGTTAAGATAAAGAGAAACTAAATAGCATACTATCATGTCGAGCAAGAAAGTCCTCCCTATATATGTCCAAGCATCCACTACAATATACAACGTATGTAGAGTAATGGCTTCTAAGGCATACATATAACTAACAATCTCCCACTTGCACTAGAGCCATCTATTGTAGTATCTCATACCCAACAATAAGTTGTGGTTGAAGTATCTCATACTCAACCATCCTATAAAAGTTTCTACTGGGAAATAGGCCTTTGTGAGTGGATCCGCGTTGTTGTCCTCAATGTCAACTCTCCTAACCTCGATCTCCTTGGAGATCAACCATCTCCAAGATCAGGCGATACTGCCTAAGAATATGTCTGGATCTCAGATGGGACAGGGGTTCCTTGGCAAAAGCCAAAACTCCATTGTCACGCAATGGTAGGAACGAAGTTCATCTCATGAACTTATATATATATATATATATATATATATATCCAGACTGCCTCTTTGGCATCCTTGGTAACGATTTATCTTGTCTTTAATCGTCTATTTTGTTACGGTATCTACCTTGGAACTCTTCCAACATACCGTCCCTCCACTGAGGGTAAAGACAATGCCTGTGACTTACATTCAGCCGTCCTTATCACCCTGGAACCATTCCAGTGATTCTCCCCAGGATCGATTGATACTATCTCACTACAACTAGTGAGAATCCTAACATCCAATTAGATCTATCTCATAGATCCATAACCCAGGATTTAGGAGGTATCACCTTGATCCTATATGGAAAATCATTGTGATAAGAGGAGATTGACCGAGCGTAGAATAGGAAACTCCTTTCTTATCAAGAGTATGTCATCCACGTACTATACGAGGATCACCACCATACTCCCTACTACCTTTTTGTATATACTTGGTTCATCTACCATTTTGATGAAGTCAAACTCTTTGACTACTACATAAAAACAGACGTTCCAACTCCGCTATGCCTGATTTATCCCATAAAACATCATGCTCACGTTTCCGCTGCTCCCACTGTCTACGAAGCCCTCTGACTGTGTACTTATAGATTCTCTCTTCTAAATCATCATTTAGAAAAGCAGTCATGACACCCAACCGCCAGATATCGTAGTTATAGTACGTAGCCGTGGCAAGTAGGATCTGGATGGACTTAAGCATAGCTTTGAAAGTCTCAACTTTTCCATGTACACTAAGTAATCTTCTCAAGATATACTTGCTTCAGATGGGGATTTAACCCTTCAGATAAAGCAACCAAAGTCCATACTTTGTTAGTATATAAGGATTCCATCTCATATCGCTAAGCATCCAGCCATACTCACAGAGTCCCCACTCCTGATGGCCTGCTCGAAACTAGTTGGGTCATCATCTCATGATGCAATCCTCTCTCCCACTGTCATAGAGAAACCGAAGTATCTCTCAGGTGGATGAGGAACCCTACCTGATCGGTGGAGAGGCTGAGGTTCATTGGAAACTATTGAATCCTCCGGGTTTACCAAATCATCAGCTGCAGTTTGTATAGCTGGAACTCCTTCCAGTTCTACCCTATAACCACTAATTTCTTCACAAGAAATTCCCTTTTTCTCAAAAAGTGGGATGCCGAGAAATAAAACATCTTTTGTTCCTCGGTGTGGTAGAAGATATTCTCTTGCCAATGCTTGGGATATCCAACAAACTTCCACAGAACTGACCTTTCCTCGAGCTTGTCCGGATTTTGCTTTTGACATAGGCCGGACAACCCCAAATCTTAACATCTTTAAGAGATGGGCTCTTTCCATACCATATCACATATGGAGTGGTAGGCATCTGATTTGGTTAGAACCCTATTCAATTGGTATGCAACTTCTAAAGTGCATAACCCCAAAAGAAAATAGGCAACTCAGTTGTACTCATCATAGAGCACACCATATCACATAGGGTGCAATTGCTCCGCCCCGATACACCGACGTGCTGTGGTGTATACGGAGGAGTAATGCTGAAAGAGAATCTCATTCTCCTTTAGAATAGTCCAGGAATTCCGTGCTCAGGTATTCTCCTCCTTGATCTCATCAAAGGACATAATATTTATACCCGTTTTTAGTTCTCTACTTCTAACTTTTATTCTGTGATTATCTCAAAAGTTTCGGACTTGTGTCATGAACATATGTCTGAATCTTGAGAGATCACCAGTGAATGTAATTAAGTACAAAGAACCGGTCCTGGCATATGTAGACAGAGGACTTTCATACATCAACATGCATCAATCCAAAGAGTTCACTAACTCTTTCTTTGTTTCCAATAAACGGAGTTGTGGTCATCTTATCTTTGTGACATGACTGGCAAGTTTTACAGGATGTAAATTCAAACTAATTTAAATATGCATCTTTATGTAACTTCAGCTAGTCGGGTCACATTGATATGACCTAGTCTACAATGCCTCAAGAAGGATTCGTTCATTTCTGAACTCTTCCTCTTGTGTATATTGTGTACGTTAAGAACTGTGGTTTGATTTAGAACGTTTATGCTTTTAGATAACGTACCTGATTCGATCAACTCTTGATATAGGAAATGTTCAAAACATTATCCAACAATACAAAATTATATCCTTCTTTACTAATAAAGAGACTGATCTGATGTTGTATATCAGGTTTGCTATCTAATAACATTCGTTCAGAATCAATGTATTCTGGTAATACAGGGTGATAACTGCCAACAGGATTGGCTGCAACACTTGCATCATTTCCAACTCTTGAAATTTATCACCCGTTCTCAGTTCTCTACCTCTCTATAGCCCATGTAACAAATTACGTTTGCGGAATCCTGATCCGGTATCTCATACCCAGGACGTAAAGGATACTGAGAAACCGTTCTCGGTAATGAACACACCCGCAGAAGATGCATCAACATGCACTTTCTTCGTTTGGGTGGCACGGGAATTCTGGTAATCCTCTATTTCCTGCTCTGTCTTATAACAATTATAAGTTCGAGCGGGACCAACGTTCCTTAGTGCAGTATAACAAGCGGGTTCAGTCAATACATCCGTATTATTATCATGATTAAGGCGTGACATGTTCGCTACCTAGAGAGAGATAGAAGAAAACACTCAGCGTATGCTCTTGCAAGATTAGATTGGTTATTAATATATCTAATCAGGATGTCTCCCACAGATTTAGTCAAATCTTCCTTTAAACCCTAAAAGGAAAGACTAGCCGGGATTAATTACACCCTACAAGTTCGCCAATCTTTCAGCCAGGCCAGTGCCGGTACTTTGAGGGAGGTTCCCCGTGCTTTCGCACGGACCTAATTAAAATAAACCTCGTTTCCCCAGGGGCGTAACCCCGTTGACACCTTTCTAGACACCTACTTGATCCGCTAATTGTAATGTGTAAAACTCTCCCAGGAGTAACTCTTACTCGCAGCGGGTATCGGGATCCAACTATCTCATAGAAGGTATGGAATTTCAACACTTGAAATTCCCGATAATATTTTGCCCCTAGCGTCCTATGACCTTGACGGAGGTCAACAAACCATAGGCTGCTAGTCAAGTTCTACCTACCATTTCCTGATTGAATTAAACCCACCCGCACGACCCTTGACGGAGGTCAACAAGGACGCACGACTACCCTAAAACAATCTGCATCATATGCATAAGCAAATAAATACTAGTTAGCTACTGCACACAACACATTGACGGAGGTCAACAAACGTAGTACGAATACTAAGTAGAACTTATCTGAAATGACGGAGGGCTACGACAGGATTTTAAGAAAACCCTTTACGTAATGAACTTGATATCGTTGTAGAATCGAGTTATTTTAATTAGAATTTTTTTGAGGCCTTTTCTAGTTTTGCTAAAGAGGTCACTTCCGGTGAAGGGATCTCGGCTCTTTCCTCATCGAATAAGGTGCAGGATATTTCACAAATATCACTATGCAAAGCAGAAACTATAAAATCAATCAAAAGACAAACCGAGTTTGTAGCATTTGCTAGTTTCGCTAAAGAGGTCACTTCCGGTGAAGGGATCTCGGCTCTTTCCTTATCGAATAAGGTGCTGGATGTTCTACAAGGAACACCGCTTTGCAAAGCAAGAACTAGAGCTACCAGTTTTTTAGACAAGTTTCTAAAACATCTTTAGGTTTCTTTTCGTTTCATTAATCTCAGTAATGAAGTCCCATTTTATTATGCTTCACAAGCATCAGATATGAAACGAAAACAACAATATAATATATATATCTCATATATATAATATAAACATTCGTCTCAGGCAGTAATATGATCTCATCACAGAACATTGCAGCAGAAGATAACATATGAAATATTGGATATACTAGGATTTTTGTGTTTTATGCGAGCCTGTATAAAACGCAGATTTCACGGTCGCGATGAATAGCCAAACCTACATCCCTAGACCCCTACGAGAGCGGCATGTAACACTGCCAATTCTAAGGTTAAGAGACCCGGTCTTGACTCCTCGAGATGGCCTCCCACTGGACCCTAGAACCAAGTTACTTGTGCTCCCCTCCTTGGGTCTACCTAATGCGGAAAAGTAAATAATATACAATGGTGACATCAACCTCAACCTGGAAGTGCCCCAATAAAAGAATACTACATACAATGAATTTTACATGAATGATAATAAAAACCCTCATCTCACATAAAACCCCGGCTATTCAAAACACGACGATCCAATATAACATATCACAGCAACACATAATATCACATATCATCAACGTATGTAAATATGCGTATCCCAGTTGTCGTTGATGTATAGCAACGAAACCGGCGATACACCACATATTACACTTACGGGCGCAGAAAAGAAAGTGTAAAACTACAACAGTTGGAATCCGCAACCTCCTTAGACATCGCATGCCTAACAATTATAAACCCCGCATTTTAGTCTCGAACTCGAAAACACTTTTCAATATCAAGTCGGGCAATTCAACAAGATTCCCGACATCTTGATTGAATGCTCATCGCAAACTATAGTAGACGGCCTCACCCCCGGATGCCGTCTACGAAGTGCACTAAGGCGGAACACCGTTGCCGCGAGCACCCGAACGGATGCTTTTGGCGATGGGGTTCTCCTACAGTCACTTGGTCGGGGCTATGGAGCGTGGCTATCTATTAAGTTTACCCGGCGAGTATCCGCGTACGCTACGTGATTGCGATAGACTTTTGATCACATCAAAATCCCGTGGCAACCGATCAAATGAGACTAAACTGCTAGATTTATAACATTCAAATTAGTTATCTCATAACTACTTGTGGATTCCAAATATTGTATCACATTCCAGATAAATAGACAATTTTAAACTTTCCGATCGAATAAACAAACATTCAAGATTTGCCAAATAGCTCAACACTTGAGCGGAGTTCAAAAAGTATCCATCACTTGCCACAGTACCAATGGTCCAGCAGTAGAAGGGTCAAACCAACGCCTCACATGTGGCAATGCCGTACTGCCCTAAATCATAAGGTTTAGAGGCGGTTCAGACGGTCACATAATCGAGTTATGGTTTGTGTTCTTCTAGAGGGTCCACCGCGTTACTTGCACGACTATGAATGTTCTTTAACTAAGGAAAAAATCTAACACTTGGAAATTTTCCGGCAGGAGAAAAAGTGAGTTATTGATATCCGTTCGAACTTTTTAACACGTTCTAAATTACCCGAAAAAACTTAAACAAAATTAAACTTTCTGATCGAATCAACGAATACAAAAGATTTCCAGAAAACTCAACACTTGAGTAATAATAAAAATTCCCAGAAGCATGTAGAAATACTTACGGATATTACTGTGAAAAATATAACCGTAATACCCCTGTACGGTCGCGGAACCGCCGCGCATGGCAAGGTATTGCCGCGGTTCCGCGGCGCTTTAAGGGGATTGATGGTTCGTTTTTCACAGTAATCCTTAGAATTCCCAGCTTAATTTTCTTAGTATTTTTAATACAGAAAAAATCAACATTTAAAAAAATTTCCAGAGAGGGGGTGTATTGCGACGTTTCAGGGTTCGATCGGAATTTAAAGTTCGTCTAGACTTCGTCTAAAGCTCTAGCTTGGCTCTGATACCACTGTAGGGTTACTATGTACTATCACAAGGTTCTACAACGCATCAACTATTCCAAAATCAAAATTTTCATGTGCCGAACAACCCTAACCAAGATCTTAGACTAGAGATTGGGCGAAACAAAGCATGTAAACAACTTTACATCTAAGAGTTAGGGATTACAACCTTTGTAGTCCGTTCCTTCACTTCTAAAGCTCCGTGTTGAGGTCTCTTCGCTGCGATCATCATGTACCCGGACTCTATAGAGGATCCATGAAGAGAAAGATGCAATCTTGCTTCCAATCTTCAATAACAAAGATGATCTACTTTGAAGAAACTCAAACCCAAGCTCTTGCTTTGCTCATTAAGTATTAGCAAAGCAAACACCCAAATCTAAGGGCTAGAATAGATGAGGATGATGAAGTAGGAATTTAGCTCTTATTTGTTTTCAATTTCTCACTCATTTTCATCACATGTCAAAAAACTAGAAAGCTTTTTCATCAAAAAGGAATAAGAAGAAGAAGCAAATCAATTTGTGATGAATAATGAATCAAGTGTATGGTTAGAATTGCAACCATGGGTTAAGAATATAAACTTAACCCTTGTAGAGAATTTACTATGGTTAAGGGTTTGGGTTTGGTTAAGAAATATCAACCAAAATATCTTTACAAAATATCTTTGCTTAAAAACAAAAACAAAGCTTCTAGAAGCTTCAAGAAAGCATAACCCTAATCCAAACCCTAACCATGTTTAAACTCCACAAAACATGTTGCATTTGTAACCTTAACTTGTTACAATATTATATATCACACATATAATATATTTTGTAACAAAATAAAATAATACAATTAACATATATCACATATATATCAATGTATTACCCGAGTGAGAAAAAGAATCTTTAAGTGAGCTTATATTAATTAATGTAATTTAATATATCAAATATATAATTATACATTAAATTATTGAATCAACACTTGATCCGATAATCCGACTTTTTCACAAATAACCGACTAATATAATCTGTATCAGTTCATCGAATCAACACTTGATCCGATGACCCGGCTATATCACATATACCCGGCCGATATCTCATATCGCGAGAATATAATACGGTATCACATACACGTATTGTTCTCGGTCCCGCACATATCACATATGTGCTCCTACTCCGTTTTGCTTGAGCCAGATAACCTCTGTGTAGGACTCTAAAGAATCGTCAATGCGCCGGCAGTAGGTGATGATCATATCAAACACCCACAAGCTGCAAGCGGTCGGCTAAACGTAACAGCCACCCAGGTATTAAGCGATCAGAAGATCAACAAGCAAGCCTGTACATTCTCCTGCGAATCCAATCATTAACACTCCCATACAATCCGGTCTCTTCGTCTGATATATCGCATATCTCGCCTAGGGGTGGTAAACGTGAGACCCCGGTAGCTTGATAAGTCATGTCGATATGAGGTCCATAATAGTTTGAGAAACTACTGATAACGCTTACCAGGAAATCTCATCAACCCTAGCCAGGGATTTCTAGTTATAGCCAATAGAACACAGCGCAACATCAACTACCTATACCGGGAGGACGAAACCCCTCCTATCGCTCATTGCCTCCATGTGATTCGGGACTGTACCCAAAACCCACCTTTTTGCATGCCCTCTTGGACGTGGTATGATGGAAATAAAAGCACAGTGGGAATCACACAAAACTCTATGACGATCTCGGGTCTACAGACTAACCTGTACCAGTGTCACCAGAGAACTTCCATCTGACGTGAGGTATAATACCATCTGGTAGTTCCCGGCGAGTCCGTCCAGTGTACCCAGTCTCCACTGAGCACCCGTATACCTTCTCTGAAGTCAAACACCAATGGATATGGAATCACCCATCGCCCATCATATGGGTCAAGAAGCGCATACTCTAGTCTACTCTGGAGTATCGATGCTCTGTCTCCGTACTCCCACGACTAAGAACATTTGAAGGATGTACTTGGCGACTACTCTGTCCCCACTAGTATGATCTGCATCATAGTCCTGGTAGTCAAGTACTCATCCTAAGGGCTTTATCAACATGTGACATAGAGAAAATCAGAGTACATGTTAAGATAAAGAATAACCGGATTATATACTATCATGTCAAGCAAGAAAGTCCTCCCTATATATGTCCAAGCATCCACTACAATATACAATGTATGTACAGTAATGGCCTCTAGGGCATACATATAACTAACAGCCTCCACTAGTGTAACTGCCATCACAACGCTAGTAATCAAACAAAGATCCTAAGGTCTCTACTAATATGGATAGGCGATATGTTAAAAGAAACATATGTACATATTGAAGTAGAAACAAACCAAGTAGCATACTACTATTTTGAGCAAGAATGTTACTACAACTGTGAATATCCCAAGCATCCATTAAGTAATATACAAACTAGTATGATACAGTAATGGTCTCTAGGACATATACACTAACAATCTCCCACTTGCACTAGGGCCATGTACTGGCATATCGCAGACCTATCATCTCGAATAGCCTCTCGAACTGCGTCTGAGAAATAGCCTTTATGAATGGATCTGCAGTGTTGTCCTCTGTAGCAACTCTCCGAACCTCGATCTCCCGGTGGTCCACGATCACTCTGATCAGGTGATACTGCCTCAAGATGTCTCTAGACTTTTGATGGGACCTGGGTTCCTTCTCTAACGCTATAGCGTCGTTGTTGTCGCAATACAGCGGTATTGGACCAACATTAGATGGAACCACTTGAAGATCTGTCAAGAACTTCCTCATCCAGACTGCTTCTTTAGCAGCGTCAGAAGCAGCAATATACTCCTCTTCCATAGTTGAGTCAGCAACAGTATCTTGTTTGGAACTCTTCCAACATACCGCCCCTTCGTTGAGGGTGAAGACATAACCCGACATGGACTTGGAGTCATCCTTATCGCTCTGGAAGCTGGAGTCAGCAAAAGCCTCGATCTGGAGGACTTTTCCGCCATACACCAAGAACATATCCTTAGTCCTTCTCAGGTACTTGAGAATGTTCTTTACTGCTATCCAGTGGTTCTCTCCTGGGTCTGACTGATACCGGCTTACCACGCTTAGTGCGTAAGCTACATCTGGTCTGGTACACAACATCGCATACATTATAGAGCCTACTGTAAAAGCGTAGGGTATAATAGACATGCGATCCTTTTCCAAATCAGTCTTGGGAGACATCTTTTTGGAGAAGGTGATTCCGTGACAAGTCGGTAGGTTACCGCGCTTAGAATCTTCCATACTGAATCTTTGGAGAGGGTGACTCCGTGACAAACCGGTAGGTTTCCGCGTTTGGAATCTTCCATACTGAATCTTTTCAGTATGGTGTCGATATACCTGGACTGTGAAAGTCCAAAAAACCTTTTTGATCTATCACGATAGATCCGGATCCCCAGTATGTAAGAGGCATCACCCAGATCTTTCATAGAGAACCTTTGTGATAAGAATCTTTTGACAGATTGTAGGGTAGGAATGTCATTTCCTATTAAAAGAATGCCGTCTACGTATAATACGAGGAACACAACAGTTCTCCATACAATCTTACTATATAAGCATGGTTCATCTAGATTTTTGATAAAGTCGAATTCTTTGACTGTTTCATTAAAACAGATGTTCCAACTCCGCGATGCCTGCTTTAGTCCATAAATGGACTTAAGCAGCTTGCACACTTTCTCGCTGCTCCCACTCTGATTAAAACCTTCTGGCTAATCCATATAGACGCACTCTTCTATATGTCCATTTAGGAAAGCCGTCTTTACGTCCATGTGCCAGATTTCATAATCGTAGAAGGCAGCAATGGCAAGAATAATCCGAATGGATTTGAGCATAGCCACTTTAAAAAGGTTTCATCATAGTCCAAACCAGGTCTTTGACGAAAACCTTTTGCAACAAGTCTAGCCTTATAGGTTTCAACCGGTCCATCTACACCAATCATCCTTTTAAAGATCCATTTGCAGCCAACGGGTTTTACCCCTTCTGGAGCAAAGTCCGAAGCCCATACTTTGTTAGTGTACATGGACTTCATTTCGATTCGCATTGCATCTAGTCATTTTACCGAGTCACTGCTCTGAATGGCTTGCTGGAAGCTAGTTGGTTCATCATTGTCAATGATGCAATCCTCTCTATCCCCGTCTATGAGAAATCCATAGTATCTCTCGGGCGGATGAGAAAACCTACTACTCCTGCGGATTGGTGCGGGAATTTCCTATTCTTTTGAATTTTCTGGTTCCACTATGCTTTCAGTAATAGTTTGTAGTTCTGAAATTTCTTCCAGTTCTATTGCGCTCCCACTTATCTGATTTTCTAAAAATTCAGTCTCCAAGAAGCAGGCATGACGAGAAACAAAAACCTTTTGTTCCTCTATGTAATAGAAAAAATACCCCTTAGAGTTCTTTGGATATCCCACAAACTTGCACTGTACTGAGCGTGCCTTGAGTTTGTCCGTATGCTGCTTTTTGACAAAAGCTGGACATCTACATGTCTTAATGTGCTTAAGATAGGGTTTCTTCCCACTCCACATCTGATATGGTGTGGTAGGCACTGCCTTAGTTGGAACCCGGTTCAAAAGATATGCAGCTGATTCTAGTGCATAACCCAAAAAGATCGTAGTAACTCAGCATTACTCATCATGGAATGAACCATATCCAATAGGGTTCTGTTCCTCTTTTCCGATACACCATTGTGTTGTGGAGTGTATGGAGGAGTAAGCTGAGAGAGAATTCCATTCTCTTTTAGGTAATCCAGGAACTCGGCACTCAAGTATTCACCACCTCGATCAGATCTTAGTGTCTTGATACTTTTGCCGGTTTGTTTTTCCACTTCATTCTTATATTCCCGGAATTTCTCTAAAGCTTCGGATTTATGCTTCATCAGGAAGACATGTCCGTACCTTGAGAAATAATCCGTAAAAGTAATGAAGTAAGAATAACCTCTTCATGCATGTGTAGACATTGGACCGCACACATCACTGTGTATGAGTCCCAAGAGCTGGCTTGCTCTTACTCCTTGTCAATTGAATGGAGTCTTTGTTATCTTTCCTTTGAGACACGATTGACAAGTTGTATAAGATTGATATTCGAACGGCTCCAAATATCCTTCTTTATGCAACTTAGTCAACCGTGTTTCATTGATGTGACCCAGTCTACAATGCCATAAGAAAGCATGATTAATTTCTGGAGAGTTTCTTTTGTGTGTATTCTGGACATTGAAAATCTGCGGTTGGTTTAATACGTATATACCGTTTGTTTAATGTACCCGACCCAATCAAGTTGTGATTAAGGTGGATGTTTACGACATCGCTTACAAATGCAAAATCATAACCTTCTTTAGTCATTAAAGATACTGATATGATATTACAAGTCAAACTAGGTACATAATAAAAGTTGCGCAAAACCAAAACATGTGCATTAGTAAATCCTAAGTTATATTCCCCCACGGACACAACATCCATGCTTGCTCCGTTTGCAACTCTGAGGGTCATATCACCCGCCTTCAAGACCCTACGGCTTCTCAGTGCCAGCAAAGAATCACAGATATGAGATCCTGAACCGGTATCCAATACCCGGGAAGTAGAGTTGATTGACAGACGGTTTTCAATTACATACACACCTGAAGTCGAAGCCACAACCTGCTTCGCTCCCTGGTTCTGGGCTTTCCAGGCCCTGCAATCCTTCTTTCAATGGCCCTTCTTGTGATAATAAAAGCATTCTCCCTTTCGTACAGTCTGCCCCCAACTTTTACTTTTCCTTTTGCTTCCACCATACCAACACCGCCTCTCGCTTTGGTAGGGGCCTTCTTCTTCTTTCTTTTGGCTTTCGCCTTGGACCTGGAAGAAGAAGTGCCACCAACAAATAGAGCGGGTGTTTCCCTTGCTTTCTGTAGGGTGCCCTCAGCACTCCTCAACATGTTGAGGAGTTCCCGAAGTTCAACTTCTTTACTTTGAATATTAAAATTCAAAATAAACTGGGCGTAGGTGGAAGGAAGGGATTAAAGAATCAAGTCTGTATACAGCTCATTCTCTAACGTGGTCCCGAGGTCTGCGAGCTACTCAATGTAGCCAATCATCTTAAGGATGTGTTCCCCGACAGATGATCCGATGGCCAACCTCACTTGAAACAGTTTCTTCGAGGTCTCGTATCTTGCGATACGAGATTGCTCTCCATATAAGTTCTTTGTATAGAGGAATATGGATTCTAAGTCCATATTCTCGTGCCTCCTCTGATGTTCATTGTCCATAGAGGCAAGCACGAGGCATTTGGCCTTCTCGCGGTCAATCTCCCAGGTCTTACGAATTTCCCGGTCCGCGACACTGGAGTCTGGGCCTGGGACGGCGGGGGCTTTTGTATTTAGGACATATCCCAACTTGTCATAAGTAATAGCCATCTTGACATTCCTGAACCAATCTTTATAGTTTGGCCCTGTTAACATGTTTTTATCTAAAAGCAACTTAAGGCCCGTAATGTTTGGTTGTTGCAATTAGGAGAGAGAGAAGAAACACTTTAGCATGATGCTCTTGCAAGTTTAGAATGGTTTTTAGTTTATCTAAACAGGATGGCTCCCACTGTTTCTCGAATCCCTCCTCAAACCAAAAAAGAGGAATTAGTCAGGATTAATCTCACCGTACAATTCTTGCTTAACCGTTCAGCCAGGCTAGTGTTGGTACTTCGAGGGAGGTTTTCCAACGCTATCACGAAGTTCCTTAATTACATAACCTCTTTTCCCTGGAGGCGTAGCCCCGCTAACACAGTTCTAGACACTAACTTGGTTTATAGCATTGATCGTTTAGTAGAAAAATCTCCTGAGGAGTAGCATATAATCACAGTAGGATCGGGATCCAAATATCATTGTGTGATAGAGTTGAAGGAATCCTAACAAAATTATCACACTCCAAATGGTATGCAACACTAGAAAGTTTCGGTTTCTTTAGAAACTCCCGATGTGGGTTTTTGCCCCATGCTCTTATGACCTTGACTTTAGCCAACAAATCATAAGTCGCATGTCAAGTTCTTCCCGTCATTCTCCAGGTTAATTTGAACCCACCCATACCTACCCTTGACTTTGGCAAACAAAGCAGTACGATTGTCCCAAACCAACGCATCTATCTATACTTCATATGAATATCCAACAGCTACCAATCACTATGCCTTGACTTTGGCCACCAAACATAGCTTGAATACTATTGACTATTCATATGAAATGGCGGAGGGCTACGAATGGTTTTGGTAAAACCGTGAACGTAGTGTACTTGATATAATCGAAAGAACTTGATAGCTTTAAAAAGGAGTGGTTTAAGCTCCGCATTTAAAAGTTTGCTGTTTTTGAAAAAAAACTGAGTAGTTTTCAAATTTGTTCCAACGATTTAACTTTCGTGTATTTTCTTTGCATTAATCTAATGCAGTCCCATCATTTACTCCTATCATTACAGAGATAATTGAAAAAAAATATCACATCCTCTTATGCCATCCGCATTCGCCACTGGGCCCCGTCATCACCCGTTAGGTTACTTAACTAACGACATAGCGGGGGCTGGGCTAGCGCTGATGTAAAACATAAGTGACGCCTACTATATACAATATATAGATATTTTACAATCATCTCACGCAATAATAAACATTCCAGTCACAGATAAACATTTCAGATATGCTGGGAATGCAGCGTTTCGTTTAAGCCTGCAACGAAAGACAGATCCGACGGTCGTGATGAATAGCTAAACCCCACCCCAGACCCCTACGGGTATGGCAAACTACCCGCCAAATTCCAGAACTGAAGCAGCCTCCCTCAACAAAGTGAGTAAGCCACTTGGCACTTCAAAGAACCCGGTAGTTTGTGTACCCCACCTTAGGTCTATCCTAGGAGCAGAAAACAGTAAAAAGAAAATAATACAACGGTGGCTACAACCTCAACCCGGATGTGCCCAGTGAAATAATATCACATCAATTTTACAATATACATGAATGAAAGATAAAAACGCTCATCTCACATCCCTGGCTATTCATCATCGATAATCAGAAAATGTTTATATACACAAACCAACGGATATGTGCAACCTCGACTAACCGACGTATAGCAATTAGTCGACGTTTAAAACACATATAACAATACAGAAGAACCAATTAGCTAAGTACAATAGGAATTCGATCGAAACATATTTTCCGTATCTACCCCAAATGCAAACCATCACTCAGAAATATACTGGGTAGAAACCAAATATTCCAGAAATCATAATACCAAAATTAAGATATAACAGAATAAATCCGAGTTGAATCTGCCATGACTCGGCCGCGGTTCCGCCGCAGAAAGACGATTCTGCCGCGGATCCGCGGCTGTCTTGGCGATTCAGAGGCTTGAATTTCTTGTGTCATCTTAGAAAACCCTGCATGTATTTTTCATGATACTGAAATAATTTTTAAGACAGTTTTTGAAAATCGAAAAAAACTAGGGTTTTCGGTATTTAGTTTTCTGCTTTTTCCGATGATCGAAATCCTACTACTTGCTAATCTGCTAGATTAGGTTTAGTTGGCTCTGATACCACTGTAAGTCGATACTATGCACTCCGCGGAATCGCGGGGAGGCGGAAGGTGTAAAAAACGATAATTGTAGCATCATAACACCAACTTTAAGCCTTGATCGTAATCTAAACCGTATCTAGCAAAATCAAAAAAGGTATAAACTAAGTACAGAAATTATACCTCAAGAAATCTGGTCCTTCTTCTCCTTATCTCGCTGTCCTCCTCACCTGCACGAACTCCTCGAAGTGGTACGGATGTCGTCTCCTCGTCGGCTTGCTTGAATCCTAGATGATCCACCTGAACGTTTGTGCTGCAAGCATATCTTCTAAACCAAAGAAACTAGATCAAGTAGATTGCTAATCTAAATGATCTAGGGTGTATAGATGATGTAGATGGATTGAGGAGTCTAATTTAGCTCAAGGTTACTCAACTCATGAGTGTTCTTGAGCTTAAGGGAATTGGAGATGCTGAAAAGAAATGATATGAGCTAAGAGATGAAGAAGGTTAGGGTTTTCTCTCTCTCTCTCCTATTCTAAACTGAACTCTTCTCTATTATCTATTAGAAAAAGTAATTCAATAATAGAAAATAGGTTCAATTGTCAATCAAATGACTCATGGGTCAATAGATCAACATGTGTCCTTAAAACCCAAGTCCTTATTCATGCATAATACACATCATTTCTTAATTACCTAAAATGTATTAATTATTTAAAGCTAAATGATTAATACAATTAGGTCCTGCCATCTACAAATACATTTTGTACAAATTACGAAAACGCCCCTCGTCCGTATATACATGCCTGTATTCGTATTCCGAAAAATACGAATACCGAAGATGACAATCCATCAGTACAATACAAGGATCCGGCTTAAACCAAAGCCCACTAGTATTGTCCTTCCGACTCATCGTGCATGCACGAGTGTACGCACGTGATCAAACCCTTTCGTAAATCCATACAATATCAACACATTTTGCCCGATGCAGGGAAACGCTCTGTGTGGGACTCTAGAGACTCGACTCTACGCTGGTAGTGGGTTTAACCACAGGCCGCAAGCGGTACTAGCTGTACGTAACGGTCCCCAGGTATTGTCAATAAGAAAGCCGATGAGCCTAACTCATCCGAACTCCTACCGAGTCTGTATGTGACAATCTCCGTACAGTTCGGTATGTCCGTCTAAGAGTATCGCATATCTGGCCTAGGGGGCGGTAAACGTCAGACCCCTAATAGCGGTATAAGTCATGTCGTAGTGAAGCCCATTACACCCTGAGAAACTACTGGAGTACCTACCAGTAAATCTCGCTTGCCCTGGCCAGGGACTATGTGTAATGCCGTTCCGAACACAGCACGATATCAATCCCCAATACCGGGAGAGACGAATCCTATCTAACCGCCACTGCATCCAAGTGCTTCGGGACTGCACCCAACTACTAACTGTTTGCACGACTCAGTAGAGCCGTGGTAGGGTAGTAATCTAAGAACAGTGGGAACACACTTGAGGCGAAGCAGCAGTGTCAAGTCAACGGACCAAGCTGTACTCATGTCATCTGGATACTGCTATCTGACGATAGGTATATTACCAACCAGCAGTTCCCAATGAGTCCGTCCAGTGTAACTCACAACCTAATGAGCATCTGCATACTATCTCCAGTACGACGTACCGATGGCTGTGGGACAGACCATCTCCTAAGCTGGGAAGGTGTCACGACCCGAAAGTACGGAACGTGACCGGCACTTAGATTACGAAGCGTCTAGAGGCGCCACGTAACCTAAGTAAGCCGAAACCCAGAAATCTAAACCATAAGAGAAGAAAAAGAAGAAAAGAAAAGAAAACAAGTATAAAAACATCAGCAAATTTTACCAAAAATTTCGGCAGAGTCTCCTCTGTAAAAACTGGCCCCAAACGAGTACAACAAGTATAATATACATAAACAATAAAAAGCATCCCCAAACGGGAGCTAGCATCAACGCCAATAGGCGGAAACAACCACAACAAGCACAATAATATACAACGCCAATAGGCGAGGCTCAAAACTCAAAAGAAAACAAAACCACCAGATCAGAATAATACATGCGCGACTCTAAGGTCGAAATAAAAGACTGGTCCAATAACTTATCAAGTAATACAAATGTGGTTGATGGAGCTTACTAGATACAAATGAAAGAATAAAAGTACAATGGTGGTTCGGATACAAGTGAACCAACCTACCGTGCAAATCACCCTGAAAGAATAGATGTGCCAGCAAGCTGCCAGGGAAACCTGTACATCGGACCTGTAATAAAATTTGGCACAATGGGGGTGAGTTGCCAACTCGTGAGTAGAAGACAACTACGAAAAGAAATCGAATGCACGACGCTATCCTAGGTCATAATAATACACTACTATATCTTAATCATCTAGAATAGCAGGGTAATATTACGTGTAAGTGCAAATACTCCGTGTCGTGTCAGTGCCTCATATGGTACTATGTCATATGAAATGAAATGCATGCACCATGTATGTAAAGTAACAAATCCTGAAATCCAGATATATATGTATAAGAACTCTTTAGCTGTTATCATAGTAAAGTGTGTATAAGCATCTGAAATCTCAACAATGAAATCCATGGAAATCCGTGTCAAGCATCGACACAACACATGTAACCTCAAGTCTCAATATGTTAGGCTCCGTCAGTCCGGATCGGCCCATATCATCAAATCCCACGACAACGGTCGGTATCCTCCGGATATCCGCCGCGCCAGACATCACCGGTAGGTAGTCTTCCCCTGCCAGGCTCATCGTCTACAACTCGATCTTCTTGCCCCGGGGTACCATACCGGGCCCACCATGTACTCGAGACGGTTCATCCACTCCTCGAATCGGGTCTCGAAATCCAACAGAAAACATGAAATCTCATGGTGGACGACACATACATCACGAGAAAACCGCATCTTATTTTAAAAAGAGAAGAGGAGAGAGAGAGAAGTTTTATATATTTTTGCGGTTTTCCCCAAAATTCCAGAAATCTCATAGAAATCCAAATCTCAAAATCATGAGTAAGTATATGATAAGTGTCGGCATATGCCCATACTACTGTGCGATAACATGAAAATATGAATGCATGAATGTCTAAGTAATAAATATCATGTCTTATACTAACATCAGAGAGTGATCACAATATTATATCGGTTTAGTTGTTAACTGATTCAATCAATAAAAGATAATATGATCTAAAGTGTACGTGACATAGCAATTACCGATGATGATGTGTGTGAGCCGGCAAATAAGTGTGCGTGGAATATGCACATCATCGGTAATGGTGCTGGTGTCCTAACAGGTATGGTTTGTACTGATTATTGCAACATATGTAAGAACATGCACCATAATGATTACAGTATGAATGTAAATACAGGTGTGCATTATCCACTCCTCTGCGGGATACGAGTACAACTACCACTATGTGAGTCGAACCTAAACCAGTGGCCATCTAACATCCTAAGGAACTAAACCTAATAGACTAGTCAGTAAGAAACTAGAGTCTACCTAAGGTCTAAATCAATATCTCTAATAGTCGGCGATCCTGCCTCAATAGCGTCACGTACGTAGTACGGCTTCCTCGAATCCAGAGTGCGGATCAATCATCAAATCTAAGCCTCGTACGGTAAAATCCATCGTACGGCATCCCAATATCGGGGTACGGTCAAGTATCTCCTAGGTGTCTCCTCATTCGTATAATGTCATCATCAACACATCTCATGATCAAGGTGCTAAACTGTGATCGCATACATCAATCATATATCATTGCCATCATGATAAGCATCATTAGTTTATCCACATAAATATCATGTCATATGTGTAATATTGTGATTAAATCATACCGATATCTTATCGTCATCAAGTCACACCTATACGATATCGACATCAGGTCACACCTATATGACGTCGTAATCAAGTCATACATATATCGTATCGTGATCAGTCACAAGCTACAGCCCAGGTACTATTTTAGCGTCCCATGTACCTCAATATCACGACCACCCTTTATAATTTATATGTTCATGTTCATTATCTCATTCTCTAATGATCCTCTAACACTTTAATACGACTGTATAGTCAAGAATCACGGCATCAAGCCCAGTTATACTGTTTCATCATGCCTCAGATATCATATCACATCAATGAATCCCATATACGTGTGGTGTATATATATACACCTATACCTAGTTTTATATATATACACACATATACGTATACGCCATGTCAAGTTTTAGTGTGTGCGTGTGTGTTTCTATCAGAAACCTACGAACCTTTCCCAAAGTATTCATCCTCAGGTATGGTTTTCCTAAATCAGTCTAGTCCCGCCAAGGGTCATTACTAGGATCCTGCTCAGTAAGAATCTAGGGTCACATCGGGTTTCCTAATGTCAATAAGTACTATTCCTATTCTACGTTGCGGGGGTGCTAAACGCCATCCACCCGACTTCCCCCCGTAGATATACATCTACTCACCTGGTCCATGTCTGCCGAAGACAGTGTCGCCATCCTCCTCTTCATCGCCTGCAGTCCACGTGGGGGGGGTACCTAGACGCAAACATATAAATAGCATCGTAAACTGAATCACATACGAAAGTCAAACGATCTAAAGGAACAAGCATAGGTTAAAACCTATGTCCCGTCCACGCAAAAGAACCAAATACCGCTCGATATCGGCGTACAAACTCCGATGGATCGAGATAACATCATCAAACAACTTGTAGTTTTAAAACACATTACTTATACCATAAAACACGATTAAATCCATCGAAACCCTAAAATCCATCAAACCGTCCAATTTCGTAAAACCCGAAAATGTCAGTATACCGTTTTTCATCAAAACTTGACATTTAAATGAAACTAATGGTCATAAAACTCATTAAATAGGATTACTAGACTATACAAACCATTACTATATTTTTATTATGCAATTTTGTATAAATTTGAAATTTCTAGTTTGCACCCTTTAACAATTTTCAACATTTTTCAAGCAAAATACCACAATTCCACCACAAAACATGATTTTGCATAAATTAATGACTTAAACCACAACTCATGATGATAATGATTTAATGAAACCATAATTATATTTTTAATCTCATTTATATAGGAATTTCTAAGATCTAGTTTACAAAATTAGCAATTTTATTAGTATTTTCCAATTCTCAAAGTAATCTAGTGATCAAACTAAGTTTTTCTTTCCATTTACATGCTAATACTCTCACTAAAACTACAATCTAATGATAGCAACTTTAATTGGAATTTTATATTACCCACAAACACATTTAAGAAAAATCTAGTTAGCTAATTTCCTTATTTAAAACAATTTTTAATGAAAATTTTACAATTTAACAACCATGCAATATTTTCCAATTCTAAAAGTGTTAAACTAACTATTATAACCCTAATTAATTATTAAAAACCCTAACTTGAATTTACAACCCTAACTTGCATTTTTAAAAAAAAACATAGAATTAATTCATTAAATCTAATTAAGCTTAAATGAACATCTAAAACAATAAATCAAAAGAAAGAAATTATACCTCCCAAAATATGAAATCCCAACAAGAAATGAGCCTCCAAAATACATGCTTTCCCACTCCAAAATCCATATAAAGAAGGGTAGAGAATAAAGGGTATGAAGAAATTAGGATTTTGTGGAATTTTTGAAGTATTTTTGATGAATTTTGAACAAAATGAGGTGGAACATGGGGGGGGGGGGGCAGCCATGGGGGGCTTGTGGCCGGCCTTGGTGAGGTGAGGGAGAGAAAGAAGTGAGTGTGAAAGTGTGTAGAACTTTCAAGAGAAGAAAACATCACATAAAGTCTTTTCATGCTTTATTTAATTATTTATTTATTTATTTACTATAGCAACTCAAGAAAGCTCTAGAAAATAGGAAAAATTTGCAAATAATTTTTGCATGATACACACTAAATTCTAATATGCCATGGTTCATTTTTACAAATTAAAACCATTCAAATTTGTAATTTACACTAATTTAGTGTAAAAATAAAGCTTATGTTAATATTTAAAATAATTAATTTAGGAAAAATATTTTATTAAACTAAAAGTTTATAAGTGGCTAAATAAACACTATTTACTAGTAATTACATAATTAAATAGGTATTTTTGAATTTATAATGAAAAACAATTGCGGTTTGATTTTACGAAAAATACATTTTGCTTTACCGAAAATAATAAAATTCACTTAAACAATTTTATTCATTTAATTATTTTTTAAAACGTTACAATCTTCCCCCCTTTAGGAAATTCGGTCCCCGAATTTAAATTAAAACTCCCCTTACAAATACTAAAACATTTAACAAAACACTCAAATCGTCGGGGCTCCGAAATCATCAATATATAACAAAAATCAACTCCGTCAAGCATGACGCAATCATCGGAGTTATGGCGATAATAAAATATCATAACCCAATGTGAAAACCATCATAATATACATCAATCTATAACTTATATATAGTTCGCATCCTAGTAAAATCGCCGAATCATCATAATAAAGAAGCATACAAAAACCCCTTCTTGAAAATCGCCGTGCAATGCACGTGTCACGGTCTAAGTAGCGGACGTTTAATTTAAAAAAATAACTATATATATATCTTTTATTTAACATACACGTCCCTCCTGGTTACTAAATCAAATAATAATGATTATGAAAACATACTGCTCAAACTAAAATCAATCCTAATCACATCAATAAAATGTCATGTGCGTCCGGTGCGCACTGAAATCGAAACCAAATGCAGAAACCATGAATACCCACAAAACAAAACTAAGTGCAACAGGTGTGCACCAAAAACATCTGTCAAGTGCAACGGGCGTGCACGACTCAAAATCAGGTCCATCTAATCTGCACAAAACCCCGATTTAGTGCATCTGGTGTGCACAAAATCGCATCAATTGCGCCAAGTATGCGCAAGAATCCTAATCATGTGCATATGGAGCACGAAAACATACATCGAATATCAGACTCGAATCACAGTACGAAAATGGATAAAAACTAGGTCGAAGCATATATCAAAATCATGTGTAACCCATATGCACGAAATCAAATCAAAATCACAAAAGGTATTAAAACCAAATCAAGTGCACTGGGTATGTACTAAACAACATCAATACAACCGGTATATGGAACACAACTAGAATGTAATGAAGGTACACACATGAAATACCAATCGTAAAACGAATTCCTCAAAATGCCAAAATCCAATAACAGAAAATATGAAATTCAAATCACTAAATCACAATCGTAAGCACGATCGTCAATGTCCGCCTCTTTCCTCTGATGTCGGTTGCTTCGAACTCGTCTCTTCGTAGCTGTGCTGACTGCGCTACCAACGGCAATACTCATATCTAGAGTCTCCCACGTAGTCGATCCCTTCACCTGATATCCGGACTACATTAAAATTTTCGATCGATCCATCAAAATCCCATAATTCCCCGAGAGCTCAACACTCAAGTACAGTTTAAAAATATCCGGTACATACCCCAGCATCGATGATCCAGCTGTAGAAGGGCAAACCCAAGCCTCACTAATGACACTGCGAAACTTCCGTAAACCCTAAGGTTCAAGGGCGTTCTCGTGGTCATTATGTCGAGTTAGGGTTTCATTCTTCTAGAGGGTCCATCGAAATACCTGCATGTTCTTCCGAATACTTTAAACTTAGGAAAATGGTTTTCTGATAATCGTTCGAACCCTTTAACTTTATCCGGACGGCATGTGAATACCCTTCATCCGCACGCTAAGCAATGCTTCAATCCTCAAGAATAACCAATACTCTAATGGTTATCGCATTCGAGCCGCAGCTTCCTCTGCCCGTGCACCCATGGTAACAGAAACCACCATCCGACATTGACGAAGATAGATCAAAAGAACGAATGGAATACGGTGCAAACAATGTAAATCCTAGGGCTCCTTAAGCAGAGTAGCGTATCGTAAGTATGCCGCGGACCATACCCACGGAACGTTACTCTACCTAAATCGCCTACTCCATCAACCAAGGGTCACCTAGACTTATACAAGGTTAAACCTAGCGCTCTGATACCAACTTTGTCACGACCCGAAAGTACGGAACGTGACCGGCACTTAGATTACGAAGCGTCTAGAGGCGCCACGTAACCTAAGTAAGCCGAAGCCCAGAAATCTAAACCATAAGAGAAGAAAAAGAAGAAAAGAAAAGAAAACAAGTATAAAAACATCAGCAAATTTTACCAAAAATTTCGGCAGAGTCTCCTCTGTAAAAACTGGCCCCAAACGGGTACAACAAGTATAATATACATAAACAATAAAAAGCATCCCCAAACGGGAGCTAGCATCAACGCCAACAGGCGGAAACAACCACAACAAGCACAATAATATACAACGCCAATAGGTGAGGCTCAAAACTCAAAAGAAAACAAAACCACCAGATCAGAATAATACATGCACGACTCTAAGGTTGAAATAAAAGACTGGTCCAATAACTTATCAAGTAATACAAATGTGGTTGATGGAGCTTACTAGATACAAATGAAAGAATAAAAGTACAATGGTGGTTCGGATACAAGTGAACCAACCTACCGTGCAAATCACCCTGAAAGAATAGATGTGCCAGCAAGCTGCCAGGGAAACCTGTACATCGAACCTGTAATAAAATTTGGCACAACGGGGGTGAGTTGCCAACTCGTGAGTAGAAGAAATCTACGAAAAGAAATCGAATGCACGACGCTATCCTAGGTCATAATAATACACTACTATATCTCAATCATCTAGAATAGCCGGGTAATACTACGTGTAAGTGCAAATACTCCGTGTCGTGTCAGTGCCTCATATGGTACTATGTCATATGAAATGAAATGCATGCACCATGAATGTAAAGTAACAAATCCTGAAATCCAGATATATATGTATAAGAACTCTTTAGCTGTTATCATAGTAAAGTGTGTATAAGCATCTGAAATCTCAACAATGAAATCCATGGAAATCCGTGTCAAGCATCGACACAACACATGTAACCTCAAGTCTCAATATGTCGGGCTCCGTCAGTCCGGATCGGCCCATATCATCAAATCCCACGACAACGGTCGGTATCCTCCGGATATCCACCGCGCCAGACATCACCGGTAGGTAGTCTTCCCCTGCCAGGCTCATCATCTACAACTCGATCTTCTTGCCCCGGGGTACCATACCGGGCCCACCATGTACCCGAGACGGTTCATCCACTCCTCGAATCGGGTCTCGAAATCCAACAGGAAACATGAAATCTCATGGTGGACGACACATACATCAAGAGAAAACCGCATCTTATTTTAAAAAGAGAAGAGGAGAGAGAGAGAAGTTTTATATATTTTTGCGGTTTTCCCCAAAAATCCAGAAATCTCATAGAAATCCAAATCTCAAAATCATGAGTAAGTATATGATAAGTGTCGGCATATGCCCATACTACTGTGCGATAACATGAAAATATGAATGCATGAATGTCTAAGTAATAAATATCATGTCTTATACTAACATCAGAGAGTGATCACAATATTATATCGGTTTAGTTGTTAACTAATTCAATCAATAAAAGATAATATGATCTAAAGTGTACGTGACATAGCAATTACCGATGATGATGTGTGTGAGCCGGCAAATAAGTGTGCGTGGAATATGCACATCATCGGTAATGGTGCTGGTGTCCTAACAGGTATGGTTTGTACTGATTATTGCAACATATGTAAGAACATGCACCATGATGATTACAGTATGAATGTAAATACAGGTGTGCATTATCCACTCCTCTGCGGGATACGAGTACAACTACCACTATGTGAGTTGAACCTAAACCAGTGGCCATCTAACATCCTAAGGAACTAAACCTAATAGACTAGTCAGTAAGAAACTAGAGTCTACCTAAGGTCTAAATCAATATCTCTAATAGTCGGCGATCCTGCCTCAATAGCGTCACGTACGTAGTACGGCTTCCTCGAATCCAGAGTGCGGATCAATCATCAAATCTAAGCCTCGTACGGTAAAATCCATCGTACGGCATCCCAATATCGGGGTACGGTCAAGTATCTTCTAGGTGTCTCCTCATTCGTATAATGTCATCATCAACACATCTCATGATCAAGGTGCTAAACTGTGATCGCATACATCAATCATATATCATTGCCATCATGATAAGCATCATTAGTTTATCCACATAAATATCATGTCATATGTGTAATATTGTGATTAAATCATACCGATATCTTATCGTCATCAAGTCACACCTATACGATATCGACATCGGTCACACCTATATGACGTCGTAATCAAGTCATACATATATCGTATCGTGATCAGTCACAAGCTACAGCCCAGGTACTATTTTAGCGTCCCATGTACCTCAATATCACCACCCTCCTTTATAATTTATATGTTCATGTTCATTATCTCATTCTCTAATGATCCGCTAACACTTTAATACGACTGTATAGTCAAGAATCACGGCATCAAGCCCAGTTATACTGTTTCATCATGCCTCAGATATCATATCACATCAATGAATCCCATATACGTGTGGTGTATATATATACACCTATACCTAGTTTTATATATATACACACATATACGTATACGCCATGTCAAGTTTTAGTGTGTGCGTGTGTGTTTCTATCAGAAACCTACGAACCTTTCCCAAAGTATTCATCCTCAGGTATGGTTTTCCTAAATCAGTCTAGTCCCGCCTAGGGTCATACTAGGATCCTGCTCAGTAAGAATCTAGGGTCACATCGGGTTTCCTAATGTCAATAAGTACTATTCCTATTCTACGTTGCGGGGGTGCTAAACGCCATCCACCCGACTTCCCCCCGTAGATATACATCTACTCACCTGGTCCATGTCTGCCGAAGACAGTGTCGCCATCCTCCTCTTCATCGCCTGCAGTCCACGTGGGGGGGTACCTAGACGCAAACATATAAATAGCATCGTAAACTGAATCACATACGAAAGTCAAACGATCTAAAGGAACAAGCATAGGTTAAAACCTATGTCCCGTCCACGCAAAAGAACCAAATACCGCTCGATATCGGCGTACAAACTCCGATGGATCGAGATAACATCATCAAACAACTTGTAGTTTTAAAACACATTACTTATACCATAAAACACGATTAAATCCATCGAAACCCTAAAATCCATCAAACCGTCCAATTTCGTAAAACCCGAAAATGTCAGTATACCATTTTTCATCAAAACTTGACATTTAAATGAAACTAATGGTCATAAAACTCATTAAATAGCATTACTAGACTATACAAACCATTACTATATTTTTATTACGCAATTTTGTATAAATTTGAAATTTCTAGTTTGCACCCTTTAACAATTTTCAACATTTTTCAAGCAAAATACCACAATTCCACCACAAAACATGATTTTGCATAAATTAATGACTTAAACCACAACTCATGATGATAATGATTTAATGAAACCATAATTATATTTTTAATCTCATTTATATAGGAATTTCTAAGATCTAGTTTACAAAATTAGCAATTTTATTAGTATTTTCCAATTCTTAAAGTAATCTAGTGATCAAACTATGTTTTTCTTTCCATTTACATGCTAATACTCTCACTAAAACTACAATCTAATGATAGCAACTTTAATTGGAATTTTATATAACCCACAAACACATTTTAGAAAAATCTAGTTAGCTAATTTCCTTATTTAAAACAATTTTAAATGAAAATTTTACAATTTAACAACCATGCAATATTTTCCAATTCTAAAAGTTTTAAACTAACTATTATAACCCTAATTAATTATTAAAAACCCTAACTTGAATTTACAACCCTAACTTGCATTTTAAAAAAAAACATAGAATTAATTCATTAAATCTAATTAAGCTTAAATGAACATCTAAAACAATAAATCAAAAGAAAGAAATTATACCTCCCAAAATATGAAATCCCAACAAGAAATGAGCCTCCAAAATACATGCTTTCCCACTTCAAAATCCATATAAAGAAGGGTAGAGAATAAAGGGTATATCTTCTACTACATTGAGAAACAAAAGGTGTTTGTTTCTTGACATGCCACCTTTTTAGAAAAAGAATTTCTTGCAAAGGAAATTAGTGGCGAGGAGGTAGAACTTGAAGAAGTTCCATCTATACAAACTACGACAGAAGATTTGGTGGAACCAGAGGATTCAGTAGTTCCCGAGAAACCTCAGCCGCTCCGTCGATCTAGTAGGGTTCCTCATCCACCTGAGAGATACTACGGTTTTCTTAACGATGGTGGGAGCGAAGATTGCATCATGGAAGTTGATGATATGACTAGCTTCGAGCAGTCCATCACGAGTGGGGACTCTGTGAAAATGCTGGATGCAATGCGATCTGAGATGGAATCCATGTACACCAACAAAGTACGGACTTTGGAAGTTGCTCCTAAAGGGGTAAACCCCATCGGGAGCAAATGGATCTTTAAGAAGAAACTTGTTGTAGATGGAAAAGTTGAGACTTTCAAAGCTAGACTTGTTGCAAAGGGTTTTCTTCAACGACCAGGTGTGGATTATGACGAAACCTTTTCTCCAGTGGCTATGCTTAAGTCCATCCGGATCCTACTTGCCATTGCTGCATACCATGACTACGAAATCTGGTAAATGGATGTTAATACCACCTTTCTAAATGGTGATTTAGAGGAGTGCATGTACATGACTCGGCCGGAGGGCTTCGTAGACAGTGGGAGCAGCGGAAAGGTGTGCAAGCTGCATAAATCCATTTATGTGTTAAAGCAGGCATCGCGGAGTTGGAACATCTATTTTGATGTTTTAGTCAAAGAGTTTGACTTCATCAAGAACGTATATGAATCTTGTATTTACAACAAGGTGGCAGAGAGTAAGGTTTTCTTCCTCGTATTGTACGTGGATGACAAACTTTTGATAGGAAATGATGTTCCTATGCTGCACTCAGTCAAGCTCTTCTTATCACATAGATTCTCAATGAAAGATCTTGGTGATGCCTCCTGCATTTTGGTGATTAAGATCTATAGAGATAGATCTAAACGGATACTGGGATTGTCCCAATCCAGGTAGATTGACTGTTGGGTTTACCTAGCACCTCACAAGGGTTTGTAATGCATCAAACATGCTATAATTTAATTTTTTAGGGTGCTAAACAAACTAACCTAGGATCAAACTAGAAATTTAAAGTAACATATGAAGTAGTATCACATAATAGAAGTAATAAAACACTATGTAAAGAGAGTACAACCTTTATAGTTCTTGTAAGTCCATGTCACGCACCCCACAAGCTTGTGAGAAGGCGGAATATATGAAAAACAGTTATCAAAGCTTCGTAACATGGACTTGAGCACACGGATCGTGTCTAAACTTACTAGCAAACTACGAAAGGTTTAACTACTCGGATTCGAAGTTATACCTTACGTTACTTGTCCTTCGGGTCTTCATCGCTGTCCTCCACTCCTCGTAGGCTCTATGGAACGTCCGCACCTCAACGGCCTCCTTGAGTCAAAGACGATCAACCCGAGAGCTACTATTCCAAGCTTGACCTCTAACTTGAGGTAACTAGGTTACTAAAAGTACTAATCAGTGCAACCTAAGGGATATAGAGTAGGATTATGGATTAATAAGTCTTGCTAACCCTTGATCTCAACACATGAGAGGTTAGGGTTAGGGTTTGAAGAGAGTGAGCTTGAGTAGAGAGAAGGTGAGAATGAGAATCCTTTTGGAATAATGATTCATATGTGAATATATGAAACATATCATATAATTAAATGATTAACAAATAATAATATATCATCATGTTTCATTAACTCACATTGTGATTCATCTCATGAGTCATTTAAACCATAAATGCAACATTAACTCCATGTATGGATCACACCATGACTCATTAAACCAATTAATGCAAATGCCACCTTAGCCTCGAACTCATCATACTTCTAGAAGCTTCTCGACAAATTACGAGAACGCCCCTCCTCTCCGTGAAAACACGGAAATACTTTAGACTGTATAAATCCAATAATCCGATACTAGAATCTGGCTTAAACTAAAGCCCGCTAGTAAAAACTGTCCGAACATCGTACGTGCGTAAAAACACGTATGCGTCCGAACCCTGTCGTAAAACCATACGACCTCTATATCGTTTCGCCCGAAGCAGGGAAACTCACTGTGTGGGACTCTAAAGACTCGACACTACGCTGGCAGTGGGTTTAACTACAGACCGCTAGCAGCACTAGCTGTACATAACGGTCCCCAGGTAGATGTCGATAAGAAGGACAATGAGGAACCCATCCAAACTCCTACTGAGCCTGATGTGAAAATCTCCGTACAGTCCAGTCTGTTCGTCTAGGACTATCGTATATCGGGCCTAGGGGGCGGTAAACGTCAGACCCCTAATAGCGGTATAAGTCTTATCGGAGTGAAGCCCATTACACCTTGAGAAACAACTGGAACCTACCAGTAAATCTCGCTTGCCCTGGCCAGGGACTTTGCGTAATGGCTTTCCATATAAAGTGCGATATCAACCCCCAATACCGGGAGAGACGCATCCTGTCTAACCGCCACTGCCTCCAAGTGCTTCGGGACTGCACCCAACTACTACCTATTTGCACGACTCTTTTAAGACATGGTAGGGTAGTAATCTAAGTACAGTGGAAACACACCCGAGGCGAAGTAGCAGTATCAAGTCGATGGACTAAGCTGTACTTATTTCCCCTAGGAACTGCTATCTGACAATGGGTATAAATCTAACCTGCGGTTCCCGGCGAGTCCTATCCGATGTATCCGTAACCTAACGAGCACCTGCATAGTATCTCCAGTACGACGTATTGATGGCTGTGGGACCGACCATCTCCCTATGCTGGGATGAGAAGCGTATACACCAGTCTACTCTGGAGTATCGATGCCCTATCTCGATAATCCTACGACCAGGGACCTGTATAGGTTGTTGCTTATAGACTACCCAGCCCCCACTAGTGTGACTGCCATCACAATGCTGGTAATCAAGCAAAGATCCCAAGGGCTCTACTAATATGTATAAGCGATAAGTTACAAGAAACATATGCACATATTAAAGTAGACACAAACCAAGTAGCATACTACCATTTTTAGCAAGACTGTCAATACAACTGTGAATATCCCAAGCTTCCATTAAGTAAAATACAAAATAGTATGATACAGTAATGGCCTCTTGGGCATAAACACTAACAATCTCCCACTTTCACTAGGGTCATGTACTGGCATATCGCAGACCTATCATCTTAAATAGCATCTTGAACTGCGTCTGAGGAATGGCCTTTGTGAATGGATCAGCAGTGTTATTCTCCGTATCTACTCTCTTTACCTCGATCTCCCGGTGATCTACGATCTCCCTGATCAAGTGATACCGCCTTAAGATGTGTCTGGACTTCTGATGGGACCTGGGTTCCTTCGCTAAAGCTATAGCACCATTGTTGTCGCAATACAGAGGTATTGGATTAACACTGGTAGGAACCACCTGAAGTTCTGTGAGGAACTTCTTCATCCAGACAGCTTCTTTTCCGGCATCGCAAGCAGCTATGTACTCCGCTTCCATCGTTGGGTCAGCAACGGTCTCCTGCTTGGAACTCTTCCAACATACCGCCCATCCATTGAGGGTAAAGACATAACCCGACATAGACTTGGAGTCATCCTTGTCACTCTGGAAGCTGGAGTCGGAAAAGGCCTCGATCTGGAGGTTTTTTCCGCCATACAATAAGAACATCTCCTTAGTCCTCCTCAGGTACTTGAGAATGTTCTTTACTTCTATCCAGTGCTTCTCCCATGGATTTGCCTGATACCGGCTTACAACGCTTAATGCGTATGCTACATCTGGTCTGGTACATAACATCGCATACATTATAGAGCCTACCGCAGAAGCGTTGGGTATAATCGACATGCGATCCCTTTCCAAATCAGTCTTGGGAGACAACTCTTTGGAGAGGGTGATTCCGTGACAAGTCGGTAGGTTACCGAGCTTAGAATCTTCCATACTGAATCTTTTCAATATGGTGTCTATGTACCTGGACTGCGAAAGTCCCAACATCCTCTTTGATCTATCACGATAGATCTGGATCCCTAGAATGTAGTTGGCATCACCCAGGTCTTTCATGGAGAACTTCTGTGACAAGAATCTTTTGACTGACTATAGCATAGGGATATCATTTCCTATTAGGAGAATGTCATCCACGTACAAGACGAGGAATACAACAACTCTCCCTACAATCTTACTGTATATGCATGGTTCATCTGGATTTTTGAAAAAGTCGAATTCTTTGACAGTATCATCAAAACAGATGTTCCAACTCCGCGATGCCTGCTTTAGTCCATTAATGGACTTAAGCAACTTGCACACTTTAACGCTGCTCCCACTCTGAATGAATCCCTCTGGCTGATCCATATAGACGCACTCTTCCAAATTTCAATTTAGAAAGGCCGTCTTTACTTCCATCTGCCAGATCTCATAATCGTGGAAGGCAACAATGGCAAGAAGGACCCAAATAGATTTGAGCATAGCCACTGGAGAAAAGGTTTCATCATAGTCCAAGCCAGGTCTTTGATGAAAACCCTTTGCAACAAGTTTAGCCTTATAGGTTTCTACCTGTCCATCTACACCAATCTTCTTTCTGAAGATCCACTTGCATCCTACGGGTTTTACCCCATCTGGAGCAATGTCCAAAGACCATACTTTGTTAATGTACATGGACTCCATTTCGGTCCGCATTGTATCCAGCCATTTTATCGAGTCGCCGCTCTGAATGGCTCGATGGAAGCTAGTAGGGTCATAATTATCAATGATGCAATCTTCTCGATCCTCGTCTATGAGAAAACTGTAGTATCTCTCGGGCGGATAACACTGCCTACTACTTCTGCGGATAGGCGCTGGTATTTCCCTTTCTTCTGAAACTTCTTGTTCTACCAAACTTTCAGTAACAGCTTGTGGTTCTGGAATTTCTTCCAGTTCTATTGCGCTCCCACTCTTCTGATTTTCAAAAAATTCAGCTTCTAAGAACTGGGCATGACGAGAAACAAAAACCTTTTGTTCCTCTACGTAATAGAAATAATATCCCTTGGAGTTCTTTGGATATCCCACAAACTTACACTGTACTGAGCGTGCCTCGAGCTTGTACGGATGCTGCTTTTTTACAAAAGCTGGACATCCCCATGTTTTAAAGTGTTTAAGACAGGGTTTTTCCCACTCCACATCTGATATGGTGTGGTAGGCACAGTCTTGATTGGAACCTGGTTCAAAAGATATGCAGCTGATTCTAGTGCATAACCCCAGAAAGATCGCGGTAACTCAGCCTTACTCATCATGGAACGAACCATATCCAATAACATATCATATAATTAAATGAATAACAAATAATGATATATCATCATGTTTCATTAACTCACATAGTGATTCATCTCATGAGTCATTTAAACCATAAATGCAATATTAACTCCATGGATGAATCTGTTAGTTATATGTATGCCCTAGAGACCATTACTGTACATTGGATGTATATTGTAGTGGATGCTGGGACATATATAGGTAGGACTTTCTTGCTCGACATGATAGTACGCTATCTGGTTGCTCTTTATCTTAACATGTATACTTTCTGTATCTCTGATTACATGTTGATAAAGCCCTTAGGATGTGTACTCGACTTCCAGGACTATGATGTAGATCATACTAGTGGGGCCTGGGTAGTCCATGAGTACATACTTCAATGTTCCTAGTCGTGGGAATATCGAGACGGGGCATCGATATTCCAGAGTAGACTAGCGTATATCTTCTCGACCCATGTGATGGGCGATGGATGATCCCCTATCCATTAGTGTTTGACATCAGAGATGGTATGCGGGTGCTCAGTGGAGACTGGGTACACTGAACGGACTCGCCGAGAACTCCCAGATGGTATTATACCTCACGTCAGATGGCAGTTCTCTGGTGACACTGGTGCAGCTTAGTCTGTTGACCCGAGATCGTCATAGAGTCTTGTGTGTCTCCCACTGTGCTTTGATTTCCACCCTACCACGGCTCTACTGAGTCGTGCAAACAGGTGGTTTTTGGGTACAGTCCCGATTCACATGGAGGCAATGAGCGATAGGAGGGGATTCGTCTCTCCCGGTATTGGGGTTGATGTTGCGCTATGCCCGACTGGCCATAACAGGAAATCCCTGGCCAGGGTTGCAGTGATATACTGGTAAGAGTTATCAGTAGTTTCACGATTGTTATGGACCTCACGTCGGCATGACTTGTCAAGCTATTGGGGTCTGATGTTTACCACCCCTAGGCGAGATATGCGACATATCAGACGAACAGACCGGAGTGTACGGTAAGTGTTACTGGTTGGATTCACAGGAGTGTGAGCGGGCTTACTCGTCGATCTTTTGATCGCTCAATACCCGGGTGGCCGTTACGTTTAGCAGACCGCTTGCGACTTGTAGATGCTTGACATGATCATCATCTGCTGCCGGCGTATTGACGAGTCTTTAGAGTCTTAAACAGAGGTTTCCTGGCTCAAGCGAAACCAAATAGGAGCGCATATGAGATATGTGCGGGACCGAGAATAATGCGTGTATGTGATACCGTATTCTATTCTCACGATGAATGTATCGAATGGTTGTATGCGATATAACCTAGTTATCGAATCGAGGATTGATTTGATAAGTCGATACATTGGATACTAGTCGGTTATATGCGATATGACCGGATCGTTAAATCAAGTATTGATTTAATGATTTAATGCATAATTATATATTTAATATAATAATTTGCATTAACTAGTATTTGTTCACTTTAAATGGATTTTCTCACTTGAAGTACACAAGTTGTATATGTGATATACTTTTGTGCACTTGTTTGTATCGTGTTTGATGATACATGCTAACTTGAGTTTGTGTGTATGATTAAAACATGGTTATATGAATGGTTAGGGTTTTGTTTACTTATTCATTTATTTATTTTGTTTATTTATTTCGGAAAAGATAAATAGAAATGGTGGCTTTCTTTGTTTCTTTCATGAAGCTTCATGAAGTGTTGAAAGCTTGACCATTTTGTTTGCTTCCCTTAACCTAACCATTCACCTAACCCTAATTTAGTCTCTACACTTAACCATGGTTGGTATATGATAAGTATTCATTTTATTTTCTATTTGGAAAATACTTATCATATTCCTTTTCTTCTTCTTCTTCATCTTCAACAATGAAGAAAGCTTACCTCCATCAATGGAAACTTGAGAAAAAGAGTGAGAAATCCAATTCTAAAGTGATCCCACTTCCTATTTCATCATCCTCTACCACTTGCCAAGTAGTATAGGGTGTTTTCTTTACAAGTTTCATGACTTGGTGAAGTCGGAGTTTGATCTTGAGTTGCCTCGACGTAGATCATCTTCGGCATTGAAGTCGGCGACCTAGCCCGATCTTTTCTCCGATGAAACCATCGCAAGAGTCTAGGATTTCGATTTGTACAGCGGAAGGACGTCTATGCGGAGCTAAGGAAGTGGAGGACCGGATCTACAAAGGTTGTAGTTACTTTCCTTTAACAATAAAGTTATTTACTTGCTTGCATCGCCTCATTATCTAGTTAACGATCCGTATTAGGGTTTGTAGGCACATGAAATTTTTGAATTGGGCATGTTTGATCACTTGTGAGACTTCATTAGTGTGCCTATGAACCCTACAGTGGTATCAGAGCCTAGCTAGAGCCTTAGGCGATGCGTAGACGGAGTTAGAAGTCCGATCGAACCGAAACCCCAATTCAAAATTGCTCTCTGTACATTTTCTGGATTTGTGGATTTTTTAGAATTAAAAATATGGAGAAAAATCAGCAGGTATTTCTAAGAATTACTGTGAAGTTCGAGAACCTAATTCGACCATAGCGCGGCGGAACCGCGGCATTAGCATGGCTAATGCGGCGGTTCCGCGGCGAATTTGTCTCTTCAGTCAATTAATTTTACACAGTAATTCCTGTTTTGAAGTGCTGGTTTTCCTGGGAATTTTTAATCTGAACTTAAGAGTTGAGTTTTCTGGGTTGTATTGGGTACTCGGTGTTTCGATCGGATTGTTAAAATTTGTCTATGTGTTTTTCCGGGTAATTTTAGAATATGTTAAAAAGTTCGACCGGATATAAATACCCACTTTTTCCCCTGCCGGGAAATTTCCAATTGTTGGATTTTTCTGTAGTTTAATGACGTTCTAAGTAGTGCAAGTAACGCGATGGTCCCTCTAGAAGACAACAAACCTTAACTTGATTATGTGACCGTCTTGAACTGCCCTTTGAACCTTCGGGTTTGGGGCAGTACGGCGTGCCACATGTGAGGCGTTGGCTTGACCCTTCTACGGCTGGACCGTTGGTACTGAGGCACGAAGTGAATGTTTTTAAACTGATTTCATGTGTTGAGCTGTATCGAGAAAACTTGGGTGTTCGATTGTTCGATCGGAAAGTTTATCATTTTCTATCTTATCCGGAATATGATACAACATTTGGAATTCACAGGTAGTTATGAGATAACTGAATGAATGTTATAAACATAGCAGTTTAGTCTCACTTGATCGGTTGCCACGGAATTTTGATGTGATCAAAAGTCCGTCGCAATCACGTAGCGTACGTGGATACTCGCCGGATAAACTTAATAGACAGCCTTGCCCTATAGCCCCGACCAAGTGACTGTAGGAGAACCCCGTCGCCGAAAGCATCCTTTCGGGTGCTCGCGGCAGCGGTGTTCCGCCTTGGTGCACTTCATCGACGGCGTTAAGGGTGCAGCTGCCTACTAAAGTTTGCGACGAGCATTCGATCAGGATGTCGGGAATCCTGTTGAATTGCCCGACTTAATATTGAAAAGAGTTTTCGATAATGAGACTAAAATGCGGGGTTTATAATTGTTAGGCATGTGATGTCTAAGGAATTCATTGGTCTAGGCATGCGATGTCTAAAGAGATTGCGAATTCCAACTGTTGTAGTTTTACACTTTCTTTTCTGTGACCGTAAGTGTAATATGTGATATCGCCGGTTTCGTTGCTATATGTCAACGACAATTGGGATGCGCATATTTATTTACGTTGATGACATGTGATGTTATGTGTTGCTGGATATGTTATATTGGATCGTCGTGGTTGAATAGCCGGGGTTTTTTTTATGTGAGATGAGTGTTTTTCATTTTCATTCATGTAAAAACTTGTATGTAATATTCTTTTATTGGGGCACTTCCAAGTTGCAGATGATGTCACCATTTGTATATTATTTACTTTTCTGCACTAGGATAGACCCAAGGAGGAGGGCACAAGTAACCGGGTTCTAGGGTCCAGTGGGAGACCAACTCGAGGAGTCGAGTCCGGGTCTCCTAACCCTAGAATTGGTAGGGTTGCTTGCCTCTCTCGTAGGGGTCTAGGGGTGTGGGATTGGCTATTCATCACGACCGTGGAATCCGTGTTTTATACTGGCTCGTATTGAAAACACGGACGTCCTAGTATATCCAATATTTCATATGATATTTTCTGCTGTGTTATCTGTGATGTGATCATGTGATTTGTTCAGATAGATATTATATATAGTATATATGATATATTATATAGACGTTGCTTATGTTTTACACCCGCGCTAGCCCTGCCTCGTTCTGGCGTTAGTTACCTAACCTAACGGTGCGGACGGGACATCGAGGCGAATGCGGATGGCATAAGCGTACGTTATATTTATCTGTGATGTTTAGGTGGACTTAAATGATGGGATATTCATTAATGAGATTAATGGAAGAAAATAAACCTAAATGATGTTGTGGAATCGAATTTCAAAAATAAAACAGGTAGCTACAGTTCTTGCTTTGCATCGCGGTGTTCATTGTAGAACATCCAGCACCTTATTCGATGAGGAAAGGACCGAGATCCCTTCACCGGGAGTGACTCCTTTAGCAATAACTGGCAGATGCTACACACTCGGTTTGTCTTTTGATTGCTTCTATAGTTTCTACTTTGCACAGTGATATATATGATATATCCCGCGCCTCATTCGACGAGGAAAGGGCCGACGATCCCTTCACCGGGAGTGACCCCTTTAGCAAAACTAGAAAAACCTCAAAAACAATCCATTTAAAAACCATTTGATTCCACAACGAGATCAAGTTCAAAGTGTTAAAGGTTTTCTTAAAAACCATTCGCAACCCTCCGTCATTTTAGGAAGTAGAGTACTTATTATTCGTGCTACGTTTGTCGACCATAGCCGAGGCGTAGTGTGCGGTAGCTAAGTGATGTCTTCCTACACAGCATATGATGCGATTAGTTAGGACAGTCATATGGCTTTGTTGACCTTATCCAAGGTTCATGTGGGTGGGTCTAATTAATCACGAATTGACGGGTAGAACTTGACTAGTACCTATGATTTGTTGACCTTAGCCAAGGTCATAGGTGCTAGGGGTAAAAACCATTATCGGGAGTTTCAAGTGTTGAAATTTGCAATGAGATTGCATACCTTCTATGTGATAGTTGGATCCCGATACCCACTGCGAGTAATTGTTACTCCTGGGAGAGTTTTGCACTTTACAATTAGCTGATCAAGTAGGTGTCTAGAAAGGTGTCAACGGGGTTACGCCTCTGGGAAAACGAGGTTTACTGTAATTAGGTCCGTGCGAAAGCACGGGGAACCTCCCTCAAAGTACCGATACTGGCCTGGCTGAAAGATTGGCGAACTTGTAGAGTGTAATTAATCCCGGCTAGTCTTTCCTTTTAAGGTTTGAAGGAAGATTTGATAAAAACAGTGGGAGCCATCCTGATTAGATAAAATATATAACCAATCTGATCTTGCAAGAGCGCACGCTGAGTGTTTTCTTCTCTCTCTCTCCAGGTAGCGACCATATCACGCCTTAATCAAGATAATAATATGGATGTATTGACTGAACCCGCTTGTTATACTAAGCTGCGGAACGTTGGTCCCGCTCCAACTTATAATTGTTATAAGACAAAGCAGGAAATAGGGAAATACCAGAATTCCTATTCCACCCAAACGAAGAAAGTGCATATGATGCATCTTCTTCGGGTGTGTTCATTACAAAGAACTGTTTCTCAGTATCCTCTGCATCCTGGGTATTTGATACCGGATCAGGATCCCAGATATGTAATCTGTTACATAAGGCTACAAAAAGGTAGAAAAACTGAGAACGGGTGATAAGTTTCATGAGACAGAAAACGGGGCAAATGTTGCAGCCAAGTCTGTTGGTCACTGTCACCCTGTATTACCAATACATTGATTCTGAACAAATGCTATTAGATACCGAACCTGATATACAAAATCATATCAGCCTCTTTATAAGTAAAGAAGGATATAATTTTGTATTGATGGATAATGTTTTGAACATTTCCTATATCAAAAGTTGATCGGTTCAGGCGCGTTATCTAAAAGTATTGACATTCTAAATCAAACTACAGTTCCTAGTATACAGAACACACACAAGAGGAAGAGTTCATAAATGAATGAATCCTTCTTGAGTCATTGTAGACTAGGTCATATCAATGCGACCCGACTAGCTAAGTTACATTTTAAATGCATATTTAAATCAGTTTGAATTTACATCTTGTGAAACTTGCCAGTCATGTCACAAAGATTAGATGACCATAGCTCTGTTTATTGGAAACAGAGAAAGAGTTAGTGAACTCTTGGGACTGATACATGATGATGTATGTAAGGTCTCCTGTCTACAAATGCCAGGACTGGTTCTTTATACTTCATTACGTTCTCTGATAATCTCTCAAGATTCAGACATATGTTCCTGTTGAAACATAGGCCCGAAGCTTTTGAGATATTCACAGAATATAAGTTAGATGTAGAGAACCAATAACCGGGTATAAGTATTATGTCCAATGATGAGATCAGGGAGGAGAATACTTATGCATGGAATTCCTGGACTACTCTAAAGGAGAATAAGATTCTCTCTCAACATTACTCCTCCCTATACACCATAGCAAGATGGTATATCGGGGCGGAGCAATCACACCCTATATGATATGGTATGCTCTATGATGAGTATTACTGAGTTACCTATTTCTTTAAGGGGGTTATGCACTTAAGAAGCTGCATACCTATTGAATTAGGTTCGAATCAGATCGCTGCCTACCACTCCATATAAGATATGGTATGGGAAGAGCCTATCTCTTAAGTTAGTTAAGATTTGGGGTTGTACGACCTATGTCTAAAGCAAAATCCGGACAAGATCGAGGCAAGGTCAGTTCTGTAGAACTGGAAAGGTTCCAGATATACAAAACTGCAGCTGATGATTTGACAAAACCAAAGGATTCAATAGTTCCCGACGAACCTTAGCTTCTCCGCCGATCTAGTAGGGTTCCTCATCCGCCTGAGAGATACCTTGGTTTCTCGATGACAGTGGGAGCGAGAACTGCATCATGAGATGATGACCCAACTAGATTCAAGCAGGTCATCAAGAGTAGGGACTCTGTAAGAATGGCTGGATGCTTAGCGATCTGAGATGGAATCCATGTACACCAGCAAAGTATGGACTTTAGCTGCTATATCTGAAGGGTTAAATCCCCATCAGGAGCAAGTATATCTTGAGAAGATTACTTGGTGTAAATGGAAAATTTGAGACTTTCAAAGCTAGACTTGTTAAAGGTTTTAGTCATCAACCAGGCGTGGATAATGATGATACCTTTTCCAGTGGCTATGCTTACGTCCATCCAGATCCTACTTGCCATTGCTACATACCATGAAAACGATATCTGGTGGTTGGGTGCCATGACTGCTTTCTAAAATTATGATTTAGAAGAGAACGTCTAGAAGAACACAGCCAGAGAACTTCGTAAACAGTGGGAGCAGCGGAAACGTGTGCAAGTTGCTTTACAGAATAAAGCAGGCATCGCGGAGTTGGAACGTCTGTTTTGATGTGATAGTCAAAGTGTTTGACTTCATCAAAATGGTAGACAAACCTTGTATATACAAAAAAGGTAGTAGAGAGTAAGGTGGTCATCCTCGTATTGTACGCAGACAACAAACTCTTGATAGGAAAAGTGTTTCCTATGCTACGCACGGTCAATCTCCTCTTATCACATGGATTCTCCATATAGGATCAAAATGATACCTCCTAAATCCTGGGTTTTGGATCTATGAGATAGATCTAGATGGATGTTAGCACTCTCACTAGTTGTAGTGAGATAGTATCAATCGATCCTGGAGAAAATCACTGGAAGGGTTCCAGGGTGATAAAGACGACTGAATGTCAGTCACAGGCATTGTCTTTACCCTCAGTAAAGGGACGGTATGTTGGAAGAGTTCCAAGGTAGATACCGTGGCAAACTAGACGATAAAGGATGGTAACATCGCTATTAAAGATACTACCAAAGAGGCAGTTTGGGTGTATATTGGTTCATGAGATGAACTAGGTTCCTACCATTGTATGACAATGGAAGTATGGCTTCGGCCCAGGAACCCCGGTCCCATCTGTGACCCAGGCATATTCTGAGGCAGCATCACCTGATCATGGAGATAGTTGATCTCCAGGGTGATCGAGGTTAGGAGAGTAGACTCAGAGGACAACACGGCGGATCCACTCACGAAGGCCTTTTCCCAAAGAGAGACTTTTAAGGGATGGTTGAGTATTAGATACTACAACTACTGCTACAGATGGCCCTAGTGCAAGTGGGAGATTGTTAGTTATATGTATGCCTTAGAGGCCATTACTATACATTGGATGTATATTGTAGTGGATGCTGGGACATATATAGGTAGGACTTTCTTGCTCGACATGATAGTACGCTATCTGGGTTCTCTTTATCTTAACATGTATACTTTCTGTCTCTCTGATTACATGTTGATAAAGCCCTTAGGATGTGTACTCGACTTCCAGGACTATGATGTAGATCATACTAGTGGGGCCTGGGTAGTCCATGAGTACATCATTCAATGTTCCTAGTCGTGGGAATATCGAAACGGGGCATCGATATTCCAGAGTAGACTAGCGTATATCTTCTCGACCCATGTGATGGGCGATGGATGATCCCATATCCATTGGTGTTTGACATCAGAGATGGTATGCGGGTGCTCAGTGGAGACTGGGTACACTGAACGGACTCGCCGAGAACTCCCAGATGGTATTATACCTCACGTCAGATGGCAGTTCTCTGGTGACACTGGTACGGCTTAGTCTGTTGACCCAAGATCGTCATAGAGTCTTGTGTGTCTCCCACTGTGCTTTGATTTCCACCCTACCACGGCTCTACTGAGTCATGCAAACAGGTGGTTTTTGGGTACAGTCCCGATTCACATGGAGGCAATGAGCGATAGGAGGGGATTCGTCTCTCCCGGTATTGGGGGTTGATGTTGCGCTATGCCCGACTGGCCATAACAGGAAATCCCTGGCCAGGGTTGCAGTGATATACTGGTAAGAGTTATCAGTAGTTTCACGATTGTTATGGACCTCACGTCGGATGACTTGTCAAGCTATTGGGGTCTGACGTTTACCACCCCAAGGCCAGATATGCGACATATCAGACGAACAGACCGGACTGTACGGTAAGTGTTACTGGTTGGATTCACAGGAGTGTGAGCGGGCTTGCTCATCGATCTTCTGATCGCTCAATACCCGGGTGGCCGTTACGTTTAGCAGACCGCTTGCGGCTTGTGGATCTTGACATGATCATCATCTGCTGCCGGCGTATTGACGAGTCTTTAGAGTCCTACACAGAGGTTTCCTGGCTCAAGCGAAACGAAAAAGGAGCGCATATGAGATATGTGCGGGACCGAGAATAATGCGTGTATGTGATACCGTATTCTATTCTCGCGATGAATGTATCGAATGGTGGTATGCGATATAACCTAGTTATCGAATCAAGGATTGATTCGATAAGTCGATACATTGGATACTAGTCGGTTATATGCGATATGACCGGATCGGTAAATCAAGTATTGATTTAATGATTTAATGCATAATTATATATTTGATATAATAATTTGCATTAACTAGTATTTGTTCACTTTAAATGGATTTTCTCACTTGAAATACACAAGTTGTATATGTGATATACTTTTGTGCACTTGTTTGTATCATGTTTGATGATACATGCTAACTTGAGTTTGTTTGTATGATTAAACCATGGTTATATGAATGGTTAGGGTTTTGTTTACTTATTCATTTATTTATTTTGTTTATTTATTTTGGAAAAGATAAATAGAAATGGTGGCTTTCTTTGTTTCTTTCATGAAGCTTCATGAAGTGTTGAAAGCTTGACTATTTTGTTTGCTTCCCTTAAGCTAACCATTCACCTAACCCTAGTTTAGTCTCTACACTTAACCATGGTTGGTATATGATAAGTATTCATTTTATTTTCTATTTGGAAAATACTTATCATATTCCTTTTCTTCTTCTTCTTCATCTTCAACAATGAAGAAAGCTTACCTCCATCAATGGCAACTTGAGAAAAAGAGTGAGAAATCCAATTCTAAAGTGAACCCACTTCCTATTTCTTCATCCTCTACCACTTGCCAAGTAGTATAGGGTGTTTTCTTCACAAGTTTCATGACTTGGTGAAGTTGGAGTTTGATCTTGAGTTGCCTCGACGTAGATCATCTTCGGCATTGAAGTCGGCGACCTAGCCCTATCTTTTCTCCGATGAAACCATCGCAAGAGTCTAGGATTTCGATTTGTACAGCGGAGGGACGTCTATGCGGAGCTAAGGAAGTGGAGGACCAGATCTACAAAGGTTGTAGTTACTTTCCTTTAGCAATAAAGTTATTTACTTGCTTGCATCGCCTCATTATCTAGTTAACGATCCGTATTAGGGTTTGTAGGCACATGAAATTTTTGAATTGGGCATGTTTGATCACTTGTGAGACTTCATTAGTGTGCCTATGAACCCTACAGAATCACACCATGACTCATTAAACCAATTAATGCAAATGCCACCTTAGCCTCCAACTCATCATACTTCTAGAAGCTTCTCGACAAATTATGAGAACGGCCCTCCTATCCATGAAAACACGGAAATACTTTACACTGTATAAATCCAATAATCTGATACTAGAATCTGGCTTAAACCAAAGCCCGCTAGTAAAAACTGTCCGAACATCGTAAGTGCGTAAAAACACATATGAGTCCGAACCCTGTCGTAAAACCATACGACCTATATATCGTTTCGCCCGAAGCTGGGAAACTCTCTATGTGGGACTCTGAAGCCTTGACACTATGCTGGCAGTGGGTTTAACCACAGACCGCAAGCGGCACTAGCTGTACGTAACGGTCCCCAGGTAGATGTTGATAAGATGGACGATGAGGAACCTATCCGAACTCCTACTGAGCCTGATGTGACAATCTCCGTACAGTCTGGTCTGTTCGTCTAGGACTATCGTATATCGGGCCTAGGGGGCGGTAAACGTCAGAATCCTAATAGTGGTATTAGTCGTGTCGGAGTGAAGTCCATTACACCTTGAGAAACTACTGGAACCTACCAGTAAATCTCGCTTGCCCTGGCCAGGGACTTTGCGTAATGGCTCTCCATACACAGCGCGATATCAACCCCCAATACCGGGAGAGACGAATCCTGTCTAACTGCCACTACCTCCAAGTGCTTCGGGACTGCACCCAACTACAACCTATTTCCACGACTCCTTTAAGCCATGGTAGGGTAGTAATCTAAGTACTGTAGGAACACACCCGAGGCGAAGTAGCAGTATCAAGTCGACGGACTAAGCTATACTCATGTCACCAGGGAACTGCTATCTGACGATGGGTATAAATCCAACCTGCAGTTCCCGGCGAGTCCTGTCCGGTGTACCCGTAACCTAACGAGCACCTGCATACTATATCCAGTATGACGTACTGATGGCTGTGGGACAGAACATCTCCCTATGCTGGGATGAGAAGCGTATACACCAGTCTACTCCGGAGTATCGATGCCCTATCTCGATAATCCTATGACCAGGGACCTATATAGGATGTTGCTTATAGACTACCCAGCCCCCACTAGTGTGACTGCCATCACAACGCTGGTAATCAAGCAAAGACCCCAAGGGCTCTACTAATATGTATAAGCGATACGTTACAAGAAACATATGCACATAATAAAGTAGGCACAAACCAAGTAGCATACTACCATTTTTAGCAAGACTGTCAATACAACTGTGAATATCCCAAGCTTCCATTAAGTAATATACAAACTAGTATGATACAGTAATGGCCTCTAGGGCATAAACACTAACAGTTCTCTTTGCTTGACACCTTGGCTACTTGATAGTTTGAACGGGCTTGCTAGTGATCTTCTGAGTCCACGATGATCCACCCGGAGTCCTCTTTGTCCAAGCTCCAAGCTCCACTTGATCAAAGATGAAGATGAAGCTAACACTCTAAACTAATTGTCTAGACTAGTATAGAATGATGATGTGGTTACTTTTCTCACTTCAAAACCCTATCTTTATCACTATCTCACTCACTAACAAAGTCAAGAGAGCAAGAGAGATGAGGAAGAAGATGATGGAAACTCAAGAGCTCAAGTTATGATAATTCTAATAATAAAAATGAGAATAGAAATTATATATAATTTCCACTCTCATCCTAAACCATGGGTTAATAAATATCTAGATTTTTACTTTGGAGAAAAGAGAGCCATAGAAAATTAACTCATGGTTAATACAAGGTTATGTGTAGAAAATGAAGGATAAATATCAACCATGAATTAATTCTATTTACATTAACTCAAAAATAAATATTTAGATAAATACTTCCATGTGAGTCTTGCATTGGCACCACTAGTGTATCAAGAACCATGATACACACAAGTGTATGCATGCATGTGTGCATGCACATCAACATGTGCATCAACATAAATATATGCATACATGCATGCATACAATAAAGAAAAGGGTTTAAACAAAGTGAGAAATAAAGTCAATGTTAAATCAACACTTGATTTAATAAACCGTACATATCACATACGACCCGACCAATAGTAAATCGCCCGATTAAAATATGGTATCACATACGCGCATTTAATCGGGTCCCCACGCATATCACATATGCACACCACATCGTTTCGCCTGGGCTAGAAAACTACTCGGTGGGACTCTAAGACTCGTCAAATTGTCGGCAGTGGATGATGATCATATCAAGCACCTCCAAGCCGTAAGAGGTCAGCTAAACGTAATGGCCACCCGGGTATTGAACGATTAGAAGAAAACAAGCGAACCTGTCAAAACTCCCGTCGAGCCAACTGGTAACACTACCGTACAGTCCGGTCTCTTCGTTAGATATGCTGCATATCAAGCCTAGGGATGGCATCGTCGACCCTAATAACTCAATAAGTCATACCGATGTATGGACTATAATCAAATCTTGAAACTACTCAGTAAATCTCAACAGCCCTTGCCAGGAGCTTAATGATATAGCCAATCGAGCACAGCGCAACATCAACCCCCAATACCGAGAGAGATGAAATCCCTCCTATTGCTCATTGCCTCCACATGTCTCGGGACTGTACCCAAAAGCCACCTGTTTGCACGACTCAGAAGAGCCGTGGTAGGGTGGAAATCAAAGAAAAGTGGGAGAACATATGATACTCTTTGACGATCTCGGGTCTACAGACTAACCTGTACCAGTGCCACCTTAGAACTGCTATCCGACGATAGATATAATACCTTATAGGAGTTCTCGGCGAGTCCGTCCAGTGTACCCAATCACCACTGAGCACCTGCATACGATCTTGATTTCAAACATCAATGGATATGGGAACATCCATCGCCCATCATATGGGTGTAGTATCATTTATGCTAGTCTACTCTGGAATATCGATGCCTCGTCTCAATACACCCACGACTAGGGACATTTCAGGATATGCTTATAAACTACATATGTCCCACTAGTATGATCTGCATCATAATCACACTTGTCAAGCAAATATCCTCAGGGCTTTATCAATATGTACAATTGAATAAAAGCATGATCAAGTGAACATGTCAGATAAAGAGTAACCAGATAGCATCTATCATGTCGAGTAAGAAAGTCCTCTGTATATATATACATGTATAAATACATCCACTATCATATAATGGCCTCTACGGCATATTTATACCCAACAATCTCCCATTGCACTAAGGCCAGTTATTGGCGTATCTCATACCCAACATCTCAAAAAGCAGCTCATGCTGTGGCTGAGGGTGTGCCTTGGTGATTGGATCCGCAGTGTTATTCTTTGTATCTACTCTCTGAATCTCGATCTCACGGCGATCAACTATCTCCCGGATCAAATGATATCGTCTCAAGATGTGTCTAGACCGCTGATAGGGCCTGGGCTCCTTGGCTAACGCCATAGCCCCATTATTATCATAATACAATGGTATTGGATCAATAATGGTTTGAACTACTCCTATCTCCAAGACGAACTTCCTCATCCAGACTGCTTCCTTTGCGGCATCATTTGCAGCAATGTACTCAGCTTCCATCATAGAGTCTGCAACGGTATCCTGTTTGGAACTCTTCCAACTCACCGCCTCTCTATTGAGGGTAAATAAAAACCCAGAGATAGATTTGTTGTCGTCCTTATCACTCTGGAAGCTCGAATCGGTAAAGGCCTCCATTTGGAGATCTCCGTTACAATACACCAAGAACAATTCTTTAGTCCTTTACAAGTACTTAAGAATGTTCTTCACAGCTATCCAGTGATTCTCCCGTGGGTTGGACTGATACCTGCTTACTACACCTAGTGCATAAGCTACATCAGGGCGTGTACATAACATCGCATACATTATAGATCCTACGGCTGAAGCATAGGGTATAATGCTCATGTGAGCTCTCTCTTCATCGGTCTTTGGGCAAAAGTCTTAGGAGAGAGTGACTCCATGGCAAGCGGATAAGGCACCCCGCTTGGAGTCTTCCATACCAAACCTCTTTAGGATGGTATTGATATACCTGGTTTGGGACAATCCCAACAACCTTTTGGATCCATCCCTATAGATCCGAATGCCCAATATGTATGTGGCATCACCCAGGTCCTTTATGGAGAACCTTTGTGATAAGAATGATTTGACCGACTGCAGCATAGGAATATCATTTCCGATCAGAAGAATGTCATCCACGTACAATACAAGGAATGTGACAGCTCTCCCTACAGCCTTCTTATAAACACGAGGTTCATCTGGATTTTTAATGAAATCAAACTCTTTGATAACATCATCAAAATAGATGTTCTAACACTGTGATGCTTGCTTTAATCAATAAATGTATTTAAGCAATCTACATGCTTTCCCGCTACTCCCACTGTCAACGAAGCCCTTTGGCTGATCCATATAAACGCATTCTTCTAAATCACCATTTCGAAATGCAGTTTTAATGTCCATCTGCCAGATTTCATAGTCGTAGTGAGCAGCAATAGCAAGTAGGATCCGAATGGATTTAAGCTTGGCTACAGGAGAAAAAGTTTCGTCATAGTCTATACCCGGTCTTTGACGAAATTCTTTCGCCACAAGTCTTGCCTTATAGGTCTCTACCTGTCCATCTACACCAATTTTTCTTTTAAAGATCCATTTTCACCCCACTGGTTTTACCCCAGGTGGTACAATGTCCAAAGTCCATACTTTGTTGGTGTACATAGACTCCATTTCAGATCTCATGGCATCCAGCCACTTCACAGAGTCTCCACTCGTGATAGATTGCCGAAAAATGGTAGGAACATCATCATCCATGATGCAATCTTCTCTATCAACATCAATGAGGAAACCGTAGTACCTTTCCTGTGGGCGAGAAGTCCTACCAGATCTACGGAGTGGTTGAGGCTCATGTGTTTCTGTTGCAACAGCCGGTTCAACCAAGTCGTCATTTGCAACTAGTGTTTCTAGAACTTCTTCTAGGTCTACCATATTGCCAGCTGTATCATTTGTAAAAATTTCTTTTTCTAAAAATGCGGCGTGCTGAGAAACAAACACCTTTTATTCCTCCTTGTGGTAGAATAGATATCCATAGGAATTCTTTGGATACCCCACAAAATTACACATGACTGACCGTGTCTCGAGTTTGTCCGGATTTTGCTTTTTAACATAGGCCGGACAACCCAAAATCTTAACTCGTTTAAGAGATGGTCTCTTCCCATGCCATATCTCATATGGCGTGGTAGACACGGTTTTGGTTGGAACCCTGCTCAATAGAAACGCTGCAGTCTCCAATGCGTGCCCCAAAAATGAGATAGGTAACTCAGCATCACTCATCATGGAACGAACCATATCCAATAGGGTCCGATTTCTCCGCTCTGACACACCGTTGTGCTGTGGTGTGTAAGGAGGAGTGAGCTGAGAGAGAATCCCATTCTCTTTTAAAAAGTCTGCAAATTCTGTACTGAGATACTCTCCACCTCGATCTGATCGAAGCATCTTAATACTCAATCCAGTTTGTTTTTCTACTTCAAGTTTGTACTCAGTGAATTTCCCGAAAGCTTCAGACTTATGCTTTAGTAAAAACACATGACCGAACCTTGAGAAATCATCAGTAAAAGTTATGATGTAAGAAAAACCGCCTCTAGCCTGTGTAGACATTGGCCCTCATACATCACTATGTATTAGGGCTAAGAGCTGAGTAGCTCTTTCTCCGTGTCCTGTAAATGGAGATTTGGTCATTTTACCCTTGATACAAGACTGGCAAGTCGCATAAGATTTATATTCAAAGGGGTTTAAATATCCATCTTTATGTAGCTTGTGTAGTCTTGTTTCGTTAATATGACCAAGTCTACAGTGCCAAAGAAAAGCTTCATTTATTTCTGAAAGTTTTCTTTTATTAGTGTGATGTATGCTGAAAACTGTGTGTTGATTTAGGACGTATATATCGTTATTAAGTGTACCAAACCCAACCAACATTTGATTCAGGTTAATGTTCATAACATTATTCTGCAATACAAAATGACATCCTTCATTGTCTTACAAAGAAACGGATATTATATTACAAAGCATACTAGGTACATAATAACATGGGTTCAAAAGCAATATACACCCTAACGGCAACCCCAGGTGATACTCTCCCACTGAAACCGCATGTACAATGGAACCATTTCCAACCCGGGGAGTATGGTCACCTGTCTTCAAAACTTTGCTATTTCTAAGCCCCTGCATGGAATTGCAAATGTGAGAACTTGAACCGGTATCAAATAACCAGGAAGCAGAGTTTATAGAAAAATAGTTTTTTGTCACAAACACACCTGAAGCGGAAGCATCACCATGCTTCTTCCTTTTGAGATCCAAGTACTCAGTGCAGTTGTGCTTCCAGTGTCCCGATTTGCGGCTGTGATAACATTCCCCTTTCCTCGATTCCCCAGCCGTGGACTTTTCTTTCCCCATAACCTTTTTAACTCCACCTCTAAGTTTGGCGGGTTTCTTCTTCTTCTTTCCCTTGGCCTTGGCCTTCGGACAAGAGGAGGAAGATAGCCCAGCAATCAAAGCGGGAGTCTTCACTGACTTCAGCGTGCTCTCTGCACTCCTCAACATATTGAGGAGTTCAGGTAGTGAATTCTCCATGTTGTACATGTTGAAATTAACTTCAAACTGAGCAAAGGTGGGGGGGGGGAGAAACTGCAGAATGATATCAGTATATTGTTCGTTGTCAATTGTCCATCCGAGGTCCTCAAGCTCTTCTATAAGAGCTATCATCTTCAGAACATGGTCACCTACTGGTGTGCCAGGAGCCATCCGCGTCTGAAACAGCTTTCATGACGCATCGTATCGTAAGATACGAGATTGCTCCCCAAACAACTCTTTTGTATGGAGAAAAATGGATTGGACATCCATCTGCTCGTGTTGCTTTTGATGTGTGTTATCCATCGATGCAAGCGCGAGGCATTTCACCGTGGCACAGTCAGCGTCCCATGTCTTGCGGACTTCCCTATCTGCAACCGAAGATTTAGGACATGGGACGGGCGGAGCTGAAGCCGTGAGGACATATGATACCTTATCATAAGTCAAGACAGTGTTAATATTCCTCAGCCAGTATTTATAATTGGTCTCATTCAGTTAATTTTTATCTAGTAGAAGCTTGAGTCCTGTCATTGATATCTGCCATTATTAGAGAGAAAAGAATACACTTAGCGAAAGCTCTTGCAAACATCAGATTGGTTATTATCTTATCTAATCGATGTCCCCCACTGCTTTTATCAAATTTCCTTCAAATCTTAAAAAGAAAATTAGCCAGGATTAATTACATTCTACAACTTCGCTAACCGTTCAGCCAGGCCAGTGTCGATACTTGAGGGAGGTTCCCCGTTCTTTCACACGGACCTAATTAAAGTAAATCCGATTTTCCCAAAGGCGTAGCCTTGTTAACAACTTTCTAGACAACTAATGAGTTAGCTAATTGTAAAGTGCAAAATTCTCCTGGGAGCAACTCTTGCTCATAGTGGGATCGGGATCCAACCATCATATGGAACGTATGCAATCTCATTGCAAATTTTAACTCTTGAAACTCCCGATATGGTTTTTACCCCTAGCACTTATGACCATGGCTATGATCAACAAATCACAAGCACTAGTCAAGTTTAACCCGTCATTTCTTGATTAATTTGACCCATTCACATAGCCCTTAGCTAAGGTCAACAAGGTCACATGCATGTCCTAATTAATCACATCATATGCTGTATAGGAAGTCATCACTTAGCTACTGTACACTACGCCATGGCTAAGGTCAAAAAACGTAGCACGAATACTAAGTACTCTACTTCCTAAAATGACGGAGGGTTGTGGATAGTTTTTATGAAAACCTTTAACTCTTTGAACTTGATATCGTTGCAGAATCAAACGGTATTCAAAAGGAGTGGCTTATTCTCCGTAATTTTGAAATGTAGCTTTTTCACAAAAAGCCGAGTGGTTCTTCAATTTGATTCTACAACATCTTTTTTGGTTTATTTTTCCTTACATTAACCATATTAATGTAGTCCCATCATTTAAGTCATTAATCCAAACACAGAAAAGAAACGAAAATACAACATACGCTTATGCCATCCGCATTCGTCACAATGTTCCGTTATGCACCGTTAGGTTACTTAACTAACGGCATACCGGGACGGGACTAGCGCGGGTCCAAAACATAAGCAACGTCTACTATATATCTCATATATAATATTGCATTCGTCTCAGATATATCAAGCGATCAGATCACAGAATATAAACAGCAGAAGCACATATATGAAAATAAAGGATATACTAGGAATTCCGTATTTTGTATTTAGCCAACGATAGAAAATACGGGTTCCATGGTTGTGATGAATAGCCAATCCCACACCCTAGACCCCTACCATAGCGGCAAGTGACCCTACCAATTCTAGAGTTAGGAGACCAGGCCTCGACTCCTCGAGGTGGCCTCCCACTGGACTCTTAAACCAGGTCACTTGTGCTCCCCACCTTAGGTCTATCCTAATGCGCAAAAGTAAATAATATACATCGAATGAAACATCATCCTCAACCCGGATATGCCCCAATAAAAGAATATTACATACAAATGAATTTTATATGAATGAAAAGAAAACTCTCATCTCACTTAAAACCCCGGCCATTCATCACGACGATCATATACATCATTTCACAGCAACATATAACATCTCATGTCAATATATGCAAATAAACTAAGTGATGTTAAACCATTTGATCGATCGATCAATGACCCAAAAATCCACAGAGAAGCTCAACACCTGAGCAGAATTAAAATTACCCAGAAGCATGGCACAGTACCTATGGACCAACCGTAGAAGGGCCGACCCAAGCCTGACAAACGGCACCGCGGAACCGCCGCCAAAACCAGGTTTCTGCCGCGGTTCTGCGGTCGTTTAGTCGAGTTAGGGTATCGTTATTCTAGAGGGTCCATAGAATTACCTGCATGATTTTTTGAATATTTTTAATGTGAAAAATTCCAACATTTTTAAAAATTTCCGGAGAATGGTTTTTCCGAGCAATCGATGTTCGTTCGAAGTGTTTTAACGACGTCTAGGTTACTCTAATGCTTTAGCTTGGCTTTGATACCACTGTTGGGTTTACCTAGGACCTCTCAAGGGTATATAATGCATCAAACATGCTACAATTTAATTTTTAGGGTGCTATGCAAACTAACATAGGATCAAACTAGAAATTTAAAGTAACATACGAAGTAGTATCACATACTACAAGTAATAAAACATTAAGTAAAGAGAATGCTGTAAGTCGATGTTCAACACCCCAATACTTGTGGGGAGGCGGAAATATGAATAACAATCTTGTTCTATGATCAAACATCGATTAACCGTATGAATCGTTTGCTAAACAAGTTTTAACAAAAGCTATAGAGTTCTAAACTACTATGTTAAGAGATTATACCAAACGGTTCTAGTCCTTCGTCTTAATGTTATCTACGGCCTCTTTGGATCTCCACGTCCTCTTCGGCTTTCTTCCGTGATAGACGATCCACCCGAGAACCCTAATCCAAGCGATAACCTCTAAACTTGAAGTTACTTAGTTTCTCTAGTTGCTAAATAGAGTAGCTAAGGTGATGTAGAGATGGGTTATGGAGTAATTAGTCTTTCCTAATCCTTGTTCTCAACTCATGAGGGTAGGATTAGGTTTTGTGAAGGAGAGAGAACTTGAAGAGAGAGAGTGAGAAGATGATAATGATAATAATAATGATAATGAAAAAGCTTCTCACTTGATATATGAAACATAATGAATAAGAAAGAAATGAATAATATGAGATTATTCATCATGTTTCATTAATGCAAGTGGGTGATTCATTATGTGAGTCATTAAGCATTTAATAATGCATTAATGACATGATGAATCACTCACAATGAGTCACTAATTCATTAAATGAAAATGCCACCTCTCTCTCCATGTCACATCCTTCTAGAAGCTTCTCGGAAAATTACGAGAACGCCCCTCTCATCCGTGAAAACACGGAAAAACTTTAGACTGTATAAATCCAATAACCTGATACTAGAATCTGGCTTAAACCAAAGCCGACTAGTAAAAACAGTCCGAATGTCGTACGTGTGTTCAAACACGTATGCGTCCGAACCTTTGTCGTAAAACCATACGACCTCTATATCTTTTCGCCTGGGTTTGGGAAATCTCTGTGTGGGACTCTAAAGACTCGACTACTACGCTGGCAGTGGGTTTAACCACAGACCGCAAGCGGCACTAGCTGTACGTAACGGTCCCCAGGTAGTTGTCGATAAGAAAGCTGATGAGGTAACCCATCTGAAATCCTACTGAGCCTGTCTGTGACAATATCCGCGCAGTCCGGTCTGTTCGTCTAAGAGTATCGCATGTATGGTCTAGGGAGGTGGTGGAAGTCAGACCCCTAATAACCGTACAAGTCGTGTCGGTATGGCTCTATCACCATCCGAGAATCTACTGATCAACCTATCAGTAATTCTCAATCAGCCCTGGCCAGGGATTTATGGTAATGACCAACCGATCACCGTGCGATATCAACTCCCTATACCGGGAGAGACGAATCCCTAACAGTCACTCACTGCCTCCACGTGGCTCGGGACTGTGCCCAACTGAAACCTGTTTGCACGACTCCTTTGAGCCATGGTAGGGTAATAATCAAAGCACAGTAGGAACTCACACGAGACAAATGATGACCTTAAGTCAACGGACTATCTGCACACATGTCACCTGAGAACTGCTATCTGACGTTAGGTATAATACCATCCAGTCAGTTCTCGGCGAGTCCTGTCCGGTGTACTCACACCCAGTGAGCATCTGTATACAATCTTAGGTGAACACCACCAATGGTTGCGGGACCAATCCATTGCCCCTTGTCAGGGTCTAGATATGTATACACTAGTCTACTCCGGAGTATTGATGCCCAATCTCGATACTCCTGCGACCAGGGACATCTAAGGATGTGCCTATTGACTATCCAGCTCCCACTAGTATGACTGCCATCACAACGCCGGTAGTCAGACAAAACACCCTATGGGCTTTATCAACATATATATATATAAATACCAAGTAAAATATATCATACGTTAAGACAAAGTCAAACCAAATAGCGTACTATCATATCAAGCAAGACTGTTATGTACATACATATCCCAAGCATCCTATACAATGTAGGCCTCTAGGGCATATATATCCAACAATCTCCCACTTGCACTAAGGCCTATAATTGGCGCAATGAGTACCCACTGTCTCTACCAGATCCAGTTGCTTGCGTACCGCATGCCCAACATCTCAAAAAGCCTCTCGAACTGTATTTGAGGAATGGCCTTGGTGAATGGATCTGCCGTGTTGTCTTTTGTGTCTACTCTCCGTATCTCGATCTCCCGACGATCCACGATCTCCCTGATCAGGTGAAACCGCCTTAAGATATGCCTGGATTTCTGATGGGACCTTGGTTCCTTCGCTAAAGCTACAGCGCCATTGTTATCGCAATACAAAGGTATTGGATTGGCAATGGACGGAACCACCTGAAGTTCAGAAATGAACTTCCTTATCCAGACAGCCTCTTTTGCGGCTTCACTAGCAGCTATATACTCAGCCTCCATAGTTGAGTCTGCGACGGTATCTTGTTTGGAACTCTTCCAACATACCGCTCCTCCATTGAGGGTAAACACAAAACCCGAAATAGATTTAGAATCATCCTTGTCACTTTGGAAGCCGGAGTCGGTAAAAGCCTCTACCTGGAGGTCCTTATTACCGTAAATCAAGAACATCTCCTTAGTCCTTCTCAGGTACTTAAGAATGTTCTTCACCGCTATCCAATGTTTCTCACCTGGGTCCGATTGATACCTGCTTACCACACTAAGTGCGTAAGCTACATCTGGTCTGGTACATAACATCGCATACATTATTGATCCTACCGCCGAAGCGTAGGGTATAATGCCCATGCGAGCCCTCTCTTCGTCAGTCTTTGGAGACATCTCTTTGGAGAGGGTGATTCCGTGACAAGCGGGCATATTGCCGCGTTTGGAATCTTCCATACTAAATCTCTTTAGTATAGTGTCTATATACCTGGACTGTGAAAGTCCCAATATTCTATTAGATCTATCTCGATAGATCTTAATGCCCAGAATGTATGATGCATCTCCCAAGTCTTTCATAGAGAATTTCTGTGACAAGAAGAGCTTCACTGATTGTAGTATAGGGATATCATTCCCTATCAGTAGTATGTCGTCGACGTATAAAACGAGGAAGACTACTGCTCCTTCTACAATCTTCCTATAAATACATGGTTCATCTACATTTTTGATAAAGTCAAATTCCTTGACTGTTTCATCAAAGCAGATGTTCCAACTCCGCGATGCTTGCTTTAACCCATAAATGGATTTAAGCAATTTGCACACTCTTCCGCTGATCCCACTGTCTAAGAAACCTTCTGGTTGATCCATGTAAACACTCTCTTCTAGATGTCCATTTAGAAAAGCTGTTTTTACATCCATTTGCCAGATTTCAAAGTCATGGTAGGCAGCAATGGCAAGCATGATCCGAATGGATTTAAGCATAGCTACTGGTGAAAAGGTTTCATCATAGTCCAATCCTGGTCTTTGACGAAAATCTTTTGCTACTAGTCTAGCTTTGTAGGTTTCCACTTGTCCAAATGTACCAATCTTCTTTTTGAAGATCCATTTGCACCCAACTGGTTTTACCCCAGGAGGAGCAACTTCTAAAGTCCATACTTTATTGGTGTACATGGATTCCATTTCGGATCTCATTGCATCTAGCCACTTCACTGAGTCGCTACTCGTGATAGCCTACTGAAAACTAGTAGGCTCATCATCATCGATGATGCAATCCTCTCGATCCCCATCAAGAAGAAAACCATAATATCTTTCAGGAGGATGAGAAAGCCAACTAGATCTGCGGAGTGGCGTTGGTTCGTCATGTTCTATTGAAATCTGAGATTCTTCTAAGTCCTCGGTTGCCTTTTGAGGTTCTGGAATTTCTTCCAGTTCTACCGCGCTCCCACTAATTTCTTTTGCAAAAAATTCGCTTTCTAAGAAGACAATGTGACGAGCGACAAACACCTTTTGTTCTTCAGTATGGTAGACCATGTACCCTCTTGAATACTTGGGGTATCCTACAAACTTGCATAAAACCGATCGTGCTTCGAGCTTGTCCGGATTATGCTTTTTAACATATACCGGACACCCCCATATCTTGATATACTTGAGATATGGTCTCTTCCCACACCACATTTCATATGGAGTGGTAGGTACAGACTTAGTTGGAACTCTATTTAATAGATATGCGGATGATTCTAGAGCAAATCCCCAGAAGGAAAGTGGCAACTCAGCACTACTCATCATTGAACGCACCATATCTAATAGCGTGCGATTCCTTCTTTCTGATACACCATTATGCTGAGGTGTATAAGGTGGAGTAAGCTGAGAGAGAATTCCATTTGCTTTCAAGTATTCAAGGAAACTGGTACTTAAGTATTCTCCACCTCGATCAGATCGAAGTGTCTTGATGCTTTTACCAGTTTGTTTCTCTACTTCATTTTTATACTCCTTAAACTTCTCAAAAGCCTCGGATTTATGCTTTATTAAGAACACATGTCCATACCTAGAGAAGTCATCAGTAAAAGTGATGAAGTAGGAGTGACCACTTCGTGCATGTATAGACATCGGACCACATACATCACTGTGTACTAGTCCCAAGAGTTCAGTGGCTCTTTCTCCGTGTCTGGTGAACGAAGATTTGGTCATTTTTCCTTTGATACATGATTGACAAGTTGCATATGATGAATATTCAAACGGATCTAGATATCCATCTTTATGTAACTTAGTCAACATTGTTTCATTTATATGACCAAGTCTACAATGCCATAGGAAGGCTTGATTCGAATATGGAGCCTTTCTTTTACGCGTGTTTTGAATATTGAAAATTTATGGTTGATTAAGTATGTATATGCCGTTTTCCAGTGTGCCAAACCCAATCAGTTCTTGATTTAGGAGAATGTTCATGATATTTCTTTCAAGCACAAAATTATATCCTTTATTAGACAACAAAGATACTGATATAATATTACACAACATACTGGGAATACAAAAACAGCTATACAATACCAAAATGTGTCCACTATTCAACCCTAGGTGATATTCCCCTATTGCAACTGCATCTACATGCATTCCATTGCCCATCCGGAGAGTCATATCACCTGCCCCCAGTACTCTACTATTTCTCAGATCCTGCAAAGAATTACAGATGTGAGAACTAGAACCGGTATCAAGTATCCATGAAGTAGAGTTTACTGAAAGACAATTTTTGATTACGAACACACCTGAAGCAGAAGCAACAGCTTGCTTCATATCCTTGGCTTTAAAGGCCAAACAGTCCTTCTTCCAGTGCCCTTGCTTGTGACAATAGAAGCACTCGTTCTTTTCTGCCTTCACCCTTCCTGCCTTGTTCGTTCCCAGCACCTTCTTGACCCCACCCTTCGGTTTGGTGGCTTTCATCTTCTTCTTCCCTTTAGCTTTCTCTTTAGATTTAGAAGAAGATGATTGGCCAACATACAGAACGGGGTTCTTCTCCTTTTTCAAGGAGGTCTCTGCTACCCTCAACATATTGAGGAGCTTTGGAAGATCCGCTTCCATTTCGTGCATGTTGAAGTTCAGCACGAACTGAGAGAAGGTGTGGGGAAGGGACTGCAAAATTAAGTCGATATACAAATCGTTCTCTAGCACGCATCCCAGATTTGCGAGTTCCTCAATGAGGATGATCATTTTGAGGACGTGCTCTCCAACAGGCGATCCTGGAGCTAACCTCATCTGGAAGAGTTTCCTTGAGGTTTCGTACCTCGCGATACGAGAGTGTTCACCATACAATTCTTTGCAATGGAGGAATATGGATACGATATCCATACTCTCGTGCTGTTTCTGGAGTTCATTATTCATGGACGCCAGCACGATACACTTAGCTCGCTCACAGTCTAGATCCCAGGTTTTGCGAACTTCCTTGTCCGCAACTGAGGAATCTGGTCCTGGGATAAGGGGAGGAACAACGGTGGTAACATATGCAACTTTGTCATAAGTCAGCGCAATATTGACGTTTCTTAGCCAATCTTTATAGTTCTACCCGGTCAGTATATTCTTTTCAAGTAATAGTTTTAGTCCAGTCATGGTAGCTGCCAGAGAGAGAGAAAAGAAACACTCAGCATATGCTCTTGCAAGTTTAGATTGGTTATTTAATTTATCTAAACAGGATGGCTCCCACTGTTTCCTCAAATCCTTCTTCAAAACCTAAAAGAAGAACTAGTCAGGATTTAATCACACGTCACAATTCTTGCTTAACCTTTCAGCCAGGCTGGTGTTGGTACTTCGAGGGAGGTTTTCCAATGCTTTCGCGAAGTTCCTTAATTAAAGAACCTCTTTTCCCTGGAGGCGTAGCCCCTCTAACACCTTTCTAGGCACCTACTTGGTTTATAGCATTGATTGTTAAGTGAGAGAAATTCCCGAGAGTAATCCAACTTATTAGTGAGATCGGGATCCAACTATCATTGCATGATGCCCTAGATGGAAGCCACTCTAGTCACCACACTCCAGAAGGTAAGCTAAATCTGCAAGTTTCCTTTATGTTTGAAACTCCCGATGTGATTTTTACCCCAAGCTCTTATAGACCTTGACGTAGGCCAACAAGTCATAAGACGCAAGTCAAGTTTTACCCGTCGTTGTCCTGATCAATTTAAATACATCGTACAAGCCCTTGACGTAGGCCAATAAGGTGTACGTCTGTATTAAACTAATGCATCTATCTATGCAACAAATAGGCACACACACTGCTACCATTCACTATGCCTTGACGTAGGCCAACAAGCATAGCATGAATACGATGTGCTGTCTATCTGAAACGACGGAGGGTTACGGCTGGTTTTTGGCAAAAAACCGTTAACGTAGTGAACTTAATTTGATCGAAGGAACTAAGATAGCTTTTAAAAGGAGTGGTTTAAGCTCCGCATTTTAAAATTTTGCTTTTCCAAGAAAACCGAGTGGTTTTTAGAAATTGTTCCAACGATTCAGTTTAGGTTTTATTTTCTTTGCATTAATAATAATGCGTCCCATCTTTAACCTATCATTACAGATAACAACGAAAATACGACGTCCTCTTATGCCATCCGCATTCGCCACGGGGTCCCGTCATCACCCGTTAGGTTACTTAACTAACGACAGAGCGGGGGCTGGGCTAGCGCGGGTGTAAAACATAAGCGACGTCTAAATAGCTATCATATATATAGATATTTTACATTCGTCTGACGCAATGATATTCATTCCAGATCACAGATGAACTTAATTGGATTTGCAAGCAATCCGTGTTTGTTTTGAGCCTGCAACAAAATACGGATTACACAGTTGTGATGAATAGCCATTACCCCACCCACGACCCCTACGGGTGCGACAAACTACCCGCCCGGCAGTTTGTGCACCCCACCTTGGGTCTGTCCTAGGAGCAAAAACAGTAAAATGAAATAATACAACGGTGGCTACAACCGCAACCTGGAAGTGCCCCGCAAAATAATATTACAACAAATTACATTTACATCAAATGAATTAAATAATAACCCATCACATAACCCCGGCTATACATCACAACAGTCCAACACAGTTCATATGCACAAACATATAAAATCCATTTCAGAAATGTGCAACCCCCTGCCAACTGACATACTAGCAGTTAGGGGAGGTTTACGAACACATTATACAATCACAGATATAATCCAACAAGCAAATACTGTACAATTTCGATCGATTAAACACTTTTAATCTTGCTCCAATACTTCTCTGCAAATCTGAAACCTGAGCAAAAATTAAATATTCCAGAAAATCCCAAATATTACAGAGAACCAACACAAGAAAAATGGGTCCCTGGATCGTTAAATCGGCGGTGGAAGCGCGGCGGGATCAGTGCTATCCGCCGCGGTTCCGCGGCGCCGTTGGCGATTCAGGGGACCAAATTTTTTGTGTGTTCTTATAATGTCATTTTAAGCTTTCTGAACATCCCTGAAAAAATTTTGGACTTCATTTAAAAATCGACAGAAACTGATATTTTCGGGCTTTTCCAGTTTCGTTTTTTCCGTTCGAAATTCATACAAATTTGCAAGTAAGTTAAATATTGTTTAGCTAGGCTCTGATACCACTGTAAGTCGATGTTCAACACTCCAATACTTGTGGGGAGGCGGAAATATGAATAACAATCTTGTTCTATGATCAAACATCGATTAACCGTATGAATCGTTTGCTAAACAAGTTTTAACAAAAGCTATAGAGTTCTAAACTACTATGTTAAGAGATTATACCAAACGGTTCTAGTCCTTCGTCTTAATGTTATCTACGGTCTCTTTGGATCTCCACGTCCTCTTCGGCTTTCTTCCGTGATAGACGATCCACCCGAGAACCCTAATCCAAGCGATAACCTCTAAACTTGAGGTTACTTAGTTTCTCTAGTTGCTAAATAGAGTAGCTAAGGTGATGTAGAGATGGGTTATGGAGTAATTAGTCTTTCCTAATCCTTGTTCTCAACTCATGAGGGTAGGATTAGGTTTTGTGAAGGAGAGAGAACTTGAAGAGAGAGAGTGAGAAGATGATAATGATAATAATAATGATAATGAAAAAGCTTCTCACTTGATATATGAAACATAATGAATAAGAAAGAAATGAATAATATGAGATTATTCATCATGTTTCATTAATGCAAGTGGGTGATTCATTATGTGAGTCATTAAGCATTTAATAATGCATTAATGACATGATGAATCACTCACAATGAGTCACTAATTCATTAAATGAAAATGCCACCTCTCTCTCCATGTCACATCCTTCTAGAAGCTTCTCGGAAAATTACGAGAACGCCCCTCTCATCCGTGAAAACACGGAAAAACTTTAGACTGTATAAATCCAATAACCTAATACTAGAATCTGGCTTAAACCAAAGCCGACTAGTAAAAACTGTCCGAATGTCGTACGTGTGTTCGAACACGTATGCGTCCGAACCTTTGTCGTAAAACCATACGACCTCTATATCTTTTCGCCTGGGTTTGGGAAATCTCTGTGTGGGACTCTAAAGACTCGACTACTACGCTGGCAGTGGGTTTAACCACAGACCGCAAGCGGCACTAGCTGTACGTAACAGTCCCCAGGTAGTTGTCGATAAGAAAGCTGATGAGGTAACCCATCTGAAATCCTACTGAGCCTGTCTGTGACAATATCCGCGCAGTCCGGTCTGTTCGTCTAAGAGTATCGCATGTATGGTCTAGGGAGGTGGTGGACGTCAGACCCCTAATAACCGTACAAGTCGTGTCGGTATGGCTCTATCACCATCCGAGAATCTACTGATCAACCTATCGGTAATTCTCAATCAGCCCTGGCCAGGGATTTATGGTAATGACCAACCGATCACCGTGCGATATCAACTCCTTATACCGGGAGAGACGAATCCCTAACAGTCACTCACTGCCTCCACGTGGCTCGGGACTGTGCCCAACTGAAACCTGTTTGCAAGACTCCTTTGAGCCATGGTAGGGTAATAATCAAAGCACAGTGGGAACTCACACGAGACAAATGATGACCTTAAGTCAACGGACTATCTGCACACATGTCACCTGAGAACTGCTATCTGACGTTAGGTATAATACCATCCAGTCAGTTCTCGGCGAGTCATGTCCGGTGTACTCACACCCAGTGAGCATCTGTATACAATCTTAGGTGAACACCACCAATGGTTGCGGGACCTATCCATTGCCCCTCGTCAGGGTCTAGATATGTATACACTAGTCTACTCCGGAGTATTGATGCCCAATCTCGATACTCCTGCGACCAGGGACATCTAAGGGTGTGCCTATTGACTATCCAGCTCCCACTAGTATGACTGCCATCACAACGCCGGTAGTCAGAAAAAACACCCTATGGGCTTTATCAACATATATATATATAAATACCAAGTAAAATATATCATACGTTAAGACAAAGTCAAACCAAATAGCGTACTATCATATCAAGCAAGACTGTTATGTACATACATATCCCAAGCATCCTATACAATGTAGGCCTCTAGGGCATATATATCCAACAAATACAACCTTTGTAGTTCTCTTTGCTTGACTCCTTGGCTACTTGAGAGTTTGAACGGGCTTGCTAGTGATCTTCCGAGTGCACGAAGATCCTCCCGGAGTCCTCTTTGTCCAAGCTCGAAGCTTCCGTTGATCAAAAGATGAATATGAAGCTAACACTCTAAACTAATTGGCTAGACTAGTATAGAATGATGATGTGGTTTCTTTTCTCACTTCAAAACCCTATCTTTATCACTATCTCACTCACTAACAAAGTCAAGAGAGCAAGAGAGAGGAGGAAGAAGATGGCAACTAAAGAGCTCAAGTTATGATAATTCTAATAATAAAAATGAGAATAGAAATTATATATAATTTCCACTCTCATCCTAAACCATGGGTTAATAAATATCTAGATATTTACTTTCAAGAAAAGAGAGCCATAGAAAATTAACTCATGGTTAATGCAAGGTTAAGTGTAGAGAATGAAGGATAAATATCAACCATGAATTAATTCTATTTACATTAACTCAAAAATAAATATTTAGATAAATACTTCATGTGAGTCTTGCATTGCCACCACTAGTGTATCAACAACCATGATACACACAAGTGTATGCATGTATGTGTGCATGCACATCAACATGTGCATCAACATAAACAATGTATACATGCATGCATGCAATAAAGAAAAGGGTTAAAACAAAGTGAGCAATAAAGTCAATGTTAAATCAACACTTGATTTAACAAACCGGCCATATCACATACAACCCGACCAATAGTAAATCGCCCGATTAATATACGGTATCATATACGCTCATTTAATCGGGTCCGCGCGCATATCACATATGCACACCACATCATTTCTCCTGGGCTAGAAAACTCCTCTGTGGGACTCTGAGACTCGTCAATACGCCGACAGTGGGTGATGATCATATCAAGCACCCCTAAGACGCAGGAGGTCAGCTAAACTTAACGGCCACCCGGGTATTGAACGATCAGAAGAAAACAAGCGAACCTATCAAAACTCCCGTCTAGCCAACTGGTAACACTACCGTACAGTCCGGTCTTTTCATCAGATATGATGCATATCAAGTCTCGGGATGGCATCATCGACCCCAATAACTCAATAAGTCATGCCGATGTATGGCCTGTTATCAAAACGAGAAACTACTGATAACACTTATCAGTAAATCTCAATAGCCCTGACCAGGGATATACTGATATAGCCTATCGAGCACAGCGCAACATCAACCCCCAATACCGGGAGAGACGAAACCCCTCCTATCGCACATTGCCTCCACATGTCTCGTGACTGTACCCAAAAGCCACCTGTTTGCATGACTCAGCAGAGCCGTGGTAGGATGGAAATCAAAGCACAGTGGGAGAACATATGAGACTCTATGATGATCTCGGGTCTACAGATTAACCTGTACCAGTTTCACCTGAGAACTGCTATCCGACGATAGATACAATACTATATAGGAGTTCTCGGTGAGTCCGTCCAGTGTACCAAGTCTCCACTGAGCACCCGCATACGATCTTGATGTCAAACATCAATGGATATGGAAACATCCATCGCCCATCATATGGGTCTAGTATCATATACGCTAGTCTACTCTGGAATATCGATACCCCGTCTCAATACACCCACGACTAGGGATATTTCAGGATATGCTTATAAACTACATATATCCCACTAGTATGATCTGCATCATAATCCCAGTAGTGAAGCAAATATCCTCAGGGCTTTATCAACATGTACAAATCAATAAAAGCATGAGCAAGTGAACATGTCAGATAAAGAGTAACCAGATAACATACTATCATGTCGAGCAAGAAAGTCCTCTGTATATATATACATGTATAAATACGTCCACTATCATATAATGGCCTCTAGGGCATACATATACCCAACATTGACACCATACTAAAAAGGTTTAGTATGGAAGAATCCAAGCATGGTAATTTACCCATGATCTCTGGACTCACTCTCTCCAAAGAGATGTCTCCCAAGACTGATTTGAAGAGAGCTCGCAAGCAAGGGATACTATATGCTTCGGCAGTAGGCTCTATCATGTACGTGATGTTATGTACCAGACCCGATGTAGCATACTCACTAAGTGTAGTGAGTAGGTATCAGGCAGATCCAGGAGAGAGTCATTGGACAGCTGTGTTAGTGTGATATCCCCTAGAGGCCATTAGTGTATAGTACTGGTTTGTATATTACATTTTGGAAGCTTGGGATATATACACGGATTGACATTCTTGCTCAATATGGTAGTATGCTACTTGGTTTGTGTCTATCTTAATATGTGTATATGTTTCTTTTTAACATATTGCTAATACATATTGATAGAGCCCTTAGGATATTTTCTTGACTACGAGCGTTGTGATGGCAGTCACACTAGTAGGGGCTAGGTAGTCTACAATCACATCCTTATATTGGTCCCTGGTCATTGGATTATCGAGACAGGGCATCGATACTCCAGAGTAGACAAGTGCATACGCTTCTCATCCCAGGAGGGGAGATGGTCTGTCCCACAGCCATCAGTACGTCGTGCTGGAGATAGTATGCAGGTGCTCGTTAGGTTACGAGTATGCTGGACATGACTCGCTGGGAACTGTTGGTTAGAATTATACCTATCGTCAGTTATCAGTTCCCAGGTGACATGAGTACAGCTTAGCCCGTTGACTTGACACCGTCACTTCGCCTCGAGTGTGTTCCCACTGTTCTTAGATTACTACCCTACCACGGCTCTATTGAGTCGTGCAAACAGGTAGTAGTTGGGTGTCTTCCCAAAGCACTTGGAGGTAGTGACAGTTAGACAGGATTCATCTCTTCCGGTATTAGGAGTTGATATCGCGCTGTGTCTAGGAGAACCATTACACAATGTCCCTGGCCAGGGCAAGCGAGATTTACTGGCAGTATTTCCAGTAGTTTCTCTGGGTGTTTTGGGCTACACTCCGACACGACTTGTACCGCTATTAGGGGACTGACGTTTACCGCCCCCTAGGCCCGACATGCGATACTCTTAGACGAACAGACCGAACTCTACGAAGATTGTCACATACTGACTCAGTAGGAGTTCGGATGATTTATGCTCATCTGCTTTCTTATCGACAATACCTGGGGACCATTACTTACAACTAGTACCGCTTGCGGCCTGTGGTTAAACCCACTGCCAGCGTAGAGTCGAGTCTTTAGAGTCCCACACAGAGCGTTTCCCAGCATCGGGAAAAACGTGTAGATATCTTATGGTTTTATGAAAGGGTTCGATCACGTGCGTACACTCATGCATGCACAATGAGTCGAACGGATAATACTAGTGGGCTTTGGTTTAAGCCGGATCCTAGTATTGTACTAATGTACTTTCTTCGTCTTCGGTATTCGTATTTTTCGGAATACGAATGCAGGTACGTATGTACGGACGAGGGGGCGTTTTTGTAATTTATTCAAAGATGCTTCTAGCAGATGATGTTTCATATATGTATTTTTCATTTTGGATTAAATAATTTATGCATTATGACATGGTAGAAATGAGGTGGAAATTGCATGATATTGAGCATGGCTAAATGTGACACATGGTGGATTTTGAAGCCGTGACTCATTTGGTTGTAAATTGAACCCTAATGACTATTATTCATTTAATTTATTAAATGAAAAATAGAAAGTGTTCAGTTTAGAACTATAAGTGAGCTACACTCTCTCTCATACATTCTCTTCACTAGATTTTTCTAAAACATCTTCTTCTTCCTCAAACCTTAGGATACTCATGTGTTGAGTTACCTAAGAAGAAATAGAAAGACTCCTAAATTCATCTACACCATCTACACAACCCAGATCATTTAGATTAGCAATCTACTTGATTTAGTTTCTTTAGTTTAGAAGATAAGCTTGGTGCACAAACGTTCGGGTGGATCATCTAGGATTCGAGCAAGCCGATGAGGAGACGACATCCGTACCAATTCAAGGAGTTCGTGCAGGTGAGGAGGACAGCGAGATAAGGAGAAGAAGGACCAGGTTTCTTTAGGTATAATTTTTGTACTTAGTTTATACTTCGTTTGCTTTAGCTAGATACGTTTAGATTACGATCATGGCTTACAGTCGATGTTATGATGCTAAAATTATCGTTTTTACACCTTCCGCCTCCCTGCGATTCCGCGGGGTGCATAGCATCGACTTACAGTGGTATCAGAGCCAACTAAACCTAATCTAGCAGATTAGCAAGTAGTATAATTTCGATCGTCGGAAAAATAAATACCGAAAACCCCAGTTTCTGTCGTTTTCCAAAACTGTCTGTAAAATCATTTCAGTATCATGAAAAATACATGCAGGGTTTTCTAAGATGACACAAGAAATTCGAGCCTCTGAATCGCCAAGACAGCCGCGGATCTACGGCAGAATCGTCTTTCTGCGGCCGAACTGCGGCCGAGTCATGGCCGATTCAATTCGGATTTATTTTGTTATATCTTATTTTTGGTATTATGATTTCTGGAATATTTAGTTTCTACCCAGTATGTTTCTGAGTGCTGGTTTGCACTTGGGGTAGATACAAAAAATATGTTTCGATCGAATTCCTATTGTACTTAGCTAATTGGTTCTTCGGTATTGTTATATGTGTTTTAAACGTCGACTAATTGTTATACGTCGGTTAGTCAAGGTTGCACATATCTGTTGGTTTGTGTATATAAACATTTTCTGATTGTCGATGATGAATAACCGGGGATGTGAGATGAGCGTTTTTTTTATCTTTCATTCATGTAAATTGTAAAATTGATGTACTATTATTTTGCGGGGCACATCCGGGTTGAGGTTGTAGCCACCGTTGTATTATTTTCTTTTTACTATTTTCTGCTCCTAGGATAGACCCAAGGTGGGGTACACAAACTACCGGGTTCTTTGAAGTGCCGAGTGGCCTACTCACTTTGTTGAGGGAGGCTGCTTCACTTCTGGAATTTGGCGGGTAGTTTGCCGTACCCGTAGGGGTCTGGGGTGGGGTTTGGCTACTCATCACGACCGTGGGATCCGTTTTCTCGTTGCAGGCTTAAACGAAACGCGGCATTCCTAGCATATCCGAAATGTTTATCTTTGACAGGAATGTTTATTATTGCATGAGATGATTGTAAAATATCTATATGTGGTATAAAGTAGGCGTCACTTATATTTTACATCCGCGCTAGCTCAGCCCCCGCTCTGTCGTTAGTTAAGTAACCTAACGGGTGATGACGGGGCCCCGTGGCCAATGCGGATGACATAAGAGGACGTGATATTTTTTTCAATTCTCTCTGTAATGATAGGAGTAAATGATGGGACGCATTATATAAATGCAAAGAAAACAAACCAAAGTTGAATCGTTGGAACAATTTCAAAACCACCCGTTTTTTTCCAAAACAGCAAAACTTTTAAAATGCGGATCTTAAACCACTCCTTTTAAAAGCTATCAGGTTCCTTCGATTATATCAAGTTCACTACGTTCACGGTTTCGCCAAAACCATTCGTAGCCCTCCGTCCTTTCAGTTAAATATTCAGTAGTATTCAAGCTATGTATTTTGACCTTCTTCAAGGTATAGTGATTGGTAGCTGCTAAATATTTATCTGTTGCATAGATAGATGCGTTGGTTTGGGACAGTCATAATGCCATTTTGGCCTTCGTCAATGGTATGTACGGGTGTGTTGAAATTAACCTGGATAATGACGGGTAGAACTGTTAGATATGTATGCCATAGAGGCCATTATTGTATAATACTAGTTTGTATAATACATTTTGGAGGCTTGGGATATATATACGGGTTTACGACAGTCTTGCTCGAAATAGTAGTATGCTACTTGGTTTGTTTCTATCTTAATATGTGTATATGTTTTTTTTAACATATCGCTAATACATATTGATGGAGCCCTTAGGATCTTTGCTTGACTACCGGCGTTGTGATGGCGATCACACTAGTGGGGGCTGGGTAGTCTATAAGCACATCCTTATTTTTGGTCCCTGGTCGTAGGATTATCGAGACAGAGCATCGATACTCCAGAGTAGACTGGTGCATACGCTTCTCTTCCCAGCAGGGGAGATGGTCTGTCCCACAGCCATCAGTATGTCGTACTGGAGATAGTATGCTGGTGCTCGTTAGGTTACAAGTACACTGGACAGGACTCATCGGAAACTGTTGGTTGGTATTATACCTATCGTCAGTTAACAGTTCGCAGGTGACATGAGTACAGCTTAGTCCGTTGACTTGACACTGTCACTTCGCCTCGAGTGTGTTCCCACTGTTCTTAGATTACTATCCTACCACGGCTCTACTAAGTCGTGCAAACAGGTAGTAGTTAGGTGCAGTCCCGAAGCACTTGGAGGCAGTGATGGTTAGACAGGATTCGTCTCTCCCGGTATTGGGAGTTGATATCGCGCTGTGTCTAGGAGTGCCATTACACATAGTCGTCCCTGGCCAGGGCAAGCGAGATTTGATGGTAGCGTTACCAGTAGTTTCTCAGGGTGCTTTGGGCTACACTGCGACACGACTTGTACCGCTATTAAGGGACTGACGTTTACCGCCCCCTAGGCCCGCCATGCGATACTCTCAGACGAACAGACCGGACTGTACGGAGATTGTCACATTCAGGCTCAGTAAGAGTTCGGATGGGTTCACCTCATCAGTCTTCTTATCGGCATCTACCTGGGGACCGTTACGTACAGCTAGTGCCGCTTGCGGTCTGTGGTTAACCCCACTGCCAGCGTAGTGTCGAGTCTTTAGAGTCCCACACAGATGGTTATTCGCCTTTAGGCAAAACAGAGTAGAGGTCGCATGGTTTTGCGACGGGGTTCGTTCATATACGCGCACTTGTGCACGTTTGGTGTCCGGACAGTTATTACTAGTGGGCTTTGGTTTAAGCCAGATCCTAGTATATGTTTTGGGGATAGTTTTATCTCATTGTATTTGTGTTCCTCGGAACACGGATGCGGGTATGTATGCATAGTTGACCGAGGCAAAGGCAGAGGATTCTCATTAGGGTTATGGTACGGGTGTGTATGCACAGTTGACTGTTGTCTTTTTCCAAACCCTGATGAAAATAGGAAATATGATTAATAATATTAGTTAACAATTATTGTGCCATGGTTGAGTTGAATTCTTGACTTTTATTGACTTGTTGACTTTAGTTGACCGGTTGACCAAAGTAGACTTGTTGACCATCATCATTTGTTTTCAAAGATGCTTCTTATTTTTTGCACAAGCATTTAATGAATGAAATGATAATGGTCATTCATCAACTCACCATCACAAATTGTTAATTATTATTATTGTTATCATTTTCTAAAATAAGAGAGCATGGTTGTAAAAATTCATTTTTACTTGCATCTTCTCTCTCATCCATTGCTCTCCTTCTTCCTCTAGCTCAAGGAAAAATCCCTCTCAGCAGTTGAGAACCATTTTCCTTTGAGATAAAACACCAAGACCACTCTGTACTCATCCTAAGGTTGAAGGTTTGGCAAACCTAATACTTTAGTTACCTCAAGATCGAGGAAGGAGCTCAAGGTAGGGGCCCTCGGGTGGATCTTTCTTCGACAAGAGAAGGCGACGAGGAGAACCATCCAACCCACTCCAAGGAGAAGAAGATAAGGAGTTCAAGACTAGGTATAACCATTCTACATAGTAGGTAAAGCTTGTAGTTCATATGTTAGTTTTGTTTAGCCAAGATCCTTCGTGAACGGTCCATGTTACCTATCGAGGAAAATTTTGATTTTTACCTGTTCCGCCTTCCCGAAAGACCCGGGGTTGGTAACGTGGACCTAACAGTGGTATCAGAGCCTAGCTAAACACACACTAGCATTTTAGCAAAGTATCTAGAATTTCGATCGGAGAAAAAACCGCAAAACACGCCGAAAATGCTAACTTTCTGCCGATTTTTATTTCTGCTCAAAAAATAATTTAACACATACTAAAAATCGGCTCAGGGTTTTTACAGAACACACAAGAAAACTGGTCCAGTGACTCGGTCAATGCGTCGCGGAACCGCGGCACGAGCATGCTCCTGCCGCGAAGCCGCGGCCGAGTTGACTCGGCCGTGGGTCAATCTTCATGTAGAGTTCTTATAATGGTGTTTTGGGATTTTTAGGATGGTTTGTTTCAGCCCAGAATTTCCAGAGAACAAGATTTATTTTTGGGGTGGTTACAAATCCGTATTTTGATCGAATTTCTGTAGACTTTGACTAATGGGTTATATCTGTGATGTGATATATGTATTGAACGTCTGCTAATCGCTATACGTCGATTAGTGGGAGTTATACATATCTGTGATCTGTAATATTGATGGTTTTTGTATATGGATTTGTTGGATTGTCGCGGATGAATAGCCCGGGGGTTGTGAGATGAGACTTTTATTTATCTTTCAATTCATGTAATATGTAAATTAATGTAATATTATTTGTATGGCCGCACATCTGGGATGAGGTTGTAGCTGCCATTGTATATTATTTCTTTCATTATTTTTGCTCCTAAGATAGACTCAAGGTGGGGTGCACAAACTACCGGGTACCTCGAAGTGCCGAGTAGCCTACTCACGTTGTTGAGGGAGGTTGTGTCACGACCCAAAGTTTGGCATGTAACCGGCACTTAACCACGTAACGTCTACAGGCGTAACGCGACTAAGTGAACCAAAAATCCAGAAACCAAACCATTAAAAATATAGAGTATTTTAAGTTTTAAAAGGAAGCATTTAGAAGTGATAAGAAATCTTAAGTAAACAATCTCCAAGATAGCAATATACGACGCTTGTAGCGAAGATCAAGATCCATGGGAACATCACAGATAGAATAAACTGCAAGTACAGTCGGCTCACAACGAGCTCGACACCAGAATACAAATAATATACATCATCGTCCTCACACCGTCTCTAAGTCAAATACATACATGGTAGATGGAGAATACTAGATACAACAATATACATAACTGAAAGATAAACAGATACCGCACAAAACCCACCTATCAGCAAAAGAGCTAGTACACCAACTATGGGGGTATCTGTGTCAAAAGATGCAAAACGCAGCCTGCCGCGACTACTCCGAAGGGCAACCTGCAAACACTGTGGCACAACGGGGGTGAGTTGCCAACTCGTGAATAGAGATAACATATAAAGGTAATCGTGAGCATGCACGTACTGCGCTACTCTATCATATGCCAACAGATGATATCAATATGTGATAAGCAGTATGTGCAATAACCATGCAAGTGCTCTATCAGGTAATATAACTACAGGATGTGATACAATAATGAATGCTGAGCATGGGAAGTATAACATCTACAAGGAATGTCAACGTGGAATATGTAATCGGTGTCCATCAATGCACCCCAAATTCCAACAACCTAGACGCAGGCACTCCCATCGGCCCTCAAATCCTGTACATCACTGAGAATCATGAGTGCCCAACATCGGCACCCAAATATCATAAATACTCATGTCTAGCATCGACACGCAAATCTTCCTATATCGGGCATCCGTCAGTCCGGGTCAGCCCCCTCTCTCATATATCTATCGGGCATCCATCAGTCCGGGTCAGCCCTCTCTCTCATATATATCTATCGGGCATCCGTCAGTCCGGGTCAGCCCTCTCTATCTTATATATATCTATCGGGCATCCGTCAGTTCGGGTCAGCCCTCTCTATCTCATATATATCTATCGGGCATCCGTCAGTCCGGGTCAGCCCTCTCTATGTCATATATATCTATCGGGCATCCGTCAATCCGGGTCAGCCCTCTCTATCTTATATATATCTATCGGGCATCCGTCAGTCCGGGTCAGCCCCCTCTATCTCATATATATCTTTCTCTAGCACCGAGAAAACATAGGGTAGACGCACCGAAATATCATATCAAGGAAACCGGGTTTTTTAAATGATTGCATGTTTGAAATAGCCACGGTTCCCAAATCCAGAAATCACATGTAATCCAAACCAGTATGCATGTCAATGTGATGTGATATGTGCATCAAGTATGAATATCATGTCAAGTTCTACAGTGTGAGTGTCATGGCAATTACTAACGGTGTGTGTGTAGCATGCAGGATAGTGCTCGTGCAACATGAACCGTTAGTAATGGTGCGGTGTTCTATCGATTCTAGTTTATATACATATATCAGGGAATGTGGTATGCACTAAATAATAGCCATGAACAGTCAATGTATGGAAATGTAGCTACAAGATCCTATCAGCCCTGACGTAGAACGCCATGCGGGCGATGTCCCCGTAGATGTTAAATCTACTCACCGTAGTCTCTCGCTAAGTATAGCCGATGACTTGTTTCCCTTTCTTTGCGGCGTCCGTCGCACTCGCCTGCGAACCTAGAATTCCACAGAATATCACGCATAAGCTCAATAACATACAAACACGACCTTTAAGGTCAACTAGAAACCCATGTCGCAAACCAAGCGCGCGTCTGCGTGATACGCTAAAACGTGTGATTACGCGCCTGAAGTCGCTCCGACACGTCGCGATACGCAGAAACCCCAAACCCACACACACGTATCACGCGTGTCGTGAAAGATTAAAACACGGGAAATAGGGTATTCTACTCCAGATTTTGCTTCAGAACAGATATAATAAAAATAGATATACCAAAACACTTCACATAGCATCAGACTCCAGTGGCCCAAACCCCAACCCAAAACACCCCCATCTGGCCGCAAATTGCGGCCAGAATGCTTATTTCGGCAGCCTGGGTAGGGGGAGGGACTCCCAGGTTTTGTGTGTGCACTCTATACCCCCTGTGTATGCTACAGTAATTCCAATTTCACTCTGAAACATCTCGGGTAGTAGCAGATCCTACAGAGCCTTATTTCTAGTTAAAAACCACACTTTTTGCACTAAAATGAAACTTTATGGTATTTCTGTTCAAACTGAACCCAAAACCAGGCCTAAATAGCTCTAATAGCACAAAATAGAGTTAACCAAGCCAACAAAACCCCAAACTAACATAAGCATCACAATTATCCTTTAATATCACTAAAAATGCACAAAAACATGATTTTTACTAAGGAATGCTACAAGTTTAAGGAAAAGGAGTGCTAACATGAGTTAATACCTTCTAAAAACCTTATAAAACACTAAAAGTCCCAGCTCTTCCCTCAAGTGTGCAGATTTGCATTCAAACACCCCAAAAAGCCCCTTTTCCCATGGTTTTGTGAAGGAAATGTGTTGATTTGTGTAGGGTTTTGTTTGGGGATCAAAGGGAAATGAAAAGGAGAAGAAAAGATGAAGAAAGGCAAGGTTTTTCTGCTGGAATGTTGCAGAAATTCTGAGATGGGGAAAGAGAGAGAGAAGAGAAGCAAAATGGGGGTCAAAAAGTCAATTTTCTACCTAACACCATGCTTCATTTTTTATTAGGATTTTGAATTATAAAAAAGGTTATGACATGATTAAATGGTGGGGATAAAACAATAACCCATGCAAGAATGAATGAAATGGTTAACACTTTAACCTAGGTCACAACATGGCTAAGTGCTCAAGTGTACATTACAAACGGAAAATTTTCCAATTTGTTAACACGACTAAATATAATTAGTAAACCCGACTAAAATAACTAATAATCCTATGTACACATATATAATAACACGCACAATTACTAATTATCACTAAAAACATTCTAACGAAAATTCAAAGTGTTACAATCTACCCCGTTAAAGAAATTCGGTCCCCGAATTTCAAAATCTAACTACACGTACCTTCAAAAAGGTGGGGATACCTCTTCCTCATCTCGCTCTCGGTCTCCCAAGTGACCTCCTCTCTGCTTGGACCATGCCAAAGTACCTTGACTGACGGTATCTCTTTCGACCTCAATTTCTTCACTTGTCGATCCAAGATCATCACCGGCTGCTCTGCATAGGAAAGGGCACGCTCAAGCTGGATCGTCGGGTGCTGAATCGCATATGAAGAATCATGAAGATATCTGCGGAGCATCGAAACGTGAAATACGGGGTGCACGTCTGGAAAACTGGGCGGAAGGGCCAACCGATACGCAACTGCACCAACACGCTCGAGGATCTCGAAGGGGCCCACATATCTGGGACTAAGCTTCCCCTTCTTCCCAAATCTCATCACACCTTTCATTGGGGAGACCCTCAAGAAAACATGGTCACCAACAGAAAACTTAAGTCTGCACCGCCGACGGTCCGCATAAGATCTCTGCCTACTCTGGGCTGCTCTCATCCTATCGCGAATCAACTGGATCTTCGCGGTCGTCTCCTCCACAATCTGCGGCCCTAAGATACTGCTCTCACTGAGCTCTGTCCAACAGATAGGCGATCTGCATCTCCTCCCATAAAGAGCCTCAAACGGTTCCATCTGAATGGTCTCCTGGTAGCTGTTGTTGTAGGAGAACTCTACTAAGGGTAAATGATGATCCCAGCTACCTCCGAAGTCTAATACGCATGCTCTGAGCATGTCCTCGAGAGTCTGAATAGTCTGCTCTGACTTTCCGTCGGTCTGCGGATGGAATGTTGTGCTGAAACTCAAGCGAGTACCCAAAGCCTCCTGAAGCCTCTGCCATAGCCGGCTGGTAAACTGGGTGCCTCTGTCGGACACGATACATGTCGGAACTCAGTGCAGTAGTACAATCTCATCAATGTAAATCTGGGCATACTGAGCAAATCCGAAAGTCGTCTTCACCGGTAGGAAGTGAGCCGCTTTCGTCAAACGATCCACGATGACACAGATGGAGTCATACCCTCGACTAGTCCTGGGTAGACCCACAATGAAGTCCATAGATATCTGTTCCCATTTCCACTCCGGAATGGGTAACGGGTGTAGCTCTCCCGCGGGCCTCTGGTGCTCAGCCTTGACTTGCTGACAAGTCAGGCATCTTGACACAAAATCTGCGATGTCTCTCTTCATTCCGTCCCACCAGTAAACACCTCTCATGTCATGGTACATCTTGGTGGAACCGGGATGAACACTATATACTGATCGATGTGCCTCCTCATGAATCTCGCGCCGCAATCCCTCAGCATCTGGTATGCACAGTCTAGCCCCAAATCGTAGTATCCCCTGATCATCAATCACGAACTCGGAAAAACTGCCATGTCCCATCTGTGTCCGGATCTCTGAACATCGGTCATCACTGTGTTGTGCCTCATGTATACGGTCAAGCAACTATGGGTGTGCATGAACATGCGTAATCTGTCCTCCGATCGGCATAAACTCGAACTGTACCCGGCTGTCGCATAAGATCTTCCAATCTACCGACGAATGCTTCTGTACTGCGCTCAAACAAGATAGACTACCACCGGGCCTCCTGCTAAAAGCATCCGCCACTACATTCGCCCTGCCCGGGTGATACAAGATCTTACAATCGTAGTCCTTCACTAACTCCATCCATCGGCGCTGTCTAAGGTTCAGGTCTCACTGCTGGAATATATACTTTAAGCTCTTGTGATCAGTGAATATCTGGCACGACTCTCTATATAGGTAATGTCGCCAGATCTTAAGTGCAAAGACCACTGCAGCCATCTCCAAATCATGAGTGGGGTAATTCTGTTCATGTTTCTTTAATTGCCGTGAAGCATACGCGATCACCCTGTCATGCTGCATCAAAACGTATCCTAGCCCCACTCGTGAAGCATCACAGTAGACCACAAATCCGCCTGATCCTGAAGGCAACGATAGCACTGGTGTCATAGTCAGTAGAGCCCGTAGCTGCTAAAAGCTGTGCTCACACTCCTCCGTCCAATCGAAACGAACTCCCTTCCGGGTCAACCGGGTCAAAGGTGTAGCAATGCGAGAGAAGTCCTACACGAATCGCCTGTAATAGCCTGCCAGCCTTAGAAAGCTGCGAACCTCCGTCACTGACGTGGGTCTTGGCTAACTCCGAACGGCCTCAATCTTCCTCGGGTCTACACATATACCATCTCGTGTAATCACGTGCCCCAAGAAATCTACGTTGTCCAGCCAGAAAGCACACTTGGAGAATTTGGCGAAAAGCTGATGCCCCCTCAAGGTCTGCAGTGTAATCCGCAGGTGCTGCTCGTGCTCCTCTCTACTCTGAGAGTACACCAAGATATCGTTAATGAATACTATGATGAACAGATCAAGATACGGCCGAAAAATGCGGTTCATCAAGTCCATGAATGCTGCTGGTGCGTTGGTGAGTCCGAACGACATCACCAAAAACTCATAATAGCTGTAGCGCGTGCGGAAAGCTGTCCTAGAAATATCCTCCTGTCGAACCCGCAGCTGATGGTAGCCTGATCGTAAATCGATCCTCGAAAAGTTTCCTGCCCCCTGAAGCTGGTCGAACAAATCGTCGATGCGTGGCAAAGGATACCTGTTCCGCACTGTCACCCTGTTCAGCTGACGGTAGTCGATACACAAACGCATACCGTAGTCCTTCTTCTTGACAAACAGGACTGGAGCACCCCAAGGAGAAACACTGGGTCGAATGAGTCCCTTATCTAGCAAATCTTGCAACTGACCCTTCAATTCTCTAAGTTCCGCCGGGGCCATCCGATAAGGCGGTAAAGAAATAGGCCCCGTGCCAAGAACCAAATCAATACAGAAAGAAATATCATGCTCGGGCGGTCGCCCAGGAAGCTCGTCAGGGAACACATCAGGGAACTCGCTAACAATCGGAATCTGATCCATCGGAACCTTTGTAGCTCTAGTATCGCAAACATAGGCGAGAAATCCCTGACATCCCTTCCTCAAAAGCTGTCCAGTGCGAAAAGAAGAAATCACACTGTGAGGGGTGGCACCACGGTCCCCCAACACAACAAAAACCGACTCGCCGGAAAAACAAAATCTAACTGTCTTCTCGCGGCAGTCAACAGAAGCATAGCACGTGGCTAACCAATCCATGCCGAAAAGAATGTCGAAGTCCAACATCTCAAGAAGGATCAAATCGACCGGCAACTCTCTCTCGCCAATACGGACGGTACAGGATCGGAACACGTGACTAGCGACAAACGACTCTCCCACAGGAATAGTCACAACAAGCGGCTGATCAAGCAAACCGGACTCTCTACCCAAACTCGGCACAAAGTGTGTGGAAACGTACGAGTGCATAGATCCGGGATCGAATAACACGTGTGCACCAACAGAACATACTGGAAGGATACCTGAGACCACCGCATTGGACGCCTGCGCGTCCTGATGCGTCAAAGAAAAAACTTGCGCCTGTCCTCCACCTGCGACTGACTGTCCCCTGCCGGCCGCTGGTTGTCCTCTGCCTCGATCACCTCGTCCCCTATGAACAAATCCTCAGCGACCGTGACCTCTCTGTGCATGAGTCTGGCGTGGAGTAACAGTATGTACAATAGGCAACGCCGTCTGGGGTGGTGAAGGTGGTAGTGTGACGTGCGGTGCTGCTGCCTCCCTCTGGGGTATCTCAGGACATTCTTGTACACGATGATAAGAACTCCCGCAACGGAAACATCCCGATGATGGTCGCTGACCCTCCTGTGGATAGGAGCTAAACAACCTGCCTCGCCCCGAATCTCTGCTACCTGCAAAATGTCTATCACGGCGCCGAAAAGGCTGCCTCTGCGCTGATGTATCCGCACGAACTCTCTTCGGCTCTGGAACTACCGAAGTCTCAGCAAGGCGCTCCTCGACTAATAGGGCTGCATCTACAGCTGCTGCATATGTCTCGTAATGCTGTGTGCTGATCGCTAGAAACAGTGGTGTAAGCAAGCCTCGGACAAATCTCTTGACTCCCAACTACTCAGTAGCCACTAGGTACGGAGCATACACTAACAGCTCGGTGAACAGGACGTCATACTCTGCCACTGACATCTCCGGAGTCTGACGTAAGGACTTGAACCGGCGAGCTCTAGCATCTCTGACGCTCAGTGGAAGAAAACGGCCAAGGAATAGCGCCACGAACTCTGTCCAGGTCATAAGAGGAAGACCTGCTGCTCTACCCTTCTCGACTGATTCACACCATTTCTGCGCGAGACCTTCCAGGCGAAAGCTTGCGAACTCAACCCATCTCGCATCTGCGCATCTAAGTGAACGACATATCCACGCCATCCTATCAATGAAAGACTGTGGGTCCTCGGCCACATCGGTGCCTGTGAAGACCGGAGGCTTCAGCCTCATAAACTCTGATAACGATACCGAGATAACCTCTGTAGCTGCAGGGGCAACTGCCTGTACTGTGGGTACCACCGCGGTCTCTGCAACGGGTGGAACTACCTTTGGTCGCTGCGCTCGAAGTGTCTCAACTAGAGATCCCATCATCCGGCGCATCTCCTGCATACTGGATCCCATCGTCTGGCGCATCTCCTGCACACCAGCCCCTAACATAGCAATCTGATCTGTCACGGCAGAAACAGCCTGCTCGGGCACAACCGGTGTACTATCCGGATCAGTCCTCGTCTCGGACGAGTCAACTCGAATCTCGGCCCTCGCGGCCGCTCTCTGCGCCCTCGTAGTCTTTGGCGGAATAATGGATGAAAGGAACAATAGGATTCGATAAGGATACGGAAATCGAATCGCAAGAATGCATATACTCAAGAAGGAATTTAAATCAACAATTCATAAGGTCGCTTTGGCGGAGTACCGTGTCGTGAGTATGCCGCGGAACATACGCACGCTACGCCACTCTGCTTCAGCTACCTACTCCATCATACCAGGGTCATCTTAGGAACACTCCGAAAGGTAAAACTTACGCTCTGATACCAACTTTGTCACGATCCAAAGTTTGGCCCGTAACCGGCACTTAACCACGTAACGTCTACAGGCGTAACGCGACTAAGTCAACCGAAAACCCAGAAACCAAACCAGTAAAAATATAGAGTGTTTTAAGTTTTAAAAGGAAGCATTTAGAAGTGATAAGAAATCTTAAGTAAACAATCTCCAAGATAGCAATATATGACGCCGTAGCGAAGATCAAGATCCACAAGTGGGAACATCATAGATAGAATAAACTGCAAGTACAGTCGGCTCACAACGAGCTCGACACACCAGAATACAAATAATATACATCATCGTCCTCACACTGTCTCTAAGTCAAATACATACATGGTAGATGGAGAATACTAGATACAACAATATACATAACTGAAAGATAAACAGATACCGCACAAAACCCACCTATCAGCAAAAGAGCTAGTACACCGACTATGGGGGTATCTGTGTCAAAAGATGCAAAACGCAGCCTGCCGCGACTACTCCGAAGGGCAACTTGCAAACACTGTGGTACAACGGGGGTGAGTTGCCAACTCGTGAATAGAGATAACATATAAAGGTAATCGCGAGCAAGCACGTACTGTTCTACTCTATCATATGCCAACAGATGATATCAATATGTGATAAGGAGTATGTGCAATAATCATGCAAGTGCTCTATCAGGTAATATAACTACAGGATGAGATACAATAATGAATGCTGAGCATGGGAAGTATAGCATCTACACGGAATGTCAACGTGGAATATGTAATCGGCGTCCATCAATGCACCCCAAATTCCAACAACCCAGACGCCGGCACTCCCATCGGCCCTCAAATCCTGTACATCACCGAGAATCATGAGTGCCCAACAACGGCACCCAAATATCATAAATACTCGTGTCTAGCATCGACACGAAAATCTTCCTATATCGGGCATCCGTCAGTCCGGGTCAGCCCCCTCTCTCATATGTCTATCGGGCATCCGTCAGTCCGGGTCGGCCCTCTCTCATATATATCTATGGGGCATCCGTCAGTCCGGGTCAGCCCTCTCTATCTCATATATATCTATCGGGCATCCGTCAGTCCGAGTCAGCCCTCTCTATCACATATATATCTATCAGGCATCCGTCAGTCCGGGTCAGCCCTCTCTATCTCATATATATCTATCGAGCATCCGTCACTCCGGGTCAGCCCCCTCTATCTCATATATATCTCGCTCTAGCACCGAGAAAACATAGGGTAGACGCACCGAAATATCATATCAAGGGAACCGGGTTTTTTAAATGATTGCATGTTTGAGATAGCCACGGTTCCCAAATCCAGAAATCACATGTAATCCAAACCAATATGCATGTCAATGTGATGTGATATGTGCATCAAGTATGAATATCATGTCAAGTTCTACAGTGTGAGTGTCATGGCAATTACTAACGGTGTGTGTGTAGCATGCAGGATAGCGCTCGTGCAACTTGAACCGTTAGTAATGGTGCGGTGTTCTATCAATTCTAGTTTATATAAATATATCAGGGAATGTGGTATGCACTAAATAATAGCCATGAACAGTCAATGTATGGAAATGTAGCTACAAGATCCTATCAGTCCTGACGTAGAACGCCATGCGGGCGATGTCCTTGTAGATGTTAAATCTACTCACCGTAGTCTCTCGCTAGGTATAGCCGATGACTTGTTTCCCCTTCTTCGCGGCGTCCGTCGCACTCGCCTGCGAACCTAGAATTCACAGAATATCACGTATAAGCTCAATAACATACAAACACGACCTTTAAGGTCAACTAGAAACCCGTGTCGTAAACCAAGCACGCGTGTGTACGATACGCTAAAACGTGTAATTACGTGCCTGAAGTCGCTCCGACGCGTCGCGATACGCAGAAACACCAAACCCACACACACGTATCACGCGTGTCGCTAAAGATTAAAAATACGGGAAATAGGGTATTCTACTACAGATTTTGCTACAGAACAGATATAATAAAAATAGATATACCAAAATACTCCACATAGCAGCAGACTCCAGTGGCCCAAACTCCAACCCAAAACACCCCTATCTGGCCGCAAATTGCGGCCATAATGCTTATTTCGGCGGACTGGGTAGGGGGAGGGACTCCCAGGTTTTGTGTGTGCACTCTATACCCCCTGTATATACTACAGTAATTCCAATTTCACTCTGAAACATCTCGGGTAGCAGCAGATCCTACAGAGCCTTATTTCTAGTTAAAAACCACACTTTTTGCACTAAAATGAAACTTTATGGTATTTCTGTGCAAACTGAACCCAAAACCTGGCCTAAATAGCTCTAATAGCACAAAATAGAGTTAACCAAGCCAACAAAACCCCAATCTAACATAAGCATCACAAATATCTTTTAATATCACTAAAAATGCACAAAAACATGATTTTTTCTAAGGAATGCTACAAGTTTAAGGAAAAGGAGTGCTAACATGAGTTAATACCTTCTAAAAACCTTATAAAACACCAAAAGTCCCAGCTCTTCCCTCAAGTGTGCAGATTTGCTTTCAAACACCCCAAAAGGCCCCTTTTCCCATGGTTTTGTGAAGGAAATGTGTTGATTTGTGTAGGGTTTTGTTTGGGGATCAAAGGGAAATGAAAAGGAGAAGAAAAGATAAAGAAAGGCAAGTTTTTTTGCTGGAAAGTTGCAGAAATTCTGAGATGGGGAAAGAGAGAGAGAAGATAAGGAAAATGGGGGTCAAAAAGTCAATTTTCTACCTAACACCATGCTTCATTTTTTTATTACGATTTTGAATTATAAAAAGGGTTATGACATGATTAAATTGTGGGGATAAAACAATAACCCATGCAAGAATGAATGAAATGGTTAACACTTTAACCTAGGTCACAACATGGCTAAGTGCACAAGTGTACATTGCAAACGGAAAATTTTCCAATTTGTTAACACGACTAAATATAATTAGTAAACCCGACTAAAATAACTAATAATCCTATGTACACATATATAATAACACGCACAATTACTAATTATCACGAAAAACATTCTAACGAAAATTCAAAGTGTTACAGGTTGCTTTACTTCGGGTATTTGGCGGGTAGTTTGCCGCACCCGTAGGGGTCTTGGGTGGGGTTTCGGCAATTCATCGCGACCGTGTAATCCGTCTTTCGTTGCAGGCTCGAACGAAACATGGATTCCTAGCATATCCAATGTGTTCATCTGTGATCTGGAATGGCTATCATTGCATCTGACGAATGTATATATCAATTTATGATATCTAGTAGGCGTTGCTTATGTTTTGCATCCGCGCTAGTCCAGCCCCCGCTCTATCATTAGTTAAGTAACCTAACGAGTGATGACGGGGCCCCATGGCGAATGCGGATGGAATAAGCGTACGTCATATTTTCGTTGTTTTCTGCAATGGTAGGATTAATTGATGGGACGCATTAAATTAATGCAAGAAAAAAAACCTAAAAGACGTTGTTGGAAAAATTTTCAAAAAACTGTTATTGCAAGGACGTTCTCTTTTGTTTTGCATAGCGGTATTCGGTTATGAATACCCAACACCTCATTCGACGAGGCAAGGGCCGAGATCCCTTCATCGGGAGTGACCCCTTGGACAAAAAGTTTGCGTCAGGGTAATAACTTCACTATAGTCGATTATTCTTACTTTCCATCGAGGTATTCAGTTTGGAGTATCCTGCACCTCATTTGACGAGGAAAGAGCCGAGATCCCTTCACAGGGAGTGACCTCTTTAGCAAAAGTTTTCTCCACTATATTTTCAAAAAGGGCTATCATGTTCCTTCAACTACATCAAGTTCATTACGTTAACGGGTCTTTTCACCAAAAACCCAGCCGTAGCCCTCCGTCGTTTCAGAAAATTAATACTTAGTATCCGTGCTGCGTTTGTTGATTATTCGTCAATGCTCAGTGAACGGTAGCTAAGTAACAATTCTCTGTTCCACTGATAGATGCGATTGGTTAGGACGGTCACATGATTTTGTTGATTATTCATCAAGGATCATGTGGGCGGGTCTAATGCAATCCTGGATAACGACGGGTTGAACTTGACTAGGACCTTTTGATTTGTTGATTATTCGTCAAGGTCACTTGGGTCCTAGGGGCAAAAATCCACATCGGGAGTTTCTAAAGAAACTAAAACTTGCAGATTTAGCATACCTTCTGGAGTGTGGTGACTAGAGTGTATTCTATCTAGGTCATCGCACAATAATAGTTGGATCCCGATCCCACTGATGAGTTGGATTACTCTCGGGAGATTATTTCACTTAACAATCAATGCTATAAACCAAGTAGGTGTCTAGAATGGTGTTAGCGGGGCTATACCTCCAGGGAAAAGAGCTTATTTAATTAAGGAACTTCGCGAAAGCGTTGGAAAACCTCCTTCGAAGCACCAACACTAGCCTGGCTGAAAGGTTAAGCAAGTATTGTGACGTGCGATTAATCCTGACTATTTCTTCTTTTAGGGTTTGAAGAAGAATTTGAGGTAAACAGTGGGAGCCATCCTGGTTAGATAAATAAATAAACCAATCTAATCTTGCAAGAGCGCACGCTGAGTGTTTCTTTTCTCTCTCTCCAGGTAGCAACCATTTCACGCCCTAATCAAGATAATAAAATGTATCGCTTGACCGATCTGAATTCTTATTCTGGGATGGGGAACGTTGGTTCGGCTCTAACTTACGACAGCAGTCATAAGTATGAGCAAGGGAAAGAGAATTGTATGGATTCCAAGGATACCCAGTTGAAGAAGAAGCATGGTTTTGCATTTACTTCAGGTGTTCTTGTAATTGAGAACTGCTTTACTGTCATCCCTACCTCCTGGATACTTGATACCGGATCAGGATCTCATATCTGTAATATATTGCAGGGACTGAGAAAAAGTAGGAGAGTTGCACGTGGTGATATGTCGCTCAGGGTAGCGAACGGAGCATAAGTTAATGCTGCAGCCGTCGGTGAATATCACCTAGTGTTGCCAAATGGCAATACTATGATTTTGAACGATTGCTACTATGTACCTTCCATGGTTTGCAACATCATATCAGTTCCTTTACTCGATAAAGATGGATATAACTTTGTTCTTGATAGAAATATCATGAACATCTACCTTCATAAGGTACTGGTTGCAGAAGGTACACTGTGTAATGGTATCTACGTTCTAAATCAGAATACAGTTCTCAATATACAAAACACACGTAAGAGGAAGAGTTCAGATACGAACGAATCCTACTTATGGCATTGTAGACATAGTCATATCGGAGAGAAAAGACTAAGTAACTTGCATAAAGATGGACTCTTGGATATGTTCGGGTTTTCATCTTATGAAACTTGTCAGTCTTGTCTCAAAGGAAAGATGACCAAATCTCCAATCACCGGACATGGAGAAAGGGCAGCAGAGCTCTTGGGACTCATACACAGTGATGTATATGGTCCAATGTCTATACATGCAAGGGGTGGGTTCTCGTACTTCATCACATTCACTGACGATCTCTTTAGGTTTGGATATGTGTATCTGATGAGACATAAATCTGAAGCTTTTGAGAAATTCAAGGAATTCAGAAACGAAGTAGAGAATCAGACTGGCAGAAGTATCAAGATCCTCCGATCGGATAGGGGAGGGGAGTACTTAAGCAAGGAATTCCTAGATTACTTACAAGAGAATGGCATTCTCTCTCAGCGTACTCCTCCTTATACACCACAACACAACGGTGTATCGGAACGGAAGAATCATACCCGATTGGATATGGTTCGCTCCATGATGAGTAGTGCTGAGTTGCCTCTTTCATTCTGGGGACATGCGCTTCAGACAGCGGCATACCTTTTGAATCAAGTTCCGTCCAAATCTGTGCCTAGAACTCCGTATGAAATATGGAGCAGTAAGAAACCATGTCTTAAATTTATTAAGATATGGGGTTGTCCGGCCTATGTGAAAACACAGAAACCGGACAAGCTAGAGACACGGTCAGTTCTATGTAAATTTGTGGGATATCCTAAAGGATCACTAGGATATCTGTTCTACCACACTGAGGAACAGAAGGTGTTTGTATCTCGCTATGCTACCTTTTTAGAAAGGGAGTTTCTTGCAAAAGAAACTAGTGGGAGTTCGGTAGAACTGGAAGAAATTCAGCGAACAAAAAATGAAACTGAAGATTTGACAGAACCTCAGGATTCAATAACCCCGAACGAACCTCAGCCACTCCGCAGATCTGGTAGGATTTCTCATCCGCCCGAGAGATACTGCGGTTTTCTCATAGACGGAGATCGAGAGGATTGCATCTTGGAAGAAGATGACCCTACCAGTTTCAGGAAGGCCATTATCAGTAGGGACTCTGATAAGTGGCTGGATGCAATGCAATCCGAAATGGAGTCCATCTACACCAATAAAGTGTGGACCTTGGATATTGCTCCACCTGGGGTAAAACCCGTTGGATGTAAATGAATCTACAAAAGGAAACTTGGTGTGGATGGGCAGGTGGAAACCTATAAGGCTAGACTCGTTGCAAAAGGTTTTCGTCAAAGACCTGGTGTGGACTATGACGAAACTTTTTCTCCAGTGGCTATGCTCAAATCCATTCGGATCCTACTTACCATTGCTTCCTTCCATGACTATGAAATCTGGCAGATGGACGTTAAAACGGTTTTTCTAAACGGCTGTTTGGAAGAGTGCGTTTATATGGATCATCCAGAAGGTTTCGTAGACAGTGGGAACAGCGGGAAGGTGTGCAAGTTGCTTAAATCCATTTATGGATTAAAGCAGGCATCGCGGAGCTGGAACATCTGTTTTGATGAGGCAATCAAGGAATTTGATTTCATCAAGAACGAAGATGAACCTTGTATCTATAAGAAGATTGTAGGACGAACTGTCGTGTTCCTAGTCTTGTACGTGGATGACATTCTTTTGATAGGAAATGACATTCCTATGCTACAATCGGTCAAGCTATTTTTGTCACAACGGTTCTCCATGAAAAACCTGGGTGATGCCTCGTACATTCTGGGGATCAAGATCTACAGAGATAGATCCAAGAGACTACTGGGACTTTCGCAGTCCAGGTACATAGAGACCATACTAAAGAGATTCAGTATGGAAGATTCCAAGCGCGGTAATATACCCGCATTGCACGGAATCACCCTCTCCAAGAAGATGTCTCCCAAGACAGACGAGGAGAGGGTTCGCATGAGCACTATACCCTACGCTTCGGCGGTAGGATCTATAATGTATGCGATGCTATGTACAAGACCAGATGTAGCTTACGCACTGAGCATGGTGAGCCGGTATCAGTCAGACCCAGATGAGGACCACTGGACGGCAGTGAAGAACATTCTCAAGTACCTGAGAAGGACTAAGGAGATGTTCCTGGTTTACTGTAATAGAGACCTCAGGGTCGAGTCCTTTACCGATTCAAGCTTCTAGAGTGACAAAGATGACAGCAAATCTGTCTCGGGTTTTGTGTTTACCCTCAATGGAGGGGCGGTGTGTTGGAGGAGTTCCAAACAGGATACCGTCGCAGACTCGACGATGGAGGCTGAATACATTGCTGCAAGCGATGCCGCAAAAGAGGCGGTCTGGATGAAGAATTTCATTAGTGAACTTCAGGTGGTTCCGTCCATTGTTGACCCAATACCTTTATATTGCGATAACAATGGGGCTATAGCTTTAGCGAAGGAACCAAGGTCCCATGAGAAATCCAGACACATCTTAAGGCGGTATCACCTGATCAGGGAGATCATTGATCGCCAGGAGATCAAGGTACGGAGAGTGGACACAAAAGACAACACGGCGGATCCATTCACAAAGGCCCTCCCTAAAACACAGTTCGAGCGACTTTTTGAGCTATTGGGTATGCGGTACGCCAGCTGCTGGCCTTAGTGCAGACGTTGGGTATGCGGTACACCAATTAATGGCCTTTAGTGCAAGTGGGAGATTGTTAGATATGTATGCCCTAGAGGCCATTATTGTATAGTACTAGTTTGTATAATACATTTTGGAGGCTTGGGATATATATACGGGTTTACGACAGTCTTGCTCGACATAGTAGTATGCTAATTGGTTTGTTTCTATCTTAATATGTGTATATGTTCCTTTTAACATATCGCTAATACATATTGATGGCGCCCATAGGATCTTTGCTTGACTATCGGCATTGTGATGGCGATCACACTAGTGGGGGCTGGGTAGTCTATAAGCACATTCTTATTTTTGGTCCCTGGTCGTAGGATTATCGAGACAGGGTATCGATACTCCAGAGTAGACTGGTGCATACGCTTCTCTTCCCAGCAGGGGAGATGGACTTTCCATCAGCCATTAGTACGTCGTACTGGAGATAGTATGCAGGTGCTCATTAGGTTACGAGTACACTGGACAGGACTCGTCGGGAACTGTTGGTTGGTATTATACCTATCATCTGTTAACAGTTCCCAGGTGACATGAGTACAGCTTAGTCCGCTGACTTGACACTGTCACTTCGCCTCGAGTGTGTTCCCACTGTTTTTAGATTACTACCCTACCACGGCTCTACTGAGTCATGCAAACAGGTAGTAGTTGGGTGCAGTCCCGAAGCACTTGGAGGCAGTGACGGTTAGACAGGATTCGTCTCTCCCGGTATTGGGAGTTGATATCGCGCTGTGCTTAGGAGAGCCCTTACACATAGTCGTCCCTGGCCAGGGCAAGCGAGACTTGCCGGTAGTGTTACCAGTAGTTTCTCAGGGTGTTTTGGGCTACACTCCGACACGACTTGTACCGCTATTAGGGGACTGACATTTACCACCCCCTAGGCCCGCCATGCGATACTCTCAGACGAACAGACTAGACTGTACGGAGATTGTCACATTCAGGCTCAGTAGGAGTTCGGATGGGTTCACCTCATCAGTCTTCTTATCGGCATCTACCTGTTCATACCAGAATACTGCATTTTATACCGCCCATTCTTACGCTCGTTTGGTTATAGGCAGGTGCTTTTAATCAGTGTTTGCTACATATTTGCAGAATACTGGTTCTCAGCTCTAAACAGTGAAATTCATGGAAAAGTATGTCAAATTCCGGATTACTGCCAACAACAGATAAAACACGGGTCTCCGCTCTCTATCCGTATGTTGCCACACACCAGTTTAAGGGACAAAATGGCAAATCGATGTCATTTTCATGCACAAAGCTCAATGTCAACACAAGATCCAACATATCTACGCGGAGCTCGAGGAAATCTTGGCAAAAGATCCACATCACATCACCTTTTGATCTACTGAAATTCTGGAAGAAATGGGAAGAGTTTCTGAGAAAAAGTCATATACCACACTGAAGAGTACTAAAAACTAGGGAAAACCACCAAATTTCATGTCCTAACTCCTCTAAACGGCCGTGGTTCCGCGGCATAAGCACGCTTAGGCCGCGGAACCGCGGCCATTTAGTCTCCTCTCGTTGTCGTTTTTCAGGGGCATGTTGGTCTTTTCTTGTAGGGGCAGATTCTTGCCCTAGGTTTCCAGTTCCCCTCCTATAAATACCCCAGAACTGAGCCAAACCAAGGAGTTAATTTCTTAAGCCTCTTTTTGCTAGTTTTAGTTTTCTTCTTCTTCTTCTTCATCTTTCCTCCATGAAAATGTAGTGAGAGCATTGAGTGGATGTTAAATGAAGATGAGGGTTTTTGTATCATTCTTTTGTTTTAACTTCCCCTTGAGATTTTTTCTTTCTCTTGATCTTTTAACCTCTTCATTGATCTTGAAAGTTTAAGGGTTTGTTATTGATCTCATGGGTTGTATCTTCTTACGGAATTAGTGCTTCAATTCACATGAGTTCTTTACCCTTCTCTTGATCTTGCAACCTCTTGATTGAGCTTGCAAGTTTAAAGGTTGGCTATTGATCCCATGCTTGTCTTGAGTTCTATGTTCTTGTAATTACTTTCTTGCTTATTTATTTCTTGCTTTTTATTACTTGCTTTACATTCTTGCTTTACTTTCTTGCATTTACTTACTTGTTATCTTTTCTTTTCTTTTGCTCTTTTTGGTTCGTTTTTGTGAATGGTTGTAATTATCGTTGTTAAGAATAAATACGGTATTGTAAGTTAATGTTTCCTTGCTCATTTCCTTTTCCCGTTATTTTCCATTGAACTCCGCCCAAACGTTACGCAAGCGCTCCGTTAGGCACCCTACCCTAACAAGGTAACGGTGATTCCTAACCGCGACCGATTGCATTCGGTTTGGCCGGAAGCGAAAGCAAGAGACAAGAACGGAAGGACAAGGGTAAATAAGACGGATTCCCCGAATACCGCGGTTAAATCCCCTAATCCATATTGTTACCGATTGCTCTAGCTTCAATTGGTCAAGACTCGGCTCAAAGGTTTTGAGTACGGATTTCTTTAGCTTACACTTTCGTATCTTTTCTTAACAACTTTATACTTGCAAATAATACACATAGGTTAGATTGAACAAACTCATACAAATTCTTTATTGACTCGTCTAAAACAAGAACGGACATACAACCATCTCCCTGTGGATCGACCCGTGCTCAACCGGCTAGCTACAAGCGAAACCGTTTTGATTGCGGAGCGTGCGATCAAATGGCGCCGTTGCCGGGGAGACGGTAGCGTATTTTCTTTCTTTTTATTCGGGTTAATATTCTTTTTGTATATATTTATAAATAAAAATAAAATCTTTTTGTTTTTTTTTGATAATTTTTGTGAGCAAGTCTGCAGATTTTTGCGGATTTGCAAACTGCGATTGTGGGGAGCAAAGTATACGCTCAAGGCTAAGGTGATTGCAAAGTGCAGTGCCAAAGATACGGGTAGTTTGACCCGCGCAAGCGAACTTTTCAAGCTTACCGGATTTGATTCAACGGGGGTTTTCTAACCCAAAAACTTAACGGTACGTACTTTACTAACACCTTCTTCTCAAATCCGACGCATCCAATATACTATTCTTTGCAGAATTCTTTGCAAGTTCGGTAGCAAACGCTAAAAATTGACTAACCCGTATTTGTTGCAGTGCCGTGCTTAAAATAAAAAACGATTGTTTGATTCTTTATAGAATTTTTTGAATTGCGCATTGCATACATTAATACGGACTTAAGGGCAAGCGAACCCCACAACATACGGTAAAGGATTTCATCACCTTTTCCGTGGCCCACAAATCATGAACTTGAGCATAACGTTTACCCGCACAAAATTTAAAAGAAACTAGACTTTAAGCCTTAAGGACTTCGCGCTCACTAGGAGAAGTCAACTGTGTTTAGAACCTCGCTTAACGGTATATTGTTTACGGGGTGTCTAGGAAAGTGTTAACGGCGAAACCGCCAAAAGAGAAAGGGTTATTTAATCAAGGAACTTCGCGAAAGCGTTGGAAAAGCTCCCCTTATCTCTGCACTTACCTGGCCTCGTGATCAGTGTATCTTGAGCCCGTTTCTCGACACAGTTTTACTTCGACAATCAAGTTCTGGAGCAGGTCTAGTTGACCTAGGTGAACCCTAGAACGATTAGGTGTGTGGTATTTTTGTGTCGTGATTATTTTTGTCCATATTCTTTTTTATGTGTATATTTCATTCTTTTGTTAATATCTAAAAAAAAAATAATTAAAAAAAAATCACATTTTTTCCCCTCCTTTTCTCTGCCTTTCTTTCTTTCTCTCTTCATATCATGGGTACCCCACCTCGCAAAACTCTTGCCGAAATTTGGTACCCACAACCAGACATTACTTCTTATGGTTCTTGCTTTGGCCAAACGTCAAACGATCCCTCCATGCCCAAAATCTCTTTGAAAGATCGGATAGACGCGTCTAGGACAAACACTTGCCTTCCGCAATCCACTTTGTATCAACCTTTTCAAGCTCCCCCACCCTCTTATGTTGATACCCCTTTTGCAAGTCGTCCTTTATCCATCGCTGAACTTATTGAACAATCCTGTAGCCGATCTTTCACTCCTTTCACCACTACAGATTCTTGGGATCAACAATTCAATTCACCTTCTTATCCAAATGTTGATCTTGCTCCTGTCCAGCCATTCAATTCCTACCAGTCCTACCCAACTTTTGCACCTTCCCTAGACATTGCTTCTGAACCGCCATTTGGGAGTTTTCAGTATCCAAACAACTTTGAATCTTTTACTGAAACCCCTTCACAAACCATGTCTAGTCTGGAACAGTCTTTGGAAGACTCTAGGGTAGCGTCGTACCAACAGATGATGGATTTGAATGCATCCATGGCCGCCCTCATACAACCTAGTGACCCGGTAGCTAGTTTTAAACTAGCTCCAAATTTTCCAATGTATGAAGAGGCGGTAGGACAGGTTGAGAATTTGAGTGGAGAGAGTGAGCTGTACCCCCTTCCGAATCAAGCCTACCCGTTTCAACTTGCATCCCACAACTCCGGTTTTGAATGTCTATCTAGTATTCCAAATGATTCATTGATTAAAGATAGAACAGATAATGAATTATGTGACTTTGTAGTGTTTGATTTGCCCGATTGTGAAGGGTCCCTTTCGAGTGAAACCACACCCAATCCTTTTGACCTCTACACCTCCACTCTAGAACCTGAATTGATTATTATCCATGCTTTTGTTGAGGTGTCTGAGAATATTGATTTTCACTTGATTGAGGATATTGACGCCGGGAATATTTTGGATGATGAACCTGTAGATTTGGCAGAGTTTTTCTCTCCAATTCATCATCCCGAGTCATCAACTGTTTTTCCCGAACCCCATATGCGTCTTGATTTTGATGAAATTTGCATGGATAAGCTGAATTTTGAGGAAATTTTTGAGGATATTTTTGAGGATGAACCAGTTTTAATTGATGAGTCGGATTTTCCAATTCATCATGTTCCTTTCATTGACTATGTACACCCTCCGGAACCTTTAACCGATAACCTTCCTCAATCACCTACCTCCATCCTTTCCATCGTTCTGACCTTGCAAGAAACCGTATCACTTTCATTTCGTATGTCTGGTTTACCAAGTTCGGCTTACCCATGGTTTCTTACGAATCTTGAGGGATTTGACCCCATTTCTCGACGGGTTAATAGATTAGCACAATCGCTTTTTACACATCGATCATCACAAATTGTGCTAATCTATTCACTCCATTTCCACCCTCAAGTTCGTATTCCACTTCCTTCTCCCTTCCGCCATTCTTCTTCTCATATACCGAGACCGTATCCCACTTCTATCTCCATACGGTCTCGCGTATTCTCCATTTCTTTCCTCTTCACCTTCTTTCACCAACCCGCATCTTACAGAGATAGAATTTTTGAATGGTTGGTGTTAACTTTTGGCCTTTGTAAAGCCTTGTATAGCTTGATACTATTCTCTTTCCCCCCTAATCCTGAACTTCAACGCTTAACAGTGGAAACACCGTTTTACTTAAGTTTGGGGGGACTCCTTTTTTGTATATATTTTTTGTTTTCCTTTTTGTTCTGTATATAATTTGTTTTTAGGGAGCGCCGACAATTTTGACCCTCTTGGTGTAGCCTGACAGTGAGGGCACTGTCAAGTTTAAGTTTGGGGGTGTGCTCGGTAGGCTTTCTTCCTTCGCATTCATTTGTATATTTTGCAATTGCATACCTTATTAAAAACCCACAAAAATTGAAAATTTTCCAAAAAATATAAAAACTTTGTCGTCAAGTTAACTAATAGGGTAACTTAGATTTTTATTCTGAAAGTTTAGTTGATATATTAGAAATAACTAAATTCTAGACTTAGGAATTGAAAATCCTTAAAATAACCCTCATTCTGTCTAACTTTGGTAAGTATACGTCCTTACAATTTTTGAGTTCATTTCTTGAGTTAAGTCAAAATGAGGGGAAAGTATTGAAGCTTTACTGAAGGATAAGTCTGAAAAATAGTTTCTTTTGTTGAGTTCAAATTTAGAAAGTATATACCCTACAACTGCACTTACACGTACCTTGAAACTTGGGATAGTAGAGGATACCTAAAAGTATTCTTGCCTGAAAGCCTAGTATGAAAGAAAAAACGGTATTTAAAGCTAAACACCAAAAGAGCATATTGAAAAATATATCCGGTCTTGAAAAAGAAAAAGAAAAATAAAAAGAAAAAGAAAAAAATAGAATAAAGTCAAGACCTGGAAACTACTATTTATGCTTTAAAGTTCACATATTCAGTAATCGGTCGTTAGTGCCTCAAGAAGCATTAATAGTCGCATGAAAGGTGTGTGAGCAAATCCGCCCATCTTTAATGAAAAGAAGTAGTATTAGGTATTAGGGCAAGGGTATTATAGCTTGAATTGAATTCTTGAGTGTAGGGGTGCAAATACACACACATGTAGGGGTATACAATCGATGTTTGGATAAAAGATAGAAATAAAGAATAAGACTTGTGTTTTTTGTAAAGTTGATAAAAATCCCTGATTTGAGGCCGCACTTTAGAAGGAAAACTCAGGAGAACCAAGGTTAAATAGATAAGAGGTGTGAAAAATAAGGGTTGGATATTTCTAACTTAGGATGATAGAATTTCTAACGTAAATACTAAACTGTAGGAGTAGAATCGACGTTAACTTATGACACTAGCTTGACGGGATTTTGTGGGTGTAATCCGCTGAAAACCCTCAGGAGACAACACTCCTCCTACTAGGGACACCTAGAGGTTTAACGGCTTGTTGCACATGCTCAGTGCAATCGCGTTCCCTGCGAAAGTGCGGTAAGAACTTTTTTGTGAATAAATGGTTTTGCTCGGGACGAGCAAAAGTTAAGTTTGGGGGTATTTGTTCATACCAGAAAACTGCATTTTATACCGCCCATTCTTACGCTCGTTTGGTTATAGGAAGGTGGTTTTAATCAGTGTTTGCTACATATTTGCAGAATACTGGTTCTCAGCTCTAAACAGTGAAATTCATGGAAAAGTACGTCAAATTCCGGATTACTGCCGACAACAGATAAAAGACGGGTCTCCGCTCTCTATCCGTATGTCGCCACACACCAGTTTAAGGGACAAAATGGCAAATCGATGTCATTTTCGTGCACAAAGCTCAATGTCAACACAAGATCCAACATATCTACGCGGAGCTCGAGGAAATCTTGGCAAAAGATCCACATCACATCACCTTTTGATCTACTGAAATTCTGGAAGAAATGGGAAAAGTTTCTGAGAAAAAGTCATATACCATACTGAAGAGTACTAAAAACTAGGGAAAACTACCAAATTTCATGGCCTAACTCCTCTAAACGGCCGCGGTTCCGCGGCATAAGCACGCTTAGGCCGCGGAACCGCGGCCATTTAGTCTCCTCTCGTTGTCGTTTTTCAGGGGCATGTTGGTCTTTTCTTGTAGGGGCAGATTTTTGCCCTAGGTTTCCAGTTCCCCTCCTATAAATACCCCAGAACTGAGCCAAACCAAGGAGTTAATTTCTTAAGCCTCTTTTTGCTAGTTTTAGTTTTCTTCTTCTTCTTCTTCATCTTTCCTCCATGAAAATGTAGTGAGAGCATTGAGTGGATGTTAAATAAAGATGAGGGTTTTTGTATCATTCTTTTGTTTTAACTTCCCCTTGAGATTTTTTCTTTCTCTTGATCTTTTAACCTCTTCATTGAGCTTGAAAGTTTAAGGGTTTGTTATTAATCTCAAGGGTTGTATCTTCTTATGGAATTAGTGCTTCAATTCACATGAGTTCTTTACCCTTCTCTTGATCTTGCAACCTCTTGATTGAGCTTGCAAGTTTAAGGGTTGGCTATTGATCTCATGCTTGTCTTGAGTTCTATGTTCTTGTAATTACTTTCTTGCTTATTTATTTCTTGCTTTTTGTTACTTGCTTTACATTCATGCTTTACTTTCTTGCACTTAAATTCCATGCATTTACTTACTTGTTATCTTTTCTTTTCTTTTGCTCTTTTTGGTTCGTTTTTGTGAATGGTTGTAATTATCGTTGTTAAGAATAAATACGGTATTGTAAGTTAATGTTTCCTTGCTCATTTCCTTTTCCCGTTATTTTCCATTAAACTCCGCCCAAACGTTACGCAAGCGCTCCGTTAGGCACCCTACCCTAACAAGGTAACGGTGATTCCTAACCGCGACCGATTGCGTTCGGTTTGGCCGGAAGCGAAAGCAAGAGACAAGAACGGAAGGACAAGGGTAAATAAGCCGGATTCCCCGAATACCGTGCTTAAATCCCCTAATCCACGTTGTTGCCGATTGCTCTAGCTTCAATTGGTCAGGACTCGGCTCAAAGGTTTTGAGTACGGATTTCTTTAGCTTACACTTTCGTATCTTTTCTTAACAACTTTATACTTGCAAATAATACACATAGGTTAGATTGAACAAACTCATACAAATTCTTTATTGACTCGTCTAAAACAAGAACGGACATACAACCATCTCCCTGTGGATCGACCCGTGCTCAACCGGCTAGCTACATAGCGACACCATCCTGATCGCGGTAAACTTTAGAACTTTGAACATCCGACATGCCAAAAGCGTGCGATCACTACCCGGGGACCATTATGAACAGCTAGTGCCGCTTGCGGTCTGTGGTTAACCCCACTGCCAGCGTAGTGTCGAGTATTTAGAGTCCTACAAAGAGGGTTATTCGCCTTTGGGCAAAACAGAGTAGAGGTCGCATGGTTTTACGACGGGGTTTGTTCACATCCGCGCACTTGTGCACGTTTGGTGTCCGGACAGTTATTACTAGTGGGCTTTGGTTTAAGCCAGATCCTAGTATATGTTTTTTGGTTAGTTTTATCTCATTGTATTCGTGTTCCTCGGAACACGGATGCGGGTGTGTATGCACAGTTGACCGAGGCAGAGGCAGAGGATTCTCATTAGGGTTATGGTACGGGTGTGTATGCACAGTTGACTGTTGTCTTTTTCCAAACCTTAATGAGAATAGGAAATATGATTAATAATATTAGTTAACAATTATTGTGCCATGGTTGAGTTGAATTCTTGACTTTTGTTGACTTGTTGACTTTAGTTGACCGGTTGACCAAAGTAGACTTGTTGACCATCATCATTTGTTTTCAAAGATGCTTCTTATTTTTTGCACAAGCGTTTAATGAATGAAATGATAATGGTCATTCATCAACTCACCATCACAAATTGTTAATTATTATTATTGTTCTCATTTTCTAAAATAAGAGAGCATGGTTGTAAAAATTCGTTTTTACTTGCATCTTCTCTGTCATCCATTGCTCTCCTTCTTCTTCTAGCTCAAGGAAAAATCTCTCTCATGAGTTGAGAACTATTTTCCTTTGCGATAAAACACCAAGACCACTCTCTACTCATCCTAAGGTTGAAGGTTTGGCAAACCTAACACTTTAATTACCTCAAGATCGAGGAAGGAGCTCAAGGTAGAGGCCCTCGGGTGGATCTTTCTTCGGCAAGAGAAGGCAACGAGGAGAACCATCCAACCCACTCCAGTAGAAGAAGAGAAGGAGTTCAAGACTAGGTATAACCATTCTACATAGTAGGTAAAGCTTGTAATTCATATGTTAGTTTTGTTTAGCCAAGATCCTTCATGAACGATCCATGTTACCTATCGAGGAAAAATTTGGTCTTTACTTGTTCCGCCTCCCCGAAAGACCCGGGGTGGGTAACGTGGACCTAACAAGAACTTGACATGTGATTTATGATATGTTGGCCTTCGTCAAGGTCATAAGTGCATGGGGCAAAAATCCACATCGGGAGTTTCTAAAGAAACTGAAACTTTCTAGTATTGCATACCATTTGGAGTGTGATGATTTTGGTAGGATTCCTTCAGTTTTATCACACGATGATATTTGGATCCCGATCCTACTGTGAGTATATGCTTCTCCTCGGGAGATTTTTTTTCACTTAACGATCAATGCTATAAACCAAGTAGGTGACTAGAAAGGTGTTAGCGGGGCTACGCCCACAGGGAAAAGTGGTTATTTAATTAAAGAACTTCGCAAAAGCGTCGTAAAACCTCCCTCGAAGTACCGACACCGGCCTGGCTGAACGGTTAAGCAAGTATTGTACGGTGAGATCAATCCTGACTAATTCTTCTTTTATGGTTTAAAGAAGGATTCGAGAAACAGTGGGATCCATCCTGTTTAGACAAACTAAAAACCACTCTAAACTTGCAAGAGCATCATGTTAAAGTGTTTCTTCTCTCTCTGCTAATTGCAGCAGCCAAACATCATGACGGGCCTTAAGTTACTATTAGATAAAAACGTACTGACAGGGCCAAATTTAAAAGATTGGTTCAGGAATGTCAAAATGGCAATCACTTATGACAAGTTGGGCTATGTTCTTACTACAAAAGCTCCCGCCTTCCCAGGCCCAGACTCCAGTGTCACGGACAGGGAAATCCATAAGACCTGGATGATTGACTGCGCGAAGGCCAAATGCCTTGTGCTTGCCTCTATGGACAATGAACATCAGAGGAGGCACAAGAATATGGACCTAGAATCCATATTTCTCCATACTAAGGAACTATATGGAGAGCAATCCCGTATCGCAAGATACGAGACCTCGAAGAAGCTATTTTCAGCGAGGTTAGCCGTCGGATCATTTGTAGCGGAACACGTGCTTAAGATGATTGGCTTCATTGAGGAGCTCGCGGACCACGGGACCACGTTAGAGAACGAGCTCTACACTGACTTGATTGTCCAGTCCCTTCCTTCCACCTACGCCCAGTTTATCCTGAATTTCAATATGCAAGGAAAAAAAGTTGAACTTCCGGAACTCCTCAACATGTTGAAGAGTGCAGAGGGCACCCTATAGAAATTCAGGAAAACACCCGCTTTGTTTGTTGGAGGAGCTTCCTGTTCTGGCTCCAAGGCAAAAGCCAAAGGAAAGAAGAAGAAGAAGAAAGCACCCATCAAACCAAGGGGTGGTGTTAGTAAGGTGGAAGCTAAGGGAAAAGCAAAGGTAGCGGGACAGATTGTGGGAAAGGAAGAATGCTTTTATTGTCACAAGAAAGGACACTGGAAGAAAGATTGCTGGGCTTGGAAGGCAAAGAACCAGGACCCGAAGAAAGTTGTGGCTTCGGCTTCAGGTGTGTATGTTATTGAAAACTGTCTGTCAATCAACTCTACTTCCTGGGTATTGGATACCGGATCAGGATCTCATATCTGTAATTCTTTGCAGGCACTGAGAAGCCATAGGGTTTTGAAGGCGGGTGATATGACCCTCAGAGTTGCAAATGGAGCAAGCATGGATGCTGAATCCGTGGAGGACTATAACTTAGGATTAATAGATGGACATGTTTTGGTTTTGCGCAACTGTTATTTTGTACCCAGTTCGACTTGTAATATCATATCTGTATCTTTAATGTCTAAAGAAGGTTATGATTTTGCATTTGTAAGCAATGTTGTAAACATTCACCTTAATCATGTTTTGATTGGGTCGGGTACATTAAGCAACGGTATATACGTTTTAAACCAACCGCAGATTTTCAATATCCAGAATACACACAAAAGAATGTCTCCAGAATTAAATCCTGCTTTCTTATGGCATTGTAGACTGGGTCGCATCAATGAGACAAGGTTAACTAAGTTACGTAAAGAAGGATATTTGGATCCGTTCGAATATCATTCTTATGCAACATGTCAATCATGTCTCAAAGGAAAGATGACAAAGCCTCTGTTTACTGGACACGGAGTAAAAGCGAGGGAGCTCTTGGGACTCGTACACAGTGACATGTGTGGTCCAATGTCTAAACATGCAAGAAGTGGTTTTTCCTATTTCATTAGTTTTATGGATGATTTCTCCAGGTATGGACAAGTCTTCTTAATGAAGCATAAATCCGAGGCTTTTGAGAAATTCCAGGAATATAAGAATGAAGTAGAAAAACAAACCGGCAGAAGTATCAAAACACTTAGATCTGATCGAGGTGGTGAATACTTAAGTGCCGAGTTCCTGGCTTACTTAAAACAGAATGGAATTCTCTCTCAGCTTACTCCCTCATACACTCCACAACACAACGGTGTATCGGAAAGACGGAACCGTACCCTATTGAATATGGTACGTTCCATGATAAGTAACGCTGAGTTACCGCAATCATTCTGGAGCTATGCACAAGAATCAGCTGCATATCTTTTAAACAAAGTTCCTACCAAAACTGTGCCTACCACACCATATCAGATGGAGTGGGAAGAAACCTTATCTTCAATATCTGAAGATATGGGGATGTTCGGATTTTTTCAAAAAGCAGCATGCGGACAAACTCGAGGCACGCACAGTACTGTGTAAGTTTGTAGGATAACTAAAGAACTCCAGATGTATCTTTTCTATCACGCAGAGGAACAAACGGTTTTTGTTTCTTGTCATGCCCACTTTCTAGAACACGAGTTCTTGGAAAAGGAAACTGGTGGGAGCGCAATAGAACTGGAAGAAATTCCAGAACCACAAGCTATTACTGAAAGCTTGGTGGAACCAGAAGTTTCAAAAGAACAGGACATTCCCGCACCTCTCCGCAGGAGTAGTAGGCTGTCTCATCTGCCTGAGAGATACTACGGTTTTCTCATAGACGGGGATAGAGAGGATTGCATCATTGATAATGATGAGCCTACTAACTTCCAGCAAGCCATTCAGAGCACTGACTCAGTAAAATGGTTAGAAGCAATACCGACCGAGATGGAGTCCATGTACACCAACAAGGTATGGAGTTTGGACATTGCTCCAGAAGGGGTAAAACCCGTAGGCTGCAAATGGATCTTCAAAAGGAAGATTGGTGTAGATGGACAGGTTGAAACCTATAAGGCTAGACTTGTTGCAAAGGGTTTTCGTCAAAGACCTGGCTTGGATTATGATGAAACCTTTTCTCCAGTGGCTATGCTCAAATTCATTCAGATCCTTCTTGCCATTGCTGCCTTCCACGATTATGAGATTTGGCAGATGGACGTAAAAACCGCTTTTCTAAATGGAAATTTAGAGGAGTGTGTCTATATGGACCAGCCAGAGTAGGAGCAACAGAAAAGTGTGCAAGTTGCTTAAGTCCATTTATGGACTAAAGCAGGCATCGCGGAGTTGGAACATCTGTTTTGATGAGACGGTCAAAGAATTTGACTTTATCAAAAATCCAGATGAACCATGAATTTATAATAAGATTGTAGCACGAACTGTTGTATTCCTCGTCTTGTACGTGGATGACATTCTCTTGATAGGAAATGACATTCCTATACTACAATCTGTCAAAGGGTTCTTGTCAAACAGGTTCTCCATGAAAGACCTGGGTGATGCCTCTTACATTCTAGGGATCCAGATCTATCGTGATAGATCTAAAAGGATGTTAGGACTTTCACAGTCCCGGTACATCGACACCATACTGAAAAGATTCAGTATGGATGATTCCAAGCGCAGTAATTTACCGGCTTGTTACTGGATCACCCTCTCCAAAGAGATGTCTCCCAAGACTGATTCAGAAAGGGATCGCATGTCTATTATACCCTACGCTTCTGCGGTAGGCTCTATAATGTATGCAATGTTGTGTACCAGACCAGATGTAGCTTATGCACTGAGTGTAGTAAGCCGGTATCAGTCAAACCTTAGGGAGAAGCACTGGATAGTGGTAAAGAACATTCTGAAGTACCTGAGAAGAACTAAGGATATGTTTTTGGTTTACAGCGGAAAAGACATCCAGATCGAGGCCTTTGCTGACTCCAGCTTCCAGAGTGACAAGGATGACTCCAAATCCATGTCGGGTTATGTCTTTACTCTCAATGGAGGGGCGGTGTGTTGGAAGAGTTCCAAACAGGAAACCGTTGCTGACTCGACGATGGAAGCGAAGTATATCGCAGCATCTGATGCCGCAAAAGAAGCCGTCTGGATGAGGAAGTTCTTAACAGAACTTCAGGTGGTTCCGTCCATTGTTGATCCAATACCTCTGTATTGTGACAACAACGGGGCTATAGCTTTAGCAAAGGAACCCAGGTCCCATCAGAAGTCCAGACACATCTTGAGGCGGTGTCACCTGATCAGGCAGATCGTGGATTGAGGTTCGGAGGGTTGCTACAGAAGATAACACTGCAGATCCATTCACAAAGGCCATTCCTCAGACGCAGTTCGAGAGGCTTTTCGAGATGATAGGTCTGCGATATGCCAGCACATGGCCTTAGTGCAAGTAGGAGATTGTTAGTGGGATATGCCCTAGAGGCCATTATTTTATAGTACTAGTTTGTATATTACATTTTGGAAGCTTGGGATATACACACGGATTGAAATTCTTGCTCAATATTGTAGTATGCTACTTGGTTTGTGTCTATCTTAATATGTGTATGTGTTTCTTTTTAACATATCGCTAATACATATTGATAGAGCCCTTAGGATCTTTGCTTGACTACCAGCGTTGTGATGGCAGTCACATTAGTGGGGGCTGGGTAGTCTACAAGCACATCCTCATACTGGTCCTTGGTCATAGGATTATCGAGACAGGGCATCGATACTCCAAAGTAGACTGGTGTATATGCTTCTCATCCCAGAATGGGGGATGGTCTGTCCCACAGCCATCAGTACGTCGTACTAGAGATAGTATGCAGGTGCTCGTTAGGTTACGAGTATACTGGACAGGACTCGCTGGGAACTGTTGGTTAGTATTATACCTATCGTCAGTTATCAGTTCTTAGGTGACATGAGTACAGCTTAGTCCGTTGACTTGACACTGTCACTTCACCTCGAGTGTGTTCCCGCTGTTCATAGATTACTACCCTACCACTGCTCTATTGAGTCATGCAAATAGGTAGTAGTTGGGTGCAGTCCCGAAGCACTTAGAGGCAGTGACGGTTAGACAGGATTCGTCTCTCCCGGTATTGGGAATTGATATCGTGCTGTGTCTAGGAGAGCCATTACACAAAGTATCTGGCCAGGGAAAGCGAGATTTACTGGTAGTATTTCCAGTAGTTTCTCAGGGTGTTCTGGGCTACACTCCGACACGACTTGTACCGCTATTAGGGGACTGACGTTTACCGCCCCCTAGGCCCGACATGCGATACTCTTAGACAAACAGACCGGACTGTACGAAGATTGTCATATACAGACTCAGTAGGAGTTCGGATGAGTTATGCTCATCGGCTTTCTTATCAACAATACCTGGGGACCATTACGTACAGCAAGTACCGCTTACGGCCTGTGGTTAAACCCACTACCAGTGTAGAATCGAGTCTTTAGAGTCCCACACAGAGCGTTTCCCTGCATCGGGCAAAATGTGTAGATATCGTATGGTTTTACGAAAGGGTTCGATTACGTACGTACACTCGTGCAAGTACGATGAGTCGGACGGACAATACTATTGGGCTTTGGTTTAAGCCGGATCCTAGTATTGTACTGATGGATTTTCTTCGTCTTCGGTATTCGTATTTTTCGGTATATGAATGCAGGTACATATTTACGGACAAGGGGGCGTTTTTGTAATTTATTCAAAGATGCTTCTAGAAGATGATGTTTCATATATGTATTTTTCATTTTGGATTAAATGATTTATGCATTATGACATGGTAGAAATGAGGTGGAAATTGCTTGATATTGAGCATGGCTAAATGTGACACATGGTGGATTTTGAAGCCATGACTCATTTGGTTGTAAATTGAAGCCTAATGACTATTATTCATTTAATTTATTAGATGAAAAATAGAAAGTGTTCAGTTTAGAACTATAAGTGAGCTACACTCTCTCTCATAAATTCTCTTCACTAGCTTTTTCTAAAACATCTTCTTCTTTCTCAAACCATAGGATACTCATGTGTTGAGTTACCTAAGAAGAAATAGAAAGACTCCTAAATCCATCTACACCATCTACACAACCTAGATCATTTATATTAGCAATCTACATGATCTAGTTTCTTTGGTTTAGAAGATAATCTTGGTGCACAAACGTTCGGGTGGATCATTTAGGATTCGAGCAAGCCGAAGAGGAGACCACATCCGTACCACTTCGAGGAGTTCGTGCAGGTGAGGAGGACAGCGAGATAAGGAGAAGAAGGACAAGGTTTATTGAGGTATAATTTATGTACTTAGTTTATACTTCTTTTGCTTTTGCTAGATACGGTTTGGATTGCGATCATGGCTTACAGTCGATGTTATGATGCTAAAATTATCGTTTTTTACACCTTCCGCCTCCCCACGATTCCGTTGGATGCATAGCATCGACTTACAAGATGTGAGGAACGTTCTCAAGTACTTCAGAAGGACTAAAGAGATGTTGGTGGTGTATGGTAATAGAGAACTCCAGGTGGAGTCCTTTACCAATTCAAGCTTCCAAAGTGATAAGGACGACTCTAAGTCACACTCGAGATTTGTCATTACCCTAAATGATGGGGCGGGTTGTTGGAAGAGTTCAAACAGGAAACTGTGGCAGACTCGACGATAGAGGCTGAATACATCGCTGACAACGATGCTGCCAAAGAGGTTGTCTGGATCAAGAAGTTCATCTCTGAACTTAGTTTGGTTCCATCCATTGAGCATCCAATACCTTTATATTGTGATAAGAATGGAGCTGTGGCTTTGGCCAAGGAACCCAGATCCCATCAGAAATCCAGACATATTCAGTGGCGGTATCACCTGATCCGGGAGATCGTTGATCGCCGAGAGATCGAGGTCAAGAGAGTTGAGACGAAGGACAACACTGCGGATCTACTCACGAAGGCCATACCTAGGATACACTTTGAGAGACTCTTCGGAATGTTGGGTATGAGATACTACAACAGCTGGCCTTAGTGCAAGTAAGAGATTGTTAGTTATGTATATGCCCTAGAGTCTATTGTTGTACATATGATGTATATTATCATGGATGCCTGGATATATATAGAGAGGACTTTCTTGCTCGACATGATAGTATGCTATCTGGTTTCTCTTTGTCTTAACATGTTGACTTGTATTGTTTTACTGTCTTACTCTCACATGTTGATAAAGCCCTTAGGATATGTACTTGACTACTAGGACTATGATGCAGATCATACTAGTGGGGCCAGGGTAGTCAACGAGTACATCCCATAATTATTCCTAGTCGAGGGTGTATCAAGACAGGACATCGATAACCAGAGTAGACTAGCGTATACGCATCTTGACCCATATGATGGGCGATGGATGATCCCACATCCATTGGTTTTTGACATCAAAGATGGTGTACGAGTACTCAGTGGAGACTGGGTATACTGAACGGACTCGTCGAGAACTCCTAGATGGTATTATACCTATCGTCAGATAGCAGTTCTCTGGTGACACTGGTATAGGTTAATCTGTAGACCCGAGATCATCATAGAGTCTTGTGTGATTCCCACTATGCTTTGATTTCCACCTTACCACGTTCATGAGAACGTGCAAAACGGTGGCTTTTGGGTACAGTCCCGAATCACATGGAGGCAATGAGTGATAGGAGGGGTTTCGTCTCTCGCGGTATTGGGGGTTAATGTTGCGTTATGTTCGATTGGCTATAACTGGAAGTCCCTGGTCAGGGCTGATATGGAGATCTACTGGTAAGTGTTACCAATAGTTTCTCGACCCGTTATGAGCCTCATATCGACACGACTTATCGGTTACTGGGGTCTGACGTTTACCATCCCTATACTGGATATGCGACATATGAGACGAAGAGACCGGACTGTACGGGAGTGTTACTGATTGGATTCACAGGAGTGTGTGCAAGCTTGCTTGTTGATCTTCTGTACGCTCAATACCCGGATGGCTGTTACGTTTAGCTGACCGCTTGCTGGTTGTGGGCGTTTGATATGATCAGAACCTACTTCCGGCGTATTGACAAGTCTTTAGAGTCCTACACAGAGGTTTCCAGGCTCAGGCATAACGGAGTTGGAGCAAGTCACGTGCTATTTCGGGCACTACCATTTCCGGGTTGTGACAGAGCACATATGTGATATGTGCGGGACCGAGATTAATACGATATGTGATACTGTATTCTATTCTCGTGATATGTTATATCGGCCGGGTATATGTGATATAGACGGGTCATTGAATCAAGTGTTGATTCGATGAATTGATACATAATATTAGTCGGTTATTTGTAACATAGCCGGATTATTAAATCAAGTTTTGATTTAATAATTTAATGTATAATTATATATGTGATATATTATATTACATTAACTAATATAAGCTCACTTAAATAATTCTTTTTCTCACTTGATGATACATTGATGTATATGTGATATATGTTAATTGTATTATTTTCTTTTGTTACAAAATATTATATATGTGATATATGATATTGTAATATGCTAGATTACAAATGCAACTAGGGTTTATGAGAGTTAAACCATGATTAGGGTTAAGATTAAGGTTTACATTTTTATTTTGGATAATTCTATTTCGTGGATTTATGCAAGGATATTTTGCTTAGTTGACTAAATTCCACTCTTTAGATATTTTCCTAGATATTTGTTAACCTAACTTTAACCCTAGCCTATGATTTATTCTTTACAAGGGTTAAGCATTCCATGCTTAACTCATATTTGCATTTCTAACCTCATAACAATTATTCATCACACTTATCTTCTTCTTCCTCCTCACAAAAGCTCACTAGCCATTTCTTTTGTGATGAATTAAAGTGAGATAAAGAAAACTAAAGAGGGAAAAATTCCTACTTCGCTATCCTCATCTATTCTAGCCAATTAGATTAGGGTGTTTGCTTCACTAATACCTCATTAGTGAAGTGAAAGCTTTGGTTTGTGTTTCGTCAAGGTAGATCGTCTTGGAATTCAAAGACTTCAAGCAAGATGCATCATTCACCTCATGGGGCCACTTTAGAGTCCGGGAGCTTGATGATCGCTGCGAAGGGACCTCAACTCGGAGGTTTTGAAGCATAGGAACGGACTATAAAGGTTGTAATCCCTAAACTCTTAGATGTTAAGTTGTTAAGATGTTGTTTAGTTTGATTCTTTAGCTTAAGATTCATGCTTAGGGTTATATAGAATGGCAAAAAATTTAAACTTGGCATGGATGATACCTCCCGAAACCTTGCTACCTTTGTAGGTAACCCAACACTAAAGTAATCACTCCCGGTGAAGGGATCTCGGCTCTTTCCTTATCGAATAAGGTGCTGGATATTCTACAAGGAATACCGCTATGCAAAGCAAAAACTAGAGCTACCCTTTTTTGGAAAATTTGATTCTACAACATCTTTTTGGTTTCTTATATTTCATTAATCACATTAACAAATTCCCATCATTTATGCTTCCTAAGCATCACAAAGGAAACAAAAATACAACGTATGCGTATGCCATCCGCATTCGCCACAGTGTCCCGTTATGCACCGTTAGGTTACTTAACTAAAGGCATACCGGGGCGGGACTAGCACAGGTGCAAAACATAAGAAACGTTTATTATATATCATATATACAACAATAAAGCATTCGTATCACGCATATAAAATGATCACATCACAGAATATCAGCAGCAGAAGATAACATATGAAATATTAGATATACTAGGAGGTCCGTGTTTTATTTTGAGCCTGTATAAAATATGGATTCCAAGGTCGCGATGAATACCCAAACCTACATCCCTAGATCCCTACGAGAGTGGCAAGTAACCCTCCCAATTCTAGGGTTAGGAGACCCGGACTCGACTCCTCGAGTTGGTCTCGCACTGGACACTAGAACCCTGTTGCTTGTGCTCTCCTCCTTGGGTATATCCTAATGTAGAAAAGTAAATAATATACAATGGTGACATCATCCTCAACCCGGATGTGCCCCAATAAAAGAATATTACATGCAATGAATTTTACAAGAATGAAAATAAAAACCTTATCTCACATAAAACCCCGGCTATTCTAATCATGACGATCCAATATAACATATCACAGCAACACATAACATCACATGTCATCCACGTAAGTAAATATATATATCCCAATTTTCGTTGATGTATAGCAACGAAAGCAGCGATACACCATATATTACACTTACGGTCGCAGAAAAGAAAGTGAAAAACTACAACATTTGGAATTCAGAATCACCTTAGACATCATAAACCCGAAATATCACATATTACGGATTTCATGCCTAACTATATGAATTCCACATATTGTATCATATTCCAGAAAAAAACTAGACGACGTTAAACATTCCGATCGAATCAACAAACACCCAAAATTTCCTAAAAAGCTCAACACTTAAGCGTAGTTTAAAAATACTCAGTACATGCCATAGTGGAAATGAACCAGCCGTAGAAGGGTCAACCAATGCCTCACCTGTGGCGCCGCGGAACTACCGCAAACCCTAGGCTTTAGCGGGGGTTCTTATGTGCACAGAATTGAGTTAGGGTTTCGTTATTCTAGAGGGTCCACCGCACTACTTGCACGATATTTGAATGTTCTTTAACTGCGAAAAAATTCAATTCTTGGAAAATTTTCCTGCAATGGTTAAAGTGGGTATTTGATATCCGGTCTAACTTTTTAACACCATATAAATTAACCCGAAAACAAACTAGAATTGCGAATAAGAAGCACTTTGAATTGCCTCTGTAAAAAGATAACATCACATGCAAATTTAGCAAAAACAAACAACATCTGAAATACCAAAGCCCAGAGAATAGAACGCAGTAAAAATTTCAACCACGAACTCTTCAACTTGGCCGAGCAGGCCGGACATTTCATCAAAGTGGCCGGCCATTTTCCGACGAGCTGGGTTCAAATTTCTTCTGTTTTCTTATTGTATCACATACAACATTCTACAACTGTTTAAAAAAAAATTACTCTCAGAAAATTTCGACAGAAACTAGGGTTTACATTCGGGTGTTTCGGAGTTGTTTCGGTTTCGTAATCCTACATTATCCGTCTAATTCTCTATCTAGGCACTAATACCACTGTAGGGTTGTATAGCATGGCAGCAAGATTTCGGGAGGCATCGTCCATGCCAATTTAAAATTTTGCAATTCTAAATAACCTTAACCCTAGATTCTTAACTAAAGAATCATACGGAATCGATAAAGCAAACAACTTTACTTCTATGTGATAGGGATTACAACCTTTGCAGTCCATTCCTTCGCTTCATAAGCTCCGAGTAGTGGTCCCTTTGCTGTGATCCATGAACTCCCGGACTCTTGAGAGGCTCCACAAGTCGTATGATGCATCCTTGCTTATAGTCTTCGAAATCCGAGATGATCTACTTCAAGGAAACACGGACTCAAGCTATCTCTTCACTAAGTGAACTAGTGAAGCTAACACACTAATTTATATGGCTAGTTTAGAAGAGGATGATGAAGTAGGAATATTTCTCACTTTAGTTTTCTTTTTCTCACAATCTTTTATCACAAATGAAAAAGGTAGAAAAGCTTTTTGAGGAAGAAGAAGATGAAATGATAAAAGAATAATTGTTATAAGGTTAGAAATGCAATCATGGGTTAAAATGTGTCATCCTTAACCCTTGTAGAGACTTAACCATGAGCTAGAATTAAAGGTTAGATTGATAAATATCTTAAGCTTGACAAAAGAGTAGACTTGGTCGATGAACCTACAAGCTTCTACAAGCTTTGAACCATGACTAAATACCACAATTTTGAATTTGATTAATAATAAATATAAACCCTAATCTTAACCCTAGCATGGTTTAATTCTCATAAACCCTAGTTGCATTTATAACCTAGCATGTTACAATTATATATATCACACATATATAATTATGTAACAAAAGAAAAGAATACAATAAACATATATCACATATATGTTAAATGTATCCAAAGTAAGAAAATGAAATACTTAAGTTAGCATATATTAGTTAATGCAATTTAATATATCAAATATATAATTATACATTAAATTATCGAATCAACAATTGATCCGATAATCCGGCTATATCATATATAACTGACAAATATAAAATGTATCATTTCATCGAATCAACGCTTGGTCCGATGACCCGGCTATATCACATATAACTGGCCGATATCACATATCGTGAGGATAGAATACGACATCACATACATGGATTAATCTCGATCCCGCACATATCACATATGTGCACCTATTCAGTTTCGCCTGAGCCAGGACCTCTGTATAGGACTCTAAGGACTCATCAATACACCGGCAGTTGGTAATGATCATATCAAACACCCACAAGATGCAAGCGGTCAGCTAAACATAACAGCCACCCGGGTATTGAGCGACCAGAAGATCAACAAGCAAGCCTGTACATACTCCTACGAATCCAATCAGTAACATTACCATACAGTCCGGTGTTTTCGTCTGATATGTCGCATATCCTGTCTAGGGGTGGTAAATGTCAGACCCCTGTAACCGATAAGTCGTGCCAATGTGAGGCTCATAATGGTTTGAGAAACTACTGATAACACTTACCAGTAGATCTCCATATCAACCCTGGCCAGGGACTTCAAGTTATAGCCAATCTAGCACAGCGCAACATCAACCCCCAATACCGGGAGGGACGAAACCCCTCCAATCGGTCATTGCCTCCATGTGATTCGGGAATGTACCCAAAAGACACCGTTTTGCACGTTCTCATGAACGTGGTAAGGTGGAAATCAAAGCACGGTGGGAATCAAACAAGACTCTATGATGATCTCGGGTCTACAGACTAACCTGTACCAGTGTCACCATAGAACTGCTATCTGACGATAGGTATAATACCATCTAGGAGTTCTCGGCAATTCCGTTCAGTTTACCCAGTCTCCACTGAGCACCCGTACACCATCTTTGATGTCAAACACTAATGGATGTGGGATCATCTATCGCCCATCATATGTGTCAAGATGCGTAAACGCTAGTCTACTCTAGAGTATCGATGCCCTGTCTCGATACACCCTCGACTAGGAAAAATTATAGGATGTACTCGTGGACTACCCTGGCCCCACTAGTATGATCTGCATCATAGTCCTGGTAGTCAACTATATATCCTAATGGCTTTATCAACATATGAGAGCAAGATAGTAATACAGTACAAGTCAATATGTTTAGACAAAGTGAAACAAGGTAGCATACTATCATGTCGAGCATGAAAGTCCTCTATATATATCTAAGCATCCACTATAATATACATCATATGTACAACAATGGCCTCTAGGGCATATACATAACTAACAGTAGCATCTGCTAGTTTCGCTAAAGATGTCACTCCCGGTGAAGAGATCTCGGCTCTTTCCTTATTGAACAAGGTGCTGGATATTCTTCAAGGAATACCGCTATGCAAAGCGAAAACTAGAGCTACCCTTTTAGAAAATTTGAATCTACAACATCTTTTAAGTTTCTTTTTCTTTCATTAATCTCATTAATGAAGTCCCATCAATTAATCTTCCTAAGCATCACAGAAGTAACGAAAATACAACGTACGCTTATGCCATCCTCATTCGCCACAGTGTCCCGTTATGCACCGTTAGGTTACTTAACTAACGGCATAGCGGGGCGGGATTAGCGCGGGTGCAAAACATAAACAACGTTTATTATATATCATATATATAATAATAAAGCATTCATCTCAAACATATAAAGTGATCACATCACAGAATATCAGCAGCAGAAGAAACATATGAAATATTGGATATACTAGGAGGTCCGTGTTTTATTTTGAGCCTGTATAAAATACGGATTCCACGGTCGCGATGAATAGCCAAACCCATATCCCTAGACCCCTACGAGAGCGACAAGAAACCCTACAAATTCTAGAGTTAGGAGACCCGGACTCGACTCCTCGAGTTGGTCTCCCACTAAACTCTAGAACCTGGTTACTTGTGCTCCCCTCCTTGGGTCTATCCTAATGCGGAAAAGTAAATAATATACAACAATGGAGACATCATCCTCAACCCGGAAGTGCCCCAATAAAAGAATATTACATACAATGAATTTTACATGAATGAAAATAAAAACTCCCATCTCACATAAAACCCCCGGCTATTCAAATCACGACGATCCAATATAACATATCACAGTAACACATACCATCACATGTCATCAACGTAAGTAAATATGCATATCACAATCGCCGTTGACATATAGCAACGAAAACGGTGATACACCACATATTACACTTATGGTCGCAGAAAAGAAAATGTCAAACTACAACATTTGGAATCCAAATTCACCTCAAACATCATAAACCCGAAATATCACATACTACAAGTTTCATGCCTAACAATATGAATTCCAAAGATTGTATCACATTCTAGAAAAAGCAAGACGATGTTAAACATTCCCATCGAATCAACAAACACCCAAAATTTCCCAAAAAGCTCAACACTTGAGCGTAGTTTAAAAATACTCAGAACATACCACAGTACCTATGGACCAACCGTAGAAAGGTCAACCCTTGCCTTACCTATGGCGCCGCGGAACTACCGCAAGCCCTAGAGTTTGGCGGCGGTTCTTACGGACACAGAATCGAGTTAGGGTTTCATTCTTCTAGTGTTACAACCCAAATGTGGCATGTGACCGGCACTTAAAACACGTGACATCTAAATACGTCGACGCGGTTCAAGTATGCCGAAACCCGGAACTAAACTCCTTTTGAAATTATTGGAGGTGAGGTTTAAATAGTCATCTGATGAAATCAATTTTAAAAATATCATCTAATTTTAACTAAGTATGTTGAAAAACATTTATGATGTTTTGAAACATAACATCACCTCCTTTGCATTTTTATAAAACCTGATACAACATAATAATAAAATAGCAACCCAACGAAAGCTAGTCTCCACATCCAAACGATGGAGCAACCAACAATCTAAATCAGAAATCAACTCCAAAGAGTGCGACATCACCACACATAAACTCTAAGTCTTGCTTCTAAGTCCATAATATACAACTTCTAAATTGATGGAGTTTCCACTAGATACAAGAATATATGAATAATCAAGAGTGAGTATGATATAATAATAACCCACTTACCAATCAATTGTTAGTTATGTATATGCCCTAGAGGCCATTGTTGTACATATGATGTATATTATAATGGATGCTTGGATATATATAGAGAGGACTTTCTTGCTCGTCATGATAGTATGCTATTTGGTTTTCCTTTATCTTAACATGTTGACTTGTATTGCTTTACTGTTTTTCTCTCACATGTTGATAAAGCCCTTAGGATCTGTACTCGACTACTGGGACTATGATGAGATCATACTAGTGGGGCCACGGTAGTCGATGAGTACAACCTATAACTGTTCCTAGTCGAGGGTATATCGAGACAGGGCATCGATACACCAGAGTAGACTAGCGTATTCGCATCTTAACCCATATGATGGGCGATGGATGATCCCATATCCATCGGTGTTTGACATCAGAGATGGTGTACGGGTGCTCAGTAGAGACTGGGTACTCTGGACGGACTCGCCGAGAACTCCCAGATGGTGATATACCACACGTCAGATGGCAGTTCTCCGGTGACACTGGTACAGGGTAGTCTGTAGACCTGAGATCGTCATAGAGTCTTGTGTGATTCCCACTGTGCTTTGATTTCCACCTTACCACGTCGAAGAGGGCGTGCAAAACGGTGGCTTTTGGGTACAGTCCCGAATCACATGGAGGCAATGAGCGATAGGAGGGGATTCGTCTTTCCCGGTATAGGGAGTTGATGTTGTGCTGTGTTCGATTGGCTATAACTGGAAGTCCCTGGCCAGGGCCGATATAGAGATTTACTGGTAAGTGTTACTAGTAGTTTCTCGACCCGTTATGAGCCACACATCGACATGACTTATCGGTTACTCGGGTCTGACGTTTACTACCCCTAGACTAGATATGCGACATATCAGATGAACAGACCGGACTGTACGGGAGTGTTACTGATTGGATTCACAGGAGAACGCACAGGCTAGCTTGTTGATTTTCTGATCGCTCAATACCTGGGTGGCTGTTACGTTTAGCTGACCGCTTGCAGCTTGTGGGTGTTTGATATGATCATCACCTGCTACCGGCGTATTGACGATTCTTTAGAGTCCTACACAGAGCTTTCTTGGCTCAGGAAAAACGGAGTAGAGGCACATATGTGATGTGTGAAGGACCGAGGATAATGCGATATGAGATACCGTATTATATTCTCACGATATTTTTGATATGAACCAGGACATCGGATCAAGTGTTGATTCGATGAATCGGTACATGAAATATTAGTCGGTTATATTCGATATAGCCCGATTGTCGGATCAAGTGTTGATTCGATGATTTAATGTATAATAATATATATATGATATATTGTATTACATTATCTAATATTGGCTCGCTTTATTATTTCATTTTCTCACTGGATGATACATTGATATATATGCGATATATGTTAATTGTATTATTTTCTTTTGTTGCAAATATATAATATATATGTGATATATATTATTGTGACATGATATGAATAATAATGAAACATGTTTAGTGTTGATTAAACAAGACTAGGGTTTGATTAGGGTTAGCTTCTTCTTTCACCTTCTAGAAGCTTTTCCTTTTGTCTTGGTTAAGATATTATGGTTGATATTTATCCATGACTCATTTCTAACCTAACCAAACCCTAGCTCTAGTTTATTCTCTACAAGGGTTATCCTTGTCATAACTAAATTATGGTTACATTATTAATTCATATATACATTTCATTATTCAAAAAAAATTAATTATCTCATTATTCATCTTCTTCTTCTCTCTTTAGCTTTGAGAAAGCTTACTAGAAATTTCTTTTGTGATGTTTTCATGTGAGAATTTGATATAAAAAGATAGCATAAATACTACTCCATCATCTTCATTTAATCTAGCCCATTAGATTAGGGTGTTCATCTCATTAGAGTGAGAGAACTTGGGTTATAGCAACTTCGACGTAGATCATCGGAGAAACGGAACACTATAAGCTAGCATGGATCGTTTGAGTCGTGGAGCCTCTCTTGAGTCCGGGAGATTGTGGATCGCGATGAAGGGACTTCTACTCGGAGCTTATGAAGCGAAGGAGCGGACTACAAAGGTTGTAATCCCTCACTTTTAGTTGTAAAGATGTTTTCTTGCATGTTAAACCCTAATAATCTAGCAAAGATCCCGGCTTTGGCTTGTTCGGCACGTCTAAATTTTTATCCGGGCATGTTTGATGACTTATGAACCTTCATAAGAGTGTCTAAGAACCTTACAGTGGTATCAGAGCCAAGATAGAGCATTAGGCAACATGTATACGAAGTTAAAACTCCGATCGAACACCAAAACGCGATTTTAGACCCCTCTCTGGACTTTTTCTAAAAACTGTGATTTTTATGAATTAAAAATTTCTAAAAAATTCAGCAGGGAGATTTAAGAAATACTGTGAAAAATGAGGTTCCAATCCGTACAATCCACCGCGGAACCGCGGCCGTACCACGCTTGGGCCGCGGATCCGCGGCAGTATAGTAGGATTAGACACTCTTTTTTACACAGTAATATTTCTTCTGTATGTTATATTTTACAGGTATTTTTAATCTGACTCAAGTGTTGAGTATTCTGGGGTTTATTTTGTAATCGTAGATTCGATCGGAATATTTAATTTCGTTTTTATTTCCGGATATTTAGAAACTGTTAAAATGTTCGAACGGATATCATTAACTCACTTTTTCCCGGCACGTAAAACTTTCAAGTGTTGAATTTTTATCGGGTTTAAATCTTTCGGAAAATTGTACAAGTTAAGCGGTGGACCCTCTAGAAGAAAACAAACCTTAACTCGATTATGTGACCATCTTGAACTGCCTCTAAACCTTAGGGTTTGGGGCAGTACGGCGTGCCACATGTGAGGCGTTGGCTTGACCCTTCTACGGCTGGATCACCGGTACTGTGACATATTCTGGGATTATTTAAACTCCACTCAAGTGTTGAGCAATTTAGGAAATTTTGGGTGTTTGATTATCTGTTCGGAAAGTTTAATACTGTCTATTTATCTGGAATGTGATACAACATGTGGAATTCATAGAGTTAGGCTTGAAATGCGAAGTATGTGATATTTCGGATTTACGATGTCTAAAGTGATTGTGGATTCCAAATGTTGTAGTTTTACACTTTTTTTTCTGTGACCGTAAGTATAATATGTGATATCGCCGGTTTCGTTGCTATATGTCAACGACAATTGGGATGTGCATATTTACTTACGTTGATGATATGTGATATTATGTGTTGCTGTGATTTGCTATATTGGATCGTCGCGTTCTGAATAGCCGGGGGTTTTATGTGAGATGAGGGTTTTTATTTTCATTCATGTAAAATTCATTTGTAATGTAATATTCTTTTTTTGGGGGGCACTTCCAAGTTGAGCTTGATGTCACCAGTGTTGTATATTATTTACTTTTCCGCATTAGGTAGACCCAAGGAGGGGAGCACAAGTAACCGAGTTCTATGGTCCAGTGGGAGGCCATCTCGAGGAGTCGAGACCGGGTCTCCTAACCCTAGAATTGGCAGTGTTACTTGCCGCTCTCGTAGGGGTCTTGGGATGTGGGTTTGGCTGTTCGTCGCGACCGTGGAATCCGTGTTTTATACAGGCTCGTATTGAAAAACACGGACGTCCTAGTATATCCAATATTTCATATATGTTCTTCTGCTGCAATGTTCTGTGATGAGATCATATTACTGCCTGAGACGAACGCTTATATTATATATATATATATATATATATATATATATATATATATGCTGATATATAAATATTACTGCTTTCGTTTCTTTTGTGATGCTTAGGAAGCATAAGCTGATGGGATTTTTATTAATAAGATTAATAAAAGGAAAAGAAATCTAAAAGATGCTGTAGAATCAAAACTTTATAAAAATGGTACCTACAGTTTTGCTTTGCACAGCGGTATATATGATATGCCCTGCACCTCAGTCGATGAGGAAAGAGCCGAGATCCCTTCACCGGGAGTGACCTCTTTAGCGAAACTGGCAGATGCTACAAACTCGCGGTTTAGTTTTTGACAGCTTATATAGTTCTTGCTTTGCACAGCGGTATATATGATATATCCTGCACCTTATTCGATGGGGAAAGAGCCGAGATCCCTTCACCGGGAGTGACCTCTTTAGCAAAACTAGAAGCCTCAAAAACACTCATTTTCAAAATCACTCGATTCTACGAGGATATCAAGTTCATTACGCTCAAGGTTTTCAGAAAAGCCTGTCGTAGCCCTCCGTCATTTCAGATAAAGACTATTTAGTATTCGTGCTGCGTTTGTTGACCTCTGTCAAGGAGTAGTATGCGGTAGCTGACTAGTAATTATCTGTAAAGCATATGATGTGATTGGATTAGGATAGTCATACGACCTTGTTGACCTCTGTCAAGGGTCGTGCGAGTGGGTTTGATTCAATCAAGAAATGACGGGTTGAACTTGACTAGTACACTATGGTTTGTTGACCTCTGTCAAGGTCATATCACACTAGGGGAAAAATATTATCGGGAATTTCAAGTGTTGAAATTTGCAATGAGATTGCATACCTCCTATGAGATAGTTGGATCCCGATACCCACTGCGAGTAAGAGTTACTCCTGGGAGTGTTTTATACAGGACAATTAGCCGATCAAGTAGGTGTCTAGAAAAGTGTTAACGGGGTTACGCCTCTGGGAAAATGAGGTTTACTTTAATTAGGTCCGTGCGAAAGCACGGGGAACCTCCCTCAAAGTACTGACACTAATCTGGCTGAAAGATTGACGAAATTGTAGGGTGTAATTAATCCCGGCTAATCTTACCTTTTAGGGTTTGAAGGAAGATTTGATAAAAACAGTGGGAGACATCCTGATTAGATAAGATAATAACCAATCTAATCTTGCAAGAACATACGCTAAAGTGTTTTCTTCTCTCTCTCTCCAGGTAGTGACCATGTCAGGCCATAATCAAGATAATAATATGGATGTATTGACTGAACCCGCTTATTATACTGAGCAGGGGAACGTTGGACCCGTTCTTTCTTATAAGAGTTATAAGACTGAACAGGAAACAGGAGAATATCTAGATTCTCAAGCCGCCCAAAAGAACATGCATGCTGATGCATCTTCTTCGGGTGTGCTAGTTTTTGAGAACTGTTTCTCAGTTCACCCTACGTCCTGGGTATTAGATACCGGATCAGGATCCCACATATGTAAATTGTTACATGGGCTACGGAAAGGTAGAGAACTGGGAAAGGGTGATCATTCCGTTCAAGTAGGAAACGGTGCAAGTATTGCAGCCAAAGCAGTTGGCGAATATCACCTTGTATTGCCAAGTCGTAATACACTGATTCTAAATGAGTGCTATTATATACCGAACATGATGTGCAACATTATATCAGTTTCTTTATTAAGTAAAGAAGGATATAATTTTGTAGTAAAGGATAATGTTATGAACATATTCCTAGATCAAAACTTGATTGCATCAGGCTCGTTACATAATGGCATAATCATTCTAAATCAGAATACAGTCCTCAATATACAAAACACACACAAGAGGAAAAGTTCAGAAATGAACGAATCCTTCTTGTGGCATTGTAGACTTGGTCATATCAATGCGACACGACTGGCTAAGTTGCATAAGGATGGATATTTGAATTCGTTTGAATTATCATCTTATGATACTTGCCATTCATGTCTCAAAGGAAAAATGACCAAAGCTCCGTTTAGTGGACACGGAGAAAGAGTTACTGAACTCTTAGGACTGATACATAGTAATGTATGCGGTCCCATGTCTACGTATGCCAGGAATGGTTCTTCCTACTTCATTACATTCACTGACGATCTCTCTAGATTCGGACATGTGTTCCTGATGAAACACAAGTCTGAAGCTTTTGAGAAATTCGGAGAATATAAGCACGAAGTAGAAAAACAAACGGGCAAAAGTATTAAGATCCTTCGATCTGATCGAGGAGGAGAATACTTAAGCAATGAGTTCCTAGATTATCTAAAAGAGAATGGGATTCTCTCTCAGCGTACTCCTCCTTATACACCACAGCACAGCGGTGTACCGGAGCAGAGGAATCACACCCAATTAGATATGGTGCGCTCTATGATGAGTACAGCTGAGTTACCTATTTCCTTCTGGTGGTATGCACTTGAGACAGCAGCATACCTATTGAATCAAGTTCCAACTAAATTTGTACCTACCACACCATATGAGATATGGAGTGGAAAGAGACCATGTCTTAAACGAGTTAAGATATGGGGTTGTCTGGCCTATGTCAAAAGGCAAAATCCAGACAAACTCGAGGCACGGTCAGTTCTATGTAATTTTGTGGGATATCCTAAACATTCAAATGGATATTTTTTCTACCATAGTGAACAACAAAAGGTGTTTATTGCTCAACATGCCACCTTTTTAGAAAAGGAATTTCTTGCAAAAGAGATTAGTGGCTCTGAGGTAGAACTGGAAGAAGTTCCAGCAACACAAACTGCAACTGAAGATTTAGTGGAACCAGAGGATTCAGTAGTACCCGACGAATCTCAGCCTCTCCGCCGATCTAGTAGGGTTTCTCATCCACCTGAGAGATACTACGGTTTTCTCATTGATGGTGGAAGCGAGGATTGCATCATGGAAGATGATGACCCGACTAGTTTCGAGCAGGCCATCACGAGTGGTGACTCTGTGAATTGGCTGGATGCAATGCGATCTAAGATGGAATCCATGTACACCAACAAAGTATGGACTTTGGAAAATGCTCCTCAAGGGGTAAAACCCATTGGGAGCAAGTGGATCTTTAAAAAGAAATTTGGTGTAGATGGAAAAGTTGAGACTTTCAAAGCTAGACTTGTTGTAAAGGGTTTTCGTCAACGACCGGGTGTGGATTATGACGAAACCTTTTCTCCAGTGGCTATGCTTAAGTCCATCTGGATCTTACTTGCCATTGCTGCATACCATGACTACGAAATCTGGCAAATGGATGTTAAGACCGCCTTTCTAAACGGTGATTTAGAAGAGTGTGTGTACATGACTCAGCCAGAGGGCTTCGTAGATAGTGGGAACAGCGGAAAGGTGTGCATGCTGCTTAAATCCATTTATGGGTTAAAGCAAGGATCGCGGAGTTGGAACATCTGTTTTGATGTTGTAGTCAAAGAGTTTGACTTCATCAAGAATATAGATGAACCTTGTATCTATAAGAAGGTAGCAGAGAGTAAGGTTGTCTTCCTCGTATTGTACGTGGATGACATACTCTTGATAGGAAATGATATTCCTATGCTGCAATCAGTCAAGCTCTTCTTATCACAAAGATTCTCAATAAAAGATCTAGGTGATACCTCCTGCATATTGGGAATCATGATCTATAGAGATAGATCTAAACGGATACTGGGATTGTCCCAATCCAGGTAAATTGACACCATACTAAAGAGGTTTAGTATGGAAGAATCCAAGCGTGGGAACCAACCCACGATCTCTGGACGCACTCTCTCCAAAGAGATGTCTCCCAAGACTGATTTGGAGAGAGCTCGCATGCAAGGGATACCCTATGCTTCGGCAGTAGGCTCTATCATGTATGCGATGCTATGTACCAGACCCGATGTAGCATACTCACTAAGTGTAGTGAGTCGGTATCAAGCAGATCCGGGAGAGAGTCGCTGGACAGCTGTGAAGAACATTCTCAAGTACTTACGAAGGACTAAGGAGATGTTCTTGGTGTATGGTAACGGAGAACTCCATGTGGAGACCTTTACCGATTCCAGCTTCCAAAGTGATAAGGACGACTCTAAGTCGCACTCGGGTTTTGTCTTTACCCTCAATGGAGGGGCGGTATGTTGGAAGAGTTCCAAACAGGATACCATTACAGACTCGATGATGGAGGCTGAATACATCGCTGCCAACGATGCTGCCAAAGAGGCTGTCTGGATAAAGAAGTTCATTAGTGAACTTAGAGTGGTTCCATCAATTGAGCATCCAATACCTCTGTATTGCGATAACAATGGAGCTGTGGCTTTGGCCAAGGAACCCAGGTCCCATCAAAAGTCCAGACATATTCTGAGGCGGTATCACCTGATCAGGGAGATAGTTGATCGCCGGGAGATCGAGGTCAGGAGAGTAGATACGAAGGACAACACTGCGGATCCATTGACGAAGGCTATTCCCCAGACACAGTTTGAGAGATTATTCGGGATGCTAGGTATGAGATACTACAGCAGCTGGCCTTAGTGCAAGTGGGAGATTGTTAGTTATGTATATGCCCTAGAGGCCATTGTTGTACAAATGATGTATATTATAATGGATGCTTGGATATATATAGAGAGGACTTTCTTGCTCGTCATGATAGTATGCTATTTGGTTTTCCTTTATCTTAACATGTTGACTTGTATTGGTTTACTGTTTTTCTCTCACATGTTGATAAAGACCTTAGGATCTGTACTCGACTACTGGGACTATGATGAGATCATACTAGTGGGGCCACGGTAGTCGATGAGTACATCCTATAACTGTTCCTAGTCGAGGGTATATCGAGACAGGGCATCGATACACCAGAGTAGACTAGCGTATTCGCATCTTGACCCATATGATGGGCGATGGATGATCCCATATCCATCGGTGTTTGACATCAGAGATGGTGTACGGGTGCTCAGTGGAGACTGGATATACTGGATGGACTCGCCGAGAACTCCCAGATGGTGATATACCACACGTCAGATGGCAGTTCTCCGGTGACACTGGTACATGGTAGTCTGTAGACCCGAGATCGTCATAGAGTCTTATGTGATTCCCACTGTGCTTTGATTTCCACCTTACCAAGTCTAAGAGGGCGTGCAAAACGGTGGCTTTTGGGTACAGTCCCGAATCACATGGAGACAATGAGCGATAGGAGGGGATTCGTCTCTCCCGGTATAAGGAGTTGATGTTGTGCTATGTTCGATTGGCTATAACTGGAAGCCCCTGGCCAGGGCTGATATAGAGATTTACTGGTAAGTGTTACTAGTAGTTTCTCGACCCGTTATGAGCCACACATCGACATGACTTATCGGTTACTGGGGTCTGACGTTTACCACCCCTAGACTAGATATGCGACATATCAGACGAACAGACCAGACTGTACGGGAGTGTTACTGATTGGATTCACAGGAGAACACACAGGCTAGCTTATTGATCTTCTGATCGCTCAATACCTGGGTGGCTGTTACGTTTAGCTGACCGCTTGCAGCTTGTGGGTGTTTGATATGATCATCACCTGCTACCGGCGTATTGACGATTCTTTAGAGTCCTACACAGAGGTTTCTTGGCTCAGGCAAAACGGAGTAGAGGCACATATATGATGTGTGCAGGACCGAGGATAATGCGATATGAGATACCGTATTATATTCCCGCGATATTTTTGATATGAACCAGGACATCGGATCAAGTGTTGATTCGATGAATCGGTACATGAAATATTAGTCGGTTATATTCGATATAGCCGGATTGTCGGATCAAGTGTTGATTCGATGATTTAATGTATAATAATATATATATGATATATTGTATTACATTATCTAATATTGGCTCGCTTTATTATTTCATTTTCTCACTGGATGATACCTTGATATATATGCGATATATGTTAATTGTATTATTTTCTTTTGTTGCAAATATATAATATATATGTGATATATATTATTGTGACATGATATGAATAATAATGAAACATGTTTAGTGTTGATTAAACAAGATTAGGGTTTGATTAGGATTAGCTTCTTCTTGCACCTTCTAGAAGCTTTTTCTTTTGTCTTGGTTAAGATATTATGGTTGATATTTATCCATGACTCATTTCTAACCTAACCAAACCCTAGCTCTAGTTTATTCTTTACAAGGGCTATCCTTGTCATAACTAAACTATGGTTAAATTATTAATTCATATATACATTTCATTATTCAAAAAAAAAGGAATTATCTCATTATTCATCTTCTTCTTCTCTCTTTAGCTTTGAGAAAGCTTACTAGAAATTCCTTTTGTGATGTTTTCATGTAAGAATTTGATATAAAAAGATAGTATAAATACTACTCCATCATCCTCATCTAATCTAGCCCATTAGATTAGGGTGTTCACCTCATTAGAGTGAGAGAGCTTGGGTTATAGCAACTTCGACGTAGATCATCGGAGAAACGGAACACTACAAGCTAGCATGGATCGTTCGAGTCGTGGAGCCTTTCTTGAGTCCGGGAGATCGTGGATCGCGGCGAAGGGACTTCCACTCAGAGCTTATGAAGCAAAGGAGCGGACTACAAAGGTTGTAATCCCTCACTTTTAGTTGTAAAGATGTTTTCTTGCATGTTAAACCCTAATAATCTAGCAAAGATCCCGACTTTGGGTTGGTCGGCACGTCTAAATTTTTATCCAGGCATGTTTGATGCCTTATGAACCTTCACAACAGTGCCTAGGAACCCTACATCAATCATCCAAAAGAATGTGCCCAAGCCGCTGATAATCTAAAAGGTGAAACCTACAAGAAACTGTGGCACAACGGGGATGAGTTGCCAACTGAGTGAATAAAAGTACATCTAAAGGTAGAAATCGACATACATGACGATACCTAGGTCATAAATATAGTCCTATCATAATCTGCACCAATATATGATATGCATATGTGCAATACTAACTATCATGTGATCCCAAATATAATATCTCAATGTCATATGAGTCAAAATCATAACTCTATAGTTCGTGTCGAAGTTCCTTTTTGTATATGAATGTCTGTACAAATATATGCAGGTACTTTTCCCCGGATCAGTCCTGGTTGAATCCACTAAATAATATCTAACTGTGTACCTCATGATAATGATCATATCAATATATATAGATGTCCAGCATTGACATCGAAATCCGAAATCTCTTGTGTCCATCATCGACACGTAAATGCAGATACCGTTGACACCATCTCAACAAATGATCGCCACCCGATATCCTGGCTACAATCAGTATCCCTTGGATATCCGCCGTGCCCAATCAAACCCCGGTCAGTATCCCCTGGATATCTGCCGTGCTCATTTCTATCTCCGGAATCGAGTATTCTCGTTAGGCTCCCCTGTAAGTCGACGTTAGACACCCCACAGAATGCGGGTAGGTCGAATAGGTAAAACAATCATTTTGTTTAAACTAACATCGACTAACTTTACGGATCTTTGCCAAACCCTAACTAACAACAACATAGGAGGGATTAGCTACTATGAAAGAAGATCATACCTAATGAATCAAGTCCTTCTTGTTCTCGTTGACCACCTCCTCGTCGGCCTTCTCTTTGTGATAGAAGATCCACCAGAGAGCTACTTCTCCAAGCTTAACCTCACACATGAGGTAACTAGGTAACTAAGAGTGCTAATCAAAGCAACCTAGAAGATATAGAATAGGATTAGGGATCTTTGAGTCTTGCTAACTCTAGGATCTCAACACATGAGAGGATTAAGGTTAGGGTTTGAAGAAAGAGAGCTTGAGGAGAGAGAATGTGAAAGTAATTGTCTAATGGAAATTAACTCATTTGTGTATATATATGAAGTATAAAATATCTTGCACAAAATATCTTTTGCACAAATATCTTCATGCTTCATTTAATACATAATGAATCATCTAATGAGTCATTAAAAGCATTAATGCTTCATTAACTCACTTGATGAATCATCTCCATGAGTCACAAAAACATTTAATGCATATAACACCTAAGCACTCCACCTCATCAACGTTCTAGAAGCTTCTCGAGTAATTAAGAGAACACCCTTCTATCCGTGAAAACACGGAAATACTGAGACTGTATAAATCCAATAATCCAATACTAGAATCTGGCTTAAACCAAAGCCTGCTAGTATAAACTGTCCGAACAACATACGTGCATAAATGCACGTGCGTGTCCCAACCCTGTCGTAAAACCATACGACCTCTATATCGTTTCGTCCGATGCAGGGAAACTCTCTGTGTGGGACTCTAAAGACTCGACTACTACGCTGGCAGTGGGTTTAACCACAGACCGCAAGCGGCACTAGCTATACGTAACGGTCCCCAGGTAGATGTCGATAAGAAGGCCGATGAGGAAACCAATCCGAACTCCTATTGAGCATGATGTGACAATCTCCGTACAGTCCGTTCTGTACGTCTAGGACTATCGTATATCGGGCCTAAGGGACCGGCAAGCGTCAGTCCCCTAAAAGCGGTATAAGTCGTCTCGGAGTGAAGCTCATTACACCTTGAGAAGCTACTGGAAATCCTACCAGTAAATCTTGCTTGCCCTGGCCAGGGACTTTGCGTAATGGCTCTCCAAACACAGCGCGATTTCAACTCCCAATAACGGGAGAGACGAATCTTGTCTAACCTCCACTGCCTTCAAGTGCTTCAGGACTGCACCCAACTGTTACCTGTTTGCACGACTCCTTTGAGACGTGGTAGGGTATCAATCTAAGAACAGTGGGAACACACCCGAGGCGAAGCAGCAGTGTCAAGTCTGCGGACTATGCTGTACTCATGTCACCTGGGAACTGTTAACTGACGACGGGTATAATACCGACCAACAGTTCTCTGCGAGTCCTGTCCGGTGTACCCGTAACCCAACGAGCACCTGTATACTCTCTCTAGTACAATGTATTAATGGCTGTGGGACAGACCATCTCCCCAACTGGGATGAGAAGCTTACACACTAGTCTACTCTGGAGTATCGATGCCCTGTCTCGATAATCCTACGACTAGGGACCTGAAAAAGGATGTGCTTGTAGACTACCCAGCCCCTACTAGTATGACTGCCATCACAACGCTGGTAGTCAAGCAAGATCCTAAAGGCTCTATCAATACGTACACACATATTAAGATAGATATAAACCAAGTAGCATACTTCCATGTTTAGCAAGACTGTTAATATAACTGTGAATATCCCAAGCTTCCATTAAGTAATATATAAGCTAGTATGATACAATAATGGCCCCTAGGGCATATACACTAACAATCTCCCACTTGCACTAGGGCCATGTACTGACGTATCGAAGACCTATCATCTCGAGTACCCTCTCGAACTGAATCTGAGGTAAGGCCTTAGTAAATGGATCAGCAGTGTTCTCCTCTGTAAGAACTCTTCGGACCTTGATCTCCTGTCGATCTATGATCTCCCTGATCAGGTGATACCGCCTTAAGGTGTGTCTGGACTTCTGATGGGACCTGGGTTCCTTCGCTAAAGCTATAGCTCCGTTGTTGTCGCAATACAGCGGTATTGGATCAACAATGGTAGGAACCACCTGAAGTTCTGTTAGGAACTTCTTCATCCAGACTGCTTCTTTTGCGGCATCGCAAGCAGCGATATACTCCGCTTCCATTGTCGAGTCAGCAACGGTGTCCTGCTTGGAACTCTTCCAGCACACCGCCCCTCCATTGAGGGTAAAGACATAACCTGACATGGACTTGGAGTCATCCTTGTCACTCTGGAAGATGGAATCAGCAAAGGCCTCGATCTTGAGGTATTTTCCTCCGTAAACTAAGAACATCTCCTTAGTCCTTCTCAGATACTTGAGAATGTTCTTTACTTCTATCCAGTGCTTCTCCCCTGGGTCTAACTGATACCTGCTTACCACACTCAGTGCGTAAGCTACATCTGGTCTGGTGCACCACATCGCATACATTATAAAGTCTACCGCAGAAGTGTAGGGTATAATAGACATGCGATCCCTTTCCAAATCAGTCTTGGGAGACATCTCTTTAGAGAAGGTGATTCCGTGACAAGCCGGTAAACTACCGCGCTTAGAATCTTCCATACTGAATCTTTTCAGTATAATGTTGATATACCTGGACTGTGAAAGTCCCAACATCCTCTGGGATCTATCACGATAGATCTGGATCCCCAGAATGTAAGAGGCATCACCCAGGTCTTTCATGGAGAACCCGTGTGACAAGAATCCTTTGAAAGATTATAGCGTAGGATTGTCATTTCCTATCAATAGAATGTCATCCACGTACAAGACAAGGAACACGACAGTTCGTGCTACAATTTTACTATATATACATGGTTCATCTGGATTTTTGATAAAGTCATATTCTTTGACCGTTTCATCAAAATAGATGTTCCAACTCCGCGATGCCTGTTTTAGTCCATAAATGGACTTAAGAAACTTGCACACTTTCCCGCTGCACCTCATGTACACGTTCTTTAAGCTAATTGGTTTTCATCTTTCCCTACCCTTCGGCAGCAGCCTAAGGTTTGGAAGAAGACTATCCAATAAGCGTAATAGGTGTACTCTCCTAATCCTAGGAGCCTTCGCAACCGGAGAGAAGGTAATGAGAAAAGACATCTGAATAATCCTATTCTTTTTCTCCTGAACTAGAATCCATCTTCGAAAGAGTTCCTTCGAGTTCGTATGTAAATATACGATGGATTTATCCAATGGAAGTGGATATCTGAAGTGATACGGAGTGTTCTAGAGAAAAGCAAAGTGAATGTAGGAGTGGCAGGGGTATACACGGTCTTTGTCGTGAATGATGGTGGTCGCAATTTCCTTTGCTATTATTCTAATCCCTTTATATGTCTTTACTTATTACCTTCTGCACACCACAGTTAAGTTCGTTGGTTTTCTTCCATCCCTACCGTTCGGCGCCTGCCTATGGTATGGAGGAAGACTATCCAATAAGCTCAATAGGTGTACCCTCTCCTAATCCTAGGAGCCCTCACAACCTGAGAGAAGGCAAAGAGAAAAGACAACCGAATAATCCTATTCAATTTCTCCATAACCAGAATCCATCCTCGAATAAGATCCTTCGAGTTCGTATATAACCATACGATGGATTTATCCAATGGAAGTGGACGTTCGTAGTGATACGAGGTGTTCTGGAGAAATGCAAAGGTGATATAGAAGTGGCAATGATGTATGCGATACCGTAACATTTCAAAAGCCAAAGTGTTTTAAGAAGGTTCGGTCAACTTGGATTATGAGTTTTAGTCAAGGGCCGGGTCATAGTCGCAGCCAAATAGAGAGAAAAGAAACACTCAGCGTGCACTCTAACCTAGATCAGAATGGTTAATCATTTTATCCAATCTGGATGGCTCCCACTATTTCCTCGAATACTCCTCCAAACCCAAAAGGAGAATTAGTCGAAATTACCCGAGGAGTAATCTTACTCATCAGTGGGAATCGGGATCCAACTATCATCGCATGATAACTTGATGGAATCCACTTAAGTCACCACACTCCAGAAGGTATGCGCAAGCCTGGCAAGTTTCCTGGATGTTTGAAACTCCCGATATGATTTTTACCCCAAGCGGTTTATAACCTTGACTTTGGCCAACAAATCATAACCCGCAAGTCAAGTTCTACCCGTCATTGTCCTGATTGATTTAGACCCACCCGCACACACCCTTGACTTTGGCCAATAAAGTGGTATGACTGTCCTAAACCAATGCATATCCATGCAACGGACAAGCAACACACAGCTACCGCACACGATGCCTTGACTTTGGCCAAAAAACACCACACGAATACTATGCACTACTTATCCGAAATGACGCAGGGCTACGGCTGGTTTTTGGCAAAAAACCTTTAACGTAATGAACTTAATATCATTGAAGGAATCCAAGTGGTTTTTATAAATATATAGTGGCGAAAACTTTTGCTAAAGAAGTCACTCCCGGTGAAGGGATCTCGGCTCTTTCCCCGTCGAATGGGGTGCAGGATATCCCAAACTGAATACCACGATGCAAAGCAAAAATAATCGACTATAGTAAAGTTATTATGTTGACACAAACTTTTACCCAAGGGGTCACTCCCGATGAAGGGATCTCGGCCCTTGCCTCGTCGAATGAGGTGCAGGATATTCCAAAATGAATACCACGATGCATAGCAAAAGTGTACGTCTATAATGTCAGTTTTTAAAAAACTTGGTTCCAAAAACATCATATATAGGTTTGTTTTATCTTTGCATTGATAAGAATCTGTGCAATCCCATAAATTAATCACACCAGAAAAGAACGAAAATAAAATGTACGTATATGCCATCCGCATTCGCCACTAGGTCCCGTCATCAACCGTTAGGTTACTTAACTAATGACAGAGCGGGGACTGGGCAAGCGCGGGTGTAAAACATATACAACATCTACTAATATATATAAATATATATAACAATCGTCTCAGGCATGATATAAAGCAACATCACAGAAACATCACAGAAGCAATACAGAATGGTGGATAATCTGGAGCCCTGGGTTTCACTTGAGCCGCAAGTGAGACCCGACGTTCCCTATCGTATGGATAGCCTGTGCAATGAAAACCTAGACCCCTACGAGCGCGGCAAGTTACCCGCCAAAACCAGAAGCGAGGCAGCCCCCTTCAACAACGTGAATGGACCACCCGGCACTTCACGGAATCCGGTAATTTGAGCATTCCTCCTGGGTCAACCTATACCCCCTACGAGTGCGGCGAATAGCCCGCCAATTCTAGAGTAAGGTCCCCTCCGTCCCAACGCCATGAGATGCGGACCAGTTGCCCTCTAGAATTCGGCTATTCGTGCACTCCACCTCGGGGTAATCCTAGTATAGAAAATAAAATAATATACAAGGGTGACATCGACCTCAACCGGTCGTGCCCCAAAAGAATAATATAAAAACTGGCAGTGACAGCGGTCCACATATCGGACGCTCGCCCCGCAATATCAAATATAGAGATGAAATTAAACTGCACTAACATTGCACCATAGCTATCCACCACGACGATCGAACAAACATCGCAGCACAACACAGAACATCAACGTGAATGTCACGTTCGCAAACTCGTCTAAAAGAACAAATAGTAGTTAGACGGGTTTACCGATCAAATGACATTCATGGTCACAGATAGAAATGTACGTACTGTTAAACGCACACTTAAAATATCGATCGACTAAATTCCAATTTGGCCCCAAGTGCATAACCAGTACTCAAATGAATCTGGGCCAAAACCATATATCACAAAAATAATTTTTCCACTAACTAGAGCTCCAGAAAAAATTTTGGTCACTAAAGCTTAAAAAGGGCCGCGGAAGTGCCGCCAAGTGTGGCATTTTGCAGTGGTTTCGCGGTGGAATTGTGGTGTTAGGTCACCAAATTTTTTCTTTATCTTTAGTTTTGCCTGCACGGATTTTTAAGATGCTTGAAATAATTTTTTTACCACTTTTGAAAATCAACAGCAAACCCAAAAATGAAATCGTGATTTTGGTAAATTCCGTCGATCGATCTTTTAAGCACGTTAAAACAAGCTAGTGAGGGGTTTAAAGGGTGGCTCTGATACTATGAAGGGTTACGGCAGCGTCCCGGCCATCGAAACGCGGCCAAAATGCGGAACAAAATTTTTCTAAACCGGCGCTACCGTTACCCGATTTCCGGATCGACCTTAAACCCTAAACTAGAAAACTAAATAAGAGTTAGAATCTTTATACCGAGATGATCCGATTCCTTCGATCTTCATTCGAAGCTCCTAGTGATTCCATGATGATGTTTGGTTGCTGGTCTTCCTCCATCTCCGATGATCCACCTGAGAGAAACGGCGCAAGCTCCAGCTTCGTCGAACGAAGCAACCGACGCTCCAAAGTTGCTAACGATGGAGAGTCGAGGTGTAGGAAATTGTCACTATAATTTTCTCTCTTTTCTTGTGCTCAAGGGAGCAACCATAAAAGAAGAATGGAGTGAGGAAACTATGGCATGAACAAAGGAAATTTGGCTAAGTCTTTTGAAGCATGAGAGAGTGAGAGAGAGTGAGAGAGAGCGAGAGTGTAATGTTAATTAAAACCAAATGAAATGAGCCCCCATCAACCAAGTGGCCGGCCCCCCTCTCTCCATCACCCAAAAAAATATCATTTTCTAATTTCATTAAACAATGCTAACCACACTATACACCATGCTTTGACTCTTGCCCATACCATGAACTATGTTCATGACACCTCACATATTCCACCTCATTTATAAAAACAAATGAATTTCCATAAATGGAAAATCATATAAATGAGGTGGCATCTTCTAGAAGATATTCCGTATAAAATACGGAATACTTCTTAGTACATGTATCGAAATACATATACGCGTATTCGTACAAAAATACGAATATCCAAGAGAGAAAATAAGTAGCGAACAATAATACTAGAATACGTATATACAAATACATATATAAATTATTAAATCAAAACCCGATTTAATAATCCGGCTTAACCCTAAGCCGCTAGTATTATCAACCGTCTGATTAAAGTCTACGCAACATATGCACATATTTAATCGGACACCGGTATGTATCAACATACCTCATGTACACCATATCGCCTGAGCCATGAAAACCCTCTGTGTGGGACTCTAAAGACTCGTCAATACGCTGGCAGTGGGTTTAACCACAAGAACGTCAGCGGCACTAGCTATACGTAACGGCTATCCAGGTATTGAGCGAAAGGGAGGCCGGCAAGCAAACTCATCCTGAACCCCTACTGAGCCTGACAGTGATAATATCCGTACAGTCCGGTCTGTTCGTCTAAGCGTATCGCATATCGAGTCTAGGGGGTGGATAAAGTCATACCCCTAACAACGCGATATTTAGTGTCGGCATGATACCCATCACCTCCTGAGAAACTATCGATCCTGGATCGGTAATCCTCGTCTACCATGGCCATGGATTTATGGTGATGGCCACCCGTACACAACGCGACATCAACCCCCAATACCGGAAGAGACGAATCCCCGACGATCCGATCACTGCCTCCATGTGGCTTGGGACTGTACCCAACTAAAACATGTTTGCATGACTCCTTTGAGCCGTGGTAGGGTAGTAATCAAAGTACAGTGGGAACTCACACGAGACAAATGACGATCTCAGGTCGACAGACTAACATGTACACATGTCACCTGGGAACTGCTATCTGACAATAAGTATATTACCAGCTAGCAGGTTCCCGGCAAGTCCGTCCAGTGTATTCATAACCCAATGAGCACCTGCATACTATCTTAGGTGAACAAACTAACACCAATGGCTTGTGAGACCTGGCCACCGCCCCTTGTCGGGGTCTTGATCAGTATACACTAGTCTACACTGGAGTATCGATGCCCGGTCTCAATACTCCTTCGACTAAGGACATTTAAGGATGTGCTTGTAGACCCCAGCTCCCACATATATGATCGCCATCATCATGCTTTCAGTCAAGAAAGAATCCTATGGGCTCTATCAACATGTACATGATGATAAAGACAAACCAGATAGCATATTATCATCTTGAGTAAGACTGTTTTATCTGTATAGGTCCTGCCTCAATCATCAAATCATAAGTCCGCGACAATGATAATTGCCTTGAGGGCACTATAGCCAACATCGGCGAATCCGTCCAGTGTACCCAGTCACCACTGAGCACCCGTATACGATCTCGATGTCAAACATCAATGGATGTGGGAACATCCATCGCCCATCATATGGGCCTAGTATCATATACGCTAGTCTACTCTGGTATATCGATGCCCCATCTCGATACACCTATGACTAGGGACATTTCAGGATATACTTATGAACTACAGACGTCCCACTGGTATGATCTCCATCATAATCACAGTAGTCCAGCAAATATCCTAAGGGTTTTATCAACATGTGTAAATGAATAAAAGCATGATCAAGTCAACATGTCAGATAAAGAAGAACCAGATAGCATACTATCATGTCGAGCAAGAATGTACACTGAATATATATATATATACACACACATACATGTATAAAATACATCCACTATCATATAATGGCCTCTAGGGCATACATATATCCAACATACACCACAGCACAACGGTGTATCGGGGTGGAGGTATCGCACCCTATGAGATATGGCGCGCTCTATGATGAGTACTGCTGAGTTACCTGTTTTCTTTTTGGTGTTATGAACTTGAGAAGCTGCATACCTATTGAATGGGGTTCCATCCAAATCAGTGTCTACCACTCCATATGAGATATAGAATGGGAAGAGGCCATGTCTTATACGAGTTAAGATATGGGTTGTCCGGCCTATATTGAAAGGCAGAATCTGGACAAGCTCTAGGCAAGGTCAGTTGTGTAAGATTGTCAGGATATCCTAAACATTACTAAGGGAATATCTTTAACACTCTGAGGAGCAAAAGGTGTTTTGTTTCTAAGCATGCCACCTTTTTAGAAAACGAATTTCTTGTGAAGAAATTAGTAGTCATGAGGTAGAACTGGAAGGAGTTCCAGCTAGACAAACTAACAGCTGATGATTTGATGAAACCAAAGGATTCAATAGTCTCTAACAAACCTTAGCCTCTCCACGAATCTGGCAGGGTTCCTCATCCACTTGAGAGATACTACGGTTTTCTCCGTGACAGTGGGAGCGAGGATTGTATCATGAGATGATGGCCTAACCGGGTTCAGGAAGTTGGAATGTCTATTTTGATGTAATAGTCAAAAAGTTTGACTTCATCAAAATGGTAGATGAACCTTGTATATACATGGAGATTGTATAAAGTAAGGTTGTCAGACACGTATTGTACGTAGATAACATACTCCTGATAGGAAATGGTTTCCTATGCTACACTCGGTCAATCTCCTCTTATCATGGAGATTCTCAATGAAAGATCTGGATGATGCCTACTACATCTTATAGACTTAGATCTATGTGGATGTTGGGAGTGTCCTAAATCCAGGTACATAAACACCATACTAAAGGGGTTTAGTATGGAAGTTTCTAAGCGTGGTGGTTCATCCACTTTCTCATGGATCACTCTCTCCAATACTGATTTGGAGAGAGCTCGCATGCAAGGGATACCCTATGCTTCGGCAGTAGGCTCTATCAGAGTGTGTGATGTTATGTACCAGATGTAGATGACTCACTAGGTGTAGTGATCAGGAATCAATCGGATCTTAGGAGAATCACTGGATAGCTGTGGAGGACATTCTTAAGCGCTTGAGAAGCACTAAAAGAAAGTTCTCGGTTCGAGCTTCCAGAGTGATAAGTTCGACTGAGAGTCAGTCACAGGCATTATCTTGGTAAAGGGACGGTATGTTGGAAGAGTTTCAAGTTAGATACCTTGACATACTAGACGATAATGGTTGAATACATTGCTACCAACGATACTACCAAAGTGCCTGTCTGGACATTTCTTGTTCATGAGATGAACAAGGTTCCTACCATTGAGCGTCCAATAAGTGTTATTGTGACAATAATGGAGTTATGGCTTTGGTCTAGGAACGCAGGTCCCATCAGCGTTCCAGACACATTCTGAGGAAAGTATCACCTGATCAGTGAGATGTTTGATCTCCAAGGGATCGAGGTTAGGAGTGTTGACATGAAGGATAAACACAGCGGATCCACTCACAAAGGCCTTACCCCTAGAGAGAATTCTCTACAATGGTTGAATATGGGATACTACAACCTCTGCTATATTGTTGGGTATTGGATACTACAACAGATGACCTTAGTGCAAGTGGGAGATTATTAGTTATATGTATGCCCTAAAGGCCATTACTGTACATGCGATGTATATTGTAATAGATGCTTGGACATATATAAGATGGACTGTCTTGCTCGATATGATAGTATGCTATCTGGTTGCACTTTATCTTAACATGTAAACAAATACTGTTTTGTGATCACATGTTGATAAATCCCTTAAGATGAGTATTTGACTACCAGGACTATGATGTAGATCATACTAGTGGGGACTGGGTAGTCGATAAGTACATCCTTCAAATTTTCCTAGTCGTGGGAGTATCGAGACAGGGCATCGATACTCCAGAGTAGACCAGCGTATGCGCTTCTTGACCCATATGATGGGCGATGGATGATCCCATATCCATTGGTGTTTGACATCAGAAAAGGTATACGGATGCTCAGTGGAGACAGGGTACACTGAATGGACTCGCCGAGAACTCCTAAATGGTATTATACCTATCGTCGGATAGCAGTTCTCTGGTGACACTGGTACAGGTTAGTCTGTAGACCCGAGATCATCATAGAGTCTTGGGTGATTCCCACCGTGCTTTGATTTCAACCATACCACGGTCAAGAGATCGTGCAAAACGGTGGATTTTGGGTACAGTCCCGAATCACATGGAGGTATTGAGCGATAGGAGGTGTTTCGTCTCTCCCGGTATTGGGAGTTGATGTTGCGCTGTGCTCGATTGGCTATAACAGGAAATCCCTAGCCAGGGTTGCTGAGATTTACTGGTAAGTGTTATCTGTAGTTTCTCGAACAGTTATGGACCTTGTATCGGCATGACTTATCAGGATATTGGGGTCTAACGTTATACCACCCCTAGGCTGTTGATATGCGATATATCAGTCGAAGAGACCAGACTGTACGGTAGTGTTACTGATTAGATTCATAGGAGTTATAGCAGTCTTGCTTGTTGATCTTCTGATCACTCAATACCCGGATGGCCGTTACGTTTAGCAGACCGCTTGCGGCTTGTGGGTGTTCGATATGATCATCACCTACTGCCGGCGTATTGACGAGTCTTTAGAGTCCTACAAAGAGATTTCCTGGTTCATGCCAAATGGAGTAGGAGCACATATGTGATATGTTCAGGACCGAGATTAATACGAGTATGTGATATCGTATTCTATTCTCGCGATATGTGATATCGGTCGGGTATATGTGATATAGCCGGGTTATCGGATAAAGTGTTGATTCGATAAGTCGATTCCTCTGATATTAGTCGGTTATATATACTATAGCCGGATTATTAAATCATGAGTTGATTTAATAGTTTAATGTATAATTATATATTTGATATATTAAATTACATTAACTAATATTAGCTCACTTAAGATTTCTTTCTCACTTTTTGAAACATTGATATATATATATATAGTGTGTGTGTGTGTGTGTTTCTCACTTTTTGAAACATTGATATATATATGTGTGTGTGTGTATGTGTGTGTGTGTGTGTGTGATATTAATTGTATTCTTTTTTGCACAATATATATATATATATATGATATATATTATTGTGTCATGCTAGGTTACACATGCAACATATATGAAACTAACACTATGTTAGGGTTAATATTTATTCTTAAGTAATTACAAATTAGTGGAGATATTTTGTTGGTTGGAAGCTTGGAGAAGCTTTAAGATAATCATTGACTTAGTCCACTCTTTTATTTTTCCTTAAGATATTTATCAACTCAACCATTAACCATACACAATGGTTAACTCTCTACAAGGGTTAGATATATGATATACTCACCCATGGTTGCATTTCTAACCTCATGAGTTCATTCATCTTCTTCTTCTTCATCAAGTGAGAAAAGCTTGCTAGCTTTTTCAAAAGTGATGGAAACTTGTGAGTGTTAGTGTATATGCCCTAGGGGCCATTATTGTATCATACTAGCTTGTATATTACTTAATAGAAGCTTGGGATATTCACAGTTGTATTAACAGTCTTTCTCAACATAGTAGTATGCTACTTGTTTTATATCTATCTTAATATGTGTATATGTTTCTTTTAGCATATCACGAATACATATTGATAAAGCCCTTTGGATCTTGCTTGACTATCAGCGTTGTGATGGCAGTCACACTAGTGGGGGGTGGGTAGTCTACAAGCACATACTTTTTCAGGTCCCTAGTAGTAGGATTATCGAGACAGGTCATCGATACTCCAGAGTAGACTAGTGTGTACGCTTCTCATCCCAGTTGGGGAGATGGTCTGTCCCACAGTCATCAGTACGTCGTACTGGAGATAGTATGCAGGTGCTCGTTGGGTTACGGGTACACCGGACAGGACTCGCAGGGAACAGTTGGTTGGTTTTATACCCGTCGTCAGTTAACAGTTCCCAGGTGACATGAGTACAGCATAGTCCGTTGACTTGACACTGCTGCTTCGTCTCGAGTGTGATCCCACTGTTCTTAGATTGCTACCCTACCACGGCTCAAAGGAGTCATGCAAACAGGTAGCAGTTGGGTGCAGTCTCGAAGCACTTGGAGGCAGTGACAGTTAGAAAGGATTCGTCTCTCCCAGTATTGGGAGTTGATATCGCACTGTGTTTGGAGAGCCATTACGCAAAGTCCCTGTTGAGGGAAAACGAGATTTACGGGTAGGATTTCTAGTAGCTTCTCAAGGTGTAATGGGCATCACTCCTGTAAGGTTCCTAGGCACACCTATGAGGTTCTACGACAGATCAAACTTGCCAAAATCAAATTTTTCTATGTGCCAAGTAACCCTAAGCAAGATCGTAACTAGAGGATAGGCGCAAACGATATAAGTTAACAACTTAACTAAGAGTGAACGGAAAAATAAAACCTTTGTAGATCTGGTCCTCCACCTCCATAGCTCCGTGACGATGTCCCTTCGCTGCGATCATCGGATCCCGGACTCTAGCGTTGGTTTCATCAGAGAAATGGTCGGGCTAGGTCATTGACTTCGATGTCGAAGATGATCTATGTCGAGGCAACTCAAACTCAAGCTCCACCTTCACCAAGTTATGAAACTTTTGAAGAAAACACCCTATAATACATGACAAGTGGTAGAGGATGAAGAAATAGGAAGTGGGTTCACTTTGGATTTTGATTTCTCACTTGGAATCATCACTTGATCATTTTCAAGCAAAGGTTTTCTTTTTCTCTTGAAGAAGAAGAAGAAGAAGAAGAAGAAAGAATATCTTATGAATAATAAAATCAATTCATCATATCATTTTTGCAACTATGGTTGAGTGTAGAGAATAAACTATGGTTTAGGTGAATAGTTAGGTTAAAGGAAAGAAACAAAATGGTTACTTATTCAAAGCTTCATAAAGCTTCAACAAAAGATAAAGGGAGCCACCATTTCATTTTCCTTTCCAAAAAATAAATGAATAAAAGAATAAATAAAACAAATATAAAACCTAACCATTAACCTAAACATGGTTTAAAATAAACACACACCTAAGTTTGCATGTATCATCAAACATGATACAAACTAGTGCACAAAACTATATCATATATACAATGTGCAAATCAAGTGAGAAAATCCATCTTAAGTGAACCAATACTAGTTAATGCAAAGTAATATATCAAATATATATATATATATAATTATACATTAAATCATTAAATCAACACTTGATTTAACGATCCGGTCATATCGCATATGACCGACTAATATCCAATGTATCGACTTATCGAATCAATCCTCGATTCGATAACTAGATTATATCGCATATAACCAATCGATACATTCATCACGAGAATAGAATACGGTATCACATACACGCATTATTCTCGGTCACGCACATATCTCATATGCGCTCCTATTTCGTTTCGCTTGAGCCAGGAAATCTCTGTGTAGGACTCTAAAGACTCGTCAATACGCCGGCAGCAGATGATGATCATATCAAGCACCCACAAGCCGCAAGCGGTCTGCTAAACGTAACGGCCACTCGGGTATTGAGCGATCAGAAGATCAACGAGCAAGCCCTCTCACACTCCTATGAATCCAACCAGTAACACTTACCGTACAGTCCGGTCTGATCGTCTGATATGTCGCATATCTCGCCTAGGGGTGGTAAACGTCAGACCCCAGTAGCTTGATAAGTCATGCCGATATAAGGTCCATAACATTCATGAAACTACCGATAACTCTTACCAGTATATCACTGCAACCCTTGCCAGGGATTTCCAGTTATGGCCAGTCGAGCATAGCGCAACATCAACCCCCAATACCGGAAGAGACGAATCCCCTCCTATCGCTCATTGCCTCCATGTGAATCGGGACTGTACCCAAAAACCACCTGTTTGCACAACTCAGTAGAGCCGTGGTAGGGTGGAAATCAAAGCACAGTGGGAGAAACACAAGACTCTATGAGGATCTCGGGTCAACAGACTAAGCTGTACCAGTGTCACCAGAGAACTGCCATCTGACGTGAAGTATAATACCATCTGGGAGTTCTCGATGAGTCCGTTCAGTGTACCCAGTCTCCACTGAGCACCCGCATACCATCTCCGATGTCAAACACCAATGGATATGGGATCATCTATCGCCCATCACATGGATCGAGAAGATATACGCTAGTCTACTCTGGAATATCGATGCCCCGTCTCGATATTCCCATGACTAGGAACATTGAAGGATGTACTCATGGACTACCCAGGCCCCACTAGTATGATCTACATCATATTCCTAGAAGTCGAGTACACATCCTAAGGGCTTTATCAACATGTAACAGAGAGACAGAAAGTATACATGTTAAGATAAAGAGCAACCAGATAGCATACTATCATGTCGAGCAAGAATATCGTACCTATATATGTCCCAGCATCCACTACAATATATATCCAATGTACAGTAATGGCCTCTAGGGCATACATATAACTAACAATCTCCCACTTGCACTAGGGCCATCTGTAGCAGTGGTTGCAGTATCTAATACTCAACCATCCCATATAAGTCTCTCTTTGGGAAAAGGCCTTTGTGAGTGGATCCGCCGTGTTGTCCTCTAAATCTACTCTCCTAACCTCGATCACCCAGGAGATCAACTATCTCTATGATCAAGTGATGCTGCCTCAGAATATGTCTGGGTTACTGATGGGACCAGGGTTCCAGGGCCAAAGCCACACTTCTATTGTCACACAATGGTAAGAACCTAGTTCATCTCATGAACCACTATACACCCAAACTGCCTCTTTGGTAGTATCTTTGATAGCGATGTTACCAACCTTTATCGTCTAGTTTGCCACGGTATCTAGCTTGGAACTCTTCCAACATACCGTCCCTCTACTGAGGGTAAAGACAATGCCTGCGACTGACATTCAGTCGTCCTTATCACCCTGGAACCTTTCCAGTGATTCTCCCCAGGATCAACTGATACTATCTCACTACAACTATTGAGAATCCTAACATCCATTTAGATCTATCTCATAGACCCAAATCTCAGGATTTAGGAGGTATCAACTTTATCCTATATGGAGAATCTATGTGATAAGAGGAGATTGACCGTGCGTAGTATAGGAAACTCTTTTCTTATCAAGAGTATGTTGTCTACATACAATACGAGGATGACCACCTTACTCTCTACTACCTTTTTGTATATACAAGGTTCGTCTACCATTTTGATGACGCCAAACTCTTTGACTACCACATCAAAACATACGTTCCAACTCCGCGATGCCTGCTTTATCCTGTAAAGCAACTTGCACATGTTTCCGCTGCTCCCACTGTTTACGAAGCTCTCTGGCTGTGTACTTATAGACGTTCTCTTCTAAATCAGTATTTAGAAAAATAGTCATGACACCCAACCACCAGATATCGTAGTCATGGTATGCAGCAATGTTAAGTAGGATTCGGATGGACTTAAGCATAGGCACTGAAAAAGGTTTCATCATTATCCACGCCTGGTCGATGACAAAACCTTTAACAAGTCTAGCTTTGAAAGTCTCAACTTTTCCATCTACACCAAGTAATCTTCTCAAGATATACTTGCTCCTGATGGGTATTTAACCCTTCAGATATAGCAACCAAAGTCCATACTTTGTTGGTGTACATGGATTCCATCTCAGATCGCTAAGCATCCAGCCATTCTTACAGAGTCCCTACTCTCGATGGCCTGCTCGAAACTAGTTGGGTCATCATCTCATGATGCATTTCTTGCTCCCACTGTCATTGAGAAACCGAAGTATCTCTCAGGTGGATGAGGAACCCTACTAGATCGGCGGAGAGGCTGAGGTTCGTCGGGGACTATTGAATCCTTTGGTTCTGTCAAATCATTAGCTGTAGTTTGTATAGCTGGAACTTTTCCAGTTCTACAGAACTTACCTTACCTCGATCTTGTCCGGATTTTTCTTTCGACATAGGCCGGACAATCCCAAATCTTAACTTACTTAAGAGATAGGCTCTTCTCATACCATATCTTATATGGAATGGTAGGCACTGATTTGATTCGAACCTAATTCAATAGGTATGCAGCTTCTCAAGTGCACAACCCCTTAAAAGAAACAGGTAACTCAGTAATACTCATCATGGAGCACACCATATCTCATATGGTGCGATTGCTCCGCCCCGATACGCCGTTGTGCTGTGGTGTATTCAGAGGAGTAACAAGGAGAGAGAATCTCATTCTTCTTTAGAATAGTCCAAGAATTCTATGCACAAGTATTCTCCTCCCTGATCTTATAATAGGACATAATACTTATACCCGGTTTTTGGTTCTCTATTTCTAATTTATATTCTGTAAATATCTCAAAAGGTTCAGACTTGTGTTTCAACAGGAACATATGTCTGAATCTTGAGAGATTATCAAAGAATGTAATAAAATACAAAGAACCGGTCTTGGCATGTGTAGACAGGGGATCCACATACATCAACATGTATCATCCCAAGAGTTTACTAACTCTTTCTCTGTTTCCGGCAAATGAATCTATAGTTATCTTATCTTTGTGACATGACTGGCAAGTTTCACAAGATGTAAATTCAAACAGATTTAAATATGCATCTTAGATGTAACTTAAGCTAATCGGGTTGCATTGATATGACCTAGTCTACAATGCCTCAAGAAGGATTCGTTCATTTTTGAACTCTTCCTCTTGTGTGTGTTCTGTATACTAGGAACTGTAGTTTGATTTAGAACATCAATGCATTTAGATAACGTGCCTGAACCGATCAACTTTTGATATAGGAAATGTTCAAAACATTATCCAACAATACAAAATTTTACCATTTCTTTACTTGTAAAGAGACTGATATGATTTTGTATCTCAGGTTCGGTATCTAATAATATTCGTTCAGAATCAATGTACTGGTAATACAGGGTGACAGTGACCAACAGACTTGGCTGCAACACTTGCCCCGTTTTCTGTCTCATGAAACTTATCACCCGTTCTCAGTTCTCTGTCTTTCTATAGCCCTATGTAACAGATTACATATCTGGGATCCTGATCCGGTATCAAATACCCAGGATGCAGAGGATACTGAGAAACAGTTCTTTGTAATGAACACACCCGAAGGAGATGCATCTCATCCACTTTCTTCGTTTGAGCGGAATGGGAATCCTGGTATTTCCCTATTTCCTGCTCTGTCTTATAACAATTATAAGTTGGAGCGGGACCAACGTTCCCCAGCTCAGTATAATAAGCGGGTTCGGTCAATACATCTATATTATTATCTTGATTAAGACGTGATATGGTCGCTACCTGGAGAAAGAGAGAAGAAAACACTCTGTGTGCGCTCTTGCAAGATTAGATTGGTTATATATTTTATCTAATCAGGATGGCTCCCACTGTTTTTATCAAATCTTCCTTCAAACCCTAAAAGGAAAGACTAGCCGGGATTAATTACACTCTACAAGTTCGCCAATCTTTCAGCCAGGCCAGTGTCGGTACTTTGAGGGAGGTTCCCCGTGCTTTCGCACGGACCTAATTACAGTAAACCTCATTTTCCCAGAGGCGTAACCCCGTTGACACCTTTCTAGACACCTAGTTGATCGGCTAATTGCAAAGTGCAAAACTCTCCCAGGAGTAACAATTACTCGCAGTGGGTATCGGGATCCAACTATCTCATAGAAGGTATGCAATCTCATTGCAAATTTCAACACTTGAAACTCCCGATAATGGTTTTTACCCCTAGCACCTATGACCTTAACTATGGTCAACAAATCATAAGTACTAGTCAAGTTCTACCCGTCATTTCATGATTAATTAGACCCACCCACATGACCCTTAACTAAGGTCAACAAAGTCACGCGACTGTCCTAACTAATCGCATCATATGCGGTGTAGGAAGACATCACTTAGCTACCGTACACTGTGCCTTGACTATGGTCAACAAACACAGCACGAATACTAAGTACTCTACTTTTTAAAATGACGGAGGGTTGCGAATGGTTTTTATGAAAACCTTTAACGCTTTGAACTTGATTTCGTAGCGGAATCAAATGGGTTTTAAATGGAATGTTTTTGAAGCTTTTCTAGTTTTGCTAAAGGGGTCACTCCCAGTGAAGGGATCGTCGGCCCTTTCCTCATCGAATATAGTGCAGGATATATCATATATACCGCTGTGCAAAGCAAAAACTATAGAAGCAATCAAAAGACAAACCGAGGGTTGTAGCATCTGCCAGTTATTGCTAAAGGAGTCACTCCCAGTGAAGGGATCTCGGTCCTTTCCTTATCGAATAAGGTGCAGGATGTTCTACAAGGAACACCGCGATGCAAAGTAAGAACTGTAGCTACCTGTTTTATTTTGAAATTCGATTCCACAACATCTTTTAGGTTTATTTTCTTTCATTAATCTCATTAATGAATGTCCCATCATTTAAGTCCACCTAAACATCACAGATAAATATAACGTACGCTTATGCCATCCGCATTCGCCTCGATATCCCGTCTGCACCGTTAGGTTAGGTAACTAACGGCAGAGCGGGGCAGGGCTAGCGCGGGTGCAAAACATAAGCAACGTCTATATAATATATCATATATACTATATACTTTATCTATCTGAACATATCACATGATCACATCACAAATAACGCGGCAGAAAATATCATATGAAATATTGGATATACTAGGACGTCCGTGTTTTTAATACGAGCCAATATAAAACACGGATTCTACGGTCGTGATGAATAGCCAATCCCACACCCCTAGACCCCTACGAGAGCGGCAAGCAACCCTACCAATTCTAGGGTTAGGAGACCCGGACTCGACTCCTCGAGATGGTCTCCCACTGGACCCTACAACCCGGTTACTTGTGCTCCCCTCCTTGGGTCTATCCTAATGCGGAAAAGTAAATAATATACATCAACGGTGACATCTTCCGTAACCTGGAAGTGCCCCAATAAAAGAATATTACATACAAGGCTTTTTACATGAATGAAAAATGAAAAACACTCGTCTCACATAAAAAAAACCCGGCTATTCAAACACGACGATCCAATATAACATATCCAGCAACACATAACAACACATGTCATCAACGTAAGTAAACATGCGTATCCCAATTGTCGTTGACATATAGCAACGATACCGGCGATATCACATATTACACTTACGGTCACAGAAAAGAAAGTGTAAAACTACAACAATTGGAATCCGCAACCTACTTAGACATCACATGCCTAACCATCTGAATTCCTTAGACATCACATGCCTAACAATTATAAACCCCGCATTTTAGTCTCATTATCGAAAACACTTTTCAATATCAAGTCGGGCAATTCAAAAAGATTCCCGATATCCTGATCGAATGCTCGTCGCAAACTTTAGTAGGCAGCCGCACGCCCGATGCCGTCAACGAAGTGCACTAAGGCAGAACACCGCTACCGCGAGCACCCGAACGGATGCTTTCGGCGACAGGGTTCTCCTACAGTCACTTGGTCGGGGCTATGGGGTGAGACTGTCTATTAAGTTTACCCGGCGAGTATCCGTGTACGCTACGTGATTGCGACGGACTTTTGATCACATCAAAATTCCGTGGCAACCGATCAAGTGAGACTAAAGTGCTATGTTTATAACATTCAAATCAGTTATCTCATAACTCCTTGTGGATTCCAAATATTGTATCGCATTCCAGATAAACAGAAAATGTTAAACTTTCCGATCGAACAGTCAAACACCCAAGTTTTCCCGAAACAGCTCAACACATGAAATAAGTTTTAAAACATTCACTTCATGCCTCAGTACCAACGGTCCAGCCGTAGAAGGGTCAAGCCAACGCCTCACATGTGGCACGCCGTACTGCCCCAAACCCTAAGGTTCAAAGGGCAGTTCAAGACGGTCACATAATCGAGTTAAGGTTTGTTGTCTTCTAGAGGGTCCATCGCGTTACTTGCACTACTTAGAACGTCTTTAAACCACGGAAAAATCCAACACTTGGAAATTTTCCGGCAGGGGAAAATTTGGGTTTTTATATCTGGTCGAACTTTTTAACATATTCTAAAATTACCCGGAAATACACATAAACAAAATTAGACAATCCGATCGAATCTACGAACTCCAAATACAACCCAGAAAACTCAACTCTTGAGTGCAGATTAAAAATTCCCAGAGAACAGAGGAAACGGAAAAGGGCATTACTGTATAAAAAAAATCCCTAATCAGTACATATGGCCGCGGAACCGCCGCCGATAGCAGGGTATGGCCGCGGTTCCTCGGCGATATAGTGGAGTTAGGGGTTCGTTTTCTGCAGTAACTCTTAGAATTTCCTGCTCTATTTTCTGAGCATTTTTAATTCACAAAAATCCAAAATTTTCAAAAATGTACAGAGAGTGGTGAAATCTAGGGTTTCGGGGTTCGATCAGGTTTCTAGCTTCGTCTACCCATCGCCTAAGGCTCTAACTAGGCTCAGATACCACTGTAGGGTTCCTAGGCACACCTATGAAGTTCTACGACAGATCAAACTTGCCAAAATCAAATTTTTTCTATGTGCCAAGTAACCCTAAGCAAGATCGTAACTAGAGGATAGGCGCAAACGATATAAGTTAACAACTTAACTAAGAGTGAACGGAAAAATACAACCTTTGTAGATCAGGTCCTCCACCTCCATAGCTCTATGACGATGTCCCTTCGCTGCGATCATCGGATCCCGGACTCTAGCGTTGTTTCATCGGAGAAATGGTCGGGCTAGGTCGTTGACTTCGATGCCGAAGATGATCTACGTCGAGGCAACTCAAACTCAAGCTCCACCTTTACCAAGTCATGAAACATGTGAAGAAAACACCCTATACTACATGGCAAGTGGTAGAGGATGAAGAAATAGGAAGTGGGTTCACTTTGGATTTTGATTTCTCACTTGGAATCATCACTTAATCATTTTCAAGCAAAGGTTTTCTTTTTCTCTTGAAGAAGAAGAAGAAGAAGAAGAAAGAATATCTTATGAATAATAAAATCAATTCATCTTATCAATTTTGCAACCATGGTTGAGTGTAGAGAATAAACTATGGTTTAGGTGAATGGTTAGGTTAAAGGAAAGAACCAAAATGGTTACTTATTCAAAGCTTCATGAAGCTTCAACAAAAGACAAAGCAAGCCACCATTTCATTTTCCTTTCCAAAAAATAAATGAATAAAAGAATAAATAAAACAAATATAAAACCTAACCATTAACCTAAACATGGTTTAAAATAAACACACACCCAAGTTTGCATGTATCATCAAATATGATACAAACTAGTGCATAAAACTATATCATATATACATTGTGCACATCAAGTGAGAAAATCCATCTTAAGTGAACCAATACTAGTTAATGCAAAGTAATATATCAAATATATATATAATTATATATTAAATCATTAAATCAACACTTGATTTAACGATCTGGTCATATCGCATATGACCGACTAATATTCAATGTATCGACTTATTGAATCAATCCTCGATTCGATAACTAGATTATATCGCAAATAACCAATCGATACATTCATCGCGAGAATAGAATACGGTATCACATACACGCATTATTCTCGGTCCCGCACATATCTTATATGCGCTCCTATTTCATTTCGCTTGAGCCAGGAAACCTCTGTGTCGGACTCTAAAGACTCGTCAATATGCCGGCAGCAGATGATGATCATATCAAGCACCCACAAGCCGCAAGCGGTTTGCTAAACGTAACGGCCACCCGGGTATTGAGCGATCAGAAGATCAACGAGCAAGCCCGCTCACACTCCTGTGAATCCAACCAGTAACACTTACCGTACAGTCCGGTCTGATCATCTGATATGTCGCATATCTCGCCTAGGGGTGGTAAACGTCAGACCTCAGTAGCTTGATAAGTCATGCCAATATAGGGTCCATAACATTCGTGAAACTACTGATAACACTTACCAGTATATCACTGCAACCCTGGCCAGGAATTTCCTGTTATGGCCAGTCGAGCATAGCGCAACACCAACCCCCAATACCGGGAGAGACGAATCCCCTTCTATCGCTCATTACCTCCATGTGAATCGGGACTGTACCTAAAAACCACCTGTTTGCACAACTCAGTAGAGCCGTGGTAAGGTGGAAATCAAAGCACAGTGGGAGACACAGAAGACTCTATGACGATCTCGGGTCAACAAACTAAGCTGTACCAGTGTCACCAGAGAACTGCCATCTGACGTGAGGTATAATACCATCTGGGAGTTCTCAGCGAGTCCGTTCAGTGTACCCAGTCACCACTGAGCACCCGCATACCATCTCCGATGTCAAACACCAATGGATATGGGATCATCCATTGCCCATCACATGGATCGAGAAGATATACGCTAGTCTACTATGGAATATCGATGCCCCGTCTCGATATTCCCACGACTAGGAACATTGAAGGATGTACTCATGGACTACCCAGGCCCTACTAGTATGATCTACATCATATTCCTGGAAGTCGAGTACACATCCTAAGGGCTTTATCAACATGTAACAGAGAGACAGAAAGTATACATGTTAAGATAAAGAGCAACCAGATAGCATACTATCATGTCGAGCAAGAAAGTCATACCTATATATGTCCCAGCATCCACTACAATATACATCCAATGTACACTAATGGCCTCTAGGGCATACATATAACTAACAACTCCGACACAACTTATACCGCTTTTAGGGGACTGACGCTTGCCACCCCCTAGGCCCGATATGCAATAGTATTGGACGAACAGACTGGACTGTACGGAGATTGTCACATTAGGCTCAGTAGGAGTTCGGATGGGTTTCCTCATCGGCCTTCTTATCGACATCTACCTGGGGACCGTTACGTACAGCTAGTACCACTTGCGGCCTGTGGTTAAACCCACTGCCAGCGTTGTAACACCTTAGAATGTGATTAGTGGTAATTGTGTTTTAATGTGGGGTTTTTGGTAAAAAGTTTACCAAAACGGTTTTCAAATAAATCATCTGATTTTATGATTATTTTATTAGAATTTTATCTGGACATCACACACTTGTGCATGTTAACTCGGATTAAGTCTAGGGTTAAACCATGTTTAGATGAGCATGGTGGGTTAACCCATATGTTAAGCTAAATTGTTTTAATTAGGGGATTTGAGGTTTTAAAATTTGAAATTTGTTAGGGGTTGACTTGTGTAGAGGAGAGAAAGGGCATGATGGATGTGCCATGCTTGGCATTTAATGAAGAGAGAGAGAGGGGTTGACTCTCATTGTTTGTTTCAAATCTATTGCTTTCTCTCACTCACATCTCTCCCTCTCACTCTCACACACACACACAAAAAAAAGCAGCAGTAGCAAAAGTGGCAGCATCAACAACAACAACAACAACAACACCATAGCATCAGCAACAGCACAGCAACACCAGCACAGCAGCAACAAGCAGCACAACAACACCAACAACAACACAGCAGTAGCAGCAACACGGCAGCATTAGCACCAGCAAGCATCAGCACAGCAACAGCATCAGCAACATCAGCAGTGGTAGCAGCATCAGCAACAATAGCATCAGCAACAGCAACAGTTCAGCAGCAGCAGCATAGCAGCTCAGCAGCAGCAGCAGCAATACCTTCTTCTTCTTCTTCTTCTTCTTCTTCTTCTTCGCTTCTCCTACATCCTAGGATCCTTAGAGGTATAATCTCTTAACTTGACTTCTTTCTTGCTAGATTATGGTTATTTAGTTTAGTTTAGTGTTGATTATGTGGGTTAGTGCTAGTTTTGGGTGATTTGAGTGAGATTTGGCCAAGTGTTGGTTTTTGTTGATGATATAGCTTGACTAGGTGCTGTTATGGACACTTAACCTAAGATTTACCCCAGATTTCATTAATTTGCCAGATCATTGCCGTTTGGTGTAACTTAGCATTTCATATAGACTTTTAGGATATCCGAGTTCTGCTACAACCTTGATCATTTTATAGTTTAGCAAACACCTACAGAATGGTGTGCAGGCCTTTTTAGAGTAGTGTGTAGGTTTTAGTGCTCTTCTCCCTCCCCGAGACCCGGCGACATCCCCCTCATTTCCGGCGTCGCCGGCCCCCTGGTGAGATGAGGAATGGTGCTGTGCTGAGTGGTGCAGGTAGGTTTTTGGCTGTGTGTGGTATTGTTTGGGTTTTGGGTTTTTACTGTTGGTGAAATCTGGGGTAGTTGGTTAGCTTTTTTGTGTTTTGTGTACTTTTGACGGTATTTTGATGGTTTAGTTGGAGAATAGGGTAGATTAGGGTTTCTAGGTTAGAGCAGCTCTAATATTTGCATTTGGTATCACTTGACTCTTGTAATTTCACCTAATTTCACAAAACACCCTATTGTTGCAAACTTAGTGCTTTAAGGCGTTTTTAAAATAAAACTTTAGGATACGTAGAATCTGCTGTATCTAGGTTAGTTTTCTTAATAAGCAAACTTATACACTAGGCTGTGAATGGTGTTAGGATCCTAGGGTAGAGACCTGGGCACACTCCACCGGGTTTTGGCCGGTATCCCCGCCTTGCCGCCGGGCAAGTTTTGGTGAAGTGATTTGGGTTTTGTTAGGTAGTTGTCTGTAGTTTTGCTGAGGGGTTTGGTCTTGTTTATTTTCCTTGTTTTTGCTCCAGGTAAAATCTGGGACCTGTTACCTATATTTAGCGTAGCGGGACTTGCACGACACGTACGATGCATGTTGAGTTGGTTTGCGGTGTGTTACAGCGTATCGCTGTGTGCCGCAGCATGTCGCGTTGGTTTTGGCATATGCACACACGTTACTTATGCGTGCGCATTTAGTTCGCGACGCGAGTTTCTCGTTTGGTTTTAATATCGTGTTTTTGCAGTATTTTAGCTTATGTGTTGCCTTGTGTAAATTCTAGGTTCGCATGCAGGAACTTCGAGCACTGCGGAGAAAGGAAAGCAGGTGGTCGGACACACCTAGCACGAGATCACGGGTGAGTAGATGTAACATCTATGGGGGACAATCGTTTGGATGGTGCAAGTCGCCCAATATTTTTAGTAATTTAAAAGATACCTAGTGATGTTAATAATTAGAATTATCACACTTGTATATTATCTGCTACATTCATGCTCTATACTGAAATACATATACAAACTCATTCTATAGGACACATGCACCATTACCAGGGTTTTTATATGCAGCACGAGCACTATTCATGCGTACACACACGCCTTGGTAATTGCCATGCCACAACACTAGATAACTTATAATCTAGAACATTGCCACCATATTGCTGCTTAAAACTGTGCTTTTGCATTAAATCCTTAAAATGAAATTGTAGAATTTCTATTCATGTGCATGTACCTCATTGCATCATTTGCTCATGCCTAGGCTATTAATCATATATTACAACTTGATTATTGATACATATGCATTCATTATCATTGACATATGCACTCATGATGATTTCTTGAGATTTATGATATTTCTGATTTTCGGGAGAAGCCACAAGAATTTCTAAACTTAGTAATTTTTAAAATAAGCAAAGTTGCGGTTTTCTAGTGATGTAAGTGTCGTCCACCATGTGTTTGCTGTGGTTTTACAGACCCGTTTCGAGGAGTTGGATGAACCGTCTCGGGTACATGGTGGGCCCAGTAAGGTACCCCGGGGCGAGAAGGTCACAGATGATGGCATTGAGCCTGGCAGGGGATGGATTACCTACCGGTGACTTTTTGGCACGGCGGATATGCAGAGGATACCGACCGCGGCCACAGATGATGAGATATTGATATTTGAGATGGGTCAGCAGGACGGCTGAGGCCAGAGATACTATGATATGGATAAATTAGATTTGAGACAGCCTTGAGGTGTCGTTGCTGGACACGGATTCTGGTTGATTCAATTGATATTATACTGATATTTAAAAAGAGTTTCAAAAAAAAGAAAAGAATGATTTCTTATACTTACATATTCAGATCACGAGTTGATTCATGTTGCATACATACCTGTTAGTACATTCCTGTTGCATACATACCTGCTAGTATATCCTGCCATGATTGTATTATAGATGCTAAGATACTTGCGTGCCTGCATGCGATAGCCTCTATAGATGTTATTTATTACTCACGAGTTGGAAACTCACCCCCGTTGTGCCACTACTTTTTGCAGGTCCGCTCCGTCAGCACAGTAGCGGCGGACGCATTAGCTTCTTTTGCCTCTTTTTTCTGGACTCGAGGCTTTTGCTTGTAGGTGGGTTGTGTTATCATTTTGTACCACCTTGTATATTCATTGTATCTAGAGTACTCCATCTACTGTATCAGCTGCACCTGTTATTTGTATTATTTTATATTGACCTCGAGGCAAGACCGTGAGATTTGTGGATTTTATGCTGTATTTTGGGGTCGAGCTCACTTGAGTCGACATGTTATTTTACTTGTGCTTCTTATGCTTATTTATGCACATTGCTATTTTACATTGCGTGGGATTTGTGACCGCCTTGAGGCGAAGAGCTAGCTCCCGCTTGGGGATGCCATATTTCATGATTATTCATTTATACTCCAGTTTTGTACCCGCTTGGGGGCCCGTTTTTACAAAGGAGACTCTGCCAGAATTTTTGGAAAAAGGGATGTTGCTTTTAAAAAGATTGATGTGACTTAATGGATTAAATCTCTTTCAATACATTGGTTTTTCCTTCACTCTATTTTCTTAATCGGGTTTTGATTTCTGGGCTTTGGCTTACTTATTTTACGGACGCCTTGAGACGTTCCGTAACTTAAGTGCCAGTCACATTCCGTACCCTGCGGTCGTGACAAAGTTGGTATTAGAGCGATAGGTTTTACCTTTCTGAGTGTAGGATGACCCTTGGTAGATGGAGTAAGTGGCTTAAGCAGGGTAACGTAGCGTGCGTGTATCCCCGGCATACTTGCGATACGGTACTCCGCCTAGGTGACTTTAGGATATACTTGCTTGAAATTCCTTCTTCAATTCCGTGTATCCTATGATTCTATTGCATTGTTCTTATTATCCTGTTTCTTGTACCAGCCACTATGCCGCCGAAGGCTACGAGAGTGCAAAGGGCTGCCGCCCGAGATGAGATCCGAGCAGGCTCGTCCGAGACGAGGACCGAGCAGGGTGGTATACCCACGCCTCAGGGACAGACTGATCCGCCTTCCCCAGGCCGCATGGATAGGCTAGAGTCTGGTATGGAGGAGCTACGACAGATGATGGGAGGTATGCAGGAGCTACGACAGATGGTGGGATCCTTAGTAGAGGCTAGTTATACGCCGAGATCAGAGGACGTACCTACCACATCACAGACGACCATGGTACCTGCTGCCCAGACAGTTGCTCCTACCACTACTACCGTGGTCGTTCCTGTATCGCTACAGGATTTCATGAGGCTGAGACCTCCAATATTCACCGGCACCTATGCGGCAGAGGATCCACAGACATTCCTTAACAGATTAGCCAGGATTTGCCGTTCGCTCAGATGTTCTGACGATCGATGGGTGGAGCTTGCGAGTTTCCGTCTAAAAGGCCTTGCGCAGATGTGGTTTGAGTCCGTCGAGAGAGGTCGAGCTGCAGGTCTACCTCCTATGACTTGGGCCGAGTTTACAGCGGTATTTCTGGCTCGTTTCTTTCCAGAGAGCGTTCGTGACACTAGGGCTCGTAGTTTTAAGGCCTTGATAAAGACTCCAGGGATGACGGTGTCTGAGTACGATGTCCAGTTCACGCAGTTGTCCAGATATGCTCCGTATTTGGTGGATACTGAAGAGAAGAGAGTGAAGAGGTTCGTACAGGGACTTGACGCCCAGCTATTTCTTGCCATCGGCGCCCAGCATTTCGACACTTATTCAGCTGCTATGGACACGGCATCGCGGATGGAGGCACGCATTTCAGCGACTTCGGCCATTTCCAGGCCGAAGAGGATTCGTACCGGTATGCCAGATCAGAGGCATCATGCCAGATTCTTTCCAAGAGATGGTGCCGACAGAGTGGTTGGACGAGGTCAGCTGTATGGTTCATATCCGCAGGAACAGCAGCCGTCGCCAGGATGTTATGGGTGTGGGAGTCCGCACCATCGTATCAGATACTGTCCGGTGAGACGATAGGGGTCAGCGACAGTTCCACATGTGACCTTACCACCATCACCACCTCCTCCTCAGAGAGCTCTACTTCCTACCCCAAGTGATGCTCCATGCCAGTTAGGTGCCCCCAGAGGCCGTGGACGTGGTGGTCCTATTCAGAGAGGATGAGGAGGCCGAGGCCGAGGGCGAGGACAGCCAGCTATTGGTGGGGGACAGGCCCGAGTATTTGCTTTGACACTGCAGGATGCGTAGGCATCCAATGCCGTTGTGATAGGTACCTTGCCAGTTTGCTCTTTCGACGCATGAGTATTATTCGACCCAGGTTCCACACATTCGTATGTCTCTATACACTTTGCACCGATGTTGGGCCGTGAGTCATCATCGTTAGATCAGCCGCTTGTGGTCATTACTCCGGTAGGCGAGTCGTTTGTTGCTCGTTTTGTGTTTCGTTTGTGTTCCGTTCGTATCCGGGAGAAGGATTCATTGGTAGATTTGATTCTCCTCGATATGTTGGACTTTGATGTGCTTCTGGGCATGGATTGGCTAGCCACTTGTTATGCTTCAGTGGACTGTCGTGAGAAGGCAGTCAGATTTAGCTTTCCGGGAGAGCCGGTCCTTGTTATTCAGGGTGACCGCAGTGTCACCTTTCCCCGTTTGATTTCGTATCTTCGTGCCGGTCAGCTACTACGGAAGGGATGTCAGGGATTCTTAGCCGATGTCTGTGATACTCGAGCTGCAGAGGTTCCGTTGGACCAGGTCCCGGTTGTTAGTGAGTTCCCTGATGTTTTCCCTGACGAGCTGCCTGGGCTACCGCCTGAGCGCGACGTTGAGTTTTGCATTGACTTGATTCCCGGCTCGGGGCCTATTTCCATACCGCCTTATCGGATGGCCCCGGCTGAGCTTAGAGAGCTGAAGGATCAGTTGCAGGATTTGTTAGATAAAGGGCTTATTCGACCTAACGTTTCTCCATAGGGTGCTCCTGTCCTGTTCGTCAAGAAGAAAGACCGCAGTTTATGCTTGTGCATCGATTACCGTCGGCAGAACAAAGTTACCGTGCGGAACAGATATACTTTGCCATGCATTAATGATTTGTTTGACCAGCTTGAGGGGGCAGGATATTTTTCGAGGATCGACTTGCGATCAGGATACCATCAGCTGCGAGTTCGACAGGAGGATATACCGAAGACAGCTTTCCGCACGCGCTACGTCCACTATGAGTTTTTGGTGATGTCGTTCGGACTCACCAACGCCCCAGCAGCATTCATGGATTTGATAAACCGTATATTCAGGCCGTATCTCGACTAGTTCATCATCGTGTTCATTGATGATATTTTGGTGTATTCCCGGAGCCGAGAGGAGCACGAGCAGCACTTGCGGATCACATTGCAGACCTTGAGGGAGCACCAGCTTTTCGCAAAATTCTCCAAGTGTGCATTCTGGCTGGACAGCGTTGGTTTCTTGGGCCACGTGATTACGAGAGATGGCATATGTGTGGACCCGAAGAAGATCGAGGCCGTTCAGCAGTGGCCCAGACCGACATCAGTTACGGAGATCCGCAGTTTCCTAGGCCTAGATGGCTACTACAGGCGATTTGTAAAGGATTTCTCTGGTTTTGCTACACCTTTGACCGGATTGACCCGGAAGGGAGTTCCTTTCGTTTGGACGGAGGAGTGCGAGCACAGTTTTCAGCAGCTACGGACTTGTTTGACTACGGCGCCGGTGTTATCTTTGCCCTCAGGATCAGGCGGATTTGTGGTCTATTGCGACGCTTCACGAGTGGGGCTAGGGTGTGTATTGATGCAGCATGACAGTGTGATCACGTATGCTTCACGGCAGTTGAAGAAACATGAACAGAACTACCCCACTCTTGATTTGGAAATGGCTGTAGTGGTCTTTGCACATAAGATCTGGCGACATTACCTATACGGCGAGTCGTGCCAGATATTCTCTGATCACAAGAGCTTAAAGTACATATTTCAGCAGCGAGACCTAAATCTCAGACAGCGCCGTTGGATGGAGCTGGTGAAAGACTATGATTGCGAGATCTTGTACCACCCGGGCAAGACTAATGTGGTGGCGGATGCTTTCACTGTACCAGTGTCACCGGAGAACTGCCATCTGACGTGAGGTATAATACCATCTGGGAGTTCTCGGCGAATCCGTCCAGTGTACCCAGTCTCCACTGAGCACCCGTACACCATCCTTGATGTCAAACACCGATGGATATGGGATCATCCATCGCCCATCATATGGGTCAAGATGCGTATACGCTAGTCTACTCTAGTGCATCGATGCCCTATCTCGATACACCCTCGACTAGGAACAGTTATAGGATGTATTCGTCGATTACTGTAGCCCCACTAGTATGATCTCATCATAGTCCCAGTAGTCGAGTACATATCCTAAGGGCTTTATCAACATGTAACATAGAGACAATCAGAGTACATGTTAAGATAAAGTACAACCAGATAGCATACTATCAAGTCGAGCAAGAAAGTCCTCCCTATATATGTCCTAGTATCCACTACAATATACATCGTATGTACAGTAATGGCCTCTAGGGCATACATATAACTAACAATCTCCCACTTGCACTAGGGCCATCTGTTGTGGTATCACATACCCAACAATTAGCTGCGGTTGAAGTATCTCATACTCAACCATCCCATAAAAGTCTCTACTGGGAAAAAGGCCTTTGTGAGTGGATCCGCGCTGTCATCCTCTGTGTCCACTCTCCTAACCTCGATCTCCCTGGAGATCAACCATCTCTATGATCAGGTGATACTGCCTTAGAATTATATCTGGATTTCTGATGGGACAATAGTTCCTCGGCTAAAGCTTCAACTCCATTGTCACACAATGGTAGGAACGAAGTTCATCTCATGAAGTTATATGTATCCAGACTGCCTCTTTGGTAGCATCTTTGGTAATGATGTATCTTGCCTTTAATCGTCTTGTAAGTCACGGTATCTAGCTTGGAACTCTTCCAACATACCGTCCCTCCACTGAGGGTAAAGACAATGCCTGCGACTGACATTCAGTCGTTCTTATCACCCTGGAACCTTTCCAGTAATTCTCCCCTGGATCAATTGATACCATCTCACTACAACTAGTGAGTATCCTAACATCCAATTAGATCTATCTCATAGATCCAAAACCCAGGATTTAGGAGGTATCACTTTGATCCTATATGGAGAATCCTTGTGATAAGCGGAGATTGACCGAGCGTAGCATAGGAAACTCCTTTCCTATCAAGAGTATGTCATCCACGTACTCTACGAGGATCACCACCATACTCTCTACTACCTTTTTTTATATACAAGGTTCATCTACCATTTTGATGAAGTCAAACTCTTTGACTACCACATCAAAACTGATGTTCCAACTCCGCGATGCCTGTTTTATCATATAAAACATCTTGCACACGTTTCCGCTGCTCCCACTGTCTACGAAGCCCTCTGGCTGTGTGCTTATAGACGCTTTTTTCTAAAACTTCATTTAGAAAAGCAGTCATGACATCCAACCGCCAAATATCGTAGTCATGGTATGTAGCCGTGGCAAGTAGGATCTGGATGGACTTAAGCATAGCTTTGAAAGTCTCAACTTTTCCATGTACACCTAGTAATCTTCTCAAGATATACTTGCTCCTGATGGGGATTTAACCCTTCAGATAGAGCAACCAAAGTCCATACTTTGTTGGTGTATAAGGATTCCATCTCAGATCGATAAACATCCAGCCATTCTTACAGAGTCCCACTCCAGATGGCCAGCTCGAAACCAGTTGGGTCATCATCTCATGATGCAATCCTCGCTCCCACTGTCATAGAGAAACCAAAGTATCTCTCAGGTGGGTGAGGAACCCTACTAGATCGGCGGAGAGGTTGAGGTTCGTTGGAAACTATTGAGTCTTTTGGTTCTACCAAATCATCAGCTGCAGTTTGTATAGCTGGAACATTTCCAGTTCTACATAACAGACCTTACCTCGAGCTTTTCCGGATTTTGCTTTTAGACATAGGCCGGACAACCCCAAATCTTAACAAACTTAAGGTATGGGCTCTTCCTTTTCCATATCACATATGAAGTGGTAGGCAACTGATTTGATTTGAACCCTATTCAATAGGTATGCAGCTTCTCAAGTGCATAACTCCCAAAAGGAAATAGGAAACTCGGTAGTACTCATCATAGAGCACACCATATCACATAGAGTAATGCTGAGAGAGAATCTCATTCTCCTTTAGAATAGTACAGAAATTCCGTGCTCAAGTATTCTCCTCCTTGATCTCATCAAAAGACATAATACTTATACCCGTATTTTGGTTCTCTACTTCTAACTTATATTCTGTGAATATCTCAAAAAGTTCGGACTTGTGTTTCAACAGGAACATATGTCTGAATCTTGAGAGATCAACAGAGAATGTAATGAAATACAAAGAACCGGTCTTGGCATGTATAGACAGGAGACTTTCATACATCAGCATGTATCAATCCCAAGAGTTAATTAACTCTTTCTCTATTTCCAATAAACAGAGCTAAAGTCATCTTATCTTTGTGACATGACCGGCAAGTTTCACAAGATGTAAATTCAAACAGATTTAAATATGCATCTAAATGTAACTTAGCTAGTCGGGTAGCATTGATATGACCTAGTCTACAATGCCTCAAGAAGGATTCGTTCCTTTTTGAACTCTTCCTCTTGTGTGTGTTCTGTATACTAAGAACTGTAGTTTGATTTAGAACGTCAATGCTTTTAGATAACGTGCCTGAACCGATCCACTCTTGATATAGGAAATCTTCAAAACATTATCCAACAATACAAAATTATATCCTTTCTTTACTAATAAAGAGACTGATATGATGTTGTATATCATGTTCGGTATCTAATAACATTCGTTCAGAATCAATGTATTCTGGTAATACAGGGTGATAGTGACCAACAGACTTGGCTGCAAAACTTGCACCGTTTCTATTTCATGAAACTTATCACCCATTCTCAGTTCTCTACCTATCTGTAGCCCATGTAACAGATTACATATGCGGGATCCTGATCCGGTATCACATACCCAGGATGTAAAGGATACTGAGAAACAGTTCTCTGTAATGAACACACCCGAAGATGATGCATCAGCATGCACTTTCTTCGTTTGGGCGGCACGGGAAATCTGGTATTCCCCAATTTCCTGCTCTGTCTTATAACAATTATAAGTTGGAGCGGGACTAACGTTCCCCAACTCAGTATAACAAGCGGGTTCGGTCAATACATCCGTATTATTATCTTGATTAAGGTGTGATATGGTCGCTACCTAGAGAGAGAGAGAGAAGAAAACACTCAGCGTATTCTCTTGCAAGATTAGATTGGTTATCTAATATATCTAATCAGGATGTCTCCCACTGTTTTAATCAAATCTTCCTTCAAACCCTAAAAGGAAAGACTAACCGGGATTAATTACACGCTACAAGTTCGCCAATCTTTCAGCCAGGCCAGTATCGGTACTTTAAGGGAGGTCCCTCGTGCTTTCGCACGAACCTAATTAATGTAAACCTAGTTTTCCCAGGGGCGTAACCCCGTTAACACCTTTCTAGACACCTACTTGATCGGCTAATTGTAATGTGTAAAACTCTCCCAGGAGTAACTCTTACTCGCAGCGGGTATCGGGATCCAACTATCTCATAGAATGTATGCAATCTCATTGCAAATTTCAACACTTGAAATTCCCTATAATATTTTACCCCAGGCGTCCTATGACCTTGACGAATGCCAACAAACCATAGGCTACTAGTCAAGTTCAACCCGTCATTTCCCGATTGAATTAAACCCACCCGCACGACCCTTGACGAATGCCCACAAAGTCGCACGACTACCCTAACTCAATCTGCATCATGTGCATAAGCAGATAAGCATAAATAGCTACCGCACACTACGCCTTGACGAAAGCCAAAAAACGCAGCACGAATACTATGAAGTACTTATCTAAAATGACGGAGGGCTACGACAGGTTTTTAAGAGAACCTTTTGCGTAATGAACTTGATATCATTGTAGAATCGAGTGATTTTAAATGGAGTGTTTTTGAGGCTTTTCTAGTTTTTCTAAAGGGGTCACTCCCGGTGAAGGGATCGTCGGCCCTTTCCTCATCGAATAAGGTGCAGGATATATCATATATATACCACTATGCAAAGCAAGAACTATAGAAGCAATCAAAAGACAAACCGAGTTTGTAGCATCTGCTAGTTTCACTAAAGAGGTCACTCCAGGTGAAGGGATCTCGGCTCTTTCCTTATCGAATAAGGTGCTGGATGTTCTACAAGGAACACCGCTATGCAAAGCAAGAACTAGAGCTACAAGTTTTTAAACAAGTTTCTATAATATCTTAGGTTTCTTTTATTTCATTAATCTCATTAATGAAGTCCAATTTTATTATGCTTCACAAGCATCACATTTGAAACGAAATCTGCAATATAACATATATCTCATATATATAATATAAATATTCATCTCAGGCAGTAATATGATCTCATCACAGAACATTGCAGCAGAAGAAACATCTATGAAATATTGGACATACTAGGACGTCCGTGTTTTCAATACGAGCCTGTATAAAACACGGATTCCACGGTCGCGATGAATAGCCAAACCCACATCCCAAGACCCCTACGAGAGCGGCAAGCAACACTGCCAATTCTAGGGTTAGGAGACCCGGTCTCGACTCCTCGAGATGGTCTCCCACTGGACCCTAGAACCCGGTTACTTGTGCTCCCCGCCTTAGGTCTACCTAATGCGGAAAAGTAAATAATATACAACGGTGACATCATCCTCAGCCCGGAAGTGCCCCAATAAAAGAATATTACATACAAATGAATTTTACATGAATGAAAAAGAAAAACTCTCATCTCACATAAAACCCCCGGCTATTCAGAACACGACGATCCAATATAACATATCACAGCAACACATAATATCTCATATCATCAACGTAAGCAAGTATGCGTATCCCGATTGTTGTTGATGTATAGCAACGAAGCCGGCGATACACCACATACTACGCTTACGGTCACAGAAAAGAAAGTGTAAAATTGCAACAGTTGGAATCCGCAAACTCCTTAGACATCGCATGCCTAACCAAATGAATTCCTTAGACATCGCATGCCTAATAATTATAAACCCCGCATTTTAGTCTCATTATCGAAAACACTTTTCAATATCAAGTCGGGCAATTCAACAAGATTCCCGAATCCTGATCGAATGCTCGTCGCAAACTTTAGTAGACGGCCGCACCCCCGGATGCCGTCGATGAAGTGCACTAAGGCGGAACACCGCTGCCGCGAGCACCCGAACGGATGCTTTTGGCGACGGGGTTCTCCTACAGTCACTTGGTCGGGGCTTTGGGGCATGGCTGTCTATTAAGTTTACCCGGCGAGTATCCGCGCACGCTACGTGATTACGACGGACTTTTGATCACATCAAAATTCCATGGCAACCGATCATCTGAGACTAAACTGCTGTGTTTATAATATTCAAATCAGTTATCTCATAACTATATATGGATTCCAAATATTGTATCACATTCCAGATAAGTAGACAATGTTAAACTTTCCGATCGAATAATCAAACACCCAAGATTTCCCCAATATATCTCAACACTTGAAATCAGTTTAAAAACATCCATCACATGCCACAGTACCAATGGTCCAGCCATAGAAGGGTGAAGCCAACGCCTCACATGTGGCACGCCGTACTGCCGCAAACCATAAGATTTAGAGGCAGTTCAAGACGGTCAAATAATCGAGTTAAGGTTTGTTGTCTTCTAGAGGGTCCACCGCATTACTTGCACGACATGGGGAAAAAGTGAGTTATTGATATCCGTTCGAACTTTTTAACAGTTTCTATAAATTACCCGGGCAAACTAAACAATGTTAAATTATCCGATCGAATCAATAAGTCCCCAATACAACCCTAGAAAACTCAACACTTGAGTGGAATTAAAAAATTCCCAGAAAAAAATAACAAGAAAGGACCTAAGAATAATTACAAGAAATTCCAGGGACTAATTCAAAATTTTGGCCGCGGAACCACCGCCAAACCCTTGGTTTGGCCGAGGTTCCGCGGTCAAATCATCGAATTAAAAGTCCGTACTTCACAGTAATTCTTAGTTTTTCCTGCTTAATTTTCTGAGCATTTTTAATTCACAAAAATCCACAGTTTCAGAAAATGTACAGAAAAGGGGTTTTATCGGGGTTCTCGGGTTCGATCGGACTTTAAACTTCGTCTAGACTTCGCCTAAAGCTCTAGCTTGGCTCTGATACCACTGTAGGGTTGTTAGGCACGCGCACAAGGGTCTACGAAGCATCAACCATGCCCGATTAAAAATTTAGCCGTGCCGAACAACCCGAAGCCGGATCTTTAAACTAGGGTTTAGGAGAAAACAAACATGTTAAACATTTTAACACTAAGTGAGAGGGATTACAACCTTTGTAGATCCGGTCCTTCACTTCTTAAGCTCCGTGTTGAAGTCCTTTCGTTGCGATCATCGTGTTCCGAACTCTCGAGAGGCTTCACGAAGAGAAAGATGCAGTCTTGCTTCCGATCTTCGATACAAAGATGATCTACCTTGAAGTTTCGTTAACACAAGCTAACACTCATAATATGAAGTGAACACCCTCATCTAAATGGCAAGGATAGATGAGGATGATGAAGTAGGATTTTTGCTCTCATTTGTTTTCTTATTCTCACACATTTTTCATCACTTAGAAAAAGCTAGAAAGCTTTTTCATGAAAAGAGAAGGAAGAAGAAGATGGAATCCTTTTGTGATGAATAATGAATAACTCATTTGTGAGGTTAGAAATGCAACCATAGTTAAGAATGAATCCTTAACCCTTGTAGAGAAACAACCATGGTCAAGGGTTTAGGTTTGGTTAAGTAAATATCTTCACAAAATATCTTATACAAAACAAAACAAAAACCTTCTAGAAACTTCTAGAAGAGCTTAACCCTAATCAAACCCTAACCATGTTTAATCTCCACTAATCATGTTGCATTAATAACCATATCATGTTACAATATTATATATCACATATATAATATTTATTGTAACAAAATAAAATAATACAATTAACATATATCGCATATATATCAATGTATTACCCGAGCAAGAAAAAGAATCTTTTAGTGAGCAAATATTAGTTAATGTAATTTAATATATCATATATATTGTTATATATTAAATTATCGAATCAACACTTGATCCGACAATCCGGCTATATCGCATATAACCGACTAATATTTATCTGTACCGATTCATCGAATCAACACTTGATCCGATGACCCGGCTGATAGCAAATATCGCGAGAATATAATACGGTATCTCATATCGCATTATCCTCGGTCCCGCACATATCACATATGTGCCCCTACTCCGTTTTGCCTGAGTCAAGAAACCTCTGTGTAGGACTCTAAAGAATCGTCAATACGCCGGCAGTAGGTGATGATCATATCAAACACCCACAAGCTGCAAGCGGTCAGCTAAACGTAACAGCCACCCAGGTATTGAGCGCTCAGAAGATCAACAAGCAAGCCTGTACATTCTCCTGTGAGTCCAAACAGTAACACTCCCGTACAGTCCGGTCTCGTCGTCTGATATGTCGCATATCTCGCCTAGGGGTGGTAAACGTCAGACCCCAGTAGCTTGATAAGTCGTGTCGATATGAGGTCTATAACAGTTCGAGAAACTACTGATAACACTTACCAGTAAATCTCAGCAACCCTGGCCAGGGATTTCCGGTTATAGCCAATCGAACACAGCACAACATCAACTCCCTATACCGGGAGAGATGAATCCCTTCCTATCGCTCATTGCCTCCATGTGATTCGGGACTGTACCCAAAAGCCACCTTTTTGCACGCCCTCTTAGACGTGGTATGATGGAAATCAAAGCACAGTGGGAATCACACAAGACTCTATGACGATCTCGGGTCAATAGACTACTCTGTACCAGTGTTACCGGAGAACTGCCATCTGACGTGAGGTATAATACCATCTGGGAGTTCTCGGCGAGTCCGTCCAATGTACCCAGTCTCCACTGAGCACCCGTACACCATCCTTGATGTCAAACACCGATGGATAAGGGATCATCCATCGCCCATCATATGGGTCAAGATGCGTATACGCTAGTCTACTCTGGTTCATCGATGCCCTGTCTCGATACACCCTCGACTAGGAACAGTTATAGGATGCACTCATTGATTACTGTGGCCCCACTAGTAAGATCTCATCATAGTCACAGTAGTCGAGTACATATCCTAAGGACTTTATCAACATGTAACATAGAGACAATCAGAGTACATGTTAAGATAAAGTACAACCAGGTAGCATACTATTATGTCGAGAAAGAAAGTCCTCCCTATATATGTCCTTTTAGGGTTCCTAGACACATTAATGAGGTCTCACAAGGCATCAACCATACCAAATTCAAATTTTACAAGTGCCGAGAAACCCTAATACGGATCGTTGACTAGAGTTTAAGCGAAACATGCAACTAGTTAACATCTTAACTATGAGTGAACGGAAATACAACCTTTGTAGATCCGGTCCTGCACCTCCATAGCTCGATGATGAAGTCCCTCCGCTGTACCCATCGGATCCCGGACTCTCGCAGTGGTTTCATCGAAGAAATGATCGGGCTAGGTCGTCGACTTCGATGCCGAAGATGATCTACGTCGAGGCAACACAAGATCAAGCTCCAACTTCACCAAGTCATGAAACTTGTGAAGAAAACACCCTATACTACTTGGCAAGTGGTAGAGGATGAAGAAATAGGAAGTGGGTTCACTTTAGAATTGGATTTCTCACTCTTTTTCATATGTTGCCATTGATGGAGGCAAGGTTTCTTCTTTGTTGAAGAAGAAGAAGAAGAAAGAATATGATAAGTCTTTTTAAAAATAGAAAATAAAATGATTCTTATCATATTTTTTTAACCATGGTTTTGTGTAGAGAACTAACTAAAGTTTAGATGAATGGTTAGGGTTAGAAGAAGAAGACAAAATGGTCACTTGGTCAAAACTTCATGAAACTTCAACAAGCTTCATGTTTGAAAGCAACCATTTTGTTTTTCTTTTATCTTTTAACCAAAAATGAATAGATAAATAAATGAGTGAAATGAAACCCTAACCATTCACTAAGCATGGTTTAAGTCTTTACACAAATCCAAGTTAGCATATATCATCAAACATGATACAAACAAGTGCACAAAACTATATCATATATACAATATGCACATGCGAGTGAGAAAATCCATCTTAAGTGAACCTATAGTAGTTAATGCAAAGTAATATATCAAATATATAATTATGCATTAAATCATTAAATCAACACTTGATTTAATGATCCGGTCATACTGCATATAACCGACTAATATCAATAGTAACAACTTATCGAATCAACACCTGATCCGATAACCCGGCTATATCACATATAACCGATCATTGTCACAAATCGCGAGAATCGAATACAGTATCACATACTGGTATCATTCTCGGTCCCGCACATATCTCATATGCGCTCCTATTTCGTTTCGCTTGAGCCAGGAAACCTCTGTATAGGACTCTATAGACTCGTCAATACGCCGGCAGCAGGTGATGATCATATCAAACACCCACAAGCCGCAAGCGGTCTGCTAAACGTAACGGCCACCCGGGTATTGAGAGATCAGAAGATCGACGAGCAAGCCCGCTCACACTCTTGTGAATCCAACCAGTAACACTTACCGTAAAGTCCGGTCTGATCGTCTGATATGTCGCATATCTCGCCTAGGGGTGGTAAACGTCAGACCCCAGTAGCTCGATAATTCGTGTCGATTTGAGGTCTATAACAGTTCGAGAAACTACTGGTAACACTTACCAGTAAATCTCAGCAACCCTGGCAAGGGATTTCCGGTTATAGCCAATCGAACACAGCGCAACATCAACTCCCTATACCGGGAGAGACGAATCCCCTCCTATCGCTCATTGCCTTCATGTGATTCGGGACTGTACCCAAAAACCACCGTTTTGCACGCCCTCTTAGACGTGGTAAGGTGGAAATCAAAGCACAGTGGGAATCATACAAGACTCTATGACGATCTCGGGTCAACAGACTACTCTGTACCAGTGTCACCAGAGAACTGCCATCTGACGTAAGGTATAATACCATCTGGGAGTTCTCGGCGAGTCCGTCCAGTGTACCCAGTCTCCACTGAGCACCCGTACACCATCCTTGATGTCTGTAGGGTTCCTAGGCATACTAGTTAGGTCTCACAAGGCATCGATCATGCCAAATTAAAATTTTAACGGTGCCGAGAGACCCGACTACGGATCGTCGGCTAGAAGTTTAGGCGAAAAAGCTAACTAGTTAACAATTAACTAAGGGAATACGGAAATACAACCTTTGTAGATCCGTTCCTCCACCTCCACGGCTCCGCAACGAGGTCGTCTCCGCTGTCCAAATCAAATCCGGGCTCTAGCGTCTGCTTCATCGGAGAATGGACGGGCTAGGTCGTCGATGTCCATGCCGAAGATGATCTACGTCGAGGCATCGCTAGATCAAGCTCACAACTTCACCAAGTCATGAAACTTGTGAAGTAAACACACTCTACTACTTGGCAAGAGGTAGAGGATGAAGAAATAGGAAGTGGGTAGACTTTAGTTTTGGATTTCTCACTCAAATTCATCACTTGCCATTGATGGAGGCAAGCTTTCTTCACTTGAAGCAAGGAAGAAGAAGAAGAATAATATGATAAGATTAATTAGAAAAGAAAAGAAAAACCAATCCTTATCATATAATGAACCATGGTTAGATGTAGAGAGTTAACTAAGGTTTAAGTGAGTGGTTAGGGTTAAGCATGAGACAAAATGGTCATTTGGTCAAAGTCTTCATGAAGGTTCATGAATGAACAAAAGAAAGCAACCATTTTCCTTATTTTTCCTTTTCTTTTTCCAAAAAGATAAATGAATAAAATGAAATCAAAAACCCTAATCACCCACTTAACTATAGTTTAATTCTTAACACTTAACCATAATGCATGTATCATCAAACATGATACAAGCAAGTGCACAAAACTATATCGAATATACAATGTGCACACCCGAGTGAGAAAATCCATTTTAAAGTGAACCGATACTAGTTAATGCAAAGTAATATATCAAATATATTATTATGCATTAAATCATTAAATCAACACTTGATTTAACGATCCGGTCATATCGCATATAACCGACTAATATCAACAGTAACAACTTATCGAATCAACACTTGATCCGATAACCCGGCTATATCGCATATAACCGATCAATGTCACAAATCGCGAGAATCGAATACAGTATCACATACTGGTATCATTCTCGGTCCCGCACATATCTCATATGCGCTCCTATTTCGTTTCGCTTGAGCCAGGAAACCTCTGTGTAGGACTCTAAAGACTCGTCAATACGCCGGCAGCGGATGATGATCATATCAAACATCCACAAGCCGCAAGCGGTCTGCTAAACGTAACGGCCACCCGGGTATTGAGCGATCTGAAGATCGACGAGCAAGCCCGCTCACACTCCAGTGAATCCGACCAGTAACACTACCGTACAGTCCGGTCTGATCGTCTGATATGTCGCATATCTCGCCTAGGGGTGGTAAACGTCAGACCCCAATAGCTCAAAAAGTCGTGTCGATATGAGGTCTATAACTATTCGAGAAACTACTGGTAACACTTACCAGTAAATCTCAGCAACCCTGGCCAGGGATTTCCTGTTATAGTAAATCGTACACAGCGCAACATCAACTCCCTATACCGGGAGAGACGAATCCCCTCCTATCGCTCATTGCCTCCATGTGACTTGGGACTGTACCCAAAAACCACCGTTTTGCACGCCCTCTTGGACATGGTAAGATGGAAATCAAAGCACAGTGGGAACCACACGAGACTCTATGACGATCTCGGGTCAACAGACTACTCTGTACCAGTGTCACCAGAGAACTGCCATCTGACGTGAGGTATAATACCATCTAGGAGTTCTCGGCGAGTCCGTCCAGTGTACCCAGTCTACACTAAGCACCCGTATATCATCTCTGATGTCAAAAACCAATGGATATGGGATCATCCATCGCCCATCTGTATGGGTCGAGAAGGTATACGCTAGTCTACTCTGGTATATCGATGCCCCGTCTCGATACACCCACGACTAGGGACTTTAAAGGATGTACTTATGGACTACCATGTCCCCACTAGTATGATCCGCATTATAGTCCAGGTAGTCAAGCACACATCCTAAGGGCTTTACCAACATGTAACAGAGAGACAATCAGCATACACGTTAAGGTAAAGAGTAACCAGATAGCATACTATCATGTCGAGCAAGAAAGTCCTCCCTATATATGTCCCAGCATCCACTACAATATACATCCTATGTACAGTAATGGCCTCTAGGTCATACATATAACTAACAATCTCCCACTTGCACTAGGGCCATCTGATAGCAGTGGTTGTAGTATCTCATACTCAACCATCCCATAAAAGTGTCTCTCTCTGGGATCAGGCCTTTGTGAGTGGATCCGCTGTGTTGTCCTCTGAGTCTACTCTCTAAACCTCGATCTCCCTGGAGATCAACTATCTCCATGATCAAGTGGTACTGCCTTAGAGTATGTCTGGATCACTGATGGGACCAGCGTTCCTTGGCATAAGCCACAACTCCATTGTCACACAATGGGAGGAACTAAGTTCATCTCATGAACAAATATACATCCAGACTGCCTCTTTGGTAGCATCGTAAGTAGTGATATATCCAGCCTTTATCGTCTAGTATGTCACGGTATCTAGCTTGGAACTCTTCCAACATACCATCCCTTTACTGAGGGTAAAGACAATGCCTGTGACTGACATTCAGTCGCCTTTATCACTCTGGAACCCTTCCAGTGATTCTCCCCAGGATCGGTTGATACCGTCTCACTACAACTAGTGAAAGTCCTAACATCCAATTAGATCTATCTCATAGATCCAAACGCCAGGATTTAGGAGGTATCATTTTGATCCTATATGGAGAATCATTGGGATAAGCGGAGATTGACCGAGCGTAGCATAGGAAACTCCTTCCCCATCAAGAGTATGTTATCCACGTACTCTACGAGGATCATCACCATACTCCCTACTACCTTTTTGTATATACAAGGTTCATCTACCATTTTGATGATGTCAAACTCTTTGACCGCTTCATCAAAACAGATGTTCCAACTCCGCGATGCCTGCTTTATCCTATAAAGCATCTTGCACACATTTCCGCTGCTCCCACTGTCTACGAGGCCCTCTGGCTGTGTACTTATAGACGCACTCTTCTAAAACATCATTTAGAAAAGCAGTCATGGCACCCAACCGCCAGATATCGTAGTTATGGTATGTAGCCGTGGCAAGTAGGATCTGGATGGACTTAAGCATAGCTACTGGAAAAGGTTTCATCATTATCCATGCCTGGTCGATGACGAAAACCTTTAACAATTCTAGCTTTGAAAGTCTCAACTTTTCCATGTACACCAAGTAATCTTCTCAAGATATACTTGCTCCCGATGGGGATTTAACCCTTCAGATATAGCAACTAAAGTCCATACTTTGTTGGTGTATAAGGATTCCATCTCAGATCGCTAAGCATCCAGCCATTCTTACAGAGTCTCACTCCTGATGGCCAGCTCGAAACCAGTTGGGTCATCATCTCATGATGTAATCCTCGCTCCCACTGTCATAGAGAAACCGAAGTATCTCTCAGGTGGGTAAGGAACCCTACAAGATCGGCGGAGAGGCTGAGGTTCGTTGGTATCTACTGAATCCCTTGGTTCTATCAAATCATCTGCTGTAGTTCGTATAGCTGGAACCTTTCCAGTTCTACATTACAGACCTTGCCTCGAGCTTGTCCGGATTTTGCTTTTCAGACATAGGCCGGACAACCCCAAATCTTAACTAACTTAAGAAATGGGCTCTTCCTTTTCCATATCACATATGAAGTGGTAGGCAACTGATTTGATTCGAACCTATTCAACAGGTATGCAACTTCTCAAGTGCATAACTCCCAAAAGGAAAAAGGTAACTCAGTAGTACTCATCATAGAGCACACCATATCAAATAGGGTGTATCTGCTCCGCCCCGATATACCATCGTGCTATGGTGTATACAGAGGAGTAATGCTGAGAGAGAATCTCATTCTCCTTTAGAATATAGTCCAGGATTTCCGTGCTCAAGTATTCTCCTCCTTGATCTCATCAAAGGACATAATACTTATACCCATATTGGTTCTCTACTTCTAACTTATATTCTGTGAATATCTCAAAAGGTTCGGACTTGTGTTTCAACAGGAACATATGTCTGAATCTCGAGAGATTATCAGAGAATGTAATGAAGTACAAAGAACCGGTCTTGGCATATGTAGACTGGGGATCTACATACATCAACATGTATCATCCCAAGAGTTCACTGACTCTTTCTCTGTTTTCAATAAACAGAGCTGAGGTCATTTTATCTTTGTGACATGACTCGCAAGTTTCATGAGATGTAAATTGAAACTGATTTAAATATGCATCTACATGTAACTTCAGCTAGTCGGGTCGCATTGATATGACCTAGTCTATAATGCCTCAAGAAGGATTCGTTCATTTCTGAACTCTTCCTCTTATGTGTGTTCCGTATACTAAGAACTGTAGTTTGATTTAGAACATCAACGCTTTTAGATAACGTGCCTGAACCGATCAACTTTTGATATAGGAAATGCTCAAAACATTATCCAACTATACAAAATTTTATCATTTCTTTACTAATAAAGAGATTGATATGATTTTGTATATCAGGTTCGGTATCTAACAACATTCGTTCAGAATCAATGTATTGGTAATACAGGGTGAAAGTGACCAACAGACTTGGCTGCAACACTTGCCCCGTTTTCTGTCTCATGAAACTTATCACCCGTTCTCAGTTCTCTACCTTTCTGTAGCCCTATGTAACAGATTACATATCTGTGATCCTGATCTGGTATCACATACCCAGGACGTAAAGAATACTGAGAAACAGTTCTGTATAATGAACACACCCGAAGATGATGCATCAGCATGCACTCTCTTCGTTTGGGCGGCATGGGAAATCAGGTATTCCCCAATTTCCTGCTCTGTCTTAAAACATTTATAAGTTGGAGCGGGACCAACGTTCCCCAGCTCAGTATAACAAGCGGGTTCGGTCAATATTCCGTATTATTATCTTGATTAAGGCGTGATATGGTCGCTACCTGGAGAGAGAGAGAAGAAAACACTCAGTGTGCGCTCTGTCAAGAATAGATTGGTTATTATTTTATCTAATCAGGATGGCTCCCACTGCTTTTTATCAAATCTTCCTTCAAACCCTAAAAGGAAAGACTAGCCGGGATTAATTACACACTACAAGTTCGCCAATCTTTCAGCCAGGCCAGTGTCGGTACTTTGAGGGAGGTCCCCCATGCTTTCGCACGAACCTAATTAATGTAAACCTCGTTTTCCCAGAGGCTTAACCTCGTTAACACCTTTCTAGACACCTACTTGATCGGCTAATTGTAATGTATAAAACTCTCCCAGGAGTAACTCTTACTCGCAGCGGGTATCGGGATCCAACTATCTCATAGAAGGTATGCAATCTCATTGCAAATTTCAACACTTGAAATTCCCGATAATATTTTGCCCCGAACGATCTATGACCTTGACAAGGTCAACAAACCATAGACCGCAAGTCAAGTTCAACCCGTCATTTCTTGATTGAATCAAACCCACCCGCACGGCCCTTGACAAGGTCAACAAGGCCGCACGACTACCCTAACCCAATCTGCATCATATGCATAAGCAGATAAATACTGGTTAGCTACCGCACACTGCGCCTTGACAAGGTCAACAAACGCAGCACGAATACTAAACAGGATTTATCTGAAATGACGGAGGGCTACGACAGGTTTTTCTGAAAACCTATTGCGTAATGAACTTGATATCGTTGTAGGATCGAATGATTTTAAAATGGAGTGCTTTTGAGGCTTTTCTAGTTTTGCTAAAGGAGTCACTCCCGGTGAAGGGATCGTCGGTCCTTTCCTCGTCGAATGAGGTGCGGGATATATCATATATATCACTGTGCAAAGCAAAAACTCTTAAAAGCAATCAAAAGACAAACCGAAGGTTGTAGTATCTGCCAGTTATTGCTAAAGGAGTCACTCCCGGTGAAGGGATCTCGGTCCTTTCCTTATCGAATAAGGTGCAGGATATATCACATATACCTCTGTGCAAAGCAAGAACTGTAGCTACCTGTTTTATTTTGAAATTCGATTCTACAACATCTTAGGCTTCTTTTATTTCATTAATCACATTAATGAAGTCCCATCATTTAAGTACCTAAACATCACAGATAAATACGACGTACACTTATGCCATCCGCATTCGCCTCGATGTCCCCTCGTGCACCGTTAGGTTAGGTAACTAACGGCAGAGCGGGGCAGGGCTAGGACGGGTGTAAAACATAAGTAACGTCTATATAATATATCATATATCATATATACTGTATCTATCACAGAACATCACATGATCACATCACAGATATCGCAGCAGAAGAATCATATGAAATATTGGATATACTAGGACGTCCGTGTTTTCAATACGAGCCAGTATAAAACACGGATTCCACGGTCGTGATGAATAGCCAAACCCACACCCCTAGACCCCTACGAGAGCGGCAAGCAACCCTACCAATTCTGGAGTTAGGAGACCCGGACCCGACTCCTCGAGTTGGTCTCCCACTGGACTCCAGAACCCGGTTACTTGTGCCCTCCTCCTTGGGTCTATCCTAGTGCGGAAAAGTAAATAATATACAAACGGTGACTACTTCCGCAACCTGGAAGCGCCCCAAAAAAAAAATATTACATACAAGTTTTTACATGAATGAAAATGAAAAACACTCATCTCACATAAAAACCCCCGGCTATTCAAACACGACGATCCAATATAACATATCCAGCAACACATAACATCACATGTCATCAACGTAAGTAAATATGCGCAACCCAATTGTCGTTGACATATAGCAACGAAACCGGCGATGTCACATATTACACTTACGGCCACAGAAAAGAAAGTGTAAAACTACAACAGTTGGAATCCGCAACCACCTCAGACATCGCATGCCTGACCAAATGAATTACTTAGACATCGCATGCCTAACAATTATAAACCCCGCATTTTAGTCTCATTATCGAAAACACTTTTCAATACAAAGTCGGGCAATTCAACAAGATTCCCGAAAAACTGATCGAATGCTCGTCGCAAACTTTAGTAGGCGGCAGCACCCCTGATACCGTCGACGAAGTGCACCAAGGCGGAACACCGCTACCGCGAGCACCCGAACGGATGCATTCGGCGACGGGGTTCTCCTACAGTCACTTGGTCGGGGCTATGGAGTGAGGCTGTCTATTAAGTTTACCCGGCGAGTATCCACGTACGCTACGTGATTGCGACGGACTTTTGATCACATCAAAATTCCGTGGCAACCGATCAAGTGAGACTAAACTGCTAGATTTACAACATTCATTCAGTTATCTAATAACTATTTGTGAATTCCAATTATTGTATCACATTCCAGATAAACAGAAAATGTTAAACTTTCCGATCGAACAATCGAACACCCAAGTTTTCCCGATACAGATCAACACATGAAACAAGTCTAACAACATTCCGTTCGTGCCTCAGTACCAACGGTCCAGCCGTAGAAGGGTCAAGCCAACGCCTCACATGTGGCACGCCGTACTGCCCCAAACCCGAAGGTTCAAAGGGCAGTTCAAGACGGTCACATAATCGAGTTAAGGTTTGTTGTCTTCTAGAGGGTCCATCGCGTTACTTGCACTACTTAGAACGTCGTTAAACTACGGAAAAATCCAACACTTGGAAATTTCCCGACAGGGGAAAAATTGGGTATTTATATCCGGTCGAACTTTTTAACATATTCTAAAATTTATCCGGAAAGCCACAAAAGACGAAATTTGATAATCCGATCGAAATACCGAATCCCCAAAACAACTCCAGAAAATTCAACTCTTGAATAAATATTAAAAATTCCCAGAAACACCGTAAATAATATATAAGAATTACTGTGCAGAAATTTATGCACAACACGACAAAAGTGCCGCGGATCAGCCGCCTGAGCCTTCTGTAAGGCCGCGGATCCGCGCCCCTTTTAATGAATCAAGCCCTCGAATTTAAACAGTAATTCTTATATTATTTTACTGAGTTTTCTGAATATTTTTAATCTGGAAAAATCCCAGAATTTGGAAAACGTCCAGAGAGCAATTTTAAGGTTGCGGTTTCGGGTCGTTCGGACTTCAAAATCCGTCTAGACTTCGCCTAAGGCTCTAGCTAGGCTCTGATACCACTGTAGGATTCCTAGGCACACTAGTGAGGTCTCACAAGGCATCGATCATGCCAAATTAAAATTTTAACGGTGCCGAGAGACCCGACTACGGATCGTCGGCTAGAAGTTTAGGCGAAAAAGCTAACTAGTTAACAATTAACTAAGGGAATACGGAAATACAACCTTTGTAGATCCGGTCCTCCACCTCCACGGCTCCACAACGAGGTCGTCTCCGCTGTCCAAATCAAATTCGGGCTCTAGCGTCTGCTTCATCGGAGAATCGACGGGCTAGGTCGTCGATGTCCATGCCGAAGATGATCTACGTCGAGGCATCGCTAGATCAAGCTCACAACTTCACCAAGTCATGAAACTTGTGAAGTAAACACACTCTACTACTTGGCAAGAGGTAGAGGATGAAGAAATAGGAAGTGGGTAGACTTTAGTTTTGGATTTCTCACTCAAATTCATCACTTGCCATTGATGGAGGCAAGCTTTCTTCACTTGAAGCAAGGAAGAAGAAGAAGAATAATATGATAAGATTAATTAGAAAAGAAAAGAAAAACCAATCCTTATCATATAATGAACCATGGTTAGATGTAGAGAGTTAACTAAGGTTTAAGTGAGTGGTTAGGGTTAAGCATGAGACAAAATGGTCATTTGGTCAAAGTCTTCATGAAGGTTCATGAATGAACAAAAGAAAGCAACCATTTTCCTCCTTTTGCCTTTTCTTTTTCCAAAAAGATAAATGAATAAAATGAAATCAAAAACCCTAATCACCCACTTAACTATAGTTTAATTCTTAACACTTAACCATAATGCATGTATCATCAAACATGATACAAGCAAGTGCACAAAATTATATCGAATATACAATGTGCACACCCGAGTGAGAAAATCCATTTTAAAGTGAACCGATACTAGTTAATGCAAAGTAATATATCAAATATATTATTATGCATTAAATCATTAAATCAACACTTGATTTAACGATCCGGTCATATCGCATATAACCGACTAATATCAACAGTAACAACTTATCGAATCAACACTTGATCCGATAACCCGGCTATATCGCATATAACCGATCAATGTCACAAATCGCGAGAATCGAATACAGTATCACATACTGGTATCATTCTCGGTCCCGCACATATCTCATATGCGCTCCTATTTCGTTTCGCTTGAGCCAGGAAACCTCTGTGTAGGACTCTAAAGACTCGTCAATACGCCGGCAGCGGATGATGATCATATCAAACATCCACAAGCCGCAAGCGGTCTGCTAAACGTAACGGCCACCCGGGTATTGAGCGATCTGAAGATCGACGAGCAAGCCCGCTCACACTCCAGTGAATCCGACCAGTAACACTACCGTACAGTCCGGTCTGATCGTCTGATATGTCGCATATCTCGCCTAGGGGTGGTAAACGTCAGACCCCAATAGCTCAATAGGTCGTGTCGATATGAGGTCTATAACTATTCGAGAAACTACTGGTAACACTTACCAGTAAATCTCAGCAACCCTGGCCAGGGATTTCCTGTTATAGCCAATCGTACACAGTGCAACATCAACTCCCTATACCGGGAGAGACGAATCCCCTCCTATCGCTCATTGCCTCCATGTGACTCGGGACTGTACCCAAAAACCACCGTTTTGCACGCCCTCTTGGACGTGGTAAGATGGAAATCAAAGCACAGTGGGAACCACACGAGACTCTATGACGATCTCGGGTCAACAGACTACTCTGTACCAGTGTCACTAGAGAACTGCCATCTGACGTGAGGTATAATACCATCTGGGAGTTCTCGGCGAGTCCGTCCAGTGTACCCAGTCTCCACTGAGCACCCGTATATCATCTCTGATGTCAAACACCAATGGATATGGGATCATCCATCGCCCATCTGTATGGGTCGAGAAGGTATACGCTAGTCTACTCTGGTATATCGATGCCCCGTCTCGATACACCCACGACTAGGGACTTTGAAGGATGTACTTATGGACTACCATGTCCCCACTAGTATGATCCGCATCATAGTCCAGGTAGTCAAGCACACATCCTAAGGGCTTTACCAACATGTAACAGAGAGACAATCAGCATACACGTTAAGGTAAAGAGTAACCAGATAGCATACTATCATGTCGAGCAAGAAAGTCCTCCCTATATATGTCCCAGCATCCACTACAATATACATCCTATGTACAGTAATGGCCTCTAGGGCATACATATAACTAACAATGTCAAACACCGATGGATATGGGATCATCCATCGCCCATCATATGGGTCAAGATGCGTATACGCTAGTCTACTCTGGTGCATCGATACACCTCGACTAGGGACCTTGAAAGATGTACTTATGGACTACCATGTCGCCCCTAGTATGATCCGCATCATAGTACAGGTAGTCAAGTACACATCCTAAGGGCTTTACCAACATGTAACAGAGAGACAATCAGTATACACGTTAAGGTAAAGAGTAACCAGATAGCATACTATCATGTCGAGCGAGAAACTCCTCCATATATATGTCCCAGCATCCACTACAATATACATCCTATGTACAGTAATGGCCTCTAGGGCATACATATAACTAACAATCTCCCACTTGCACTAGGGCCATCTGTAGCAGTGGTTGTAGTATCTCATACTCAACCATCCCATAAAAATCTCTCTCTGGGAAAAGGCTTTTGTGAGTGGATCCGCCGTGTTGTCCTCTGAGTCTGCTCTCCTAACCTCGATCTCCTTGGAGATCAACCACCTCCATGATCAGGTGATACTGCCTTAGAATATGTCTGGATCACTGATGGGACGGACGTTCCATGGCATAAGCCACAACTCCATTGTCACATAATGGGAGGAACTAAATTCATCTCATGAACCAATATACATCCAGACTGCCTCTTTGGTAGCATCTTAAGTAGCGATGTATGTTGCCTTTAATCGTCTAGTATGCCACGGTATCTAGCTTGGAACTCTTCCAACATACCGTCCCTTTACTGAGGGTAAAGACTATGCCTGTGACTGATATTCAGTCGTCTTTATCACCCTGGAACCTTTCCAGAGATTCTCCCCAGGATCAATTGATACCATCTCACTTCAACAAGTGAGAATCCTAACATCCATTTAGATCTATCTCATAGATCCAAAACCCAGGATTTAGTAGGTATCACTTTGATCCTATATGGAGAATCATTGTAATAAGCGGAGATTGATCGAGCGTAGCATAGGAAACTGCTTCCCTATCATGAGTATGTCATCCACGTACTCTACGAGGATCGTCACCATACTCCCTACTACCTTTTTGTTTATACAAGGTTCTTCTACCATTTTGATGATGTCAAACTCTTTGACTACTTCATCAAAACAGACGTTCCAACTCCGCGATGCCTGCTTTATCACATAAAACATCTTGCTCGCGTTTCCGCTGCTCCCACTGTCTACGAAGCCCTCTGACTGTGTACTTATAGACGCTTTCTTCAAAATCATCATTTAGAAAAGCAGTCAAGACACACAACCGCCAGATATCGTAGTCATGGTATGCAGCCGTGGCAAGTAGGATCCGGATGGACTTAAGCATAGCCACTGGAAAAGGTTTCATCATTATCCACGCCTGGTCGATGACGAAAACCTTTAACAAGTCTAGTTTTGAAAGTCTCAACTTTTCCAACTACACCAAGTAATCTTCTCAAGATATACTTGCTCCTGATGGGGATTTAACCCTTCAGACATAGCAACCAAAGTCCATACTTTTTTGGTGTATAAGGATTCCATCTCAGATCAATAAACATCCAGCCATCCTTACAGAGTCTCACTCCTGATGGCCAGCTCGAATCTAGTTGGGTTATCATCTCATGATGCAATCCTCGCTCCCACTTTCATAGAGAAACCAAAGTAACTCTCAGATGGGTGAGGAACCCTACTAGATCCACGGAGAGGCTGAGATTCGTTGGTTACTATTGAATCCTTCGGTTCTACCAAATCATCAGCTGCAGTTTGTATAGCTGGAACCTTTCCAGTTGTACATAACAGACCTTGCCTCGATCTTGTCCGGATTTTTCTTTTAGACATAGGCCGGACAACCGTAAATCTTTACTTACTTAAGAGATAGTCTCTTCCCGTACCATATCACATATGAAGCGGTAGGCAACTGATTCGATTGGAACCGTATTCAATAGGTATGCAACTTCATAAGTGCATAACTCCCAAAAAAGAAATAAGAAACTCAGTAGTACTCATCATAGAGCACACCATATCACATAGGGTGCTTTTGCTCCGCCCCGATATACCATCGTACTATGGTGTCTACGGAAGAGTAATGCTGAGAGAGAATCTCATTCTCCTTTAGAATAATCCAGGAATTCCATGCTCAAGTATTCTCCTCCTTGATCGCATCAAAGGACATAATACTTATACCCGTTTTGGTTCTCTACTTCCAACTTATATTCTGTGAATATCTCGAAAGGTTCGGACTTGTGTTTCAACAGGAACATAGGACTGAATCTCGAGAGATTATCAGAGAATGTAATGAAGTACAAAGAACCAGTCTTGGCAAGTGTAGATAGGGGACCTACATACATCATCATGTATCAGTCCCAAGAGCTTACTAACTCTTTCTCTGTTTCCAATAAACAGTGCTATGGTCATCTTATCTTTGTGACATGACGGGCAAGTCTCATAAGATGTAAATTCAAACTCTTTTAAATATGCATCTAAATGTAACTTCAGCCAGTCGGGTCGCATTGATATGACCTAGTCTACAATGTCTCAAGAAGGATTCGATCATTTCTGAACTCTTCTTCTTGTTTGTGTTCTGTATACCAAGAACTGCAGTTTGATTTAGAACGTCAATGCTTTTAGATAACGTGCCTGAACCGATCAACATTTGATATAGGAAATGTTCAAAACATTATCCAACAATACAAAACTATATCCTTTCTTTACTACTAAAGAGACTGATATGATTTTGTATATCAGGTTCGGTATCTAATAGCATTTGTTCAGAATCAATGTATTGGTAATACAGGGTGACAGTGACCAACAGACTTGGCTGCAACTCTTGTCCCATTTTCTGTCTCATGAAACTTATCACCCGTTCTCAGTTCTTTACCTTTCTGTAGCCCATGTAACGGATTACATTTGCGGGATCCTGATCCGGTATCATATACCCAGGACGTAAAGGATACTGAGAAACGGTTCTATATAATGAACACACCCCAAGATGATGCATCAGCATGCACTCTCTTCGTTTGGGCGGCACGGGAATTCTGGTATTCCCCAATTTCCTGCTCTGTCTTATAACAATTATAAGTTGGAGCGGGACCAACGTTCCCCAGCTCAGTATAACAAGCGGGTTCGGTCAATATCTGTATTATTATCTTGATTAAGGCGTGATATGGTCGCTACCTGGAGAGAGAGAGAAAAAACACTCAGCGTATGCTCTTGCAAGATCAGATTGGTTATTATTTTATCTAATCAGGATGGCTCCCACTGCTTTTTATCAAATCTTCCTTCAAACCTTAAAAGGAAAGACTAGCCGGGATTAATTACACGCTACAAGTTCGCCAATCTTTCAGCCAGGCCAGTGTCGGTACTTTGAGGGAGGTTCCCCGTGCTTTCGCACGGACCTAATTACTGTAAACCTCATTTTCCCATAGGCGTAACCTCGTTAACACCTTTCTAGACACCTACTTGATCGGCTAATTGTAATGTGTAAAACTCTCCCAGGAGTAACTCTTACTCGCAGCGGGTATCGAGATCCAACTATCTCATAGAAGGTATGCAATCTCATTGCAAATTTCAACACTTGAAATTCCCGATAATTTTTCCCCTAGCGTCCTATTACCTTGACGGAGGCCAAACCACCCATAGTCCGCTAGTCAAGTTCAACCCGTCATTTCCTGATTGAATTAAACCCACCCGCACGACCCTTGACGGAGGCCAAACAACGCCGTACGAATACCCTAATCCAATCGTATCACATGCTAGCAGATAAGCACTAGTTAGCTACCGTACACTACGCCTTGACGGAGGCCAAACTACCGCAGCACGAATACTAACTAGTACTTATCTGAAATGACGGAGGGCTACGACAGGTTTTTCTGAAAACCTATTGCGTAATGAACTTGATATCGTTGTAGAATCAAAAGATTTTTAAAATGGAGTGCTTTTGAGGCTTTTCTAGTTTTGCTAAAGGGGTCACTCCCGGTGATGGGATCGTCGACCCTTTCCTCATCGAATAAGGTGCGGGATATATCATATATATCACTGTGCAAAGCAAAAACTCTTAAAAGCAATCAAAAGAAAAACCGAGTGTGTAGCATCTGCCAGTTATTGCTAAAGGAGTCACTCTCGATGAAGGGACCTCGGTCCTTTCCTCATCGAATAAGGTGCGGGATATATCACATATACCGCTGTGCAAAGCAAGAACTGTAGCTACCTGTTTCATTTTTGAAATTCGATTCCACAACATCTTTAGGTTTCTTTTACTTTCTTTAATCATATTAATGAAGTCCCATCATTTAAATACCTAAACATCACAGATAAATTCGACGTACACTTATGCCATCCGCATTCGCCTCGATGTCCCCTCATGCACCGTTAGGTTAGGTAACTAACGGCAGAGCGGGGCAGGGCTAGCATGGGTGTAAAACATAAGTAACGTCTATATAATATATCATATATACTATATACTGTATCTATCACAGAACATCACATGATCACATCACAGATATCGCAGCAGAAGAATCATATGAAATATTGGATATACTAGGACGTCCGTGTTTTCAATACGAGCCAGTATAAAACAAGGATTCCACGGTCGTGATGAATAGCCAAACCCACACCCCTAGACCCCTACGAGAGCGGCAAGCAACCCTACCAATTCTAGAGTTAGGAGACCCGGACTCGACTCCTCGAGTTGGTCTCCCACTGGACTCCAGAACCCGGTTACTTATGCCCACCTCCTTGGGTCTATCCTAGTGTGGAAAAGTAAATAATATACAAAAGGTGACATCATCCGCAACCTGGAAGTGCCCCAATAAAAGAATATTACATACAAGTTTTTACATGAATGAAAATGAAAAACTCTCATCTCACATAAAAAACCCCGGCTATTCAAACACGACAACCCAATATAACATATCCAGCAACACATAACATCACATGTCATCAACGTAAGTAAACACGCGTATCCCAATTGTCGTTGACATATAGCAACGAAACCGGCGATATCACATATACCACTTACGGTCACAGAAAAGAAAGTGTAAAACTACAACAGTTGGAATCCGCAAACTCCTTAGACATCGCATGCCTAATCAAATGAATTCCTTCGACATCGCATGCCTAACAATTATAAACCCCGCATTTTAGTCTCATTATCGAAAAATCTTTTCAATATCAAGTCGGGCAATTCAACAAGATTCCCGAAATCCTGATCGAATGCTCGTCGCAAACTTCAGTAGACGGCTGCACCCCCGATGACGCCGACGAAGTGCACCAAGGCGGAACACCGCTGCCGCGAGCACCCAAACAGATGCTTTCGGCGACGGGATTCTCCTACAGTCACTTGGTCGGGGCTATGGAGTGAGGCTGTCTATTAAGTTTACCCGGCGAGTATCCGCGTACATTACGTGATTGCGACGGACTTTTGATCGCATCAAAATTCCGTGGCAACCGATCAAGTGAGACTAAACTGCTATGTTTATAACATTCATTCAGTTATCTCATAACTACTTGTGAATTCCAAATGTTGTATCACATTCCGGGTAAATAGAAAATGTTAAACTTTCCGATCGAACAATCGAACACCCAAGTTTTCCCGAAACAGCTCAACACGTGAAATAAGTTTAAAAACATTCACTTTGTGCCTCAGTACCAATGGTCCAGCCGTAGAAGGGTCAAGCCAACGCCTCACATGTGGCACGCCGTACTGCCCCAAACCCTAAGGTTCAAAGGGCGGTTCAAGACGGTCACATAATCGAGTTAAGGTTTGTTGTCTTCTAGAGGGTCCATCGCATTACTTGCACTACTTAGAATGTCTTTAAACTACGAAAAGATCCAACACTTGGAAATTTCCCGGCAGGGGAAAAAGTGGGTATTGATATCCGGTCGAACTTTTTAACAGTTTCTAAAATATCCGGAAAAACTTAAACGAAGTTAAATTATCCGATCAAATTAACGATTCCCCAATAAAACCCTAAAATACTCAACACTTGAGTGGAATTAAAATATTCCCATAAAAAATTGCCAAGAAAGGACCTAAGAATAAATATATGAAATTTCAGGGACTAAGTCCAAATTTTGGCCGCGGAACCGCCGCAAAACCCATGGTTTCACCGCGGTTCCGCGGTCAAATTGTTGACTCAGGGGACCGTACTTCACAGTAATTCTTAGTTTTTCCTGCTTAATTTTTTGAGAATTTTTAATTCACAAAAATCCACTGTTTGAAAAATTGTACAGAGAGGGTTGAAATTGGGGAATATCGGGTTTGATCGGACTTCTAGCTTCGTCTACACTTCGCCTAAAGCTTTAGCTAGGCTGTGATACCACTGTAGGGTTCCTAGGCACACTAATAAGGTCTCACAAGGCATCAACCATGCCAAATTCAAATTTTACAAGTGCCGAGAAACCCTAATACGGATCGTTGACTAGAGTTTAAGCGAAACATGCAACTAGATAACATCTTAACTATGAGTGAACGGAAATACAACCTTTGTATATCAGGTCCTCCACCTCCATAGCTCCATGATGAAGTCCCTCCGCTGTACCCATCGGACCCCGGACTCTCGCGGTGGTTTCATCGAAGAAATGATCGGGCTAGGTCGTCGACTACGATGCCGAAGATGATCTACGTCGAGGCAACACAAGATCAAGCTCCAACTTTACCAAGTCATGAAACTTGTGAAGAAAACACCCTATACTACTTGGCAAGTGGTAGAGGATGAAGAAATAGGAAGTGGGTTAACTTTAGAATTGGATTTCTCACTCTTTTTCACATGTTGCCATTGATGGAGGCAAGGTTTCTTCTTTGTTGAAGAAGAAGAAGAAGAAAGAATATGATAAGTCTTTTTAAAAATAGAAAATAAAATGATTCTTATCATATTTTTTTAACCATGATTTTGTGTAGAGAACTAACTAAAGTTTAGATGAATGGTTAGGATTAGGAGAAGAAGACAAAATGGTCACTTGGTCAAAGCTTCATGAAACTTCAACAAGCTTCATGTTTGAAAGCAACCATTTTGTTTTTCTTTTATCTTTTAACCAAAAATGAATAGATAAATAAATGAGTGAAATGAAACCCTAACCATTCACTAAACATAGTTTAAGTCTTTACACAAATCCAAGTTAGCATATATCATCAAACATGATACAAACAAGTGCACAAAACTATATCATATATACAATGTGCACATGCGAGTGAGAAAATCCATCTTAAGTGAGCCGATAGTAGTTAATGCAAAGTAATATATCAAATATATAATTATGCATTAAATCATTAAATCAACACTTGATTTAATGATCCGGTCATACTGCATATAACCGACTAATATCAATAGTAACAACTTATCGAATCAACACTTGATCCGATAACCCGGCTATATCGCATATAACCGATCAATGTCACAAATCGCGAGAATCGAATACAGTATCACATACTGGTATCATTCTCGGTCCCGCACATATCTCATATGCGCTCCTATTTCGTTTCGCTTGAGCCAGGAAACCTCTGTGTAGGACTCTAAAGACTCGTCAATACGCCGGCAGCAGGTGATGATCATATCAAACACCCACAAGCCGCAAGCGGTCTTCTAAACGTAACGGCCACCCGGGTATTGAGCGATCAAAAGATTGACCTGCAAGCCCGCTTACACTCCTGTGAATCCAACCAGTAACACTTACCGTACAGTCCGGTCTGATCGTCTGATATGTCGCATATCTCGCCTAGGGGTGGTAAACGTCAGACCCCAGTAGCTCGATAAGTCGTGTCGATATGAGGTCTATAACAGTTCGAGAAACTACTGGTAACACTTACTAGTAAATCTCAGCAACCCTGGCCAGGGATTTCCGGTTATAGCCAATCGAACACAGCGCAACATCAACTCCCTATACCGGGAGAGACGAATCCCCTCCTATCGCTCATTGCCTTCATGTGATTCGGGACTGTACCCAAAAACCACCGTTTTGCACGCCCTCTTGGACGTGGTAAGGTGGAAATCAAAGCACAGTGGGAATCACACAAGACTCTATGACGATCTTGAAAGGTTCTTAGGCACCCTAATGAGGTCTCACAAGGCATCGAACATGCCATTTTCAAAAATTCTAGGTGCTGAGAGACCCGACTACGGATCGTTGGCTAGAAAACTAGGCGAAAAGATAACTAGTTAACACTTAACTATAAGATAACGGAAATACAACCTTTGTAGATCCGGTGCTCCACCTCCATAGCTCCGCAAAGAAGTCCCTTCGCTGTCCAAGTGAACTCCCGGGCTCTAGCGTCGGCTTCGTCGAAGAATAACCGAGCTAGGTCATCGATGTCCATGCCGAAGATGATCTACGTCGAGGCATTGCTAAATCAAGCTCCACCATCACCAAGCCATGAAAACTTGTGAAGGAAACACACTCTACTACTTGGCAAGAGGTAGAGGATGAAGAAATAGGAAGTGGGTTCACTTTAGAATTGGATTTCTCACTCATTTCATCAATTCACCATTGATGAAGAGAGGTTTTCTTCATTGAAGAAGAAGAAGAAGAAAATGATAAAGCATGATAAGTTAATTCAAAAAAGAAAAGAATAATCAAATCTTATCATGACTAAACCATGGTCAAGTGTAGAGTATTAATCATAGTTGAAAATAATGGTTAGGGTTAAGCATGAGACAAAATGGTCACATAGTCAATACTTCATGAATCTTCATGAATAAAACAAAGAATGCCACCATTTCATCTTATGTTTATATTTTCCAAAAATAAAAACAAATGAATAAATGAATAATCAAATAAAAACCCTAACCATTTCTTTAACCTAGGTTTAATTCTTTACGCAAACCCTAATTTGCATGTATCATTAAACATGATACAAACAAGTGCACAAAATCATATCGCATATGCAATGCGCACGAGCGAGCGAGAAAATCCGTTTAAAGTGAACCGATACTAGTTAATGCAAAGTAATATATCAAATATATAATTATGCATTAAATCATTAAATCAACACTTGATTCAATGATCCGGTCATGTCGCACATAACCGACTGGTATCAATAGTAACAACTTATCGAATCAACACTTGATCCGATAACCCGGCTATATCACATATAACCGATCAATGTCACATCGCGAGAATCGAATACAGTATCACATACTGTTATTATTCTTGGTCCCGCACATATCTCATATGCGCTCCTATTTCGTTTCGCTTGAGCCAGGAAACCTCTGTGTAGGACTCTAAAGACTCGTCAATACGCCGGCAGCAGGTGATGATCATATCAAACACCCACAAGCCGCAAGCGGTCTGCTAAACGTAACGGCCAACCGGGTATTGAGCGATCTGAAGATCGACGAGCAAGCCCGCTCACACTCCAGTGAATCCAATCAGTAACACTACCATACAGTCCGGTCTGATCGTCTGATATGTCGCATATCTCGCCTAGGGGTGGTAAACGTCAGACCCCAATAGCTTGATAAGTCGTGTCGATATGAGGTCTATAACAATTCGAGAAACTACTGGTAACACTTACCAGTAAATCTCAGCAACCCTGGCCAGGGATTTCCTGTTATAGCCAATCGAACACAGCGCAACATCAACTCCCTATACCGAGAGAGACGAATCCCCTCCTATCGCTCATTGCCTCCATGTGACTTGGGACTGTACCCAAAAACCACCGTTTTGCACGCCCTCTTGGACGTGGTAAGATGGAAATCAAAGCACAGTGGGAACCACACAAGACTCTATGACGATCTCGGGTCAACAGACTACTCTGTACCAGTGTCACCAGAGAACTGCCATCTGACGTGAGGTATAATACCATCTGGGAGTTCTCGGCGAGTCCGTCCAGTGTACCCAGTCTCTACTGAGCACCCGTATATCATCTCTGATGTCAAACACCAATGGATATGGGATCATCCATCGCCCATCTGTATGGGTCGAGAAGGTACACGCTAGTCTACTCTGGTATATCGATGCCCCGTCTCGATACACCCACGACTAGGGACTTTGAAGGATGTACTTATGGACTACCATGTCCCCACTAGTATGATCCGCATCATAGTCCAGGTAGTCAAGTAAACATCCTAAGGGCTTTACCAACATGTAACAGAGAGACAAACAGTAAACACGTTAAGGTAAAGATCAACCAGATAGCATACTATCATGTCGAGCAAGAAAGTCCTCCCTATATATGTCCCAGCATCCACTACAATATACATCCAATGTACAGTAATGGCCTCTAGGGCATACATATAACTAACAATCTCCCACTTGCACTAGGGCCATCTGTAGCAGTGGTTGCAGTATCTCATACTCAACCATCCCATAAAAGTCTCTCTCTGGGAACAGGCCTTTGTGAGTGGATCCGCTGTGTTGTCCTCTGAGTCTACTCTCCTAACCTCGATCTCCCTGGAGATCAACCATCTCCATGATCAGGTGACACTGCCTTAGAATATGTCTGGATCACTGATGGGACCTGCGTTCCTTGGCATAAGCCACAACTCCATTGTCACACAATGGTAGGAACAAAGTTCATCTTATGAACTTTTATACACCCAGACTTCCTCTTTGGTAGCATCTTAAGTAGCGATGTATCTTGCCTTCATCGTCTAGTATGTCACGGTATCTAGCTTGGAATTCTTCCAACATACCGTCCCTTTTCTGAGGGTAAAGACAATGCCTGTGACTGACATTCAGTCGTCTTTATCACTCTAGAACACTTCCAGTGATTCTCCCCAGGGTCGATTGATACCTTCTCACTAAACTAGTGAGAATCCTAACATCCATTTAGATCTATCTCATAGATCCAAAACCTAGGATTTAGTAGGTATCACTTTGATCCTATATGGAGAATCATTGTGATAAGCGGAGATTGATCGAGCGTAGCATAGGAAACTCCTTCCCTATCAAGAGTATGTCATCCACGTACTCTACGAGGATCACCACCATACTCCCTACTACCTTTTTGTGTATACAAGGTTCATCTACCATTTTGATGATGTCAAACTCTTTGACTACTTCATCAAAACAGATGTTCCATCTCCGCGATACCTGCTTTATCCTATAAAGCTTCTTGCACACGTTTCCGCTGCTCCCACTGTCTACGAAGCCCTCTGGCTGTGTACTTATAGACGCACTCTTCTAAAACATCATTTAGAAAAGCAGTCATGACACCCAACCACCAGATATCGTAGTCATGGTATGTAGCCGTGACAAGTAGGATCTGGATGGACTTAAGCATAGATCCTTAGAAAAAAGGTTTCATTATGATCCATATCTGGTCAATTATGCAAACCTTTAACAAGTCTAGTTTTGAAAGTCTCAACCTTTCCATGTACACCAAGTAATCTTCTCAAGATATACTTGCTCCTGATGGGGATTTAACCCTTCAGATATTGCAACCAAAGTCCATACTTTGTTGGTGTATAAGGATTCCATCTCAGATCGCTAAACATCCAGCCATTCTTACAGAGTCCCACTCCTGATGGCCAGCTCGAAACTAGTTGGGTCATCATCTTATGATGCAATCCTCGCTCCCACTGTCATTGAGAAACCGATGTATCTCTCAGGTGGGTGAGAAAACCCTACTAGATCGGCGGAGGGGCTGAGGTTCGTTGGTATCTATTGAATCCTTTGGTTCTACCAAATCATCTGCTGTAGTTTGTATAGCTGGAACCATTCCAGTTCTACATAACAGTATTTGCCTCGAGCTTGTCCGGATTATGCTTTTAGACATAGCCCGGACAACCCCAAATCTTAACTAACTTAAGATATGGGCTCTTCCCATTCCATATCACATATGAAGTGGTAGGCAACTGATTTGATTTGAACCCTATTCAATAGGTATGCAACTTCTCAAGCGCATAACACCCAAAAAGAAATAGGTAACTCAGTAGTACTCATCATAGAGCACACCATATCAAATAGGATGTATCTGCTCCGCCCCGATATACCATCGTGCTATGGTGTATACGGAGGAGTAATGCTGAGAGAGAATCTCATTCTCCTTTAGAATGGTCCAGGAATTCCGTGCTCAAGTATTCTCCTCCTTGATCTCATCAAAGGATATAATACTTAAACCCGTATTTCGGTTCTCTACTTCTTACTTATATTCTATGAATATCTCAAAAGGTTCGGACTTGTGTTTCAACAGGAACATATGTCTGAATCTTGAGAGATTTATCAGAGAATGTAACGAAGTACAAAGAACCAGTCCTGGCAGTTGTAGACTGGGGACCTACATACATCAACATGTATCATCCCAAGAGTTCACTAACTCTTTCTCTGTTTTCAATAAACAGAGCTGTGGTCATCTTATCTTTGTGACATGACTGGCGAGTTTCACAAGATGTAAATTCAAATTGATTTAAATATGCATCTAAATGTAACTCAGCTAGTCGGGTCACATTGATATGACCTAGTCTACAATACCTCAAGAAGGAATCGTTCATTTCTGAACTCTTCCCCTTGTGTGTGTTCCGTATACTAATAACTGTAGTTTGATTTAGAACATTAATGCTTTTAGATGACGTGCCTGAACCGATCAACTTTTGATATAGGAAATGTTCAAAACATTATCCAACAATACAAAATTATATCGTTTCTTTACTAATAAAGAGACAGATATGATTTTGTATATCAGGTTCGGTATCTAATAACATTCGTTCAGAATCAATGTATTTGTAATACAGGGTGACAGTGACCAACAGACTTGGCTGCAACATTTGCCCCTTTTTCTGTCTCATGAAACTTATCACCCGTTCTCAGTTTTTCTACCCTTTTGTAGCCCTATGTAACATATTACATATCTGGGATCCTGATCCGGTATCATATACCAGGATGCGGAGGATACTGAGAAACAGTTCTGTATAATGAACACACCCGAAGATGATGCATCAGCATGCACTCTCTTCGTTTGGGCGGCACGGGAATCTTGGTATTCCCCAATTTCCTGCTCTGTCTTATAACAATTATAAGTTGGAGCGGGACCAACGTTCCCCAGCTCAGTATAACAAGCGGGTTCGGTCAATATTCCGTATTATTATCTTGATTAAGGCGTGATGTGGTCGCTACCAGGAGAGAGAGAGAAGAAAACACTCAGCGTGCGCTCTTGCAAGAATAGATTGGTTATTATTTTATCTAATCAGGATGGCTCCCACTGCTTTTTATCAAATCTTCCTTCAAACCCTAAAAGGAAAGACTAGCCGGGATTAATTACACACTACAAGTTCGCCAATCTTTCAGCCAGGCCAGTGTCGGTACTTTGAGGGAGGTCCCCCGTGCTTTCGCACGAACCTAATTACTGTAAACCTCGTTTTTCCAGAGGCGTAACCCCGTTGACACCTTTCTAGACACCTACTTGATCGGCTAATTGTAATGTATAAAACTCTCCCAGGAGTAACACTTACTCGCAGCGGGTATCGGGATCCAACTATCTCATAGAAGGTATGCAATCTCATTGCAAATTTCAACACTTGAAATTCCCGATAATATTTTGCCCCTAGCTCGCTATGACCTTGACGGAGGCCAAACAACCCATAGTCCGCTAGTCAAGTTCAACCCGTCATTTCCTGATTGAATTAAACCCACCCGCACGACCCTTGACGGAGGCCAAACAACGCCGTACGAATACCCTAATCCAATCGCATCATATGCTAGCAGATAAGCACTAGTTAGCTACCGTACACTACGCCTTGACGGAGGCCAAACAACCGCAGCACGAATACTAACTAGTACGTATCTGAAATGACGGAGGGCTACGACAGGTTTTTCTGAAAACCTATTGCGTAATGAACTTGATATCGTTGTAGAATCAAATGAATTTTAAAATGGAGTGCTTTTGAGGCTTTTCTAGTTTTGCTAAAGGAGTCACTCCCGGTGAAGGGATCGTCGGTCCTTTCCTCGTCGAATGAGGTGCGGGATATATCATATATATCACTGTGCAAAGAAAAAACACTTAAAAGCAATCAAAAGACAAACCGAAGGTTGTAGCATCTGCCAGTTATTTCTAAAGGAGTCACTCCCGGTGAAGGGATCTCGGTCCTTTCCTCATCGAATAAGGTGCAGGATATATCGCATATACCGCTGTGCAAAGCAAGAACTGTAGCTACCTGTTTTATTTTGAAATTCGATTCTACAACATCTTAGGTTTCTTTTATTTCATTAATCTCATTAATGAAGTCCCATCATTTAAGTACCTAAACATCATAGATAAATACGACGTACACTTATGCCATCCGCATTCGCCTCGATGTCCCCTCGTGCACCGTTAGGTTAGGTAACTAACGACAGAGCAGGGCAGGGCTAGCGCGGGTGTAAAACATAAGTAACGTCTATATAATATATCATATATACTATATACTGTATCTATCACAGAACATCACATGATCACATCACAGATATCACAGCAGAAGAATCATATGAAATATAGGATATACTAGGACGTCCGTGTTTTCAATACGAGCCAGTATAAAACACGGATTCCACGATCGTGATGAATAGCCAAACCCACACCCCAAGACCCCTACGAGAGCGGCAAGCAACCCTACCAATTCTAGAGTTAGGAGACCCGGACTCGACTCCTCGAGTTGGTCTCCCACTGGACTCCAGAACCCGGTTACTTGTGCCCTCCTCCTTGGGTCTATCCTAGTGCGGAAAAGTAAATAATATACAACGGGTGACAACTTCCGCAACCTGGAAGCGCCCCAATAAAAGAATATTACATACAAGTTTTTACATGAATGAAAATGAAAAACACTCATCTCATATAAAAAACCCCGGCTATTCGTATACGACGATCCAATATAACATATCCAGCAACACATAACATCACATGTCATCAACGTAAGTAAATATGCGCATCCCAATTGTCGTTGACATATAGCAACGAAACCGGCGATATCACATATTACACTTACGGTCACAGAAAAGAAAGTGTAAAACTACAACAGTTGGAATCCGCAACCATCTCAGACATCGCATGCCTGACCAAATGAAAAACCCCGCATTTTAGTCTCATTATCGAAAACACTTTTCAATATCGAGTCGGGCAATTCAACAAGATTCCCGACAGTCTGATCGAATACTCGTCGCAAACTTTAGTAGGCGGCCGCACCCCCGATACCGTCGACGAAGTGCACCAAGGCGGAACACCGCTACCGCGAGCACCCGGACGGATGCTTTCGTCGACGGGGTTCTTCTATAGTCACTTGGTCGGGGCTATGGAGTGAGGCTGTCTATTAAGTTTACCCGGCGAGTATCCGCGTACGCTACGTGATTGCGACGGACTTTTGATCACATCAAAATTCCGTGGCAACCGATCAAGTGAGACTAAAGTGCTATGTTTATAACATTCATTTAGTTATCTGATAACTTTTGTGAATTCCAATTATTGTATCCCATTCTAGATAAACAGAAAATGTTAAACTTTTCGATCGAACAGTCAAACACCCAAGTTTTCCCGATACAGCTCAACACATGAAATAAGTCTAACAACATTCCGTTCGTGCCTCAGTACCAACGGTCCAGCCGTAGAAGGGTCAAGCCAACGCCTCACATATGGCACGCCGTACTGCCCCGAACCCGAAGGTTCAAAGGGCAGTTCAAGACGGTCACATAATCGAGTTAAGGTTTGTTGTCTTCTAGAGGGTCCATCGAGTTACTTGCACTACTTAGAACGTCGTTAAACTACGGAAAAATCCAACACTTGGAAATTTCCCGACAGGGGAAAAATTGGGTATTTATATCCGGTCGAACTTTTTAACTTATTCTAAAATTTATCCGGAAAGCCAAACAGACAAAATTTGATAAACCCGATCGAATCATCGAAGCTCCAAAACATCCCAGATTATTCAACACTTGAATAAATATTAAAAATATCCATAGAACACATCACTGTTAAATATAAATTACTGTGCAAAAGTCAACGCAAGGGGAGACCAGTCGGCCGCGGAACCGCCGCACGTGCCAAACTAGTGCCGCGGTTCCGCGGTGGTTTATTCGAATTAGGCCCCCGTATTTCACAGTAATTCATATAAAACCCTGCTTGATTTTCTGCATATTTTTAATGTGTAAAAATGCACAGTTTTGAAAAAAGGACAGAGAGCATGGGAAATATGGGGTTTCGGGTTCGATCGGGATTCAAACGTCGTCTAGACTTCGCCTAAGGCTCTAGCTAGGCTCTGATACCAGTGAAAGGTTTCTAGGCACCCTAATGAGGTCTCACAAGGCATCGAACATGCCATTTTCAAAAATTCTAGGTGCCGAGAGACCCGACTACGGATCGTTGGCTAGAAAACTAGGCGAAAAGATAACTAGTTAACACTTAACTATAAGATAACGGAAATACAACCTTTGTAGATCCGGTGCTCCACCTCCATAGCTCCGCAATGAAGTCCCTTCGCTGTCCAAGTGAACTCCCGGGCTCTAGCATCGGCTTCGTCGAAGAATAAGCGAGCTAGGTCGTCGATGTCCATGCCGAAGATGATCTACGTCGAGGCATCGCTAAATCAAGCTCCACCATCACCAAGCCATGAAAGTTGTGAAGGAAACACACTCTACTACTTGGCAAGAGGTAGAGGATGAAGAAATAGGAAGTGGGTTCACTTTAGAATTGGATTTCTCACTCATTTCATCAATTCACCATTGATGAAGAGAGGTTTTCTTCATTGAAGAAGAAGAAGAAGAAAATGATAAAGCATGATAAGTTAATTCAAAAAAGAAAAGAATAATCAAATCTTATCATGACTAAACCATGGTCAAGTGTAGAGTATTAATCATAGTTGAAAAGAATGGTTAGGGTTAAGCATGAGACAAAATGGTCACATAGTCAATACTTCATGAATCTTCATGAATAAAACAAAGAATGCCACCATTTCATCTTATGTTTATATTTTCCAAAAATAAAAACAAATGAATAAATGAATAATCAAATAAAAACCCTAACCATTTCTTTAACCAAGGTTTAATTCTTTACACAAACCCTAATTTGCATGTATCATTAAACATGATACAAACAAGTGCACAAAATCATATCGCATATGCAATGCGCACAAGCGAGCGAGAAAATCCGTTTAAAGTGAACCGATACTAGTTAATGCAAAGTAATATATCAAATATATAATTATGCATTAAATCATTAAATCAACACTTGATTCAATGATCCGGTCATGTCGCACATAACCGACTGGTATCAATAGTAACAACTTATCGAATCAACACTTGATCCGATAACCCGGCTATATCACATATAACCGATCAATGTCACATCGCGAGAATCGAATACAGTATCACATACTGGTATTATTCTCGGTCTTGCACATATCTCATATGCGCTCCTATTTCGTTTCGCTTGAGCCAGGAAACCTCTGTGTAGGACTCTAAAGACTCGTCAATACGCCGGCAGCAGGTGATGATCATATCCAACACCCACAAGCCGCAGGCGGTCTGCTAAACGTAACGGCCACCCGGGTATTGAGCGATCTGAAGATCGACGAGCAAGCCCGCTCACACTCCAGTGAATCCAACCAGTAACACTACCGTACAGTCCGGTCTGATCGTCTGATATGTCGCATATCTCGCCTAGGGGTGGTAAACGTCAGACCCCAATAGCTTGATAAGTCGTGTCGATATGAGGTCTATAACAATTCGAGAAACTACTGGTAACACTTACCAGTAAATCTCAGCAACCCTGGCCAGGGATTTCCTGTTATAGCCAATCGAACACAGCGCAACATCAACTCCCTATACCGGGAGAGACGAATCCCCTCCTATCGCTCATTGCCTCCATGTGACTCGGGACTGTACCCAAAAACCACCGTTTTGCACGCCCACTTGGACGTGGTAAGATGGAAATCAAAGCACAGTGGGAACCACACAAGACTCTATGACGATCTCGGGTCAACAGACTACTCTGTACCAGTGTCACCAGAGAACTGCCATCTGACGTGAGGTATAATACCATCTGGGAGTTCTCGGCGAGTCCGTCCAGTGTACCCAGTCTCTACTGAGCACCCGTATATCATCTCTGATGTCAAACACCAATGGATATGGGATCATCCATCGCCCATCTGTATGGGTCGAGAAGGTACACGCTAGTCTACTCTGGTATATCGATGCCCCGTCTCGATACACCCACGACTAGGGACTTTGAAGGATGTACTTATGGACTACCATGTCCCCACTAGTATGATCCGCATCATAGTCCAGGTAGTCAAGTACACATCCTAAGGGCTTTACCAACATGTAACAGAGAGACAAACAGTATACACGTTAAGGTAAAGATCAACCAGATAGCATACTATCATGTCGAGCAAGAAAGTCCTCCCTATATATGTCCCAGCATCCACTACAATATACATCCAATGTACAGTAATGGCCTCTAGGGCATACATATAACTAACAATCTCCCACTTGCACTAGGGCCATCTGTAGCAGTGGTTGCAGTATCTCATACTCAACCATCCCATAAAAGTCTCTCTCTGGGAACAGGCCTTTGTGAGTGGATCCGCTGTGTTGTCCTCTGAGTCTACTCTCCTAACCTCGATCTCCCTGGAGATCAACCATCTCCATGATCAGGTGACACTGCCTTAGAATATGTCTGGATCACTGATGGGACCTGCGTTCCTTGGCATAAGCCACAACTCCATTGTCACACAATGGTAGGAACAAAGTTCATCTTATGAACTTTTATACACCCAGACTTCCTCTTTGGTAGCATCTTAAGTAGCGATGTATCTTGCCTTCATCGTCTAGTATGTCACGGTATCTAGCTTGGAATTCTTCCAACATACCGTCCCTTTACTGAGGGTAAAGATAATGCCTGTGACTGACATTCAGTCGTCTTTATCACTCTAGAACACTTCCAGTGATTCTCTCCAGGGTCGATTGATACCTTCTCACTAAACTAGTGAGAATACTAACATCCATTTAGATCTATCTCATAGATCCAAAACCTAGGATTTAGTAGGTATCACTTTGATCCTATATGGAGAATCATTGTGATAAGCGGAGATTGATCGAGCGTAGCATAGGAAACTCCTTCCCTATCAAGAGTATGTCATCCACGTACTTTACGAGGATCACCACCATACTCCCTACTACCTTTTTGTGTATACAAGGTTCATCTACCATTTTGATGATGTCAAACTCTTTGACTACTTCATCAAAACAGATGTTCTATCTCCGCGATGCCTGCTTTATCCTATAAAGCATCTTGCACACGTTTCCGCTTCTCCCACTGTCTACGAAGCCCTCTGGCTGTGTACTTATAGACGCACTCTTCTAAAACATCATTTAGAAAAGCAGTCATGACACCCAACCACCAGATATCGTAGTCATGGCATGTAGCCGTGACAAGTAGGATCTGGATGGACTTAAGCATAGATCCTTAGAAAAAAGGTTTCATTATGATCCATATCTGGTCAATTATGCAAACCTTTAACAAGTCTAGCTTTGAAAGTCTCAACCTTTCCATGTACACCAAGTAATCTTCTCAAGATATACTTGCTCCTGATGGGGATTTAACCCTTCAGATATTGCAACCAAAGTCCATACTTTATTGGTGTATAAGGATTCCATCTCAGATCGCTAAACATCCAGCCATTCTTACAGAGTCCCACTCCTGATGGCCAGCTCGAAACTAGTTGGGTCATCATCTTATGATGCAATCCTCGCTCCCACTGTCATTGAGAAACCGATGTATCTCTCAGGTGGGTGAGAAAACCCTACTAGATCGGCGGAGGGGCTGAGGTTCGTTGGTATCTATTGAATCCTTTGGTTCTACCAAATCATCTGCTGTAGTTTGTATAGCTGGAACCATTCCAGTTCTACATAACAGTATTTGCCTCGAGCTTGTCCGGATTATGCTTTTAGACATAGCCCGGACAACCCCAAATCTTAACTAACTTAAGATATGGGCTCTTCCCATTCCATATCACATATGAAGTGGTAGGCAACTGATTTGATTTGAACCCTATTCAATAGGTATGCAGCTTCTCAAGCGCATAACACCCAAAAAGAAATAGGTAACTCAGTAGTACTCATCATAGAGCACACCATATCAAATAGGATGTATCTGCTCCGCCCCGATATACCATCGTGCTATGGTGTATACGGAGGAGTAATGCTGAGAGAGAATCTCATTCTCCTTTAGAATGGTCCAGGAATTCCGTGCTCAAGTATTCTCCTCCTTGATCTCATCAAAGGATATAATACTTAAACCCGTATTTCGGTTCTCTACTTCTTACTTATATTCTATGAATATCTCAAAAGGTTCGGACTTGTGTTTCAACAGGAACATATGTCTGAATCTTGAGAGATTTATCAGAGAATGTAACGAAGTACAAAGAACCTGTCCTGGCAGTTGTAGACTGGGGACCTACATACATCAACATGTATCATCCCAAGAGTTCACTAACTCTTTCTCTGTTTTCAATAAACAGAGCTGTGGTCATCTTATCTTTGTGACATGACTGGCGAGTTTCACAAGATGTAAATTCAAATTGATTTAAATATGCATCTAAATGTAACTCAGCTAGTCGGGTCACATTGATATGACCTAGTCTACAATACCTCAAGAAGGAATCGTTCATTTCTGAACTCTTCCCCTTATGTGTGTTCCGTATACTAAGAACTATAGTTTGATTTAGAACATTAATGCTTTTAGATGACGTGCCTGAACCGATCAACTTTTGATATAGGAAATGTTCAAAACATTATCCAACAATACAAAATTATATCGTTTCTTTACTAATAAAGAGACAGATATGATTTTGTATATCAGGTTCGGTATCTAATAACATTCGTTCAGAATCAATGTATTTGTAATACAGGGTGACAGTGACCAACAGACTTGGCTGCAACATTTGCCCCGTTTTCTGTCTCATGAAACTTATCACCCGTTCTCAGTTTTTCTACCCTTTTGTAGCCCTATGTAACATATTACATATCTGGGATCCTGATCCGGTATCATATACCAGGATGCGGAGGATACTGAGAAACAGTTCTGTATAATGAACACACCCGAAGATGATGCATCAGCATGCACTCTCTTCGTTTGGGCGGCACGGGAATCTTGGTATTCCCCAATTTCCTGCTCTGTCTTATAACAATTATAAGTTGGAGCGGGACCAACGTTCCCCAGCTCAGTATAACAAGCGGGTTCGTTCAATATTCCGTATTATTATCTTGATTAAGGCGTGATGTGGTCGCTACCAGGAGAGAGAGAGAAGAAAACACTCAGCGTGTGCTCTTGCAAGAATAGATTGGTTATTATTTTATCTAATCAGGATGGCTCCCACTGCTTTTTATCAAATCTTCCTTCAAACCCTAAAAGGAAAGACTAGCCGGGATTAATTACACACTACAAGTTCGCCAATCTTTCAGCCAGGCCAGTGTCGGTACTTTAAGGGAGGTCCCCCGTGCTTTCGCACGAACCTAATTACTGTAAACCTCGTTTTCCCAGAGGCGTAACCCCGTTGACACCTTTCTAGACACCTACTTGATCGGCTAATTGTAATGTATAAAACTCTCCCTGGAGTAACACTTACTCGCAGCGGGTATCGGGATCCAACTATCTCATAGAAGGTATGCAATCTCATTGCAAATTTCAACACTTGAAATTCCCGATAATATTTTGCCCCTAGCTCGCTATGACCTTGACGGAGGCCAAACAACCCATAGTCCGCTAGTCAAGTTCAACCCGTCATTTCCTGATTGAATTAAACCCACCCGCACGACCCTTGACGGAGGCCAAACAACGCCGTACGAATACCCTAATCCAATCGCATCATATACTAGCAGATAAGCACTAGTTAGCTACCGTACACTACGCCTTGACGGAGGCCAAACAACCGCAGCACGAATACTAACTAGTACGTATCTGAAATGACGGAGGGCTACGACAGGTTTTTCTGAAAACCTATTGCGTAACGAACTTGATATCGTTGTAGAATCAAATGAATTTTAAAATGGAGTGCTTTTGAGGCTTTTCTAGTTTTGCTAAAGGAGTCACTCCCGGTGAAGGGATCGTCGGTCCTTTCCTCGTCGAATGAGGTGCGGGATATATCATATATATCACTGTGCAAAGCAAAAACACTTAAAAGCAATCAAAAGACAAACCGAAGGTTGTAGCATCTGCCAGTTATTGCTAAAGGAGTCACTCCCGGTGAAGGGATCTCGGTCCTTTCCTCATCGAATAAGGTGCAGGATATATCGCATATACCGCTGTGCAAAGCAAGAACTGTAGCTACCTGTTTTATTTTGAAATTCGATTCTACAACATCTTAGGTTTCTTTTATTTCATTAATCTCATTAATGAAGTCCCATCATTTAAGTACCTAAACATCACAGATAAATACGACGTACACTTATGCCATCCGCATTCGCCTCGATGTCCCCTCGTGCACCGTTAGGTTAGGTAACTAACGACAGAGCAGGGCAGGGCTAGCGCGGGTGTAAAACATAAGTAACGTCTATATAATATATCATATATACTATATACTGTATCTATCACAGAACATCACATGATCACATCACAGATATCGCAGCAGAAGAATCATATGAAATATAGGATATACTAGGACGTCCGTGTTTTCAATACGAGCCAGTATAAAACACGGATTCCACGGTCGTGATGAATAGCCAAACCCACACCCCAAGACCCCTACGAGAGCGGCAAGCAACCCTACCAATTCTAGAGTTAGGAGACCCGGACTCGACTCCTCGAGTTGGTCTCCCACTGGACTCCAGAACCCGGTTACTTGTGCCCTCCTCCTTGGGTCTATCCTAGTGCGGAAAAGTAAATAATATACAACGGGTGACAACTTCCGAAACCTGGAAGCGCCCCAATAAAAGAATATTACATACAAGTTTTTACATGAATGAAAATGAAAAACACTCATCTCATATAAAAAACCCTGGCTATTCGTATACGACGATCCAATATAACATATCCAGCAACACATAACATCACATGTCATCAACGTAAGTAAATATGCGCATCCCAATTGTCGTTGACATATAGCAACGAAACCGGCGATATCACATATTACACTTACGGTCACAGAAAAGAAAGTGTAAAACTACAACAGTTGGAATCCGCAACCATCTCAGACATCGCATGCCTGACCAAATGAAAAACCCCGCATTTTAGTCTCATTATCGAAAACACTTTTCAATATCGAGTCGGGCAATTCAACAAGATTCCCGACAGTCTGATCGAATACTCGTCGCAAACTTTAGTAGGCGGCCGCACCCCCGATACCGTCGACGAAGTGCACCAAGGCGGAACACCGCTACCGCGAGCACCCGGACGGATGCTTTCGTCGACGGGGTTCTCCTATAGTCACTTGGTCGGGGCTATGGAGTGAGGCTGTCTATTAAGTTTACCCGGCGAATATCCGCGTACGCTACGTGATTGCGACGGACTTTTGATCACATCAAAATTCCGTGGCAACCGATCAAGTGAGACTAAAGTGCTATGTTTATAACATTCATTTAGTTATCTCATAACTTTTGTGAATTCCAATTATTGTATCCCATTCTAGATAAACAGAAAATGTTAAACTTTTCGATCGAACAGTCAAACACCCAAGTTTTCCCGATACAGCTCAACACATGAAATAAGTCTAACAACATTCCGTTCGTGCTTCAGTACCAACGGTCCAGCCGTAGAAGGGTCAAGCCAACGCCTCACATGTGGCACGCCGTACTGCCCCAAACCCGAAGGTTCAAAGGGCAGTTCAAGACGGTCACATAATCGAGTTAAGGTTTGTTGTCTTCTAGAGGGTCCATCGAGTTACTTGCACTACTTAGAACGTCGTTAAACTACGGAAAAATCCAACACTTGGAAATTTCCCGACAGGGGAAAAATTGGGTATTTATATCCGGTCGAACTTTTTAACTTATTCTAAAATTTATCCGGAAAGCCAAACAGACAAAATTTGATAAACCCGATCGAATCATCGAAGCTCCAAAACATCCCAGATTATTCAACACTTGAATAAATATTAAAAATATCCATAGAAAACATCACTGTTAAATATAAATTACTGTGCAAAAGTCAACGCAAGGGGAGACCAGTCGGCCGCGGAACCGCCGCACGTGCCAAACTAGTGCCGCGGTTCCGCGGTGGTTTATTCGAATTAGGCCCCCGTATTTCACAGTAATTCATATAAAACCCTGCTTGATTTTCTGCATATTTTTAATATGTAAAAATGCACAGTTTTGAAAAAAGGACAGAGAGCATGGGAAATATGGGGTTTCGGGTTCGATCGGGATTCAAACGTCGTCTAGACTTTGCCTAAGGCTCTAGCTAGGCTCTGATACCAGTGAAAGGTTTCTAGGCACCCTAATGAGGTCTCACAAGGCATCGAACATGCCATTTTCAAAAATTCTAGGTGCCGAGAGACCCGACTACGGATCGTTGGCTAGAAAACTAGGCGAAAAGATAACTACACTTAACTATAAGATAACGGAAATACAACCTTTGTAGATCCGGTGCTCCACCTTCATAGCTCCGCAACGAAGTCCCTTCGCTGTCCAAGTGAACTCCCGGGCTCTAGCATCGGCTTCATCGAAGAATAAGCGAGCTAGGTCGTCGATTTCCATGCCGAAGATGATCTACGTCGAGGCATCGCTAAATCAAGCTCCACCATCACCAAGCCATGAAAACTTGTGAAGGAAACACACTCTACTACTTGGCAAGAGGTAGAGGAAGAAGAAATAGGAAGTGGGTTCACTTTAGAATTGGATTTCTCACTCATTTCATCAATTCACCATTGATGAAGAGAGGTTTTCTTCATTGAAGAAGAAGAAGAAGAAAATGATAAAGCATGATAAGTTAATTCAAAAAAGAAAAGAATAATCAAATCTTATCATGACTAAACCATGGTCAAGTGTAGAGTATTAATCATAGTTGAAAAGAATGGTTAGGGTTAAGCATGAGACAAAATGGTCACATAGTCAATACTTCATGAATCTTCATGAATAAAACAAAGAATGCCACCATTTCATGTTATGTTTATATTTTCCAAAAATAAAAACAAATGAATAAATGAATAATCAAATTAAAACCCTAACCATTTCTTTAACCAAGGTTTAATTCTTTACACAAACCCTAATTTGCATGTATCATTAAACATGATACAAACAAGTGCACAAAATCATATCGCATATGCAATGCGCACAAGCGAGCGAGAAAATCCGTTTAAAGTGAACCGATACTAGTTAATGCAAAGTAATATATCAAATATATAATTATGCATTAAATCATTAAATCAACACTTGATTCAATGATCCGGTCATGTCGCACATAACCGACTGGTATCAATCGTAACAACTTATCGAATCAACACTTGATCCGATAACCCGGCTATATCACATATAACCGATCAATGTCACATCGCGAGAATCGAATACAGTATCACATACTGGTATTATTCTCGGTCCCGCACATATCTCATATGCGCTCCTATTTCATTTCGCTTGAGCCAGGAAACCTCTGTGTAGGACTCTAAAGACTCGTCAATATGCCGGCAGCAGGTGATGATCATATCAAACTCCCACAAGCCGCAAGCGGTCTGCTAAACGTAACGGCCACCCGGGTATTGAGCGATCTAAAGATCGACGAGCAAGCCCGCTCACACTCCAGTGAATCCAACCAGTAACACTACAGTACAGTCCGGTCTGATCGTCTGATATGTCGCATATCTCGCCTAGGGGTGGTAAACGTCAGACCCCAATAGCTTGATAAGTCGTGTCGATATGAGGTCTATAACAATTCGAGAAACTACTGGTAACACTTACCAGTAAATCTCAGCAACCCTGGCCAGGGATTTCCTGTTATAGCCAATCGAACACAGCGCAACATCAACTCCCTATACCGGGAGAGACGAATCCCCTCCTATCGCTCATTGCCTCCATGTGACTCGGGACTGTACCCAAAAACCACCGTTTTGCACGCCCTCTTGGACGTGGTAAGATGGAAATCAAAGCACAGTGGGAACCACACAAGACTCTATGACGATCTCGGGTCAACAGACTACTCTGTACCAGTGTCACCAGAGAACTGCCATCTGACGTGAGGTATAATACCATCTGGGAGTTCTCGGCGAGTCCGTCCAGTGTACCCAGTCTCTACTGAGCACCCGTATATCATCTCTGATTTCAAACACCAATGGATATGGGATCATCCATCGCCCATCTGTATGGGTCGAGAAGGTACACGCTAGTCTACTCTGGTATATCGATGCCCCATCTCGATACACCCACGACTAGGGACTTTGAAGGATGTACTTATGGACTACCATATCCCCACTAGTATGATCCGCATCATAGTCCAGGTAGTCAAGTACACATCCTAAGGGCTTTACCAACATGTAATAGAGAGACAAACAGTATACACGTTAAGGTAAAGATCAACCAGATAGCATACTATCATGTCGAGCAAGAAAGTCCTCCCTATATATGTCCCAGCATCCACTACAATATACATCCAATGTACAGTAATGGCCTCTAGGGCATACATATAACTAACAGATCTCGGGTGAACAGACTACTCTGTACCAGTGTCACCAGAGAACTGCCATCTGACGTAAGGTATAATACCATCTGGGAGTTCTCGGCGAGTCCGTCCAGTGTACCCAGTCTCCACTGAGCACCCGTATATCATCTCTGATGTCAAACACCAATGGATATGGGATTATCCATCACCCATCTATATGGGTCGAGAAGGTATACGCTAGTCTACATTGGTATATCGATGCCCCGTCTCGATACACCCACGACTAGGGACCTTGAAGGATGTACTTATGGACTACCATGTCCCCACTAGTATAATCCGCATCATAGTCCAGGTAGTCAAGTACACATCCTAAAGGATTTACCAACATGTAACAGTGAGACAATCAGTATACACGTTAAGGTAAAGAGTAACCAGATAGCATACTATCATGCCGAGCGAGAAAGTCCTCCCTATATATGTCCCAGCATCCACTACAATATACATCCTATGTACAGTAATGGGCTCTAGGGCATACATATAACTAACAGTCCTAGCATCCACTACAATATACATCGTATGTACAGTAATGGCCTCTAGGGCATACATATAACTAACAGGGACTGCACCCAACTGCCACCTGTTTGCACGACTCCTTTGAGCCGTGGTAGGGTAGCAATCTAAGAACAGTGGGACACACTCGAGGCGACGTACCAGTGTCAAGTCTGCGGACTATGCTGTACTCATGTCACCTGGGAACTGTTAACTGACGACTGGTATAAAACTAACCTACAGTTCCCTGTGAGTCCTGTCTGGTGTACCCGTAACCTAACGAGCACCTGTATACTATCTCCAGTACGACATACTGACGGCTGTGGGATAGACCATCTCCCCAACTGGGATGAGAAGCGTACACACTAGTCTACTCCGGAGTATCGATGCCCTATCTCGATAATCCTACGACTAGAGACCTGAATAAGGATGTGCTTGTAGACTACCCAGCCCCCACTAGTGTGACTGCCATCACAACGCTGGGAGTCAAGCAAGATCCTAAGAGCTCTATCAATACGTATACCCACATATTAAGATAGAAAAACCAAGTAGCATACTACCATGTTTAGCAAGACTGTTATATACATGTGAATATCCCAAGCTTCCATTAAGTAATATACAAACTAGTATGATACAATAATGGCCCCTAGGGCATATACACTAACAATCTCCCACTTGCACTAGGGCCATGTACTGGCATATCGAAGACCGATGATCTCGAGTAGCCTCTTGAACTGAATCTGAGGTAGGGCCTTCGTGAATGGATCAGCAATATTCTCTTCAGTAGCAACTCTCCGAACCTCGATCTCCCGACGATCAATGATCTCCCTGATCAGGTGATACTGCCTTAAGATGTGTCTGGACTTCTGATGGGACCTTGTTTCCTTCGCTAAAGCTATAGCTCCGTTGTTGTTGCAATACAGAGGTATTGGATCAACAATGGAAGGAACTACCTGAAATTCTGTTAGGAACTTCTTCATCCAGACTTCTTCTTTTGCGGCATCGCAAGCAGCAATATACTCCGCTTCCATCGTCGATTCAGCAACGGTGTCCTTCTTGGAACTCTTCCAGCACACCGTCCCTCCATTGAGGGTAAAGACATAACCTGACATGGACTTGGAATCGTCTTTATCACTCTGGAAGCCGGAATCAGCATAGGCCTCCATCTTGAGGTCTTTTCCGCCGTAAACCAAGAACATCTCCTTAGTCCTTCTCAGGTACTTGAGAATGTTCTTTACTGCTATCCAGTGCTTCTCTCCTGGGTCTGACTGATACCGGCTTCCACGCTCAGTGCGAAAGCTACATCTGGTCTGGTGCACAACATCGCATACATTATAGAGCCTACCGCAGAAGCGTAGGGTATAATAGACATGCGTTCCCTTTCCAAATCAGTCTTAGAAGACATCTCTTTAGATAAGGTGATTCCGTGACAAGCCGGTAGATTACCGCGCTTAGAATCTTCCATACTGAATCTTTTCAGTACAGTGTCGATATACGTGGACTGCGAAAGTCCCAACATCCTCTTGGATCTATCACGATAGATCCGGATCCCCAGAATGTAAGAGGCATCACCTAGGTATTTCATGGAGAACATGTGTGACAAGAATCCTTTGACAGATTGTAGCATAGGAATGTCATTTCCTATCAATAGAATGCCATCCACGTACAAGACGGGGAATACGACATTTCTTGCTACAACTTTACTATATATACATGGTTCATCTGGATTTTTGATAAAGTCATATTCTTTGACCATTTCATCAAAACAGATGTTCCAACTCCGCGATGCCTATTTTAATCCATAAATGGATTTAAGCAACTTGCATACTTTTCCGCTGCTCCCACTCTGATTGAAACCCTCTGGCTGATCCATATAGACGCACTCTTCTAAATTACCTTTCAGAAAAGCCGTCTTTACGTCCATCTGCCAGATTTCATAATCATGGAAGGCGGTAATAGAAAGAAGGATCCGAATGGATTTGAGCATAGCCACTGAAGAAAAAGTTTCGTCATAGTCCAAACCAGATCTTTGACGAAAACCCTTTGCAACAAGTCTAGCCTTATAGGTTTCTACCTGTCCATCTACACCAATCTTTTTCTTAAAGATCCATTTGCATCTTATGGGTTTTACCCCATCTGGAGCAAAGTCCAAAGTCCATACTTTGTTGGTGTACATGGACTCCATTTCGGTCCGCATTGCATCTAGCCATCGTACCGAGTCGCCGCTCTGGATGGCCTGCTGGAAGCTAGTAGGTTCATCATCATCTATGATGCAATCCTCTCTATCCCCATCTATGAGAAAATCGTAGTATCTCTCAGGAGGATGAGACGGCCTACTACTCTTGCGGAGGGGTGCGGGAATATCCTGTTCTTCTTGAACTATTGGTTCTACCAAACTTTCAGTAGCAGTTTGTGGTTCTGGAATTTCTTCCAGTTCTATTTCGCTCCCACGTATTTCCTTTTCTAAAAACTGATGTTCTAGAAAATGGGCATTACGAGAAACAAATACCTTTTGTTCCTCTGCGTAATAGAATAGATATCCCCTGGAGTTCTTTGGATATCCCACAAATTTACACTTTACTGATCGTGCCTCGAGCTTGTCCACATGCTGTTTTTTAACAAAAGCTGGACATCCCCAAAATCTTTAGATACTGAAGATAGGGTTTCTTCCCACTCCACATCTGATATGGTGTGGTAGGCACAGTCTTGGTAGGAACTATGTTCAAAAGATATGCCGCATAACCCCAGAAAGATCGCGGTAACTCAGCATTACTCATCATGGAACGTACCATATCTAATAGGGTTCGATTCCGTCTCTCCGATACACCGTTATGCTGTGGAGTGTATGGAGGAGTAAGCTGAGAGAGAATTCCTTTCTTTTTTAGGTAACCTAGGAACTCGGCACTTAAGTATTCACCACCTCGATCAGATCTTAGTGTCTTGATACATTTGCCGGTTTGGTTTTCTACTTCATTCTTGTATTCTTGGAATTTCTCAAAAGCCTCGGATTTATGTTTCATCAGATAAATGAATCTGTACCTTGAGTAATCATCCGTAAAAGTAATGAAATAGGAAAAACCACCTCTTGCATGTGTAGAAATTGGACCACATACATCGCTGTGTATGAGTCCTAAGAGCTTGCTCGCTCTTACTCCATGTCCGGTAAATAGAGTCTTTGTCATCTTTCCTTTGAGACAAGATTGACAAGTGGCATAAGTTTGATATTCGAACGAGTCCAAATATCCTTCTCTATGTTACTTAGTCAACCTTCTCTCATTGATGTGACCCAGTCTACAATGCCATAAGAAAGCTTTATTTAAATCTGGAGACTTTCTTTTTAGTGTGTTCTGGACATTGAAAATTTGGAGTTGGTTTAAGACATATATACCGTTATCCAGTGTACCGGACCCAATCAAACTATGATTAAGGTGGATGTTAACAACATCACTTACAAACGTGAAATCATAACCTTTATTTGATAACAAGGAAACAGATATGATATTACACGTTAAGCTGGGTACACAAAAACAGTTATGTAAAACCAAAATGTGTCCACTCGTCAATCCCAGGTGATAATCCTCTACGGACACAGCTCCCACGCTAGCTCCGTTAGCAACCATCAGGGTCATATCACCATCCTTCGGCACTCTACGGTTTCTTAGTGCCTGCAATGAATTGCAAATATGAGATCCTGATCCGGTATCCAATACCCAGGTGATTGATCTTATTTCGTTGTGTGTCGGTTTAGAAAATGAATAGAAATCACAACCAAAAATATTTGACCGCAATCAATAACGGTGTCGGTTTATAGCGCATTAGTAAGTGCGGATCGTCCACAGGGATTGTGCGATTCGTTCGTATTTTGATTTGTTTGAATTGAAAATTTAATAGAAAAGAAAAGCAAAATAAGAATCAACTAAATCAAATCAAGAATCAAGAAAGAGATAAACATCAAGAATCGAGAAAGATAGAATTCCAATCGATTTAGGTTTCAAGATTTGAAGTAAAACTCGTAGGAATCGATTAGATCGTAGATGTGAAGAAGACTAGAAATTACCGTTTGTTATCCATTAACAAATTGATGCTAAATCGATGTCGATTTATCGAGGTTTAAGGATCTTGCGAAGAATTAGGGTTTCTTCATCCTATCCTTTGTCCTTTCGATGAATCGCATTCACAAGATAGCTTCTAGGAAATCGAATCATTGATCGTTGATCTCTAGATCGTGCGAAAAGAATCAAGAACGCATTTCACATCGATCTAGATCATCGATCATTCAATTTTCAAGAATTTACAATTGTTATAGGACTTAAGAAAACGTTTAAAATTCATCAACATCATCATTCTACAATCATCTCGATTCCTCCACGAGCGGAGTTTTATTCAAGCATCATCACAAGAATACATTCAAGAATTTAAGATGAATCATAATGCTCGAATTGAAATATAAGCAAGTTGAAAGAATCTTCACCTTTATTATATCAACAATTAGTTACAACTCTCTAGAACTACAAGAGGAAGGAACTTTGATCGTCGAATCTAGCATCGCTCGGCTCCTTGAGTCGCGGATCGGCTTGATCTCATGCTCTGTTGATGTCCGGCTTCGCTTCTAAAGGTTGGTTGAAGATTTGCTTGCTAGAACTCAAAGGATCTTGAATTTTGGCTTTGGATTAGGGTTAGGGTTTGGCACAAGTCATGTCACTCGACTTGTGTTAGAAAATGGGGGAGATTAGAGATTTAAGAAGAAGTTCTTGAACAACTAAAGATTAGCCTCTAACCCTAGATCTAGGCTCCTTTTTATAGACTTCCAAAACCCTAGATCTAGGATTCAAAATTTGAATTTCCCTCCAAAAGTTTGTTATAGGGAGAGGCTTCTAGAAGTAGTTAGTTAGGAGGGAGCTTCTAGAAATAGTTTGTTAGGAGCTTAATCAAGATTAGCTTAATTAATCATCCTTGCTGATATGGCAGAAGCTTCGAGAGTCATCTAGAATTTGACATGTCTTGCTGAGCTGTAGGAACTGAGGGAAACAATCTGCAGTAAAAATGGGCTGATGATGTGGCTATTCCACCGTGGATCCGCGGCACAAGGCTGCTTAGGCCGCGGATCCGCGGTCCTTATAGGGCCTTGGTGCTTGGAACTTCAATGGTAATTCTTGGGCTGACTTATGGGCCTTTATCTGATATGTTGAATTTAATATTTCCCTCTAGATTGCTACCAGTTCTCAGGTCTTTGAGTTGGCGTAATGTTTGATCAGCACAATGATGTAAATTTGACCGTTCTCTTGAAATTTCCTGCACAGACTTCGAAACACAAGTTGCGCAATATAGGAATGATGCCATGCTATGAAATACAGTCAATTTCCCTAGAAATGCCGGTTTTAAAGTCTAACACATGCAATCTGGTATTTTAGGGATGTTTTGCTAATATGTGCAATATGAATACCGAACAGTTCTAGATGAGTGCAAATGATAGGAAAATTGCCGTGTTAAAACTGCAGTATTTTCGACTGATCACCAAGAAGTAGAGTTGATTGACAGACAATTCTCAATTACAAACACACCTGAAGTCGAAGCCACAGCTTGCTTCGGTTCCTGGTTCTTGGCGTTCCACACCTTGCAATCCTTCTTCCGGTGCACTTTCCTATGACAATGGAAACACTCATCCTGGGCCACTACTGGTACCGCAAACTTTTTCTTTCCCTTCCCTCCCACCTTACTTACACCTCCTCTAGGTTTGGTGGCGGCCTTCTTTTTCCTTCCTTTGGCCCTAGCCTTGGACCCGGAAGAAGAAGCACCGCTAACAAACATAGCGGGTGTTTCCCTTGCCTTCTGCAAGGTGCCCTCTGCACTTCTTAACATGTTAATGAGTTCCGGAAGATCAACTTCTTTTCTTTGAATGTTGATGTTCAGAATAAACTGGGCGTAGGTGGAAGGAAGGGACTGGATAATAAGGTCTGTATAGAGCTCATTATCCAAAGTCGTCCCAAGGTCTGCGAGCTCTTCTATATAGCCAATCATCTTTAGGACATGTTCTCCTACCCATGATCCGACGGCCAACCTCGCTCAAAACAAGTTCTTTGAGGTCTCGTATCTTGCTATACGAGATTGCTCTCCATAAGTTCTTTTGTATGGAGAAATATGGCATCAAGATCCATATCCTCGTGCCTCTTCTGATGTTCATTGTTCATCGAGGCAAACATGATGCACTTGGCCTTCGCGCAATCATACTCCCAGGTTTTGCGGATTTTCTTATCCGCATTACTGGATTTGGGACCTGGGACTGCAGGTGCCTTAGCGGTGAGGACGTACCCCAATTTGTCATAGGTCAAAGCCATTTTGACATTCCGCAGCCAATTTTTATAGTTTGGCCCTGTCAGTATATTTTTCTCTAAAAATAACTTAAGTCCAGTCATTTTCAGGGTCGCTGCAATTAGGAGAGAGAGAAGAAAACTCTTTAGCATGATGCTCTTGCAAGTTTAGAGTGGTTTTTAATTTATCTAAACTGGATGGCTCCCACTGTTTCTCGAATCCTTCCTTAAACCATAAAAGAAGAATTAGCCAGGACTGTTCTCACTGTACAATACTTGCTTAACCGTTCAGCCAGGCTGATGTCGGTACTTCGAGAGAGGTTTTCCAACGCTTTCGCAAAGTTCCTTAATTAAATAACCTCTTTTCTCTGGGGGCGTAACCCCGCTGACACCTTGTCACAATCCACCCCCAATACAGAGAGTATTGTCCGCTCTGGCCGTAGCCTCACGGTTTTGTCCTTCGGGGCAAACTGGACCCGACCAGGGGCCACTTCACCGGAGGTCACCCATCCCAGGACTTCTCTGGCCCGAGCACGCTTAACTACGGAGTTCTCGAACTCCTGGAGTGCCAGTTCACTTAAAAGGCGCCTCTGTATTGAAGAATGGTATCATTCCATTTATAGTACAGATCTGCTCTCTTTCGGAATGTATTCCGAAGATTCCCCATTGTTCTACAGTGGGTCCCACGGACTCAAGAGGTGGCCCCCCCATGGATTCAAGAGGTGGCACCCGCCCACTTAACATGACACTTGGCGTGGCACTTTGTTCCGTGTGGCACTTTGCTCCGTGAGCAAGAACCGGGTCCCGACATTCTCCCCACCGTTGAACAATGGTTCGTCCTCGAACCATAGACCTACTATTGAGAAACCATCTCTGATCCCATTCTGTCACGATCCACCCCCAATACAGAGAGTATTGTCCGCTCTGGCCATAGCCACACGGTTTTGTCCTTCGGGGCAAACTGGACCCGACCAGGGGCCACTTCCCAGGAGGTCACCCATCCCAGGACTTCCCTGGCCCGAGCACGCTTAACTACGGAGTTCTCAAACTCCGGTAGTGCCAGTTCACTTAAAAGGCGCCTCTGTATTGAAGAGTGGTATCATTCCATTTATAGTACAGATCTGCTCTCTTTCGGAATGTATTCCGAAGATTCCCCATTGTTCTACAGTGGATCCCACGGACTCAAGAGGTGTCCCCCATGGATTCAAGAGGTGGCCCCCGCCCACTTAACATGACACTTGGCATGGCACTTTGTTCCGTGTGGCACTTTGCTCCGTGAGCAAGAACCAGGTCCCGACACACCTTTCTTGACACCTACTTGGTTTATAGCATTGATCGTTAAATGACGAATCTCCTGTTGAGTAGCATATACTCACAGTAGGTCGGGATCCAAATATCATCGTATGATAATATTGAAGGAATCCTACCAACATTCATCAAACTCCAAATGGTATGCATCTCTTTGCAAATTTCAGTTTCTTTAGAAATTCCCGATATATATTTTTGCCCCATGCTCTTATGACCTTGGCGTTAGGTCAAAATGTCATAAGTCACATGTCAAGTTCTACCCATCATTATCTTGTTAATTTGAACCCATCCGTACATATCCTTGACGTTCGGCTAAAATGATAATACGACTGTCCCAAACTAACTCATCTATCTATGCGACAAATGAATACCCAGAAGCTACCAAACACTATGCCTTGGCGTTAGGTCAAAATACATAGCTTGAATACTACTGAATACCCAAATGAAATGACGGAGGGCTACGAATGGTTTTGGCGAAACCGTGAACGTAGTGAACTTGATATGACCGAAGGAACCTGATAGCTTTTAAAAGGAGTGGTTAAAGCTCCGCAATTTAAAAATATCATCTGTTTTAAAATAACTGAGTGATTTCTTTTAAATTGTTCCATCGATTCATCTTTTAGTTTATTTTCTTTGCATTATAAATAATGCGTCCCATCATTAACCTATCATTGCAGAAAACAACGAAAATACAACGTCCTCGTATGCCATCTGTATTCGCCACTGGGACCCGTCATCACCCGTTAGGTTACTTAACTAACGGCAGAGCGGGGGCTGGGCTAGCGCGGGTGTAAAACATAAGTGACGTCTAAATAGCTATCATATATAAATATTGTACATTCGTCAGACGCAATAATAGGCATTCCAGATCTCATATGAACTTTATTGGATTTGCAAGCAATCCGCGTTTGTTTAGAGCCTGCAACAAAAGACGGATTACACAGTTGTGATGAATAGCCATTACCCCGCCCTAGACCCCTACGGGTACGGCAAACTACCTGCCAAATACCCGAAGTGAAGCGGTCTCCCTCAACAACGTGAGTAGGCCACTAAACACTTCAAAGTACCCGGTAGTTTGTGCACCCCACCTTGGGTCTATCCTAGGAGCAAAAACAGTAAAATGAAATAATACAACGGTGGCTACAACCGCAACCTGGATGCGCCCCGCAAAATAATATTACAACATATTACAATTACATCGAATGAAAGAATATAACAACCCATCTCAAACCCCGGCTAATCATCACAACAGTCCAATACAGTTCACAACCACAAACAGTAAAAACCATTACAGAAATGTGCAACCCCCTGCCAACCGACATACTAGCAGTTAGGGGAGGTTTACGAACACAGATATAATCAAATTAGCAAATATAGTATAATTTCGATCGAGCAAACATATCAGATTCTACTCCCAAAACTTCTCTGTGCACCTGAGACTTGAGCATAAAATAAACATTCCAGAAAACACAAAAAATATCACAAAAGAGTAACTGGAGAAACTTGGGCTGAATCGGCTCCAACTCGGCCGCGAATCCGCGGCGAATCGGTGGGATCGGCCACGGTTCCGTGGCTGTATGGCCGATTCAGGAACCCAATTTTTTTCAGTGCTCTTATATTTCTCTGTAGGTTATTCTGCAGGTCTTTGAAAAATTTTTAGAGCCTGTTTTAAAATCGACAGAAACTTGGTGATATCGATGTCTTTTCCTGTTCGTTTTGCGTTCGAAATTCATACGACTTTGCTAATGAGTTAATTATTGTTTAGCGAGGCTCTGATACCACTGTAAGTCGATGTACAACACCCCACGACTTGCGGGGAAGGGGAATAATGAAAAACGATCTTGTTCTTTGCGTAAACATCGACTAACCGAGAATCTTTGCTAAACTATAACTAATAAGAATCATAGAAGTTAACAGCTACTATGAAAAGTGATTATACCTAATGAACCGTGTCCTTCGTCTTTTCGTTCTTCACGTCCTCTCCGACCTTCTCTATATAGTAGACGATCCACCCGAGAGCTTTACTTCAAGCTTCACCTCTAACTTGAGGTAACTAGGTTTCTTAAAGTGCTAATCTAAGTAACCTAGGTGATATAGAGAAGGGTTATGGATTAAGTAGTCTAATCTAATTCTTGGTCTCAACACATGAGAGGGGAGGATTAGGGTTTGAAGAGAGAGAGCTTGAGGAGAGAGAATGTGAGCAAGAGAATGGAATGAGATAATGATCTCTCATGATATATATGAAGCATTATCATTATCAAAATAAATAATATAAAGGAATTAACAACCATGCTTCATAAATATAAATGAGTGATTCATCTACATGAGTCATTAAGCATTTATGATGCATTAATGACAAGGATGAATCACACAAATGAGTCACTAATCTCATTTAATGCTTATGCCACCTTAACCCCAAGTCACCAACCTTCTAGAAGCTTCTCGCGAAATTATGAGAACGCCCCTCCTATCCGTGAAAACACGGAAAAACTTTAGACTGTATAAATCCAATAACCGGATACTAGAAACTGGCTTAAACCAAAGCCGGCTAGTAAAAACTGTCTGAATGTCGTACGTGCGTAAACACACATATGGTTCCGAACCCTTGTCGTAAAACCATACGACCTCTATATCGTTTCTCCTGGGGTAGGGAAACTCTCTGTGTGGAACTCTAAAGACTCGACTACTACGCTGGCAGTGGGTTTAACCATAGACCGCAAGCGGCACTAGCTGTACGTAACGGTCCCCAAGTAGATGTCGAAAAGAAGGCCGATGAGGAAACCCATCCGAACTCCTACTGAGTCTGATGTAACAATCTCCGTACAGTCCGGTCTGTTCGTCTAAGACTATCTCATATCGGGCCTAGGGGGCGGCAAGCGTCAATCCCCTAATAGCGGTATAAGTCGTGTCGGAGTGAAGCCTATTACACCCTGAGAAACTACTGGAACCTACCACCAAATCTCGCTTGCCCTGGTCAGGGACTTTGCATAATGGCTCTCTGACACAGCGCAATATCAACTCCCAATACCGGGAGAGACGAATCCTGTCTAACTGCCACTGCCTCCAAGTGCTTGGGACTGCACCCAACTGCCACCTGTTTGCACGACTCCTTTGAGCCGTGGTAGGGTAGCAATCTAAGAACAGTGGGACACACTCGAGGCGAAGTAGCAGTGTCAAGTCTGCGGATTATGCTGTACTCATGTCACCTAGGAACTGTTAACTGACGACTGGTATAAAACCAACCTACAGTTCCCTGTGAGTCCTGTCTGGTGTACCCGTAACCTAACGAGCACCAGTATACTATCTCCAGTACGACGTACTGACGGCTGTGGGACAGACCATCTCCCCAACTGAGATGAGAATCGTACACACTAGTCTACTCCGGAGTATCGATGCCCTGTCTCGATAATCCTACGACTAGAGACCAGAATAAGGATGTGCTTGTAGACTACCAGCCCCCACTAGTGTGACTGCCATCACAACGCTGGTGGTCAAGCAAGATCCTAAGAGCTCTATCAATACGTATACTCACATATTAAGATAGAAAAACCAAGTAGCATACTACCATGTTTAGCAAGACTGTTATATACATGTGAATATCCCTAGCTTCCATTAAGTAATATACAAACTAGTATGATACAATAATGGCCCCTAGGGCGTATACACTAACAGATGGTCTATCCCACAGCCATCAGTACGTCGTACTGGAGATAGTATACAGGTGCTCGTTAGGTTACGGGTACACCGGACAGGACTCGCAGGGGGACTGTTGGTTGGTATTATACCAATCGTCAGTTAACAGTTCCCAGGTGACATGAGTACAGCATAGTCCCCAGACTTGACACTGCTACTTCGCCTCGAGTGTGTCCCACTGTTCTTAGATTGCTACCCTACCACGGCTCAAAGGAGTCGTGCAAACAGGTAGCAGTTGGGTGCAGTCTCGAGCACTTGGAGGCAGTGGCGGTTAGAAAGGATACGTCTCTCCCGGTATTGGGAGTTGATATCGCGCTGTGTCAGAGAGCCATTACGCAAAGTCCCTGGTCAGGGCAAGCGAGATTTACTGGTAGGTTCCAGTAGTTTCTCAGGGTGTAATGGGCTACGCTCCGACACGACTTATACCGCTATTAGGGGACTGACGCTTGCCACCCCCTAAGCTAGATATGCGATAGTCATAGACGAATAGACCAGACTGTACGGACATTGTCATATCAGGCTCAGTAAGAGTTCGGATGGGTTTCCTCATCGTCCTTCTTATCGACATCTACCTGGGGACCGTTACGTACAGCTAGTGCCGCTTGCGGTCTGTGGTTAAACCCACTGACAGCGTAGTGTCGAGTCTTTAGAGTCCCACACAGAGAGTTTCCCTGCTCCAGGCGAAACGATATAGAGGTCGTATGGTTTTACGACAAGGGTTCGGACGCATACGTGTGTTTACGCACGTACGACGTTCGGACAGTTTTTACTAGACGGCTTTGGTTTAAGCCAGATTCTAGTATCAGGCTATTGGATTTATACAGTCTAAAGTTTTTCCGTGTTTTCATGGATTGGAGGGGCGTTCTCGTAATTTGTCGAGAAGCTTCTAGACGGATGATGACATGGAGGGTAAGGTGGCATTAACATTTAATGAATTTGTGACTCACTTAGATGAATCATTCAAGTGAGTTAATGAAGCATTTATTGCTTAATGACTCACTTGATGATTCATTGCATATATTTAATGAAGCATGATGATAATGCATTTTGATTTATTCTTTTTGATTTTCTTATGCTTCATAATATATTAGAAGTGAGAAGCTTTTTCATTCATAACGTATGCTCACCTTCTCTCTCCTCAAGCTCTCTCTTGAAACCCTAATCCTCCCCTCTCATGTGTTAAGATCAAGAATTAGATAGACTAATACATCCATAACCTCACTCGATATCCCCTAGGTAGCTTAGATTAGCACTTTGAGCAACCTAGTTATCTCAAGTTAGAGATCAAGCTTGGCGTAGGAGCTCTCGGGTGGATCGTCTTTGACTCGAGGAGGTCGTTGAGGTGCCGATGTTCCAAGGAGCCTACGAAGAGTGGAGGACAGCGATGAAGAACCGAAGGACAAGTAACGTGAAGTATAACTTCGAATCCGAGTAGTTTAACATCACGTAGTTTGCTAGTAACGATTTAGACACGATTCATGCGCTCAAGTCCGTGTTACGAAGCTTTAATAATCGTTTTTCATATATTCTGCCTCCCCGCAAGTTCGTGGGGTGCGTGACATGGACTTACAGAAGGGTGTGATGCGATTTGGGCGAAAAGGAAAGCTTAGCCCCAGATTTGTGGGTCCCTTCGAGATTCACGAGCGTGTCGGCGCAGTTGCATATCGTTTGGCTCTTCCACCTAGATTTCCAGAAGTTCACCCCGTCTTCCACGTGTCGATGCTACGCAGATATCTTCATGACCCTTCTCACACGATTCAACATTAGACCGTTCAGCTTGAGCGCGACCTGTCGTTCACCGTGCAGCCAAAAGTGATATTGGATCGGCAGGTGAAGAAACTTCGATCAAAGGTCCTGCCGTCTGTGAAGGTTCTTTGGCGCAACCTGAATGGTGAGGAGATCACTTGGGAGGCCGAGGGTGAAAAGCAGAAGAAATTCCCTCATCTCTTTGAAGGTACGCGTAGCTATATATTTTAAATTCGGGGACGAATTTTCTTAAGGGGGGAAGATTGTAACACCTTAAAATGTGATTAGTGGTAATTGTGTTTTAATGTGGGGTTTTTGGTAAAAAGTTTACCAAAACGGTTTTCAAATAAATTATATGATTTTATGATTATTTTATTAGAATTTTATCTGGACTGCACACATTTGTGCATGTTAACTTGGGTTAAGTCTAGGGTTAAACCATGTTTAGATGAGCATGGTGGGTTAACCCATATGTTAAGCTAAATTGTTTTAATTAGGGGATTTGAGTTTTTAAAATTTGAAATTTGTTAGGGGTTGACTTGTGTGGAGGAGAGAGAGGGCATGAGGAGAGAGAGGGCATGATGAAATTTGAAATTTGTTAGGGGTATCTTTTCTACCACGCAGAGGAACAAAAAGTATTTGTTTCTCGTAATGCCCACTTCCTAGAACACCAGTTCTTGGAAAAGGAGATTAGTGGGAGCGCAGTAGAACTGGAAGAAATTCCAGAACCACAAGCTATTACTGAAAGCTTAGTAGAACCAGAGGGTTCGAAAGATCAGGACATTCCTACGCCGCTCCGCAGGAGTAGTAGGCAGTCTCATCCGCCCGAGAGATACTACGGTTTTCTCATAGACGGGGATAGAGAGGACTGCATCATTGATAGTGATGAGCCTACTAGCTTCCAGCAAGCCATTCAGAGCGTTGACTCGGTAAAATGGCTGGATGCAATGCGGATCGAAATGGAGTCCATGTACACCAAAAAGGTATGGACGTTGGACATTGCTCCAGATGGGGTAAAACCCGTAGGATGCCAGTGGATCTTCAAAAGGAAGATTGGTGTAGATGGACAGGTTGAGACCTACAAGGCTAGACTTGTTGCAAAGGGTTTTCGTCAAAGACCTGGTTTGGACTATGATGAAACCTTTTCTCCAGTAGCTATGCTGAAATCCATTCGGATCCTTCTTGCCATTGCTGCTTTCCACGATTATGAGATTTGGCAGATGGACGTAAAGACCGCTTTTCTAAATAGAAATTTAGAAAAGTGCGTCTATATGGACCAGCCAGAGGGTTTCATTCAGAGTGGGAGCAGCGGAAAGGTGTGCAAGTTGCTTAAGTCCATCTATGGACTAAAGCAGGCATCGCGGAGTTGGAACATCTGTTTTGATGAGACGGTCAAAGAATTTGGCTTTATCAAAAATCCAGATGAACCATGCATCTATAGTAGATTTGTAGCAAGAAACGTCGTATTCCTCGTTTTATAAGTGGATGACATTCTGTTGATAGGAAATGACATTCCTATGCTACAATCTGTCAAGGGGTTCTTGTCACACAGGTTCTCCATGAAAGACCTGGGTGATGCCTCCTACATTCTGGGGATCCGGATCTATCGTGATAGATCCAAGAGGATATTAGGACTTTCGTAGTCCAGGTACATCGACACCCTACTGAAAAGATTCAGTATGGAAGATTCCAAGCGCGGTAAACTACCGGCTTGTCACGGGATCACCCTCTCCAAAGAGATGTCTCCCAAGACTGATTTGGAAAGGGATCGCATGTCTATTATACCCTACGCTTCTGCGGTAGGCTCTATAATGTCTGCGATGTTATGTACCAGACCAGATGTGGCTTATGCACTGAGTGTAGTAAGCAGGTATCAGTTAAACCCTGGGGAGAAACACTGGATAGCGGTAAAGAACATTCTCAAGTACCTGAGAAGGACTAAGGAGATGTTCTTGGTGTATGGCAGAAAAGACCTCCAGATCGAGGCCTTTGCTGACTCCAGCTTCCAGAGTGATAAGGATGATTCCAAGTCCATGTCGGGCTTTGTCTTTACCCTTAATGGAGGGGCGGTGTGTTGGAAGAGTTCCAAACAGGAAACCGTTGCAGACTCGACTATGGAAGCGGAATACATCGCTTCATCTGATGCCGCAAAAGAAGCCGTCTAGATGAGGAAGTTCTTGAAAGAACTTCAGGTGGTTCCATCTATTGTTGATCCAATACCTCTGTATTGCGACAACAACGGGGCTATAGCTTTAGCGAAGGAACCCAGGTCCTATCAGAAATCCAGACACATCTTGAGGCGGTATCACCTGATCAGGGAGATCGTGGATCGCAAGGAGATCGAGGTTCGGAGGGTTGCTTCAGAAGATAACACTGTAGATCTATTCACGAAGGCCTTACCCCAGACTCAGTTCGAGCGGCTGATCGAGATGATAGGTCTTCGATACGCCAGTACATGGCCTTAGTGCAAGTGGGAGATTGTTAGTGTATATGCCCTAGAGGCCATTACTGTATCATACTAGTATGTATATTACTTGATGGAAGCTTGGGATATTCACAGTTGTATATACAATCTTGCTCGAAATGGTAGTATGCTACTTGGTTTGTCTCTGCTTTAATGTGTACATGTGTTTCTTTTATTATATCACCTATACGTATTAGTGGAGCCCTTAGGATCTTTGCTTAATTACCAGCGTTGTGATGGCAGTCACACTCGTGGGGGCTGGGTAATCTACAAGCACATCCTTATACACGTCCCTAGTCGTGGGATTATCGAGACAGGGCATCGATACTCCGGAGTAGACTAGCGCATGCGCTTCTCATCCCAGTGCGGGAGACGGTCTGTCCCACAGCCGCCAGTACGTCGTACTTGAGATAGTATGCGGGTGCTCGTTAGGCTACGAGTACACTGGACAGGACTCGTTGGGAACTGATGGTTGGTATTATACCTATCGTCGGTTATCAATTCCCAGGTGACATGAGTACAGCTTAGTCCGCTGACTTGACACTGTCACTTCGCCTCAAGTGTGTTCCCACTGTACTTTGACTACTACCCTACCACGGCTCAAATGAGTCATGAAAACAGTTAGTAGTTGGGTGCAATCCCGAAGCACTTGGAGGCAGTGACGGTTAGACAGGATTCGTCTCTCCCGGTATTGGGGGTTGACATCGCGCTGTGTCTAGGAGAGCCATTACACGAGTAGTCCCTGGCCAGGGCAAGCGAGATATACTGGTAGGTTTCCAGTAATTATCTCAGGGTGTTCTGGGCTTCACTCCAACACGACTTGTACCGCTATTAGGGGACTGACGTTTACCGTCCCCCTAGGCCCGCCATGCGATGTATCAGACGAACAGACCGGACTGTACGGAGACTGTCATATTCAGGCTCAGTAGGAGTTCAGATGGGGTTCACCTCGTCAGTCTTCTTATCGGCATCTACCTGGGGACCGTTACGTACAGCTAGTGCCGCTTGCGGTCTGTGGTTAAACCCACTGCCAGCGTAGTGTCGAGTCTTTAGAGTCCCACACAGAGGGCTATTCGCCTTTGGGCAAAATGAGTAGAGGTCGCATGGTTTTGCGACAGGGTTCGTTCACATCCGCGCACTTGTGCACGTTTGTTGTCCGGACAGCTTATACTAGCGGGCTTTGGTTTAAGCCGGATCCTAGTATATGATTTGGGATTGGTTTTATCTCTTTGTGTTCGTGTTCTTCGGAACATGAACGCGGGTGTGTATGCACAGTTGATTGAGGCGGAGGAAGAGATTTTTCATTGGGGTTTTGGAACGGGTGTGTATGCACAGTTGACAGTCGTCTTTTTCCAAACCCTAATGATCTTGTGATTTATCAATTAATAATATTAATTAAATGAAATTGTGTCATGGTTGGGCTTGTTGACTTGTTGACCAAGGTTGACTAGTTGACTAGGTTTGAAACTTTGACCATCATCATTAGCTTTTTAGATGCTCTTTGATCTTTGCAAAATCATTTATGGTGATATGATAATGGTCTATTCAAACTAACCATCACCTTTTCATTTTTGATTAATATTATTTTTGATAAATCACTTATATTTTGTTATGGTTGTAAAAACCATTTCATTCTATCATATTCACTCTCTCTCCTCTCTTCTTCTTCCTCCTCCTCTAGTTCAAGGAGATTCATTCTCATGTGTTGAGAAACCTCTCCTTGAGATAAAAATACCCTAAACCACTCTCTACTCACTCTAGGGTTGAAGGTCTAGCAAGCCAAAGACCTTAGTTCTCTCAAAGTTCGAGAAAGGAGCCCAAGGTTGAACCCTCAGGTGGATCCATCTTTGACGAAAGAAGGCGACGAAGAAAGCACCATCCAACCTCTACAAAGGTTTCAAGAAGAAGGAGTTCAAGTGAGGTATAACACCTTTTCCGAGTAGCTAACTCTCTTTAGTTTGGTAGCTAGTTTTGTTTAGAAAAGATCCCGACTTTTGTGAGTCCATGTTGCCTAGTGCGCTAAAAAATTGATTTTTATACCGTTTCCGCCTCCCCGCAAGAACCGGGGTCAGCAACGTGGACTTACAATTAGGATCCTAGGGTAGAGACCTGGGCACACTCTACCGGGTTTTGGCCGGTATCCCCCCTTGCCGTCGGCCAAATTTTGGTGAAGTGATTTGGGTTTTGTTAGGTAGTTGTCTGTAGTTTTGCTGAGGGGTTTGGTCTTGTTTATTTTCCTTGTTTTTGCTCCAGGTAAAATCTGGGACCTGTTACCTATATTTAGCGTAGCGGAACTTGCGTGACACGTACAATGCTTGTTGAGTTGGTTTGCTGTGTGTCACAGCGTATCGCTGTGTGCCGCAGTGTGTCGCGTTGGTTTTGGCATATGCACACACGTTACGTATGCGCGCGCGTTTAGTTCGCGACGCGAGTTTCTCGTTTGATTTTAATATCGCGTTTTTGCAGTAATTTAGCTTATGTGTTGTCTTTTGTAAATTCTAGGTTCGCAGGCAGGAACTTCGAGCGCTGCGGAGAAAAGAAAGCAGGTGGTCGGACACACCTAGCGCGAGATCACGGGTGAGTAGATGTAACATCTACGGGGGACAATCGTTTGGATGGCGCAAGTCGCCCGATAGTTTTAGTAATTTAAAAGATACCTAGTGATGTTAGTAATTAGAATTATCACACTTGTATGTTATCTGCTACATTCATGCTCTATACTGACATACATATGCCAACTCATTCTATAGGACACATGCTCTATTACCGGGGTTTTTATATGCAGCACGAGCACTATTCATGGGTACACACACGCCTTGGTAATTACCATGCCACAACACTAGATAACTTATAATCTAGAACATTGTCACCATAATGCTACTTAAAACTGTGCTTTTGCATTAAATCCTTAAAATGAAATTGTAGAATTGCTATTCATGTGCATATACCTCATTACATCATTTGCTCATGCCTAGGCTATTAATCATACATTGCAACTTGATTATTGATACCATATGGATTCATTATCATTGACATATGCACTCATGATGATTTCTTGAGATTTATGATATTTCTGGAATTCGGGGGAAGCCGCAAGAATTTCTAAACTTAGTACTTTTTAAAATAAGCAAAGTTGCGGTTTTCTAGTGATGTAAGTGTCATCCACCATGAGTTTGCTGTGGTTTTCGAGACCCGTTTCGAGAAGTTGGATGAACCGTCTCGGGTACATGGTGGGCCCGGTAAGGTGCCCCGGGGCGAGACGGTCGCAGATGGTGGCGTTGAGCCTGGCAGGGGATGGATTACCTACCGGTGACTTTTTGGCATGGCGGATATCCAGAGGATACCGACCGTGGCCACAGGTGATGAGATATTGATATTTGAGATGGGTCAGCCGGACGGCTGAGGCCAGAGATACTATGATATGGATATGTGAGATTTGAGACAGTCTTGAGGTATCGTTGCTGGACACGAATTCTGGTTGATTCTATTGATATTATGATGATATTTAAAAAGAGTTTCAAAAAAAAGAAAAGAATGATTTCTTATACTTAGATATCCAGATCACGAGTTGATTCATGTTGCATACATACCTGTTAATACATTCATGTTGCATACATACCTGCTAGTATATCCTGCCATGATTGTATTATAGATGCCAAGATACTTGCGTTCCTGCATGCGATAGCCTCTATAGATGTTATTTATTACTCACGAGTTGGCAACTCATCCCGTTGTGCCACTGCTTTTTGCAGGTCCGCTCCGTCAGCACAGTAGCGGCGGACGCATTAGCTTCTTTTGCCTCTTTTGTCTGGACCCGAGGCTTTTACTTGTAGGTGGGTTGTGTTATCATTTTGTACCACCTTGTATATTCATTTTATCTAGAGTACTCCATCTACTGTATCAGCCGCACCTGTTATTTGTATTATTGTATATTGACCTAGAGGCAAGACTGTGAGATTTGTGGATTTTATGCTGTATTTTGGGGTCGAGCTCACTTGAGTCGACATGTTATTTTACTTGTGCTTCTTATACTTATTTATGCACATTGCTGTTTTACATTGCGTGGGATTTATGAACGCCTTGAGGCGAAGAGCTAGCTCCCGCTTGGGAATGCCATATTTCATGATTATTCATTTATACTCCAGTTTTGTACCCGCTTGGGAGCCTGTTTTTACAAAGGAGACTCTGCCGGAATTTTTGGAAAAAGGGATGTTGCTTTTAAAAAGCATGATGTGACTTAATGGATTAAATCGCTTTCAATACATTGGTTTTTCCTTCACTCTACTTTCTTAATCGGGTTTTGATTTCTAGGCTTTGGCTTACTTATTTTACGGACGCCTTGAGACGTTTCGTAACTTAAGTGCCGGTCACGTTCCGTACCCTGCGGTCGTGACAAGCATAGTGTCGAGTCTTCAGAGTCCTACACAGAGAGTTTTCCTGCTTCAGGCGAAACGATATAGAGGTCGTATGGTTTTACGACAGGGTCCGGACATATACGTGTACTTGTGCACGTATGATATTCGGACAGATTATACTAGCGGGCTTTAGTTTAAGCCAGATTTTAGTATTGGATTATTGGATTTATGCAGTCTCAGTATGTCCGTGTTTTTTGTAAATACGGATGGCAGGGGCATTCTCGTAATTAGTCGAGAAGCTTCTAGAAGAAAGGTGACTCATTTAGATTTGATTCATTTATGAATTTAACTAAATGAGGTGGAGAGCTTATGTGTTATTTGCATTAAATAAATTAGTGACTCATGAGATGATTCATCTAAGTGAGTTAATGAAGCATTAATTGTTTTGATAACTCATGAGATGATTCATTCATTTGTATTAAATGGAGCATGGTTGTAATTATCTCATATGATTTATTTGATAATTATTATGCTTCATAATATATAGAAATGAGTTATATTTTCATTTCATTCTCACATACACACTCTCTCTCCTCAAGCTCTCCTCTTCTTCAACCTAACCCTAATCCTCTCATGTGTTGAGATCCCAAGGGTTAGAAAGACTAATAGATCCTTAATCCACTTCTATATCTTCTACGTCACTTGGATTAGCAATCCTAACCACTTAGTTGCCTCAAGTGAGAGGTTAAAATTTGGAGAAAAAACTCTCGGGTGGATCTTCTATCACATCGAGGAGGCCGACGAGGAGGTGAACAACAAGAACAAGAAGGACTAGTATCTTGAGGTATAATCATCTATCATAGTAGTTTAGCAATTCTAGATAGTTTGTTAGTTAGGGTTTAGCAAAGATCCGTAAAGTTAGTCGATGTTACCTAAACAAAATGATTGTTTTACCTATTCCGCCTCCCCGCATCTTGTGGGGTGTCCAACGTCGACTTACAGTGGTATCAGAGCCTAGCTAAACCATAACTAACATGTTAGCAAAGTCTTTAGAAATTCGATCACAAAATAATCCCAAAAAAATGACGTTTTCACTAAGTTTCTGCCGATTTTAAAACGGGGTCTAAAAATTTTTCAGGGACCCTTAAAAATACAAGCATGGTTTTTTAAGAATTGTGAAGAAATTTGGGATCATGACTCGTCCAAACAACCGTGGAACCGCCGCCGATCCAAGCGATCCGCCACGGATCCGCGGCTGAGTTGACACCGAGTCAACCCAAATTTGCTCAGTTATTCTTCTGTGTTGATGTTGTATTTTCTGGGATGTTTTGTTTCTGCTCAGGTTTTATGTGCACAGAGAATTGTTTGGAGTGGATTCATATGTGTTGCCTGATTGAAATTCTAAGAACTTTGGCTAACTGGATTATATCTGTGTTGTGTTTAATGTGTTCGTAAACCTCCCCTAACTGCTAGTAAATCGGTTAGCAGAGGGTTGCACATTTCTGTAATGGTTTTTACTGGTTTGTGAATATAAACTTATTGGATTGTCGTAAATGGATAGCCGGGGCTGTAAGACGAGTGTTTCTTTCATTCAAATGTAAATTGTAATTTGTTATAACATTCTTTTGCGGGGCACATCCGGGTTAAGGTTGTAGCCACCGTTGTATTATTTCATTTACTGTTTTCTGCTTCTAGGATAGACCCAAGATGGGGTGCACAAACTACTGGGTACTTTGAAGTGCTTAGTGGCCTACTCACGTCGTTGAGGGAGACCGCTTCACTTCGGGTACTTGGAAGGTAGTTTGCCGTACCCGTAGGGGTCTAAGGTGTGGTGTTGTCTATTCATCACGACTGTGTAATCCGTATTTCATTGCCGGCTCAAAGAGAATGTGGATTCCTAGAATATCCAATATGTTCATCTGTGATCTGGAATGCCTATTATTGCGTCTGACGAATGTACAATATCTATATATGATATCTAGTAGGCATTACTTATGTTTTGCACCCGCGCTAGCCCAGCCCCCGCTCTGTCGTTAGATTAGTAACCTAACGAGTGAATGACGGGGCCCAGTGACGAATGCGGATGGTATAAGAGGACGTTGTATTTTCGTTGTTTTCTGCAATGATAGGTTAAATGATGGGACACATTATTTTAATGCAAAGAAAATAAACCAAAGTTGAATTGTTGGAACAGTTTAAAAGAAACCACTCGGTTATTTTAAAACAGAAGATTTTTTTAACTGCTGAGCTTAAACCACTCCTTTTAAAAGCTATCAGGTTCCTTCGATCATATCAAGTTCACTGCATTCACGGTTTCGTCAAAACTATTTGTAGCCCTCCGTCATTTCATTTGGGTATTCTGTAGTATTCAAGCTATGTATTTTGACCAACACCATGGCATAGTGTTTGGTAGCTGCTGGGTATTCATCTGCTGAATAGATAGATGAGTTGGTTTGGGACAGTCATACTTCCATTTGGCCAACGTTAGGGTATGTACGTGTGGGTTCAAATTAACAAGATAATGATGGGTAGAACTTGATATGTGACATGACATTTTGTCCAATGCCAAGGTCATAAGAGCAGGTGGCAAATATCGATATCGGGAGTTTCTAAAGAAACTGAAACTTGCTAGTGTTGCATACCATTTGGAGTGTGATAATTTTGGTAGGATTCCTTCAGCTTTATCACACGATGATATTTGGATCCCGATCCTACTATGAGTATATGCTACTCATCAGGAGATTCTTTTACTTAAATGATCAATGCTATAAACCAAGTAGGTGTCAAGAAAGGTGTCAGCGGGGCTCGCCCCCACGGAAAAGAGGTTATTTAATTAAGGAACTTCGCTAAAGCATCGTAAAACCTCCCTTAAAGTACTGACACTTGCCTGGCTGAACGGTTAAGAAAGTATTGTACAGTAAGAATAGTCCTGACTAGTTCTTCCTTTTTAGTTTGAGGAGGGATTCGAGAAACAGTGGGAGCCATCCTGTTTAGATAAACTAAAAACCACTCTAAACTTGCAAGAGCATCATGCTAAAGTGTTTCCTTTCTCTCTCCTAATTGCAGCGACCTAGAACATGACAGGCCTTAAGTTATTATTAGATAAAAATATTTTGACAGGGCCAAACTATAAAGATTGGTTCCGGAATGTCAAGATGGCAATTACCTATGATAAATTGGGGTATGTCCTTACTACTAAGACCCCTGCCGTCCCAGGTCCTGAATCCAGTGTCGCGGATAAGGAAATCCGCAAGACCTGGGAGTTAGACTGCGCGAAGGCCAAATGCATCGTGCTTGCCTTTATGAATAATGAACATCAGAGGAGGCATGAGAATATGGATCTTGAATCCATATTTCTCCACACCAAGGAACTGTATGGAGAGCAATCTCGTATAGCTAGATACGAGACCTCGAAGAACTTGTTTCAGTCGAGGCTGGCCGTCGGATCATCTGTAGGAGAACATGTCCTTAAGATGATTGGCTATATTGAAGAGCTCGCGGACCTCGGGACAACATTAGAGAACGAGCTGTATACAGACTTGGTTCTTCAGTCCCTTCCTTCCACATACGCCCAGTTTATCTTGAATTTCAACATTCAAAGTAAAGAAGTTGAACTTCCAGAACTCCTTAACATGTTGAGGAGTGCAGAGGGCACCTTGCAGAAGGCAAAGGAAACACCCACTATGTTTGTTCGTGGTGCTTCCTCTTCCAGGTCCAAGGCAAGGGCCAAAGGAAGGAAGAAGAAGGCCGCTACCAAACCGAGAGGTGGTGTTGGTAAGGTGGGAGTCAACGGAAAGGCAAAGGTTGAGGTGCCAGTAGTGGCAAAGGACGAGTGCTTCCACTGTCGTAGGAAAGGCCATTGGAAGAAGGATTGCAAAGCTTGGATTGCCAAGAACCAGGGCCCGAGGCAAGTTGTGGTTTCAGCTTCATGTGTGTTTGTAATTGAAAATTGTCTGTCAATCAACTCTACTTCCTGGGTAATGGATACCGGATCAGGATCTCATATATGCAATTCATTGCAGGCACTGAGAAATCGTAGAGTGCTGAAGGTTGGTGATATGACCCTCCAGGTTGTTAACGGAGCTAGCGTGAATGCTGTGTCCGTAACGGATTATAACCTTGGATTGACGAGTGGACATATTTTGGTTTTGCGCAACTTTTTTTGTGTACCTAGTTTAACGTGTAATATCATATCAGTATCGTTTTTATCAAAAGAAGGTTATGATTTCAAGTTTGTAAGCGATATTGTTAACATCCACCTTAATCATGGTTTGTTTGGGTCCGGTACACTAGATAACGGTATATACGTGTTAAACCAATTGCATATTTTCAATGTCAAGAACATACTAAAAAGAAAGTCTACAAATGTAAATCAAGCTTTCTTATGGCATTGTAGACTAGGTCACATCAATGAGACAAGATTAACTAAGTTACATAGAGAAGGATATTTGGATCCGTTCGAATATCAATCTTATGCCACTTGTCAATCATGTCTTAAAGGAAAGATGAAAAAGACTCCATTCACTGGACATGGAGTAAGAGCGAGCGAGCTCTTAGGACTCATACACAGTGATGTATGTGGTCCAATGTCTACACATGTAAGAAGCGGTTTTTCATATTTCATTAATTTTACGGATGATTTCTCTAGGTATGGATTCATTTTCTTGATGAAACATAAATCCGAGGCCTTTGAGAAATTCCAAGAATATAAGAATGAAGTGGAAAACTAAACCGGCAAAATTATCAAAACACTGAGATCTGATCGAGGTGGTGAATACTTAAGTGACGAGTTCCTGAGTTACCTAAAAGAGAATGGAATTCTCTCTCAGCTTACTCCTCCATACACTCCACAACATAACGGTGTATCGGAAAGACGGAACCGAACCCTATTGGATATGGTACGTTCCATGATGAGTAATACTGAGTTACCGCGATCTTTCTGGGATTATGCACTAGAATCAGCTGCATATCTTTTGAACAGGGTTCCTACCAAGACTGTGCCTACCACACCATATCAGATGTGGAGCGGGAAGAAACCCTATCTTCAGTATCTGAAGGTATGGGGATGTCCAGCTTTTGTTAAAAAGGTGCATGCGGAAAAACTCGAGGCACGATCAGTACAGTGTAAGTTTGTGGGATATCCAAAAAACTCCAAGGGGTATTTTTTCTATTACGCAGTGGAACAAAAGGTTTTTGTTTCTCGTAATGCCCATTTTCTAAAACAGCGGTTTTTAGAAAAGGAAACAAGTGGGAGCGCAATAGAACTGGAAGAAATTCCAGAACCACAAACTACTACTGAAAGTTTGGTAGAACCAGAAGTTCAAGAAGAACAGGATATTCCCGCACCCCTCCGCAGGAGTAGTAGGCCGTCTCATCCGCCTGAGAGATACTATGGTTTTCTCATAGACGGGGATGGAGAGGAATGCGTCATTGATAATGATGAACCTGTAAGTCCACGTTGCGACCCCCGGTTCTTACGGGGAGGCGGAAACGGTAAAAAAATCAAATTTTTAGCGCATGGGGCAACATGGACTAACAAAGTCGGGATCTTTTCCTAAACTAAAACTAGCAAACAAGCTAAAGAGAGTTAGCTACTCGGAAAGATGGTTATACCTAAACTTGAACTCCTTCTTCTTCAAACTTTGTAGAGGTTGATGGTTCTTTCCTCATCGCCTTCTTCCGTCAAAGATGGATCCACCTGAGGGTTCAACCTTCGGGCTCTTTCTCGAACTTTGAGAGAACTAGAATCTCCGGCTTGCTAAACCTTGATCCTAGAGTGAGTAGAGAGTGTCTTTTGGGGTTTTATCTTTTCAAGGAGAGAGATTCTCAACTCATGAGAAGGGTTCTCCTTGAGCTAGAGGAAGAAGAAGATGAAGTGAGGAGAGAGAAGCTAAATTATAGAATGAGCTATCTTTTTCCTTTTTGCAACCATATCAAAAGAAAAAGAATTATCTAATTAGTAATAATAATTCAAATGAGAATAGTTGATGGTTGTTTTGGAATGACCACTATCATACTTCATTAAATGAATGTTGGCAAGAATCAAGGAGCATCCTTGCAAAATAATGATGATGGTCAAACATTCAACCATGGTCAACAAGTCAACCATGGTCAACAAGTCAACAAAACCAACCATAACATAATTTCATTTAATTACTATTATTAATAGATATCTCACTAATTCATTAGGGTTTGGAAAAAAGACGACTGTCAACTGTGCATGCGCACCCGTTCCGAAACCCTAATGAAAAACCTCTTCTTCCGCCTCAAACAACTGTGCATACACACCTGCATTCTTGTTCCGAGGAACATGAATACTGAGAGATAAAAGTAACCCCAAAACATATACCAGTATCCGGCTCAAACCAGAGCCCGCTGGCAATATCCGTCCGGACTCCAAACGTGCACAAGTGCGCGGATGAGAACGAACCCTGTCGCAAAACCATGCGACCTCTACTCTGTTTTGCCCAGAGGCGAATACCCTCTGTGTGGGACTCTAAAGACTCGACACTACGCTGGCAGTGGGTTTAACCACAGACCGCAAGCGGCACTAGCTGTGCGTAACGGTCCCCAGGTAGATGCCGACAAGAAGGCTGACGAGGTGAACCCCATCTGAACTCCTACTGAGTCTGAATGTGACAGTCTCCGTACAGTCCGGTCTGTTCGTCTGATACATCGCATGTCGGGCCTAGGGGCGGTAAAACGTCAGTCCCCCAATAGTGGTACAAGTCGTGTCGGAGTGAAGCCCAAAACACCTTGAGATAACACTGGAAGCCTACCAGTATATCTCGCTTGCCCTGGCCAGGGACTACTCGTGTAATGGCTCTCCTAGACACAGCGCGATGTCAACCCCCAATACCGGGAGAGACGAATCCTGTCTAACCGGCACTGCCTCCAAGTGCTTCGGGACTGCACCCAACCACTACCTGTTTGCACGACTCCTTTGAGCCGTGGTAGGGTAGTAGTCAAAGTACAGTGGGAACACACTCGAGGCGAAGTGCCAGTGTCAAGTCAGCGGACTAAGATGTACTCATGTCACCTGGGAACTGATAACTGACGATAGGTATAATACCAACCTTTCAGTTCCCGACGAGTCCTGTCCAGTGTACTCGTAACCCAACGAGCACCCGTATACTATCTCCAGTACGACGTACTGATGGCTATGGGACAGACCATCTCCCACACTGGGATGAGAAGCGCATACGCTAGTCTACTCCGGAGTATCGATGCCCTGTCTCGATAGTCCTGCGACTAGGGACCTGTATAAGGATGTGCTTATAGATTACCCAGCCCCCACTAGTGTGACTGCCATCACAACGCTGGTAATCAAGCAAAGATCCTAAGGGCTCCACTAATGTGTATAGGTGATATCGCAAAATAAACACATGTACACATTGAAGTAGAAACAAACCAAGTAGCATACTACTATATTGAGCAAGATTGTTTATACAAGGTGAATATCCCAAGCTTCCATTAAGTAATATACAAACTAGTATGATACAGTAATGGCCTCTAGGGCATATACACTAACAATCTCCCACTTGCACTAAGGCCATGTACTGGCGTATCGAAGACCTATCATCTCGATCAGCCGCTCGAACTGAGTCTGGGGTAGGGCCTTGGTGAATGGATCTGCAGTGTTTTCTTCTGAAGCAACCCTCCGAACCTCGATCTCCTTACGATCCACGATCTCCCTGATCAGGTGATACCGCCTCAAGATGTGCCTGGATCTCTGATGGGACCTGGGTTCCTTCGATAAAGCTATAGCCCCGTTGTTGTCGCAATACAGAGGTATTGGGTCAACAATGGACGGAACCACCTGAAGTTCTTTCAAGAACTTCCTTATCCAGACAGCTTCTTTTGCGGCATCAGATGCAGCGATGTATTCCGCTTCCATCGTCGAGTCTGCAACGGTTTCCTGTTTGGAACTCTTCCAACACACCGCCCCTCCATTGAGGGTAAAGACAAAACCCGACATGGACTTGGAATTATCCTTGTCACTCTGGAAGCTGGAGTCAGCAAAGGCCTCGATCTGGAGGTCTTTTCCGCCATACACCAAGAACATCTCCTTAGTCCTTCTTAGGTACTTGAGAATGTTCTTTACTGCTATCCAGTGTTTCTCCCCAGGGTTTGACTGATACCGGCTTACTACACTCAGTGCATAAACTACATCCGGTCTAGTACACAACATCGCATACATTATAGAGCCTACCGCAGAAGCGTAGGGTATAATAGACATGCGATCCCTCTCCAAATCAGTCTTGGGAGACATCTCTTTAGAGAGGGTGATCCCGTGACAAGACGGTAGGTTACCGCGCTTGGAATCTTCCATACTGAATCTCTTCAGTATAGTGTCGATGTACCTGGACTGTGAAAGTTCTAATATCCTCTTGGATCTATCACGATGGATCCGGATCCCCAGGATGTACGAAGCATCACCCAGGTCTTTCATGGAGAACCTTTGTGACAAGAACCCCTTGACAGATTGTAGTACAGGAATGTCATTTCCTATTAAGAGAATGTCATCCACGTATAAAACGAGGAATACTGCAGTTCTCGCTACAAATCTACTATAGATGCATGGTTCATCTGGATTTTTGATAAAGCCAAATTCCTTGACCGTCTCATCAAAACAGATGTTCCAACTCCGCGATGCCTGCTTTAGTCCATAGATGGACTTAAGCAACTTGCACACCTTTCCGCTGCTCCCACTCTGAATGAAACCCTCTGGCTGATCCATATAGACACACTCCTCTAAATTTCCATTTAGAAAAGCGGTTTTTACGTCCATCTGCCAAATCTCATAATCGTGGAAGGCAGCAATGGCAAGAAGGATCCGAATGGATTTCAGCATAGCCACTGGAGAAAAGGTTTCGTCATAGTCCAAGCCAGGTCTTTGACGGAATTCCTTTGCTACAAGTCTAGCTTTATAGGTCTCAACCTGTCCATCTATACCAATCTTCCTTTTGAAGATCCACTTGCATCCTACGGGTTTTACCCCGTCTGGAGCAATGTCCAACGTCCATACTTTGTTGGTGTACATGGACTCCATTTCGGTCCTCATTGCATCCAGCCATTTTACCGAGTCAACGCTCTGAACGGCCTGCTGGAAGCTAGTAGGCTCATCATAATCTATGATGCAATCCTCTCTATACCCGTCTATGAGAAAACCGTAGTATCTCTCGGGCGGATGAGACTGCCTACTACTCCTGCGGAGCGGCGTAGGAATGTCCTGTTCATTTGAACCCTCTGGTTCTACTAAGCTTTCAGTAATAGCTCGTGGTTCTGGAATTTCTTCTAGTTCTACTGTGCTCCCACTTATCTGGTTTTCCAAAAACTCGGTTTCCAAGAAGTAGGCATGACGAGAAACAAGAACTTTTTGTTCCTCTTCACAGTAGAAGAAATATCCCTTAGAGTTCTTTGGATATCCCACGAACTTACACTGTACTGAGCGTGCCTCGAGCTTGTCCGCATGCTGCTTTTTAACAAAAGCTGGACATCCCCAAGTCTTAATGTGACTGAGATGGGGCATCTTCCCACACCACATCTCATATGGTGTAGTAGGCACAGTCTTAGTAGGAACCCGGTTCAAAAGGTACGCAGCTGATTCTAGCGCATACCCTCAGAAGGATCGCGGTAACTCAGCGTTACTCATCATGGACCGTACCATATCCAATAGGGTTCGGTTCCGTCTCTCCGATACACCGTTGTGTTGCGGAGTGTATGGAGGAGTAAGCTGAGAGAGAATTCCGTTCTCTTTTAAATAATTCAGGAACTCGGCACTTAAGTATTCTCCACCTCGATCCGATCTTAGAATCTTGATACTTTTGCCGGTTTGTTTTTCTACTTCATTCTTATATTCCTGGAACTTTTCAAAGGCTTCGGACTTATGTTTCATTAAGAAGACATAACCGTACCTAGAAAAATCATCCGTAAAAGTAATGAAGTAAGAATAACCGCTTCGCGCATGTGTAGACATTGGACCGCACACGTCGCTGTGTACGAGTCCCAAGAGCTCGCTCGCTCTTACTCCGTGTCCAGTGAACGGAGTCTTTGTCATCTTTCCTTTGAGACAGGATTGACAAGTGGCATACGATTGATATTCGAACGGATCCAAATATCCTTCTGTATGTAACTTAGTCAACCTTCTCTCATTGATGTGACCCAATCTACAATGCCATAAGAAAGTCTGATTGATATCTGGAGACTTTCTTTTGTGTGTATTCTGGACATTGAAAATCTGTGGTTGGTTTAATACGTATATACCATTGCTCAGTGTACCTGACCCAATCAGAACTTGATTAAGGTGAATGTTTACAACATTACTTACAAACGCAAATTCATAACCTTCTTTAGAAACCAAAGATACAGAAATGATATTACAAGTTGCGTTGGGTACAAAAAAGCAATTACGCAAAACCAAAACATGCCCATCTGACATTCCCAGGTGATAGTCCCCCACGGCTTTAGCATCCATGCTAGCTCCGTTCGCAACTCTGAGGATCATGTCACCTGCCTTCAAAACCCTACGGTTTCTCAACGCCTGCAAAGAATTACAGATATGAGATCCTGATCCGGTATCCAATACCCAGGAAGTAGAGTTTATAGAAAGACAGTTTTCAATAACATACTCACCTGAAGCTGAAGCCGCAACCTGCTTCAGTTCCTGTGTCCTGGCCTTCCAAGCCCTGCAATCTTTCTTCCAGTGTCCACTCTTATGACAATAGAAGCATTCTTCCTTTCCAACAAGCTTCCCCGCAATCTTTGTTGCCTTTTCCTTTCCCTTCGCACCCACTTTACTAACACCGCCTCTTGGTTTGGCGGGGGCTTTCCTCCTCTTTCCCTTGGCTTTCGCCTTGGACCTAGAGGAAGAAGATCCTCCTACAAACAAAGCGGGTGTATCCCTACCCTTCTGTAGGGTGCCCTCTGCGCTCCTCAGCATGTTGAGGAGTTCTGAAAGTTCAACTTCCTTTTCTTGTAAGTTGAAGTTCAGTATAAACTGGGCGTAAGTGGATGGAAGGGACTGGAGAATTAAATCTGTATAGAGTTCACTGTCCAACGTGGTCCCAAGTTCCGCAAGCTCCTCAGTGTAGCCAATCATCTTAAGCACGTGGTCCGCTACCGATGATCCGACGGCCAACTTTGTCGAAAATAACTTCTTCGATACTTCGTATCTTGCGATACGAGACTGCTCTCCATACAGTTCTTTTGTATGGAGAAATATGGACTCGAGGTCCATATTCTCATGCCTCCTCTGATGTTCGTTGTCCATAGAGGCAAGCACGAGGCACCTGGCCTTCGCGCAATCAATCTCCCAAGTCTTACGGATTTCCTTATCCGCGACGCTGGAGGTGGGACCTGGGACGGGGGGAGCTTTGGTGGTAAGAAGATACCCCAGCTTGTCGTAAGTGATTGCCAATTTTACATTCCTGAGCCAATCTTTGTAGTTTGGCCCTGTCAGTATGTTTTTATCTAGAAGTAACTTAAGTCCAGTCATATCGATTTTGGTCGCTGCAGGGGGGAGAGAAGAAACACTTTAGCACGATGCTCTTGCAAGTTTAGAATGGTTTTTAATTTGTCTAAACAGGATGGCTCCCACTATCTCTCGAATCCCTCCTCAAACCACAAAGGAAGAATTAGCCGGGATCAATCCCACCGCACAATACTTGCTTAACCGTTCAGCCAGGCCAGTGTCGGTACTTCGAGGGAGGTTTTCCAACGCTTTCGCGAAGTTCCTTAATTTAAGAACCTCTTTTCCCTGGGGGCGTAGCCCCGCTAACACCTTTCTAGGCACCTACTAGGTTTATAGCATTGATCGTTTAGTGAGAAATTTCCCGAGGAGTAGCATATACTCACAGTAGGATCGGGATCCAAATATCATCGCGTGACGAAACTGAAGGAATCCTACCAGAATCATCACACTCCAAATGGTATGCAAATCTAGCAAGTTTCAGTACTTATGAAACTCCCGATGTGGATTTTTGCCCCATGCTCTTATGACCTTGACTTTGGCCAACAAATCATAAGTCACATGTCAAGTTCTTCCCGTCGTTCTCCAGGTTAATTTGAATCCACCCGTACATACCCTTGACTTTGGCCAACAAGGCAGTACGACTGTTCCAAATCAACGCATCTATCTATGCTGCACATGAATATCCAATAGCTACCAATCACTATGCCTTGACTTTGGCCAACAAACACAGCTTGAATACTATTGACTATTTATGTGAAACGACGGAGGGCTACGAATGGTTTTGGTAAAACCGTGAACGTAGTGAACTTGATATAATCGATGGAACGAGATAGCTTTTAGAAGGAGTGGCTCAAGCTCCGCATTTAAAAGTTAGTTTTGAAAAGAACCGAGTGGGTTTTCGAAAGTGTTCCAACGACTTTAACTTGGTTTATTATCTTGCATTAGTTCTTTTAATGCGTGATATTCTTGCATTAGTTCTTTTAATGCGTCCCATCATTTAATCCTACCATTGCAGAAAACAACCAAAATATGACGTACGCTTATGCCATTCGCATTCGCCACGGGGTCCCGTCATCACTCGTTAGGTTACTTAACTAACGACAGAGCGGGGGCTGGGCTAGCGCGGCTGTAAAACATAAGCAACGCCTAAATATAAAGTAATGATAGACATTACAGATCACAGATGAATACATTGGATATACTAGCAATCCGCAATCCGTTCGAGCCTGCAACGAAAAGCGGATTACACGGTCGCGGTGAATAGCAAATACCCCACCCAAGACCCCTACGGGTGCGGCAAACTACCCGCCAAGAACCCGGTAGTTTGTGCACCCCTCCATGGGTCTATCCTAGGAGCAAAAACAGTAAAAAGAATTATACAATGACGGCTACAACCCCGACCCGGTTGTGCGGCCATACAAATAATATTATTACATCAATTTACATTTACAAATGAATGAAAGAAAAACAAAAGCTCATCTCACATCCACCCCGGCTATTCACCCGCGACAGTCCAACACATTCATATACACATTCCAATATCAAACACAGATCACAGAGATGTATAACCCCGACTAATCGACTTATAGCGATTAGCCGACGTTCAATACATACAAACATCACAGATATAACCATCATAGTCAAAATGTAGTGAAGTCCGGAAAAATACGGAATTATAGGCCCCCAAAAACAAATCTCTATTCTGGAAAATCTGGGCACATATAATATATCTTAAAAATCCTAAAACCAATAAAGAGATACACTGCACCAAAAACGAGGCAGAGAAGAGACAAGACGGCCGAGGATCCGCGGCGACATAGCTTGATGTCGCCGCGGAAACGTGCTCTTCTGGTCAGATCTCTGGCTCGTGTTTGGTGGTTATCTTTAAAAAACCCTGAGATGATTTTACGTATATAACAAATTTTGTTTTGACCAGAAAAAAAATTAACAGAAACTAGGGTTTTTGCAAAGTTTGGTTTTTGGATTTTTCGGTTCCGAACTTCGTTACACTTCACTACCTTGCTAGTTTAAGTTTAGTTAGGCTCTGATACCACTGTAAGTCCACGTTGCGACCCCCGGTTCTTACGGGGAGGCGGAAACGGTATAAAAATCAAATTTTTAGCGCATGGGGCAACATGGACTAACAAAGTCGGGATCTTTTCCTAAACTAAAACTAGCAAACAAGCTAAAGAGAGTTAGCTACTCGGAAAGATGGTTATACCTAAACTTGAACTCCTTCTTCTTCAAACTTTGTAGAGGTTGATAGTTCTTTCCTCGTCGCCTTCTTCCGTCAAAGATGGATCCACCTGAGGGTTCAACCTTCGGGCTCTTTCTCGAACTTTGAGAGAACTAGAATCTCCGGCTTGCTAAACCTTGATCCTAGAGTGAGTAGAGAGTGTCTTTTGGGGTTTTATCTTTTCAAGGAGAGAGATTCTCAACTCATGAGAAGGGTTCTCCTTGAGCTAGAGAAAGAAGAAGATGAAGTGAGGAGAGAGAAGCTAAATGATAGAATGAGCTATCTTTTTCCTTTTTGCAACCATATCAAAAGAAAAAGAATTATCTAATTAGTAATAATAATTCAAATGAGAATAGTTGATGGTTGTTTTGGAATGACCACTATCATACTTCATTAAATGAATGTTGGCAAGAATCAAGGAGCATCCTTGCAAAATAATGATGATGGTCAAACATTCAACCATGGTCAACAAGTCAACCATGGTCAACAAGTCAACAAAACCAACCATAACATAATTTCATTTAATTACTATTATTAATAGATATCTCACTAATTCATTAGGGTTTGGAAAAAAGACGACTGTCAACTGTGCATGCGCACCCGTTCCGAAACCCTAATGAAAAACCTCTTCTTCCGCCTCAAACAACTGTGCATACACACCTGCATTCTTGTTCCGAGGAACATGAATACTGAGAGATAAAAGTAACCCCAAAACATATACCAGTATCCGGCTCAAACCAGAGCCCGCTGGCAATATCCGTCCGGACTCCAAACGTGCACAAGTGCGCGGATGAGAACGAACCCTGTCGCAAAACCATGCGACCTCTACTCTGTTTTGCCCAGAGGCGAATACCCTCTGTGTGGGACTCTAAAGACTCGACACTACGCTGGCAGTGGGTTTAACCACAGACCGCAAGCGGCACTAGCTGTGCGTAACGGTCCCCAGGTAGATGCCGACAAGAAGGCTGACGAGGTGAACCCCATCTGAACTCCTACTGAGTCTGAATGTGACAGTCTCCGTACAGTCCGGTCTGTTCGTCTGATACATCGCATGTCGGGCCTAGGGGCGGTAAAACGTCAGTCCCCCAATAGCGGTACAAGTCGTGTCGGAGTGAAGCCTAAAACACCCTGAGATAACACTGGAAGCCTACCAGTATATCTCGCTTGCCCTGGCCAGGGACTACTCGTGTAATGGCTCTCCTAGACACAGCGCGATGTCAACCCCCAATACCGGGAGAGACGAATCCTGTCTAACCGGCACTGCCTCCAAGTGCTTCGGGACTGCACCCAACCACTACCTGTTTGCACGACTCCTTTGAGCCGTGGTAGGGTAGTAGTCAAAGTACAGTGGGAACACACTCGAGGCGAAGTGCCAGTGTCAAGTCAGCGGACTAAGCTGTACTCATGTCACCTGGGAACTGATAACTGACGATAGGTATAATACCAACCTTTCAGTTCCCGACGAGTCCTGTCCAGTGTACTCGTAACCCAACGAGCACCCGTATACTATCTCCAGTACGACGTACTGATGGCTGTGGGACAGACCATCTCCCACACTGGGATGAGAAGCGCATACGCTAGTCTACTCCGGAGTATCGATGCCCTGTCTCGATAGTCCTGCGACTAGGGACCTGTATAAGGATGTGCTTATAGATTACCCAGCCCCCACTAGTGTGACTGCCATCACAACGCTGGTAATCAAGCAAAGATCCTAAGGGCTCCACTAATGTGTATAGGTGATATCGCAAAATAAACACATGTACACATTGAAGTAGAAACAAACCAAGTAGCATACTACTATATTGAGCAAGATTGTTTATACAAGGTGAATATCCCAAGCTTCCATTAAGTAATATACAAACTAGTATGATACAGTAATGGCCTCTAGGGCATATACACTAACAGAACCTACTAGCTTCCAACAGGCCATCCAAAGCGGCGACTCAGTAAGATGGCTGGATGCAATGAGGACCGAGATGGAGTCCATATACACCAACAAAGTATGGACTTTGGACTTTGCTCCAGATGGGATAAAACCCATAGGATGTAAGTGGTTCTTCAGGAAGAAGATTGGTGTAGATGGACAGGTAGAAACTTATAAGGCTAGACTTGTTGCAAAGGGTTTTCGTCAAAGACCTGGTTTGGACTATAACGAAACTTTTTCTCCAGTGGCTATGCTCAAATCCATTCGGATCCTTCTTGCCATTGCTGTCTTCCATGATTATGAGATCTGGCAGATGGACGTAAAGACGGCTTTTATAAATGGTAATTTAGAAGAGTGCGTCTATATGGATCAGCCAGAAGGTTTCAATCAGAGTGGGAGCAGCGGGAAAGTGTGCAAGTTGCTTAAGTCCATTTATGGACTAAAGCAAGCATCGCGGAGTTAGAACATCTGTTTTGATGAAACAGTCAAAGAATATGACTTTATCAAAAACCCAGATGAACCATGTATATATAGTAAAATTGTAGCACGAACTGTCGTATTCCTCGTCTTGTACGTGGATGACATTCTCTTGATAGGAAATGAAATTCCTATGTTACAATCTGTCAAAGGATTCTTGTCACACAGGTTCTCCATGAAGGACCTGGGTGATGCCTCTTACATTCTGGGGATCCAGATCTATCGTGATAGATCTAAGAGGATGTTGGGACTTTCGCAGTCCAGGTATATCAACATTATACTGAAAAGATTCAGTATGGAAGATTCTAAGCGCGGTAATTTACCGGCTTGTCACGGAATCACCCTATCTAAAGAGATGTCTCCCAAGACTGATTTGGAAAGGGAACGCATGTCAGTTATACCGTACGCTTCTGCCGTAGGCTCTATAATGTATGCGATGTTGTGCACCAGACCAGATGTGGCTTACGCACTGAGCGTGGTAAGCCGGTATCAGTCAGACCTAAGGGAAAAGCACTGGATAGCAGTAAAGAACATTCTCAAGTACCTGAGAAGGACTAAGGATATGTTCTTGGTTTACGGCGGAAAAGTCCTCCAGATCGAGGCTTTTGCTGACTCCAGCTTCCAGAGTGACAAGGATGACTCCAAGTCCATGTCAGGTTATGTTTTTACCCTCAATGGAGGGGCGGCGTGCTGGAAGAGTTCCAAGAAGGACACCGTTGCTGACTCGACAATGGAAGCAGAGTATATCGCTGCTTGCGATGCCGCAAAAGAAGCAGTCTGGATGAACAAGTTCCTCATAGAACTTCAGGTGCTTCCATCCATTGTTGATCCAATACCTCTGTATTGTGACAACAACGGGGCTATAGCTTTAGCGAAGGAACTCAGGTCCCATCAGAAGTCCAAACACATCTTAAGGCAGTATCACCTGATCAGGGAGATCATAGATCGCCGGGAGATCGAGGTCCGGAGAGTTGCTACAGAAGAGAACACTGCAGATCCATTCACAAAGGCCTTACCTCAGACACAATTCGAGAGGCTATTCGAGATGATAGGTCTTCGATATGCCAGTACATGGCTCTAGTGCAAGTGGGAGATTGTTAGTGTATATGCCCTAGGGGACATTATTGTATCATACTAGCTTGTATATTACTTAATGGAAGCTTAGGATATTCACAGTTGTATTAACAGTCTTTCTCAACATAGTAGTATGCTACTTGGTTTATATCTATCTTAATATGTGTATATGTTTCTTTTAGCATATCACGAATACATATTGATAGAGCCTTTTGGATCTTGCTTGAATACCAGAATTATGATGGCAGTCACACTAGTGGGGGCTGGGTAGTCTACAAGCACATCCTTTTTCAGGTCCCTAGTCGTAGGATTATCGAGACAGGGCATCGATACTCCGGAGTAGACTAGTGTGTACGCTTCTCATCCCAGTTGGGGAGATGGTCTATCCCACAACCATCAGTACGTCGTACTGGAGATAGTATGCAGGTGCTCGTTGGGTTACAAGTACACCGGACAGGACTCGCAGGGAACTGTTGGTTGGTTTTATACCCGTCGTCAGTTAACAGTTCCTAGGTGACATGAGTACAGCATAGTCCGTTGAATTGACACCGATGCTTTGTCTCGAGTGTGTTCCCACTGTTCTTAGATTGCTACCCTACCACGGCTCAAAGAAGTCATGCAAACAGGTAGCAGTTGGGTGCAGTCCCGAAGCACTTGGAGGCAGTGGCAGTTAGAAAGGATTCGTCTCTCCCGGTTTTGGGAGTTGATATCTCACTGTGTTTGGAGAGCCATTACGCAAAGTCCCTGGCCAGGGCAAACGAGATTTACTGGTAGGATTTCCAGTAGCTTCTCAAGGTGCAGTGGGCTTCACTCCGACATGACTTATACCGCTTTTAGGGGACTGACGCTTGCCGCCCCCTTAGGCCCGATATGCGGTAGTATTAGACGAACAGACCGGACTGTACGGAGATTGTCGCATGTTTATCACATAATATTGCATTTTGTATGCCCCATTCTTATGCATTTAAGAATAAAAACAGGTGCTTTTGACCCATGTCTGCTACATGTTACAGGTTACAGGTTCTTGGCGCGAAAACAGTGAAAAACACAAAAGACGACACAAAAGAAGGATTTTTGACCAACAAATAGGAAGATCTTGGTAAAGCTCAGCAAAAGAACGGTTCACCATCAACAAGACAACAAAAGATCCAAATTTGCAAGAAAGACGGTTAAAAGATCCAATGCAAAGTGTTCGCTGAAGATCTGGTATCACTGTAGAAGCCCAAATGATAATATGAATAAAGAACCAGGAAGCCCAGAGTAACCTAAAGAAGCCCAGAAAAAAATAATCACATGATCTCATCATTGGGCCGCGGATCCGCGGCCCAAGCGCGCCCATGCCGCGGATCCGCGGCCGTCTTGTGCCCTAGTGCGAAGAAATGTTTACCATAATTTGTGGCGGCTCTGGAAAGATCTTTCTAGGGGTATATTTGTAACTTTAGACATGCGGTGCAATCTGTAGCCCTAGGGTTTCTATGTCCTATAAATAGAACCCAAGACCTTGTATTTTCTTATGCCTCTTCTCATGAATAAAATTCTGTTTTCTTGAAGTTACAGTGCATCAAAAGTAAGTAGGTAATTTTCCTTGCAGTAGTTCTAGTTTTTTTTATCTGCCCGAGGTAATTTATTTTTCTCGCCTTAGTTTAATTTATTTTAGCTTTTATTAATTTGCAATGATGTTTTCTCTCTTTAATAAAATCATGTCTTTCTTCATCCCCTCAATGAGCGAGTAGTTTCCTCGCTTGTTAGGGTTAGGAATAGGGAAGGATTTGAGAGACGAAGATCTCTCATCTCTTTTCGTTGCTAAACTTTTATGAACATTAGAACTCCATGCATACCTTTTCATTCCGCTCCCTACGGCACTTTTACCCTCAAGGTAACGGTGAATTCCGTAGTCCAAAGGCCCGGATTTTAAGGTTTTCCATAGAGGTTAGGGTAAAGATTAAGAAAGGAAGGACAAGGATCTAGAGGAAGAATCAATCTTCCCAATCATCCTAATCCCCTTTGTTAAGATTTACCATAACACTAATATGATATCTTTAATTAATAGCAATGGAAAGAGATGTAAATCTTTGTTTACCAAATTTTCCCTAGACCTAATCCTAGCAAGTTTCTAATCCTAGTCTTATACAACTTCAATTTTTAGGTTTAATTATAAATCCAAACACCATTTGGAATTAACTCGTAAGAACTTAAAGAAGATTTACACATCCCAAGAGCATGCGCGATTGATGCGGAGGGCAGTGAGAGGGATTGATTCTTTGAGGGATGAGTTTCGCGCGACCGCACGAGATCACGACCGTCGGTTGACGGAAATTGAGAGGGGGATACAAACACTTTTGGCTCGAGGGGAAAGATCACGTTCACGTTCACGAGCGCGACGTGGGGCTGGGCAGTGAGGGCACTGCTTTGCTCAAGTTTGGGGGAGAGGGTAGTGTATATAGTTATGTTTTGCATAGCATATTGTATATATTTTTTTTCCTTTTTGCATATTTAATTTCTGCATTGCATTTTTATAAAAATCATAAAAATTTGAAAAATTTGAAAAAAAAAAAAAAATTAGAAAACAGAAAAACCCATAAAAATTGAAAAAATTCAAAAATTATAAAAATTAATGTATTCAATTCTGGTTAATTGACTTGAGTTTGATAACTAGGTTAACTGGCTAGGAAAAACTAAATCTTAGACTTAGCAAATTAAAAACCCTAAAAATAACATTCTTTAGAGTTTAACGGTAGAAAGTATATGCCTTGTAGTTTATTAAGAAATAGGCAAATTTTGGGTTCACTTCTTGGGCTAAGTCAAAACGAAGGAAAAGTATTAAAACTTTTATTAGAGTATAAGTTCGAAAAATAGTTCATAGCTTAAGTCTAGATTCTGAAAATGTATACCCTACAAAAGGCACAAACACGCACCTTGAAACTTGGATTAGTAGAAGAGACCTTGAAATACTCTTGTCTAACGTCCTTAGCACAAAGAAAAAGAAAAAAAAAAGTGGATAAAGAAAAAAATGGACACTGGTTTTTGTGATTACTTAAGGCTGTAAAAAAAAAATAGAAAAATATTTAGCGAGGTGCTTCATCACCTAGTGCCTTAGACCAACTGGTTTGGGAGCCACTGCTAAAAGCCTTGGGTGTTGCTAAACTAGGAAGTACGCTTTAAAAAAAAACGCTAACACATCTTGTAATCGGTTGTTGGTACCTCAAGAAGTATTAACAGTCGCATGAAGGATGTGAAAGCGAAAATTCACAAGTGCTTTGGACAATGGACGGGAGTACGATTGCTTGATTTGAATTTCCAAGTGTAGGGGTGATATTTACACACACGTAGGGATATGTGATTGGAGTTTAGATAAGAGAAAAGGATGAAGAATAAAACTTGTATCTTTAATAGAGTTGATAGAAATTCCTAAGTGGAGATGGAACTCTAGAAGGAAAACTTAAGAAATGCCGAAAGCTAGGTAATTCTAAAGGATATATATAATCTTAAGTTAAATGATGAGGAAGTGTAAAGAATATGGGTGGATAATTTGCGGGTCGACGATAATAGAATTCCTTGTTAGAAGACCTAATTAGAAAACAAAAGTCGAAAAGCCAAATTGATAGGATTTTGTGGGTGTAATCCGCTGAAAACCCTCAGGAGACAACACTCCTCCTACTAGGGACACCTAGAGGTTTAACGGCTTGTTGCACGAGCTCAGTGCAATCGCGTTTCCCTGCGAAAGTGTGGCTAGGTTAGATTTTTAAATAATAAGTTTGCTCGAGGGCGAGCAAAAGATAAGTTTGGGGGTATTTGTTTATCACATAATATTGCATTTTGTATGCCCCATTCTTATGCATTTAAGAATAAAAACAGGTGCTTTTGACCCATGTCTGCTACATGTTACAGGTTACAGGTTCTTGGCGCGAAAACAGTGAAAAACACAAAAGACGACACAAAAGAAGGATTTTTGACCAACAAATAGGAAGATCTTGGTAAAGCTCAGCAGAAGAACGGTTCACCATCAACAAGACAACAAAAGATCCAAATTTGCAAGAAAGACGGTTAAAAGATCCAATGCAAAGTGTTCGCTGAAGATCTGGTATCACTGTAGAAGCCCAAATGATAATATGAATAAAGAACCAGGAAGCCCAGAGTAACCTAAAGAAGCCCAGAAAAAAATAATCACATGATCTCATCATTGGGCCGCGGATCCGCGGCCCAAGCGCGCCCATGCCGCGGATCCGCGGCCGTCTTGTGCCCTAGTGCGAAGAAATGTTTACCATAATTTGTGGCGGCTCTGGAAAGATCTTTCTAGGGGTATATTTGTAACTTTAGACATGCGGTGCAATCTGTAGCCCTAGGGTTTCTATGTCCTATAAATAGAACCCAAGACCTTGTATTTTCTTATGCCTCTTCTCATGAATAAAATTCTGTTTTCTTGAAGTTACAGTGCATCAAAAGTAAGTAGGTAATTTTCCTTGCAGTAGTTCTAGTTTTTTTTATCTGCCCGAGGTAATTTATTTTTCTCGCCTTAGTTTAATTTATTTTAGCTTTTATTAATTTGCAATGATGTTTTCTCTCTTTAATAAAATCATGTCTTTCTTCATCCCCTCAATGAGCGAGTAGTTTCCTCGCTTGTTAGGGTTAGGAATAGGGAAGGATTTGAGAGACGAAGATCTCTCATCTCTTTTCGTTGCTAAACTTTTATGAACATTAGAACTCCATGCATACATTTTCATTCCGCTCCCTACGGCACTTTTACCCTCAAGGTAACGGTGAATTCCGTAGTCCAAAGGCCCGGATTTTAAGGTTTTCCATAGAGGTTAGGGTAAAGATTAAGAAAGGAAGGACAAGGATCTAGAGGAAGAATCAATCTTCCCAATCATCCTAATCCCCTTTGTTAAGATTTACCATAACACTAATATGATATCTTTAATTAATAGCAATGGAAAGAGATGTAAATCTTTGTTTACCAAATTTTCCCTAGACCTAATCCTAGCAAGTTTCTAATCCTAGTCTTATACAACTTCAATTTTTAGGTTTAATTATAAATCCAAACACCATTTGGAATTAACTCGTAAGAACTTAAAGAAGATTTACACATCCCAAGAGCATGCGCGATTGATGCGGAGGGCAGTGAGAGGGATTGATTCTTTGAGGGATGAGTTTCGCGCGACCGCACGAGATCACGACCGTCGGTTGACGGAAATTGAGAGGGGGATACAAACACTTTTGGCTCGAGGGGAAAGATCACGTTCACGTTCACGAGCGCGACGTGGGGCTGGGCAGTGAGGGCACTGCTTTGCTCAAGTTTGGGGGAGAGGGTAGTGTATATAGTTATGTTTTGCATAGCATATTGTATATATTTTTTTTCCTTTTTGCATATTTAATTTCTGCATTGCATTTTTATAAAAATCATAAAAATTTGAAAAATTTGAAAAATAAAAAAAAATTAGAAAACAGAAAAACCCATAAAAATTGAAAAAATTCAAAAATTATAAAAATTAATGTATTCAATTCTGGTTAATTGACTTGAGTTTGATAACTAGGTTAACTGGCTAGGAAAAACTAAATCTTAGACTTAGCAAATTAAAAACCCTAAAAATAACATTCTTTAGAGTTTAACGGTAGAAAGTATATGCCTTGTAGTTTATTAAGAAATAGGCAAATTTTGGGTTCACTTCTTGGGCTAAGTCAAAACGAAGGAAAAGTATTAAAACTTTTATTAGAGTATAAGTTCGAAAAATAGTTCATAGCATAAGTATAGATTCTGAAAATGTATACCCTACAAAAGGCACAAACACTAAGTTTGTTTTTACTATGGATATTTGTTAACCCAACCATAAGGATTAGCCATGGTTATGTCTCTACATGAGTTAGTATATGATACTCACTCACCATGGTTAGATTTCTCACTTGATCATTATCTTTCTCTCATTATTTTCATCATCTTCTTCCTTGAGAAAAAGAGCTCTCTAGGGTTTGATCAAAGTGAGAAACATTGTGAGAAAATAAATTCTAAAGTGAACCCACTTCCTATTTCTCCATCCTCTACTAGACTAGCACTTTAGTTTAGAGTGTTTGCTTCACTAATTCTCTAGTTGGTGAAGTAGAAGCTTGAGTTGGCATCCCCTCGACGTAGATCATCTTCGGCCTCGAAGACTTCAAGCAAGGACGCTCCTTTAACCTCGTGAAGCCATGCAAGAGTCTAGGAGAACCACGATCGCAGCGAAGGGACTTCAACAAGGAGATAAAGAAGTGAAGTACCGATCTACAAAGGTTGTATTTCGTATTCACTTAGTTGTAGATGTTATTTACTTGCATGTGAAACCCTAATTTTCTAGCAAAGATCTTGTTTAGGGTTGTTAGGCACGGCTAAAATTTTAATCAGGCATGGTTGATGCTTTCTTAACCATTGTTAGAGTGCCTAGTAACCCTACAGTGGTATCAGAGCCTAGCTAGAGCATTAAGCGACGTGTATACGAAGTTAAAACTCCGAACGAACCCCGTAACGTCAATTTAACCCCCTCTCTGGACAACTTTTAAAAATGTGGATTTTTCTGTATTAAAAATAACTAAAAAATTCAGCAGGGAAATATAAGCACTACGGTGAAAAATGAGCGCACAATCCGTACAAACCGCCCCAGAACCGCGGCCGTACCTCCCTTGGGCCGTGGATCCGCGGCAATACTGAGGAATTATGCACTAGTTTTTGCACTGTAATATCAATTTCTGTAAGTGCTATTTTCTGGGTATTTTTAATCTGACTCAAGTGTTGAGTGTTCTGGGGATTATTTTGTATTCGTTGATTCGATCGGAAAATTTAGTTTTGTTCTTGTTTTTCCGGATAATTTAGAAAGTATTAAAAAGTTCGAACGGATATCAATAACTCACTTTTTCCCGACCCGGAAAATTTCCAAGTGTTGGATTTTTTCGTAGTTTAAGAACGTCTAAATCGTGCAAGTTACGCAATGGACCCTCTAGAAGACAACAAACCTTAACTCGATTATGTGACCGTCTTGAACTGCCTTTTGAACCTTAGGGTTTGGGGGAGTACGGCGTTGCCACATATGAGGCGTTGGCTTGACCCTTCTACGGCTGGACAATTGGTACTGTGGCATGTGATGGATGTTTTTAAACTCCCCTCAAGTGTTGAGCTATTAAGGAAATCTTGGGTATTTGATTATTCGATCGGAAAGTTTAATACTGTCTATTTATCTGGAATGTGATACAATATGTGGAATTCATATAGTTAGGCATGAAATGCGAAGTATGTGATATTTCGGATTTACGATGTCTAAAGAGATTGTGGATTCCAAATGTTGTAGTTTTACACTTTCTTTTCTGCAACCGTAAGTGTAATATGTGATATCGCCGGTTTCGTTTCTATATGTCAACGACAATTGGGATGCGCATATTTGCGTACGTTGATGACATGTGATGTTATGTGTTGCTGGATATGTTATATTGGATCGTCGCGTTTCTGAATAGCCGGGGGGTTTTATGTGAGATGAGGGTTTTTATTTTCATTCATGTAAAATTAAATGTATGTAATATTCTTTTATTGGGGTACTTCCGGGATGAGGTTGATGTCACCATTTGTACATTATTTACTTTTCCGCACTAGGATAGACCCAAGGAGGAGAGCACAAGTAACCGGGTTCTAGAGTCCAGTGGGAGACCAACTCGAGGAGTCGAGTCCGGGTCTCCTAACTCTAGAATTGGTAGGGTTGCTTGCCGCTCTCGTAGGGGTCTAGGGGTGTGGGTTTGGCTATTCATCACGACCGTGGAATCCATGTTTTATAGAGGCTCAAAATAAAACACGGACGTCCTAGTATATCCAATGTTTCATATGTTTCTTCTGCTGCGATATCTGTGATGTGATCATTTGATATGTTGTGATAGATACTGTATATAGTATATATGATATATTATATAGACGTTACTTATGTTTTACACCCGTGCTAGCCCTGCCCCGCTCTGCCGTTAGTTACCTAACCTAACGGTGCACGAGGGGACATCGAGGCGAATGCGGATGGTATAAGTGTACGTCGTATTTATCTGTGATGTTTAGGTGACTTAAATGATGGGACTTCATAAATATGATTAATGAAAGAAAAGAAACCTAAAAGATGTTGTAGAATCAAATTTTCAAAAAGGGTAGCTACAGTTTTTTCTTTGCATAGGGATATATATGATATATCCTGCACCTTATTCGATGAGGAAAGAGCCGAGATCCCTTCACCGGGAGTGACCTCTTTAGCAAAACCGGCAGATGCTACAACACTCGGTTTGTTTTTGATTGCTTTTGGATTTTTGCTTTGCATAGTGATATATATGATATATCCTGCACCTTATTCCATAAGAAAAGAGCCGAGATCCCTTCACCGGGAGTGACATCTTTAGCAAAACTAATAAAAGCCTCAAAATCACTCCATTTCAAAATTCACTCGATTCTACAATGATATCAAGTTCGATACGCAATAGGTTTTCAGAAAAACCTATCGTAGCCCTCCGTCATTTCAGATAAGTCCTGCTTAGTATTCGTGCTGCGTTTGTTGATCTTGTCAAGGCGTAGTGTGCGGTAGCTGACCAGTATTTATCTGTTTATGCATATGATGCAGATTGGATTAGGGTAGTCATACGGCCTTGTTGACCTTGTCAAGGGTCGTGCGGGTGGGTTTAATTCAATCAAGAAATGACGGGTTGAACTTGACTTACAGTCTATGGTTTGTTGACCTTGTCAAGGTCATAGATCGTTTGGGGCAAAATATTATCGGGAATTTCAAGTGTTGAAATTTGCAATGAGATTGCATACATTCTATGAGATAGTTGGATCCCGATACCCACTGCGAGTAATTGTTACTCCTGGGAGAGTTTTACACAGGACAATTAGCCGATCAAGTAGGTGTCTAAAAAGGTGTCAACGGGGTTACGCCTGTGCTCGATTGGCCATAACAGGGAAGTCCCTGGCCAGGGCTGATTTAGAGATTTACTGGTAAGTGTTACCAGTAGTTTCTCGACCCGTTATGAGCCTCACATCGGCACGACTTATTTTTTATTGGGGTCTGACGTTTACCATCCCTAGACTTGATATGCGACATATCAGACGAGGAGACTGTAGGGTTCCTAGGCACGCTAATGAGGTCTCACAAGGCATCAACCATGACAATTTGAAATTTTACAAGTGCCGAGAAACCCGACTACGGATCATTGGCTAGAAATTTAGGCGACAAAGCAACTAGTTAACTACTTTAACTAAAAGAACGGAAATACAACCTTTGTAGATCCGGTACTCCACCTCCATAGCTCCGCAATGAAGTCCCTCCGCTGTCCAAATGGAATCCCGGGCTCTAGCGTCGGCTTCATCGGAGAAAAAGCGGGCTAGGTCATCGACGACGATGCCGAAGATGATCTACGTCGAGGCATTGCTAGATCAAGCTCCAACTTCACCAAGTCATGAAACTTGTGAAGAAAACACACTCTACTACTTGGCAAGAGGTAGAGGATGAAGAAATAGGAAGTGGGTTCACTTTAGAATTGGATTTCTCACTCTTTTTCATCAATCACCATTGATGAAGTCAAGCTTTTTCTTCATGAAGTGAAGAAGAAGAAGAAGATAATGAATATGATAAGTTCATTAAAAATAGAAAGGAAAATGAATACTTATCATAATTGTAACCATGGTAAAGTGTAGAGAGCTAACTATAGTTTAATGAATGGTTAGGGTTAATGAGATGAAGACAAAAGGGTTTCTTTGGTCAAAGCTTCATGAAGCTTCAACAAGCTTCATGAAAGAAACCCTTTTGTTTTTCTTTTCTCTTTTCATTTCTTTTAATCCAAATTAAAAGATAAATGAAAGAATAAATGAAAACCCTAACCATTAACTAACCATGGTTTAATCTTTACACTTGACCAAGTTAACATGTATCATCAAACATGATACAATCAAGTGCACAAAATATATCACATATACAATGTGCACATCCGAGTGAGAAAATCCATCTTAAGGTGAACCGATACTAGTTAATGCAAAGTAATATATCAAGTATATAATTATGCACTAAATCATTAAATCAACACTTGATTTAATGACCCGGTCATATCGCATATAACCGACTAATATCTACAGTAACAACTTATCGAATCAATACTTGATCCGATAACCAGGCTATATCGCATATAACCGATCAATGTCACAAATCGCGAGAATCGAATACAGTATCACATACTGGTATCATTCTCGGTCCCGCACATATCTCATATGCGCTCCTATTTCGTTTCGCTTGAGCCAGGAAACCTCTGTGTAGGACTCTAAAGACTCGTTAATACGCCGGCAGCAGGTGATGATCATATCAAACACCCACAAGCCGCAAGCGGTCTGCTAAACGTAACGGCCACCCGGGTATTGAGCGATCAGAAGATCGACGAGCAAGCCCGCTCACACTCCTGTGAATCCAACCAGTAACACTTACCGTACAGTCCGGTCTGATCGTCTGATATGTCGCATATCTCGCCTAGGGGTGGTAAACGTCAGACCCCAATAGCTTGATAAGTCGTGTCGATATGAGGTCTATAACAGTTCGAGAAACTACTAGTAACACTTACCAGTATATCTCAGCAACCCTGGCCAGGGATTTCCGGTTATAGCCAATCGAACACAGCGCAACATCAACCCCCTATACCGGGAGAGACGAATCCCCTCCTATCGCTCATTGCCTCCATGTGACTCGGGACTGTACCCAAAAACCACCGTTTTGCACGCCCTCTTGGACGTTGTAAGATGGAAATCAAAGCACAGTGGGAACCACACAAGACTCTATGACGATCTCGGGTCAACAGACTACTCTGTACCAGTGTCACCAGAGAACTGCCATCTGACGTAAGGTATAATACCATCTGGGAGTTCTCGGCGAGTCCGTCCAGTGTACCCAGTCTCCACTGAGCACTCGTATATCATCTCTGATGTCAAACACCAATGGATATGGGATCATCCATCGCCCATCTGTATGGGTCGAGAAGGTATACGCTAGTCTACTCTGGTATATCGATGCCCCATCTCGATACACCCACGACTAGGGACTTTGAAGGATGTACTTATGGACTACCATGTCCCCACTAGTATGATCCGCATCATAGTCCAGATAGTCAAGTACACATCCTAAGGGCTTTACCAACATGTAACAGAGAGACAATCAGTATACACGTTAAGGTAAAGAGCAACCAGATAGCATACTATCATGTCGAGCAAGAAAGTCCTCCCTATATATGTCCCAGCATCCACTACAATATACATCCAATGTACAGTAATGGCCTCTAGGGCATACATATAACTAACAATCTCCCACTTGCACTAGGGCCATCTGATAGCAGTGGTTGTAGTATCTCATACTCAACCATCCCATAAAAATCTCTCTCTGGGAACAGGCCTTTGTGAGTGGATCCGCTGTGTTGTCCTCTGAGTCTACTCTCCTGTCCTCGATCCCCTGGAGATCAACCATCTCCATGATCAGGTGATACTGCCTTAGAATATGTCCGGATCACTGATGGGACCTGCGTTCCTTGGCATAAGCCACAACTCCATTGTCTCACAATGGTGGGAACGTAGTTCATCTCATGAACCAATATACACCCAAACAGCCTCTTTGGTAGCATCTTAAGTAGCGATGTATCGTGCCTTTATCGTCTAGTTAGCCACGGTATCTAGCTTGGAACTCTTCCAACATACCGTCCCTTTACTGAGGGTAAAGACAATGCCTGTGACTGACACTCAGTCGTCTTTATCACTCTGGAACACTTCCAGTGATTCTTCCCAGGATCAATTGATACCGTCTCACTACAACCAGTGAGTATCCTAATATCCATTTAGATCTATCTCATAGATCCAAAACCCAGGATTTAGGAGGTATCACTTTGATCCTATATGGAGAATCATTGTGATAAGCGGAGATTGACCGAGCGTAGCATAGGAAACTCCTTCCCTATCAAGAGTATGTCATCCACGTACTCTACGAGGATCGTCACTATACTCCCTACTACCTTTTTGTTTATACAAGGTTCATCTTCTATTTTGATGATGTCAGACCGTTTGACTACTTCATCAAAACAGATGTTCCAACTCCGCGATGCCTGCTTTATCCTATAAAGCATCTTGTAAACGTTTCCGCTGCTCCCACTGTCTACGAAGCCCTCTGGCTGTGTACTTATAGACGTTCTCTTCTTCTAAAACATCATTTAGAAAAGCAGTCATGACACCCAACCACCAGATATCGTAGTCATGGTCTGTAGCCGTGGCAAGTAGGATCTGGATGGACTTAAGCATAGATCCTGGAAAAAGGTTTCATCATTATCCATGCCAGGTCAATGACGAAAACCTTTAACAAGTCTAGCTTTGAAAGTCTCAACTTTTCCATCTACACCAAGTAATCTTCTCAAGATATACTTGCTCCTGATGGGGATTTAACCCTTCAGATATAGCAACCAAAGTCCATACTTCGTTGGTGTACATGGATTCCATCTCAGATCACTAAACATCCAGCCATTCTTACAGAGTCTCACTCCTGATGGCCAGCTCGAAACTAGTTGGGTCATCATCTCATGATGCAATCCTCGCTCCCACTGTCATAGAGGAACCGAAGTATCTCTCAGGTGGGTGAGGAACCCTACTAGATCGGCGGAGAGGCTGAGCTTCGTTGGAATCTACTGAATCCTTTGGTTCTACCAAATCATCTGCTGTAGTTTGTATAGCTGGAACCTTTCCAGTTCTACCTTACAGACTTTGCCTCGAGCTTGTCCGGATTTTGCTTTCAGACATAGGCCGATCAACCCCAAATCTTAACTAGCTTAAGACATGGGCTCTTCCCTTTCTATATCACATATGAAATGGTAGGCAACTGATTTGACTGGAACCCTATTCAATAGGTATGCAGCTTCTCAAGTGCATAACTCCCAAAAGGAAATAGGTAACTCAGTAGTACTCATCATAGAGCACACCTTATCATATAAGGTGTGATTGCTCCACCCCGATATACCATCGTGCTATGGTGTATACAGAGGAGCAATGCTGAGAGAGAATCTCATTCTCCTTTAGAATAGTCCAAGAATTCCGTGCTCAAGTATTCTCCTCCCTGATCACATCATAGGACATAATACTTATACCCGTATTTTGGTTCTCTACTTCTTTCTTATATTCTGTGAATATCTCAAAAGGTTCGGACTCATGTTTCAACAGAAACATATGACTGAATCTTAAGAGATTATCAGAGAATGTAATGAAGTACAAAGAACCGGTCTTGGCATGTATAGACAGGGGACCTACATACATCAACATGTATCATCCCAAGAGTTCATTAACTCTTTATCTGTTTCCTAGTAAACGGAGCTATGGTCATTTTGTCTCTGTGACATGACTGGCAAGTTTCACAAGATGTAAATTCAAACTGATTTAAATATGCATCTAAATGTAACTTTAGCCAGTCGGGTCGCATTGATATGACCTGGTCTACAATGCCTCAAGAAGGATCCATTCATTTCTGAACTCTTCCTCTTGTGTGTGTTCCGTATACTGAAGAACTGTAGTTTGATTTAGAACATCAATGCTTTTAGATAACGTGCCTGATCCGATCAACTTTTGATATAGGAAATGTTCAAAACATTATCCAACAATACAAAATTTTATCGTTTCTTTACTAATAAAGAGACAGATATGATTTTGTATATCAGGTTCGGTATCTAATAACATTCGTTCAGAATCAATGTATTGGTAATACAGGGTGACAGTGACCAACAGACTTGGCTGCAACACTTGCCCCGTTTTCTGCCTCATGAAACTTATCACCCGTTCTCAGTTTTTCTACCCTTTTGTAGCCCTATGTAACAGATTACATATCTGGGATCCTGATCCGGTATCATATACCAAGGATGCGGAGGATACTGAGAAACATTTCTGTATAATGAACACACCCGAAGATGATGCATCAATATGCACTCTCTTCGTTTGGGCGGCACGGGAATTCTGGTAATCCCCAATTTCCTGCTCTGTCTTATAACAATTATAAGTTGGAGCGGGACCAACGTTCCCCAGCTCAGTATAACAAGCGGGTTCGGTCAATAATCCGTATTATTATCTTGATTAAGGCGTGATATGGTCGCTACCTGGAGAGAGAGAGAAGAAAACACTCAGCGTGCACTCTTGCAAGAATAGATTGGTTATCATTTTATCTAATCAGGATGGCTCCCACTGCTTTTTATCAAATCTTCCTTCAAACCCTAAAAGGAAAGACTAGCCGGGATTAATTACACACTACAAGTTCGCCAATCTTTCAGCCATGCCAGTGTCGGTACTTTGAGGGAGGTCCCCCGTGCTTTCGCACGAACCTAATTAATGTAAACCTCGTTTTCCCGGAGGCATAACCCCGTTGACACCTTTCTAGACACCTACTTGATCGGCTAATTGTAATGTGTAAAACTCTACCAGGAGTAACTTTTACTCGCAGCGGGTATCAGGATCCAACTATCTCATAGAAGGTATGCAATCTCATTGCAAATTTCAACACTTGAAATTCCCGATAATATTTTGCCCCTAACGTGGTATGATCTTGACGAAAGCCAACAAACCATAGCCCGCTAGTCAAGTTCAACCCATACATTTCTTGATTGAATTAAACCCACCCGCACGACCCTTGACGAAAGCCAACAAAACCGCACGGCTACCCTAATCCAATCGCATCGTATGCAGCAGATAAGCAGCTTATAGCTACCGCATACTGCACCTTGACGAAAGCCAACAAATGCAGCACGAATACTATATACAACTTATCTGAAATGACGGAGGGCTACGTCAGGTTTTTCTGAAAACCTATTGCTTAATGAACTTGATATCGTTGTAGAATCAAATGATTTTTAAAATGGAGTGTTTTTTAGGCTTTTCTAGTTTTGCTAAAGGAGTCACTCCCGGTGAAGGGATCGTCGGTCCTTTCCTCGTCAAATGAGGTGCGGGATATATCATATATATCACTGTACAAAGCAAAACTCTTAAAAGCAATCAAAAGACAAACCGAGTGTGTAGCATTTGCCAGTTATTTCTAAAGGAGTCACTCCCGGCGAAGGGATCTCGGTCCTTTCCTTATCGAATAAGGTGCAGGATATATCATATATACCGCTGTGCAAAGCAAGAACTGTTGCTACCTGTTTTATTTTTGAAATTCAATTCTATAACATCTTTAGGTTTATTTTTCTTTCATTAATCACATTAATGAAGTCCCATCATTTAAATACCTAAACATCACAGATAAATACGACGTACACTTATGCCATCCGTATTCGCCTCGATGTCCCTTCGTGCACCGTTAGGTTAGGTAACTAACGGCAGAGCGGGGCAGGGCTAGCGCGGGTGTAAAACATAAGTAACGTCTGTATACTATATCATATATACTATATACTGTATCTATCACAGAACATCATATGATCACATCACAGATATCGCAGCAGAAGAATCATATGAAATATTGGATATACTAGGACGTCCGTGTTTTCAATACGAGCCAGTATAAAACACGGATTCCACGGTCGCGATGAATAGCCAAACCCACACCCCTAGACCCCTACGAGAGCGGCAAGCAACCCTACCAATTCTAGAGTTAGGAGACCCAGACTCGACTCCTCGAGTTGGTCTCCCACTGGACTCCAGAACCCGGTTACTTGTGCTCCCCTCCTTGGGTCTATCCTAGTGCGGAAAAGTAAATAATATACAAACGGTGACATCTTCCGCAACCTGGAAGTGCCCCAATAAAAGAAAAGAATATTACATACAGGTTTTTACATGAATGAAAATGAAAAACACTCATCTCACATAAAAACCCCCGGCTATTCAATCACGACGATCCAATATAACATATCCAGCAACACATAACATCACATGTCATCAACATAAGTAAATATGTGCATCCCAATTGTCGTTGACATATAGCAACGAAACCGGCAATATCACATATTACACTTACGGTCACAGAAAAGAAAGTGTAAAACTACAACAGTTGGAATCCGCAACCTGCATAGATATCGCATGCCTAATCAAATGAATTCCTTAAACATCGTATGCCTAACAATTATAAACCCCGCATTTTAGTCTCATTATCGAAAACACTTTTCAATATCAAGTCGGGCAATTCAACAAGATTCCCGACATCCTGATCGAATGCTCGTCGCAAACTTCAGTAGACGGCCGCACCCCCGATGCCGTCGACGAAGTGCACCAAGGCGGAACACCGCTGCAGCGAGCACCCAGATGGATGCTTTCAGCGATGGGGTTCTCCTACAGTCACTTGGTCGGGGCTAAGGGATGTAGCTGTCTATTAAGTTTATCCGGCGAGTATCCGCGTACGCTACGTGATTGCGACGGACTTTTGATCACATCAAAATTCCGTGGCAACCGATCAAGTGAGACTAAACTGCTATGTTTATAACATTCATTCAGTTATCTCATAACTACTTGTGGATTCCAAGTATTGTATCCCTTTCCAGATAAATAGAAAATGTTAAACTTTCCGATCGAACATTCGAACACCCAAGTTTTCCCGAAACAGCTCAACACATGAAATAAGTTCAAAGACATTCACTTCATGCCTCAGTACCAACGGTCCAGCCGTAGAAGGGTCAAGCCAACGCCTCACATGTGGCACGCCGTACTGCCCCAAACCCGAAGGTTCAAAGGGCAGTTCAAGACGGTCACATAATCGAATTAAAGTTTGTTGCCTTCTAGAGGGACCATCGCGTTACTTGCACTACTTAGAACGTCTTTAAACCTCGGAAAAATCCAACATTTGGAAATTTTCCGGCAGGGAAAAATTGGGTATTTATATCCGGTCGAACTTTTTTAACATATTTTTAAAATTATCCGGAAAAACACATACACAAAGTTTGACAATCCGATCGAATGTATGAACTTCCAATACAACCCAAAATACTCAACTCTTGATTTCAGATTAAAAATTCCCAGGAAAACCAGCACTGCCAAATAGGAATTACTGTGCAAAATTTAATGGGAGAAGAGACAAAAGGGCCGCGGAACCGCCGCATTAGCACGCTAATGCCGCGGTTCCGCCGCACTTTTATGGAATTAGGTCATCGAACTTCACAGTAATTCTTATAAATTCCTGCTGGTTTTTCTGCATATTTTTAATTCTGGAAAAACCCCGAATTTCAAAAATGTCCAGAGAGCATTTTGGATGTAGGTTTTCGGTTCGATCGGACTTCAAACTCCGTCTACGCATCGCCTAAGGCTCTATCTAGGCTCTGATACCACTGTAGGGTTCCTAGGCACGCTAATGAGGTCTCACAAGGCATCAACCATGCCAATTTAAAATTTTACAAGTGCCGAGAAACCCGACTACGGATCGTTGGCTAGAAATCTAGGCGAAAAAGCAACTAGTTAACTACTTTAACTAAAAGAACGGAAATACAACCTTTGTAGATCCGGTGCTCCACCTCCATAGCTCCGCAATGAAGTCCCTCCGCTGTCCAAATGGAATCCCGGGCTCTAGCGTCGGCTTCATCGGAGAAAAAGCGGGCTAGGTCATCGACGACGATGCCGAAGATGATCTACGTCGAGGCATTGCTAGATCAAGCTCCAACTTCACCAAGTCATGAAACTTGTGAAGAAAACACACTCTACTACTTGGCAAGAGGTAGAGGATGAAGAAATAGGAAGTGGGTTCACTTTAGAATTGGATTTCTCACTCTTTTTCATCAATCACCATTGATGAAGTCAAGCTTTTTCTTCATGAAGTGAAGAAGAAGAAGAAGATAATGAATATGATAAGTTCATTAAAAATAGAAAGGAAAATGAATACTTATCATAATTGTAACCATGGTAAAGTGTAGAGAGCTAACTATAGTTTAATGAATGGTTAGGGTTAATGAGATGAAGACAAAAGGGTTTCTTTGGTCAAAGCTTCATGAAGCTTCAACAAGCTTCATGAAAGAAACCCTTTTGTTTTTCTTTTCTCTTTTCATTTCTTTTAATCCAAATTAAAAGATAAATGAAAGAATAAATGAAAACCCTAACCATTAACTAACCATGGTTTAATCTTTACACTTGACCAAGTTAACATGTATCATCAAACATGATACAATCAAGTGCACAAAATATATCACATATACAATGTGCACATCCGAGTGAGAAAATCCATCTTAAGGTGAACCGATACTAGTTAATGCAAAGTAATATATCAAATATATAATTATGCACTAAATCATTAAATCAACACTTGATTTAATGACCCGGTCATATCGCATATAACCGACTAATATCTACAGTAACAACTTATCGAATCAACACTTGATCCGATAACCCGGCTATATCGCATATAACCGATCAATGTCACAAATCGCGAGAATCGAATACAGTATCACATACTGGTATCATTCTCGGTCCCGCACATATCTCATATGCGCTCCTATTTCGTTTCGCTTGAGCCAGGAAACCACTGTGTAGGACTCTAAAGACTCGTCAATACGCCGGCAGCAGGTGATGATCATATCAAACACCCACAAGCCGCAAGCGGTCTGCTAAACGTAACGGCCACCCGGGTATTGAGCGATCAGAAGATCGACGAGCAAGCCCGCTCACACTCCTGTGAATCCAACCAGTAACACTTACCGTACAGTCCGGTCTGATCGTCTGATATGTCGCATATCTCGCCTAGGGGTGGTATACGTCAGACCCCAATAGCTCGATAAGTCGTTTCGATATGAGGTCTATAACAGTTCGAGAAACTACTAGTAACACTTACCAGTATATCTCAGCAACACTGGCCAGGGATTTCTGGTTATAGCCAATCGAACACAGCGCAACATCAACCCCCTATACCGGGAGAGACGAATCCCCTCCTATCGCTCATTGCCTCCATGTGACTCGGGACTGTACCCAAAAACCACCGTTTTGCATGTCCTCTTGGACGTGGTAAGATGGAAATCAAAGCACAGTGGGAACCACACAAGACTCTATGACGATCTCGGGTCAACAGACTACTCTGTACCAGTGTCACCAGAGAACTGCCATCTGACGTAAGGTATAATACCATCTGGGAGTTCTCGGCGAGTCCGTCCAGTGTACCTAGTCTCCACTGAGCACCCGTATATCATCTCTGATGTCAAACACCAATGGATATGGGATCATCCATCGCCCATCTGTATGGGTCGAGAAGGTATACGCTAGTCTACTCTGGTATATCGATGCCCCATCTCGATACACCCACGACTAGGGACTTTGAAGGATGTACTTATGGACTACCATGTCCCCACTAGTATGATCCGCATCATAGTCCAGATAGTCAAGTACACATCCTAAGGCCTTTACCAACATGTAACAGAGAGACAATCAGTATACACGTTAAGGTAAAGAGCAACCAGATAGCATACTATCATGTCGAGCAAGAAAGTCCTCCCTATATATGTCCCAGCATCCACTACAATATACATCCAATGTACAGTAATGGCCTCTAGGGCATACATATAACTAACAGAGACCGGACTGTACGCGAAGTGTTACCGGCAGGCTTTTACAGGAGTTGGAGCGGGCTTGCTTGCAAATCTTCTGATCGCTCAATACCCGGGTGGCCGTTACGTCCATCTAGTACCGCTGACGGCTTGTGGGTGCTTGATGTGATCATCACCTACTACCGGCGTATTGACGAGTCTTTAGAGTCCTACACAGAGGTTTTACTGGCTCAGGCAAAACGAAATAGGAGCGCATATGTGATATGTGCGGGACCGAGAATGATGTGTGTATGTGATACCGTATTCTATTCTCGCAACTTTTTATATCACGAGGTTATATGTGATATAGCCGGGTTATCGAATCAAGTGTTGGTTCGATAAGTGGATACATTGGATGTTAGTCGGTTATATGCGATATGACCGGATTATTAAGTCAAGTGTTGATTTAATAATTTGGTGTATAATTTTATATTAGATATACTAATTTACATTAACTAACATATATTCACTTATGGAGTTTTCTCACATGTGCACAACTTTAATATATATATATATATATGTGATATATATTAAAAAGTGTTTTCTTTTTGTATCATGGTTAATGATACATCATTCATGGTTGTATGAGACTTACACCATGCTATTTATTATGTTGGGTTTTAATATTTAAAGTAATTACAAAAATTAGTGGAGGATTAGAAAAATGCATGAAGCTTGTGGAAGCTTGTGGAAGCTTGTGGATGCATTGACTAATTCCACTAAGTTTGTTTTTACTATGGATATTTGTTAACCCAGCCATAAGGATTAGTCATGGTTATGTCTCTACATGAGTTAGTATATGATACTCACTCACCATGGTTAGCTTTCTCACTTGATCATTATCTTTCTCTCAATATTTTCATCATCTTCTTCCTTGAGAAAAAGAACTCTCTAGGGTTTGATCCAAAGTGAGAAATATTGTGAGAAAATAAATTCTAAAGTGAACCCACTTCCTATTTCTCCATCCTCTACTAGACTAGCACTTTAGTTTAGAGTGTTTGCATCACTAATTCTATAGTTAGTGAAGTAGAAGCTTGAGTTGGCATCCCCTCGACGTAGATCATCTTCAGCCTCGAAGACTTCAAGCAAGGACGCTCCTTTAGCCTAGTGAAACCATGCAAGAGTCCGGGAGAACCACGATCGGAGCGAAGGGACTTCAACAAGGAGATAAAGAAGTGAAGGACCGATCTACAAAGGTTGTATTTCGTATTCACTTAGTTGTAGATGCTATTTACTTGCATGTGAAACCCTAATTTTCTAGCAAAGATCTTGTTTAGGGTTGTTAGGCACGGCTAAAATTTTAATCGGGCATGGTTGATGCTTTCTTAACCCTTGTTAGAGTGCCTAGTAACCCTACAGGTTGGATCCCGATCCTACTGTGGGCAATAGTTGCCCCCAGGAGAGTTTTGCAGTTTACAATTAGCTAACCCATTAGGTGTCTAGAAAGGTGTTAACGAGGCAACGCCTCTGGGAAGACGAGGTTTATATTAATTAGGTCCGTGCGAAAGAACGGGGAACCTCTCTCAAGTACCGACACTGGCCTGGCTGAACGGTTAGCGAAATTGTAGACTGTAATTAATCCTAGCTAGTTTTCCTTTTAAGGTTTGAAGGGAAATTTGATAAAAGCAGTGGGAGACATCGATTAGAAAAGATAATAACCAATCTGATCTTTGCAAGAGTTTTTGCTGAGTGTATTCTTTTCTCTCTCTTAATGGAAGATACCAATGACAGGACTCAAGCTTCTACTAGATAAAAATAAACTGAATGGGACTAATTATAATGACTGGCTGAGGAACCTTGCCTTGACTTATGATAAGGTATCATATGTCCTCATGGCTCCAGCCCCGCCCATCCCAGGTCCTAAATCTTCAGTTGCGGATAAGGAAATCCGCAAGACATGTGACGCTGACTGTGCCACGGCCAAATGCCTCGCGCTTGCATCAATGGATAACACACATCAGAAGAAGCACGAGAATATAGACGTCCAAGCCATATTTCTCCATACAAAGGAGTTGTATGGAGAGCAATCTCGTGTCTTACGATACGAAGCATCCAGAAAGCTGTTTCAGATGCGAATGGCCCCTGGCACACCAGTTGGAGACCATGTTTTGAAGATGATAGCTCTCATAGAAGAGCTTGAGGACCTTGGGTGGACAATGGACAATGAGCAATATACTGATATTATTCTGCAGTCTCTCCTCTCCACCTTTGTTCAATTTATAGTTAACTTCAGTATGCAAAACATAGAGAAGGAACTACCTGAACTCCTTAATATGTTAAGGAGTGCAGAGAGCATGCTGAAGTCAGTGAAGACTCCCGTTTTAAGTGTTGGGCCATCTTCCTCCTCTCGCCCGAAGGCTAAGGCCAAAGGAAAGATGAAGAAGAAACCCACCAAATATAAGGGTGGAGTCAAAATGGCTAAGGGGAAAGATAAGTCCAAGGCTGGGGAATCAGGGAAAGAGGAATGTTATCACTGCCACAAAACAGGACACTGGAAGAGCAACTGCACGGAGCACTTGGATCTGAAGAAGAAGCATGAGGATGCTTCCACTTCAGGTGTGTTTGTGACAGAAAACTGTTTTTCAATAAACTCTGCTTCCTGGGTATTAGATACTGGTTCAGGTTCTCACATTTGCAATTCTATGCAGGGGTTGAGAAATAGCAAGGTTTTGAAGACAGGTGACCATACTCTCCGCGTTGGAAATGGTTCCAATGTACATATAGTTGCAGTAGGAGAGTATCACTTGGGGTTGTCGTTTGGATGTATATTGGTTTTGAACCCATGTTATTATGTACCCAGTATGCTTAGTAATATAATATCCGTTTCTTTGTTAGACAATGAAGGATATAATTTTGTATTACAGAACAATGTTATGAACATTCACCTGAATCAAATGTTGGTTGGGTTTGCTACACTTAATAACGGGATATACGTCCTAAATCAACACACAGTTTTCAGCATACAACACACTCATAAAAGAAAATTTTCAGAAATAAATGAAGCTTTTCTTTGGCACTGTAGACTTGGTCATATTAACGAAACAAGACTAAACAAGCTACATAAAGATGGATATTTAAACCCTTTTGAATATAAATCTTATGCAACGTGCCAGTCTTGTATCAAGGGTAAAATGACCAAAACTCCGTTTACCGGACACAGAGAAAGAGCTACTGAGCTCTTAGGCTTCATACATAGTGATGTATGCGGGCCAATGTCTACACAGGCTAGAGGCGGTTTTTCTTACTTCATTACTTTCACTGATGATTTCTCAAGATTCGGTCATGTATTTTTATTAAAGCACAAGTCTGAAACTTTCGAAAAATTCACTGAATATAAACTCGAAGTAGAAAAACAAACCGGCTTGAGCATCAAAATGCTTCGATCAGATCGAGGTGGAGAGTACCTCAGTACAGAGTTTGCAGACTTCCTAAAAGAGAATGGGATTCTCTCTCAGCTCACTCCTCCTTACACACCACAGCACAACGGTGTGTCAGAACGACGGAATCGGACCCTATTAGATATGGTCTGTTCCATGATGAGTGATACTGAGTTACCCGTCTCATTTTGGGGGCATGCATTGGACACTGCAGCGTTTCTACTGAACAGGGTCCCAACCAAAACCGTGTCTACCACGCCATAAGAGATATGGCATGGGAAGAGACCATCTCTTAAACAAATTAAGATTTGGGGTTGTCCGGTCTATGTTAAAAAGCAGAATCCGGACAAACTCGAGACACGGTCGGTCATATGTAATTTTATGGGATATCAAAAGAATTCTTATGGATATCTTTTCTACCACAAGGAGGAACAAAAAGTGTTTGTTTCTTAGTATTCCACATTCTTGGAAAAAGAGTTTTTACAAATGATACAGATGGCAGTGTGGTAGACCTAGAAGAAGTTCTAGAAACACAAATTACGAATGACGACTTGGTTGAACCGGCTATTGCAACAGAAACTGATGAACCTCGGCCACTCCGAAGGTATGGTAGGACTTCTCACCCACCGGAGAGGTACTACGGTTTCCTCATTGATGGTGATAGAGAAGACTACATCATGGAGGATGATGATCCTACCAGTTTTCTGCAAGCTATCAAGAGTGGAGACTCGGTGAAGTGGCTGGATGCCATGAGATATGAAATGGAGTCTATGTACACCAACAAAGTATGGACTTTAGATGTTGTACCCCTGGGGTAAAACCTGTGGGGTGCAAATGGATCTTTACAAGAAAGATTGGTGTAGATGGGCAGGTAGAGACCTATAAGGCAAGACTTGTGGCAAAGGGATTTCGTCAAAGACCAGGTCTGGACTATGACGAAACTTTTTCTCCCATAGCCATGCTTAAATCCATTCGAATCCTACATGCTATTGCTGCTCACTACGACTATGAAATCTGGCAGATGGACGTTAAAACAGCATTTCTAAATGAAGATTTAGAAGAATACGTTTATATGGATCAGCCAGAGGGCTTCATTGACAGTGGGAGCAACGGGAAAGCGTGTAGATTGCTTAAATTCATTTATGGATTAAAGCAGGCATCACGGAGTTGGAACATCTATTTTGATGATGTTATTAAAGAGTTTTATTTCATCAAAAATCCAGATGAACCTTGTGTTTATAAGAAGGCTGTAGGGAGAGCTATCACATTCCTCGTATTATACATGGATGACATTCTTCTGATAGGAAATGATATTCATATGCTACAGTCGGTCAAATCTTTCTTATCGCTAAGGTTCTCTATGAAAGACCTGGGTGATGCCACATACATTCTGGGCATTCGAATCTATAGGGATAGATCCAAGAGGTTATTGGGATTATCCCAAACCAGGTACATTAACATCATCCTAAAAGGTTTAGTATGGAAAACTGCAAGCGGGGTGCCTTACCCGCTTGCCATAGAGTCACTCTCTCTAAGGACTTTTGCCCAAAGACTGATGAAGAGAGAGCTCGCATGAGCATTGTACCCTATACTTCGGCAGTAGGATCTATAATGTATGCAATGTTATGTACACGCCCAGATGTAGCTTATGCACTTAGTGTAGTAAGCAGGTATCAATCCAACCAAGGGGAGAATCACTGGATAGCTGTGAAGAACATTCTTAAGTACTTGCGAAGGACTAAAGAATTGTTCTTGGTGTATGGTAACGGAGATCTCCAAATTGAGGCCTTTACCTATTCGAGCTTCCAGAGTGATAAGGACGACAGCAAATCTATCTCTGGGTTTGTATTTACCCTCAATGGAGGGGCGGTAAGTTGGAAGAGTTCCAAACAGGATACTGTTACAGACTCTATGATGGAAGCTGAGTACATTGCTGCGAATGATGCCGCCAAGGAAGCCGTCTAGATGAGGAAGTTCGTCTCGGAGCTAGGAGTAGTTCCAACCATTATTGATCCAAAACCATTGTATTGTGACAATAATGTTAGTGTATATGCCCTAGGGGCCATTATTGTATCATACTAGGTTGTATATTACATAATGGAACCTTGGGATATTCACAGTTGTATATAACAGTCTTGCTAAAAATGGTAGTATGCTACTTGGTTTGTGTCTACTTTAATATGTGCATATGTTTCTTGTAACGTATCACTTATACATATTAGTAGAGCCCATAGGATCTTTTCTTGATTACCAGCGTTGTGATGGCAGTCACACTAGTGGGGGCTGGGTAGTCTGTAAGCAACATCCTATACAGGTCCCTGGTCGTTGGATTATCAAGATAGGGCATCGATATTCTGGAGTAGACTAAGTGTATACGCTTCTCATCCCAGTTGGGGAGATGGTCTGTCCCACAGCCATCAGTACGTCGTACTAGAGATAGTATACAGGTGCTCGTTAGGTTACGGGTACACCGGACAGGACTCGCCGGGGAACTGATTGATTGGTATTATATCCATCGTCAGTTAACAGTTCCCAGGTGACATGAGTACAGCATAGTCCGCAGACTTGACACTGCTGCTTCGCCTCGAGTGTGTCCCACTGTTCTTAGATTGCTACCCTACCACGGCTCAAAGGTGTCGTGCAAACAGGTAGCAGTTGGGTGCAGTCCCGAGCACTTGGAGGCAGTGGCGGTTAGATAGGATTCGTCTCTCCCGGTATTGGGAGATGATATCGCGCTGTGTCAGAAAGCCATTACGCAAAGTCCCTGGCCAGGGCAAGCGAGATATACTGGTAGGTTCCAGTAGCTTCTCAGGGTGTAATGGACTTCGCTCCGACACGACTTATACAGGTATTAGGGGACTGACGCTTGCCGCCCCCTAGGCTTGATATGTAATAGTCTTAGACGAACAGACCGGACTGTACGGAAATTGTCACATCAGGCTCAGTGGGAGTACGGATGATTTTCCTCATCGGCCTTCTTATCGACATCTACCTGGGGACCGTTACGTACAGCTAGTGCCGCTTGCGGTCTGTGGTTAAACCCACTGCCAGCGTAGTGTCGAGTCTTTAGAGTCCCACACAGAGAGTTTCCCTGCTCCAGGCGAAACGATATAGAGGTCGTATGGTTTTACGACAAAGGCTCGAACGCGTACGTGTGTTTACGCACGTACGAGTTTTTCGGACAGTTTTTTACTAGCCAGCTTTGGTTTAAGCCAGATTCTAGTATCGGGTTATTGGATTTATACAGTCTAAAGTTTTTCCGTGTTTTTACGGATTGGAGGGGCATTCTCGTAATTTGTCGGGAACCTTCTAGAAGATGGTGACTAAGGGGGTTAAGGTGGCATATACATTGAATGAGATTAGTGAGTCATATGGATGATTCATCCACGTCATTAATGCTTCATAATTGCTTAATGACTCATGGAGATGAATCACCATAAGATATTTATCAAGCATGGTTGTAAATCATTTTCTTTTCTTTTCTTGAAAAACAATAATGCTTGATATATATTATGATAGCTCATTTTCTCATATCATTATTATGTTCATCTTCTCTCTCCTCAAGCTCTCTCTCTTCAAAACCCTAATCCTCTCATCTCATGTGTTGAGTACAAGGGTTAGCTAGACTAATACATCCATAACCTCACTCTATATCACCTAGTTAGCTTAGATTAGCGATTTGAGCAAACTAGTTATCTCAAGTTTGAGATTAAGCTTGGCGTAGGAACTTTCGGGTAGATTTTCTTTGATTCGAGGAGGTCGTTAAGGTGCCGATGTTCCAAGGAGCCTATGAGGAGTGGAGGACAGCGATGAAGACCCGAAGGACATGGTTCTTGAGGTATAATCACTTCACATAGTAGTTTAGAACTTCTATGATTGTTGTTAGTTATCGTTTAGCTTCGATTCATGCGGTTAGTCGATGTTTAAGCAAAGAACAAGATCGTTTTTCATATTTCCGCCTCCCCGCAAGTCGTGGGGTGTTGCACATCGACTTACAGTGGTATCAGAGCCTCGCTAAACAATAAATAACTCACTTGCAAAATTGTATGAATTTCGAACGGAAAAAACAAAACCGGAAAACCCCGAAATCATGAGTTTCTGTCGATTTTTAAATGAAGTCCAAAAATTTTTCAGGGAGGTTCAGAAAGCCCTAAATGATAGTATTAGAACACCCAAGAAAACTGGGCTCATGAATCGGCTAAATCGCCGCGGAACCGCGGCGGATCCCACCGATCCGCCGCGATTCCGCCGACGAGTTGCCGATTCATCTGCCCAATTTTCCTGTGTGGTTCTGTGTGATATTTGGTATTATCTGGAATATTTTAATGTTTTCTCAGATTTCAGATTTACAGAGAAGTATTGGAGCAAAATTAAATGTGTTTATTCGATCGAAATTATATGGTATTTGCTTGTTGGATTATATCTGTGTTTGTATAATGTGTTCGTAAACCTCTCCTAACTGCTAGTATGTCGGTTGGCAGGGGGTTGCACATTTCTGTAATGGATTTTATCTGTTTGTGTATATGAACTGTGTTGGACTGTTGTGATGTATAGCCGGGGTTATGTGATGGGTTATTATTTAATTCATTTGATGTAAATGTAATAAGTTGTAATATTATTTTGCGGGGCACATCCAGGTTGCGGTTGTAGCCACCGTTGTATTATTTCTTTTTACTGTTTTTGCTCCTAGGATAGACCCAAGGTGGGGTGCACAAACTACCGGGTATTTTGAAGTGTTGAGGCAGACCGCTTCACTTCTGGTACTTGGCTGGTAGTTTGCCGTACCCGTAGGGGTCTTGGGTGGGGTAATGGCTATTCATCACAACTGTGTAATCCGTCTTTTATTGCAGGCTAAAAGCAAATGCGGATTGCTAATAAATCCAATAAAGTTCATCTGTGATCTGGAATGCTTATTATTGCGTCTGACGAATGTACAATATCTATATATGATAGCTATTAGACGTCACTTATGTTTTACACCCGCGCTAGCCCAGCCCCCGCTCTGTCGTTAGTTAAGTAACCTAACGGGTGATGACGGGACCCCGTGGCGAATGCGGATGGGATAAGAGGACGTGGTATTTTCGTTGTTTTCTGCAATGATAAGATTAAAAGATGGGACGCATTATTATAATGCAAAGAAAATAAACCATAGTTTAATCGTTGGAACAAATTTAAAAGAAACCACTCGGTTATTTTAAAAGATCGGATTTTTTAAATTGCGGAGCTTTAACCACTCCTTTTAAAAAGTATCAGGTTCCTTCGATTATATCAAGTTCACTACATTCACGGTTTTGCCAAGACCATTCGTAGCCCTCCGTCATTTCATATAGATAGTCAATAGTATTCAAGCTGTGTTTGTTGACTAAAGTCAAGGCACAATGTTTGATAGCTGTTGGAGATTTATATGTAGCATAGATAGATGCGTTGGTTTGAGACAGTCGTATTACCTTGTTGACTAAAGTCAAGGGTATGTACGGGTGGGTTCAAATTAACCTGGACAATGATGGGTAGAACTTGACATGTGACTTATGATTTGTTGACTAAACTCAAGGTCATAAGAGCATGGGGCAAAAATCCACATCGGGAATTTCTAAAGAAACTGAAATTTGCAGAGAGAGCATACCATTTAGGAGTTTGATGAATGTTGGTAGGATTCCTTCAACATTATCATACGATGATATTTTGGATCCCGATCCTACTGTGAGTACATGCTACTTATCAGGAGATTCGTCACTGAACGATCAATGCTATAAACCAAGTAGGTGCCAAGAAAGGTGTCAGCGGGGTTACGCCCCTAGAGAAAAGAGGTTATTTAATTAAGGAACTTCGCGAAAGCGTTGGAAAACCTCCCTCGAAGTATCAACACTAGCCTGGCTGAACGGTTAAGCAAGTATTGTATGGTGAGAATTGTCCTGGCTAATTCTTCTTTTATAGTTTGAGGAAGGATTCGAGAAACAGTGGGAGCCATCCCGTTTAGATAAACTTAAAACCAATCTAAAGTTGCAACAGCATCATGCTAAAATGTTTTCTTCTCTCTCTCTTAATTGCAGCGACCTTGTGACCACACATCGGTTACATCTAGATAACAAATTGACTGAATCTGACTTATATGACTGGCAAAGGTCTGTCCAGATGTCCATTGGCTATAACAAGCTGGACCACCCTATTACTACTCAAGATCCCGCCGTTCCAGGTCCAGTTTCCACTGTCGCGGATATGGATATCCGTCAGACAAAGGAAAAAGATAAAGCGAAAGCTAAGTGCCTTGTGTTAGCTTCAGTTGATGGTGTATACCAGAAGCAGCACGAGAAGATGGACTTAGTTTCCATCTTTCTCCATAATAAAGATTTATGTGGAGAGCAATCTCATATCACTAGATATGAAACCTCGAACGAATTAATTCAAGCGAGGTTAGCTGACGGGTCATCTATAGGGGACAACGTCCTTACAATGACTAGCTGTATTGATGAGCTCCAGGACCTGGAGACCGCGTTGGGAAACGAGTCAAATACTGACTTGATTCTACAGTCTCTGCCTCCTACCCTGAAGGAAACCAGGGAAGGAGAAGGAAAGAGAAAAGCAAAAGTTTCGGGACTGGATATAGTAAAAAAGGGACGTTCCTATTGTTACAAGAATGAACATTGGCAGAATGATTGCAGGGCTTTAGAAGCCAGTAACCAGAATGAGAAGCATGGTGTGGCTTCAGCCTCAAGTGTGTTTGTTATTGAGAACTGTATGTCAGTTAACCCTACTTCCTGGGTATTGGATACCGGGTCAGGAACACACATCTGTAATTCATTACAGACTCTGAGAAACCGTAGGGTTATCGGGATAGGTGATATTACCCTCACGGTTGCTAACGGAATGAGCATGAACGCTGAATCCGTAGGGGAATATCATCTTGGACTGACAACTGGGCAGATATTGATTCTGCGTAACTGTTTTTATGTGCCAGGTACGACTTGTAATATCATATCTGTACCCTTACTATCTAAAGAAGGATATGATTTTACTTTTACAAGAGATGTGGTTCACATCCACCTAAATCAAGTTATGATTGGGTCAGGTACATTAGAAAACGGAATATACGTATTAAATCAAGTTCAGATTTTCAGTGTCCAGAACACACTTAAAAGAAAGTCTCCGGAAATAAATCAGGCTTTTTTATGGCATTGTAGACTAGGTCACATCAATGAGAGAAGGTTGACTAAGTTACATAGAGAAGGATATTTGAATCCATTCGAATATCAATCTTATGCTACTTGTGAATCTTTTCTCATGGGAAAGATGACAAAGACTCCGTTTACTGGACACGGAGTAAGAGCAAGCGAGCTCTTGGACTCGTAAACAGTGATGTGTGCGGTCCAATGTCTATACATGCGCGAGGTGGTTATTCCTACTTCATTACTTTTACGGATGATTTCTCTGGGTATGGATATATCTTCTTAATGAAGCATAAATCCGAGGCCTTTGAGAAATTCCAAGAATACAAGAATGAAGTGGAAAAACAAACCGGCAAAAGTATCAAGACACTAAGATCTGATCGAGGTGGTGAATACTTAAGTGCCGAGTTCCTAGGTTACTTAAAAGAGAATGGAATTCTCTCTCAGCTTACTCCTCCATACACACCACGACATAACGGTGTATCGGAGAGACGGAACCGAACCCTATTGGATATGGTACGTTCCATGATGAGTAATGCTGAGTTGCCGCGATCATTCTGGGGATATACACTAGAATCAGCTGCATATCTTTTAAACCGAGTTCCAACCAAGACTGTGCCTACCACACCATATCAAATGTGGAGTGGGAAGAAACCCTGTCTTAAGTATCTTAAGACATGAGGATGTCCAGCTTTTGTAAAGAAGCAGCATGCGGACAAGCTCGAGACACGCTCAGTACAGTGTAAGTTTGTGGGATATCCAAAGAACTCCATGGGATATTGTTTCTATTACGTAGAGAAACAAAAGGTCTTTGTTTCTCAACATGCCCGCTTCTTGGAAACTGAGTTTTTAGAAAATCAGAAGAGTGGGAGCGCAATAGAACTGGAAGAAATTCCAGAACCACAAGCTATTACTGAAACCTTGGTAGAACGAGAAGGTTCAGGAGAACAGGACATCCCGACGCCACTCCGCAGGAGTAGTAGGCAATCTCATCCGCCCGAGAGATACTACGGTTTTCTCATAGACGGGGATAGAGAGGATTGCACTATTGATTATGATGAGCCTACTAGCTTCCAGCAAGCCATTCAGAGCGGTGACTCAGTAAAATGGCTGGATGCAGTGCGGACCGAAATGGAGTCCATGTACACCAACAAAGTATGGACTTTGGACATTGCTCCAGATGGGGTAAAACCCGTAGGATGCAAATGGATCTTCAAAAAGAAGATTGGTGTAGATAGACAGGTTGAAACCTATAAGGCTAGACTTGTTGCAAAGGGTTTCCGTTAAAGACCTGGATTGGACTATGACGAAACCTTTTCTCCAGTGGCTATGCTTAAATCTATTCGGGTCCTTCTTGCTATTGCTGCCTTCCACGATTATGAAATCTGGCAGATGGACGTAAAGACGGCCTTTCTAAATGGTAATTTGGAAGAAAGCGTCTATATGGATCAGCCAGAATGATTCATTCAGAGTGGGAGCAGCGGTAAAGTATGCAAGCTGCTTAAGTCCATTTATGGACTAAAGCAGGCATCGCGGAGTTTGAACATCTGTTTTGATGATGCTGTCAGAGAATTTGACTTTATCAAAAATCCAGATGAACCATGCATATACAGTAAGATTGTAGGGAGAGCTGTAGTATTCCTCGTCTTGTACGTGGACGACATTCTCCTAATAGGAAATGATATTCCTATGTTACAGTCAGTCAAAAGATTCTTGTCACATAAATTCTCCATGAATGACCTAGGTGATGCCACCTACATTTTGGGAATCCGGATCTATCGTGATAGATCAAAAAGGATGTTGGGACTTTCACAGTCCAGGTACATAGACACCATAGTGAAGAGATTCAGTATGGATGATTCTAAGCGTGGTAACCTACCGGCTTGTCACGGAATCACCCTCTCCAAAGAGATGTCTCCCAAGACTGATTTGGAAAGGGATCGCATGTCTATTATACCCTTCGCTTCTGCGGTAGGCTCTATAATGTATGCGATATTATGTACCAGACCGGATGTAGCATACGCATTGAGCGTGGTAAGCCGGTATCAGGCAAACCCAAGGGAGAAGCACTAGATAGCAGTAAAGAACATTCTCAAGTACCTGAGAAGGACTTAGGAGATGTTCTTGGTATATGGCGGAAAAGACCTTCAGATGGAGGCCTTTGCCGACTCCGGCTTCCAGAGTGACAAAGATGACTCCAAGTCCATGTCGGGTTATGTCTTTACCCTCAATGGAGGGGCGGTCTGTTGGAAGAGTTCCAAACAGGAGACCGTTGCTGACTCAACGATGGAAGCAGAGTACATAGCTGCTTGCGATGCCGCAAAAGAAGCAGTCTGGATGAAGAATTTCCTCACAGAACTTTAGGTGGTTCCTTCCAGTGTTGGTCCAATACCTCTGTATTGTGACAACAACGGCGCTATAGATTTAGCGAAGGAACTCAGGTCCCATCAAAAGTCCAGACACATCTTAAGGCGGTATCACCTGATCAGGGAGATCGTAGATCGCCGGGAGATCGAGGTGAAGAGAGTAGAGACAGAGAATAACATTGCTGATCCATTCACAAAGGCCTTTCCTCAGACGCAGTTCGAGAGGCTATTCAAGATGATAGGTCTACGATATGCCAGCTCATGGCCCTAGTGCAAGAGGGAGATTGTTAGTGTATATGCCCTAGGGGCCATTATTGTATCATACTAGGTTGTATATTACTTAATGGAAGCTTGGGATATTCACAGTTGTATATAACAGTCTTGCTAAAAATAGAAGTATGCTACTTGGTTTGTGTCTACTTTAATATGTGCATATGTTTCTTGTAACGTATCACTTATACATATTAGTAGAGCCCATAGGATCTTTGCTTGATTACCAGCGTTGTGATGGCAGTCACACTAGTGGGGGCTGGGTAGTCTGTAAGCAACATCCTATACAGGTCCCTGGTCGTTGGATTATCGAGATAGAGCATCGATATTCTGGAGTAGACTAAGTGTATACGCTTCTCATCCCAGTTGGGGAGATGGTCTGTCCCACAGCCATCAGTACGTCGTACTAGAGATAGTATACAGGTGCTCGTTAGGTTACGGGTACACCGGACAGGACTCGCCGGGGAACTGATTGGTTGGTATTATACCCATCGTCAGTTAACAGTTCCCAGGTGACATGAGTACAGCATAGTCCGCAGACTTGACACGGCTGCTTCGCCTCGAGTGTGTCCCACTGTTCTTAGATTGCTGCCCTACCACGGCTCAAAGGAGTCGTGCAAACAGGTAGCAGTTGGGTGCAGTCCCGAGCACTTGGAGGCAGTGGCGGTTAGATAGGATTCGTCTCTTCCGGTATTGGGAGATGATATCGCGCTGTGTCAGAGAGCCATTACGCAAAGTCCCTGGCCAGGGCAAGCGAGATATACTGGTAGGTTCTAGTAGCTTCTCAGGGTGTAATGGACTTCGCTCCGACATGACTTATACAGCTATTAGGGGACTGACGCTTGCCGCCCCCTAGGCTTGATATGCGATAGTCTTAGACGAACAGACCGGACTGTACGGAGATTGTCACATCAGGCTCAGTGGGAGTTCGGATGGTTTTCCTCATCGGCCTTCTTATCGACATCTACCTGGGGACCGTTACGTACAGCTAGTGCCGCTTGCGGTCTGTGGTTAAACCCACTGCCAGCGTAGTGTCGAGTCTTTAGAGTCCCACACAGAGAGTTTCCCTGCTCCAGGAGAAACGATATAGAGGTCGTATGGTTTTACGACAAAGGCTCGAACGCGTACGTGTGTTTACGCACGTACGAGTTTTTCGGACAGTTTTTTACTAGCCGGCTTTGGTTTAAGCCAGATTCTAGTATCGGGTTATTGGATTTATACAGTCTAAAGTTTTTCCGTGTTTTCACGGATTGGAGGGGCATTCTCGTAATTTGTCGGGAACCTTCTAGAAGATGGTGACTAAGGGGGTTAATGTGGCATATACATTGAATGAGATTAGTGAGTCATATGGATGATTCATCCATGTCATTAATGCTTCATAATTGCTTAATGACTCATGGAGATGAATCACCATAAGATATTTATCAAGCATGGTTGTAAATCATTTTCTTTTCTTTTCTTGAAAAACAATAATGCTTGATATATACTATGATAGCTCATTTTCTCATTTCATTATTATGTTCATCTTCTCTCTCCTCAAGCTCTCTCTCTTCAAAACCCTAATCCTTCCCTCTCATATGTTGAGTACAAGGGTTAGCTAGACTAATACATCCATAACCTCACTCTATATCACCTAGTTAGCTTAGATTAGCGATTTGAGCAAACTAGTTATCTCAAGTTTGAGATTAAGCTTGGCGTAGGAACTTTCGGGTGGATCGTCTTTGATTCTAGAAGGTCGTTAAGGTGCCGATGTTCCTAGGAGCCTACGAGGAGTGGAGGACAGCGATGAAGACCCGAAGGACATGGTTCTTGAGGTATAATCACTTCACATAGTAGTTTAGAACTTCTATGATTGTTGTTAGTTATCATTTAGCTTCGATTCATGTGGTTAGTCGATATTTAAGCAAAGAACAAGATCGTTTTTCATATTTCCGCCTCCCCGCAAGTCGTGGGGTGTTGCACATCGACTTACAAATAATGGGGCTATGGCGTTAGCCAAGGAACCCAGGTCCCATCAGCGGTACAGACACATCCTGAGGTGCTTTCATTTGATCCGGGAGATTGTAGATCGCCGCGAGATTGAGATTAGGAGAGTAGACACAAAGAATAACACCGCGGATCCACTCACCAAGGCCCTCCCTCAGCTGCAGCATGAGCGACTTTTTGAGATGTTGGGTATGAGATACGCCAATAACTAGCCTTAGTGCAAGTGGGAGATTGTTGGATATATGTATGCCCTAGAGACCATTATATGATAGTGGATGTATTTATACATGTATATATATATTCAGTGTACATTCTTGCTCGACATGATAGTATGCTATCTGGTTCTTCTTTATCTGACATGTTGACTTGATCATGCTTTTATTCATTTACACATGTTGATAAAGCCCTGAGGATATTTGCTTGACTACTATGATTATGAAGGAGATCATACTAGTGGGACCTCTGTAGTCTATAAGTATATTCTGAAATGTCCTTAGTTGTAGGTGTATCGAGATGGGGCATCGATATACCAGAGTAGACTAGCGTATATGATACTAGACCCATATGATGGGCGATGGATGTTCCCATATCCATTGATGTTTGACATCGAGATCATATGTGGGTGCTCAGTGGAGACTGGGTCCACTGGACAGACTCGCCGAGAACTCCTATATGGTATTATATCTATCGTCAGATACCAGTTCTCAGGTGACATTGGTACAGGTTAGTCTATAGACCCGAGATCGTCATAGAGTCTTGTGTGTTCTCCCACTGTACTTTGATTACCACCCTACCACGGCTCTACTGAGTTGTGCAAACAGGTGGCTTTTGGGTACAGTCCCGAGACACATGGAGAAGGTGAGTGATAAGAGGGGTTTCGTCTCTCCCGGTATTGGGAGTTGATGTCGTGTTGTGCTCGATTGGCTATTTCAGTAAGTCCCTGGCCAGGGCTGTTGAGATTTACTGATAAGTGTTATCAGTAGTTTCTCGATCTGTGATAGACCATTCATCGGCACGACTTATTAAGTTATTGGGGTCGACGTTACCATCCCTAGACTCGATATGCAGCATATCTGACAAAGAGACCGGACTGTACGGTAGTGTTGCCGGTTGGCTCGATGGAAGTTGTGACAAGTTCGCTTGTTATCTTCTGATCACTCAATACCCGGGTGGCCGTTATGTTTAGCTGACCTCTTGCGGCTTGGGGGTGCTTGATATGATCATCACCCATTGTCGGCGTATTGACGAGTCTTAGAGTCTCACAATGGAGTTACCTAGCCCAAACAAAACGATGTGGTGTGCATATGAGATATGCGCGGGGACCCGATTAAATACGCGTATGTGATACCGTATATTAATCGGGTGGTTTGCTATTGGTCGGGTCGTATGAGATATGACCGGTTTGCTAAATCAAGTGTTGATTTAACATTGACCATTAGCTTTTCATTTTGGACCCTTTTGTTTTTGGTGTATGCATGCTTGTATGCACATGTTTACATTGATGCACATATGGATGTGCATGCACTCATACATGCATACACAATTCTATCATAGTTGTTGATACATGAGATGGTGGAAATATAAGACTCACACCTCGTTATATATATGTTGATATTTATTTTTGGAAAAGAAAATGGAAATGGAAAATTTATCATGGTTGATTATTTTATTATTCCACTAACCTTTGTGTTAACCATGAGTTATTTTCCATGGCCATTTTTGATCCAAAGAGAAATATCTAAATATTTATAAACTAGGGTTAGGAATGAGAACAAGAAAATATATATTTTTTTCTTTTCTCATTTTTATCCATAAGCTTATCATTATCTCTTGAGCTCTCATTTGCCATCATCTTTTTCCTCCTCTCTCTTGCTCTCTAGCTTTCAGTAGTGAGTAAGATAGTGATCAAGTTAGGGTTTTTAAGTGAGAAAACAAACCACATCACCATTCTACACTACTCTTGCCCATTAGTTTAGAGTGTTGGCTTCTACTTCTTCTTTTGATCAAGTGAAGCCTTGAGCTTGGACAAAGAGGACTCCAGGTGGATTATCGTGGACTTGGAGGATCTCAAGCAAGCTTCTTACAACCCTCAAATGGCCAAGGAGTCTAGCGAAGGGAGCTACAAAGGTTGTAGGGATGGCTTAGCACCTTGTGAAGGTTTTGGCAAGCATCAATCATGCTACTTTAAAATTTTTGGGGTGCTAAACAAACCCTAACCAAGATCTTAACTAGAATATTAGGATAAACAAAACAAGTAAACAACTTTACTTCTAAGAGTTGGGATAACAACCTTTGTAGTCCGGTCCTTCACTTCAAATAGCTCTGTGTAGTAGTCCCCTTCGCTGAGATCGTAAACTCCGGACTCTAGAGAGGCTCTATGAAGAAAAGAACGTGCTTGCTTCGATGACTTCGAGGCCGAAGATGATCTACGTCGAACAGACACTAACTCAAGCTATTCCTTCACTGGGTCATGAACTTTGTGAAGAGAACACACTCTACTACATGGCAAGTGGTAGAGGATGAAGAAGTAGGAGGTGGGCTAACTTTAGAATTGATTTTCTCACTTTATTTCTCATACCTCCATTGAAACTAGAATGCTTTTCATGGAGCTTGAAGAAGAAGAAGAAGAACTCATGAATAATTCATCCAAATGAATTATTGCACCCATGGTTGAGTTAAAGCTATCATGCTTAACTCATGTAAAGAAATAACTACACACTATGGTTAAGGGTTGGGTTTGATAAATATCTTTAACTAGACAAAAGAGTTGACTTTGTCAAAGCTTATCCAAAAGCTTTTGTCAAAGCTTTAGCATAACAAACTCAATCTCTTCTGAATTAACTTAACATAAATAGAAACTCTAACTTAACCCGAGTATGGTATTAATCTCATACACCAATCTTGTATGTATCATCAAGCATGACATAATACATGTACACAAATATACATATCACATATATACAATGTGCACACCAAGTGAGAAAAGAAATCATTAGTGAGCTAAATATTAGTCAATGTAATATAATATATCAAATATATAATTATACATTAAATTATCAAATCAACTCTTGATTTAATAATCCAGCTATATCACATATAACCGACCAATATAATATGCAACATCTTATCGAATCAACGCTTGATCCGATAACTCGGCTATATCACATATAACCAATCATGTCACACATCGCGAGAATAGAATGTGGTATCATATACACGCATCAATCTCGGTCCTGCACATATCACATAAACGCTCCTACTCCGTTTCTCTTGAGCCAGGAAACCTCTGTGTAGGACTCTAAAGACTCGTCAATACGCCGGCAGTAGGTGATGATCATATCAAACACCTACAAGCCGCAAGCGGTCTGCTAAACGTAACGGCCACCCGGGTATTAAGCGATCAGAAGATCAACAAGCAAGCCTGTACATTCTCCTGTGAATCCAATCAGTAACACTCCCGTACAGTCCGGTCTCTTCGTCTAATATGTCGCATATCTCGCCTAGGGGTGGTAAATGTCAGATCCCAGTAGCTTGATAAGTCGGGTCGATATGAGGTCCATAACAGTTCGAGAAACTACTGATAACACTTACCAGTAAATCTCAGCAACCCTGGCCAGGGATTTCCAGTTATAGCCAATCGAACACAGCGCAACATCAACTCCCTATACCGGGAGAAACGAAACCCCTCCTATTGCTCATTGCCTCCATGTGATTCGGGACTGTACCCAAAAGCCACTATTTTGCACACCCTCTTGGACGTGGTATGATGGAAATCAAAGCACAGTGGGAATCACACAAGACACTATGACGATCTCGGGTCTACAGACTAACCTGTACCAGTGTCACCAGAGAACTGCCATCTGACGTGAGGTATAATACCATCTGGGAGTTCTCGGCGAGTCCGTCCAGTGTACCCAGTCTCCACTGAGCACCCGTATACCTTCTCTGATGTCAAACACCAAAGGATATGGGATCATCCATTGCCCATGATATGGGTCAAGAAGCGCATACGCTAGTCTACTCTGGAGTATCGATGCCCTGTCTCGGTACTCCCACAACTAGGAACATTTGAAGGATGTACTTGGCGAGTACACTGTCCCCACTAGTATGATCTGCATCATAGTCCTAGTAGTCAAGTACTCATCCTAAGGGCTTTATCAACATGTGACATAGAGACAATCAGAGTACATGTTAAGATAAAGAGTAACCAGATAGCATACTATCATGTAGAGCAAGAAAGTCCTCCCTATATATGTCCAAACATCCACTACAATATACATCGTATGTACAGTAATGGCCTCTAGGGCATACATATTACTAACAATCTCCCACTTGCACTAGGGCCATCTATTGTGGTATCGCATACCCAACAATCAGCTGTGGTTGAAGTATCTCATACTCAACCATCCCATAAAAGTCTCTACCGGGAAATAGGCCTTTGTGAGTGGATCCGCGCTGTTGTCCCCTGTGTCTACTCTCCTTACCTCGATCACCCTGGAGATCAACCGTCTCCATGATCAGGCGATACTGCCTAAGAATATGAATGGATCTCTGTGGGATGGGGGTTCCTAGGCATAAGCCACAACTCCATTGTCACACAATGGCAGGAACGAAGTTCATCTCATGAACTTATATATATATATATATATATATATATATATACAGACTGCCTCTTTGGTAGCATCCTTGGTAACGATGTATCTTGCATTTAATCGTCTAGTATGTCACGGTATCTAGCTTGGAACTCTTCCAACATACTGTCCCTCCACTGAGGGTAAAGAAAATGCCTGTGACTGACATTCAGTCGTCCTTATCACCCTGAAACCTTTCCAATGATTCTCCCCATGATCGATTGATACCATCTCACTACAACTAGTGAGAATCCTAACATTCAATTAGATCTATCTCATAGATCCATAACTCAGGATTTAAGAGGTATCACCTTGATCCTATATGGAGAATCCTTGTGATAAGAGGAGATTGACCGAGGGTAGCATAGGAAACTCCCTCCCTGTCATGAGTATGTCATCCACGTACTATACGAGAATCACCACCATACTCCCTACTACCTTTTTCTATATACTAGGTTCATCTACCATTTTGATGAAGTCAAACTCTTTGACTACCGCATCAAAACAGACGTTCCAACTCCGCGATGCCTGATTTATCCCATAAAACATCATGCTCACGTTTCCGCTACTCCTACTGTCTATGAAGCCCTCTGGCTGTGTACTTATAGACGCTCTCTTCCAAATCATCATTTAGAAAAGCAGTCATGACACCCAACCGCCAGATATCGTAGTAATGGTATGTAGCCGTGGCAAGTAGGATCTGTATAGAGTTAAGCATAGCTTTGAAAGTCTTGTAGGGTTCCTAGGCACTCTAGTGGAGTCTTACAAGTGATCAAACATGCAAATTTCTAAAAATTACGGTGCCGAGAAAACCTAGAACGGATCGTTAACTAGATATTTAGGCAAAGCAAGCAAGTAAACGAAAATGTATCTAAAGGAAAGGGGCTACAACCTTTGTAGATCCGGTCCACCACTTCTTAAGCTCCACGATGATCTCCTTCCGCTGTCCAAATCGAACTCACGACTCTAGCATTGGCATCATCGAAGAATGGGCGGGCTTGATCGTCGGTTCGATGCCGAAGATGATCTACGTCGAAGCATCACAAGAACAAGCTCCAACTTCACCAAGCTTTGAAAACTTGTGAAGCAAACACCCTATACAACTTGGCAAGAGGTAGAGGATGAAGAAATAGGAAGTGGGTAGACTTTATATTTGGATTTCTCACTCAATTTCACTAGTTGCCATTGATGGCCACTAGCTTTCTTCATGTTGAAGAAAATGAAGAAGAAGAAGAAGATATGATAAGTCTTCATAATTAGATAAAATAAATCAATACTTATCATACTTTCAACTATAGTTAAGTGTAGAGAAAAGACCATGGTTAAAAGGATGGTTAAGGTTAAGCATAAGAACAAAAGAGTGACTTAGTCAAAGTTTCAAGAAACTTCAACTAAAAACAAAACATTCAATCATTCATTTATCTTTTCCTTTTTCCAAAATGAATAAATAAGAAAGATAAATGAATAAATAATCAAAACCCTAATCATTAACTTAAACTATGGTTTGATTCTTTACACTTAACCAAGTAAGCATGTATCATCAAACATGATACAAACATGTGCACAAAACTATATCGCATATACAATGTGCACAATTCAAGTGAGAAAATCCTTTTAAAATGAACCAATACTAGTTAACGCAAAGTAATATATCAAATATATAAATATGCACTAAATCATTAAATCAACACTTGATTTAACGATCCGGTCATATCGGATATAACCGACTAGTATCATATGTATCGGCTTATCGAATCAATCCTTGATTCGATAACTAGGTTATATCGCATATAACCAATCGATACATTGATCGCGAGAATGGAATACGGTATCACATACTCGAATTATTCTCGGTCCCGCACATATCTCATATGCGCTCCTATTTCGTTTCGCTTGAGCCAGGAAACCTCTGTGTAGGACTCTAAAGACTCGTCAATACGCCGGCAGCAGATGATGATCATATCAAGCATCCACAAGCCGCAAGCGGTCTGCTAAACGTAACGGCCACCCGGGTATTGAGCGATCAGAAGATCGACGAGCAAGCCCGCTCACACTCCTGCGAATCCAACCAGTAACACTTACCGTACAGTCCGATCTGTTCGTCTGATATGTCGCATATCTCGCCTAGGGGTGGTAAACGTCAGACCCCAATAGCTCGATAAGTCATGCCGACGTGAGGTCCATAACATTCGTGAAACTACTGATAGCTCTTACCAGTATATCACTGCAACCCTGGCCAGGGATTTCCTGTTATGGCCAGTCGAGCATAGCACAACATCAACCCCCAATACCGGGAGAGACGAATCCCCTCCTATCGCTCATTGCCTCCATGTGAATCGGGACTGTACCCAAAAACCACCTGTTTGCACGACTCAGTAGAGCCGTGGTAGGGTGGAAATCAAAGCACAGTGGGAGACACACAAGACTCTATGACGATCTCGGGTCAACAGACTAAGCTGTACCAGTGTCACCAGAGAACTGCCATCTGACGTGAGGTATAATACCATCTGGGAGTTCTCGGCGAGTCCGTTCAGTGTACCCAGTCTCCACTGAGCACCCGCATACCATCTTCGATGTCAAACACCAATGGATATGGGATCATCCATCGCCCATCGCATGGGTCGAGAAGATATGCGCTAGTCTACTCTGGAATATCGATGCCCCGTCTCGATATTCCCATGACTAGGAACAATGAAGGATGTACTCATTGACTACCCAGGCCCTACTAGTATGATCTGCATCATAGTCCTGGAAGTCGAGTACACATCCTAAGGGCTTTATCAACATGTAATCAGAGAGACAGAAAGTATGCATGTTAAGATAAAGAGCAACCAGATAGCGTACTATCATGTCGAGCAAGAAAGTCCTATCTATATATGTCCCAGCATCCACTACAATATACATCCAATGTACAGTAATGGCCTCTAGGGCATACATATAACTAACAATCTCCCATTTGCACTAGGGCCATCTGTAGCAGTGGTCGCAGTATCTAATACTCAACCATCCCATATGAGTCTCTCTCTAGGAAAAGGCCTTCATGAGTGGATCCGCCGTGTTGTCCTCTGAGTCTTCTCTCCTAACCTCGATCACCCTGGAGATCAACTATCTCCATGGTCAGGTGATGCTGCCTCAGAATTTGTCTGGGTCACTGATGGGACCAGGGTTCCGGGGCCAAAACCACACTTCCATTGTCATACAATGGAAGGAACCAAGTTCATCTTATGAACCAATATACACCCAAACTGCCTCTTTGGTAGTATCGTTAATAGCGATGTTACCAGCCTTTATCGTCTAGTTTGTCACGGTATCTAGCTTGGAAATCTTCCAACATACCGTCCCTTTACCGAGGGTAAAGACAATGCCTGCGACTGACATTCAGTCGTCCTTATCACTCTGGAACCCTTCCAGTGATTCTCCCCAGGATCGATTGATACCATCTCACTACAACTAGTGAGTATCCTAACATCCAATTAAATCTATCTCATAGATCCAAAGCTTAGGATTTAGTAGGTATGACTTTGATCCTATATGGAAAATCATTGTGATAAGCGGAGATTGATCGAGCGTAGCATAGGAAACTCCTTCCCTAATAAGAGTATGTCATCCACGTATTCTACGAGGATCGTCACCATACTCCCTACTACCTTTTAGTTTATACAAGGTTCATCTACCATTTTGATGATGTCAACTTCTTTGACTAATCCATCAAAACAGATGTTCCAACTCCGCTATGCCTGCTTTATCCTATAAAGCATCTTGCACACGTTTCCGCTGCTCCCACTGTCTACGAGGCCCTCTGACTGTGTTCTTATAGACATTCTCTTCTAAATCATTATTTAGAAAAGTTGTCATGGCACCCAACCACCAGATATCGTAGTCATGGTATGTAGCCGTGGCAAGTAGGATCTGGATGGACTTAAGCATAGTCCCTGGAAAAGGTTTCATCATTATCCGTGCCTGGTTGATGACGAAAACCTTTAGCAGTCTAGCTTTGAAAGTCTTAACTTGTCCATCTACACCAAGTAATCTTCTCAAGATATACTTGCTCCTGATGGGGATTTAACCCTTCAGATATCGCAACCAAAGTCCATACTTTGTTGGTATATATGGATTCCATCTCAGATCACTAAGCATCCAGCCATTCTTACAGAGTCCCTACTCTCGATGGCCTGCTCGAAACTGGTTGGGTCATCATCTCATGATGCAATCCTCGCTCCCACTGTCATCGAGAAACCGAGGTATCTCTCAGGCGGATGAGGAACCCTACTAGATCGGCGGAGAGGCTGAGGTTCGTCGGGAACTATAGAATCTTATGGTTCTGTCAAATTATCAACTGCAGTTTTGTATAGCTGGAACCTTTCCAGTTCTACAGAACTGATCCTGCCTCGCTCTTGTCCGGATTTTGCTTTAAACATAGGCCGGACAACCCCAAATCTTAACTCACTTAAGAGATGGGTTCTACCATATCTCATATGGAGTGGTAGGCACTGATTTGATTCAAACCTAATTCAATAGGTATGTAGCTTCTCAAGTGCATAACCCCAAAAGGAAATAGGTAACTCAGTAATACTCATCATAAAGCACACCATATCTAATATTGTGCAATTGCTCCGCCCTGATACACCGTTGTGCTGTGGTGTATTAAGAGGAGTAACACTGAGAGAAAATCTCATTCTCCTTTAGAATAGTCCAGGAATTCTATGCACAAGTATTCTCCTCCCTGATCTTATCATAGGACATAATACTTATACCCGTATTTTGGTTCTCTACTTCTAACTTATATTCTGTGAATATCTCAAAAGGTTCGGACTTATGTTTCAACAGGAACATATGACTGAATCTTGAGAGATTATCAGAGAATATAATGAAGTATGAAGAACCAGTCCTGGCATGTGTAGACAGGAGACTTTACATACATCATCATGTATCAGTCCCAAGAGTTTACTAACTCTTTCTCTGTTTACAGTAAACGGAGCTATGGTCATCTAATCTTTGTGACATGACTGGCAAGTTTCACAAGATGTAAATTCAAACTGATTTAAATATGCATCTAAAATGTAACTTCAGCCAGTCGGGTCGCATTGATGTGACCTAGTCTACAATGCCTCAAGAAGGATTCGTTCATTTCTGAACTCTTCCTCTTGTGTGTGTTCTGTATACTAGGAACTGTAGTTTGATTTAGAACTTCAATGCTTTTAGATAACGTGCCTGAACCGATCAACTTTTGATATAGAAAATGTTCAAAACATTATCCAACAATACAAAATTATATCCTTTCTTTACTAATAAAGAGACTGATATGATTTTGTATATCAGGTTCGGTATCTAATAGCATTTGTTCAGAATCAATATATTGGTAATACAGGGTGACAGTGACCAACAGACTTGGCTGCAACACTTGCCCCGTTTTCTGTCTCATGAAACTTATCACCCGTTCTCAGTTTTTCTACCCTTTTGTAGCCCTATGTAACAGATTACATATCCGGGATCCTGATCCGGTATCGAATACCCAGGATTCAGAGGATACTGAGAAACAGTTCTTTATAATGAACACACTCGAAGGAGATGCATCATATGCACTTTCTTCGTTTGGGCGGCATAGGAAATCTGGTATTCCCCTATTTCCTGCTCTGTCTTATAACAATTATAAGTTGGAGCGGGACCAACGTTCCCCAGCTCAGTATAACAAGCAGGTTCGGTCAATACATCCATATTATTATCTTGATTAAGCCGTGATATGGTCGCTACCAGGAGAGAGAGAGAAGAAAACACTCAGCGTGCGCTCTTGCAAGATTAGATTGGTTATGTATTTTATCTAATCAGGATGGCTCCCACTGTTTTTATCAAATCTTCCTTCAAACCCTAAAAGGAAAGACTAGCCGGGATTAATTACACTCTACAAGTTCGCCAATCTTTCAGCCAGGCCAGTGTCGGTACTTTGAGGGAGGTTCCCCGTGCTTTCGCACGGACCTAATTACTGTAAACCTCGTTTTCCCAGAGGCGTAACCCCGTTGACACCTTTCTAGACACCTACTTGATCGGCTAATTGTAAAGTGCAAAACTCTCCCAGGAGTAACAATTACTCGCAGTGGGTATCGAGATCCAACTATCACATAGAAGGTATGCAATCTCATTGCAAATTTCAACACTTGAAACTCCCGATAAAGGTTTTTACCCCTAGCACCTATGACCTTAACTATGGTCAACAAATCATAAGTACTAGTCAAGTTCTACCCGTCATTTCGTGATTAATTAGACCCACCCACATGACCCTTAACTAAGGTCAACAAAGTCACGCGATTGTCCTAACTAATCGCATCATATGCGGTGTAGGAAGACATCACTTAGCTACCGTACACTGTGCCTTGACTATGGTCAACAAACACAGCACGAATACTAAGTACTCTACTTCCTAAAATGACGGAGGGTTGCGGCTGGTTTTTGTGAAAACCTTTAACGCTTTGAACTTGATCTCGTTGCGGAATCAAATGGTTTTTTAAATGGAATGTTTTTGAGGCTTTTCTAGTTTTGCTAAAGGGGTCACTCTCGGTGAAGGGATCGTCGGCCCTTTCCTCGTCGAATGAGGTGCGGGATATATCATATATATCACTGTGCAAAGCAGAAACTATAGAAGTGATCAAAAGACAAACCGAGTGATGTAGCATCTGCCAGTTATTGCTAAAGGAGTCACTCCCGATGAAGGGATCTCGGTCCTTTCCCTATCGAATAAGGTGCAGGATGTTCTACAAGGAACACCGCGATGCAAAGCAAGAACTGTAGCTACCTGTTTTTATTTTTGAAATTTGATTCCACAACATCAATTAGGTTTATTTTCTTTCATTAATCTCATTAATGAATATCCCATCATTTAAGTCCACCTAACCATCACAGATAAATATAACATACGCTTATGCCATCCGCATTCGCCTCGATGTCCCGTCTGCACCGTTAGGTTAGGTAACTAACGCCAGAGCGAGGCAGGGCTAGCACGGGTGTAAAACATAAGCAACGTCTATATAATATATCATATATACTATATATAATACCTGTCACAGAACATCACAAGATCACAGATAAATCACAGCAGAAGAAACATATGAAATATTGGATATACTAGGACGTCCGTGTTTTCAATACGAGCCAGTATAAAACACGGATTCCACGGTCGTGATGAATAGCCAATCCCACACCCCAAGACCCCTACGAGAGCGGCAAGCAACCCTACCAATTCTAGGGTTAGGAGACCCGGACTCGACTCCTCGAGTTGGTCTCCCACTGGACCCTAGAACCCGGTTACTTGTGCTCCCCTCCTTGGGTCTATCCTAATGCAGAAAAGTAAATAATATACATCAACGGTGACAACTTCCGCAACCTGGAAGTGCCCCAATAAAAGAATATTACATACAAGTTTTTACATGAATGAAAATGAAAAAAAACACTCATCTCACATAAAAACCCCCGGCTATTCAAACACGACGATCCAATATAACATATCCAGCAACACATAACATCACATGTCATCAACGTATCCCAATTGTCGTTGACATATAGCAACGAAACCGGCGACATCACATATTACACTTACGGTCACAGAAAAGAAAGTGTAAAACTACAACAGTTGGAATCCGCAACCTCCTCAGACATCGCATGCCTGACCAAATGAATTACTTAGACATCGCATGCCTAACAATTATAAACCCCGCATTTTAGTCTCATTATCGAAAACACTTTTCAATATCAAGTCGGGCAATTCAACAGGATTCCCGACATTCTGATCGAATGCTCGTCGCAAACTTTAGTAGGCGGCCGCACCCCCGACGCCGTCGACAAAGTGCACCAAGGCGGAACACCGCTGCCGCGAGCACCCGAACGGATGCTTTCGGCGACGGGGTTCTCCTACAGTCACTTAGTCGGGGCTATGGAGTGAGGCTGTCTATTAAGTTTACCCGGCGAGTATCCGCGTACGCTACGTGATTGCGACGGACTTTTGATCACATCAAAATTCCGTGGCAACCAATCAAGTGAGACTAAACTATTATGTTTATAATATTCATTCCGTTATCTCATAACTATTTGCGAATTCCAATTATTGTATCACATTCCGGATAAATGGAAAATGTTAAACTTTCCGATCGAACAATCGAACACCCAAGTTTTCCCGAAACAGCTCAACACATGAAATAAGTCTAACAACATTCGGTTCGTGCCTCAGTACCAACGGTCCAGCCGTAGAAGGTTCAAGCCAACGCCTCACATGTGGCACGCCGTACTGCCCCAAACCCGAAGGTTCAAAGGGCAGTTCAAGACGGTCACATAATCGAGTTAAGGTTTGTTGTCTTCTAGAGGGTCCATCGCGTTACTTGCACTACTTAGAACGTCGTTAAACTACGGAAAAATCCAACACTTGGAAATTTCCCGGCAGGGGAAAAAGTGGGTATTTATATCCGGTCGAACTTTTTAACATATTCTAAAAATACCCGGAAAAGCACACCGACAAAGTTAGACAGTCCGATCGAATACACCGAGTCCCCAATACAACTCAGAAAATACAACTCTGGAATAAAATATTAAAAATCCCCAGGAAAACCAGCACAGACAGCTAAGAACTACTGTGCAAAATTGCATGCACAAAACGACAAAAGGGCCGCGGATCCGCCGCATGAGCCTCCTATAAGGCCGCGGATCCGCGCCGCCTTCATGGAATCAAGCCCTCGAATTTTACAGTAACCCTTATATCTTCCTGCTGATTTTTCTGAATATTTTTAATCTACAAAAATCCACATTTTACAGAAAAGTCCAGAGAGCATTTTTCAAGTCGGGTTTTGGGTCGATCGGACTTCTGATTCCGTCGGGACTTCGCCTAAGGCTCTAGCTAGGCTCTGATACCACTGTAGGGTTCCTAGGCACTCTAGTGGAGTCTTACAAGTGATCAAACATGCAAATTTCTAAAAATTACGGTGCCAAGAAAACCTAGAACGGATCGTTAACTAGATATTTAGGCAAAGCAAGCAAGTAAACGGAAATGTATCTAAAGGAAAGGGGCTACAACCTTTGTAGATCCGGCCCACCACTTCTTAAGCTCCACGATGATCTCCCTCCGCTGTCCAAATCGAACTCACGACTCTAGCATTGGCATCATCGAAGAATGGGCGGGCTTGATCGTCGGTTCGATGCCGAAGATGATCTACGTCGAAGTATCACAAGAACAAGCTCCAACTTCACCAAGCTTTGAAAACATGTGAAGCAAACACCCTATACAACTTGGCAAGAGGTAGAGGATGAAGAAATAGGAAGTTGGTAGACTTTATATTTGGATTTCTCACTCAATTTCACTAGTTGCCATTGATGACCACTAGCTTTCTTCATGTTGAAGAAGATGAAGAAGAAGAAGAAGATATGATAAGTCTTCATAATTAGATAAAATAAATCAATACTTATCATACTTTCAACTATAGTTAAGTGTAGAGAAAAGACCATGGTTAAAAGGATGGTTAGCGTTAAGCATAAGAACAAAAGAGTGACTTAGTCAAAGTTTCAAGAAACTTCAACTAAAACAAAACATTCAATCATTCATTTATCTTTTCCTTTTTCCAAAATGAATAAATAAGAAAGATAAATGAATAAATAATCAAAACCGTAATCATTAACTTAAACCATGGTTTGATTCTTTACACTTAACCAAGTAAGCATGTATCATCAAACATGATACAAACATGTGCACAAAACTATATCGCATATACAATGTGCACAATTCAAGTGAGAAAATCCTTTTAAAGTGAACCAATACTAGTTAACGCAAAGTAATATATCAAATATATAAATATGCACTAAATCATTAAATCAACACTTGATTTAACGATCCGGTCATATCGGATATAACCGACTAGTATCATATGTATCGGCTTATCGAATCAATCCTTGATTCGATAACTAGGTTATATCGCATATAACCAATCGATACATTGATCGCGAGAATGGAATACGGTATCACATACTCGAATTATTCTCGGTCCCGCACATATCTCATATGCGCTCCTATTTCGTTTCGCTTGAGCCAGGAAACCTCTGTGTAGGACTCTAAAGACTCGTCAATACGCCGGCAGCAGATGATGATCATATCAAGCATCCACAAGCCGTAAGCGGTCTGCTAAACGTAACGGCCACCCGGGTATTGAGCGATCAGAAGATCGACGAGCAAGCCCGCTCACACTCCTACGAATCCAACCAGTAACACTTACCGTACAGTCCGGTCTGTTCGTCTGATATGTCGCATATCTCGCCTAGGGGTGGTAAACGTCAGACCCCAATAGCTCGATAAGTCATGCCGACGTGAGGTCCATAACATTCGTGAAACTACTGATAACTCTTACCAGTATGTCACTGCAACCCTGGCCAGGGATTTCCTGTTATGGCCAGTCGAGCATAGCACAACATCAACCCCCAATACCGAGAGAGACGAATCCCCTCCTATCGCTCATTGCCTCCATGTGAATCGGGACTGTACCCAAAAACCACCTGTTTGCACGACTCAGTAGAGCCGTGGTAGGGTGGAAATCAAAGCACAGTGGGAGACACACAAGACTCTATGACGATCTCGGGTCAACAGACTAAGCTGTACCAGTGTCACCAGAGAACTGCCATCTGACGTGAGGTATAATACCATCTGGGAGTTCTCGGCGAGTCCGTTCAGTGTACCCAGTCTCCACTGAGCACCCGCATACCATCTTCGATGTCAAACACCAATGGATATGGGATCATCCATTGCCCATCGTATGGGTCGAGAAGATATGCGCTAGTCTACTCTGGAATATCGATGCCCCGTCTCGATATTCCCACGACTAGGAACAATAAAGGATGTACTCATTGACTACCCAGGCCCCACTAGTATGATCTGCATCATAGTCCTGGAAGTCGAGTACACATCCTGAGGGCTTTATCAACATGTAATCAGAGAGACAGAAAGTATGCATGTTAAGATAAAGAGCAACCAGATAGCGTACTTGAAGGGTTTGTTTAGCACCCTATGAAGGGTTTTGAAGCATCACATGTCCAAAAGTTATGATTTTTATTGTGCTAAACAAACACGCAAGTGGATCGATCCTAGAAAATTAGGTTTAGTAAACTTTAAACTAGAAAAATCTAGGGTTTGAAGGCTACAACCTTTGTAGCTCCCCTTTGCAAGACTCCTTGGTGTCTTGGGTGTTGAATCGAGGTCCTCTTGAACTCCCCTTGTGTCCACGACGATCCACCGCGGAGATCTCCGTCCAAGCTCGCTACTTCGTCAAACCGAAGATAACACTCTAAACAAACGGCTAAGCTTGTGTAGAATGTTGTTGTGGATTTGGATCTCACTTCAAAAACCTTTCTTTGATTTTGTTTGACTCACTAGAAAAAACTAGAGAGGAGAAGATGAAGGAGGATGAAAATGGTGGCTATTTCTTTTCAAGAGGTAAAATGATAACCATAAGGTTAAGCTTGCAAAAGAAATAAATATCACTATATATATTTATTCCTTCTTGACTCCAACCATGATTAAATGATAGATGATTAATTTAACTTTGGTTTAGAATGATAAAGGAAAGGATAACCATGGTTTAGTGGTAGGTGAGCATGGTTAGGTTAGAAGAAGCATGTAGAAACTAGCATAATTATCCTTTCCTTTTCATTTTCTTTTTAAATCCATAATCAAATAATAATCCATTAAATAATCTATGGTGTGAGTCTAGCATTGCCACCATTTCCATATGCTAACAACCATGATGGATGTTTGTATGTATGTGTGTATGTATGCACATCCATATGTGCAAGAAACTAGCATAAAAGAAAGAAAGATAAACACACATGCATGCACACATCCATCATCCTTGAAAAGGTTTTCAAGTGAGAAAAACTAATGGTTAAATGATAAATCAACTTTTGATTTATCAATCCGGCCATATCACATATGACCCTACCAAAAGCAAGCCGCCCGATCAATGTACAGTATCATATACGCACATTTCAATCGGGTGCATGCACATATCGCATACGCGCACCACAACGTTTCTCCTGGACTGAGCAACTCCTTTGTGGGACTCTAAGACTCGTCAATACGCCGGCAGAGGGTAATGATCATATCAAGTACCCTCAAGCCGCAAGCGGTCAGCTAAACGTAACGGCCACCCGGGTATTGAGTGATCAGAAGACAACAAGCGAACCTGTTACAACTCCCGTCGAGCCATCCGGCAACACTACCGTACAGTCCGGTCTTTTCGTCAGATATGCTGCATATCGAGCCTAGGGATGGTGACGTCGACCCCAATAACTCAATAAGTCGTGTCGGTGAATGGTCTATAACAGATCGAGAAACTACTGATAACACTTACCAGCAAATCTCAGCAGCCCTGGCCAGGGACTTGCTGTTATAACCAGTCGAGCACAGCACAGCATCAACTCCCAATACCGGGAGAGACGAAACCCCTCCTATCGCTCATTTTCTTCGTGTGTCTCGGGACTGTACCCAACGGCCACCTGTTTGCACGACTCAGTAGAGCCGTGGTAGGGTGGCAATCAAAGTACAGTGGAAGAACACACAAGGCTCTATGACGATCTCGGGTCTACAGACTAACCTGTACCAGTGTCACCTGAGAACTGCTATCCGACGATAGATATAATTCCATATAGGAGTTCTCGGCGAGTCCGTCCAGTGTACCCAGTCACCACTGAGCACCCGTATATGATCTTGATGTCAAACATCGATGAATGTGGGAACTTCCATCGCCCATCACATGGGTCTAGTATCATATACGCTAGTCTACTCTGGTATATCGATGCCCCGTCTCGATACACCTCCGACTAGGGACATTTCAGGATATGCTTATAGACTACAGATGTCCCACTAGTATGATCTCCATCATAATCAGAGTAGTCAAGCCGATATCCTTAGGGCTTTATCAGCATGTATGAATGAATAGAAGCATGATCAAATAAACATGTCAAATAAAGAAGTACCAGATAGCATACTATCATGTCGAGCAAGAATGCAAACTGAATATATATACATGTATAGATACATCCACTATCACATAATGGCCTCTAGGGCATACATATATCCAACAATCTCCCACTTGCACTAAGGCCAGTTATTGGCGTATCTCATACCCAACATCTCAAAAAGTCGCTCATGCTGCGGCTGAGGGAGGGCCTTGGTGAATGGATCCGCGGCGTTGTTCTTTGTGTCAACTCTCTTAATCTCGATCTCGCGGCGATCTACAATCTCCCGTATCAAATAAAATCGCCTCAGGATGTGTCTGGACCGCTGATGGGATCTGGGCTCCTTGGCTAACGCCATAGCCCCATTATTATCACAATACAAGGGTATTGGATCAATAATGGTTGGAACTACTCCTAGCTCCGAGACGAACTTCTTCATCCAGACGGCTTCCTTGGCGGCATCATTTGCAGCAATGTACTCAGCTTCCATCGTTGAGTCTGCAACGGTATCCTGTTTGGAACTCTTCCAACTCACCGCCCCTCCATTGAGGGTAAACACAAACCCTGAGATAGATTTGCTGTCATCCTTATCGCTCTGGAAGCTCGAATCGGTAAAGGCCTCCATTTGGAGATCTTTATTACCATACACCAAGAACAATTCTTTAGTCCTTCGTAAGTACTTAAGAATGTTCTTCACAGCTGTCCAGTGGTTCTCCCCTGGGTTGGATTGATACCTGCTTACAATACTAAGTGCATAAGCTACATCTGGGCGTGTACATAACATCGCATACATTATAGATCCTACTGCCGAAGCATAAGGTATAATGCTCATGCGAGCTCTCTCTTCATCGGTCTTTGGACAAGAATCCTTGGAGAGAGTGACTCCATGGCAAACGGGTAAGGCACCCCGCTTGGAGTCTTCCATACTAAACCTCTTTAGGATGGTGTTAATGTACCTGGTTTGGGACAATCCCAATAACTTTTTAGATCTATCCCTATAGATCCTTATGCCCAGGATGTATGTGGCATCACCCAGGTCCTTCATGGAGAACCTCAGTGATAAGAATGATTTGACCGACTGTAGCATAGGAATGTCATTTCCTATCAGAAGAATGTCATCCACGTACAATACGAGGAATGTGACAGCTCTTCCTACAGCCTTCCTATAAACACAAGGTTCATCTGGATTTTTGATGAAATCAAACTCTTTGATAACATCATCGAAACAGATGTTCCAACTCCGAGATGCCTGCTTTAACCCATATATGGATTTAAGCAATCTACATGCTTTCCCGCTGCTCCCACTGTCAATGAAGCCCTCTGGCTGATCCATATAAACGCATTCTTCTAAATCTCCATTTAAAAATGCTGTTTTAACGTCCATCAGCCAGATTTCATAGTCGTAGTGAGCAGCAATAGCAAGTAGGATCCGAATGGATTTAAGCATGGCTACGGGCGAAAAAGTTTCGTCATAGTCCAATCCTGGTCTTTGACGAAAACCTTTCGCCACAAGTCTTGCCTTATAGGTCTCTACCTGCCCATCCACACCAATCTTTCTTTTAAAGATCCATTTGCACCCTACAGGTTTTACCCCAGGGGGTACAACGTCCAAAGTCCATACTTTGTTGGTGTACATAGACTCTATTTCGGATCTCATGGCATCCAGCCACTTCACAGAGTCACCACTCGTGATAGCTTGCTGAAAACTGGTAGGATCATCATCTTCCATGATACAGTCTTCTCTGTCACCATCAATGAGGAAACCGTAGTACCTCTCCGGTGGGCGAGAAGTCCTACCAGACCTACGGAGTGGCCGAGGTTCTTCAGTTTCTGTTGCAACAGCCGGTTCAACCAAATCGTCATTTGTAGTTTGTGTCTCCAGAACCTCTTCTAGATCTATCATCTTGCCATCATCTCTATCTGTGAAAAACTCTTTTTCCAAGAATGTGGCATACTGAGAAACAAACACTTTTTGTTCCTCTTTGTGGTAGAAAAGATATCCATAAGAATTCTTTGGATATCCCACAAAGTTACACATGACTGACCGTGTCTCGAGTTTGTCCAGATTCTGCTTTTTAACATAGGCCGGGCAACCCCAAATCTTAATTCTTTTAAGAGATGGTCTCTTCCCATTCCATATCTCATATGGCGTGGTAGACACGGCTTTGGTTGGAACCCTGTTTAGCAGAAACGCTGCAGTCTCCAATGCATGTCCCCAAAACGAGACTGGTAACTCAGCGTCACTCATCATGGACCGGACCATATCTAATAGGGTCCTATTCCGTCGTTCTGACACACCGTTGTGCTGTGGTGTGTAAGGAGGAGTGAGCTGAGAGAGAATCCCATTCTCTTTTAGGAAGTTTGCAAATTCTGTACTGAGATACTCTCCACCTCGATCTGATCGAAGCATCTTAATACTCAAGCCGGTTTGTTTTTCTACTTCTTGTTTATATTCAATGAATTTCTCGAAAGCGTCGGACTTGTGCTTTAATAAAAATACATCACCGAATCTTGAGAAATCATCAGTGAATGTAATGAAGTATGAAAAACCGCCTCTAGCCTGTATAGACATAGGCCCACATACATCACTATGTATGAGGCCCAGGAGCTGAGTAGCTCTTTCTCCATGTACGGTAAACGGAGTTTTGGTCATTTTACCCTTGATACAAGACTGGCAAGTCGCATATGATTTATATTCAAAAGGATTTAAATATCCATCTTTGTGTAACTTGTTTAGTCTTGTTTCGTTAATATGACCAAGTCTACAGTGCCAAAGAAAAGCTTCATTTAATTCTAAAAGTTTTCTTTTATTAGTGTGTTGTATACTGAAAACTGTGTGTTGATTTAGGACATATATTCCGTTATTAAGTGTACCATACCCAACCAACATTTGATTTAGGTGAATGTTCATAACATTGTTCTGCAACACAAAATTATATCCTTCATTGTCCAACAAAGAAACGGATATTATATTACATAGCATACTTGGTACAAAATAACATGGATTCAAAATCAAAATACATCCAGATGGCAACCCCAAGTGATACTCTCCCACTGCGACTGTATGTACATTGGAACCATTTCCAACGCGAAGAGTATGGTCACCTGTCTTCAAAACCTTGCTATTTCTCAGCCCCTGCATAGAATTGCAAATGTGAGAACCTGAACCGGTATCCAATACCCAGGAAGCAGAGTTTATAGAAAAACAGTTTTCAGTCACAAACGCACCTGAAGCAGAAGCATCACCATGCTTCTTCTTGAGATTTAGGTACTCCGTGCAATTGCGCTTCCAATGTCCTGTCTTGTGGCAATGAAAACACTCGCCTTTCCCTGGGTCTCCAGCCGTGGACTTTCCCTTTCCCTTCGCCTTTTTGACTCCTCCCTTAGGATTAGTGGGTTTCTTCTTTTTCTTTCCCTTGGCCTTAGCTTTTGGGCGAGAAGAAGAAGACTGTCCAATGGTCATAACGGGAGTCTTAGCTGATTTCATAGTGCTCTCTGCACTCCTTAACATATTAAAGAGTTCAGGGAGATCCTTCTCCATGCCATGCATGTTGAAGTTCATTATGAACTGAGCAAAGGTGGAGGGGAGGGACTGCAGAATAATATCTATATATTGTTCATTGTCCATTGTCCATCCAAGGTCCTCAAGCTCTTCTATAAGAGCTATCATCTTCAACACATGGTCTCCTACTGGTGTGCCAGGGGCCATTCGCATGTGAAACAGTTTCCTTGATGCTTCGTATCGTAATACGCGGGACTGCTCCCCATACAACTCCTTTGTATGGAGCAGTATCCCGTGAATGTCCATGTCCTCGTGCTGCTTTTGATGTGTGTTGTCCATCGATGCAAGCGCGAGGCATTTTGCCGTGGCACAGTCAGCGTCCCATGTCTTGCGGACTTCAATGTCCGCAACTGAGGATTTTGGGCCTGGGACGGGCGGGGCTGAAGCCGTGAGGACATATGATACTTTATCATAAGTCAAGGCGATCTTCAGATTCCTTAGCCAGTCTTTATAGTTGGTCCCATTCAGTTTGTTCTTATCTAGTAGAAGCTTAAGTCCAGTCATTGGTATCTGCCATTAAGAGAGAGAAAAGAATACACTCAGCGAAAGCTCTTGCACAGATTAGATTGGTTTATTATCTTGTCTAATCGATGTTTCCCACTGCTTTTTATCAAGTTTTCTTTCAAACCTTAAAAAGAAAAACTAGCCAGGATTAATTACAGTCTACAACTTCGCTAACCGTTCAGCCAGGCCAGTGTCGGTACTTTGAGGGAGGTTCCCCGTGCTTTCGCACGGACCTAATTAGAGTAAACCTCGTTTTCCCAGAGGCGGAGCCCCGTTAACACCTTTCTAGACACCTAATGAGTTAGCTAATTGTAAGCTGTAAAACTCTCATAGGAGCAACTATTGCCCACAGTGGGATCGGGATCCAACCATCACATGGAAGGTATGCAATCTCATTTCAAATTTCAACACTTGAAATTCCCGATGTAATTTTTACCCCTAGTACTTATGACCTTAACTATGGTCAACAAATCATAAGTACCAGTCAAGTTCTACCCGTCATTTCTTGATCAATTAGACCCACCCATATGACCCTTAACTATGGTCAACAAAGTCGCATGAATGTCCTAATTAATCTGCATCATATGCATTGTAGGAAGACATCACTTAGCTACCGTACACTACGCCTTAACTAAAGTCAACAAACGTAGCACGAATACTAAGTACTCTACTTCCTAAAATGACGGAGGGTTGCGAATGATTTTTAAGAAAATCTTTAACGCTTTGAACTTGATATCGTTGTAGAATCAAACAGTTTTCAAAAGGAGTGGCTTAAGCTCCGCAGTTTTGAAATGTAGCTTTTTCATAAATAGCCGAGTCGTTTTTAAATCCGATTCTACAACATCTTTTAGGTTTATTTTCTTTACATTAATCACATTAATGTAATCCCATCATTTAAGTCCTTAAGCCAATCACAGAAAAGAAATGAAAATAACACGTACGCTTATGCCATCCGCATTCGCCGCAATGTTCCGTTATGCACCGTTAGGTTACTTAACTAACGGCATAGCGGGACGGGACTAGCGCGGGTGTAAAACATAAGCAACGTCTACTATATATCATATATATAATATGTCATTCGTCTCAGATATCACAGAACACAGGCAGCAGAAACATAGATATAACGTGGGATATCCTAGGACGTCCGTATTTAGTATTTAGCCAGAATAGAAAATACGGATTCCACAGTCGCGATGAATAGCCAAGCCCACACCCTGGACCCCTACGAGAGCGGCAAGTGACCCTACCAATCCTGGAGTTTAGGAGACCCGGTCTCGACTCCTCGAGATGGCCTCCCACTGAACCCCAGAACCCGGTCACCTGTGCTCCCCTCCTTGGGTCCATCCTAATGCGGAAAAGTAAATAATATACAACACTGGTGACACAACCGCAACCTGGAAGTGCCCCAAATAAAAGAATATTACATTACATTTGAATTTACATGAATGAAAATATAAAACTCTCATCTCACAAAACCCCAGGCTATTCGATCGCGACAATCCTACACATCATATCTCAGCAACACATAATATCACCAACGTAAGTAAGTATGCATACCCCAATTGTCGTTGATGTATAGCAACGAAACCGGCGATATCTAACATACTACACTTACGGTCACAGAAAAGAAAGTGTAAAACTACAATATTTGGAATCCAGATTCTCTTTAGACATCATAAATGCGAAATATCACATATTTCGTATTTCATGCCTACACTATATGAATTCCACATATTGTATCACATTCCAGACAAACAGACAGTATTAAAGTTTTCGAACGAACAATCAAGCACCCAAGATTCACTAAAGCTCAACACTTGAGCAGGGTTCAAAAAAATCTGCAGTGTGACACAGTAGCGGCGGTCCAGCCGTAGAAGGGTCAAGCCAACGCCTCACATGTGGCACGCCGTACTCCCCCAAACCCTAGGGTTCAAAGGGCAGTTCAAGACGGTCACATAATCGAGTTAAGGTTTGTTGTCTTCTAGAGGGACCACCGCAAAAAGACTTGCACGTATCTCCAAACTATTTAAACCCCGTGAATATTGAGTAAATGATATTCGTTCAAACACTTCAATACTTTCTAGTTTACCCGGAAAAGAAAGCGAAATGAAAATTCCGATCGAAACCACGAGTCTAAAAACATCTCCAGAATTTTTCAACAGCAGATTCAGATTAAATATACTCAAAATATACTGAGCAGGTAAAGAAAATTAATGTGCAAAAAATTGTCAAAGAGCCCCTTATATGGCCGCGGATGCGCGGTCTAAGCTTGCTTATGCCGCGCTTCCGCGGCCAAAGTTACTGTTCACTGGCTCGAATTTTCCAGATTGTCTAATTTTTACCTGCTCTATTTTTTGAGAATTTTTAATTCTGAAAAAAATCAGTTTTTAAAAAATTTCCAGAGAGCATCTTTAAAAGTCGTATTTTTGTTTCGATCGGAATTTTTACTTCGCAAAAAGGTCGCCTAATGTTCTAGGTCGGCTCTGATACCAATGAAGGGTTTGTTTAGCACCCTATGAAGGGTTTTGAAGCATCACATGTCCAAAAGTTATGATTTTTATTGTGCTAAACAAACACGCAAGTGGATCGATCCTAGAAAATTAGGTTTAGTAAACTTTAAACTAGAAAAATCTAGGGTTTGAAGGCTACAACCTTTGTAGCTCCCCTTTGCAAGACTCCTTGGTGTCTTGGGTGTTGAATCGAGGTCCTCTTGAACTCCCCTTGTGTCCACGACGATCCACCGCGGAGATCTCCGTCCAAGCTCGCTACTTCGTCAAACCGAAGATAACACTCTAAACAAAACGGCTAAGCTTGTGTAGAATGTTGTTGTGGATTTGGATCTCACTTCAAAAACCTTTCTTTGATTGTGTTTGACTCACTAGAAAAAACTAGAGAGGAGAAGATGAAGGAGGATGAAAATGGTGGCTATTTCTTTTCAAGAGGTAAAATGATAACCATAAGGTTAAGCTTGCAAAAGAAATAAATATCACTATATATATTTATTCCTTCTTGACTCCAACCATGATTAAATGATAGATGATTAATTTAACTTGGGTTTAGAATGATAAAGGAAAGGATAACCATGGTTTAGTGGTAGGTGAGCATGGTTAGGTTAGAAGAAGCATGTAGAAACTAGCATAATTATCCTTTCCTTTTCATTTTCTTTTTAAATCCATAATCAAATAATAATCTATGGTGTGAGTCTAGCATTGCCACCATTTTCATATGCTAACAACCATGATGGATGTTTGTATGTATGTGTGTATGTATGCATATCCATATGTGCAAGAAACTAGCATAAAAGAAAGAAAGATAAACACACATGCATGCACACATCCATCATCCTTGAAAAGGTTTTCAAGTGAGAAAAACTAATGGTTAAATGATAAATCAACTTTTGATTTATCAATCCGGCCATATCACATATGACCCTACCAAAAGCAAGCCGCCCGATCAATGTACAGTATCATATACGCACATTTCAATCGGGTGCATGCGCATATCGCATACGCGCACCACAACGTTTCGCCTGGACTGAGCAACTCCTTTGTGGGACTCTAAGACTCGTTAATACGCCGGCAGAGGGTAATGATCATATCAAGTACCCTCAAGCAGCAAGCGGTCAGCTAAACGTAACGGCCACCCGGGTATTGAGCGATCAGAAGACAACAAGCGAACCTGTTACAACTCCCGTCGAGCCATCCGGCAACACTACCGTACAGTCCGGTCTCTTCATCAGATATGCTGCATATCGAGCCTAGGGATGATGACGTCGACCCCAATAACTCAATAAGTCGTGTCGGTGAATGGTCTATAACAGATCGAGAAACTACTGATAACACTTACCAGCAAATCTCAGCAGCCCTGGCCAGGGACTTGCTGTTATAACCAGTCGAGCACAGCACAGCATCAACTCCCAATACCGGGAGAGACGAAACCCCTCCTATCGCTCATTGTCTTCGTGTGTCTCGGGACTGTACCCAACGGCCACCTGTTTGCACGACTCAGTAGAGCCGTGGTAGGGTGGCAATCAAAGTACAGTGGAAGAACACACAAGGCTCTATGACGATCTCGGGTCTACAGACTAACCTGTACCAGTGTCACCTGAGAACTGCTATCCGACGATAGATATAATTCCATATAGGAGTTCTCGGCGAGTCCGTCCAGTGTACCCAGTCACCACTGAGCACCCGTATATGATCTTGATGTCAAACATCGATGAATGTGGGAACATCCATCGCCCATCACATGGGTCTAGTATCATATACGCTAGTCTACTCTGGTATATCGATGCCCCGTCTCGATACACCTTCGACTAGGGACATTTCAGGATATGCTTATAGACTACAGATGTCCCACTAGTATGATCTCCATCATAATCAGAGTAGTCAAGCCGATATCCTTAGGGCTTTATCAGCATGTATGAATGAATAGAAGCATGATCAAATAAACATGTCAGATAAAGAAGTACCAGATAGCATACTATCATGTCGAGCAAGAATGCAAACTGAATATATATACATGTATAGATACATCCACTATCACATAATGGCCTCTAGGGCATACATATATCCAACAGTACTATCATGTCGAGCAAGAAAGTCCTATCTATATATGTCCCAGCATCCACTACAATATACATCCAATGTACAGTAATGGCCTCTAGGGCATACATATAACTAACAATTCTTAACTTTTCTATGTACACCAAGTAATCTTCTCAAGATATACTTGCTCCTGATGGGGATTTAATCCTTCAGATAAAGCAACCAAAGTCCATACTTTGTGTATAAGGATTCCATCTCAGATCGCTAAGCATCCAGCCATTCTTACAGAGTCACCACTCCTGATGGCTTGCTCGAAACTAGTTGGGTAATCATCTCATGATGCAATCCTCTCTCCCACTGTCATAGAGAAACCGAAGTATCTCTAAGGTGGATGAGGAACCCTACCAGATCGGCGGAGAGGCTGAGGTTCGTTGGAAACTGTTGAATCCTCCGGGTTTACCAAATCATCAGCTGCATTTTGTATAGCTGGAACTCCTTCCAGTTCTACCTCATGACCACTAATTTCTTCACAAGAAATTCCCTTTTTCTCAAAATGTGGTATGCCGAGAAATAAAACATCTTTTGTTCCTCGGTGTGGTAGAAGATATTCCCTTGCGAATGCTTGGGATATCCAACAAATTTCCACAGAACTGACCTTACCTCGAGCTTGTCCGGATTTTTCTTTTGACATAGGCCGGACAACCCCAAATCTTAACATCTTTAAGAGATGGGCTCTTCCTATACCATATCACATATGGAGTGGTAGGCATCTGATTTGGTTGGAACCCTATTCAATAGGTATGCAACTTCTCAAGTGCATAACCCCAAAAGAAAATAGGCAACTCAGTAGTACTCATCATAGAGCACACCATATCACATAGGATGGGACTGCTCTGCCCCTATACACCGACGTGCTGTGGTGTATACGGAGGAGTAATGCTGAGAGAGAATCTCATTCTCCTTTAGAATAGTCCAGGAATTCCGTGCTCAAGTATTTTCATCCTTGATATCATCAAAGGACATAATACTTATACCAATTTTTGGTTCTCTACTTCTAACTTATATTCATTGAATTTCTCAAAAGCTTCAAACTTGTGTTTCAACAGGAACATATGTCCGGATCTTGAGAGATAATCAGTGAATGTAATGAAGTACAAAGAACCGGTCCTGGCATATGTAGACAGGGGACTTTCATACATCAACATGTATCAATCCCAAGAGTTCATTAACTCTTTCTCTGTTTCCAATAAACGGAGCGGTGGTCATCTTATCTTTGTGACATGACTGGCAAGTTTTACAATATGTAAATCCAAACTAATTTAAATATGCATGTTTATGTAACTTCAGCTAGTCGGGTCACATTGATATGACCTAGTCTACAATGCCTCAAGAAGAATTCGTTCATTTCTGAACTCTTCCTCTTGTGTGTGTTCTGTATGTTAAGAACTGTGCTTTGATTTAGAACGTCTATGCTTTTAGATAACGTGCGATCAACTCTTGATATAGGAAATGTTCAAAACATTATCCAACAAAACAAAATTATATCCTTCTTTACTAATAAAGAGACTAATATGATGTTGTATATCATGTTCGATATCTAATAACATTCGTTCAGAATCAATGTATTCTAGTAATATAGGGTGATAACTGCCAACAGACTTGGCTGCAACACTTGCATCATTTCCAACTCTTGAAACTTATCACCTGTTCTCAGTTCTCTACCTATCTGTAGCCCATGTAACAAATTACATTTGCGGGGTCCTGATCCGGTATCTCATACCCAGGACGTAAAGGATACTGAGAAACAGTTCTCGGTAATGAACACACCCAAAGAAGATGCATCAACATGTACTTTCTTCGTTTGGGCGGCACGGGAATTCTTGTAATCCCCTATTTCCTGCTCTGTCTTATAACAATTATAAGTTGGAGCGGGACCATCGTTCCCTAGCGCAGTATAACAAGCGGGTTCGGTCAATACATCCGTATTATTATTTGGATTAAGGCGTGACATGGTCGCTACCTGGAGAGATATAGAAGAAAACACTCAGCGTATGCTCTTGCAAGATTAGATCGGTTATTAATATATCTAATCATGATGTCTCCCACTGTTTTAGTCAAATCTTCCTTCAAACCCTAAAAGGAAAGACTAGCCGGGATTAATTACACCCTACAAGTTCGCCAATCTTTCAGTCAGGCCAGTGCTGGTACTTTGAGGGAGGTTCCCCGTGCTTTCACACGGACCTAATTAAAGTAAACCTCGTTTTCCTAAAGGCTTAACCCCGTTGACACCTTTCTAGACGCCTACTTGATCGGCTAATTGTAATGTGTAAAACTCTCCCAGTAGTAACTCTTACTCGCAGCGGGTATCGGGATCCAACTATCTCATAGAAGGTATGCAATCTCATTGCAAATTTCAACACTTGAAATTCCCAATAATATTTTACCCCTAGCATCCTATTGTTAGTTATATGTATGCCCTAGAGGCCATTACTGTACATACGATGTATATTGTAGTGGATGCTTGGACATATATAGGTAGGACTTTCTTGCTCGACATGATAGTATGCTATCTGGTTGCTCTTTATCTTAACATGTACTCTGATTGTCTCTATGTTACACGTTGATAAAGCCCTTAGGATAAGTACTTGACTACCAGGACTATGATGCAGATCATACTGGTGGGGACAGTGTAGTCGCCAAGTACATCCTTCAAATGTTCCTAGTCGTGGGAATACCGAGACAGGGCATCGATACTCCAGAGTAGACTAGCGTATGCGCTTCTTGACCTATATGATGGGCGATAGATGATCCCAAATCCATTTGTGTTTAACATCAGAGAAGGTAGACGGGTGCTCAGTGAAAACTGGGTACACTGGACGGACTCGCCGAGAATTCCCAGATGGTATTATACCTCACGTCAGATGGCAGTTCTCTAGTGATACTGGTACAGGTTAGTCTGTAGACCCGAGATCGTCATAGAGTCTTGTATGATTCCCACTGTGCTTTGATTTCCATCATACCACGTCCAATGGGGCATGCAAAAAGGTGGCTTTTGTGTACAGTCCCGAATCACATGGAGGCAATGAGCGATAGGAGGGGTTTCGTCTCTCCCGGTATAGGGAGTTGATGTTGTGTTGTGTTCGATTGGCTATAACTGGAAATCCCTGGCCAGGGTTGCTGAGATTTACTGGTAAGTGTTATCAGTAGTTTCTCGAACTGTTATAGACCTCATATCGACACGACTTATCAAGCTACTGGGGTCTAACGTTTACCACCCCTAGGCGAGATATGCGACATATCAGACGAAGAGACCGGACTGTACGGGAGTGTTACTGATTGGATTCGCTGGAGAAAGTACAGGCTTGCTTGTTGATCTTCTGATCACTCAATACCCGGGTGGCCGTTACGTTTAGCAGACCGCTTGCGGCTTGTGGGTGTTTGATATGATCATCACCTACTGCCGGAGTATTGACGAGTCTTTAGAGTCCTATACAGAGGTTTCCTGGCTCAAGCGAAACGGTGTAGGAGCGCATATGTGATATGTACGGGAACGAGATTAATACGAGTATGTGATGCCGCATTATATTATCGCGATGTGTGGCATGATTGGTTATATGTGATATAGCCAAGTTATCGGATCGAGCGTTGATTCGATAAGATGTTGCATTTGATATTAGTCGGTTATATGTGATATAGTCGGATTATTAAATCAAGAGTTGATTTGATAATTTATTGTGTAATTATATATTTGATATATTATAATACATTAACTAATATTCTGCTCGCAATTGTTTTCTTTTCTCACATGATGTGCACATTGTATATATATACGCGATATGTACATTTGTGTACATGGATTGTGTCATGTTTGATGATACATAAAAGATGGGTGTATGAGATTGACACATTGCTAGGGTTAAGTTAGGGTTTCTATTTATGTTAATCTAATTCAAAAGAGATTGAGTTTGTTATGCTAAAGCTTGCACAAAAGCTTATGGATAAGCTTTGACAAAGTCAACCATTTTGTCTAGTTTAAGATATTTATCAAACCCAACCTTTAACCATAGCCATGAGTTAATTCTCTACATGAGTTAGCCATGAGGGCTTAACTCAATCATGGGTGCAATAATTCATTAGGATGAATTATTCACAAGTCTTCTTCTTCTTCTTCTTCAAGCTCCATGAAAAAGCTTGCTATCTCTAATGGAGTTTTGAGATAAAGTGTGAGAAAATCAATTCTAAAGTGAGCTCACCTCCTACTTCTTCATCCTCTACCACTTGCCATGTAGTAGAGTGTGTTCTCTTCACAAATTTCATGACCTAGTGAAGGAATAGCTTGATTCAGTGTCTCCTCGACGTAGATCATCTTCGGCCTCGAAGTCATCGATGCAAGCACGTTCGTTTCTTCATAGAGCCTCTCTAGAGTCCGGGGTTTGCGATCGCAGCGAAGGGGACTACTACACGGAGCTATTTGAAGTGAAGGACCGGACTACAAATGTTGTAATCCCAAACTCTTAGAAGTAAAGTTGTTTACTTGCTTATTGATTTTGCATAATCTCTAGTATTCGATCTTGGTTAGGGTTGTTCAGCACGTCTAAATTTTGAATCGGGCACGGTTGATACCTTATAGAACCTTGTGAGAGTACCTAGTAACCCTACAGTGGTATCAGAGTAAAGCTAGAGCTTTAGGCGAAGTCTATACGAAGTTTAAAGTCCGATCGAACCGCGAAACCCCATTTTACACCCTTCGCTGGAAATTTTCTAAAAATGTGATTTTTTCTGCATTAAAAATACTCAAAAAAATAAGCAGGTAATTATAAGGATCGCTATGAAAAACGACCCCCTAATCCCCTCAAACCGCCGCGGAACCGCGGCAAGACCAAGCCTTGCGCGGCGGTTCCGCGGCCGAAAGAGGGAATTAGGGTTTCATTTTTCTAGGGTTACATCCTTAGCTAATTCCTGATGCTTCTGGAAATTTTTAATTCTACTCAAGTGTTGAGTTTTCTGGAGATGTTTTGAATTCGTTGATTAGATCGGATAATTTAACTTCGTTTAAGTTTTTCCAGGTAATTTTAGAACGTATTAAAAAGTTCGAACGGATATCAATAACTCACTTTTTCCCCTGCCGGAAAATTTTCAAGTGTTGGATTTTTCCATAGTTTAAGAACGTCGTGCAAGTAACGCAGTGGATTCTCTAGAAGAACACAAACCTTAACTCGATTATGTGACCGTCTGAACTGCCTCTAAACCTTAGGGTTTGGGGCAGTACGGCGTTGCCACATGTGCGTTGGTTTGACCCTTTTACGGCTGGACCATTGATACTGTAGCATGTGATGGATGTTTTTAAACTAATTTCAAGTGTTGAGAACTATTTGGGAAATCTTGGGTGTTTGATTATTCGATCGGAAAGTTTAACATTGTCTATTTATCTGGAATGTGATACAATATTTGGAATCCACAAGTAGTTATGAGATAACTAATTTGAATGTTATAAATCTAGCAGTTTAGTCTCAGATGATCGGTTGCCACGGAATTTTGATGCGATCAAAAGTCCGTCGCAATCACGTAGCGTACGCGGATACTCGCCGGGTAAACTTAATGGATAGCCATGCCCCATAGCCCCGACCAAGTGACTGTAGGAGAACCCCGTCACCAAAAGCATCCGTTCGGGTGCTCGCGGCAGCGGTGTTCTGTAAGTCCATATTGCGACCCCCGGTGCTTACGGGGAGGCGGAAACGGTATAAAAAACGAATTTTTATCGCAAGAGGCAACATGGACTAAACAAGGTCGGGATCGTTGTCTAAACTAAAACTAGTATTCTTGCTAAAGAGAGTTAGCTACTATGGAAGATGGTTATACCTAAACTTGAACTCCTTCTTCTTCAAACCTTGTAGAGGTTGATGGTTCTCTTTTCGTCGCCTTCTCCCGTCGAAGATGGATCCACCTCGAAGGTTCGACCTTTGGGCTCTTCCTCGATCTTTGAGTGAACTAGGGTTTCCGGCTTGCTAAACCTTCATCCTAGAATGAGTAGAGAGTGATTAGGGTTTGCTTTTCTTTCTAAAGAGAATGATTCTCAACACATGAGAAGGTTTCTCTTTTCTAGAGGAAGAAGAAGATGAAGTGAGGAGAGAGAGAGGTTATGATAGAATGAGCTCAATCATTTCTTTCTTGCAACCATATTGCAAAAGAAAAGAATTATCTAAATGATAATAATTGAAATAAGAATAGTTGATGGTTATATTTGGAATGACCACTATCATGCTTCTTTAAATGAAGTGTAAGCATGAATCAAGGAGGATCTTTCAAAGCATGATGGTGGTCAATGGTCAACAAGTCAACCATGGTCAACAAGTCAACAAAAAAACAACCATAACATAATTCTCATTTAATTACTATTATTAATAGATAATATACAAATCCATTAGGGTTTGGAAAATGATAACTGTCAACTGTGCATACGCACCCGATCCGAAACCCTAATGAAAAACCTCATTCTCCGCCTCAAGCAACTGTGCATACACACCTGCATTCTCGTTCCGAGGAACAAGAATACCAAGAGATAAAAGCAACCCCCAAAACATATACCAGTATCTGGCTCAAACCAGAGCCTGCCAGTATAATCCGTCCGGACTCCAAACGTGCACAAGTGCGCGGATGAGAACGAACCCTGTCGCAAAATCATGCGACCTCTACTCTGTTTTGCCCAGAGGCGAATACCCTCTGTGTGGGACTCTAAAGACTCGACACTACGCTGGCAGTGGGTTTAACCACAGACCGCAAGCGGCACTAGCTGTGCGTAACGGTCCCCAGGTAGATGCCGACAAGAAGGCTGACGAGGTGAAACCCCATCTGAACTCCTACTGAGTCTGAATGTGACATTCTCCGTACAGTCCGGTCTGTTCGTCTGATACATCGCATGGCGGGCCTAGGGGGAGGTAAAACGTCAGTCCCCCAATAGCGGTACAAGTCGTGTCGGAGTGAAGCCCAAAACACCCTGAGATAACACTGGAAACCTACCAGTATATCTCGCTTGCCCTGGCCAGGGACTACTCGTGTAATGGCTCTCCTAGACACAGCGCGATGTCAACCCCCAATACCGGGAGAGACGAATCCTGTCTAACCGTCACTGCCTCCAAGTGCTTCGGGACTGCACCCAACCACCACCTGTTTGCACGACTCCTTTGAGCCGTGGTAGGGTAGTGATCAAAGTGCAGTGGGAACACACTCGAGGCGAAGTGTCAGTGTCAAGTCAGCGGACTAAGCTGTACTCATGTCACCTGGGAACTGATAACTGACGATAGGTATAATACCAACCTGTCAGTTCCCGACGAGTCCTGTCCAGTGTACTCGTAACCCAACGAGCACCCGTATACTATCTCCAGTACGACGTACTGATGGCTGTGGGACAGACCATCTCCCACACTGGGATGAGAAGCGCATACGCTAGTCTACTCCGGAGTATCGATGCCCTGTCTCGATAGTCCTACGACTAGGGACCTGTATAAGGATGTGCCTATAGATTACCCAGCCCCCACTAGTGTGACTGCCATCACAACGCTGGTAATCAAGTAAAGATCCCAAGGGCTCCACTAATGCGTATAAGTGATATACTGAAATAAACACAAGTACACATTGAAGTAGAAACAAACCAAGTAGCATACTACTATATTGAGCAAGATTGTTTATACAAGGTGAATATCCCAAGCTTCCATCAAGTAATATACAAACTAGTATGATACAGTAATGGCCTCTAGGGCATATACACTAACAATCTCCCACTTGCACTAAGGCCATGTACTGGCGTATCGAAGACCTATCATCTCGATCAGCCGCTCGAACTGAGTCTGGGGTAGGGCCTTGGTGAATGGATCTGCAGTGTTCTCTTCTGAAGCAACCCTCCGAACCTCGATCTCCTTGCGATCCACGATCTCCCTGATCAGGTGATACCGCCTCAAGATGTGCCTGGATCTCTGATGGGACCTGGGTTCCTTTGCTAAAGCTATAGCCCCGTTGTTGTCGCAATACAGAGGTACTGGGTCAACAATGGACGGAACCACCTGAAGTTCTTTTAAGAACTTCCTTATCCAGACAGCTTCTTTTGCGGCATCAGATGCAGCGATGTATTCCGCTTCCATAGTCGAGTCTGCAACGGTTTCCTGTTTGGAACTCTTCCAACACACCGCCCCTCCATTGAGGGTAAAGACAAAACCCGACATGGACTTGGAATCATCCTTGTCACTCTGGAAGCTGGAGTCAGCAAAGGCCTCAATCTGGAGGTCTTTTCCGCCATACACCAAGAACATCTCCTTAGTCCTCCTCAGGTACTTGAGAATGTTCTTTACCGCTATCCAATGTTTCTCCCCAGGGTTTGACTGATACCGGCTTACTATACTCAGTGCATAAGCTACATCCGGTCTGGTACACAACATCGCATACATTATAGAGCCTACCGCAGAAGCGTAGGGTATAATAGACATGCGATCCCTCTCCAAATCAGTCTTGGGAGACATCTCTTTAGAGAGGGTGATCCCGTGACAAGCCGGTAAGTTACCGCGCTTAGATTCTTCCATACTGAATCTTTTCAGTACGGTGTCGATGTACCTGGACTGTGAAAGTCCTAATATCCTCTTTAGATCTATCACGATGGATCCGGATCCCAGGATGTAAGAGGCATCACCCAGGTCTTTCATGGAGAACCTGTGTGACAAGAAACCCTTGACAGATTGTAGCATAGGAATGTCATTTCCTATCAAGAGAATGTCATCCACGTATAAAACAAGGAATACCACAGTTCTCACTACAAATCTACTATAGATGCATGGTTCATCTGGATTTTTGATAAAGTCAAATTCCTTGACCGTCTCATCAAAACAGATGTTCCAACTCCGCGATGCCTGCTTTAGTCCATAGATAGACTTAAGCAACTTGCACACCTTTCCGCTGCTCCCACTCTGAATGAAACCCTCTGGCTGATCCATATAGACACACTCCTCTAAATTTCCATTTAGAAAAGCGGTCTTTACGTCCATCTGCCAAATCTCATAATCGTGGAAGGCAGCAATGGCAAGAAGGATCCGAATGGATTTCAGCATAGCCACTGGAGAAAAGGTTTCGTCATAGTCCAAGCCAGGTCTTTGACGGAAACCCTTTGCTACAAGTCTAGCTTTATAGGTCTCAACCTGTCCATCTACACCAATCTTCCTTTTGAAGATCCACTTGCATCCTACGGGTTTTACCCCGTCTGGAGCAATGTCCAACGTCCATACTTTGTTGGTGTACATGGACTCCATTTCGGTCCGCATTGCATCCAGCCATTTTACCGAGTCAATGCTCTGAACGGCCTGCTGGAAGCTAGTAGGCTCATCATAGTCTATGATGCAATCCTCTCTATCCCCGTCTATGAGAAAACCGTAGTATCTCTCGGGCGGATGAGACTGCCTACTACTCCTGCGGAGCGGCGTAGGAATGTCCTGTTCATTTGAACCCTCTGGTTCCACTAAGCTTTCAGTAATAGTCTGTGGTTCTGGAATTTCTTCCAGTTCTACTGCGCTCCCACTTAATTCTTTTTCTAAGAACTGATGTTCTAGAAAGTGGGCATGACGAGAAACAAGAACTTTTTGTTCCTCTTCGTAGTAGAAGAGATATCCCTTGGAATTCTTTGGATATCCCACAAACTTACACAGTACTGAGCGTGCCTCGAGCTTGTCCACATGCTGCTTTTTAACAAAAGCTGGACTTCCCCAAGTCTTAATGTGACTGAGATGGGGTCTCTTCCCACACCACATCTCATATGGTGTAGTAGGCACAGTCTTAGTAGGAACTCGGTTCAAAAGGTACGCAGCTGATTCTAGCGCATACCCCCAGAATGATCGCGGTAACTCAGCGTTACTCATCATGGACCGTACCATATCCAATAGGGTCCGGTTCCGTCTTTCCGATACACCGTTGTGTTGCGGAGTGTATGGAGGAGTAAGCTGAGAGAGAATCCCATTCTCTTTTAAATAATTCAGGAACTCGGCACTTAAGTATTCTCCACCTCGATCCGATCTTAGAATCTTGATACTTTTGCCGGTTTGTTTTTCTACTTCATTCTTAAATTCCTGGAATTTTTCAAAAGCTTCGGACTTATGTTTCATTAAGAAGACATAACCGTATCTTGAAAAATCATCCGTAAAAGTAATGAAGTAAGAATAACCGCTTCGCGCATGTGTAGACATTGGACCGCACACGTCGCTGTGTACGAGTCCCAAGAGCTCGCTCGCTCTTACTCCGTGTCCAGTGAACGGAGTCTTTGTCATCTTTCCTTTGAGACAGGATTGACAAGTGGCATACGATTGATATTCGAACGGATCCAAATATCCTTCTGTATGTAACTTAGTCAACCTTCTCTCATTGATGTGACCCAGTCTACAATGCCATAAGAAAGTCTGATTAATATCTGGTGACTTTCTTTTGTGTGTATTCTGGACATTGAAAATCTGTGGTTGGTTTAATACGTATATACCATTGCTCAATGTACCTGACCCAATCAGAACTTGATTAAGGTGAATGTTAACAACATTACTTACAAACGCAAATTCATAACCTTCTTTAGAAACCAAAGATACAGAAATGATATTACAAGTTGCGTTGGGTACAAAAAAGCAATTACGCAAAACCAAAACATGCCCATCTGACATTCCCAGGTGATAGTCCCCCACGGCTTTAGCATCCATGCTAGCTCCGTTCGCAACTCTGAGGGTCATGTCACCTGCCTTCAAAACCCTACGGTTTCTCAACGCCTGCAAAGAATTACAGATATGAGATCCTGATCCGGTATCCAATACCCAGGAAGTAGAGTTTATAGAAAGACAGTTTTCAATAACATACACACCTGAAGCTGAAGCCGCAACCTGCTTCAGTTCCTGTGTCCTGGCTTTCCAAGCCCTGCAATCTTTCTTCCAGTGTCCACTCTTGTGACAATAGAAGCATTCCTCTTTACCAACAAGCTTCCCCGCTATCTTTGTTGCCTTTTCCTTTCCCTTCGCACCCACTTTACTAACACCGCCTCTTGGTTTGGCGGGGGCTTTCTTCTTCTTTCCCTTGGCTTTTGCCTTGTACCTAGAAGAAGAAGATCCTCCTACAAACAAAGTGGATGTATCCCTACCCTTCTGTAGGGTGCCCTCTGCGCTCCTCAGCAGGTTGAGGAGTTCTGAAAGTTCAACTTCCTTTTCTTGCAAGTTGAAATTCAGTATGAACTGGGCGTAAGTGGATGGAAAGGACTGGAGAATTATATCTGTATAAAGTTCACTGTCCAACGTGGTCCCAAGTTCCGCGAGCTCCTCAGTGTAGCCAATCATCTTAAGCACGTGGTCCGCTACCGATGATCCGACGGCCAACTTAGTCGAAAATAACTTCTTCGACACTTCGTATCTTGCGATACGAGACTGCTCTCCATACAGTTCTTTTGTATGAAGAAATATGGATTCCAAATCCATATTCTCGTGCCTCCTCTGATGGTCATTGTCCATCGAGGCAAGTACGAGGCATCTGGCCTTCGCGCTGTCAATCTCCCAAGTCTTACGGATTTCCTTATCCGCGACGCTGGAGGTGGGACCTGGGACGGGGGGAGCTTTGGTGGTAAGAAGATACCCCAGCTTGTCGTAAGAGATTGCCAATTTGACATTCCTGAGCCAATCTTTGTAGTTTGGCCCTGTCAATATGTTTTTATCTAGAAGTAACTTAAGTCCAGTCATTTCGATTTGGTCGCTGCAGGGGGAGAGAAGAAACACTTAGCACGATGCTCTTGCAAGTTTAGAATGGTTTTTAATTTGTCTAAACAGGATGGCTCCCACTGTCTCTCGAATCCCTCCTCAAACCACAAAGGAAGAATTAGTCGGGATCAATCCCACCGTACAATACTTGCTTAACCGTTCAGCCAGGCCAGTGTCGGTACTTCGAGGGAGGTTTTCCAACGCTTTCGCGAAGTTCCTTAATTTAAGAACCTCTTTTCCCTGGGAGCGTAGCCCCGCTAACACCTTTCTAGGCACCTACTAGGTTTATAGCATTGATCGTTTAGTGAGAAATTTCCCGAGGAGTAGCATATACTCACAGTAGGATCGGGATCCAAATATCATCGCATGACGAAAATGAAGGAATCCTACCATAATCATCACACTCCAAATGGTATGCAAATCTAGCAAGTTTCAGTACTTATGAAACTCCCGATGTGGATTTTTGCCCCATGCTCTTATGACCTTGACTTTGGCCAAAATATCATAAGTCACATGTCAAGTTCTTCCCGTCACTTTCCAGGTTAATTTGGATCCACCCGTACATACCCTTGACTTTAGCCAAAATGGCAGCACGACTGTCCCAAACCAACGCATCTATCTATGCTACACATGAATACCCAATAGCTACCAATCACTGTGCCTTGACTTTGGCCAAAATACACAGCTTGAATACTATTGCCTATTCATGCGAAACGACGGAGGGCTACGAATGGTTTTGGTAAAACCGTGAACGTAGTGAACTTGATATAATCGATGGAACGAGATAGCTTTTATAAGGAGTGGCTCAAGCTCCGCATTTAAAAGTTAGTTTTGAAAAGAACCGAGTGGTTTTTTGAAAGTGTTCCATCGACTTAAACTTGGTTTATTATCTTGCATTAGTTCTTTTAATGCGTGATATTCTTGCATTAGTTCTTTTAATGCGTCCCATCATTTAGTTCCTACCATTGCAGAAAACAACCAAAATATGACGTACGCTTATGCCATTCGCATTCGCCACGGGGTCCCGTCATCACTCGTTAGGTTACTTAACTAACGACAGAGCGGGGGCTGGGCTAGCGCGGCTGTAAAACATAAGCAACGCCTAAATAGAAAGCAATGATAGACATTACAGATCACAGATGAATACATTGGATATACTAGCAATCCGCAATCCTTTCGAGCCTGAAACGAAAAGCGGATAACACGGTCGCGGTGAATAGCCAAATACCCCACCCAAGACCCCTACGGGTGCGGCAAACTACCCGCCAAGAACCCGGTAGTTTGTGCACCCCTCCATGGGTCTATCCTAGGAGCAAAAACAGTAAAAAGAATTATACAATGACGGCTACAACCCCGACCCGGTTGTGCGGCCAAACAAATAATATTATTACATCAATTTACATTTACAATGAATGAAAGAAAAACAAAAGCTCATCTCACATCCACCCCGGCTATTCACCCGCGACAGTCCAACACATTCATATACACATTCCAGCACATCACAGATCATGTATAACCCCGACTAATCGACTTATAGCGATTAGCCGACGTTCAATACATGCAAACATCACAGATATAACCAACATAGCCAAAGTGCAGTGAAGTTCGGAAAAAATACGGAATTATAGGACCCCAAAAGTGAATTTCAGTTCTGGAAAATCTGGGTACATATAATATATTTTAAAAATCCCAAAACCAACACAGAAGAACACTGCACGAAAAATGATGCAAAGATGACACCAAACAGCGGCGGTTCCGCGGCCATATGAATAGGTGAGGCCGCGGAAGGGCGGCGATTTTGATGAATCATGCTATCGTTTTTCTTGGGTGTTCTTAGAAAACCCTGAGACGAATTTACAAGTATAAAGTTTTTCATTTTGAGCAGAAAAAATTTCAACAGAAACTTAGGGTTTTGGTTTTCCGGTTTTGTGATTTTTCGGTTCCGAACTTCGTTACACTTCACTACCAAGCTAGTTTAAGTTTAGTTAGGCTCTGATACCACTGTAAGTCCATATTGCGACCCCCGGTGCTTACGGGGAGGCGGAAACGGTATAAAAAACGAATTTTTATCGCAAGAGGCAACATGGACTAAACAAGGTCGGGATCGTTGTCTAAACTAAAACTAGTATTCTTGCTAAAGAGAGTTAGCTACTATGGAAGATGGTTATACCTAAACTTGAACTCCTTCTTCTTCAAACCTTGTAGAGGTTGATGGTTCTCTTTTCGTCGCCTTCTCCCGTCGAAGATGGATCCACCTCGAAGGTTCGACCTTTGGGCTCTTCCTCGATCTTTGAGTGAACTAGGGTTTCCGGCTTGCTAAACCTTCATCCTAGAATGAGTAGAGAGTGATTAGGGTTTGCTTTTCTTTCTAAAGAGAATGATTCTCAACACATGAGAAGGTTTCTCTTTTCTAGAGGAAGAAGAAGATGAAGTGAGGAGAGAGAGAGGTTATGATAGAATGAGCTCAATCATTTCTTTCTTGCAACCATATTGCAAAAGAAAAGAATTATCTAAATGATAATAATTGAAATAAGAATAGTTGATGGTTATATTTGGAATGACCACTATCATGCTTCTTTAAATGAAGTGTAAGCATGAATCAAGGAGGATCTTTCAAAGCATGATGGTGGTCAATGGTCAACAAGTCAACCATGGTCAACAAGTCAACAAAAAAACAACCATAACATAATTCTCATTTAATTACTATTATTAATAGATAATATACAAATCCATTAGGGTTTGGAAAATGATAACTGTCAACTGTGCATACGCACCCGATCCGAAACCCTAATGAAAAACCTCATTCTCCGCCTCAAGCAACTGTGCATACACACCTGCATTCTCGTTCCGAGGAACAAGAATACCAAGAGATAAAAGCAACCCCCAAAAAATATACCAGTATCTGGCTCAAACCAGAGCCTGCCAGTATAATCCGTCCGGACTCCAAACGTGCACAAGTGCGCGGAGGAGAACGAACCCTGTCGCAAAACCATGCGACCTCTACTCTGTTTTGCCCAGAGGCGAATACCCTCTGTGTGGGACTCTAAAGACTCGACACTACGCTGGCAGTGGGTTTAACCACAGACCGCAAGCGGCACTAGCTGTGCGTAACGGTCCCCAGGTAGATGCCGACAAGAAGGCTGACGAGGTGAAACCCCATCTGAACTCCTACTGAGTCTGAATGTGACATTCTCCGTACAGTCCGGTCTGTTCGTCTGATACATCGCATGGCGGGCCTAGGGGGCGGTAAAACGTCAGTCCCCCAATAGCGGTACAAGTCGTGTCGGAGTGAAGCCCAAAACACCCTGAGATAACACTGGAAACCTACCAGTATATCTCGCTTGCCCTGGCCAGGGACTACTCGTGTAATGGCTCTCCTAGACACAGCGCGATGTCAACCCCCAATACCGGGAGAGACGAATCCTGTCTAACCGTCACTGCCTCCAAGTGCTTCGGGACTGCACCCAACCACCACCTGTTTGCACGACTCCTTTAAGCCGTGGTAGGGTAGTGATCAAAGTGCAGTGGGAACACACTCGAGGCGAAGTGTCAGTGTCAAGTCAGCGGACTAAGCTGTACTCATGTCACCTGGGAACTGATAACTGACGATAGGTATAATACCAACCTGTCAGTTCCCGACGAGTCCTGTCCAGTGTACTCGTAACCCAACGAGCACCCGTATACTATCTCCAGTACGACGTACTGATGGCTGTGGGACAGACCATCTCCCACACTGGGATGAGAAGCGCATACGCTAGTCTACTCCGGAGTATCGATGCCCTGTCTCGATAGTCCTACGACTAGGGACCTGTATAAGGATGTGCCTATAGATTACCCAGCCCCCACTAGTGTGACTGCCATCACAACGCTGGTAATCAAGTAAAGATCCCAAGGGCTCCACTAATGCGTATAAGTGATATACTGAAATAAACACAAGTACACATTGAAGTAGAAACAAACCAAGTAGCATACTACTATATTGAGCAAGATTGTTTATACAAGGTGAATATCCCAAGCTTCCATCAAGTAATATACAAACTAGTATGATACAGTAATGGCCTCTAGGGCATATACACTAACATGTTCCGCCTTAGTGCACTTCGTCGACGGCATCCGGGGGTGCGGCAATCTACTAAAGTTTGCGACGAGCATTCGTTCAGGATGTCGGGAATCTTGTTGAATTGCCCGACTAGATATTGAAAAGTGTTTTCAAGATTGAGACTAAAATGCGGAGTTTATAATTGTTAGGCATGCGATGTCTAAGGAATTCATTTGGTTAGGCATGCAATATCTAAGGAGGTTGCGGATTCCAACTGTTGTAGTTTTACACTTTCTTTTCTGCGACCGTAAGTGTAATATGTGGTGTATCGCCGTTTCATTGCTATACATCAACGACAATTAGGATACGCATATTTACTTGCGTTGATGATATGTGATATTATGTGTTGCAGTGATATGTTATATTGGATCGTCGTGTTTTGAATAGCCGGGGGTTTTATATGAGATGAGAGTTTTTATTTTTCATTCATGTAAAATTCATTGTATGTAATATTCTTTTATTGGGACACTTCCGGGCTGAGGATGATGTCACCATTGTATATTATTTACTTTTCCGCATTAAGTAGACCCAAGGCGGGGAGCACAAGTAACCGGGTTCTAGGGTCCAGTGGGAGACCATCTCGAGGAGTCGAGACCGGGTCTCCTAACCCTAGAATTGGCAGAGTTGCTTGCCGCTCTCGTAGGGGTCTAGGGATGTGGGTTTGGGTATTCATGGCGGCCGTGGAATCCGCGTTTTATACAGGCTCGCATAAAACACGGAAATCCTAGTATATCCAATATTCCATATATGTTCTTCTGCTGCAATGTTCTGTGATGAGATCATATTACTGCCTGAGATGAATGTTTATATTATATATATGAGATATATGTTATACTGCAGATTTCGTTTCAAATGTGATGCTTGTGAAGCATAATAAAATGGGACTTCATTAATGAGATTAATGAAACTAAAAGAAACCTAAAGATGTTGTAGAAACTTGTCTCAAAAACTGGTAGCTCTAGTTCTTGCTTTGCATAGCGGTGTTCCTTGTAGAACATCCAGCACCTTATTCGATAAGAAAAGAGCCGAGATCCCTTCACCGGGAGTGACCTCTTTAGTGAAACTAGCAGATGCTACAAACTCGGTTTGTCTTTTGATTGCTTCTATAGTTCTTGCTTTGCATAGTGATATTTGTGAAATATCCTGCACCTTATTCGATGAGGAAAGAGACGACGATCCCTTCACCGGAAGTGACCTCTTTAGCGAAACTAGAAAAGGCCTCAAAAACACTCCGTTTAAAAATCACTTGATTCTACAACGATATCAAGTTCATTACGCAAAAGGTTTTCTTAAAAACCTGTCGTAGCCCTCCGTCATTTTAGGAAGTAGAGTATTTAGTATTCGTGCTGCATATGTCGACTTTAGTTGAGGCGTAGTGTACGGTAGCTAAGTGATGTCTTCCTACACAGCATATGATGCGATTAGTTAGGACATTCATGTGATTATGTCGACCATAGTTGAGGGTCATGTAGGGTGGGTCTGATTAATCATGAAATGACGGGTAGAACTTGACTAGTGCTTATGATATGTTGACCTTAGTTAAGGTCATAAGTGCTAGGGGTAAAATATTATTGGGGATTTCAAGTGTTGGAATTTGCAATGAGATTGCATACCTTCTATGAGATAGTTGGATCCCAATACCCGCTGCGAGTAAAAGTTACTCCTGGGAGAGTTTTACACATTACAATTAGCCGATCAAGTAGGTGTCTAGAAAGGTGTCAAAGGGGTTACGCCCCTGGGGAAACGAGGTTTATTTTAATTAGGTCCGTGCGAAAGCACGGGGAACCTCCCTCAAAGTACCGGCACTGTCCTGGTTGAAAGATTGGCGAACTTGTAGAGTGTAATTAATCCCAGGTAGTCTTTCCTTTTACGGTTTGAAGGAAGATTTGACTAAAACGGTGGGAGACATCCTGATTAGATATATTAAATAACCAATCTAATCTTGCAAGAACATACACTGAGTGTTTTCTTCTCTCTCTCTCTCCTGGTAGCAACCATGTCACGCCTTAATCAAGATAATAATACAGATGTATTGACCAAACCCTTTTGTTATACTGAGCTGGGGAACGTTGGTACCGCTCTAACTTATAATTGTTATAAAACCGAGCGGGAAATAGGGGATTACCAGAATTCCTGTGCCGTCCAAACGAAGAAAGTGCATACTGATGCATCTTCTTCGGGTGTGTGTTCATTACACAAAACTGTTTCTCAGTATACTTTACTTCCTGGGTATGAGACACCGGATCAGGATCCTACATATGTAATATATTACATGGGCTATAGATAGGTAGAGAACTGAGAACGGGTGATAAGTTTCATGAGATAGAAAACGGTGCAAGTGTTGCAGCCAAATCTGTTGGTAGTTATCACCCTGTATTACCAGAATACATTGATTCTGAACGAATGTTATTAGATACCGAACCTGATATACAACATCATATCAGTCTCTTTATTTATTAAAGAAGGATATAATTTTGTATTGCTGGATAATATTTTGAACATTTTCTATATCAAGAGTTGATCGGTTCAGGCACGTTATCTAAGAGCATAGACGTTCTAAATCAAACCATAGTTTTTTAACATACAGAACACACACAAGAGGAAGAGTTCAGAAATGAACAAATCCTACTTAAGGTATTGTAGACTAGGTCATGCCAATATGACCCGACTAGCTGAAGTTACATTAAGATGCATATTTAAATCTGTTTGAATTTACATCTTGTGAAACTTGCCATTCAAGTCATAAAGATAAGATGACCACAGGTCCGTTTATTGGAAACAGAGAAAGAGTTAGTGAACTCTTGGGATTAATACATGATGATGTATGTAAGTCCCCTGTCTACACATGCCAGGACTGGTTCTTTGTACTTCATTATATTCACTGATTATCTCTCAAGATTCGGACATATGTTCCTGTTGAAACATAAGTCTGAACCTTTTGAGAAATTCAATGAATATAAGTCAGAAGTAGAGAACCAAAAACGGGTATAAGTATTATGTCCTTTGATGAGATCAAGGAGGACAATACTTGAGCACGAGATTCCTGGACTATTCTAAAGGAGAATGAGATTCTCTCTCAGCATTACTCCTCCGTATACACCACAGCACCTCGGTGTATCGGGGTGGAGCAATCACACCCTATTTGATATGGTGCGCTCTACGATGAGTGCTACTGAGTTTCCTATTTCCTTTTAGGGATTATGCACTTGTGAAGCTGCATACCTATTGAATAGGGTTCCGATCAAATCAGAAGCCTACCACTCCATATATGATATGGTATGGGAAGAGCCCATCTCTTAAGGATATTAAGATTTGGGGTTGTCCGACCTATGTCTAAAGGCAAAATCTGGACAAAGCTCGAGGCAAAGTCAGTTCTATAGAACTGGAAAAGGTTCCAGCTATACAAACTGCTACAGATGATTTGGTAGACCCGAAGTATTCAATAGTTTCCAACAAAGCTCAACCTCTCCGCCGATCTAGTAGGGTTCCTCACCCACCTGAGAGATACTTCGGTTTCTCTATGACAGTGGGAGCGAGGATTGCATCATGAGATGATGACCTAACTAGTTTCGAGCTGGCCATCAAGAGTGGGACTCTGTAAGAATGGCTGGATGCTTAGCGATCTATGATGGAATCCTTATACACCAACAAAGTATGGACTTTGGTTGCTTTATCTGAAGGGTTAAATCCCCATTAGAAGAAAATATATCTTGAGAAGATTACTTGGTGTACATGGAAAAGTTAAGACTTTCAAAGCTATGCTTAAGTCCATCCAGATCCTACTTGCCGTTGCTACATACCATAACTACGATATCTGGCGGTTGGGTGTCATGACAGCTTTTCTAAAATGATAATTTAGAAGATAATTTCTATAAGTACACAGCCAGAGGGCTTCGTAGACAGTGGGAGCAGCGGAAACGTATGCAAGTTGCTTTATGGGATAAAGCAGGTGTAAGTGCACGGCGGCGCCCCGGCCGTCAATCCGACGCCGGAATGCGGAAGCGGTGATAAACTTAAAATTTTTGCGGACTTTGCAAACCGGCACCACCGTGCACTAAACATCCGGATCGTAACCATTAACAAGTCTAGCTAACCAATAAGAAAGGGAAGAGATGTATACCGACGATCCAAGTCCTCCGGTCTTCATCTCCACTCCGATCTCCTCGCGGGATCTCCGTCCGTCTCCTCCTCGTCGGAAAGAGGCACCACATCGCCTGTAGCTTTTACGGGCTCCCACCTCAATACCGAGGCAACTCGGGCGCGAAGCTGGCGAATCGACGCGTCCAAGATTTGCTGTAGGAATATAGTGTAGAATCGTAGTCTCTTTTTGGGGTCTTGGAGTTGCCTTTAGATGGAGGGAAGAATGAAACTTTGGAGGCAAATGATGCTATCAATTTATGCAAGGAAATGAGATGAACAAATGAAGCACAAAAATGAACCTCTCATTTTTCCTCTTCTCACAATGTGTGGCCGGCCAATCCCATATCAAAATGGTGGAGGAAAAACAAACTATATCATATGAGGGAGGTGAGTGTAGGAGAAGAAGGAGGTGACCACAACCCAAGACAAGAAAACAAAACACCATGCTTTACCCTTTTTCAAACCATACCCTTTCATGTCACAAATAAAAACAAAAGCATGGTGGAAAAGATAATGATAGCTATCATAATCAATCCTTTATGCAAGAAAACCCCTCCACAAATGTAATTTGCAAAACTGCAAATTACCCCCTCCATCGGAAAAGTCCGGCCGGGAAAGAACAAAGGAAAACCGGCCGGAACGGAATGCAAACTGGCAACTCCAGAAAACTGGTCCCGCAATAAATTACAGGAAAACCCCGATACTGTGCATACACACCCGCATCTGTATTCCGTCCGGATACAAATGCAAAGAGACAAAATCTACACTGTACTAAACTAGGACCGGCTTAAACCAAAGCCGGCTAGTAATATCCGTTCGATCCTGATCCGTGCAATACCGCACGTATCTGATCGAACCCTGCCATAAACCTATACGGCTACTAGTACAAACCGTCCGATCCTGATCCGTGCAATACCGCACGTATCTGATCGGACCCTGCCATATCTCCATACGGCCTCTACAGCGTTTCGCCCGAAACTTGAGTAACTGAAAGTGTTGTGGACTCTAAAGACTCGTCAACACTATGGTTGTGGATTTAACCACTAGCACGTCAGAGGTATAAGCCAATACGTGACGGGCCACCAGCTATTGACCAAAAGGGACGTCGATGAGTAAACTCATCCTGACACCCTACTGAGCCTGTCAGTGACAATATCCGTGCAGTCCGGTCCGTTCGTCTATGAGCATCGCATGGCGGGCCTAGGGGGTTGGTAAAAGTCAGACCCCCAAAAGCGGTACAAGTCGTGTCGGAGTGTAGCCCAGAACACCCTGAGATACTACTGGAATACCTACCAGTAAATCTCCTTGCCTTGGCCAAGGACTTTGTGTAATGGCTCTCCTAGACACAGCACGACCTCACCCCCAATACCGGGAGAGACGAACCCCTGAAGATACGCTCACTGCCTCCATGTGGCTCGGGACTGTACCCAACTAAAACCTGTTTGCACGACTCCTTTGAGCCGTGGTAGGGTAGTAATCAAAGTACAGTGGGAACTCACACGAGACAAATGACGATCCCCAGGTCGATGAACTAACCTGCACACATGTCACCAGGGAACTGCCATCTGACGTCTGGTATATGACCAACTAGCATGTTCCCGGCGAGTCCTGTCCGGTGTACTCATAACCCAATGAGCACCTGTATACATCTTAGGTGATCCAACTGACACCAGTGGCTTGTGAGACCGGCCACCGCCCCTCGTCGGGGTCTCGACTGTATACACTAGTCTACTAATGGAGTATCGATGCCCGGTCTCGAAACTCCCACGACTAGGGACCATTTAAGGATATGCTTGTAGACCCCCAGCTCTCACTTATATGATCGCCCTCATACTGCTGGTGGTCAAGCAAGAATCCTAGGGGCTCTATCAACGTGTAATAGCGACGTGTCATGTCACCTAAAACAGTACACGATGATAAAGGTAAACCAGATAGCATACTATCATCTCGAGTAAGACTGTCCTACCGGGATAGGTCCTCCCTCAATCATTACAATCACGTACCTGTGACCTAATAATTGACTCTGAGGGCACTATCTCCAACAATCTCCCACTTGCACTCAAGGCTAATTATTGCGATGTCGCATACTCACAGCCCGTGTGATACCGAACATCCAACTCCTCTACTAGTCAGTCTCACAAAGCTCGTTTGCGGAACTATTGCATTCGAGGAATAGCCTCAGTGAGTGGATCCGCTTAGTTGTTTCTTTCTATGTCTCTCTATATCTCAAGTTCGCGGAGAAACCCATCTCCCGAAATGAGCAATACCTGTCTTAGAATGTGTCTGGATTTCTGATGGGACATAGCTCATAAATGAACTCCAAATCCAAACTTCTTAGACTGTATCGTCAACTGAACTTAATCAGTATCCTGTGCGCCATGCCTCCCTCAGTATTGCCTTGGACCACCTGTCCAAAATACTGCCCCTCATCAGAAGGAAAACTATAACTCTGACAACCTCCTTGTCGTCCATGTCACCTTGGAAGCCTGGAATGATAACTGTCTCCTGAATGAGGCTGTCGTTATCATATCTCTAGAACATCCACTTATGTTCTAAAACTGCTTCCTACTGTTTCTCCAGGATTGGATTAATGTCAACTTATTGCATCTAGTGCAAGAACAACATCTGGTGTGGTACTTGACATCTCACGATTGACTCAATTGCCTGAGCAAGTGATCTGCCAATCATGCCCGTCCCTCTCCCCTTTAGTCTGTAAGACACCTTTGGAGAGGGTGACTCCATTACCTGCAGGTACACTACCGTGCCAGGAGTCGTCCATCCTAAATACTCTTAGAATGCTGTCAAGTACCCTGATTGGGAAACCACCCAAATCTAGATCTGAAAACATAGATCTAGTAACCAGTATGTCTGATATAAAATCCATTTCCTTTGTGGAGAAACAACTGTGTGACGACCAAAGTATATCCGATCGTAGTGTAGGAGTTTCTTTTCCTACTCTGTGTATATCATCCAAATACCAGGATATCACACCCTACTACCTTCTCAACAGATCCATCCCCTATTCTGATGAAGTCAAACCCATGACTGTCACGTCAGAAATAGATGATCTATCTCCGCTACTTCTGCTTTAGTCTATAAATAGACATAAGCAACCTATCCACCAATGCTTCCGCTGCTCCCACTGACTACGACAACCCTCTGGCAGAGTCATATAGACGTACACTTCTAAAACTAGTTTAGAACGACGCTATACTCATCCTCCTGCCGGGTCTCGCAGCCTGGAACAACAGCAATGGTATTTATGGGTAAGCAAGAACTTCCCTGTCACCGTCCTTGAGGCTACCGTATTAGTACCTCTCGGGTGCCTGAAGTTACCCACCTTATCTGCGGAGTGGCCAATGGAATGTCAATCCAGATTGAATCTTTAGGTTCCTTATCAAATCTTCAGTAATCGTTTGTGGTTCTGGAATCACTTCCAGTTCTACCATACTCCCACTACTGTTTTCTGAAAAAATCCATTTTTAATAAAACTGTGGCGAGTCTAGAACAATATTGCTATTGTTCATCCAGATGGTAGAAAGTCAACCCTCATCATAGCCTGGGTCAACCCACAAACAGCCATTACAGAAACGTGCCTTGAGTTGTCTAGTGTCTGGTTTTAATCATAAGCCGGACAACTCCCCGTACCTTAACATCGTTAAGATATGAACTGTTCTATATCCAATATAGAAACAGAGGCACTGATTTAATTGAACCAGATTCAAATCATGCAGCTGTCCCCAGCACATGTCAACTAAATGGAAGGAGGCCGATCGGCGTTACTCAACTTAGGAATACTTCCAATTATGAGTAACCTGAAAGAGAAGAAAGATCTCTTTATCATTACTATCAACTGAATACCATACACAAGTATCTACATCTTCGATCACTTTGAAGAATCCCGATACTTGCTACACCTGGTTCTCTACTCTATTCAAATACCTATAACTCCTCAAAACTTAGACCCTGTGTTTCTACGAAACACATGTCTAAGAACTAGAGAAGTTAAAAGTAAACAGAATATAGTATGAGGACCAACCCCTCTGTCCTGATGGACCCTGGACAACATACAATACTCTGTATAAGTCCCTTGAGTCTGATAACTCATTCACTGTGTGTCGTAGGTCGAAAACTGTACCTATGGTTAAGAAGAATTACACCGCTGTTTAATGCTCCTTACCTAACCATCCACTGATATAGGTAAATGTCGTAGACATAATTTCAGAAAGGTATATCTCACTCTATGAAAATAGACGTACAGATATATCAATTTGAAATTGGTGCATAACAGCGGATATTCAAAACCAAATACTTGCCGTCCGGCAAATAACCCAGGTGACTTCCTCAAATATCACTGATTACAACGAATCCCGATATAACGAGGACAATCACCTAATTCCCAATAGCTTACTCCCACTCATCATCTGTAAAACCATACAGATGTGAGAATCGTACCTGGTAAATACATACCCTGGAGTAAGTATCTAATCGGGAAATCAGTTTTCCTTTAACATTACACAGTGAAACTGAAACATTGAAATGTTCCGATGGGGTATTCTGGTATTCTGGTATTCCTAGTAATGCCTCTTCCAGATTCACGACTGTAACCGTATAGTTCTTTGCCACCTCTCCAAATCCCTTCATATGTCTTTAGTCTTTACCTTCTGCACACCCTTTTAGGCCGAATGGTTTTCTTCCTTCCCTACCGTTCGGCACCAGCCTATGGTTTGGAAGAAGACTATCCAATGAGCATAAGGGGTGTACTGTCCCAATCCTAGGAACACTTGCAATGAGAGAGGGTGAAGATAAAAGACAACCGAATAAACCTTATTCCTATTTCTCCTGAACCAGAATCCATCCCCGAACTGGAACAAGTTCCATTCGAGTTCGTATATAACCATACGATGGAGTATCCAAATAAACTGTGGATCTTCGTAGTGATACGGAGTGTCCTGGAGAAATACAAAGGTGATGTGGGAGTGGTAACGAAATATTTGGTTTGGTCGTGAATATCTGTTGCAATTTACTTTGCCCTCTTACTAATCCCTTGCTTTGTCTTAATCTTAATACCTTCTGCACACCGTTTAGGCTAATTGGTTTTCTCCATTCCCTACCGGTCGGCACCAGCCTAAGGTTTGGAAGAAGACTATCCAATCTGCATAATAGGTGTACTATCTCCTAAACCAAGGAGTACTCATAACTTGAGAAAAGGTAAAAAGGAAAAGACAACTGAATAATCCTATCCGTTTTCTCCAGAACCGGAAACCATCCTCGAATCCCTTCGAGTTCGTATCTAACCATACGATGGTTTTGTCCAATGGAAGTGGACGTTCGTAGAAATACGGGGTGTCCTGGAGAAAAGGGTAAAAGTAGGAGTGGCAATGAAGTCTGCAACTCTGACAATCCAAAAGCCGGTGTAAAGAAGGTTCGGTCAACTTGGTCACTGAGTCAAAGTCTTAGGGTCGGGTCAATGGTCGCTGCCAAAGAGAGAGAGAAAAGAAACACTCAGCGTGCACTCTAACCTAGATCAGAATGGTTACCAATTTATCTAATCAGGAATCCTCCCACTGTACCTCAAATTCTTCTCCAAACCTAAAAGAAGAATTAGTCGGGGTTACCCGAGGAGTATACCAACTCATCAGTGGGAATCGGGATCCAACTCTCATCGCATGATAACGTGACGGAATCCGCTCACGGTATCACACTCCAGAAGGTATGCGCGTATCTGGCAAGTTTCAGTTCTTTTGAAACTCCCGATGTAATTTCTGCCCCATGCTCTTATGACCTTGACGAAGGTCAACAAATCATAAGTCACATGTCAAGTTCCACCCGTCATTGTCCAGGTTAATTTGAACCCACCCGTACAAGCCCTTGACGAAGGTCAACAAGGCTGTACGACTGTCCCAAACCAACGCATCTATCTATGCAACAGAAAGGTAACAAGCAGCTACCATACACTATGCCTTGACGAAGGTCAACAAACATAGCATGAATACTACGTGCTACCCGTCTGAAACGACGGAGGGCTACGAATGGTTTCTGGCGAAAACCTTTAACGTAATGAACTTGATATCGTTGAAGGAACGGATAGCTTTTTAGAAATATAGTGACGACAACTTCCGCTAAAGAGGTCACTCCCGGTGAAGGGATCTCGGCTCTTTCCCCGTAGAATGAGGTGCAGGATATTCCAAATGAATACCACGGTGCAAAGCAAAAGTAATCGGCTATAGTGAAGTTAATGCCCTGACGCAAACTTCTGTCCAAGGGGTCACTCCCGGTGAAGGGATCTCGGCCCTTGCCTCGTCGACTGAGGAGCAGGATATTCCAACTGAATACCACTGTGCAAAACAAAAGTAAACGTCCTTGCAATAACAGCTTTTTTTTGAAAAAGTGTTCCAACAACATCAGATTAGGTTTGTTTTTAACTTGCATTGATCCGAATCAATGCAGTCCCATCAATTGATCACACCACAAAGAACGAAAATATACTGACGTACGTATATGCCATCCGCATTCGCCACTGGGTCCCGTCATCACCCGTTAGGTTAGCTAACTAACGGCAGAGCGGGGACTGGACTAGCGCGGATGAAAAACATATACAACATCTACTATTATATATACCAATATATAGTATTTCGCTCAAGGCGTGAATAAAAATGCAACATCACAGAAATGTACAGCATCACAGAACAATACAGATATCTGGGATCCCCGGGTTTCACAGAGCCACTACTGAAACCCGACGTTCCCCTGGTCGTGTGGATAGCCTGTGCAATGAAATCCTAGACCCCTACGGGCGCGGCAAGTCACCCGCCAAAACCTGAAGCGAGGCAGCCCCTTTCAGCGCCGTGAATGGACCACCCAGCACTTCACGGAATCCGGCAACTTGGGCACCCCTCCTGGGTCAACCTGTACCCCCTACGAGTGCGGCGAATAGCCCGCCAATCCTAGAGTGAAGCCCCCTCCGTCTCAATGCCATGAGATGCGGGCTTGTTGCCCTCTAGAACCCGGCTATCCGTGCACCCCTCCGCGGGGTAACCCTAGTACAGAAAGTAAAATATACATACACCGGGTACATCGACCGCAACCAGGTCGTGCCCCAAAATAATAATACAAACAGGCAGTGACGGCAGTCCACATGTCGGACGCTCGCCCCGCAATATCAAATGTACATAATACAACAAAACAGTACTAGCATTGCATCCAGGCTATCCCCACGACCGATCCGCAACATCACAGCAAATACATAGAACATCAACGTGAAAGTCACGTTCGCAAATCCGTCTAACCGGGCTATAGCAGTTAGACCGGATTTACCGATCGAGTGACATTCACGGTCGCAGATATAATGTAAATACTGTGAAAAATGTGTTTAAAATTTTCCGATTGATCAAACATTAACAAGTGGGCCCCCAAACAAAACTGTAGCAACCACAGAAAACCTGGGCCCAATTTTAATATTCCAAAAACCACAATTATCACTCAAAAACACACTGAAAAAATTTGGGGTGGTGAACAGTAATATCCGCGGCGGAAGCGCGGCCAAAGCAGGGGTTTGGCCGCCCTTCCGCGGCGGTATGGGGAGATCGAGGTACCAAATTTTTACAGTGTGCTTAGTTTTCCCTGCACATCATTCTGAGACCACCTGAAAAATTTTTGGACTCAAAAAAAATTCGACAGAAACTGATGTGGGAAAAATACGGGTTTTTGGACTTTTTGATCGATCGGAAATGCAAACACATTACACAAAGCTAGACTAAGTTAATGGGGAGGCTCTGATACCACTGTAAGTGCACGGCGGCGCCCCGGCCGTCAATCCGACGCCGGAATGCGGAAGCGGTGATAAACTTAAAATTTTTGCGGACTTTGCAAACCGGCACCACCGCGCACTAAACATCCGGATCGTAACCATTAACAAGTCTAGCTAACCAATAAGAAAGGGAAGAGATGTATACCGACGATCCAAGTCCTCCGGTCTTCATCTCCACTCCGATCTCCTCGCGGGATCTCCGTCCGTCTCCTCCTCGTCGGAAAGAGGCACCACATCGCCTGTAGCTTTTACGGGCTCCTACCTCAATACCGAGGCAACTCGGGCGCGAAGCTGGCGAATCGACGCGTCCAAGATTTGCTGTAGGAATATAGTGTAGAATCGTAGTCTCTTTTTGGGGTCTTGGAGTTGCCTTTAGATGGAGGGAAGAATGAAACTTTGGAGGCAAATGATGCTATCAATTTATGCAAGGAAATGAGATGAACAAATGAAGCACAAAAATGAACCTCTCATTTTTCCTCTCCTCACAATGTGTGGCCGGCCAATCCCATATCAAAATGGTGGAGGAAAAACAAACTATATCATATGAGGGAGGTGAGTGTAGGAGAAGAAGGAGGTGACCACAACCCAAGACAAGAAAACAAAACACCATGCTTTACCCTTTTTCAAACCATACCCTTTCATGTCACAAATAAAAACAAAAGCATGGTGGAAAAGATAATGATAGCTATCATAATCAATCCTTTATGCAAGAAAACCCCTCCACAAATGTAATTTGCAAAACTGCAAATTACCCCCTCCATCGGAAAAGTCCGGCCGGGAAAGAACAAAGGAAAACCGGCCGGAACGGAATGCAAACTGGCAACTCCAGAAAACTGGTCCCGCAATAAATTACAGGAAAACCCCGATACTGTGCATACACACCCGCATCTGTATTCCGTCCGGATACAAATGCAAAGAGACAAAATCTACACTGTACTAAACTAGGACCGGCTTAAACCAAAGCCGGCTAGTAATATCCGTTCGATCCTGATCCGTGCAATACCGCACGTATCTGATCGAACCCTGCCATAAACCTATACGGCTACTAGTACAAACCGTCCGATCCTGATCCGTGCAATACCGCACGTATCTGATCGGACCCTGCCATATCTCCATACGGCCTCTACAGCGTTTCGCCCGAAACTTGAGTAACTGAAAGTGTTGTGGACTCTAAAGACTCGTCAACACTATGGTTGTGGATTTAACCACTAGCACGTCAGAGGTATAAGCCAATACGTGACGGGCCACCAGCTATTGACCAAAAGGGACGTCGATGAGTAAACTCATCCTGACACCCTACTGAGCCTGTCAGTGACAATATCCGTGCAGTCCGGTCCGTTCGTCTATGAGCATCGCATGGCGGGCCTAGGGGGTTGGTAAAAGTCAGACCCCCAAAAGCGGTACAAGTCGTGTCGGAGTGTAGCCCAGAACACCCTGAGATACTACTGGAATACCTACCAGTAAATCTCCTTGCCTTGGCCAAGGACTTTGTGTAATGGCTCTCCTAGACACAGCACGACCTCACCCCCAATACCGGGAGAGACGAACCCCTGAAGATACGCTCACTGCCTCCATGTGGCTCGGGACTGTACCCAACTAAAACCTGTTTGCACGACTCCTTTGAGCCGTGGTAGGGTAGTAATCAAAGTACAGTGGGAACTCACACGAGACAAATGACGATCCCCAGGTCGATGAACTAACCTGCACACATGTCACCAGGGAACTGCCATCTGACGTCTGGTATATGACCAACTAGCATGTTCCCGGCGAGTCCTGTCCGGTGTACTCATAACCCAATGAGCACCTGTATACATCTTAGGTGATCCAACTGACACCAGTGGCTTGTGAGACCGGCCACCGCCCCTCGTCGGGGTCTCGACTGTATACACTAGTCTACTAATGGAGTATCGATGCCCGGTCTCGAAACTCCCACGACTAGGGACCATTTAAGGATATGCTTGTAGACCCCCAGCTCTCACTTATATGATCGCCCTCATACTGCTGGTGGTCAAGCAAGAATCCTAGGGGCTCTATCAACGTGTAATAGCGACGTGTCATGTCACCTAAAACAGTACACGATGATAAAGGTAAACCAGATAGCATACTATCATCTCGAGTAAGACTGTCCTACCGGGATAGGTCCTCCCTCAATCATTACAATCACGTACCTGTGACCTAATAATTGACTCTGAGGGCACTATCTCCAACAGCAGGCATCGCGGAGTTGGAACGTTTGTTTTGATGTGGTAGTCAAAGAGTTTGACTTCATCAAAATGGCAAATGAACCTTGTATATACAAAATGGTAGTAGGGAGTATGGTAGTGATCCTCGTATAGTTCGTGGATGACATACTCTTGATAGGGAAGGACTTTCCTATGCTACGCTCGGTCAATCTCCTCTTATCACAATGATTCTCCATATAGGATCAAGGTGATACCTCCTAAATCCTAAGTTTTATATCTATGAGATAAATCTAATTGGATGTTAGGATTCTCACTAGTTGTAGTGAGATGGTATCAATCGATCCTGGGGAGAATCACTGGAATGGTTCCAAAGTGATAAGGACGACTGAATGTCAGTCGCAGGCATTGTCTTTACCCTCAGTGGAGGGACAGTATGTTGGAAGAGTTCCAAGCTAGATACCGTGACATACTAGACGATTAAAGGCTAGACACATCATTACCAAAGATGCTACCAAAGAGGCAGTCTGGATATAGATAATAGTTTATGAGATGAACTCGGTTCCAACCATTGTGTGACAATGGAGTTATGGCTTTGGCCTAGGAACCCCCGTCCCATCAGAAATCCAAATATAATTCTTATGCAGTATCACCTGATCATGGAGATGGTTGATCTCCAGGGAGATCGAGGTTAGGAGAGTAGACACAGAGGAAAACAGCGCGGATCCACTCACAAAGGTCTATTTCCCAGTAGAGACTTTTATGGGATGGTTGAGTATGAGATACTTCAACTACTGCTGATTGTTGGGTATGCGATACCACAACAGATAGCCCTAGTGCAAGTGGGAGATTGTTAGTTATATGTATGCCCTAGAGGCCATTACTGTACATACGATGTATATTGTAGTGGATGCTTGGACATATATAGGTAGGACATTCTTGCTCGACATGATAGTATGCTATCTGGTTGCTCTTTATCTTAACATGTACTCTGATTGTCTCTATGTTACATGTTGATAAAGCCCTTAGGATAAGTACTTGACTACCAGGACAAGGATGCAGATCATACTAGTGGGGACAGTGTAGTCGCCAAGTGCATCCTTCAAATGTTCCTAGTAGTGGGAGTACCGAGACAGGGCATCGATACTCCAAAGTAGACTAGCGTATGCTCTTCTTGATCTATATGATGGGCGATGGATGATCCCATATCCATTTTTGTTTGACATCAGAGAAGGTATACGGGTGCTCAGTGAAAACTGGGTACACTGGACGGACTCGCCGAGAACTCCCAGATGGTATTATACCTCACGTCGGATGGCAGTTCTCTGGTGACACTGGTAAAGGTTAGTCTGTAGACCCGAGATCGTCATAGAGTCTTGTGTGATTCCCATTGTACTTTGATTTCCATCATACCACGTCCAATGGGGCATGCAAAAAGGTGGCTTTTGGATACAGTCCCGAATCACATGGAGGCAATGAGCGATAGGAGGGGTTTCGTCTCTCCCGGTAAAGGGAGTTGATGTTGCGCTGTGTTCGATTGGCTATAACTGGAAATCCCTGGCCAGGGTTGCTGTGATTTACTAGTAAGTGTTATCAGTAGTTTCTCGATCTGTTATAGACCTCATATCGACATGACTTATCAAGCAACTGGGGTCTGACATTTACCACCCCTAGGCGAGATATCCGACATATCAGACGAAGAGACTGGACTGTACGGGAGTGTTACTGATTGGATTCGCTGGAGAAAGTACAGGCTTGCTTGTTGATCTTCTGATCGCTCAATACCCGGGTGGCCGTTACATTTAGCAGACCGCTTGCGGATTGTGGGTGTTTGATATGATCATCACCTACTGCCGGCGTATTGACGAGTCTTTAGAGTCCTAAAACGGAGTAGGAGCGCATATGTGATATGTGCGGGAACGAGATTAATACGAGTATGTGATACCGCATTATATTCTCGCGATGTGTGACATAATTGGTTATATGTTATATAGCCAAGTTTTCGGATCGAGCGTTGATTCGATAAGATGTTGCATTTGATATTAGTCGGTTATATGTGATATAACCGGATTATTAAATCAAGAGTTGATTTGATAATATAATGTATAATTATATATTTGATATATTATAATACATTAACTAATAGTAAGTTCACAATTGTTTTCTTTTCTCACATGATGTGCACATTGTATATATATACGCGATATGTACATTTGTGTACATGGATTGTGTCATGTTTGATGATACATAAAAGATGGGTGTATGAGATTAACACATTGCTAGGGTTAAGTTAGGGTTTCTATTTATGTTAAGCTAATTCAAAAGAGATTGAGTTTGTTATGCTAAAGCTTGCACAAAAGCTTATGGATATGCTTTGACAAAGTCAACCCTTTTGTTTAGTTTAAGACATTTATCAAACCCAACCTTTAACCATAGCCATGAGTTAATTCTCTACATGAGTTAGCCATGAGGGCTTAACTCAACCATGGGTGCAATAATTCATTAGGATGAATTATTCACAAGTCTTCTTCTTCTTCTTCTTCAAGCTCCATGAAAAAGCTTGCTATCTCTAATGGAGTTTTGAGATAAAGTGTGAGAAAATCAATTCTAAAGTGAGCCCACCTCCTACTTCTTCATCCTCTACCACTTGCCATGTAGTAGAGTGTGTTCTCTTCACAAAGTTCATGACCTAGTGAAGGAATAGCTTGATTCAGTGTCTCCTCGACGTAGATCATCTTCGGCCTCGAAGTCATCGATGCAAGCACGTTCGTTTCTTCATAGAGCCTCATTAGAGTCCGGGGTTTGCGGTCGCAGCGAAGGGGACTACTACACGGAGCTATTTGAACTGAAGGACCGGACTACAAAGGTTATAATCCCAAACTCTTAGAAGTAAAGTTGTTTACTTGCTTATTGATTTCACATAATCTCTAGTATTCGATCTTGGTTAGGGTTGTTCGGTATGTCTAAAATTTGAATCGGGCATGGTTGATGCCTTATAGAACCTTGTGAGAGTGCCTAGTAACCCTACAGTGGTATCAGAGCCAAGCTAGTGCTTTAGGCAAAGTCTAGACGAAGTTTAAAGTCCGATCGAACCCCGAAACCCCATTTTACACCCTTCTCTGGAAATTTTCTAAAAACATGATTTTTTCTGCATTAAAAATACTCAAAAAAATCAACAGGTAATTATAAGGATTGCTATGAAAAACGACCCCCTAATCCCCTCAAACCGCCGCGGAACCGCGGCAAGACCAAGCCTTGCGCTGCGGTTCCGCGGCCGAAAGAGGGAATTAGGGTTTCATTTTTCTAGGGTTACATCCATAGCTAATTCCTGATGCTTCTGGGAATTTTTAATTCTACTCAAGTGTTGAGTTTTCTGGAGATGTTTTGTATTCGTTGATTCGATCGGATAATTTAACTTCGTTAAGTTTTTCCGGGTAATTTTAGAACGTGTTAAAAAGTTCGAACGGATATCAATAACTCACTTTTTCCCATGCCGGAAAATTTCCAGGTGTTGGATTTTTCCGTAGTTTAAGAACGTTCGTAGTTGTGCAAGTAACGCGGTGGGCCCTCTAGAAGAGCACAAACCTTAACTCGATTATGTGACCGTCTGAACTGCCTCTAAACCTCAGGGTTTGGGGCAGTACGGCGTTGCCACATGTGCGTTGGTTTGACCCTTCTACGGCTGGACCATTGGTACTGTAGCATGTGATGGATGTTTTTAAACTAATTTCAAGTGTTGAGAACTATTTGGGAAATCTTGGGTGTTTGATTATTCGATCGGAAAGTTTAACATTGTCTATTTATCTGGAATGTGATACAATATTTGGAATTCACAAGTAGTTATGAGATAACTAATTTGAATGTTATAAATCTAGCAGTTTAGTCTCAGATGATCGGTTGCCACGGAATTTTGATGCGATCAAAAGTCCGTCGCAATCACGTAGCGTACACGGATACTCGCCGGGTAAACTTAATGGATAGCCACGCCCCATAGCCCCGACCAAGTGACTGTAGGAGAACCCCGTCGCCAATAGCATCCGTTCAGGCGCTCGTGGCAGCGGTGTTCCGCCTTAGTGCACTTCGTCGACGGCATCCGGGGGTGCGGCAGTCTACTAAAGTTTGCGACGAGCATTCGTTCAGGATGTCGGGAATCTTGTTGAATTGCCCGACTAGATATTGAAAAGTGTTTTCAAGATTGAGACTAAAATGCGGAGTTTATAATTGTTAGGCATGCGATGTCTAAGGAATTCATTTGGTTAGGCATGCGATTGTTAGTGTATATGCCCTAGAGGCCATTACTGTATCATACTAGCTTGTATATTACTTGATGGAAGCTTGGGATATTCACAGTTGTATAGACAATCTTGCTCAAAATGGTAGTATGCTACTTGGTTTGTCTCTACTTCAATATGTGCATGTGTTTCTTTTAGCATATCGCTTATATACATATTAGTAGAGCCCTTAGGATCTTTGCTTGATTACCAGCGTTGTGATGGCGCTCACATTCGTAGGGGCTGGGTAATCCATAAGCACATCCTTATACAGGTCCCTAGTCGTAGGACTATCGAGACAGGGCATCGATACTCCGGAGTAGACTAGCGTATGCGCTTCTCATCCCAGCGGGGGAAACGGCCTATCCCACAGCGTCAGTACGTCGTACTTGAGATAGTATGCGGGTGCTCGTTAGGTTACGAGTACACTGGACAGGACTCGTTGGGAATTGTTGGTTGGTATTATACCTATCGTCAGTTATCAGTTCCCAGGTGACATGAGTACAGCTTAGTCCGCTGACTTGACACTGTCACTTCGCCTCGAGTGTGTTCCCACTGTACTTTGATTACTACCCTACCACGGCTCAAAGGAGTCATGCAAACAGGTAGTAGTTGGGTGCAGTCCCGAAGCACTTGGAGGCAGTGACGGTTAGACAGGATTCGTCTCTCCCGGTATTGGGGGTTGACATCGCGCTGTGTCCAGGAGAGCCATTACACAAGTAGTCCCTGGCCAGGGCAAGCGAGATATACTGGAAGGTTTCCAGTGTTATCTCAGGGTGTTCTGGGCTACACTCCGACACGACTTGTACCGCTATTAGGGGACTGACGTTCACCGCCCTCCTAGGCCCGCCATGTGATGTATCAGACGAGCAGACCGAACTGTACGGAGACTGTCACATACAGGCTCAGTAGGAGTTCAGATGGGGTCACCTCGTCAGTCTTCTTATCGGCATCTACCTGGGGACCGTTACGTACAGCTAGTTTCGCTTGCGGTCTGTGGTTAAACCCACTACCAGTGTAGTGTCGAGTCTTTAGAGTCCCACTCAGAGAGCTATTCGCCTTTAGGCAAAATGAGTAGAGGTCGCATGGTTTTGCGACAGGGTTCGTTCACATCCGCGCACTTGCGCACATTTGCTGTCCAGACAGCTTGTACTAGCGGGCTTTCGTTTAAGCCAGATCCTAGTATATGATTTGGGATTGGTTTTATCTCTTTGTATTCGTGTTCCTCGGATCACGAATACAGGTGCGTATGCACAGTTGATTGAGATAGAGGGAGAGGACTTTGATTAGGGTTAATGACCATTGTCATTTTATTAACCCTAATGCTTATGTGTGTATTATGGTTAATTAATATTAGTTAAATATAATTGTGCATGGTTAGGATTGTTGACCATTTGACTATCTTGACTTGTTGACCTGAGTTGACACTTTGACCATCATCATTCCATATAAAAGATGCTCTTTGATCCTTGCAATTTGCATTAAATATGAAATGATAATGGTCATGTCTTGATTAAGCCATGACAATTATCTTGCTAATTATCTTTTTACAATAATTCACACATATATGTGAGAATGGCTCATTATTCTCTCATTCTATCATATGCTTTCTCTCTCTTGCTCTTCCTCTTCCTCAAGCTCTCCCCTCTCATGTGTTGAGAAACACTTGAGCTTGAGTTAAACCTCTCCAAAGTAATCTCTACTCTCATCTAAGGTTCTAGGATTAGCACTTCTAGCACTTTAGTTACTTCTAGCTTGAAGTTGAAGCCAAGGTTGCGGCTCTCGGGTGGATCCTTCTTCGACTAGAGAAGGCGACAAGGTGATCTCTTTCTTCCACTCCAAGCAGCAAGGAGAGAAGGACATAAAGCCCAAGGTATAACCTTTCTTCCATGTAGCTAATTCTAGTTAGCTTTTAGTTAGTTTTTGTTTAGCAAAGATCCTCCTTAAGCTAGTCCATGTTGCCTAGTTCGATAAAAATCCGATTTTTATTCCGTTTTCCGCCTCCCCGCAAGCACCGGGGTGGGCAACATGGACTTACAGTGGTATCAGAGCCTAACTAAACATAAACTAGCTAGTTAGTAAAGTGTATAGAAGTTCGATCGAAAAAAAAGTCGCAAAACTAAAAATGCAAAACCCTAATTTTCTGTTGAAATTTTTTCTGCTCAAAAAATAAAAAATCATACTTCAAAAATAAGCTCAGGGTTTTGTGAAGAAGCACACCAAAAACGGTAAAGTGAACAGTTCAAAGCGCGGCGGTTCCGCGGCAAAAGCATGCCTATTGCCGCGGAACCGCGGCCGTTTTGACTCTGTTCTGAACCGGGTTTGGTGCAGTATTCTTCTAGTAAGGTTTTGGGATTTTTAAGATGGTTTATTTGTGCCCAGATTTTCCAGAAAAGAAATTTGTATTTGGGGGCCTATAAATCCGTAATTTTTTATCGAACTTCACTATACTTTGACTATTGGGTTATATCTGTGATGTTTATATGTATTTAACGTCTGCTAATCGCTATACGTCGATTAGTGGGGGTTATACATATCTGTGATCTGTGTTTGTTGATGGTATGTGTATATGAATGCGTTGGATTGTCGCGGGTGAATAGCCGGGGGGTTTTGTGAGACGAGAGTTTTCTTTTCTTTCAATTCATGTAATAAGTAAATTGATGTAATATTATTTGTATGGCCGCACAACTGGGTCGGGGTTGTAGCCGTCATTGTATAATTCTTTTTACTGTTTTTGCTCCTAGGATAGACCCATGGAGGGGGTGCATAAACTACCGGGTATCTCGAAGTGCCGAGTGGCCTACTCACGGTGTTGAGGGAGGTTGCTTCGCTTCGGGTACTTGGCGGGTAGTTTGCCGCACCCGTAGGGGTCTTGGGTGGGATATTGGCTATTCACCACGACCGTGTAATCCGCTTTTCGTTGCAGGCTCGAACGGATTGCGGATTCCTAGTATATCCAATGTATTCATCTGTGATCTGTAATGTCTATCATTGCTATATATCTATATACTATAACTATTTAGGCGTTGCTTATGTTTTACAGCCGCGCTAGCCCAGCCCCCGCTCTGTCGTTAGTTAAGTAACCTAACGGGTGATGAATGCGAATGGCATAAGCGTACGTCATATTTTGGTTGTTTTCTGCAATGGTAGGATTAAATGATGGGACGCATTAAAAGAACTAATGCAAGAAAATAAACCAAGTAAAAGTCGTTGGAACACTTTCAAAACCACTCGGTTCTTTTCAAAAACCAGCATTTTAAACGCGGTGCTTGAACCACTCCTTTTAAAAGCTATCTCGTTCCATCGATTATATCAAGTTCACTACGTTCACAGTTTCGCCAAAACCATTCGTAGCCCTCCATCATTTCGGTTAAATATTCAGTAGTATTCAAGCTATGTATTTTGACATTCGCCAAGGCATAGTGATTGGTAGCTGCTGAATGTTTATCTGTAGCATAGATAGATGCGTTGGTTTGGGACAGTCGTACTACTATTTTGGCCTTCGTCAAGGGTATGTACGGGTGGGTTCAAATTAACCTGGATAATGACGGGTAGAACTTGACATGTGACTTATGATATGTTGGCCTTCGTCAAGGTCATAAGAGCATGGGGCAAAAATCCACATCGGGAGTTTCATAAGTACTGAAACTTGCTAGCACTGCATACCATTTGGAGTGTGATGATTCTGGTAGGATTCCTTCAGTTTTATCACGCGATGATATTTGGATCCCGATCCCACTGTGAGTATATGCTACTCCTCGGGAAATCTCTCACTTAACGATCAATGTTATAAACCAAGTAGGTGTCTAGAAAGGTGTTAGCGGGGCTACGCCCACAGGGAAAAGAGGTTACTTAATTAAGGAACTTCGCGAAAGCGTTGGAAAACCTCCCTCGAAGTACCGACACTAGCCTGGCTGAATGGTTAAGCAAGTATTGTATGGTGAGATAGATCCTGACTAGTTCTTCCTTTATGGTTTGAGGAGGGATTCGAGAGACAGTGGGAGCCATCCTGTTTAGATAAATTAAAAACCAATCTAAACTTGCAAGAGCATCATGCTGAGTGTTTTCTTCTCTCTCTCTTAATTGCAGCGACCCAATGACCGCACCTAGGTTACATCTAGATAATAAAATGACTGAATCTGACTGTTATGAATGGCAAAGGTCTGTCCAGGTGTCCATTGCCCATGACAAGCTGGGACACCTCTTGACTGATCCAACCCCTGCCGTCTCAGGTCCAGTTTCCCCTGTCACGGATATTGATATCCGTAGGACATCGGAAGAAGACTGTGCGAAAGCCAAGTGCCTCGTGTTAGCCTCAGTTGATGGTATATACCAGAGGCAGCACGAGAAGATGGACTCAGCTTCTATCTTCCTCCATAACAAAGTTTTATATGGAGAGCAATCTCGTATCGCAAGATATGAGACCTCGAACGAATTGCTTCCAGCGAGGTTGGCTATCGGGTCATCTGTAAGGGGCAACGTCCTTACAGAGACCAGCTCTTTTGAGCTCTTAGACCTGAAGACCACGTTGAAGAACGGGTCAGATGCTGACTTAGATCAACAGTCTCTACCTACTACCCTGAAGAAAACCAGGGAAGTAGACAGAAAGGGAAAGGCAGAAGTTTCGGGAATGGATGCAGTAAAAGAGGGATATTCCTATTGTTACGGGAATGAACATGGGCAGAAGGATTGCAGAGCTTGCAAAGCCAGTAGCCAGAATTCGAAGCATGTTGTGGTTTCGGCTTCGGGTGTGTTTGTAATAGAGAACTGTATGTCAGTTAACCCTACTTCCTGGGTATTGGATACCGGATCAGGATCTCATATATGTAATTCGTTACAGGCTCTGAGAAACCATAGGGTTATCAGGAAAGGTGATATGACTCTCAGGGTTGCTAACGGAATGAGCATGTATGCTGTATCCGTAGGGGAATATCATCTAGGACTGACAACTGGGCAGATATTGATTCTGCGTGACTGTTTTTATGTACCAGGTGCGACTTGTAACATCATATCTGTATCCTTACTTTCTAAGGAAGGATATGATTTTACTTTTGTAAGCGATGTAGTAAACATCCACCTAAATCAAGTACAGATTGGGTCAGGTACATTGAAATACGGTATATACGTTTTGAATCAAGCTTAGGTCTTCAGTGTCCAGAACACACTTAAAAGAAAGTCTCCGGAATTAAATCAGGCTTTCTTATGGCATTGTAGACTGGGTCACATTAATGAGACACGGTTGACAAAGTTACATAAAGAAGGATACTTGGATCTGTTCGAGTATCAGTCTTATGCCACTTGTGAATCTTGTCTTATAGGAAAGATGACAAAGACTCCGTTCACTGGACACGGAGAAAGAGCAAGTGAGCTCTTGGGACTCATACACAGTGATGTGTGTGGTCCAATGTCTACACATGCGCGAAGTGGTTATTCATACTTCATTACTTTCATAGATGATTTCTCTAGGTATGGGCATGTCTTCTTGATGAAGCACAAATCCGAGGCCTTTGAGAAATTTCAGGAATACAAGAATGAAGTTGAAAAACAAACAGGCAAAAGTATCAAGACACTGAGATCTGATCGAGGTGGTGAATACTTGAGTGCCGAGTTTCTGGGCTACTTAAAAGAGAATGGAATTCTCTCTCAGCTTACTCCTCCATACACGCCACAACACAACGGTGTATCGGAAAGGTGGAATCGAACCCTATTGGATATGGTTCGATCCATGATGAGTAAGGCCGAGTTGCCGCGATCCTTCTGGGGTTATGCACTAGAATCAGATGCATATCTTTTGAACAAGGTTCCCTCCAAGACTGTGCCTACCACACCATATCAGATGTGGTGTGGGAAGAAACCCTGTCTTAAGTATCTGAAGTTATGGGGATGTCCAGCTTTTGTAAAAAAACAGCATGCGGACAAGCTCGAGGCACGCTCAGTACTGTGTAAGTTTGTGAGATACCCAAAGAACTCCAGGAGGTATTTTTTCTATTACGCAGAGGAACAAAAGGTTTTTGTTTCTCGTCATGCCCACTTTCTGGAACATCAGTTTTTAGAAAAAGAAGCAAGTGGGAGCGTAGTAGAACTGGAAGAAATTCCAGAACCACAAACTATTACTGAAAGCTTGGAAGAACAAGAAGTTTCAAGGGAACCGGACATCCCTACGCCACTCCGCAGGAGTAGTAGGCAGTCTCATCCGCCCGAGAGATACTACGGTTTTCTCATAGACGGGGATAGAGAGGATTGCACCATGGATTATGGTTAGCCTACTAGCTTCCAGCAAGCCATTCAGAGCGGCGACTCGGTAAAATGGCTGGATGCAATGCGAGCCGAGATGGAGTCCATGTACACCAACAAAGTTTGGACTTTGGACTTTGCTCCAGAAGGGGTAAAACCCGTAGGCTGCAAATGGATCTTCAGAAAGAAGATTGGTGTAGATGGGCAGGTTGATACCTATAAAGCTAGACTTGTTGCAAAAGGTTTTCATCAAAGACCTGGTTTGGACTATGACGAGACCTTTTCTCCAGTGGCCATGCTGAAATCCATTCGGATCCTTCTTTCCATTGCTGCCTTCCACGATTATGAAATCTGGCAGATGGACGTAAAGACGGCTTTCCTAAATGGAAATTTAGAAGAGTGCGTCTATATGGATCAGCCGGAGGGATTCATTCAGAGTGGGAGCAGCGGTAGAGTGTGCAAGTTACTCAAGTCCATTTATGGACTTAAGCAGGCATCGCGGAGTTGGAACATCTGCTTTGATGATACTGTCAAAGAATTCGACTTTATCAAAAACCCAGATGAACCATGCATTTACACTAAGATTGTAGGGAGAACTGTAGTATTCCTCGTCTTGTACGTGGATGACATTCTCCTAATAGGAAATGATATTCCTATGCTACAGTAAGTCAAAGGATTCTTGTCGCAGAGGTTCTCCATGAAGGACCTGGGCGATGCCAACTACATTCTGAGGATCCAGATCTATCGTGATAGATCTAAGAGGATGTTGGGACTTTCACAGTCAAGGTACATCGACACCATACTGAAAAGGTTCAGTATGGAAGATTCCAAGCGCGGTAATTTACCGGCTTGTCACGGGATCACCCTCTCCAAAAAGATGTCTCCCAAGACTGATTTGGAAAGGGATCGTATGTCTATTATATCCTACGCTTCTGCGGTAGGCTCTATAATGTATGCGATGTTGTGTACCAGACCAGATGTAGCATACGCATTGAGCGTTGTAAGCCGGTATCAGTCGAACCCAGGGGAGAAACACTGGATAGAGGTAAAGAACATTCTCAAGTACCTGAGAAGGACTAAGGAGATGTTCTTGGTGTATGGCGGAAAAGACCTCCAGCTCGAGGCCTTTGCTGATTCCAGCTTCCAGAATGACAAGGATGACTCCAAGTCCATGTCGGGTTATGTCTTTACCATCAATAGAGGGGCGGTTTGCTGGAAGAGTTCCAAGCAGGAGACCGTTGCAGACTCAACTATGGAAGCGGAGTACATAGCTGCTTGCGATGCCGCAAAGGAAGCTGTCTGGATGAAGAAGTTCCTCACGGAGCTTCAGGTGGTTCCTACCATTGTTGATCCAATACCGCTGTATTGCGACAACAACGGCGCTATAGCTTTAGCGAAGGAACCCAGGTCCTATCAGAAGTCCAGGCACATTTTGAGGCGGTACCACCTGATCAGGGAGATCGTAGATCGCCGGGAGATCGAGGTGAAGAGAGTAAATACGGAGAACAACACTGCAGATCCACTCACGAAGGCCCTACCCCAGACTCAGTTCGAGCGGCTGATCGAGATGATAGGTCTTCGATACGCCAGTACATGGCCTTAGTGCAAGTAGGAGATTGTTAGTGTATATGCCCTAGAGGCCATTACTGTATCATACTAGCTTGTATATTACTTGATGGAAGCTTGGGATATTCACAGTTGTATAGACAATCTTGCTTAAAATGGTAGTATGCTACTTGATTTGTCTCTACTTCAATATGTGCATGTGTTTCTTTTAGCATATCGCTTATATACATATTAGTAGAGCCCTTAGGATCTTTGCTTGATTACCAGCGTTGTGATGGCGCTCACACTCATAGGGGCTGGGTAATCCATAAGCACATCCTTATACAGGTCCCTAGTCGTAGGACTATCGAGACAGGGCATCGATACTCCGGAGTAGACTAGCGTATGCGCTTCTCATCCCAGCGGGGGAGACGGTCTGTCCCACAGCCGTCAGTACGTCGTACTTTAGATAGTATGCGGGTGCTCGTTAGGTTACGAGTACACTGGACAGGACTCGTCGGGAACTGTTGGTTGGTATTATACCTATCGTCAGTTATCAGTTCCCAGGTGACATGAGTACAGCTTAGTCCGCTGACTTGACACTGTCACTTCGCCTCAAGTGTGTTCCCACTGTATTTTGATTACTACCCTACCACGGCTCAAAGGAGTCGTGCAAACAGGTAGTAGTTGGGTGCAGTCCCGAAGCACTTGGAGGCAGTGACGGTTAGACAGGATTCGTCTCTCCCGGTATTGGGGGTTGACATCGCGCTGTGTCCAGGAGAGCCATTACACAAGTAGTCTCTGGCCAGGGCAAGCGAGATATACTGGTAGGTTTCCAGTGTTATCTCAGGGTGTTCTGGGCTACACTCCGACACGACTTGTACCACTATTAGGGGACTGACGTTCACCGCCCCCCTAGGCCCGCCATGCGATGTATCAGACGAACAGACCGGACTGTACGGAGACTGTCACATACAGGCTCAGTAGGAGTTCAGATGGGGTCACCTCGTCAGTCTTCTTATCGGCATCTACCTGGGGACCGTTATGTACAGCTAGTGCCGCTTGCGGTCTGTGGTTAAACCCACTGCCAGCGTAGTGTCGAGTCTTTAGAGTCCCACACAGAGAGCTATTCGCCTTTAGGCAAAATGAGTAGAGGTCGCATGGTTTTGCAACAGGGTTCGTTCACATCCGCGCACTTGTGCACGTTCGCTGTCCGGACAGCTTATACTAGCAGGCTTTGGTTTAAGCCAGATCCTAGTATATGATTTGGGATTGGTTTTATCTCTTTGTATTCGTGTTCCTCGGATCACGAATACGGATGCATATGCACAGTTGATTGAGACAGAGGGAGAGGACTTTGATTAGGGTTAATGACCATTGTCATTTTATTAACCCTAATGCTTATGTGTATATTATGGTTAATTGATATTAGTTAAATATAATTGTGCATGGTCAGGGTTGTTGACCATTTGACTATCTTGACTTGTTGACCTAGGTTGACACTTTGACCATCATCATTCCATATAAAAGATGCTCTTTGATCCTTGCAATTTGCATTAAATATGAAATGATAATGGTCATGTCTTGATTAATCCATGACAATTATCTTGCTAATTATCTTTTTACAATAATTCACACATATATGTGAGAATGGCTCATTATTCTCTCATTCTATCATATGCTTTCTCTCTCTTGATCTTCCTTTTCCTCAAGCTCTCCTCTCTCATGTGTTGAGAAATACTTGAGCTTGAGTTAAACCTCTCCAAAATAATCTTTACTCTCATCTAAGGTTCTAGGATTAGCACTTCTAGCACTTTAGTTACTTCTAGCTTGAAGTTGAAGCCAAGGTTGCGGCTCTCGGGTGGATCCTTCTTCGACTAGAGAAGGCGACAAGGTGATCTCTTTCTTCCACTCCAAGCAGCAAGGAGAGAAGGACATAAAGCCCAAGGTATAACCTTTCTTCCATGTAGCTAATTCTAGTTAGCTTTTAGTTAGTTTTTGTTTAGCAAAGATCCTCCTTAAGCTAGTCCATGTTGCCTAGTTCGATAAAAATCCGATTTTTATTCCGTTTTCTGCCTCCCCGCAAGCACCGGGGTGGGCAACGTGGACTTACAGCGATGTCTAAGGAGGTTGCGGATTCCAACTGTTATAGTTTTACAGTTTCTTTTCTGCGACCGTAAGTGTAATATGTGGTGTATAGCCGGTTTCGTTGCTATACATCAACGACAATTGGGATACGCATATTTACTTGCGTCGATGATATGTGATATTATGTGTTGCAGTGATATGTTATATTGGATCGTCGTGTTTTGAATAGCCGGGGGTTTTATGTGAGATGGGAGTTTTTATTTTTCATTCATGTAAAATTCATTGTATGTAATATTCTTTTATTGGGGCACTTCCGGGCTGAGGATGATGTCACCATTGTATATTATTTACTTTTCCGCATTAGGTAGACCCAAGGCGGGGAGCATAAGTAACCGGGTTCTAGGGTCCAGTGGGAGACCATCTCGAGGAGTCGAGACCGGGTCTCCTAACCCTAGAATTGGCAGAGTTGCTTGCCGCTTTCGTAGGGGTCTAGGGATGTGGGTTTGGCTATTCATCGCGGCCGTGGAATCCGCGTTTTATTCAGGCTCGTATAAAACACGGAAATCCTAGTATATCCAATATTTCATATATGTTCTTCTGCTGCAATGTTCTGTGATGAGATCATATTACTGCCTGAGATGAATGTTTATATTATATATATGAGATATATGTTATATTGCAGATTTCATTTCAAATGTGATGCTTGTGAAGCATAATAAAATGGGACTTTATTAATGAGATTAATGAAACTAAAAGAAACCTAAAGATGTTGTAGAAACTTGTCTCAAAAACTGGTAGCTCTAGTTCTTGCTTTGCATAGCGGTGTTCCTTGTAGAACATCCGGCACCTTATTCGATAAGGAAAGAGCCGAGATCCCTTCACCGGGAGTGACCTCTTTAGTGAAACTAGCAAATGCTACAAACTCGGTTTGTCTTTTGATTGCTTCTATAGTTCTTGCTTTGTATAGTGATATTTGTGAAATATCCTGCACCTTATTCGATGAGGAAAGAGCTGACGATCCCTTCACCGGGAGTGACCACTTTAGCGAAACTAGAAAAGGCCTCAAAAACACTCCATTTAAAAATCACTCGATTCTACAACGATATCAAGTTCATTACGCAAAAGGTTTTCTTAAAAACCTGTCGTAGCCCTCCGTCATTTTAGGAAGTAGAGTACTTAGTATTCGTGCTGCGTATGTCGACTTTAGTTGAGGCGTAGTGTACGGTAGCTGGACTCACTCTCTCCAAAGAGATGTCTCCCAAGACTGATTTGGAGAGAGCTCGCATGCAAGGGATACCCTATGCTTCGGCAGTAGGCTCCATCATGTACGCGATGCTATGTACCAGACCCGATGTAGCATACTCACTAAGTATAGTGAATAGGTATCAAGCAGATCCAGGAGAGAGTCACTGGACAGCTGTAAAGAGCATTCTCAAGTACTTGAGAAGGACTAAAGAGATGTTCTTGGTGTATGGTAATGGAGAACTCCAGGTGGAGTCCTTTACCGATTCAAGCTTCCAAAGTGATAAGGACGACTCTAAGTCGCACTCGGGATTTGTCTTTACCCTGAATGGAGGGGCGGTTTGTTGGAAGAGTTCTAAACAAGAAACCGTGGCAGACTCGACGATCGAGGCTGATGTTGCCAACGATGCTGCCAAAGAGGCTGTCTGGATGAAGAAGTTCATCACTGAACTCGGTGTAGTTCCGTCCATTGTGCATCCAATAACTTTGTATTGTGATAACAATGGAGCTGTGGCTTTGGCCAAGGAACCCAGGTCCTATCAGAGATCCAGACATATTCTGAGGCGGTATCACCTGATCCGGGAGATAGTTGATCGCCGAGAGATCGAGGTCAGGAGAGTTGACACGAAGGACAGCACTGCGGATCCACTCACGAAGTACATACCCCAGATACAATTTGAGAGACTCTTCAAGATGTTGGGTATGAGATACTACAACAGCTGACCTTAGTGCAAGTGGGAGATTATTAGTTATATATATGCCCTAGAGGCCATTGTTGTACATATGATGTATATTACAGTGGATGCTTGGATATATAGAGAGAGGACTTTCTTGCTCGACATGATAGTATGCTATTTGGTTTCACTTTGTCTTAACATGTTGACTTGTATTGGTTTACTGTCTTGTTCTCACATGCTGATAAAGCCCTTAGGATATGTACTCGACTACTAGGACTATGATGCGACCATACTAGTGGGGCCAGGGTAGTCCAAGAATACATCCTATAACTGTTCCTAGTCGAGAGAGTATCGAGACAGGGCATCGATACTCCAGAGTAGACTAGCGTATACGCTTATCGACCCATTTGATGGGCGATGGATGATCCTATATCCATTGGTGTTTGACATCAGTGAAGGTATACGGGTGCATAGTGGAGACTGGGTACACTGAACGGACTCGCCGAGAACTCCTAGATGGTATTATACCTATCGTCAGATAGCAGTTCTCTGGTGACACTGGTACAGGTTAGTCTGTAGACCCGAGATCCTCATAGAGCCTTGTGTGATTCCCACTATGCTTTGATTTCCACCTTACCACGTTCATGAGAACGTGCAAAACGGTGGCTTTTGGGTACAGCCCCGAATCACATGGAGGCAATAAGCAATACGAGGGGTTTCGTCTCTCCCGGTATTGGGGGTTGATGTTGCGCTGTGGTCGATTGGCTATAACTGGAAGTCCGTGGCCAGGGATGATATGGAGATCTACTGGTATGTGTTATCAGTAGTTTCTCGACCCGTTATGAGCCTTACATTGACACAACTTATTGGTTACTGGGCCTGACGTTTACCACCCCTAGACTGGATATGCGACATATCAGACGAAGAGACCGGACTGTACGGGAGTGTTACTAATTGGATTCACAGGAGTATGTACAGGCTTGCTTGTTGATCTTCTGATCGCTCAATACCCGGGTGGCTGTTACGTTTAGCTGACCGCTTGCAGCTTGTAGGTGTTTGATATGATCATCACCTACTGCCGGCGTATTGACGATTCTTTAGAGTCTTACAAAGGGGTTTCCTGGCTCAGGCAAAACGGAGTAGGAGCACATATGTGATATGTGCGGGACCGAGAATAATACGTGTATGTGATACTGTATTCGATTCTCGCGATATGAGATATCGGCCGGGTATATGTGATATAGCCGGGTCATCGGATCAAGCTTTGATTCGATGAGCCGATACATATTATATTAGTCAGTTATTTGCATAATAGCCGGATTATCGGATCAAGTGTTGATTCGATAATTTAATGTATAATTATATATTTGATATATTACATTGCATTAACTAATATAAGCTCACTTAAATGATTCTTTTTCTCACTTGATGATACATTGATATATATGTGATATATGTTAATTGTATTATTTTCTTTTGTTATATAATACATATTATATATGTGATATATAATATTGTAACATGTTAGGGTTACATATGCAACTAGGGTTTAGAGATTAAACCATGCTAGGGTTTAAACTTGGGTTAACATTTTATTTTTAGATAATTCTTATTTGAATGGATAAGTTTTGGAGAAGTTTCATGTTGCTTTAACAAAGTCCACCTTCTTTGTTTTATCCTTGATATTTGTTGACCTAACCTTTTAACCCTAGCCTATGGTTAATACTCTACAAGGGTTAAGCATGACATGCTTAACCCTTGGTTGCATTTCTAACCTCAACAATAATTCATTTTCATTCATCACAACTTCATCTTCTTCTTCCTCTCTCCAAAAGCTTTCTAGCTTTTATTTTGTGATGATTGTTTTGTGAGAAAAAGAAAACAAAAGAGAGCAAAATTCCTACTTCATCATCCTCATCTATTCTAGCCACTTAGATTAGGGTGTTTGCTTCACTAATACCTTATTAGTGAAGTGAGAGCTTGGGTTTATGATTCTTCAAGGTAGATCATCTTTGAAAGTGAAGACTTCAAGTTAGCATGGATCATTCACCTCATGGAGCCTCTCTAGAGTTCGGGAACTTGATAATCGCAGCGAAGGGACCTCAACTCGGAGCTTATGAAGCGAAGGAACGGACTACAAAGGTTGTAACCCCAAACTCTTAGAAGTAAAGTTGTTTACTTGTAGTTTTACTTTGATTCTCTAGTTAAAGATCTAGGGTTAGGGTTATCTAGAATGGAAAAAATTTAAACCTGGCATCGATGAAGCCTCCCGAAACCTTACTGTCATTGTAGATAACCCAACAGTAGTATCAGAGCCTAGCTCGAGAATTAGACGGATTGTGTAGGATTACGAAACCGAAACAACTCCGAAACTTGACGCATCAAAACCATGTTTCTGTCGATTTTTTTATGAGCTTTAAAAATTTTTTAAACAACTGCTGAATGTTGTATGTGATATAACATGAACACTGGTGAAATTTGAGGCCATTCAGAGAATTTTCGGCCGGCCCCATACCCCCTCATCTCGGGTCAAATCTGAGCACCCCCCCCCCCTCAAATTTTTTCAGTGTTCCACTAACTAGGTTTTGGTGTTTCAGGTGTTGTTTATTTTTGCTAAAATGGCATGTGATGTTAATTTACAGCATTAACTATTCGGAGTGTTTCGTATTCATAATTCTAGTTTTATTTTGGTTATTTTAGACGGTGTTAAAATGTTTGATCGGATATCAAATACCTACTTTAACCCTTGTCGGAAAATTTTTCAAGAGTTGGATCTTTTTCATAGTTAAAGAACATTCAAATATCGTGCAAGTGACGCGATGGACCCTCTAGAAGAACGAAACCTTAACTCGATTATGTGACCGTCAGAATCGCCTCTAAACCCTAGCGTTTGTGGTAGTTCAGCATTACCACATGTGAGGCGTTGGTTTGACCCTTCTACGGCTGGTCCATTGGTACTGTGGCACGTGATGGATGCTTTTAAACTAAGTTCAAGTGTTGAGCATTTAGGGAAATTTTGGGTGTTTGTTGATTCGATCGGAATGTTTAACGTCGTCTAGCTTTTTCTGGATTGTGATATAATATGTGGAATTCATATAGTTAGGCGTGAAGTGTTGGTTTTAGGGGAATGAAATGATTTTTTTATTCATCATCATGTTACCTTATATAGGCTTACAAATTTACATATAGCCCCTTGGGCTTTACAAAATGGCATTTTGCCCATCCCATGCCTCATGTGCTCATTTCTTTTGCACATGAGCCATGGGCTTTACAAAAATTTGGCTTTATGCATATTTTCCTTATATTCATGCATAAAAAATTACATCAAAATTATTTATTACATGATTTTTTATTTTGGCATGGGGGAGGCTAGCCGTGGAGCTCGACTTAGGCATGGGCCCACTTGCTTGGGCTTGGGCCCGCTTACTTGGAGTTGACCTTGACTTTGACCCGGTCAATTGGGGTGCAAATTTTGACCCCAACAAAGTGCCCCGTCAATAAATGCACACCGCAAATGTGGGTCGCTTGCATGAAATTGATGGATCTTCTTTCATGTGGAGGCGACTTGATTTGGTTCCCGCTTTTTGGGAAGCTGGCACTGCCCTTTTTACGACATGGATGGTCGATACTTGACATGTCCCCGAGACGGAGTGTCCGTGGTAGACGTTTCCGCTGCATGGAGTGATTTGGTTCCCGCTTTGTGGGAAGCTGGCACTGCCCTTTTTACGACATGGACGGTCGACGCTTGACGCGACTCCGAGACGGAGTGTCCGTGGTAGACTTTTCCCTGGTACGGAGTGATTTGGTTCCCGCTTTGTGGGATGCCTGCACTGCCCTTTTTACGACATGGACGGTCGACGCTTGACGCATCTCCGAGATGGAGTGTCCGTGGTAGACTTTTCCTTGGCCCGGAGTGATTTGGTTCCCGATTTGTGGGAAGCCTACACAGCCTTTTTTACGACATAGATGGTCAACGCTTGACACGTCTCCGAGACGGCGTGTCCGTAGTAGACTTTTCCCTGGCCCAGAGTGATTTGGTTCTCGATTTGTGGGAAGCCTGCACTGCCCTTTATACGATATGGACGGTCGACGCTTGACGTGTCTCCGAGACGGAGTGTCCGTGGTAGACGTTTCCCTGGCCCGGAGTGATTTGGTTCCTGACTTGTGGGAAGCCTGCACTGCCCTTTTTACGACCTGGACGGTCGACACTTGACACGTCTCTAAGACGAAGTGTCCATGGTAGGCTTTTTCCAGGCCCAGAGTGATTTGGTTCCCGATTTGTGGGAAGCCTGCTCTACCCTTTTTACGACATGGACGGTCGACGCTTGACGCGTCTCCGAAACGGAGTGTCCGTGGTAGACTTTTTCCAGGCCCGGAGTGATTTGGTTCCCGCTTTGTAGGAATCCTGCACTGCCCTTTTTACGACATGGACGGTCGATGCTTGACGCATCTCCGAGACGGAGTGTCCGTGGTAGACTTTTCTCTGGCCCGGAGTGATTTGGTTCCCAATTTGTAGGAAGCCTGCACTGCCCATTTTACGACATGGACGGTCGACGCTTGACGCGTCTCCGAGACGAAGTGTCCATGGTAGACTTTTTCTTGGCCCGGAGTGATTTGGTTCCCGCTTTGTAGGAATCCTGTACTGCCCTTTTTACGACATGGTCGGTCGACGCTTGACGCGATTTCGAGACGGAGTGTCCGTGGTAGACTTTTCCCTGGCCCGAAGTGATTTGGTCGACGTGCCCCCGGCACGGAGTGTCGCTGGTCGACATTTCCCCATGGCGGAGTGTCTGTAGTCGATGTGCCCCCAGCATGGAGTGTCCGCTTGACATTTCCCCGTTATGGAGTGTCGGCTATTTGACGCAGAGGTCGATGTTGGAATTGGTTGGTTTGATTTATGTTGACATCATTATCGCTGCACTGGAATATGGTACCAGGAGCGAATCATCATTTTCCATGAGTGGATTAGGGGATTTTGGTTTTGGTTGGCATCTGCATTGCTGCACTGGAATAATGCCAAGAGCAACTCATCATTTGCCCCGGGAGGATTTGGGAATTTTGGTTTTGGTTTGGCCTCTGCACCGCTTACACTGGAATATGGTACCAAGAGCGAATCATCATTTGCCTTTGCCCGTTGGGGAGCGATGGCTTAGGAGACAAGTTTAGGTCCCTATCACCTAAGACTTTTCAATTTTTACGAGCCGTAAGGGCCCCATAAAAGTATTTTCTCCCTACGAGTCGAGAGGATCCCGTAGGTGTATTTTCTCCTTAGGAGTCGTGGGGACTACTAAGTGTGTTGCTCCTTTGTGAGTCGTAAGGATCTCACGCGGGAGTTTTCTCCTCACAAAGTCGAGAGGACTTTGCGAGTGCATTTCATCTCTTTTTCACGAGTTTGCGCCTTTTCGGTTTTTCACAAACTCGCCGGCAGTCCTGCTGTTTTTACTCAATGAGCCCTTTCGGGTTTTCATCCGTGCCCATTTTGCTTGTGGACATAACTTTTTTTATTTTTTTAGTTTTTATTTTTTTTTGGATATCTTCATCACTGGTGGGACTTTGAATGTGGTCTCGCCGGTAGGACTTGGGAAAGATTGGGATCGTTTTACGCCCGTGGATTGTATACGGTTTTGCAGGATGTATGATCCAGACCGTAGGGTCGGAAGAATTTCGGGACTTTGTCGGCGTCTGCATCGCTGTACTGGAATATGGTACCAGGAGCGACTCATCATCCGCCGTTAGGGTATGGGATTTAGGATTTGGTTGGTGTGTGCATCGTTGTACTGGAATATGGTACCAGAAGCGACTCATCATTCGCCGTCGAGAATTTGATTTTGGTTGGCATCTGCATCGCTGCACTGGAATATGGTACTAGGAGCGACTCATCATTCGCCATTGGGATATTCGGGAATTGGTTTTTTAGATCGGCATCTGCATTGCTGCACTGGAATAATGCCTGGAGCAACTCATCATTTGCCTTTCCCTGTTGGGAAGCGATGGATTAGGATACAGGTTTAGATTCCCATCACCTAAAGCTTTTCAATTTTATGGGCCGTAAGGGTCCCATAAAAGCATTTTCTCCTTACGAGTCGTAAGGATCCCGTAGGTGCATTTTCTCCTTAGGAGCCGTGAGGACCCCCAAGTGTGTTTTTTCTTTGTGAGTCGTAAGGATCCCACGAAGGTTTGTTCTCCTCATGTATCGTGAGGACACATGAGTGGGTCTTCCCAATGGACCATAATTCCAAGGGCGGAGACCGGCCGCTGGACGGGTGATTGCGGTAGGGTATGGGTATGATGAGAATTATTTGAGCCCGTGGATTGTGTACGGTGGTCAACTTGGGGACCAGCCGTAGGGCTGGGGGAATTTTGGAAAGTTGGATTTTGGTTAGCGTCCGCATCGCTGCACTGGAATATGGTACCAGGAGCGACTCATCATGCGCCGTATTTTTTAATTTTTTTTTTATTTACCGCGATTGCTCCATCATTTCAGCTTTTCTTATCGCGAAGGCCGTGATTTCCCTATCATTTCAGCTTTTTATTCGCGGTTGCCCCATCATTTCGGCCTTATTTTCATTTATTTTTACTCGCTGGTTTTTATTGCGAGTTGCCCCATCATTTCAGCTTTTTATTATATATATATATATATATTTACACATTTTTACATCCTGAGTTTAACGAATTAGAGGTCGACTGTTCTCAGTTTAATGACGTGGTGGTCGACTGTTTTCAGAGAAAGGCAGATGTCTGAGAGAATCAGTTTCACGAAGGACTTCGGTCTCCATTTGTATGAAATTGACGGTCGCAGCTTGACTGTTTGTTAACACGCCTTTAGACAGTTCTATCTCTCCTGTCTTGTGTTGCTTTTCGACCCAATCTTTGAAGATGAAGCAGTCCTCAATGGAATGACCTATCACTCTGTGATAGGGGCAGTATTTAGGGTCATCGGTCATATTCGCTTCTTACGGTCTTTTTGATTCTGGCAATTGTAGAACGTTTCTTAGGGCATCTTTGAATATTTTACGGATTTTGTCCCTTATGAAGGAATAGACCTTATCCAGCTTCTCTTTCAGTGGAGCTTCTCCTCCCTCTCCGAACACTGGCTTCCGAGGCCGGTTGGCATTAGGCCCGCTCATCCCTTGCTTATTTCGGTCAGCCGAGGTGTTGAAAGATTCAGAATCGTCGGGATTTCCGCCTTTGCGATTATCGTCCTTTTGGTTTCTCCAGGACCTATTGTTATTTTGGGAATCCGAGGAGGACTCCTGCTTTGAGCACTCCAGCATCTGAACTTCCTGGTCAGCTCTTAGAATGTTTTGAGACCAGCGGTGCATAAAAACGGGGCCATCCAATTGTTGAGATTTCCGACGAGGAGACTAACAGATTGGTCCTGCTCTATCGGCGGTTCACATTTGACGGAGAGATTGCGCCATCGGGTTATGAAATCCGTGCTGCTTTCGTTGTTCTTTAGCTTGGTCCTTACGAGGTCGGCAATGGTGATCTTATCGCTGATGCTCATGAACCTCTACCGAAACAACGACTCCATTTGGACGAAAGTTGTAATAGAGCCATCTGGTATGCTCGCGTACCAATCGAAAGCGACATCGGTTAAGCTATTAACGAATTAGCGGAGGAGAAGCGCATCATTGCCCCCAGTATTCCCGCATGAGGCTTTAAAATGGGCAATGTGCTGATTCGCATTTCCCGTCCCATCAAATCTTCCGAATTTGGGGATGACATAGCCACTAGGAAATTCTACCAGATCATACTGAACAGGATATGGCCTCCCGCTACTGCTAGCATCTTTTTGTGTTTCGGCTTCGGCTACCAATGTTTTGACTTTGTTGGTAACCAAATCCATTATTTGATCTTGAGTTAGCGGGCTACTGTCATTGGTAGCCAACACATTTCCCGAGATAAGATACGACCGACTTTCATGCGGTCCGCCCACCTTTGGATTTGAGGGAATAGGCGTCGGCTGCCTTAGGACATCGTTTCCCTGTTCATGAGCAGAGCCCCGTGCTTTATTGGGCAGCTGAGAGGCAAGTCGGGCCGTGAGCTGCAAGACGACATTCGTCAAGTCGTCAATTTTGGAGTAAAGTTTGGCCATCTCCTTGTCTTTACTTATGAGCTATTTTCGGAGCTCTTGGAGAAGTTGCTGCTCTGCGTTCTTGGGACGGAAGATTGGCTCCTCTTCGCTTTCCGAGCCTGACTCCTCATGAACTAAGGGCCTTCTCTGCTTATCAGCCTCACTAGAAGGGTCTTCATTACCTTCCATAGGAGGCTGGTCGTGGAATGTAGCAGCCATATTCACACCAGATTGGATTTGAGATGCGATAGCCTCATCCTTGCTTTTGCTGCGAAGGTTGTCGCTGGGACGCGTGCCCACCATGTAGACGGTATGGATAACACATTCAGCCATCCTTTCATCACTGGAAGCTGGTTTCGCAGAGCAGTCCGGGCTTTGGAAATTCAAAAAATTTAACATGGCTGGAGCCCTTGCCCTTTTGTTGGCTCTGTATCTGAGCCGCTTCTACCTCAGCTTCTCTGCCTTGAGTGCTTGGCAGGCTTCTACTCTTCGGGAAGCCGCCATAGGCCGAGTGATGGGGAGGCTTGAAAAGACATCCACCCGCATGTCCGTCAAAGGTATCGCCTTGGGCTTGCCCGCGACGTCTGGCAACTTCTTTTGTTCTGATGGCTTTGCCCCCAGATGGGGCCATGGAGAGCCGTTTGAACACCGACTCGCGTCTGGGTTGGGACGCCCTCGAGACCACCACATTTGGCCTCTTGCCTTTCGAGGTCAGTTTGTCGGTTACCGGAGCTTGAAGAGCAGGAACGGTGTTAGCTAGCACGAATAGAATAGAGCCAAATGGTAGCGGTGACTCCTCCCACTGTCGCCCGAGACTGGCCGGAAGGACCGTCCTGGTGTCCATCTTCATCGCGTAGAAGAAGGGTGTTGTGCTGAGATCTGAGATCGTCCTTGGAGACATTTTGCTGCGTCCGAAGATTGCGATTGAAAAACGTTAACCTGCATAAAAAAAAGCATGATTTCAGTACAGGAAATTGATATGCATATTAATTGAGTTCAAATGAACGTTTAACCCGAAATATGGGAGAAGAGAAATGGTCCAACCGGGCGTGCCGGAATCTGTAGTGTGTTTTTCGTCACCCCCATTGAGATGGGAATACGCACGCGCTTGTCAGGCGCATTACAGATTCCCCCTGCCTAGGGTAGGCTGGGGTTTATTGATTGTAGGGATCCGAATCTGCAACAGCCGCGGACTAAGCTGCCATTAATTACCCCCTTCCCCCCCCCACCCGTCTTTGGTGCGAGACAACCTCCGATTGACGGGTCAAGCGGGTCATGCGAACTCAATGCGCAGTGTTGTGTTTTGAAGGAGTTTTGAATATATCGGGGGGCCCGCAGAGTTTTTACGAGAGTCCCGCTACCCGGATAGTGTAAGTACACGTTACCCACCCCAGTGCTTACGGGAGGCGGAATAGGTAAAAACGGATTTTTAACACAAGGTAACATGGACTAAAAATGGAGGATCTTTGCTAAGCAAAAACTAACAAACTAACTATAAGTTCTAGCTACTCGGTTAGAAGGTTATACCTAGATCTTGAACTCGTTCTCTTCTTGTTGTGGTCCTCCTCCTTGCTTGCTCCTTGGAGTGGTGTAGACGGCTCCTTCTCGTTGTCTTCTCTTTGCCGAAGAAAGATCCACCCGAAGGCCTCTACCTTGAGCTCCTACCTCAACCAAGAGGTAACTAGAGTGCTTGGCTTGCTAAACCTAGAACCCTAGAATGAGTAGAGAGAAGTCTTGATGGTTTTGTCTCACAAGCTCATGGTTCTCAACACATGAGAGATGAGAGCTTTGATAGAGGAAGAGGAAGAGCTAAACATGAGAGAGAATGATAGGAAAAATAACAACCATCTCTTATATGAGAGAAAATGATGATAATAATAATAAATAAAAGAAATTGGGATGGTTAGTTTGGAATGACCATTATCATTTCACATTAAATGAAATTTGCAAGAATCAAGAAGTATCTTGCAAGTGAAATGATGATGGTCAAAAGGTCAACAAAAGTCAACCGGTCAACCAAAGTCAAAATATCAACAAAAGTCAAATGGCCAACTTAACCATGGCACAATTATCCTTAATTAATATCATTAATCATATTTCTCGTTCTCATTAGGGTTAAGAAAAAGTCAACGGTCAATAACCCTAATGAGGTTCCTCTGCCTCTGTCAACTGTGCATACACACCCGCATCCGTGTTCCGAGGAACACGGATACAATGAGAAAAAACCAATCCCAAAACAAATACTAGGATCTGGCTTAAACCAAAGCCCGCTAGTAATAACTGCCCAGACACCAAACGTTCACAAGTGCGCGGATGTGAACGAACCCCGTCGCAAAACCATGCGACCTCCACTCTATTTTGCCCAAAGGTGAACAGCCCTTTATGTGGGACTCTAAAGACTCGACACTACGCTGGCAGTAGGTTAACCATAGGCCGCAAGCGGTACTAGCTGTACGTAACGGTCCCCAGGTAGATGCCGATAAGAAGACCGATGAGGTGAACCCATCTGAACTCCTGCTGAGCCTGAATGTGACAATCTCCGTGCAGTCCGGTCTGTTCGTCTATGAGTATCGCATGTCGGGCATAGGGGGCGATAAACGTCAGGCCCCTAATAGCAGTACAAGTCGTGCCGGAGTGTAGCCCATAACACCCTGAGAAACTACTGGAAACACTACCAGTAATTCTCGCTTGCCCTGGCCAGGGACTTTGTGTAATGGCTCTCCTAGACACAGCGCGATACCAACCCCCAATACCGGGAGAGACGAATCCTATCTAACCGCTACTGCCTCCAAGTACTTCGGGACTGCACCCAACTACTACCTGTTTGCACGACTCCTTTGAGCCGTTGTAGGGTAGTAATCAAAGTACAGTGGGAACACACTCGAGGCGAAGTAGCAGTGTCAAGTCGACGGACTAAGCTGTACTCCTGTCACCTGGGAACTGTTATCTGACGATAAGTATAGTACCAACCAACAGTTCCCAACGAGTCCTGTCCAGTGTACTCGTAACCTAACGAGCATCCGCATACTATCTCCAGTACGACGTACTAATGGCTGTGGGACAGACCATCTCCCCTGCTGGGATGAGAAGCGTATACGCTAGTCTACTCCGGAGTATCGATGCCCCGCCTCGATAATCCTACGGCTAGGGACCTGTATAAGGATGTGCTTGTAGATTACCCAACCCCCACTAGTGTGACTGCCATCACAACGCTGGTAATCAAGCAAAGATCCTAAGGGCTCCACTAATGTGTATAGGCGATATGCTAAAAGAAACACATGCACACATTAAAGTAGAAACAAACCAAGTAGCATACTACCATTTTGAGCAAGATTGTCTGTACAACTGTGAATATCCCAAGATTCCATTAAGTAATATACAAACTAGTATGATACAGTAATGGCCTCTAGGGCATATACACTAACAATCTCCCACTTGCACTAGGGCCATGTACTGGCGTATCGAAGACCTATCATCTCGATCAGCCGCTCGAACTGAGTCTGGGGTATGGCCTTCGTGAATGGATCTGCAGTGTTATTCTCTGAATCTACTCTCTTCACCTCGATCTCCCGGCGATCTACCATCTCCCTGATCAGGTGGTACCGCCTCAAAATGTGTCTGGACTTCTGATGGGACTTGGGTTCCTTCGCTAAAGCTATAGCGTCGTTGTTGTCACAATACAGTGGTATTGGATAAACAATGGTAGGAACCACCTGAAGCTCCGTGAGGAACTTCTTCATCCAGACAGCTTCCTTTGCGGCATCGCAAGCAGTTATGTACTCCGCTTCCATAGTTGAGTCAGCAACAGTTTCCTACTTGGAACTCTTCCTGCAAACCGCCCCTTCATTGAAGGTAAATACATAACCCGACATGGACTTGGAGTCATCCTTGTCACTCTGGAAGCTGGAGTCAGCAAAGGCCTCGATCTGGAGGACTTTTCCGCCATACACCAAGAACATCTCCTTAGTCCTTCTCAGGTACTTGAGAATGTTCTTTACTTCTATCCAGTGTTTCTCCCCTGGGTCCGACTGATACCAGCTTACAACGCTTAATGCGTATGCTCCATCTGGTCTGGTACACAATATCGCATACATTATAGAGCCTACCACAGATGCGTAGGGTATAGATGACATGCGAGCCCTTTCTAAATCAGTCTTGGGAGACATCTCTTTGGAGAGGGTGATTCCGTGACAAGCCGGTAGATTACCGCGCTTTGAATCTTCCATACTGAATCGTTTCAGTATGGTGTCGATGTACCTGGACTGCGAAAGTCCCAACATTCTCTTAGATCTACCACGATAGATCTGGATCGCCAGAATGTAGTTGGCATCGCCTAGGTCCTTCATGGAAAACCTCTGTGACAAGAATCCTTTGACTGACTGTAGCATAGGAATGTCATTTCCTATTAGGAGAATGTCATCCACGTACAAGATGAGGAATACCACAGTTCTCCCTACAATCTTACTGTAAATGCATGGTTCATCCGGATTTTTGATAAAGTCGAATTCTTTGACAGTATCATCAAAGCAGATGTTCCAGCTCCGCGATGCCTGCTTCAGTCCATAAATGGACTTAAGCAACTTGCACACTTTACCGCTGCTCCCACTCTGAATGAAACACTCTGGCTGATCCATATAGACGCATTCTTCCAAATTTTCATTTAGAAAAGCTGTCTTTACGTCCATCTGCCAGATCTCATAATCGTGGAAGGCAGCAATGGCAAGAAGGATCCTGATGGATTTAAGCATAGCCACTGGAGAAAAGGTTTCTTCATAGTCCAAACCAGGTCTTTGAAGAAAACCTTTTACAACAAGTCTAGCTTTATAGGTTTCAACCTGCCCATCTACACCAATCTTCTTTCTGAAGATCCACTTACAGCCTACGGGTTTTACCCCTTCTGGAGCAATGTCCAAAGTCCAAACTTTGTTGGTGTATATGGACTCCATCTCGGTCCGCATTACATCCATCCATTTTACCGAGTCACCACTCTGAATGGCTTGCTGGAAGCTAGTAGGCTCATCATTTTCAATGACGTAATCCTCTCGATCCCCGTCTATAAGAAAACCGTAGTATCTCTCGGGGGGATGAGACTGCCTACTCCTCCTGCGGAGTGGCGCTGGGATGTCCGGTTCTCCTGAAACTTCTGGTTCTACCAAGCTTTCAGTAATAGATTGTGGTTCTGGAATTTCTTCCAGTTCTATTGCGCTCCCACTTATCTAATTTTCTAAAAATTCAGTTTCCAAGAAGCAGGCATGACGAGAAACAAATACCTTTTGTTCCTCTGCGTAATAGAAGAAATATCCCTTGGAGTTCTTTGGATATCCCACAAACTTGCACTGTACTGAGCGTGTCTCGAGTTTGTCCGTATGCTGCTTTTTGACAAAAGTTGGACATCCCCATGTCTTAATGTGTTTAAGATAGGGTTTCTTCCCACTCCACATCTGATATGGTGTGGTAGGCACTGACTTAGTTGGAACTCGGTTCAAAAGATATGCAGCTGTTTCTAGTGCATAACCCTAGAAAGATCGCGGTAACTCAGCCTTACTCATCATGGAACAAACCATATCCAATAGAGTTCGATTCCGCCTTTCCGATACACCGTTGTGTTGTGGTGTGTATGGAGGAGTAAGTTGAGAGAGAATTCCATTCTCTTTTAAGTAGCCCAGAAACTCGGCACTCAAGTATTCACCACCTCGATCAGATCTCAGTGTCTTGATACTTTTGCCTGTTTGTTTTTCAACTTCATTCTTGTATTCCCGAAATTTCTCAAAGGCCTCGGATTTATGCTTCATCAAGAAGACATGTCCATACCTAGAGAAATCATCCGTAAAAGTAATGAAGTATAAATAACCACTTCGCGCATATGTAGACATTGGACCACACACGTCACTGTGTATGAGTCCCAAGAGCTCGCTCGCTCTTACTCCGTGTCCAGTGAACGAAGTCTTTGTCATCTTTCCCATGAGACAAGATTCACAAGTAGCATAAGACTGATACTCGAACGGATTCAAGTATCCCTCTTTAGGTAACTTTGTTAACCGTGTCTCATTAATGTGACCCAGTCTACATTGCCATAAAAAAGCCTGATTTGTTTCCGGAGACTTTCTTTTAAGTGTGTTCTGGATACTGAAAACCTCAGCTTGATTCAATACGTATATTCCATTTTCTAATGTACCTGACCCAATCAGAACTTGATTTAGGTGGATGTGGACCACATCGCTTACAAAAGTAAAATCATATCCTTCCTTAGAAAGTATGGATACAGATGTGATATTACAAGCCATACTAGGTACATACAAACAGTTACGCAGAATCAATATCTGCCCACTTGTCAATCCAAGGTGATATTCCCCTACGGATTCAGCGTCCACGCTCATTCCGTTGGCAACCCTGAGAGTTATATCACCTATCCTGATAACTCTACGGTTTCTCAGAGCCTGTAATGAATTACAGATGTAAAATCCTGATCCGGTATCCAATACCCAGGAAGTAGGGTTAATTGACATACAGTTTTCTATTACAAACACACTCGAAGCCGAAACCACAACATGCTTCGAATCCTGGCTACTTGCTTTCAAAGCCCTGCAATCCTTCTGCCAATGTCCTTTCCCGTAACAATAGGAACGTCCCTCCTTCACTACATCTTGTCCCGAAACTGTTTCCCTTCTCTTTCCTTCTTCTTCCCTGGTTTCCTTCAGGGTATAAGTAGAGGGCAGATAATGTAGAATCAAGTCAGTACTTGACCCATTCTTCAACGTGGTCTTTGTTAGTTATATGTATGCCCTAGAAACCATTACTGTACATTGGATGTATATTGTAGTGGATGCTTGGACATATATAGGGAGGACTTTCTTGCTCGACATGATAGTATAATATCTGGTTGCTCTTTACCTTAACGTGTATACTGTTTGTCTCTCTGTTACATGTTGGTAAAGCCCTTAGGATGTGTACTTGACTACTTGGACTATGATGCGGATCATACTAGTGGGGACATGGTAGTCCATAAGTACATCCTTCAAAGTCCCTAGTCGTGGGTGTATCGAGACGGGGCATCGATATACCAGAGTAGACTAGCGTATACCTTCTCGACCCATACAGATGAGCGATGGATGATCCCATATCCATTGGTGTTTGACATCAGAGATGATATACGGGTGCTCAGTGGAGACTGGGTACACTGGACGGACTCGCCGAGAACTCCCAGATGGTATTATACCTTACGTCAGATGGCAGTTCTCTGGTGACACTGGTACAGAGTAGTCTGTTGACCCGAGATCGTCATACAGTCTTGTGTGGTTCCCACTGTGCTTTGATTTCCACCTTACCACGTCCAAGAGGGCGTGCAAAACGGTGGTTTTTGGGTACAGTCCCGAATCACATGGAGGCAATGAGCGATAGGAGGGGATTCGTCTCTCCCGGTGTAGGGGGTTGATGTTGCGCTGTGTTCGATTGGCTATAACCGGAAATCCCTGGCCAGGGTTGCTGAGAATTACTGGTAAGTGTTACCTGTAGTTTCTCGAACTGTTATAGACCTCATATCGACACGACTTATCGAGCTATTGGGGTCTGACGTTTACCACCCCTAGGCGAGATATGCGACATATTAGACGATCAGACCGTCCTGTACGGTAAGTGTTACTGGTTGGATTCACTGGAGTATGAGCGGGCTTGCTCGTCGATCTTCTGATCGCTCAATACCCGGGTGGCCGTTACGTTTAGAAGACCGCTTGCGGCATGTGGGTGTTGATATGATCATCATCTGCTGCCGGCGTATTGACGAGTCTTTAGAGTCCTGCACAGAGGTTTCCTAGCTCAAGCGAAACGAAATAGGAGCCCATATGAGATATGTGCGGGACCGAGAATAATGCGTGTATGTGATACCGTATTGCATTCTCGCGATGAATGTATCGAATGGTTGTATGCGATATAACCTAGTTATCGAATCAAGGATTGATTCGATAAGCCGATACATTGAATATTAGTCGGTTATATGCGATATGACCGGATCGTTAAATCAAGTGTTGATTTAATGATTTAATGCATAATTATATATTTGATATATTACTTTGCATTAACTAGTATTGGTTCATTTTAAATGGATTTTCTCACTTGGATTGTGCAAGTTGTATATGTGATATACTTTTGTGCACTTGATTGTATCATGTTTGATGATACATTCTTACTTAAGTTTTGTGTAAAGATCAAACCATGGTTATTTAAATGGTTAGGGTTTTGTTTTTCATATCTATTTATTCATTTATTTATTATGGAAAAGATATTGAACAAAATGGTTTCTTTCTTTGTTTCTTTCATGAAGCTTGTTGAAGCTTCATGAAGCTTTGACCAAGAGACCATTTTGTCTTCTTCTTTTAACCCTAACCATTCATATAACCTTAGTTAAATCTCTACACTAAACCATGGTTTGTATATGATAAGAATTGATTTTTCTTTTCTATTTGGAATATACTTATCATAATATTTCTATCTTCTTCTTCTTCTTCTTGATATGAAGAAAGCTTGCCTCATCAATGGCAAGTGAAGAAATCAAGTGAGAAATCCAATTCTAAAGTGAACCCACCTCCTATTTCTTCATCCTCTACCTCTTGCCAAGTAGTATAGGGTGTTCTCTTCACAAGTTTCATGACTTGGTGAAGTGGGAGCTTGATCTTGTAATGCCTCGACGTAGATCATCTTCGGCATCGTAGTCGATGACCTAGCCCGCCCATTTCTCCGATGAAGCCGACGCTAGAGCCCGGGATTCGATTTGGACAGCGAGGAGACTTCATCATGGAGCTATGGAGGTGGAGAACCGGATCTACAAAGGTCGTATTTCCGTTCTTATAGTTAAGTTGTTAACTAGTTGCTTTTTCGCCTAAAATTCTAGTTAACGATCCGTATTAGGGTTTCTCGGCACTTGTAAAATTTGAAATTGGTATGGTTGATGCCTTGTGAGACCTCACTAGTGTGCCTAGGAACCCTACAGTGGTATCAGAGCATAGCTAGAGCCTTAGGCGATGCGTAGACGATGTTAGAAACCCGATCGAACCCCGAAACCCTAACTTTTAACCCTCTGTGGACTTTTTCTGAAAAAGTGGTTTTTTCCAAATTAAAAATGCTTAAAAAATTCAGTAGGAAATTCTAAGAATTACGGTGCAAAAATTACCTAATGATCTGTCTAAAGCGCGGCGGAACCGCGGCATTAGCCGCCTATTGCGGCGGTTCCGCGCCCATTTAGTCTCTTCAGTCAACCATTTTTGCACAGTAACTTCTTTATTTAAATGCTGAGTTTTATGGGAATTTTTAAAATTTAATCAAGAGTTGAATTTTCTGGGTTGTATTGGGGACTCGGTGTATCGATCGGATTGTTTAATTCTGTCTGTGTGCTTTTCCGGATAATTTTAGAATATGTTAAAAAGTTCGACCGGATATAAATACCCAATCTTTCCCCTGCCGGAAAATTTCCAAGTGTTGGATTTTTCCGAGATTTAAAGTCGTTCTAAGTAGTGCAAGTAACGCGATGGTCCCTCTAGAAGACAACAAACCTTAACTCGATTATGTGACCGTCTTGAACTGCCCTTCGAACCTTCGGGTTTGGGGCAGTACGGCGTGCCACATGTGAGGCGTTGGCTTGACCCTTCTACGGCTGGACCGTTGGTACTGAGGCACGAAGTGAATGTCTTTGAACTTATTTCATGAGTTGAGCTGTTTCGGGAAAACTTGGGTGTTCGATTGTTCGATCGGAAAGTTTAACATTTTCTATCTTATTCGGAATTGTGATACAATAATTGGAATTCATAAGGAGTTATGAGATAACTGAATGAATGTTATAAATCTAGTAGTTTAGTCTCACTTGATCGGTTGCCACGGAATTTTGATGTGATCAAAAGTCCGTCGCAATCACGTAGCGTACGCGGATACTCGCCAGGTAAACTTAATAGACAGCCTCACTCCAGAGCCCCGACCAAGTGACTGTAGGAGAACCCCGTCGCCGAAAGCATCCGTTCGGGTGCTCGCGGCAGCGGTGTTCCGCCTTGGTGCACTTTGTCGACGGCGTCGGGGGTGCGGCCGCCTACTAAAGTTTGCGACGAGCATTCGATCAGGATGTCGGGAATCCTGTTGAATTGCCCGACTTAGTATTGAAAAGTATTTTCGATTTTGAGACTAAAATGCGGGGTTTATAATTGTTAGGCATGCGATGTCTAAGGAGTTCATTTGATTAGGCATGCGATGTCTATGTAGGTTGCGGATTCCAACTATTGTAGTTTTACACTTTCTTTTCTATGACCGTAAGTGTAATTTGTGATATCGCCGGTTTCGTTGCTATATGTCAACGACAATTGAGATGCCCATATTTACTTACGTTGATGACATGTGATGTTATGTGTTGCTGGATATGTTATATTGGATCGTCGTGTTTGAATAGCCCGGGGTTTTTATGTGAGATGAGTGTTTTTCATTTTCATTCATGTAAATAGTTGTATGTAATATTCTTTTATTGGGGCACTTCCAGGTTGCGGAAGATGTCACCGTTTGTATATTATTTACTTTTCCGCACTAGGATAGACCCAAGGAGGGGAGCACAAGTAACCTGGTTCTGGAGTCCAGTGGGAGACTAACTCGAGGAGTCGAGTCCGGGTCTCCTAACTCTAGAATTGGTAGGGTTGCTTGCCCCTCTCGTAGGGGTCTAGGGGTGTGGGTTTGGCTATTCATCGCGACCGTGGAATCCGTGTTTTATACTGGCTCGTATTGAAAACACGGACGTCCTAGTATATCCAATGTTTCATATGATTCTTCTGCTGCGATATCTGTGATGTGATCATGTGATGTTCTGTGATGGATACTTTATATAGTATATATGATATATTATATAGGCGTTACTTATGTTTTACACCCGCGCTAGCCCTGTCCCGCTCTGCCGTTAGTTACCTAACCTAGCGGTGTACGAGGGGACATCGAGGCGAATGCGGATGGCATAAGTGTACGTCGTATTTATCTGTGATGTTTAGGTACTTAAATGATGGGACTTCATTAATGTGATTAATGAAAGTAAAAGAAACCTAAGATGTTGTAGAATCGAATTTCAAAATAAAACAGGTAGCTACAGTTCTTGCTTTGCACAGCGGTATATATGATATATCCTGCACCCTATTCGATGAGGAAAGGACCGAGATCCCTTCACCGGGAGTGACTCCTTTAGCAATAACTGGCAGATGCTACAACCCTCGGTTTGTCTTTTGATTGCTTCTATAGTTTCTGCTTTGCACAGTGATATATACGATATATCCCGCACCTCATTCGACGAGGAAAGGACCGACGATCCCTTCACCGGGAGTGATTCCTTTAGCAAAACTAGAAAAGCCTCAAAAGCACTCCATTTTAAAATCATTTGATTCTACAAAGATATCAAGTTCATTACGCAATAGGTTTTCAGAAAAACCTGTCGTAGCCCTCCGTCATTTCAGATAAGTACTAGTTAGTATTCGTGCTGCGGTTGTTTGGCATGCGTCAAGGCGTAGTGTACGGTAGCTAACTAGTGCTTATCTGCTAGCATACGATGCGATTGGATTAGGGTATTCGTACGGCGTTGTTTGGCATGCGTCAAGGGTCGTGCGGGTGGGTTTAATTCAATCAAGAAATGTATGGGTTGAACTTGACTAGCGGACTATGGGTTGTTTGGCATGCGTCAAGGTCATAGCACGCTAGGGGCAAAATATTATCGGGAATTTCAAGTGTTGAAATTTGCAATGAGATTGCATACCTTCTATGAGATAGTTGGATTCCGATACCCGCTACGAGTAATTGCTACTCCTGGGAGAGTTTTACACATTACAATTAGCCGATCAAGTAGGTGTCTAGAAAGGTGTTAACGAGGTTACGCCTCTGGGAAAACGAGGTTTACACTAATTAGGTTCGTGCGAAAGCACGGGGGACCTCCCTCAAAGTACCGACACTGGCCTGGCTGAAAGATTGGCGAACTTGTAGTGTGTAATTAATCCCGGCTAGTCTTTCCTTTTAGGGTTTGAAGGAAGATTTGATAAAAAGCAGTGGGAGCCATCCTGATTAGATAAAATAATAACCAATCTGATCTTGCAAGAGCATACGCTGAGTGTTTTCTTCCCTCTCTCTCCAGGTAGCGACCATATCACGCCTTAATCAAGATAATAATACGGAAGTATTGACCGAACCCGCTTGTTATACTGAGCTGGGGAACGTTGGTCCCGCTCCAACTTATAATTGTTATAAGACTGAGCAGGAAAATGGGGAATACCAGATTTCCCGTGCCGTCCAAACGAAGAGAGTGCATGCTGATGCATCATCTTCGGGTGTGTTCATTACAAAGAACTGTTTCTCAGTATCCTCTGCATCCTGGGTATATGATACCGGATCAGGATCCCGCATATGTAATATGTTACATGGGCTACAGATAGGTAAAGAACTGAGAACGGGTGATAAGTTTCATGTGGCAGAAAACGGGGCAAGTGTTGCAGCCAAGTCTGTCGGTCGCTGTCACCCTGTATTACCAATACATTGATTCTGAACGAATGTTATTAGATACCGAACCTGATATACAAAATCATATCAGTCTCTTTATTAGTAAAGAAAGGATATAATTTTGTATTATTGGATAATGTTTTGAACATTTCCTATATCAAAAGTTGATCGGTTCAGGCACGTTATCTAAAAGCATTAATGTTCTAAATCAAACTACAGTTCTTAGTATACAGAACACACACAAGAGGATGAGTTCAGAAATGAACGAATTTTTCTTGAAGTATTATAGACTAGGTCATATCAATGCGACCCGACTGACTGAAGTTACATATAGATGCATATTTAAATCAGTTTGAATTTACATCTTGTGAAACTTGCCAGTCATGTCACAAAGATATAATGACACCAGCTCTGTTTATTGGAAACAGAGAAAGAGTTAGTGAACTCTTGGGATGATACATGTTGATGTATAAAGGTCCCCTGTCTACACATGCTAAGACCGGTTCTTTGTACTTCATTACAGTCTCTGATGATCTCTTTAGATTCAGACATATGTTCTTGTTGAAACACAAGTCCGAACCTTTTGAGATATTCACAGAATATAAGTTAGAAGTAGAGAACTAATACGGGTATAAGTATTATGTCCTTTGATGTGATCAAGGAGGAGAATACTTGAGCACGGAATTCCTGGATTATTCTAAAGGAGAATGAGATTCTCTCTCAGCATTACTCCTCCGAATACACCACAGTACGTCGGTGTATCGGGACGGAGCAGATGCACCCTATATGATATGGTGTGCTCTATGATGAGTACTACTGAGTTTCCTATTTCCTTTTTGGGAGTTATGCACTTGAGAAGCTGCATACCTATTGAATTAGGTTCAAATCAAAACTGTTGCCTACCGCTTCCTATGTGATATGGAAAGGGAAGGGCCCATATCTTAAGTTGGTTAAGATATGGGGTTGTCTGGCCTATGTCTAAAGGCAAAATCCGGACAAGCTCGAGGCAAGATCTGTTATGTAGAACTGGAAAGGTTCCAGCTATACAAAACTGCAGCTGACGATTTGACAGAACCAAAGGATTCAATAGTTACCAACGAACCTCAGCCTCTCCGCCGATCTAGTAAGGTTCTTCACCCGCCTGAGAGATACTTCGGTTTCTCTATGACAGTGGGAGCGAGGATTGCATCATAAGATGATGACCCAACTAGTTTCGAGCTGGCCATCAGGAGTGGGACTCTGTAAGAATGGCTGGATGCTTAGCGATCTGAGATGGAATCCTTATACACCAACAAAGTATGGACTTTGGTTGCTATATCTGAAGGGTTAAATCCCCATCAGGAGCAAGTATATCTTGAGAAGATTACTTGGAGTAGGTGGAAAAGTTGAGACTTTCAAAGCAAGACTTGTTAAAGGCTTTCGTCATCAACCAGGCGTGGATAATGATGAAACCTTTTCCAGTGGCTATGCTTAAGTCCATCCGGATCCTACTTGCCACGGCTACATACCATGACTACGATATCTGGCGGTTGGGTATCATGACTGCTTTTCTAAATATTGATTTAGAAGTGTGCGTCTATAAGTACACAGCCAGAGGGCTTCGTAGACAGTGGGAGCAGCGGAAACGTGTGCAAGATGCTTTATAGGATAAAGCAGACATCGCGGAGATGGAACATCTGTTTTGATGGATGAGTCAAAGAGTTTGACGTCATCAAAATGGTATATGAACCTTGTATATACAAAAAAGGTAGTAGGGAGTATGGTGATGATCCTCGTAGAGTACGTGGATGACATACTCTTGATAGTGAAGAAGTTTCCTATGCTACGCTCGGTCGATCTCCGCTTATCACATGGATTCTCCATATAGGATCAAAGTGATACCTCCTAAATCCTGAGTTTTCATCTATGAGATAGATGTTATTTGGGTGTTAGAATACTCACTAGTTGTAGTGAGATGGTATCAATTGATCCTGGAAAGAATCACTGGAAGGGTTCCAGGGTGATAAAGAAGACTGAATGTCAGTCACAGGCATTGTCTTTACCCTCAGTAAAGGGACGGTATGTTGGAAGAGTTCCAAGCAAGATACCGTGGCAAACTAGACGATAAAGGCAGGATACATCGCTACTTAAGATGCAACCAAAGAGGCTGTTTGGGTGTATATTGGTTCATGAGATGAACTACGTTCCTACCATTGTGAGACAATGGAGTTGTGGCTTATGCCAAGGAACGCAGGTCCCATCAGTGATCCAGACATATTCTAAGGCAGTGTCACCTGATCATGGAGATGGTTGATCTCCAGGGTGATCGAGGTTAGGAGAGCAGACTCAGAGGATAACACGGCGGATCCACTCACGAAGGCCTATTCCCAGAGAGAGACTTTTATGGGATGGTTGAGTATGAGATACTACAACCACTGCTACAGATGGCCCTAGTGCAAGTGGGAGATTGTTAGTTATATGTATGCCCTAGAGGCCATTACTGTACATTGGATGTATATTGTAGTGGATGCTTGGACATATATAGGGAGGACTTTCTTGCTCGACATGATAGTATGCTCTCTGGTTGCTCTTTACCTTAACGTGTATACTGTTTGTCTCTCTGTTACATGTTGGTAAAGCCCTTAGGATGTGTACTTGACTACTTGGACTATGATGCGGATCATACTAGTGGGGACATGGTAGTCCATAAGTACATCCTTCAAAGTCCCTAGTCGTGGGTGTATCGAGACGGGGCATCGATATACCAGAGTAGACTAGCGTATACCTTCTCGACCCATACAGATGGGCGATGGATGATCCCATATCCATTGGTGTTTGACATCAAAGATGATATACGGGTGCTCAGTGGAGACTGGGTACACTGGATGGACTCGCCGAGAACTCCCAGATGGTATTATACCTTACGTCAGATGGCAATTCTCTGGTGACACTGGTACAGAGTAGTCTGTTGACCCGAGATCGTCATACAGTCTTGTGTGGTTCCCACTGTGCTTTGATTTCCACCTTACCACGTCCAAGAGGGCGTGCAAAATGGTGGTTTTTGGGTACAGTCCCGAATCACATGGAGGCAATGAGCGATAGGAGGGGATTCGTCTCTCCCGGTATAGGGGGTTGATGTTGCGCTGTGTTCGATTGGCTATAACCGGAAATCCCTGGCCAGGGTTGCTGAGAATTACTGGTAAGTGTTACCTGTAGTTTCTCGAACTGTTATAGACCTCATATCGACACGACTTATCGAGCTATTGGGGTCTGACGTTTACCACCCCTAGGCGAGATATGCGACATATCAGACGATCAGACCGTCCTGTACGGTAAGTGTTACTGGTTGGATTCACAGGAGTATGAGCGGGCTTGCTCGTCGATCTTCTGATCGCTCAATACCCGGGTGGCCGTTACGTTTAGCAGACCGCTTGCGGCTTGTGGGTGTTGATATGATCATCATCTGCTGCCGGCGTATTGACGAGTCTTTAGAGTCCTACACAGAGGTTTCCTGGCTCAAGCGAATCGAAATAGGAGCGCATATGAGATATGTGCGGGACCGAGAATAATGCGTGTATGTGATACCGTATTCCATTCTCGTGATGAATGTATCGAATGGTTGTATGCGATATAACCTAGTTATCGAATCAAGGATTGATTCGATAAGCCGATACATTGAATATTAGTCGGTTATATGCGATATGACCGGATCGTTAAATCAAGTGTTGATTTAATGATTTAATGCATAATTATATATTTGATATATTACTTTGCATTAACTAGTATTGGTTCATTTTAAATGGATTTTCTCACTTGGATTGTGCAAGTTGTATATGTGATATACTTTTGTGCACTTGATTGTATCATGTTTGATGATACATTCTTACTTAAGTTTTGTGTAAAGATCAAACCATGGTTATTTAAATGGTTAGGGTTTTGTTTTTCATATCTATTTATTCATTTATTTATTATGGAAAAGATATTGAACAAAATGGTTTCTTTCTTTGTTTCTTTCATGAAGCTTGTTGAAGCTTCATGAAGCTTTGACCAAGAGACCATTTTGTCTTCTTCTTTTAACCCTAACCATTCATATAACCTTAGTTAAATCTCTACACTAAACCATGGTTTGTATATGATAAGAATTGATTTTTCTTTTCTATTTGGAATATACTTATCATAATATTTCTATCTTCTTCTTCTTCTTCTTGATATGAAGAAAGCTTGCCTCATCAATGGCAAGTGAAGAAATCAAGTGAGAAATCCAATTCTAAAGTGAACCCACCTCCTATTTCTTCATCCTCTACCTCTTGCCAAGTAGTATAGGGTGTTCTCTTCACAAGTTTCATGACTTGGTGAAGTGGGAGGTTGATCTTGTGATGCCTCAACGTAGATCATCTTCGGCATCGTAGTCGATGACCTAGCCCGCCCATTTCTCCGATGAAGCCGACGCTAGAGCCCGGGATTCGATTTGGACAGCGAGGAGACTTCATCATGGAGCTATGGAGGTGGAGAACCGGATCTACAAAGGTTGTATTTCCGTTCTTATAGTTAAGTTGTTAACTAGTTGCTTTTTCGCCTAAAATTCTAGTTAACGATCCGTATTAGGGTTTCTCAGCACTTGTAAAATTTGAAATTGGCATGGTTGATGCCTTGTGAGACCTCACTAGTGTGCCTAGGAACCCTACAGTCTTCAGGTCCATGAGCTCATCAAAATAGCTAGTCTTTGTAAGGACGTTGTCCCCTACAGATGACCCGAAAGCCAACCTCGCTTGAAGCAATTCGTTCGAGGTCTCATATCTTACGATACGAGATTGCTCTCCATATAAATCTTTGTTATGGAGGAAGACAGAAGCTAAGTCCATCTTCTCGTGCTGCCTCTAGTATGCACCATCAACTGAGGCCAACACGAGGCACTTGGCATTCGCAGAGTCCTTTTCCGATGTCTTATGGATATCAATATCTATGACAGGGGAAACTGGTCCTGAGACGGCAGGGGTTTGATTAGTTAGGAGGTGTCCCAGCTTGTCATCGGTATTGGTCATCTGGACAGACCTTTGCCAGTCATAACAGTCAGAATTATCTAGATGTAACATATGTCTGGTCACAGGGTCGCTGTAATTAAGAGATAGAGAAGAAAACACTTAGCATGATACTCTTGCAAGTTTAGATTGGTTTTTAGTTTATCTAAACAGGATGGCTCCTACTGTTTCTCGAATCCTTCCTCAAACCATAAAAGAAGAATTAGTCGGGATTGATCTCACCGTACAATACTTGCTTAACCGTTCAGCCAGGCTGGTGTCAGTACTTCGAGGGAGGTTTTACGACGCTTTCGCGAAGTTCCTTAATTAAATAAACTCTTTTCCCTGTGGACGTAGCCCCGCTAACACCTTTCTAGACACCTACTTGGTTTACAGCATTGATCATTAAGTGAGAAAGTTTCCCGAGAATTAGCATATACTCACAGTAGGATCGGGATCCAAATATCATCGTGTGATAAAGCTGAAGGAATCCTAACAAAATCATCACACTCCAAATGGTATGCAGCACTAGCAAGTTTCAGTTTCTTTAGAAACTCCCGATGTGGATTTTTGCCCCATGCTCTTATGACCTTGACTTTGGCCAACAAATCATAAGTCACGTGTCAAGTTCTACCCGTCATTTTCCAGGTTAATTTGAACCCACCCGTACCTACCCTTGAGTTTGGCCAACAAGGCAGTACGACTGTCCCAAACCAATGCATCTATCCATGCTACATATGAATATCCAATAGCTACCAATCACTATGCCTTGACTTTAGCCAACAAACACAGCTTGAATACTATTGACTATCCATATGAAATGACGGAGGGCTACGAATGGTTTTGGCGAAACCGTGAACGTAGTGAACTTGATATAATCGAAGGAACCTGATAGCTTTTAAAAGGAGTGGTTTAAGCTCCGCGTTTTTAAAAGTTTTCTGTTTTGAAAAGAAACCGAGTGGTTTTGGAATTGTTCCAACGATTTAACTTTGGTTTATTTTCTTACATTAATTTAATGTGTCCCATCAATTAATCATACCATTGCAGAAAACAACGAAAATATGACGTACGCTTATGCCATCCGCATTCGCCACGGGGCCCCGTCATCACCCGTTAGGTTACTTAACTAACAACAGAGCGGGGACTGAACTAGCGCGGATGCAAAACATAAGCAACGCCTATTAGATATCATATATAGATATATACACTCGTCGGATGCAATGATAGCCATTCCAGATCACAGATGAACATATTGGATATGCTAGGAATCCGCGTTTCGTTCGAGCCTGCAACGAAAGACGGATTACATGGTCGCGATGAATAGCCAAACCCCACCCTAGACCCCTACGGGTGCGGCAAACTACCCGCCAAGTACCCGAAGTGAAGCAACCTCCCTCAACAACGTGAGTAGGTCACTCGGCACTTCAAAGTACCCGGTAGTTTGTGCACCCCACCATGGGTCTATCCTAGGAGCAAAAACAGTAAAAGAAATAATATACAATGGCGGCTACAACCTCATCCCGGATGTGCGGCCATAAAAATAATATTACATCAATTTACAATTTGCATCAAATGAAAGATAAAGAAACTATCATCTCACAAACCCCGGCTATTCATCCGTGACAATCCAACAAGTTCATATACACAATCCAACAACACAGATCACAGATATGTACAACCCCCACTAATCGACGTATAGCGATTAGTCGACGTTCAGTACATATATCACATTACAGATATAACCAATTAGCTAAAATTTATAGAATTTCGATCAATATATCATTTTGAAACTACCCCAAAAACAATACTGTTCTCTGAAGAATCTGGGCAGAAACAAATCATCTTAAAAATCACAAAACAAGAAACTGAGAACACTACAGGAAAACCGAGTTGCGACCGAGTTGACTCGGCCGCGGATCAGCGGCGAAATGCTTGGTTTCGCCGCGCTTCCGCGGCGGCTTGATCGACTCAGGGGCTTGTTTTTCTTTGTTGTTCCTAAAATACCCTGCACGGATTTTTAAGGTGTGTGGAAATATTTTTAGGGTTGTTTTTAAAATCAGCAGAAAGTATAGGATTTTGACGTGTTTTGCAATTTTTTTCCGGATCGAAATTCTAAACACTTTGCTAACATGCTAGTTGTTGTTTAGCTAGGCTCTGATACCACTGTAAGTCCACGTTACTCACCCCGGTGCTTACGGGGAGACGGAATAGGTAAAAAACGGATTTTTAACACAAGGTAACATGGACTAAAAATGGAGGATCTTTGCTAAGCAAAAACTAACAAACTAACTACAGGTTCTAGCTACTCGGTTAGAAGGTTATACCTAGATCTTGAACTCCTTCTCTTCTTGTTGTGGTCCTCCTCCTTGCTTGCTCCTTGGAGTGGTGTAGACGGCTCCTCCTCGTTGTCTTCTCTTTGCCGAAGAAAGATCCACCCAAAGGCCTCTACCTTGAGCTCCTACCTCAACCAAGAGGTAACTAGGGTGCTTGGCTTGCTAAACCTAGAACCCTAGAATGAGTAGAGAGAAGTCTTGATGGTTTTGTCTCACAAGCTCATGGTTCTCAACACATGAGAGATGAGAGCTTTGAGAGAGGAAGAGGAAGAGCTAAACATGAGAGAGAAAGAGCAAGAGAGAATGATAGGAAAAATAACAACCATCTCTCATATGAGAGAAAATGATAATAATAATAATAATCAAAAGAAATTGTGATGGTTAGTTTGGAATGACCATTATCATTTCACATTAAATGAAATTTGCAAGAATCAAGAAGTATCTTCCAAGTGAAATGATGATGGTCAAAAGGTCAACAAAAGTCAACCGATCAACCAAAGTCAAAAGGTCAACAAAAGTTAAATGGTCAACTTAACCATGGCACAATTATCCTTAATTAATATCATTAATCATATTTCTAATTTCATTAGGGTTAAGAAAAAGTCAACAGTCAATAACCCGAATGAGGTTTCTCTGCCTCTGTCAACTGTGCATACACACCCTCATCCGTGTTCCGAGGAACACGAATACAATGAGACAAAACCAATCCCAAAATAAATACTAGGATTTGGCTTAAACCAAAGCCCGCTAGTAATAACTGTCCGGACACCAAACGTGCACAAGTGCGCAGATGTGAACGAACCCCGTCGTAAAACCATGCGACCTCTACTCTATTTTGCCCAAAGGCGAACAGCCCTCTGTGTGGGACTCTAAAGACTCGATACTACGCTGGCAGTGGGTTTAACCACAAGCCGCAAGCGGTACTAACTGTACGTAACGGTCCCCAGGTAGATGCCAATAAGAAGACGGATGAGGTGAAACCATCCGAACTCCTACTGAGCCTGAATGTGACAATCTCCGTACAGTCCGGTCTGTTCGTCTATGAGTATCGCATGTCGGGCCTAGGGGGCGGTAAACGTCAGACCCCTAATAGCGGTACAAGTCGTGCCGGAGTGTAGCCCATAACACCCTGAGAAACTACTGGAAACACTACCAGTAATTCTCGCTTGCCCTGGCCAGGGACTTTGTGTAATGGCTCTCCTAGACACAGCGCGATATCAACCCCCAATACCGGGAGAGACGAATCCTATCTAACCGCTACTGCCTCCAAGTGTTTCGGGACTCCACCCAACTACTACCTGTTTGCATGACTTCTTTGAGTCGTGGTAGGGTAGTAATCAAAGTACAGTGGGAATACACTCGAGGCAAAGTAGCAGTGTCAAGTCGACAGACTAAGTTGTACTCCTGTCACCTGGGAACTGTTATCTGACGATAGGTATAGTACCAACCAACAGTCCCCGACGAGTCCTGTCCAGTGTACTCGTAACCTAACGAGCACCCGCATACTATCTCCAGTACGACGTACTAATGGCTGTGGGACAGACCATCTCCCTTGCTGGGATGAGAAGCGTATACGCTAGTCTACTATGGAGTATCGATGCCCCGTCTCGATAATCCTACGACTAGGGACCTGTATAAGGATGTGCTTGTAGATTACCCAGCCCCCACTAGTGTGACTGCCATCACAACGCTGGTAATCAAGCAAAGATCCTAAGGGCTCCACTAATGTGTATAGGCGATATGCTAAAAGAAACACATGCACACATTAAAGTAGAAACAAATCAAGAAGCATACTACCATTTTGAGCAAGATTGTCTGTACAACTGTGAATATCCCAAGCTTCCATTAAGTAATATATAAACTAGTATGATACAGTAATGGTCTCTAAGGCATATACACTAACAGATAGCGGGCTGGGGGTCAAGAGGGCGAGCAGCCCCCTTGCGGGGTGCGGGCCAGCGTCCCGTTAGAAATTTTTTCTAACGGGAGATGGTGTTTAGTGTGGAGTGTATATAAAATGAGGGGGGAAATGTCATCCAAAGGACGAGTGGCACGCGGACGCAGGCGCCTCACGTGCGTGGCACGCGGGCGCTGGCGCCCCATGTGCGTGGCACGCGGGCGCTGGCGCCCCACGTGCCTGGCACACGGGCGCTGGGCGCCCCACGTGCCTGGCACGCGGGCGCCGGTCGCCTGCGACCCACGTGCCTGGCACGCGGGCGCCGGTCGCCTGCGACGTGCCAGGCGCCGGGCGCCAGCAGGAAAATGGACTTGGTTCCTGCACTGGGAGCTGTGCTCCCGATTTGATTTCTGGAGTTAAACTCCTAAAAAGAGATTAATTTATGGAATTGAACTCCAACAGATCTTGAATGGAGTTAAAATCCAAGAAATCTTTAGAAATGATCAAAAGGGGCCCCTTTGTTTCTCTTCCCTTTGGCCCTGGATCTTCCCAAGATGGGATTTTTGGAGATGAGTCTCCTTCTTCTTCCTCTCGGTTGGCCGGATCTTGGAGAAAGGGGTGAGATTTAATAATCTCACTTTTTCGAGATCTGAATTAAGATCTGAGCTCCCGTTTGCGGGTTTTGTGCTGAAAAACTATTTATTTTTGGAAAAGGAAGAGTAAAACTCTTGATTTAATTCAAAAAAAGAAGAAGGTTTAGAACTTCGAGGAAGAAGAAGGAGGCACAAAAACCCTAGATTTTTTAGGGGAATGAAAAGTTCTTTTTTATTCATCATCATGTTGCCTTATATAGGCGTACAAATTTACATATAGCCCCTTAGGCTTTACAAAATGGCATTTTGCACATCACATGCCTCATGTGCTCATTTCTTTTGCACATGAGGCATGGGCTTTACAAAAATTTGGTTTTATGTCCATTTTCCTTACATTCATGCATAAAAAATTATATCAAAATTATTTATTACATGATTTTTTATTTCGGCATGAGGGAGGCCGGCCGCGGGGCTCGACTTGGGCATGAGCCGACTTGCTTGGGCTTGGGCCCGCTTACTTGGGGTTGACCTTGACTTTGACCCGGTCAACTGGGTGCAAATTTTGACCCCAACAGGGTTCTTGGAACCCGTCCTCTCTGGCATACACGGGAGGGCGGGTTCTTAAAACCCATATTTACTCGACGCAAATTAGATATTCCGGGTTGACATACATTAGAAATTATTTTTTAGAATTATTTTTTTATTTAAGAATAGTCTTTTTTTAATTTTTAAATCTTTTTAGGGAGGGCGGGATACAGGAACCTGCCCTCTCCATTTTTCCCTCCCCTATAGGATGGGGCGGGTTCTTAGAACCCGCCATCCACCTGGACGAGATGGGTGCGGGGATGGAGATGCAGGGGTGGCGTGGGGTGGGGGCACGGCGGGTTCCTGCCCTCCACTTTTTAGTTGTGAGAGCGGGTTCTTGATGACGGGGATTGGGGGCTTGGGGCCATGCCTACGTGGTCCCAAACTGTCCTATTCTCATAATTAAAATTTTAAAATACCTTATTTTACTAATTTTAATCCATAACCACCCTATTTTGAAAAATAAAACCTAATTAGATTAGGGTTCTTCAATTTTTACGTGATAAAAGGCCTTAATTTTAGTAATCCTAATATGTTGTTGAAACAAAGATGATCTTGATATAATTAGATTAGATCTATTAATTAATTAGATTAATTATTTTATATTAGATCATAATGAATATTATGTGATATAAAATCTGTTTGCCAAATTAAGATTTTAAGAAATCTATATATTGATTTTGGAAATCAATTTAATGTAAGGATTTAATTTTTGACATCAAAGTTTAGATATTTGAAATCATTTAATATTTAAAATTGAAAAGGTTTTACTTTTATTGTATAAGATCTTATTATTTAATTAAATTAAATAGAGTAGATAAAATGTAAATTAATTTTTATGTATGAGATCTATTGGAATATATTTGTTATTGAAATCTTTTTGACAGATTTAAAAATTATGATTAGAAATCACATCTATGTTTTTTATTTTCGAAATCAAACCATCTATTGGAATATATTTGTTATTGAAATCTTTTTGACAGATTTAAAAATTATGATTAGAAATCACATCTATGTTTTTTATTTTCGAAATCAAACCATTAAAATAAAAGGGTTTTATTTTAGAAATCAACTTAAATTTAAAATGTTATTTTAGAAATCAATTTAAATTATTATATATATATATATATATATATATATATATATATATGTGTGTGGTTAATGGAGGGAAGAGGCCATAGGAGGGAATTTCCTCCTATGGCGTCGAAAAAATACGTCTTCCTTTATTTTTTTCCGGCGATCGGCACCCATCATCTTCATTGTTATCATCTAAGATGTGCGTATACCAAATTTCATGCAATTTTACGATCTTTTCACCGTTGATTTTGCAATGTAAAAAGTTCTGTTGTCGTTAAACCGTTAATTTTGAACCCACAAAATCTACGGTGAAAAAGTCGTAGAATCGAATGAAATTTAGTGTACCCACATCTTAGATGATAACGATGAAGATGATGTGTGCCGATCGTCAGAAAAAATAAAGGAGGGTGCACTTTTTCGACGCCATAGAAGGAAATTCCCTCCTATCGTATCTTTTCTCCATTATATATGATGTGTGCCGATCGTCGGAAAAAATAAAGGAGGGTGCACTTTTTCGACGCCATAGGAGGAAATTCCCTCCTATCGCATCTTTTCTCCATTATATATGATGTGTGCCGATCGTCGGAAAAAATAAAGGAGGGTGCACTTTTTCGACGCCATAGGAGGAAATTCCCTCCTATATATATATATATATATATATATATATATATACCCTGGCTGTGAGCATGTGAGAGGATCTGAAAAATTATTTCCAGGTCCCTAGAAAATTATATAATTCGTTTTATGCCCTTTTTTGTGAGTAAAGCATGGGTAAATTGATAGCTTGGCCCTTTAATTTATAGAGATCATACTTTTACTCATTTATCATGATATAAATATGCTTATATTTCTTTTCTTGGTCCAAACTAATTTTGAATTATTTTAGGATTTTGCTTTATATGATATTGCGATAGGACATGAAATTAATTATTGGGAAAATAAATTATATGTTTCATGGAAAAGTTCCATATACACCATAACTTGGTATAGGTTATATCGTATAAAAATTTAGATAATTACGGTTATCTCAACTTCAAAATTGAGAGAACTACGATTATCTAAACTTCAATGTGATCTAAATTTATCGAACTTCCTTTTACCAAATCGCATCTCTAAAACATAACCATAGTTTATTTGATAATGGAGCATGGCACTTACTAACCATGGTCTGCATCCGTGCTGCCTCTACTTAAAAATATACTCTTAAAAATATTTTTCCCAACTCCATACCCAAACAGAGCCTTACTCAGTTACCACCAGTTGTTTTTGTCATCAACCAATATCTTCAGTATTGACTTGAGTTTCTCAAAGCAAGCTTCTATTAGTGAACACTTTCAATATTACAGAAAGCAAATCTCAGTTGTTCAGCTAAATCTAAATCCTTGAAACAAACATAACATCACAAGTAGAAATATTCATAATAATAAAAAACCTCAAATGGCAGTAGAAAGAGAAGGCATACATGATAACTGCATAAAAGCTCGAGGAAAGCCGCAGTAAAAAGAAACCCTTCAATTCTCCTCATGAGAATTGCTTTCGGATGTCGACGATGACGAAGGATTTCTCCCATTTCGAGACCCAAACAACCCACTCAAACTTGCCCTATTTGAAACCTTCGATTCATCAGCATCGATCTGAAACCTACACACTGGACAGGAGCTATGAAGCTCAAGCCAAGGCAATATGCATTCACTATGAAACTTATGCTTGCACGGCATCTCCCTAACTTCACTCCCAACCTCGAAATCATCCAAACAAACCGAACAATTCAGATTCTCCTCAACTTTGACAGCCGGCATAGCATCGACCGCCTCTTTCTTAGCTGGAGGAGTTCCATATCGGTTTGGGTCGTTCTCCGCCAGATGCTGTAGTAGCATATCAAGACCCGGACCGATAAAATAATCACCCAAAGACCCACCGATATTTGTTTCATTGCCTTCTGTATTTTCCGAATCAAAAGTGCCTTGAAGAATTATTGCTTGGTTGAACGGGTTGATCAAGATCACACTGTCCCTGCCTCTGTCTCTCTCTGACGCATCATCTTCATCTGTAGTCAAGAAGTCATCGCGAAGACTCCGCAGAATTTGCAGAATGGCTGAGCTCCGCCGCCTCCTCCTTAGCAGAAGCTCCAGCTCACGATCTTGGTCAGAATCGGACTCGTCCTCGAATCTCAAAAGCCTGGATCGTCTACGTCTCGGTCGACCGCCCATCATTCCAAGGATAATTGGAGCAAGCAAAGAGAGGGTGTGGTCGGATTCAAGGTCTTCCTCCTCGTTGTCATTGTTGGGTTCGCTCGTAGCTATCGTGTCGGTTCTTCCGGCGGTGTTCATTTCTTCGACAAAGCCGCTATCACAAAAGGGGCATTTCATTTCGGGATCAACGATCGGAGGAACTATTTGCTCACACATGTGGCACCAGTATCTACCAACAATGGCTTCACCCATTTCTTCTACAAATCTTCCTTCACTTAAACAGCTGAAAATAAAAAATGAAGAAATAGAGTGATTTGTGATAGGATCTCTAGATTTTTTATATATAAAAGAGTACTGATTTTACAAGAAAAACAAGTGATTGGAAAAGGGTCTCAAATTGGTGATATCAAGGGGGGAAATGACAAGGTATCCTCTAGTTTTTATCTCATTATCATTAAAGACTAACAAAATAAAAGATGTGAAGTAAATAACACCCAAAAGTTTGAGGAATACTTGGGCCACAAAATTTCAGAAAGGAGATTCCTTTCTTCCAACCATCAGTAGAAGAATAATACATAAAAATTATGGAAAAATCATATAGAATTCATTTATATTGCAGGGCAAACATTCCAAATAAATTAATAAATAAAAATACCAAACTCAAAAGTAGAGAATTCTATTTTCATCCACATGGCACATAATCTCAATAGCTGAGATTTTTAATGGATGAGAACAAATCCCTAAAAACTTACCAATAACTGAAAGATCTCAGTTAGTATTAAGAATCCCATCATAAAGGTGAAGCCTTTCTTCTCAAATTGTGAATACATGAGATTTTTATAAAAACGCAAGGGAGATTTCTTCTGAAATCATCACATCCATGAGAATTTATGACAACCCAACAGTGGTTTCTTTCTCAAATCAACACGAACATGAGAATCTATAAGCACTCTAACAGATTTAAACACAGATTAAAAGCACAGAGGAATAATTTCAAACATGAAGTCTAACTGATTTTTTTCCTAATCTAAGCTAATGATTTGAGAAAGGAACTGTAACTAGAAATCTGGAGGAAAAAAACTAACCTTTTTGCGAGAATCTAGGGTGGGATTTGGATTGTTCTTGGTGAAGAAGAAGGGATGGGGACCTTATTTTTCAAAACAAAGAAAAGGATAATCCCACTATTTGCCCTGCCTGATAAATATCGATGGTACAATAAACTTTGATGGTGTAATAAAAATTTGTATGAGACTGACATGTGGGTCCAGATGGGGATTCTAGGGTCCTAATACAAGGAAAATTATATACTCTTCAGGTCATATATTGTAGTAGACGCTCGTGTTCGAACCGCAAACTAGCGGTTATGCGGAATAAAATACGAAATTTTTTGAAACTTGAACACAAACTACTACAACGTAGAATCGAATCCAAACACTAAACTAGAAACTAACTAGAAAGAGTTAACTACTAGGTTTGTGATTACAACCTTTGTAGTAGTGTTATTCATCTTCTTTCCACTTTCTTAGCTCCTTAAGTCATCGTGAACGAGCTTGGAAGTCGGTCTTCCTTCCCGAAAATGTTCCACCTCGAAGGAACGCAAGATAAGATTCTCGCTTCTCAAGTGAAGCAACTAGTGATCAAAACTTGCTGAGAATTAATCACTAAATTGATGTAGTGGCTAATCTCTAAAGTTTCTCTTTTTATCCTTTTCCATTCTCACCTTAGAAATAACCGCAAGAGAAGGAAGAAGAAGAAAACTTGGGGTGTGTTTTTCAAGTATGGCAACTCAAGAAAATGAATCATCATACTCTATTCTCTTTCTCTCTTTTCTTTTTAATGTGAAAGTGATTGGGGTTGTGACTCAACATGTTGAGTCATAATCCTACATCTTTCTAACAATTAAAAGAAGATATGAGAAGAGAAAGAGGACACCTCATATGCACACATATGCATATGTGTGTATTGGATATGTATGCCCTAGAGGCCATTATTGTATATGTATACATTTGGATGCTTGGACATATATATGTACAGGACAATCTTGCTAGATATGATAGTATGTTATATTGTTTGTCTTTATCTTAACATATGTGTATGTTTTACTTGTTATTACATATCCTTCATACATGTTGATAAAGCCCGTAGGATCATTGCTAGACCACCTGCGTTGTGATAGCGATCATACTTGTGAGATGGGTAGTCGGTAAGCATATCCTTAAAAGGTCCCTAGTCATGGGAGTATCGAGACTGGGCATCGATATTCCAGAGTAGACCAGTGTATACGTTTCTAGACCCCGACGAGGGGCGATGGTACGGTCCCGCAACCATTGGTCTTTCGCATCTAAGATCGTATACAGTTGCTCACTGGATGTGAGTACACTGGACGAACTCGCCGAGAACTTCTAGATGGTACTATATCAATCGTCAGATAGCAGTTCTCTGGTGACATGAGTACAAATTAGTCTTTAGATCTGAGATCGTCATTTGTCTCGTGTGAGTTCCTACTGTACTTTGATCACTACCCTACCATGGCTCTACTGAGTCGTGCAAACAGGTTTTGGTTGGGTGCTGTTGGATATGTATGCCCTAGAGGCCATTATTGTATATGTATACATATGGATGCTGGGGATATGTATGTACAAGACATTCTTGCTCAGTTATATAGTATATTATTTGAGTTGTCTTTATCAGGATATGTGTATTTGTTTTTATTGATATTTTATCCAGCTTACACATATTGATAAAGACTTGATACAGTAGTATACTATTATGGTTTGACTTTATCTTAACATGTGCATATGTTATCCTCGATATTACATATGGCGGTTACATGTTGATAAAGCCCGTAGGATCTTGCTTGACTATCTGTGTTGTGATGGCGATCATACTTGTGGTGGCAGGGTAGTCCATAAGCACATCGTTAAATGGTCCCTAATCGCGTGAGTATCGAGACTGGGTATTAATACTCCAGAGTAAACTAGTGTATATGTTTCTATACCCCGATGAGGGACGATGGTTGGTCCCATGGCTATTGGTCTGATGCACCTAAGATCGTATATAGGTGCTCACTGGGTGTGAGTACACTGGACGGACTCACCAAGAACTTCCAGATGGTACTATACATATCGTCAGATGGAAGTTCTCAGGTGACATGTGTATAGGTTAGTCTTCGGACCTGAGATCGTCATTTGTCTCGTGTGGGTTCCCACTGTGCTTTGATCACTACCCTACCACGGCTCTACTGAGTCGTGCAAACAGGTTTTGGTTGGGTACAGTCCCGAGCGACATGGAGGCAGTGAGTGATTGTTGGGGATTCGTCTCTGCCGGTATTGGGAGTTGATGTTGCACTTTGTTCAATTGGTCAGGACCATAAGACCTTGGCCAAGGCAGTTGGGATTTACTAATAGGTTGATAAGTAGTTTCCCGGATTGGTCCCGAGCCGCATCAGCAAGAATTATAGGGTTATTAGGGTCTGACGTTTACCATCCCCAAGATCCGGTATGCGATACTCTTAGATGAAGAGACTGGACTGTATGGAGATTTTCACGGATAGGCTCAGTAGGAGTTCAGACGAGTTTGCTCGTCAGCCTTCTTTTTCGACAAGTACCTGGGTAGCTGTTACGTGCAGCTAGTACCGCTAACGTGCTTATGGTTAAACCCACTTCCAGCATACTGTTGAGTCTTTCGAGTTCCACACAGAGCGTTTCCCTGCTTCGGGCGAAAAGATGTAGAGACTGTATGGTTTTACGACAGGGTTCGATCACATACGTGTGCTTGTGCACGTATGATGTTCGGGCGGATAATACTAGCGGGCTTTGGTTTAAGCCGGATCCTAGTATTATATTCTTGGATTAATTGTGTCTCTTTGTATTCGTATTTTTCGGAATACGGATACGGGTATGTATATACAGTGAGAGGTATTCTTGTAATTATGCAAGATGCTTCAAGAAGAAGACACCTCATTATTGTTTTAACCATTTAGGTTAAATGGTTAATGAGGTGGAGGTATGAGGTGTTGTTTTTGATTAAATGAAGCATGGCTATTTGGTGACTCATGGGGTGCCTCACGGTTTACTATTTAGTTATGCTTGATATTTTGTGTTGTGAAGATATTTTGGTGGCATTATTGGTCTGCATTATAAGTTAACAACACTTAGCCATTCTTCATGCATGCTCTCTACTACACTCTTATCTCCCCAAGCTTCATCTTCTTCTTCCTCAAAACCCTAATAGTCTCATGTGTTGAGAAACCTAGGGTTAGTGAGATAAATCAATCCATCATCTAAGCTACTTAGATTAGCATACTAAGTAACCTAGTTACCTCGGTTTAGAGGTAGGAGCTCAAAGTAGACACTCTCGGGTGGATCAACTTTGACGCGAGGAGGTCGACGATCAAGCGCGATCCGTACATCCTTTGAGGAGCTAAAGGAGAGGAGGGAAGACCCGAAAGACTTGATTCTTTAGGTATAAACTTCGATCATAGTAGATAGCTTCTCTAGTTGCTAGTTAGGTTTATGGTAGATCCGGTGTTAACGGGTTATTTTAGCGCCAGTTTAAATCGTTGAAATTTTTTTGTTCCGCAAACGATCATGGATGATAGCCAAGGCGTTAGTGTAACCCAACATGGTATCAGAGCCAGCCCATAAACCCTTAACTAGCAGTTTAAAACGATGTTAAAGTAACAAAACCGAAACAACTCCGAAATACGAAATCCAAAACCCAAGTTTCTATTAATTTTTCCCCGAGCCTCTGAAATTTTTTTAAACAATTGCAGAATGCTATTTTTGGTACAACTAGAACACCAGAGAAAAACGAGCCCAGAATATTAAAAGTTGGCCGGCAAAAACTCATTTTAGACCGGCATCGCCGGGTCTACTGTAGCATTAGGTGCTCGTTTTTGTTTGGTTTTCTATAGCACTTGGATTTAGGGTTTTAGGATATGTTTGATTTTATTTAGATTGGATATTCTGTTATCTTTGAGTTTGGGGCAATACGGAGTATTTCGAAGCCCTTATTTTAACGCCGTTTATAAGTTTCAGTGCATACATTACTATCTACGACCGTGAATGTCATTAGAGCTGTTTAATCTTTCTAACTGCTATATATTCTATTAGACGGGTTTACGAACATGACATTCACGTTGATATTTTGTGTTTGTGACGTGGTTGTAGTTGGATTGACGTGGTAGATAGCTTGCGGTGCAAAGATAGATATACAGTTGAGATTCATTTGTATATTCATATTGCGGGGCGAGCGTCCGATGTGTGGACTGCCGTCTTTGCCGAATTGTATATTATTTGATTGGGGCATGACCGGATTGAGGTCGATGTCACCATTGTACATATTTTTTTTCTGTACTAGGATTACCCCACGGTGGAGTGCACGAATAGTCGGGTTCTAGAGGGCAACATGCCTGCATCTCATGGCGTTGAGACAAAGGGGGCTTCACTTTAGAATTGGCAGGCTATTCGCCGCACTCGTAGGGAGCATAGTTGACCCACGGAGGGGCGCTCAAATTACTGGATCCCGTGAAGTGCTGGGTGGCCCATTCTCTTTGTTGATTGGGGTTGCCTCACTTCTGAGATTTGCGGGTAACTTGCCGCACTCGTAGGGGTCTAGGTTTTCATTGCATGGGCTATCCACACGACCGGAAATGTTGGGTTTTATTTGCAGCTCAAATGAAACCCGAGGCTCCAAGATTATCCACCATTTTGTGTTGCTTGCTGAGATTCTGTGATGTTTCTTAGATCATGCCTGGGACGAATGTTATGTATATTTAGATATATACTAGTAGATGTTGTATATTTTTTGCACCCGCACTACTCCAGCCCCCGCTCTGTCGTTAGTTAAGTAACCTAACGGTGCATGACTGGGCCCTGCGGCGAATGCGGATGGCATATACATACATTGTATTTTCGTTCTTTTCTGGTGTGATAGGTTTAATTGATAGGACCGCATTAATTTTGATTAATGCAAGAAAAAAACATAAAAAGATGTTATTGGAACATATTTCGAAAAACTACAATTATATTCTTTCGCTTTGCATAATGGTATTCGATTGTGAATATCCAGCACCTCATTCGAGGAGGCAAGAGCCGAGATCCCTTCACGAGGAGTGACCTCTTGAGCAAAAGTCTATACTGTAGATTACTCGGTTTTCTTCAAACCCAGAAGTTTTCAAAAGCGGAGCCAAAACCACTCTTTTTCAAAACTGCTCAGGTTCCTTCAACGATATCAAGTTCATTACGTTAAAGGGTTTTTCGCCAAAAACCCAACCGTAGCCCTCCGTCATTTCTTACGAGTGTTACTTAGTATTTGTGCTGCGTGTTTTTGAAGGGTTACACTGGCGCCTCGTCCAACTTCCGTGGCCAAATGCGGAACAAATTTTTTTCGACGAACATAAACTTGGCACTAGGATAAGACTAAACCCGGATCTTTACCATAAACCTAACTAGCAAAAGAAGGTTCTATCTACTATGGTAGAAAGTTATACCTCAAACTTGAACTCTTTCTCTTCTTGTGTTGCTTCCCCTTGTTGTGAGCTCCTTGGAATGGTGTAGATGGCTCCTCCTCACCGTCTTCTCTTTGCCAAAGAAAGATCCACCCGAAGGCCTCTACCTTGAGCTCCAACCTCTATCTTGAAGTAACTAAGGTGCTTGGTGTGCTAAACTAAAAACCCTAGAGTGAGTAGAGAGTTGTTTTAGTGGTTAGATCTCACAAAGCTCTTGATTTTCAACTCATGAAACAAGAGAGCTTTGAGAGAGGAAGAGGAGAGAGCTAGCAAGAGAGAGAAATGTATCATAATGAAAATGAGGAGATAGCTCTCATATGATGAAAAAGAATAATGATAATTTTAATTAGGATAAATTGTCATGGTTGATGTTGATTTGACCATTATCATGTCACAATTAATGCTAAGCATGCTCACAAAAATATCTAAGTCAACATGGGTCAACAAAGTCAAATGGTCAAACCAATTAACCATGATACAATTATCTCTAATTAAAACTCAGTAATCAATCTCCTCCATCTCATTATGGTTTTAATCAACTCAATGGTCAAAACCGTAATGAGGTTCCTCTACCTCTGTCAACTGTGTATACACACCCGCATCCGTGTTCCGAGGAACACGAATACAATGAGACCGAACCAACCCAAAACCAAATACTAGGATCTGGCTTAAACCAAAGCCCACTAGTATCAACTGCCCGAACACCGAACATGCACAAGTACGCATATGTGAATGAACCCTGTCGTAAAACCATACGACCTCTATCTCGTTTCGCCCAAAGGTGAACAACCCTCTGTGTGGGACTCTAAAGACTCGACACTACGCTGGCAGTTGGTTTAACCATAGGCCACAAGCGGTACTAGCTGTACATAACGGTCCCCAGGTAGATGGTGATAGGAAGACCGATGAGGTGAACCCATCCGAACTCCTACTGAGCCTGAATGTGACAATCTCCGTGCAGTCCGGTCTGTTCGTCTAAGAGTATCGCATATCGGGCCTAGGGGCGGTAAACGTCAGACCCCTAATAGCGGTATAAGACATGTCGGAGTGTAGCCCAGAACACCCTGAGAAACTACTGGAAATACTACCAGTAAATCTCGCTTGCCCTAGCCAGGGACGACTATGTGTAATGGCTCTCCTAGACACAGCGCGACATCAACCCCCAATACTGGGAGAGACGAATCCTGTCTAACCGCCACTGCCTACAAGTGTTTCAGGACTGTTCCCAACTACTACATGTTTGCACGACTCAATAGAGCCGTGGTAGGGTAGTGATTGAATGTTTTCTTTGTTGTGTAGTTAGAAAATTTTATAGAAATCACAACCAAAAATATTTGACCGCAATCAATAACGGTGTCGATAGTAGCGCGTTAGTAAGTGCGGATCGTCCACAGAGAAAGTGTAATCATTCGTATTTCGAATTAGATGAGTCAAAAATTTAAAGAAAAGAGAAAAGACAATTCATGATTTATAAATTTGAAGTTCAAGAATTAGTAAAATCTAGATCTAATAGCAAGAATCAAGAAAACATTTAAAATCAAGAATTATCAATTGATGATTTCCAATCCAAGAATCAAGAATCGAAGTGAGGCACGTAGGAATTGATCGGATCTATAGATGTGATGAAATCTATTGATTACTTATTCTTATCCATCGATGAATTGATACTAGATCGATGATGATCAACGAGAATTAGGGATTTCTAGTGAAACTAGGGTTTCATCTTCTATCCCTTGTCCTTTCGTCGATATTATTCACATTCTAGCCTCTAGTAAATTCAAGAATCGATCGTGGATCCCTAATTTCAAGTGAACACAATCAAGAAAGTATCGCATCGAAACTAGGTCATCGATTCTTCAATTTGCTAGGGTTTACAAACTCATAGGACTTAAGAATTGTACAAGAATTTATTCATCATCATCTATTGATCATCTCGAATCCTACAGGAGCGGAGTTTTACTCAAACATCACAACACGAAATACAATCACAAATTGAGATCGAATCATGATGCAAGAATGTAAAGAAAGCAAGATATAGAAATTTCACCTTTATTTATCAACAATTTCGTTACAAATCTCTCGAAATCTACAAAAGTAAGAAACTTGATCGTTGATTTTGAATTCGCTCGGCTCCTTGAGTCGCGGATCTCCTTGGATCACTTGCTTCGATGAAGTCTGGCGTCGCTTTCTAAAGGATCGAAGGCTTCATGCTTGATTTGGTACTCGAAGTTCTTGATTTTGGCTTTGGAATTTGAATTGGGGTTTTAGGGTTTTGAGGCACAAGTTGTGTCACTCAACTTGTGGGTGGAAGAGATGATAGAATCAATAACCTTCAACCACCTTTGAACCCTAGATCTAGGTTTCCTTTTATAAGCAATCATAACCCTAGATCTAGAATTCAAATTTCAAATTTCCCTCCAAAAGTTTGTTAGAGAGAGGCTTCTAGAAGAGGTTACTTGGAGGGAATATTCTAGAATAAGGTATATTCTAGGTTGAGTTTGTTAGGCCGAGCCTTTTGGATGAAGCCACGTGGAATTCTGGACTCTTCTGGAAGCTTGGGAAGTTACAGGAGCCACGTGCAGAAAAATTTCAACCCTGATGATGTCATCAAGCCGCGGATCCGCGGCGCCAAGGGGGTTCTGGCCGCGAATCCACGGCACTATTGGGGCCTTGGGGCATGAGATTTTCTGGTATTTCTTGGGATGACATTTTGGCACTTTTCTGATATGTTGATTATCATTTTGCTTTCTCGATTTCTGTCAGATCCCAAGTCTTGGAGTTGGCGTATTTTTACCAGCACTTTTGACAGTTTCGGCTCGGTTCCTGGAATTTCCTGCACAGACTTCGAAACAGGTGTTGCGCTATACAAGGATGATGCAATGCCATGATAAACACTCAATTTCCCTTAAAATGTCGGTTTTAGTATACAACACAGGTAATCTGGTATTTTACGACTATTTTGCTAATATGTGCAATACTTAACCTGAATACCTTTAGATGAATGCGAATGATAGGGAAATTGACGTGTTAAAAATACATTATTTTCGACTGATCAAATTCCCCCAAACTTATTTTCGGTCGTCTCGAGTGAACTGTTTTATTAAAAAGAGAAGGAGAAAACAAAGAAAGAAAAAAACTAACTGGCACACTTTCGTAGGCAACACGATTGAACTGAGCATGTGCAACAAGCCTTTAAACCTCTAGGTGTCCCTAGCAAGAGGAGTGTTGTCTCCTGAGGGTTTTCAGCAGATTGCACCCACAAAATCCAATAATAAAAGGAAGACCGTGAAATTTACATATAAAGATAAGAATCGTAAAAGAAAGACTTTGAAAATTAGGGTTTCCAACTATGCAAGCTTTTTGGTTGTCATGAGCCCTATCTTAATAGTCATGAAAAAATGTTAGAAATCACATCATCCCTCAATAAAACACCGTCTTTATTCTTCATTCCTATCTTTCTTCCAAACATCGATCATATACCCCTACGTGTGGGTAATATACATCCCTACACCCGGAGAATTCAATTCAAGCTATCATACTCCTGTCCATCTGCCTCAGTACTTTTTAATTAATGAATATTTAGCTGAATTTTCTCACACACTTTCATGCGACCGTTAATACTTCTTGAGGACCTAACCAACCGATTACTCATGTGCTTGCTTATTTGGTGTTTTTCCTCTTCTTGCACCACCTAAGGCTTAGCAGTGACTCCCAGACCAGTTGGTCTAAGGCACTAGGTGAAGAGGCACCCTCGCTATATTTTTTTATTGCTGCCTTGACGATAACAAAATCAGTGTTCATTTTTCTCACCATTTTTATATTTTATTCATTTTTTATTTCCTTCATACTTTTGGCTTTTAGACAAGAGCATTTCAAGGTATTCTCTACTATTCCGAGTTTCAAGACGTGTGTAAGTGCGAATAGCAAGGTATCAACGTTCAAAATGTTTGGCTTCCAGAATAGGAACTATTTTTTAGACTTATTTTAATTCTCAGATTAGTGAGTTCCTTCATCTTACTAACCCTTAGGACAATGGCTCATAACTACTTATTACTAGTTCGTTTAAGAAAACTTCTAATTTTCTTGGTTTTCTTAAATTTTTCCAATCTTTTGGATGTAATTTTTCGCTATCTAATCTTTTATTATCTTATTTATGTACAAAAATAAATATTAAATATTTTTATCTTTTGAATTTTTTTAAATTTTTATAGGTTTTTTCAAAAATGTTTTGTGCTTATGCAAAATGATATGCAAATGATGCGAAAATAAGCACAAACCTCCCCCAAACTTGTTTTCAACAGTGTCCTCACTGTTGCCTTCCGCTATATCTACAAAAACCTGTAAGCCCGGGAGGAAATTTATTAAATGGGGGCAATTTATTTAAGTGAAAATCCTCCCCCAAACTTATATTTGGCTCATCATTTTGTGTAAAATTTTTCTTTTCAAGAGCCAGATTATACCCCCCAAACTTGAGTTAAGCAATGTTAATCTTTTGAAAATCACATGAGGGGGTCAAAAAAATCATTGGTCGATGTCAAGATTTGCAAAGACCGAAAGTTAACACCAACCATTCAAAAATTTTATCAATGTAGCGCTCTGGTTGGTGGAAGAAGAAGTGGGGAAAGGGTAAGTGGTGGAATAGAATGTGTGTGCGTCTTATTTTGGAGAGACGATGCAGTGAATGTGATGGATTGCTCGCATTCTTTTTACAGTCCATATGAAGGAGTGGGGGTTCAATTTCATTGTTTGGGAGATGATTCATCTCAACACCCGTGCTTTTCAAAAATGCGAGTTCATCAGCGAAGATCTCCTCAAAAGTCTCATCAATACCCCGAAGAATAATATCATCACAAAGTGCGGGGTGATCTTCAGACTCTAAAAGTAGTTCATAATCAGTATTAGTTGTTGACCTGGACAACTCGGTGGAAGAGTCTGTATGTGTATGATTCATAATTGGGTCAAACAACAACATATGAAAAGAGTCAAGATCAATATCATGAGGATCATCAAATTCGCTGCTGTCGACATCCATTAAGTCGACAGAACATGCTTGAGCAGTAGGTTCGGAAGGTACACTTCCCAACTTGTAAATGTTCAGCTCAATTGACCTATTCCCGAAAGATAGGGTCATAGAACCGTTACGACAGTTGATGATAGCATTGGAAGTGGCCAAAAAGGGGTAACCTAAAATCACCGGAATTTGGTTCCGTGGGTTCGCTACAGGCTGTGTATCAATTACAATAAAGTCCACAGGGAATACAAATTCCCTGATTTTTATCAACATATCCTCTAGTGCACCCTTAGGTTTGGTGCTTGATCGGTCAGCCATCTGGAGAGTGCAATAGGCTGGTTTCAACTCTCCGATCCCTAACTGCTCATAGACTGAGAAAGGAAGCAGGTTAACACTTGCGCCAAGGTCTAGTAGAGCACGGTTGATGTGTTTTCCCCCGATAGAAATGGAAATAGTAGGATATCCAGGATCCTTACGTTTCCTCGGTAATTGTTGGGGAAAGGCTGTGTCTACCATCTTTGCCATGAAAATCTTCTTGGGCACTTGAGTCTTCCTCTTTCTAGTGCACAAGTCCTTAAGAGTTTTCGCATAAGTGGAGACTTGTTGGATAGCATCTAGAAGAGGGATGTTGATGTTAACCTGTTTCAAGATTTCAGTAATCTTCTCCATTTGTGGACTTGGTCTGTTTCCCCTTAACCGATTCGGGTAAGGAGCTTGAGCAATAAGATCGGGGTCCAAAATTGGAGAAGATCGTGTGGGTGGAAACGATCTAAGAATAGGAGTGGGGATCGTTTTCGGTGGACTAGAAGAGGTGGGTTGAGGTGTCGACCCTTGGGGAAAACGGAGAATAGGCTCGAAAGAAAATGGTGGGGTAGACAAACTGGGGTTAGAATTAGAAGTAGAAGTGGAAAGAAAGGTCTCAGCCGGGGTATCATCGATAGATTTTTCTATGTCATCAATCTCTTCCCCAACGTGATTGTCAAGCACTCTTCCAGATCTAAACGTGATTGCATTCACATGATGTGAATAGCCAGGATTGGGTAGGGGTTGAGCTGGAAGTTTCCATTTCTCTCTTGCACTCATTTCAGCTTTTAATCGTGCAATTTCTTCTTCCATCGATTTAATAGTTTCGCTTTGAGAAGTGGAGTTTCTCTTTATATCATCGACGGAAGTCTTTATTGTCAAAAGCAAGTTCATGAATGAAGAGGATTTATCAGTACCGGTCAACTGCAAAGGATTAGACGGTGCAGGTGTGTTGACCGGATTTTGGAAGTTTTGTGCTTGGAAGGGGTGCTGACTCAATGGAAGTGGTTGCTGTTGTGGTGGAGGAGCCTTTTGAAAATTGTTTCGATTTGGAACCGTGTTTTGATTTTGTTGTTGGTTCCAAGAAAAATTAGGGTGATTCCTCCAACCCTGGTTATAAGTGGAAGAAAATGGATCGTTCCTAGGTCTTTGAAAAGCAGCATTGGTATGCTCGTGACCTTGAAACGGAGAATTTCGTGGACATTCTTCCGTCAAATGAGAAGGATCATAACAGTATCCACATACAGTTTTGGAGAGTGACATTTGACTTAGGGCGGCGGCTAAAAATTTGTTTTCCATAGTCTCGAGTTTCTTTTGCATACCTGAAATATCAGCTCTAACTCCTATGGAAACTTCTGATTGGTTATTGCCACCCCTAAATGATTGACTCTCCCACTGTAAAGATTTTTCAGCGAAATATTCTAAGTATTTCCAAGCTTCCCCATCGTCTTTGGTCATGAAGTTTCCTTGACACATTAATTCAAGGGTTTGTTTTGTGTTAGGATTAATGCCCTCATATATGATTCTACACAGATCCCATCTAGGGATTCCGTGATGTGAACATTGAACTAACAGATCCTTAAAGCGTTCAAGACACTTCGAGAATGTTTCATTTGGAAGCTGGGTGAATTGATTGATTTCGCTACGGACTCGAGCTGTCTTATGATTTGGGTAGAATTTCTTAAGGAATGCTTTGACGAATTCTTCCCAATTCGTAATGGAATGTGCGGTAGTGTTATACAGCCACTTCTCGGCTCTATCGCATAAGGTAAATGGGAGAAGACGAAGACGCATAGCATCCATAGAAAGCTGTGAAGTACCCATCATTGCGCATACATTTTCAAATTTGGTGATAAAGACATATGCGTCTTCAGACTCGAGACCGTGATATTTGGGTAGAAGGTTGATGTATTGGGGTTTAATCTGAAAATTGTCCCCGTTGGCTGGTGAAATGGAGAGACAGGTCGAAAGAGGACCTCGTGTAGGATAGCACCTCTCTTGGAGAGAGATGCGGGGTGGATTCTGCGCACCTGCGGACGGCGGCAGAGTAGTGGTAAAGAAGTTCGATGGAGAATCGTCCATCGAAATGGGTGTGGTGGTGGGTAAAGAAGAGATAAATGTAGAAATACCGACTTTTGGGTCGATGGGGGGGGGGGGGAAACGCGGACAAAACGGGCACTAGAATCCCGTGTCCAGCCGAGCTTGTACTAAAGGGTTTAGCACAAGTGGCAGCGTTATGATAATTAGAGGAAATGAATGAATGTGATTGGTGTTTGTTTTGGAAAATATATGGATTTTTGAAAAAATGATGCGATCACAACAAATGCAACGAGCAACCCTAAAATCTAGTGGTCACCTAGGTCAAAGCTCTAGACCGCTCCTAACTGCCAAAAGACAAGTCGCAGGATCAATCCTCCACTGCCTCTTTGTCTCTCCTGTGGCCAGGTAAGTGGGAGGTTCTCAACTACGTAAGTAGTGGGCCTAATTAAGTAACCACTTGCCTTAGACACACTTGCCTTAGACACCACAAAAGAAACGCGGATAAGCAATGAATTACCCATGGCCTTCTTCTGTCCTAAGTGAGTGCGACGGTCCTTAGAGTCATCTCTAGATTTCTTTTAGTTAATGAGGGTAATGCGGATGCAAGTTTGTGATTTTCGGGGCTTAGGAAGGGTAATGAACTCCTCACCTAATCTGGATTTGGCCGTGCCCCTTAAATTCCGTATTAATATGCAAACAACCAAAAATCAAAACACGCACAATTTTATTGCTTTTTGCGGCGCTGCGATTTTTTGCAAAGAAACCTGCAATAAATTTGTTATTGGAGCAGACAGAGGAGGAGATAAGAAAGTAAGAGAGGACCTGAGGAAATTTTCGTACAGAGATGCCTTTATCTCACCGCGGAACCGCCGCAATGAGCCCTTAATGCCGCGGAATCACGGTCTTGTAGTTCGTTCACTGCACAAAATTTTCACAGAAAGCCTCTGTTCACTCCCCCAGCTCTATAGAATTTTCCAAATATTTTTCCAATTGCTCAGCAGACTCCAGATTTCCTTGCATAAATCACAACGAATCGTTTAGTGTTTTGCGCGAATTTAGATCTTAAAATTCTGATGGAATAAATTTTTCAACTCAAATTTCAAAAACAAACGAATTAGCGCACTATCCCCGACAACGGCGCCATTTGATTGAATGTTTTCTTTGTTGTGTAGTTAGAAAATTGTATAGAAATCACAACCAAAAATATTTGACCGCAATCAATAACGGTGTCGATAGTAGCGCGTTAGTAAGTGCGGATCGTCCACAGGGAAAGTGTAATCATTCGTATTTCGAATTAGATGAGTCGAAAATTTAAAGAAAAGAGAAAAGACAATTCATGATTTATAAATTTGAAGTTCAAGAATTAGTAAAATCTAGATATAATAGCAAGAATCAAGAAAACATTTAAAATCAAGAATTGTCAATTGATGATTGCCAATCCAAGAATCAAGAATCGAAGTGAGGCTCGTAGGAATCGATCGGATCTATCGATGTGATGAAATCTACTGATTACTTATTCTTATCCATCGATGAATTGATACTAGATCGATGATGATCAACGAGAATTAGGGATTTCTTATGAAACTAGGGTTTCATCTTCTATCCCTTGTCCTTTCGTCGATATCATTCACATTCGAGCCTCTAGTAAATTCAAGAATCGATCGTGGATTCCTAATTTCGAGCGAACACAATCAAGAAAGTATCGCATCGAAACTAGGTCATCGATTCTTCAATTTGCTAGGGTTTACAAACTCATAGGACTTAAGAATTGTACAAGAATCTATTCATCATCATCTATTGATCGTCTCGACTCCTTCACGAGCGAAGTTTTACTCAAACATCAAAACACGAAATACAATCACAAATTGAGATCGAATCATGATGCAAGAATGTAAAGAAAGCAAGATATAGAAATTTCACCTTTATTTATCAACAATTTCGTTACAAATCTCTCGAAATCTACAAGAGTAAGAAACTTGATCGTCGATTTTGACTTCGCTCGGCTCCTTGAGTCATGGATCTCCTTGGATCACTTGCTCCGATGAAGTCCGGCATCGCTTTCTAAAGGATCGAAGGCTTCATGCTTGATTTGGTACTCGAAGTTCTTGATTTTGGCTTTGGAATTTGAATTGGGGATTTAGGGTTTTGAGACACAAGTTGTGTCACTCAACTTGTGGGTGGAAGAGATGATAGAATCAACAACCTTCAACCACCTTTGAACCCTAGATCTAGGTTTCCTTTTATAACCCATCATAACCCTAGATCTAGAATTCAAATTTCAAATTTCCCTCCAAAAATTTGTTAGAGAGAGGCTTCTAGAAGAGGTTAGTTGGAGGGAATATTCTAGAATAAGGTATATTCTAGGTTGAGTTTATTAGGGCGAGCCTTCTGGATGAAGCCACGTGGAATTATGGAGTCTTCTGGAAGCTTGGGCAGTTACAGGAGACACGTGCAGAAAAATTGCAACCCTGATGATGTCATCAAGCCGCGGATCCGCGGCGCCAAGGGGGTTCTGGCCGCGGATCCACGGCACTATTGGGGCCTTGGGGCATGAGATTTTCTGGTATTTCTTAGGATGACATTTTGGCACTTTTCTGATATGTTGATTATCATTTTGCTTTCTCGATTTCTGCTAGATCCCAAGTCTTGGAGTAGGCGTATTTTTACCAGCACTTTTGACAGTTTCGGCTCGGTTCCTGAAATTTCCTGCACAAACTTCGAAACAGGTGTTGCGCTATACAAGGATGATGCAATGCCATGATAAACACTCGATTTCCCTTAAAATGTCGGTTTTAGTATACAACACAGGTAATCTGGTATTTTACGACTTTTTTGCTAATATGTGCAATACTTAACCCGAATACCTTTAGACGAATGCGAATGATAGGGAAATTGACGTGTTAAAAATACATTATTTTCGACTGATCAGGTAGCAATCAAAGAACAGTGGGAACACACTTGAGGCGAAGCAGCAGTGTCAAGTCAACAGACTAAGTTGTACTCATGTCACCTGGGAACTGCTAACTGACGATAGGTATAATACCAACCAACAGTTCCCAACGAGTCCTGTCCAGTGTACTTATAACCTAACGAGCACCTGCATACTATCTCCAATACGACGTACTGATGGCTGTGGGACAGACCATCTCCCCTGCTGGGACGAGAAGCGTATGCACCGGTCTACTCTGGAGTATCGATGCCCTGTCTCGATAATCCTACGACTAGGGACCTGTATAAGGATATGCTTATAGACTACCCAGCCTCCACTAGTGTGATCGCCATCACAACGCCGGTAGTCAAGAAAAGATCCCAAGGGCTCCATCAATATGTATTTGCGATATGTTAAAAGAAACATATACACATATTAAGATAGATACAAACCAAGTTGTATACTACAATATCGAGCAAGACTGTCGTCAATCCATGTATATATCCTAAGCTTCCAAAATGTAATATATAAATTAGTACTATACAATAATGGCCTCTAGGGCATACATATCCAACAATCTCCCACTTGCACTAAAGGACAGTAATTGGTGTACCGTATACCCAACGTCTGCACTAAGGCCAGTTGCTGGCGTACCGCATACCCAATAGCTCAAAAAGTCACTCGAACTGTGTTTGAGGGAGGGCCTTTGTGAATTGATCCGCCGTGTTGTCTTTAGTGTCCACTCTCCGTACCTCGATCTCCTGGCGATCAATGATCTCCCTGATTAGGTGATACCGCCTTAGGATGTTTCTGGATTTCTGATGGGACCAAGGTTCCTTCGCTAAAGCTATAGCCCCATTATTGTCGCAATATAAAGGTATTGGGTCAACAATGGACGGAACCACCTGAAGTTCACTTCGAATAACCTCTCGAACTGTGTCTGAAGTAAGGCCTTTGTGAATGGATCTGCAGTGTTCTCGTTGTAGCAACTCTCCGGACCTCGATCCCCGGCGATCTATGATCTCCCTGATTAGGTGATACCGCCTTAAGATGTGTCTGGACTTCAGATGGGACCTGGGTTCCTTCGCTAAAGATATAGCCCCGTTGTTGTCACAATACATAGGTATTGGATCAACAATGGATGGAACAACCTGAAGTTCTGTAAGGAACTTCTTCATCCAGACTGCTTCTTTTGCGGCATCGCAAGCAGCGATATACTCCGCTTCCATCGTCGAGTCAGCAACGATGTCCTTCTTGGAACTCTTCCAGCACACCGCCCCTCCATTGAGGGTAAAGACATAACCTGACATTGACATGGAGTCATCCTTGTCACTCTGGAAGCTAGAGTCAGCAAAAGCCTCGATCTGGAGGACTTTTCCACCGTAAACTAAGAACATATCCTTAGTCCTTCTTAGGTACTTTAGAATGTTCTTTACTACTATCCAATGCTTTTCCCCTGGGTCTGACTGATACCGGCTTACCACGCTCAGCGCGTAAGCCACATCTGGTCTGGTGCACAATATCACATATATTATAAAGCGTACCGTAGAAGCATAGGGTATAACTGACATGCGTTCCCTTTCCAAATCAGTCTTGGGAGACATCTCTTTAGATAGGGTGATTCCGTGACAAGCCGGTAAATTACCGCGCTTAGAATCTTCCATACTAAATCTTTTCAGTATAGTGTTGATATACCTGGACTGCGAAAGTCCCAACATCCTCATAGATCTATCACGATAGATCTGGATCCCCAGAATGTAAGAGGCATCACCCAGGTCTTTCATGGAGAACCTGTGTGATAAGAATCCTTTGACAGATTGTAGCATAGGAATGTCATTTCCTATCAAGAGAATGCCAACCACGTACAAGACGAGGAATACGACAGTTCGTGCTACAATTTTACTATATATACATGGTTCATCTGGATTTTTGATAAAGTCATATTCTTTGACCGTTTCATCAAAACAGATGTTCCAACTGCGCGATGCTTGCTTTAGTCCATAAATGGACTTAAGCAACTTACACACTTTCCCGTTGCTCCCACTCAGATTGAAACCTTCTGGCTGATCCATATAGACGCACTCTTCTAAATTACCATTTAGAAAAGCCGTCTTTACGTCCATCTGCCAGATCTCATAATCATGGAAGGCAACAATGGCAAGAAGGATCTGAATGGATTTGAGCATAGCCACTGGAGAAAAAGTTTCGTCATAGTCCAAGCCAGGTCTTTGACGAAAACCCTTTGCAACAAGTCTAGCCTTATAGGTTTCCACCTGTCCATCTACACCAATCTTCTTCTTGAAGATCCACTTGCATCCTATGGGTTTTATCCAATCTAGAGCAAAGTCCAAAGTCCAAACTTTGTTGGTGTACATAGACTCCATCTCGGTCCGCATTGCATCCAGCCATCTAACTGAGTCGCCGCTCTGGATGGCCTGTTGGAAGCTAGTAGGTTCATCATTATCAATGACGCAATCCTCTCTATCCCCGTCCGTAGTATCTCTCAGGCGGATGAGACGGCCTACTACTCCTGCGGAGGGGTGCAGGAATGTCCTGTTCTTCTTGAACTTCTGGTTCTACCAAACTTTCAGTAGTAGTTTATGGTTCTGGAATTTCTTCAAGTTCTATTGCGCTCCCACTTGATTCCTTTTCTAAAAACTGCTGTTTTAGAAAATGGGCATTACGAGAAACAAAAACCTTTTGTTCCTCTGCGTAATAGAAAAAAATATCCCTTGGAGTTCTTTGGATATCCCACAAACTTACACTGTACTGATCGTGCCTTGAGTTTGTCCGCATGCTGCTTTTTAATAAAAGCCGGATATCCCCATACCTTCAGATACTAAAGATAGGATTTCTTCCCACTCTACATCTGATATGGTGTGGTAGGCACGGTCTTGGTAGGAACCCTGTTCAAAAGATATTCAGCTGATTCTAGTGCATAACCCCAGAAAGATCGCGGTAACTCAACATTACTCGTTATGGAACGTACCATATCCAATAGGGTTCGGTTCCATCTTTCCGATACACCGTTATGTTGTGGAGTGTATGGAGGAGTAAACTGAGAGAGACCATTCTCTTTTAGGTAACCCAGGAAATCGGCACATAAGTATTCACCACCTCGATCAGATCTCAGTGACTTGATACTTTTGCCGGTTTGGTTTTCCACTTCATTCTTATATTCTTGGAATTTCTTAAAGGCCTCGGATTTATGTTTCATCAAGAAAATGAATCCATACCTAGAGAAATCATCCGTAAAAATAATGAAATATGAAAAACCGTCTCTTGCATGTGTAGACATTGGACCACATACATCGCTGTGTATGTGATATTTACCCGATGCGAGGAGTGAGTGGGCCGTGTGCGGGTACATGGTGGAGCCCGGTACGGTTCCCCTCGGCAAGATGATCGCAGATGATAGGCGATGAGCCTGGAAGGTGGGCAAGTACCTACCGGTGATAGTATTTGGACTCGGCGGTTATTGTAGGGATACCGACCGGAGTGATGTACGACATGTCATCAGGGCCAGTCGTGGGGATGTCGCCTGAGCTATGAGGATTTACGTGTCCCCAAACCTTCTCACTCAAATAGTAAACCCAAAGTAAAGCCATGGTAATAAAATGTAACACAAGTGTAGGAAAAAGATATGTGCATGTTTTGCACGAAAAAGCCAAAAATCCGATTAGCGATTTTTAATCGCGATTAGCGCTAAATTAGCATATAATTAATCAAAAAAACATACAAATGGCATAATTCCATAAAATACCCTATTTTAGAATTTTCCATAATTTTTCCAAATTTTTTCCCATTTATCGGTATTTAATTATACCGAAATATTAAAATATTCATTAAAATAATATTAAATTATAAAAATTCCCAAAAATAATATTTTATTATTTTGAAATGTTACAAATCCTATCCTTGCTTAACCCTAAACCCTTGATATTTTTGTGTGAGAAAGATATTTCCTTTGTTTTGTTTTGGATTTGGGAGGAGGTGGCATGGTGAGTCATGTGAGGCATGACTTGCATTAATGTGTGTGTTAATGCAAGGGTGTACTCACCTCTCTCTCTCTCTCTCATTATTCTCACCTCTCTCTCTCTCTCTATCCTTTCACCCTCTCATTTCTTCTATCTCTCTCATTATTTCTCATACTCCTCTCACTCTCAACTGAACACTTACCCTTTCCTTCACTAATCTTCATAAAACCTTCAAAAACTTCACAAAAATCTTCACAAATCACATCCTTAACCTTATTTTGCCTCTAGGATCCCTTAGAGCTTGGAAAGCTAGAATCTTTGAGCTTTTGTGGTTAAGTAATGATCTCTATCTGTTAAATAAGATGTTATAGTGTTGCGTAGCTTGTTAGTTTCAGTTTAGAACGCGTAAAGTTTAGTTTCGGGAAAATATCGTATTTTTAGTGTAGTTTTGGGCCTCGGATGAACTGCTATCAAACCAGATATTTGTTGCAAAAGTTCCCATCACAGTGACCTAGTGTAGTGACCTAGAAGCTACCCTCAAAACCCGAGCCCAATCCCTTTCAAGATGGCCGCAAATAAATTGCTTCTGGCCGCAAATTGCGGCCAGACTGGTGAGTTGGGTGTTGTGTTTTGGTGTAGGGATCTTTGGGGTTGAGTGTGGTCTTGTGGTATGTGCAAATTTTACAAATTGTTTGTTTAGCAAAATTTAGGATCACTTAGCTTCTTTCTAGTGTTATGATTACGCGCGTTACGTTATCGGACACGGTTCATGTCTTTGTGTGGTTTTGCTCTTGGGTTGGTTTCGTAGTGTCGCTACACACGTTAGCCACTAGACGAACACTTGAGAGTATGTTTGGAGTTGGTGCGTCGGTCAAACGTAGTTTGTACGTGTTATTGGTCGATTGCTAATATACACTTACTTTATTGTTTTATGTTTTTACGATCGCAGGCCGAGACTTCGGACGCTGCGAAGAAGGGAAAGCGAGTGGTTGGCTTTACTTAGCCAGTGTAATTGGTGAGTAGATTTAACATCTATGGGGGAATCGCCCGCATGGAGTTATGCGTCAGGGCTAGATATGATATGATATTAGCCGCATGTTTATATTGCACATATAGACATAAATCTCTTTGCATATTTTTACTTGTTGTGCTTGGACTTGTACCCTTTGGACATTGCACCCTTATTGACGGTTCATGTTGCATAGGCACTAATTGTATGCCACTCACACCGTCAATAATTGCCATGACACGCACAACACCTATACATACGTGATATTGTATTGGCTACGGACTTGAGACATGACCCTTATTTTATTGTGCATATGACATATAGCATACCTGTATACCTGCATGCTTACACATATGTCTTGACATGCTTACATGCTAGTTACCCATCTACCTATATGGTATTGTACCATTAGTGACAGGTATATTGTTACGTCCCGAAAGTACGGAATATGACCGGCACTTAAACTACGAAACGTCTCGAGGCGTACGTAATCTAAGTAAGCCGAAAACCCAGAAATCCAAACCAAGAAAAGTAGTGGAGTGAAGGAAAACCAACTAAAAGCAAGTAGTTTTAATAGCATAAGCCGAATTATGCGTTTTAAAAAAACATCAAGTATTTTCTGAAAATTTCGGCAGAGTCTCCTTTGTAAATACTGGCCCCCAAACGGGATACAACATGAATAGTATACGAAATCAATAAAAAGGCATCCCCAAGCGGGAGCTAGCTCTTCGTCAATCGACGGTCACAACCACACAAGCAATATAATATACAACGCCAAGGGCGAGGATCAAAACTCAAAAGGAAACTCAAAACAGCAAGAAAATCCATAGGAATACAACGCGCGACTCTAAGGTCGAAAGAATAAACATTACTGGTCTCTATCTCTAAAATAAATACATGTTTGGTTGATGGAACTTCTAGATACAACAGAATAATAATATACAAGGTATAAAGATGGGTACGATACAAATAACCCACCTACTAGCAAATCACCCGGAATGGAAATAGTGCCAGCAAGTCGTAAAGAAATCTGTACGGCAAAACCTGCAAGAAACTGGGGCACAACGGGGGTGAGTTGCCAACTCGTGAGTAGAAAGACATCTACAAATAGAAATCGCATGTATAACGCAATCCTAGGTCATACGATCATAATATATCCTCAAATATATAACCAGCAGCCTATAACAATGGCTAGGGTAAATGTCTAACCCAAGTGTAATCCCATGTGCCCGTGTCAGTGCCTCAGGTAGCAATATATCATATGGATGATGTATGAATGCATGAAAACAGAATACATGTACTAAAGAAACTGCTTTCATAATTTAGTGAGATTTCCTTTGTATTTTTAAAATGAGGTATCATAAATGAAATCAACATAAACAGTGTCTAGCATCGACACAAAACATAAATCTCAGGCTCCGGCTATCCGGATTGGCCTGTATCATCCAAACTTAGTACCTCAATATCTCGAAATCTCAATGTCTCAATCTCAATATCTAGGGCGCCGTCAGTCCAGACCGGCCCCTAATATCCATCTCAAGACCATGACGGTATCCTCCGGATATCCGACGCGTTGGGTAAAATCACCGGTAGGTAGTGCTCCCCTACTAGGCTCAACGTCAGCAACACGACCTTCTCGCCCCGGGGTACCTTACCGGGCCCACTATGTACCCAAGACGGTTCATCCAACTCCTCGAAACGGGTCTCGAAAACCACAGCAAACTCATGGTGGACGACTCGTACATCATTGGAAAACCGCACTTTTTATTTAAAAAGAGGGAGAAAAAGTTTATTTATGTTTTTGCGGTTTTCCTCCAAATCCAAGAAATCTCATGAAATCCAAATCCAAACCATCAATAGCCCATACAGTGAAAATAGGCAGAAAAATCCATGAATGCGGCATATCAATGAATAATAACATGCATGAAGTAGCAAGTACTAACTACAATGTCTAAATTATTAGCTAACAACCTATGTCAATGAAATAGTATTTTCTAAAGTATTCGTGACATGGCAATTACCGATGAAGATGTGTGTGAGCCGGTAAGTAAGTGTACGTGGTACATACGCGTCATCGGTAATGGTGCTGGTGTCCTAGCAGCATGATATCAATAACGGTATATGAATCACAAAATAAGTATGCGATGCGGAGCGAACAACAATAATGTGCAGGAGCTGAATACTAAACACAATGATAACTAATTTGCATTTAATAAAATATGAGTTCCACAGCGGTGCCATTTGAAATAACACGAATCGTGGGGTTTTGAAAATAAGGGCTACGGTGTTTTTAAGAAAAGATACGTCTTTTGAAATATCCGTAGAATCCCTTGACTTGTCTTTTAAAATACCCACGATCCGTTAGTTTTTGAAATAGGTAGGAATCTAACCTAGTCTAACAACTACACTAAACTATACGGCTGAACTAACAAGCTAACTGAAGGTAAGGAAACCGCTTAACATCTGAGTCGATATATATATATATATATATATATATATATATATATATATATATATATATATATATATTGTAAGTCCACGTTGCCCACCCCGGTGCTTACGGGGAGGCGGAAAACATAATAAAAATTGGATTTTTATCAACTATAGGCAACATGGACCATGCTTTAAGGATCTTTGCTAAACATAAACTTGCTAAAGCTAACTACAAAGTAGCTAAGTGATGGAAATGTTATACCTTGAGCTCAAAGTCCTTCTCTCCTTGCTCCTTAGAATGGTAGAAAGAGATCACCTTGCTTGTCTTCTCCCGTCAAAGAACGATCCACCCGAAAGCCTCGACCTTTAGCTTCAACTCCAAGCTAGGAGTAACTAGAGTGCAAGAAATGCTAAGACTTGAACCCTAGAAGAGAGTAGAGAAGATCAAGTGAAGGTTTTTCTCAAGCCTTTTGTTTCTCAACACATGAGAGAGAGAGAGCTTGAGGGAGAGGATGAGCAAGAGAGAGAAATGATATGAGAGAATGAATTATTAGTGAGCCATTCTCACTAATATGTGTGAATAATTTTAATTGAATAATTAGCTTGAAAATTGTCATGGTAAATCATGACATGACCATTATCATTTCAATTTTGCAAAGATCAAAGAGCATCTTACAAATGAAATGATTATGGTCAAGTTGTCAACCTAGGTCAATAAGTCAATGAAGTCAAATGGTCAACAACAACCATGCACAATTATTAAGCTAATTATCAATTAACTATAATACACACAAAATCAATAGGGTTAATAAAATGACAATAGCCATTAACCCTAAACAAGGTCCTCTCCCTCAATCTCAAGCAACTGTGCATACGCACCCGCATTCGTGATCCGAGGAACACGAATACTCTGAGAAAAACCAATCTCAAATCATATACTAGGATCCGGCTTAAACCAAAGCCCGCTAGCATAAACTGTCCGGACAGCAAACGTGCACAAGTGCGCGGATGCGAACGAACCCTGTCGCAAAACCATGCGACCTCTACTCATTTTACCTAAAGGCGAATAGCTCTCTGTGTGGGACTCTAAAGACTCGACACTACGCTGGCAGTGGGTTTAACCACAGACCGCAAGCGGCACTAGCTGTACGTAACGGTCCCCAGGTAGATGTCGATAAGAAGACTGACGAGGTGAACCCCATCTGCACTCCTACTGAGCCTGTATGTGACAGTCTCCGTACAGTCCGGTCTGTTCGTCTGATACATCGCATGGCGGGCCTAGGGGGGCGGTGAACGTCAGTCCCCTAATAGCGGTACAAGTCGTGTCGGAGTGTAGCCCAGAACACCCTGAGATAACACTGGAAACCTACCAGTATATCTCGCTTGCCCTGGCCAGGGACTACTCGTGTAATGGCTCTCCTGGACACAGCGCGATGTCAACCCCCAATACCGGGAGAGACGAATCCTGTCTAACCGTCACTGCCTCCAAGTGCTTCGGGACTGCACCCAAAAACTACCTGTTTTCTGTTGGAGATAGTGCCCTCAGAGTCAATTATTGGATCACAGGCACGTGATTGCAATGTTTGAGGGAGGACCTATCCCAGTAGGACAGTCTTACTCGAGATGATAGTATGCTATCTGGTTTACCTTTATCATCGTGTACTGCTTTAGGTGACATGATACGTCGCTATTACACGTTGATAGAGCCCCTAGGATTCTTGCTTGACCACCAGCAGTATGAGGGCGATCATATAAGTGGGAGCTGGGGGTCTACAAGCATATCCTTAAAAGGTCCCTAGTCGTGGGAGTTTCGAGACGGGGCATCGATACTCCATTAGTAGACTAGTGTATACAGTCGAGACCCCGACGAGGGGCGGTGGCCGGTCTCACAAGCCACTGGTGTCAGTTGGATCACCTAAGATGTATACAGGTGCTCATTGGGTTATGAGTACACCGGACAGGACTCGCCGGGAACATGCTAGTTGGTCATATACCAGACGTCAGATGGCAGTTCCCTGGTGACATGTGTGCAGGTTAGTTCATCGACCTGGGGGTCGTCATTTGTCTCGTGTGAGTTCCCACTGTACTTTGATTACTACCCTACCACGGCTCAAAGGAGTCGTGCAAACAGGTTTTAGTTGGGTACAGTCCCGAGCCACATGGAGGCAGTGAGCGTATCTTCAGGGGTTCGTCTCTCCCGGTATTGGGGGTGAGGTCGTGCTGTGTCTAGGAGAGCCATTACACAAAGTCCTTGGCCAAGGCAAGGAGATTTACTGGTAGGTATTCCAGTAGTATCTCAGGGTGTTCTGGGCTACACTCCGACACGACTTGTACCGCTTTTGGGGGTCTGACTTTTACCAACCCCCTAGGCCCGCCATGCGATACTCATAGACGAACGGACCGGACTGCACGGATATTGTCACTGACAGGCTCTGTAGGGTGTCAGGATGAGTTCGCTCATCGACGTCCCTTTTAGTCAATAGCTGGTGGCCCGTCACGTATTGGCTTATACCTCTGACGTGCTAGTGGTTAAATCCACAGCCATTGTATTGACGAGTCTTTAGAGTCCACCACACTTTAAGTTACTCAAGCTTTCGGGCGAAACGCTGTAGAGGCCGTATGGAGATATGGCAGGGTCCGATCAGATACGTGCGGTATTGCACGGATCAGGATCGGACGGTTTGTACTAGTGGCCGTATGGTTATATGGCAGGGTTCGATCAGATACGTGCGGTATTGCACGGATCAGGATCGAACGGATATTACTAGCCGGCTTTGGTTTAAGCCGGTCCTAGTTTAGTACAATGTAGATTTTGTCTCTTTGCATTTGTATCCGGTCGGAATACAGATGCGGGTGTGTATGCACAGTATGGGGGTTTTCCTGTAATTTATTACGGGACCAGTTTTCTGGAGTTGCCCGTTTGCATTCCGTTCCGGCCGGTTTTCCTTTGTTCTTTCCCGGCCGGACTTTTCCGATGGAGGGGTAATTTGCAGTTTTGCAAATTACACTTTGTGGAGGACTTATTTGCATAAAGTGTGATATGATAAGCATCTTTGCTTTTCATGCTTTATTGTGATAAGAAAGGATTAGGATTGATGTGTAGTTTTGTGATGATTATGTTTGGATGTGGTCACCCTCCTCCTTTTACTACGATCACCTCCCTTCATGCTTCTTATTCTTTCTCCATCATTTCTAAGTTGATTAAGTTTTTCATAAGGATGAGAGGTTTTTGGTTCATGGTTGAGAAAAAGAAAGAGAGAAAGAAAAGAGAAGAAGAGAGTTTCATCTTCATCCTTGAGAGTGTTTCATTTGATTGATCTCATTTCATGTCAAGAAAAATGCAAGCACCATTTTTTCTTGTCTTGTTTCCTCCATCATCCACAAATGGCAACCAAACCCCAAAAGAGACTATGATTCTACACTACACTTCCTACAGCATATCTTGAGCATGTCGATTTGCCGGCTTCATGCGCGAGTTGCCTCGGTATTGAGGTGGGAGCCCGTAAAAGTACCCGGCTTCGTGGTGCCCTTTCCGACGAGGAGGAGATGGACGGAGATCCCGCGAGGAGATCGGAGTGGAGATGAAGACCGGAGGACTCGGATCGTATGGTATATTTCTCTACCCCCTCTCTAGATAGCTTAGACTAGTTTAATGGCACGATCCGGAGTTTAGTGCGCGGTGGTGCCGGTTTGCTAAGTCCGCAAAAATAAAAGTTTACCACCGTTTCCGCGTTTGGCCGTCGGATTGACGGCCGGGGCGCCGCCGTGCACTTACATTTTCACGACTCCTTTGAGCCGTGGTAGGGTAGTAATCAAAGTGCAGTGGGAACACACTCGAGGCGAAGTGACAGTGTCAAGTCAACGGACTAAGCTGTACTCATGTCACCTGGGAACTGATAACTGACGATAGGTATATTACCAACCAACAGTTCCCGACGAGTCCTGTCCAGTGTACTCGTAACCTAACGAGCACCCGCATACTATCCCAAGTACGACGTACTAACGGCTGTGGGACAGACCGTCTCCCACACTGGGATGAGAAGCGCATACGCTAGTCTACTCCGGAGTATCGATGCCCTGTCTCGATAGTCCAACGACCAGGGACCTGTATAAGGATGTGCTTATAGATTACCCAGCTCCCACGAGTACGAGCGCCATCACAACGCTGGTAATCAAGCAAAGATCCTAAGGGCTCTACTAATATGTATACCAGCAATATGCTAAAAGAAACACATGCACATATTAAAGCAGAGACAAACCAAGTAGCATACTACCATTTCGAGCAAGATTGTATATACAACTGTGAATATCCCAAGCTTCCATTAAGTAATATACAAACTAGTATGATACAGTAATGGCCTCTAGGGCATATACACTAACAATCTCCCACTTGCACTAAGGCCATGTACTGGCGTATCGAAGACCTATCATCTCGATCAGCTGCTCGAACTGAGTCTGGGGCAAGGCCTTGGTGAATGGATCTGCTGTGTTATCCTCTGATGCAACTCTCCGGACCTCGATCTCCTGGCGATCCACGATCTCCCTGATCAGGTGATACCGCCTTAAGATGTGTCTGGATTTCTGATGGGACCTGGGTTCCTTCGCTAAAGCTATAGCCCCGTTGTTGTCGCAATACAGAGGTATTGGGTCAACAATGGACGGAACCACCTGAAGTTCTTTCAAGAACTTCCTCATCCAGACAGCTTCTTTTGCGGCATCAGATGCAGCGATGTATTCCGCTTCCATAGTCGAGTCAGCAACGGTTTCCTGTTTGGAGCTCTTCCAACACACCGCCCCTCCATTGAGGGTAAAGACAAAACCCGACATGGACTTGGAATCATCCTTGTCACTCTGGAAGCTGGAGTCAGCAAAGGCCTCAATCTGCAGGTCTTTTCCGCCATACACCAAGAACATCTCCTTAGTCCTTCTCAGGTACTTGAGAATGTTCTTTACTGCTATCCAATGTTTCTCCCCAGGGTTTGACTGATACCTGCTTACCACACTCAGTGCATAAGCCACATCCGGTCTGGTACACAATATCGCATACATTATAGAGCCTACCGCAGAAGCGTAGGGTATAATAGACATGCGATCCCTCTCCAAATCAGTCTTGGGAGACATCTCTTTGGAGAGGGTGATCCCGTGACAAGCCGGTAGATTACGGCGCTTGGAATCTTCCATACTGAATCTCTTCAGTATGGTGTCGATGTACCTGGACTGCGAGAGTCCTAATATCCTCTTGGATCTGTCACGGTAGATCCGGATACCCAGAATGTATGAGGCATCACCCAGGTCTTTCATGGAGAACCTGTGTGACAAGAACCCCTTGACAGATTGTAGCATAGGAATGTCATTTCCTATTAAGAGAATGTCATCCACGTATAAAACGAGGAATACTACAGTTCTCGCTACAAATCTACAATAGATGCATGGTTCATCTGGATTTTTGATAAAGCCAAATTCTTTGACCGTCTCATCAAATCAGATGTTCCAACTCCGCGATGCCTGCTTGAGTCCATAAATGGACTTGAGCAACTTGCACACCTTTCCGCTACTTCCACCCTGAATGAAACCCTCTGGCTGGTCCATATAGACACACTCCTCTAAATGACCATTTAGAAAAGCTGTCTTTACGTCCATCTGCCAAATCTCATAATCGTGGAAAGCACTGATGGCAAGAAGGATCCGAATGGATTTCAGCATAGCCACTGGAGAAAAGGTTTCGTCATAGTCCAAACCAGGTCGCTGACGAAAACCCTTTGCTACCAGTCTAGCTTTATAGGTCTCAACCTGTCCATCTACACCAATCTTCCTTTTGAAGATCCACTTGCATCCTACGGGTTTTACCCCGTCTGGAGCAATGTCCAACGTCCATACTTTGTTGGTGTACATGGACTCCATTTTGGTCCGCATTGCATCCAGCCATTTTACCGAGTCGACGCTCTGAATGGCTTGCTGGAAGCTAGTAGGCTCATCACAATCTATGATGCAGTCCTCTCTATCCCCGTCAATGAGAAAACCGTAGTACCTCTCGGGCGGATGAGACTGCCTACTACTCCTGCGGAGTGGCATGGGAATGTCTTGATCTTTCGAACCCTTTGGTTCTACTAAGCTTTCAGTAATAGCTTGCGGTTCTGGAATTTCTTCCAGTTCTATCGCGCTCCCACTTAATTCTTTTTCTATGAACTGATGTTCTAGAAAGTGGGCATGGCGAGAAACAAGGACTTTTTGTTCCTCTTCGCAATAGAAGTAATATCCCTTGGAGCTCTTTGGATATCCCACAAACTTGCACTGTACTGAGCGTGCCTCAAGCTTGTCCGCATGCTGCTTTTTTACAAAAGCTGGACATCCCCATGTCTTAATGTGATTAAGATAGGGTCTCTTCCCACACCACATTTGATATGGTGTAGTAGGCACAGTCTTAGTTGGAACTCGGTTCAAAAGGTATGCTGCTGATTCTAGCGCATATCCCCAGAATGATCGCGGTAACTCAGCGTTACTCATCATGGACCGTACCATATCCAATAGGGTCCGGTTCCGTCTCTCCGATACACCGTTATGTTGCGGAGTGTATGGAGGAGTAAGCTGAGAGAGAATTCCATTCTCTTTTAAGTAGTTCAGGAATTCGGCACTTAAGTATTCTCCACCTCGATCCGATCTTAGAATCTTGATACTTTTGCCGGTTTGTTTTTCTACTTCATTATTATATTCCTGGAATTTTTCAAAAGCCTCGGATTTATGTTTCATTAAGAAGACATAACCGTACCTTGAAAAATCATCCGTAAAAGTAATGAAGTAAGAATAACCGTTTCGCGCATGTGTAGACATTGGACCGCACACGTCGCTGTGTACGAGTCCCAAGAGCTCGCTCGCTCTTTCTCCGTGTCCAGAAAACGGAGCCTTTGTCATCTTTCCTTTGAGACAGGATTGACAAGTTGCATATGATTGATATTCGAACGGATCCAAATATCCTTCAGTATGTAACTTAGTCAATCTTCTCTCGTTGATGTGACCCAGTCTACAATGCCATAAGAAAGTTTTATTAATTTCTGGAGACTTTCTTTTGTGTGTATTCTGGATATTGAAAATCTGTGGTTGGTTTAAAACGTATATACCGTTGTTCAATGTACCTGACCCAATCAAAACTTGATTAAGGTGAATGTTCACTACATTACTTACAAATGCAAATTCATAACCTTCTTTAGATAATAAAGATACAGAAATGATATTACAGGTTGCATTTGGTACATAATAACAACTACGCAAAACCAAAAAGTGTCCATCTGATAATCCCAGGTGATAGTCCCCCACGGCCTCAGCATCCATGCTAGCACCGTTCGTAACTCTGAGGGTCATGTCACCTGCCTTCAAAACTCTACGCTTTCTCAACGCCTGCAAAGAATTACAGATATAAGATCCTGATCCGGTATCCAATACCCAGGATGTAGAGTTTATTGATAGACAGTTTTCAATAACATACACACCTGAAGCTGCTGCAACTCGCTTCAAATCCTGTGTTCTGGCTTTCCAAGCCTTGCAATCTTGTTTCCAGTGACCACTTTTGTGACAATAGAAGCATTCTTCCTTCCCCACCAGCTTCCCCGCTACCTTTGTTGCTTTACCCTTTCCCTTCGTATCCACTTTACCGACACCGCCTCTTGGTTTGGTGGGGGCTTTCTTCTTCTTGCCCTTGGCTTTCGCCCTGGACCTAGAAGAGGAAGATCCTCCTACAAACAAAGTGGATGTCTCCCTACCCTTCTGTAGGGTGCCCTCAGCAGTCCTCAACATGTTCAGAAGTTCGGCAAGTTCAACCTCCTTTCCTTGCATGTTGAAGTTAAGAATGAACTGGGCGTAAGTGGAAGGAAGGGACTGGAGAATCAAATCGGTATAGAGTTCATTCTCCAACGTGGTCCCAAGGTCCGCGAGCTCCTCTATGTAGCCGATCATCTTAAGCACGTGGTCCGCTACCGATGATCCGACGGCCAACCTTGCCGAAAAAAGCTTCTTCGACACTTCGTATCTAGCGATACGAGACTGCTCTCCATACAGTTCTTTTGTATGGAGAAATATGGACTCTAGGTCCATATTCTCGTGCCTCCTCTGATGTTCGTTGTCCATCGAGGCTAATACGAGGCATCTGGCCCTCGCGCAATCTATCTCCCATGTCTTACGGATTTCTACATCCGCGACGCTGGAGGTGGGACCTGGGACAGGGGGAGCTTTGGTGGTAAGTATATACCCCAGCTTGTCATAAGTGATAGCCATCTTGACATTCCTGAGCCAATCTTTGTAGTTTGGCCCTGTCAATATATTTTTATCTAATAGTAACTTAAGTCCGGTCATCTTGAATGGTCGCTGCAATTAGGAGAGAGAAAAGAAACACTTTAGCATGATGCTCTTGCAAGTTTAGAGTGGTTTTTAGTTTGTCTAAACTGGATGGCTCCCACTGTCTCTCGAATCCCTTCTCAAACCGTAAAGAAAGGATTAGTCAGGATTACTCTCACCGTACAATACTTGCTTAACCGTTCAGCCAGGCCAGTGTCGGTACTTCGAGGGAGGTTTTCCAACGCTTTCGCGAAGTTCCTTAATTAAGTAACCTCTTTTCCCTGTGGGCGTAGCCCCGCTAACACCTTTCTAGGCACCTACTAGGTTTATAGCATTGATCGTTAAGTGAGAGTTTTCCCGAGGAGTAGCATATACTCACAGTAGGATCGGGATCCAGATATCATCGCGTGATAAAACCGAAGGAATCCTACCAGAATCATCACACTCCAAATGGTATGCAACGCTAGCAAGTTTCAGTACTTATGAAACTCCCGATGTGGATTTTTGCCCCATGCTCTTATGACCTTGACTTTGGCCAAAATATCATAAGTCACATATCAAGTTCTACCCGTCATTCTCCTGGTTAATTTGGATCCACCCGTACCTACCCTTGACTTTGGCCAAAATGGCAGCACGACTGTCCCAAATCAACGCATCTATCTATGCTGCACATGAATACCCAAACGCTACCAATCACTATGCCTTGACTTTGGCCAAAATACATAGCTTGAATACTTTTGACCATTCATGTGGAATGACGGAGGGCTACGAATGGTTTTGGCGAAACCGTGAACGTAGTGAACTTGATATAATCGATGGAACGAGATAGCTTTTAAAAGGAGTGGTTCAAGCTCCGCGTTTAAAAGTTTAGTTTTGAAAAGAACCGAGTGGTTTTCAAAGTGTTCCAATCGAATTTTACTTGGTTTATTTCTTGCATTAGTTCTTTTAATGCGTCCCATCATTTAATCCTACCATTGCAGAAAACAACCAAAATATGACGTACGCATATGCCATTCGCATTCGCCACGGGGCCCCGTCATCACCCGTTAGGTTACTTAACTAACGACAGAGCGGGGGCTGGGCTAGCGCGGCTGTAAAACATAAGCGACGCCTAAATAGTTATTATATATAAATATATAGCAATGATAGACATTACAGATCACAGATGAATACATTGGATATACTAGGAATCCGCAATGCGTTCGGGCCTGCAACGTAAGGCGGATTACACGGTCGCGGTGAATAGCCAATACCCCACCCAAGACCCCTACGGGTGCGGCAAACTACCCGCCAAGCATCCGAAGCGAAGCAACCTCCCTCACTACCGTGAGTAGGCCACTCGGCACTTCGAGATACCCGGTAGTTTGTGCACCCCCTCCATGGGTCTATCCTAGGAGCAAAAACAGTAAAAAGAATTATACAATGACGGCTACAACCCCGACCCGGTTGTGCGGCCATACAAATAATATTATTACATCAATTTACATGTTATAAATGAATGAAAGAAAAAAACGCTCATCTCACATCCACCCCGGCTATTCACCCGCGACAATCCAATCCATTCATATCCACAAACCAATAACAATCACAGATCACAGAGATGTATAACCCCGACTAATTGACTTATAGCGATTAGCCGACGTTCAATACATACAAGCATCACAGATATAACCGATATAGTTAAAGTGTAGTGAAGTTCCGAAAAAAAATACGGATTTATAGGCCCCCAAAAGTAAATTTTAGTTCTGGAAAATCTGGGCACATATAACATATCCTAAAAATCCCAAAACCAACACAGAAACATACTGCACCAAAAACGATGCAGAGAGGGGACAAGACGCCCGCGCTTCCGCGGCAATAGCTTCCTATTGCCGCGGATCCGCGGTCCTTTAGTCGCCTCTCTGGTTCGTCTTTGGTGGTTTTTTACACAAAACCCTGAGATAATTTTTGGTGTATAACAAATTTTATTTTGACCAGAAAAAAAAATAACAGAAACTTAGGGTTTTGCGAGTTTGGTTTTTCGATTTTCCGGTTTCGAAACTTCGTTACACTTAACTACTTAGCTAGTTTAGGTTTAGTTAGGCTCTGATACCACTGTAAGTCCACGTTGCCCACCCCGGTGCTTACGGGGAGGCGGAAAACATAATAAAAATTGGATTTTTATCAACTATAGGCAACATGGACCATGCTTTAAGGATCTTTGCTAAACATAAACTTGCTAAAGCTAACTACAAAGTAGCTAAGTGATGGAAAGGTTATACCTTGAGCTCAAAGTCCTTCTCTCCTTGCTCCTTGGAATGGTAGAAAGAGGTCACCTTGCTTGTCTTCTCCCGTCAAAGAACGATCCACCCGAAAGCCTCGACCTTTAGCTTCAACTCCAAGCTAGGAGTAACTAGAGTGCAAGAAATGCTAAGACTTGAACCCTAGAAGAGAGTAGAGAAGATCAAGTGAAGGTTTTTCGCAAGCCTTTTGTTTCTCAACACATGAGAGAGAGAGAGCTTGAGGGAGAGGATGAGCAAGAGAGAGAAATGATATGAGAGAATGAATTATTAGTGAGCCATTCTCACTAATATGTGTGAATAATTTTAATTGAATAATTAGCTTGAAAATTGTCATGGTAAATCATGACATGACCATTATCATTTCAATTTTGCAAAGATCAAAGAGCATCTTCCAAATGAAATGATTATGGTCAAGTTGTCAACCTAGGTCAACAAGTCAATGAAGTCAAATGGTCAACAACAACCATGCACAATTATTAAGCTAATTATCAATTAACTATAATACACACAAAATAAATAGGGTTAATAAAATGACAATAGCCATTAACCCTAAACAAGGTCCTCTCCCTCAATCTCAAGCAACTGTGCATACGCACCCGCATTCGTGATCCGAGGAACACGAATACTCTGAGAAAAACCAATCTCAAATCATATACTAGGATCCGGCTTAAACCAAAGCCCGCTAGCATAAACTGTCCGGACAGCAAACGTGCACAAGTGCGCGGATGCGAACGAACCCTGTCGCAAAACCATGCGACCTCTACTCATTTTGCCTAAAGGCGAATAGCTCTCTGTGTGGGACTCTAAAGACTCGACACTACGCTGGCAGTGGGTTTAACCACAGACCGCAAGCGGCACTAGCTGTACGTAACGGTCCCCAGGTAGATGTCGATAAGAAGACTGACGAGGTGAACCCCATCTGCACTCCTACTGAGCCTGTATGTGACAGTCTCCGTACAGTCCGGTCTGTTCGTCTGATACATCGCATGGTGGGCCTAGGGGGGCGGTGAACGTCAGTCTCCTAATAGCGGTACAAGTCGTGTCGGAGTGTAGCCCAGAACACCCTGAGATAACACTGGAAACCTACCAGTATATCTCGCTTTCCCTGGCCAGGGACTACTCGTGTAATGGCTCTCCTGGACACAGCGCGATGTCAACCCCCAATACCGGGAGAGACGAATCCTGTCTAACCGTCACTGCCTCCAAGTGCTTCGGGACTGCACCCAAAAACTACCTGTTTGCACGACTCCTTTGAGCCGTGGTAGGGTAGTAATCAAAGTGCAGTGGGAACACACTCGAGGCGAAGTGACAGTGTCAAGTCAACGGACTAAGCTGTACTCATGTCACCTGGGAACTGATAACTGACGATAGGTATATTACCAACCAACAGTTCCCGACGAGTCCTGTCCAGTGTACTCGTAACCTAACGAGCACCCGCATACTATCCCAAGTACGACGTACTAACGGCTGTGGGACAGACCGTCTCCCACACTGGGATGAGAAGCGCATACACTAGTCTACTCCGGAGTATCGATGCCCTGTCTCGATAGTCCAACGACCAGGGACCTGTATAAGGATGCGCTTATAGATTACCCAGCTCCCACGAGTGCGAGCGCCATCACAACGCTGGTAATCAAGCAAAGATCCTAAGGGCTCTACTAATATGTATACCAGCAATATGCTAAAAGAAACACATGCACATATTAAAGCAGAGACAAACCAAGTAGCATACTACCATTTCGAGGAAGATTGTATATACAACTGTGAATATCCCAAGCTTCCATTAAGTAATATACAAACTAGTATGATACAGTAATGGCCTCTAGGGCATATACACTAACATATATATATATATATAGTCGGTGATCCCGCCTCGATAATATCACATCCGATACTATATCTATAATCAGATATTCCCAAGTCAAGAGTGCGGATCAATCGTACGTAAATCCGTCGTACGACATCCTAAATTTGGGTATGGGTCAATATCACATTCATCATACTATTCATCTGGTATCCTCTTATCAAATATCATGATCGGGGTACTGATCTACGTCTAGTACAATACTGATACCATCTATGTATGCATGCACGTGTGTGAAACACTACGTCGAAGGACCCGCTACAACGTCATGTCGTATCTCAAATACGAACCCTGCCAAATCACCGATCTCACGGCCTCAAATCAAATCCCATCGACTCATCTCAAATCCCAAGTACTATCCTCAAATCCAGTATATGAACATATAGTCCCATGCCCATGTGAACATATAATTATATAATCCCATATACGCACATGTAAAAGAAAGGATGTATGCAAGTATGTGCGTGTGTGTGTATAGGTGCAACCCCTACTCTAGGGTTTCACAACTACACCAAACCAATCACAGAACACCAAAAGTCCATCTTTATCATCAATAATCTCAATTCAACATATACTAAATATATGTGTGTATACGTATTCGTATACATCACCACGAACTGCGGGGGTGCTATACGCCATCCACCCGACTTCTCCCCGTAGATATAAACCTACTCACCTGATCTGAGCTCGCCGGTGCCGACGTCGTCACGCGCTTGCTTGTCATCTCGAAGTCCACCTGGGGTACCTACATGTCGCCACGTATCGTAACGCATAAAAACCAAATCCGAAATCGAAACGGTATACGAAAACCAATTCGGCACGCGTATCACGCATAGGTCAAAACCTATCGTCTACGTATGCAAGAATAGCTAAACCAACCCTCGATGTCGATGTACAAACGTCAAACCATCGAGAAAAACCCAAACACACTCATTTGCACATTCACAAACACTAATTATAATATGAAATATGTTAAAATTCACAAAAACCCCAAACTCACTTTAAAAGCTATTTTTCCGAAAACCTAGTAAGCAAGGTTTACCGTTTTAGTACAAAACTTGATGTTTAAACAAATCTAGCGGCCACAATAATCACTATATAACTTGATTAAGCCACCCAAACCATTTCCATAATTTAATCTCGTCAATTTTTATTAAACCCAAAATTCTAGTTTGCAGATTATCCAATTTCAACAATTTCATAGTAAAAATGCACAAACAACAATTTAGCTTGGTTTTGCATGATCTAAAGTATTAGACTATTACTAAAATGTTAATAATGCCATGAATACCCTAATTAGATTTTTATCTCCATTATTTAATCAATTTTCAAAAACCTAGTTTGCTTAAAAAAAACTTGATTTGGACAATTTAAATGCAACAATTTACATAATAACAACTAGATTAGGTTTTCCATGTCCTCACATGCCAAAATACACTTTGTAAACTTAAACAAGTGACAATAACCATATTTGAATTCAAACCCTAACTTATCAATTTTCCAAACTAGCAATTAAACACTTAATTAAGTTTATCCAAAACATTAAACCAACCATTAAACACTAGGGTTTGGATTTACCTCAACAAAACATGAATCAAGCATGCAACCAAGCCTCCTAAAGATGCCTCCTTGCTCCAAGATCCATACTAGCTTGGCTAATGAAACATGTGTAAAGGTTTAATGAAGAAATTGTGAGGTTTTGTGTTGATTTTGGATGGATTTTATGTGATTTTTGAGGTGAAAATGAGTGGGGAAAATAGGGGAAATTGGGGGCTGCCGGACATAGCCGAGCAAGGGGGATGGGGCTGATGCATATGATGAGTGGAAGAGAGAGAGAGTGTATGTCCAAGTGATGTAAGCCCATACCTCTTTTAACTTTAACCCCTTTTCTTTTTAATTTTTCTTTTCATTCAAACGTTGGAGTGTGAGGTGTGTGAGTGAGGGGACAGCCATGGGCTCGACCAGAATTAGGTGGGGGTAGTGTGTGTGTGTGTGTGTGGAATTCCAAGTGAAAATAAACCCCATAGCACAAGTAATTAAACACTACACTTCTATGTTTAATATTTTCTTTTTATTCTAACTCTTGCTTAAATTTTCTAGAATCCTCATAATAATTCCATTTCAAAAACAATATTTTACATGTTAGTTTAGTGTGTCATGATGCAATAAATTTGTATTAACCAATTCCAATTTGAAATTTTTCCTAATTAAATGTATTAGTGACGGCTTAAAATAATATTAAAATAATTAATTTCGGAAATTTTTTCAGAAAATTAGAAATTTTACCAGTGGCTCAATAAACACCAAATATTAGTAATTACATAGCTAGAATATATATATTTAATTTTATATTAAAGATATTTATATTTTGACTTTTTACGGAAAACCCTCCTTATTTTACCGATTTTCCAAAATTTCACCGAAATGATTTTCAAAACGTTACAATCTTCCCCCCTTAATGAAATTTGGTCCCCGAATTTAAATTAAAACTCCCCCAAAATACTAAAACTTTTCAGCGAAACCATCAAGTCGTCGGGGCTTCGAAACCATAAGTACATAAAACAAATCGTAGCGCAATGCATGCGCATGAAAAATGAGCATATAACTCAAAATCAAAACTCCGTCAAGCATCACGCAATCATCGGAGTCATGGGGAAGACATCAATGCCAAATCCAAAGCAAAACCAATATGATATAACTCGAAACTATACATGTAAATATCAAATCTATATATACAAATATCTGAAGGTAATGCATGCCAAATCTACTAAAGTCGTTGTGCAATGCGCATAACACTGCACAGTGGCGGACGTCTATCATAAGAAAATAACCATATACATATATACCTTTTGTTTAATGTGCACGTTCCGCCGTTTTTGAAAATAATTTGGAAGGATTTCCTTGTTTTAAACGTTTCGTGTCATATCAGACACGTAGGTAACTACTGAGACTATAGTTCGCTTTTTTTTGGAAATCCCTTGAAATCTATCAATGCATGCAAAATATATTCAGGTACTGTCCTCTGACTAGTCCTGCTCCGTACAAAAACACATAGCCAATATCATAAAAACATACTGCCCCATAAGAAATCAATCCCAAAATATGCATATGAATACTACGTGCGTCTGGTGCGCACGGAAATCAAAATCCATGGATGTGCCATACATGTGCACAAAACAACATCAAGGTGCAACGGGGGAGCACGAAACATCTGTCATAGGCAACGTGTGTGCCTGACAGCAAAATCAGGTGCATCTGACATGCACGAAAAATCTCGATTTAGTGCATCTGGTGTGCACTAAAATCGCATCTCAAAACATGCGCTCAACATGCGCGAAAATCCAAATCCGGTGCATCCATCATGCACAAAATCATGAAATCCAATATCAAGCGCTGAACATGCGCAAAATCCAATCAGGTGCACAAGGTGCACAAAACAATATCGAATATCACAATTGAAATCGAAGTCCAGTGCATCTAAGTGCACAAAATGCGTATCACTGCACTACAAGCATATGTGAACTATACCGAGTGCAAAAACCAAATCGGGTGCGTACATATGCACAAGATCATCTCACTGTATGAAACCCATAAAATCATAAACATATGAAACCAAGGCACGAAAACGATTTCAGGTGCAACAACTGTGCAAAAATCGTAAATACTCAGTAGGTGCAACCATAGTGCATAAAAACAAATATCATGAAACCCCATCATCAAAATCAATCATGCAAATAGACCACCCAAAATACCGAAATCAAATATGGCGGAATAGTCCCGCTCAAGCACATCCTCCAAGAATCTCTGGCCAACTGCTGTGGTCACTCATAGCATGTCTCGTCGATGATCCTGAACTCTGGCCTGCCGGTGTGCGAAACATGACCACTCCTGGGTTCAAGTCTTCTCGTAATTCATCCCAGAAAGGTCCTGTCGAGATCTCTCCCAAATCTCGTCCCTGCCGAACTGTCCGGAAGTCATCGTCCCTTACTAGATCTGTTCTCGTTCCGGAACGGCTGCATACTCATCGCGACTCCTTCTGGAAGGTATATCCAAGTACAATGCCTCGGCATGCGTATCGCATCTCTGATGTCGGCGGAGTGGAGCGTCATCTTATCCAGATCTTGTACGAACCTCTTACTCCACTTTTCTCCAATGTCGATTGCTTCGGACTCGTCTCATCGTGGCTGCATAGACTGAGCTCCAACGGCTATCCTCGTGTCTGGAGTCTCCCAAGAAATGCATCTCACCACCTGGCATCCGAAGGAAGTCGATCCCTTTGATCGATTCGTCAAAACCTCATAATCCCCCAAGAGCTCAACATCTTGGGTACAGTTCAATAGTATCGAGTACATACCACAGCATTGGTGGTCCAGCCGTAGAAGGGCAAACCTAAGCCTCACTAATGGCGCCGCGGAACTGCCGCAAACCCTAAGGTTCAAAGGCTTGCACACGGTCATTAAGTCGAGTTAGGGTTTTATTCTTCTAGAGGGTCCATAGAATTTCCTGCATGCTCTTCCGAATACTTTAAACTTGGAATAATAGGTTTCTGACATTCGATCGTTTCTATCGACTCTCAACGTCTCCACGTGAAGTCGTCTCTAGCTGGAATTAATCTATCTGATGACCTCGCATCAGGATAGGAGAACGATCCACATGTCCTAGTCATTCATCCTCAGTGACTAGCGACCTTCTATCATCTCTTAGTACAACTCGTACTGCAATAGCTCCAACATCTGGGGCGATATCTCGTCGTTCGCAGCAACAACTGACTCACTTGTCTGCACGCTGAATAGTGCCTCAATCATCATGAATAAGCAATACATCAACGGTCATCAAAATCTGGCTGGCCTCTATCAGTGGCCCAATCCTCTGGTGCTAACCTGCACGTCCGAGAAATCTCATACAGCGATCCATCCCACGCTCGTGGCGCGAAAACACAATAAAAAGACACATCTCTGCAATCGTGTGTCGCCGGAATCACGCCCTGGTCAATCCTCGTTCGTAACGAGCTCGTGCTGACAGCAACTCTAGCCGTAGCTCTCCCTGCCCGTAATCGTGGCAGCAAAACCATAATTGATACCGATGAGGCTAAATCAGGAATGAATATACTACTGAACAAAGAAATGTACATCCTAAGGCTTCTTAAGTGGAGTAGCATATCGTAAGTATGCCGCGGAACATACCCACGGCACGCCACTCTACTTTAGTCACCTATTCCATCAACCAAGGGCCATCCTACGCTCCGAAGGTAAAACCTAACGCTCTGATACCAATTTTGTCACGTCCCGAAAGTACGGAATAAGACCGGCACTTAAACTACGAAACGTCTCGAGGCGTATGTAATCTAAGTAAGCCGAAAACCCAGAAATCCAAACCAAGAAAAGTAGTGGAGTGAAGGAAAACCAACTAAAAGCAAGTAGTTTTAATAGCATAAGCCGAATTATGCGTTTTAAAAAAAATATCAAGTATTTTCTGGGTTTTCGGCTTAGATTACGTACGCCTCGAGACGTTTCGTAGTTTAAGTGCCGGTCATATTCCGTACTTTCGGGACGTGACATATATACACATATGAGACATAGATACATGTACATCTTGCATACATACTTACACATACACCCGTATGGTATTACATCATTATTGATAAGTACATGCTCATACACCTTACTATAGTTACATGTTCACCTTTATATGATGTTGCATATGGTTTCGGAGAATTAGGAACTGCATGATATATTAATAACTTGCTGCAGTTAAATAGCGGTTTTTCCTTTATATGCTCATATTACTATTTCATGTTGCATATATTATATTCATGGATTTTCGTATTGAGATATGGATTTCATATGATGTTTTACTGATGTTTTACTCCTAAGTATATATATCAGTGGTATGGGACGCTGATATATGTATATGTATATATATATATATCAGTGGTATGGGACGTTGTTATATATGTACACATATATAATGATCTATGCAATTATACTTCTTCATTACTTCATGTTTTCTAGATTTGAGGACCGTGGTAGTTTGATGAAATTATGCATTATTTGAAAAACCCGGTTTCTCTTGATATGATATTTCGATGCGTCCACCAGGAGATTTCTCGGTTCTGAGATTGTGATATATACCGCATGCGAGGAGTGGATTGGGCCGTGTGCGGGTACATGGTGGGGGCCCGGAGGTACCCCGGGGCAAGAAGATCGCAGTTGATGGCGATGAGTTAGTGGGGGAGTCCTACCTACCGGTGACAGTATTGGACTCGGCGGTGATCGCGGAGATACCGACCGGAGTCATGTACGTATGAATACATGGAATTTCGAGTGTCGAAGATGGGCATTCGGGTTTCGGTAGCGTATGATACGTACTATCAGAGCCAGTCGTGGTGACGACGTCTGATAGATAAGTTTTTATGTGTCGATACTGGGCACTAGTTTTCATGATGTTTTGGGGTGTCGATGTTTGACAATCGGGTTCCGTGAGACTTACAGGATATGAGGGCCAATCTGAAGCCGATTTGAGGAATTTGGGATTTAGATTGTCTTGATGGACATTAGTCCTGCCACGATGAGGATTCCGTGAGGATGACATGTTTTATCCCGTACTCCTCATTTATTTGTTATGCATTGCTTCATGTATTAGTATTACCTGATAGAGTACCTTTCATGACTGTTGCATATACATATTGCCATTTATTGCTATCAGCTTGCATTTGTTAGATTAGCGTAGTACGTGCATACTTGCGATTGCCTGCATATATTATTTACTATTCACAAGTTGGCAACTCACCCCCGTTGTGCCACAGGGTTTTGCAGGTAGTCCCTCAGGGCAGTCGCGGCAGGGCTTTCATCTATCGTATCATCTTTCGCAACGGATACCGCTACGGCTGACTGTGTGCAGTTTTACTATTGGTGGGTTTTGCGGTTATCCGATATTGCTCATTGTATATTTGTTGTATCCAGTACTCTCCATCTACTACTTTCATGAATTGAATTAGAGACGAGTTGTGAGGACGATATTGTATATTATTTGTGACTTGGTGGTCTTTTATGCAGTTTCATTTTATATCGTCTTTTTCTTCGCTGCGGCGTCGTATATCTGTTGTCGTGGTTGTTTTCCACCTTTGGGCGTGGATTTGCTCCCGTTGGGGATTCTTTTACTTATTTTTATGTTGTACCATTTTTGGGGGCTTGTTTTTCAAAGAAGGTGCTGCCAAAATTTTAAAGGAATTAAAAGTTGGACTTTAAAGAATTTGTACTCGAGATTTGAAAAGTTTTATCTAGGTTCTTATCGCTTACTATTTTTTATGGTTTAGATTGCTGGGTTTTTGGCTTACTTAGATTACGTTACGCCTGTGGACGTTGCGTGGTTTAAGGACCGTCACGTGCTAATTTCGGGTCGTGACAAAGTTGGTATCAGAGCGCTAGGTTTTACCTTTTGAAGTGTATGATGACCTTGGTATGATTGAGTAGGTAGTTTAAGCAGAGTAACGTAGTGTGGTATGTCCAAGGCATACTTACGACACGGTACTCAGCCTAAGTGACCTAAGTAATAACTGCTTGAAATTCCTTCCATGATGATACATATCCTTGTGATTCGGTTTCCGTGTTCTTATCGAATCCTTTTTTCCATTTATAGCCTTATGCCGCCGATGACTATGAGGGCTCAGAGAGGTGCAGCGAGAGCCGGGGTCAGAGTTGACTCGTGTGTGAAGAGGATTGACCAGGACGGTACGCTCGCTGTATAGGAGAAGATTGATCTGCCTTCGATAGATCGTATTGTTGATGTGTAGTAGCGCCTCTAGTTGGGTTACAACATCTTTAAGTAGTGAACTTTCAAATTCTAGAGGGTTATTATAAACGAACTACGAATCGTAACTAGAGATTAGGGTAATATCAACATAAAAAGAAGTCTGAGCTAAAGGAAAAGGAAATACAACCTTTGTAGCCAACTTCTCCGGTCTTTAGGACTCCTATGGCTTTGCTCGAAGCTTGAATCAACTCCGCTCAAGGTCGTTCGTCGTCTACGATGATCCACCAGGAGATTCCTAGGTCAAGCTCTTTGCCTCACAAAATCAAGATGAAGTGGAGTAAACACTCTACACTAAAGGGTTAGGATGGTGTAGAATGGTTATGTGGTTTGTAAACTCACTTAAAAATCCTTTCTATTTAAGTTCCTCACTCAAAACAAAATTCAAGAGCTCTTGAAGAAGGAGGAAGATGAAGATGGCAAAAGTTTTTGTGAATATAATGAAAAACATAATCCTAAAAGAAAAAGAAAAGAATATATATGAGACACTCTCAAATATAACCATAGTTAACTAAATAACTAAATATTTTTATAGATGGGTTAAAGAACAAAGGAAATCTAACTATGGTTAAAGTCAAAGATCAAATAAGAAGAATGTAGAAACAATGAGTCATTTAACAAATTTCCTTTTTCTTTAATTCATTAACAAAAATCTAGATATTTATTAACCATGTTAGTCTTGCATTGCCATCTTCTATGTATCATCAACAATGACACATATGTATGTATGTATGTGTGCATGCATATCATCATGTGTATGTATAAACATATATGCATACATCCAAAAGAAAAGATTTAATTAAAAGTGAGCTAAAAGTCAATATTAAATCAACACTTGATTTAATAAATCGGTCACATCAAATGCGACCCGACCAATAGTAAACGCCCGATTAAAATATGGTATCACAAACTCACATTTAGTCGAGCTCCCGCACAAATCTCATTTGCACTCCACATCATTTCGCCTGAGCTAGAAAAATCCTGTGTGGGACTCTAAGACTCGTCAATACACCGGCAGTAGGCGATGATCATATCAAAACACCTACAAGCCGCAAGCGGTCAGCTAAACGTAACGGCCACCCGGGTATTGAGCGATCAGAAGAAAAATAAGAGAACCCGTCAAAACTGTTGGAGATAGTGCCCTCAGAGTCAATTATTAGATCACAGGTACGTGATTGCAATGATTGAGGGAGGACCTATACCGGTAGGACAGTCTTACTCAAGATGATAGTATGTTATCTGGTTTATCTTTATCATCGTGTACTGCTTTAGGTGACCTTACAGGTCACTATTGCGTGTTGATAGAGCCCTTAGGATTCTTGCTTGACGGCCAGCAGTATGATGGTGATCATATACGTGGGAGCTGGGGTCTATAAGCACATCCTTAAAAGGTCCCTAGTCGTGGGAGTTTCGAGACAGGGCATCGATACTCCAGAGTAGACTAGTGTATACAGTCGAGACCCCGACGAGGGGCGGTGGCTGGTCTCACAAGCCACTGGTGTCAGTTGGTTCACCTAAGATGTATACAGGTGCTCATTGGGTTATGAGTACACCGGACAGGACTTGCCGGAAACATACTAGTTGGTCTTATACCTGACGTCAGATAGCAGTTCCCTGGTGACATGTGTACAGGTTAGTTCATCGACCTGAGATCGTCATTTGTCTCGTGTGAGTTCCCACTGTACTTTGATTACTACCCTACCACGGCTCAAAGGAGTCATGCAAACAGGTTTTAGTTGGGTACAGTCCTGAGCCACATGGAGACAGTGAGCGGATCTGCAGGGGTTCGTCTCTCCCGGTATTGGGGGTGAGGTCGCGCTATGTCTAGGTGTCACGACCCGCAGGGTACGGAACGTGACTGGCACTTAAGTTTACAAAACGTCTAAAGACGTCCGTAAAATAAGTAAGCCAAAGCCCAGAAAACAAAACCAATTAAGCAAAAGAGTGAAGAAAACCCAATCAATTGAAAGCGAGTTTATCAAATAAGTCATGTAAAACCCTTTTTAAAAACAATACCAATTTTTCCGAAAATTTCGGCAGAGTCTCCTTTGTAAATACTGGCCCCCAAAATGGGTACAACAAAATATATATGAATCCAACAAAATAGGGCATCCCCAAGCGGGAGCTAGCTTTTCGCCACAAGGCGGTCACAAATCCCACGCAATATAAAACGACAGCATGCAAAATAATCATAATGAAGCATAAGAAAAACAGCATGTCGACTCAAGTGAGCTCGACCCCAAAATGCAGCACAAAAGTCTACAAATCTCACAGTCTCATCTCTAGGTCAATATACAATAAAACTGGTAGAAACAGTAGATGGAGTACACTAGATACAAAGAATATACAAGGTGGTATAAAATAGTAACATAACCCACCTATGAGCAAAACCTCGAGTCCAGGCAAAGGAGGCAAAAGAGCAAGTGCGCCCGCCGCTACTAAACTGACGGAGCGGACCTGCAAAAGACTGTGGCACAACGGGGGTGAGTTGCCAACTCGTGAGTAATAAATAGCACCTACAAAGGCTATCGTATGCATGCATACAAGCATCCTAGCATCTAAAATACAGGTATGAATGGATGCACTAGCAGGTGTGTATACAACATCAGTGTACGAATATGTATGCAACATGAATATCTGAGGTCTCAATAGGTATCTATAAGAAACATTTTATCTCTTTTTGTTTTTGAAACTCTTTTAGAATGCCAGCATAATACTCAAGGAATCGACGAGAACCGGTGTCCAGCAACGACACCTAAAAGCTGTCTCAAATCTCATAAATCCATGTCATAGTGTCTCTGGCCTCAGCCGTCCGGCTGACCCATCTCAAATATCAATATCTCATCATCTAGCGGCCACGGTCGGTATCCTCTGGATATCCGCCGTCCCAAACAGTCACCGGTAGGTAATCCGTCCCCTGCCAGGCTCAACGTCAACACCACATTCCTCTTGCCCCGGGGTACCTTACCGGGCCCACCATGTACCCGTGCCGGTTCCTCCACTCCTCGACACGGATTTCCAAAACCACAGCAAACTCATGGTGGACGACACTTACATCACTAGAAAACCGCAATTTACATATTTAAAAAAATATATAATAAGTTTAGAAATTTTGCGGCTTTCCCCCGAAATCCAGCAATATCATAAAATCTCAAGAAATCCTCATAAGTGCATATATCAGTGATAATGAATGCATATGGTATCAATAATCAAGTTGCGATGTGTGATTAATGGATTAAGCATGAACAATTAATATGATGAAGTACATGCACATGAATAGCAATCCTACGGTTTCATTTTAAGGAATTAAAGGCAATAGCACAAGTTTAAGTATCAATTAGTAAAAGGTTTAAATTTAAAGGTTATCTAGTGTGGTGGCATGGCAATTACCAGGGTGTGTGTGTAAGCATGAATAGTGCTCGTGCTGCATATAAAAACCCTGGCAATGGTGCAGGTGTCCTATAAAATGGTTTCGTATAGGTATGTCAATATAATGCATGGATGCAGCAAATAGTCAAATAAGTATTTCACCCCTAATTACTAACATCACTAAGGATCTTGTAAGTTACTAAAACTATCGGGCGGCTTGCGCCATCCAACGATAGTCCCCCGTAGATGTTACATCTACTCACCGGAATCCCTGGCTAGCTGTGTCCGATCACCGCTTTCCCCTTTCGCGCCGCGTCTGACGTCTCCGCGACCGAACCTGGAATTTACATCAATACCAAACATAAGGTTACATATCAAGAACGACGCAAAACCCAACGAAACTACTAAAGTTCACTAGCTAGGTACAACGTGCATAAAGTGCGCGGAACACACGCGAAATTCGCAAAAACTGCCAAAAAAAACGCCGATTTGGTCGCCCGGCAAAACTAAAACCCGACTACTCAAAACTCCGCACTCACGCATCCTAAACATCATAGGAGATGCTAAAAACATCCCCAAGGTATCACAAATAATTCACCAAATAATTTTAATAAAAACCTAGTAAGCACAAACTAGCAATTTTGGTGCAAAAATCGAAACTTAGCGATACGGTTATCACAATCCAACCACACAACAAGCAATCTACAAACTCTATAATTACAACACATTAGCAAAGATTCAAAACTTATTTTCCATAAACAACCATTACTTTGAATTATATAACCTAGCAATTTTTAATCCAACTATATATGAAAACCTTAAATTAACACTAATTTATAACTCAATTAGCAAGTTAACCTTCTAGATTAGGTTAGCAAAACAACTAGATAACAATTTAGATTTAATCAACTAAATAATGGTTTCTAAACCCTAATTTAACTCATTTATCATGCTTCACAACTCACAATCCATACACAACCCTCTTCTAGATTTTGGTAAATTAGCAAACTTAATGCAATTTCACCCAAGTTTAACATAGATTAGGTTAATAGCAAGCCGCTTAAGCAAGGTAACCATATAGATTAGTTAATTAACAACTAGATTAACTACAAAACAATTTAATTAACTCTCATGGCTTCAAAAACCCTAGTTTAATACAAACTATTCTTTTATAAACTAGATTAGAAATTAGTTAAACTTTTAACACTAAAACCATATACTTAAGGAATTTAGCCAAAAGAAATTAACTTGATGGAAATTATACCTCAAGATCTATGGATCAAGAATGTGATTTGCCTCTAAGGATGGCTTCCTAGCTCCAAGATTCAAGCAAGAATGGCTAAGGATAAATGATAGCATAAGGATTTTGTTTGGATTTTTGAATAAATTGTGGATTTTGATGTGTTTTTTTGAAGAAATTTGAAGCAAATGAAAAGAAAAGAGATGAAGAAGAGGGGGGTGCAGGTTTCGGCCAGTATGAGGTAAGGGGGAGGGGTGTGGGTGAGTGGGAAAGTCATTGGTCAACTCCCCAAAAGTTAATGCCCCATACCTAATCAAACTATAATTAAAATAATTCCATAAACCAACAATTCAACACAAGAAAGGAAACAAAGAATGAGGCCAGAAATTTCTGGACTTGAACAAGGTGGGGCTGTCCTAGGGCTGAGGGAAAAGAGAGAGGGTTTTTACAAAAGAAATTTTATGCAAAAAGACCCCCTACAAGTCAAAAATTGCAAGTTTTAGCTTAAAATTCAATAAATTCGTTTCCTATCATAAAAATTTGTTAAAAATCAAAATAAAATACTAAAAATTTATGTTACAACTAGATTTTAATTATCATAATTTTAAAGATTAAAATTAGCCCGGAAAAATTTGTATTTATCGCTAATTTAATGTATTTTCTTACCGGCTTAAAATAATATTAAAAAATTGAAAAATAGGGAAAAATTTTTAAATGACCAAAATTTCATAAATAACTCATTAGCTACTAAAAACAAGCAATTACCTATCCATTTTAGGTATAATTAGTCCTAAACTGCAAAATAACGAGAAAGACGGTTTTCGGAAAAATACCGAATTTTCACCGAATTTCAGGAAAACACCAAACGACTTTTTAAGACGCTACAATCTTCCCCCCATAAAGAAATTCGGTCCCCGAATTTTAAAAAATATAGCTACGCGTACCTTCGAAGAGATGGGGATATTTCTTCCTCATCTCGCCCTCGGTCTCCCAGGTAACCTCCTCGCTGCTCGGGCTACGCCAAAGGAACTTGACGGTTGGTATAATCTTCGACCTCAACTTCTTCACCTGCCGATCCAGGATGGCCACCGGCTGCTCTGCAAAAGAAAGGTCGCGCTCTAGCTGGACTGTCGGGTGCTGAATTGCATGCGAAGGGTCGTGAAGGTACTTGCGGAGCATCGAAACATGGAAGACGGGGTGAACATCAGGAAAGCTGGGTGGAAGGGCCAAACGATATGCAACTGCGCCGACACGCTCGAGGATCTCGAAGGGACCTACGAATCTAGGGCTAAGCTTCCCCTTTCGCCCAAAACGCATCACGCCCTTCATCGGAGAGACCCTCAGAAAAACATGGTCGCCAACTGCGAACTCTAATCTACGACGGCGCCTGTCTGCATACGATTTCTTCCTGCTCTGAGCCGCTCTCATCCGGTCTCGGATCAACTGTATCTTCGCTGTCGTCTCCTCAACAAGCTGCGGCCCCAAAATGCTGCTCTCGCTGAGCTCTGTCCAACAAACGGGCGATCTGCATCTCCTCCCATACAATGCCTCGAAAGGTACCATCTGAATAGTATCCTGAAAGCTGTTATTGTAGGAGAACTCCACTAGAGGTAAATGACGATCCCAGCTACCACCAAAGTCTAAAACGCACGCTCTGAGCATGTCCTCGAGAGTCTGAATGGTCCGCTCTGACTGTCCGTCGGTCTGCGGATGAAACGCTGTGCTGAAGCTCAAACGAGTGCCCAAAACCTCCTGAAGTCTCTGCCAAAGTCGGCTGGTGAACTGAGTGTCTCGATCTGACACGATACAAGTCGGTACGCCATGTAGTCGCACGATCTCGTCAATATAGAGCTGAGCATACTGAGTGAAGCTGAAAGTCGTCTTCACTGGCAGGAAGTGAGCCGCTTTCGTCAATATATCCACGATCACCCAGATGGAGTCGTACCCTCGACTGGTCCTGGGTAGACCCACAACGAAGTCCATCGAAATCTGTTCCCATTTCCACTCTGGAATGGGTAACGGCTGTAGCTCTCCTGTGGGCCTCTGGTGCTCGGCCTTGACTTGCTGACAAGTCAGGCATCTCGAAACGAACTCCGCAATGTCCCTCTTCATCCCGTCCCACCAGTAGGTCTCTCTCATATCATGGTACATCTTGGTGGAACCGGGGTGGACACTATACACTGATCGGTGTGCCTCCTCAAGAATGTCGCGCCGCAATCCATCAGTATCTGGTACTCACAGTCTAGATCCATATCGTAAAATCCCCTGATCGTCAACCACGAACTCGGAAAATCTGCCCTGTCCCATCTGTGCCATGATCTCTGAGCAACGGTCGTCACTGCGCTGTGCCTCACATATACGGTCAAGCAACTGTGGGCGTGCACGAACATGCGCGAGCTGTCCCCCTGTCTGAGTGAACTCGAACTCAACTCGGCTGTCGCATAACATCTGCCAATCTGCTGACGACTGCCTCTGCACTGCGCGCAAAAAGGATAGACTACCCCCGGGCCTCCTACTCAACGCATCTGCCACCACATTTGCCTTGCCGGGGTGATATAAGATCTCGCAGTCGTAGTCTTTCACCAACTCCATCCAACGACGCTGTCTGAGGTTCAGGTCTCCCTGCTGAAATATGTACTTTAAGCTCTTGTGATCGGTGAATATCAGACACGAATCGCCGTATAGGTAATGTCGCCAAATCTTCAGCGCAAAGACCACTGCAGCCATCTCCAAATCATGGGTGGGGTAGTTCTGTTCATGCTTCTTCAACTGCTGAGAAGCATAAGCGATCACCCGGCCATGCTGCATCAATCGCATCCTAATTCTACTCGCGAAGCATCACAGTAGACAACAAATCCGCCTGATCCCGAAGGCAAAGATAATACCGGCGCCGTAGTCAAACAAGTCCGTAACTGCTGAAAACTGCGCTCGCACTCCTCTGTCCAGACGAAAGGAACTCCCTTCCGGGTCAAACCGGTCAACGGTGCAGCTATACGGGAGAAGTCCTGAACAAAACGCCTGTAGTAGCCCGCCAAGCCTAGAAAACTACGGATCTCAGTAACCGATGTAGGTCGGGGCCACTGCTGAACAGCCTCAATCTTCTTCGGGTCCACACAAATGCCGTCTCTCGTAACCATGTGACCCAAGAATCCGACGCTGTCCGGCCAGAATGCACACTTGGAGAACTTCGCGAACATCTGGTGCTCCCTCAGAGTCTGTAACGTAATCCGCAAGTGCTGCTCGTGCTCCTCTCTGCTCCGGGAGTACACCAAGATATCGTCGATAAACACGATGATGAACAAATTAAGATACGGCCTGAATGTACGGTTCATCAAATCCATGAATGCTGCTGGGGCGTTGGTGAGTCCGAACGACATCACCAAAAACTCGTAGTGGCCGTAGCGCGTGCAGAAAGCTGTCCTCGGTATATCCTCCTGTCGAACTCGCAGCTGATGGTATCCTGATCGCAAGTCGATCCTCGAAAAATACCCCGCACCCTGAAGCTGGTCGAACAAATCATCAATGCACGGCAATGGATATCTGTTCCGAACGGTAACTTTGTTCAGCTGGCGGTAGTCGATACATAAGCGCAAACTTCCATCCTTCTTCTTGACAAACAGGACCGGAGCACCCCACGGAGAAACACTCGGTCGAATAAGCCCCTTATCTAACAAATCCTGCAACTGATCCTTCAGCTCTCGAAGCTCTGCCGAGGCCATCCGATAAGGCGGTATAGAAATAGGCCCCGAGCCGGGAATCAAATCAATGCAGAACTCAACATCGCGCTCAGGCGGTAGCCCAGGTAGCTCATCAGGGAAAACATCAGGGAACTCACAAACTACCGGGACCCGGTCTAACGGAACCTCTGCAGCTCGAGTATCACAAATACACGCTAAGAATCCCTGACATCCCTTCCGCAAGAGCTGACCAGCGCGAAGAGACGAAATTAAGCTGGGAAGGGTGACACTGCGGTCTCCCTGAATAACAAGGACTGGCTCTCCCGGAAAGCTAAATCTGACTGCCTTCTCACGGCAGTCCACCGAAGCATAACAAGTGGCTAGCCAATCCATGCCCAGAAGCACATCAAAGTCCAACATATCGAGGAGAATCAAATCAACCGATGAATTCCTCTCCCCGATACGAACGGAACACAATCGAAAAACAAAACGAGCGACAAACGACTCGCCTACCGGAGTAACAACAACAAGCGGCTGATCTAATGACGACGACTCACGGCCCAACATCGGTGCAAAGTGTGTAGAGACGTACGAATGTGTGGAACCTGGGTCGAATAATACCCGTGCGTTGAAAGAACAAACTGGCAAGGTACCTGTCACAACGGCATTGGATGCCTGCGCATCCTGCGGTGTCAAAGCAAAAACTCGGGCCTGTCCTCCACCGATAGCGGGCTGACCTCGACCTCGGCCTCTGCCTCCTCGTCCTCTCTGAACAGGACCGCCGCGTCCACGGCCTCTCGGTGCACCTAACTGGCGTGGAGCATCGCCTGGGGTAGGAAGTAGGGCTCTCTGAGGAGGGGGTGGTGATGGTGGCAGGGTCACATGCGGAACTGTCGCTGCTCCCTGTCGTCTCACCGGACAGTCTCTGACAAGATGGTGCAAACTCCCGCAGCCAAAACACCCTGGCGACGGCTGCTGCCCCTGTAGATAAGAACCATATAACTGTCCCCGCCCAAATCCTCTGCCAGGCCTATCTCTCGGAAAGAATCTGGCGCGCTGCCTCTGAGGTTGTACATCGGTGCGAATCCTCTTCGGCCCAGAAACGGCCGAAGTCCGTGATATGCGTGCCTCCATCCGCAATGCCGTATCCATAGCAGCTGAATAAGTGTCGTAGTGCTGGGCGCCAATGGCAAGATATAGCTGGGCATCGAGTCCCTGTACGAACCTTTTCACCATCTTCTCCTCGGTATCCACCAAATACTGAGCATATCGGGATAACTGTGTAAACTGGATGTCATACTCAGACACCGTCATCCCAGGTGTCTTGACTAAGGCCTCGAAGCTGCGAGCTCTGGCGTCACGAACGCTCTCTGGAAGGAAACGGGCTAGAAAGACCGCTGTAAACTCGGCCCAAGTCATAGGCGGTAGACCTGCAGCTCGACCTCTCAAGACTGACTCCCACCATGTCTGTGCGAGACCCTCTAGTCGGAAACTCGCAAGCTCTACCCATCGATCATCCGAACATCTCAGCGAACGGCAGATCCTGGCTAAACTGTCAAGGAACGTCTGTGGGTCCTCCGCTGCCTCGGTGCCGGTGAATACTGGAGGTCTCAGCCTCATGAAATCCTGTAGCGAAACCGGAATGGCCACGGTGGTAGTAGTAGGAGCAGGTATCATGGTCGTCTGTGATGTAGTAGGTACGTCATCCGGCCTCGGTGTACGACTGGCTGCAACTAGGGATCCTACCATCTGACGTAGCTCCTGCATGCCTCCCATCATCTGTCGCAACTCCTCCATACCGGTCTCGAGCCTATCCATACGGCCTGGGGAAGGTGGATCGGTCTGTCCCTGCGGCGTAGGCATACCACCCTGCTCAGTCCTAGTCTCGGACGAGCCAGCTCGAATATCGTCTCTGGCGGCAGCCCTCTGTGCCCTCGTAGCCTTCGGCGGCATAGTGGCTGTTACAGGAAAACGGATAGTAAGAACAGTGCAATAGGATCATAGGATACACGGAATTGAAGAAGGAATTTTCAAGCAAGTATATCCTAAAGTCACTTAGGCGGAGTACCGTATCGTAAGTATGCCGCGGACATACGCACGCTACGTTACCCTGCTTAAGTCACTTACTCCATCTACCAAGGGTCATCCTACACTCACAAAGGTAAAACCTATCGCTCTGATACCAACTTTGTCACGACCCGCGGGGTACGGAACGTGACTGGCACTTAAGTTTACGAAACGTCTAAAGACGTCCGTAAAATAAGTAAGCCAAAGCCCAGAAAACAAAACCAATTAAGCAAAAGAGTGAAGAAAACCCAATCAATTGAAAGCGAGTTTATCAAATAAGTCATGTAAAACCCTTTTTAAAAACAATACCAATTTTTCCGAAAATTTCGGCAGAGTCTCCTTTGTAAATACTGGCCCCCAAAATGGGTACAAAAAAATATATATGAATCCAACAAAATAGGGCATCCCCAAGCGGGAGCTAGCTTTTCGCCACAAGGCGGTCATAAATCCCACGCAATATAAAATGACAGCATGCAAAATAATCATAATGAAGCATAAGAAAAACAGCATGTCGACTCAAGTGAGCTCGACCCCAAAATGCAGCACAAAAGTCTACAAATCTCACAGTCTCATCTCTAGGTCAATATACAATAAAACTGGTAGAAACAGTAGATGGAGTACACTAGATACAAAGAATATACAAGGTGGTATAAAATAGTAACATAACCTACCTATGAGCAAAACCTCGAGTCCAGGCAAAGGAGGCAAAAGAGCAAGTGCGCCCGCCGCTACTAAACTGACGGAGCGGACCTGCAAAAGACTGTGGCACAATGGGGGTGAGTTGCCAACTCGTGAGTAATAAATAGCACCTACAAAGGCTATCGTATGCATGCACACAAGCATCCTAGCATCTAAAATACAGGTATGAATGGATGCACTAGCAGGTGTGTATACAACATCAGTGTACGAATATGTATGCAACATGAATATCTGAGGTCTCAATAGGTATCTATAAGAAACATTTTATCTCTTTTTGTTTTTGAAACTCTTTTACAATGCCAGCATAATACTCAAGGAATCGACGAGAACCGGTGTCCAGCAACGACACCTAAAAGCTGTCTCAAATCTCATAAATCCATGTCATAGTGTCTCTGGCCTCAGCCGTCCGGCTGACCCATCTCAAATATCAATATCTCATCATCTAGCGGCCACGGTCGGTATCCTCTGGATATCCGCCGTCCCAAACAGTCACCGGTAGGTAATCCGTCCCCTGCCAGGCTCAACGTCAACACCACATTCCTCTTGCCCCGGGGTACCTTACCGGGCCCACCATGTACCCGTGCCGGTTCCTCCACTCCTCGACACGGATTTCCAAAACCACAGCAAACTCATGGTGGACGACACTTACATCACTAGAAAACCGCAATTTACATATTTAAAAAAATATATAATAAGTTTAGAAATTTTGCGGCTTTCCCCCGAAATCCAGCAATATCATAAAATCTCAAGAAATCCTCATAAGTGCATATATCAGTGATAATGAATGCATATGGTATCAATAATCAAGTTGCGATGTGTGATTAATGGATTAAGCATGAACAATTAATATGATGAAGTACATGCACATGAATAGCAATCCTACGGTTTCATTTTAAGGAATTAAAGGCAATAGCACAAGTTTAAGTATCAATTAGTAAAAGGTTTAAATTTAAAGGTTATCTAGTGTGGTGGCATGGCAATTACCAGGGTGTGTGTGTAAGCATGAATAGTGCTCGTGCTGCATATAAAAACCCTGGCAATGGTGCAGGTGTCCTATAAAATGGTTTCGTATAGGTATGTTAATATAATGCATGGATGCAGCAAATAGTCAAATAAGTATTTCACCCCTAATTACTAACATCACTAAGGATCTTGTAAGTTACTAAAACTATCGGGCGGCTTGCGCCATCCAACGATAGTCCCCCGTAGATGTTACATCTACTCACCGGAATCCCTGGCTAGCTGTGTCCGATCACCGCTTTCCCCTTTCGCGCCGCGTCTGACGTCTCCGCGACCGAACCTGGAATTTACATCAATACCAAACATAAGGTTACATATCAAGAACGACGCAAAACCCAACGAAACTACTAAAGTTCACTAGCTAGGTACAACGTGCATAAAGTGCGCGGAACACACGCGAAATTCGCAAAAACTGCCAAAAAAAACGCCGATTTGGTCGCCCGGCAAAACTAAAACCCGACTACTCAAAACTCCGCACTCACGCATCCTAAACATCATAGGAGATGCTAAAAACATCCCCAAGGTATCACAAATAATTCACCAAATAATTTTAATAAAAACCTAGTAAGCACAAACTAACAATTTTGGTGCAAAAATCGAAACTTAGCGATACGGTTATCACAATCCAACCACACAACAAGCAATCTACAAACACTATAATTACAACACATTAGCAAAGATTCAAAACCTATTTTCCATAAACAACCATTACTTTGAATTATATAACCTAGCAATTTTTAATCCAACTATATATGAAAACCTTAAATTAACACTAATTTATAACTCAATTAGCAAGTTAACCTTCTAAATTAGGTTAGCAAAACAACTAGATAACAATTTAGATTTAATCAACTAAATAATGGTTTCTAAACCCTAATTTAACTCATTTATCATGATTCACAACTCACAATCCATACACAACCCTCTTCTAGATTTTGGTAAATTAGCAAACTTAATGCAATTTCACCCAAGTTTAACATAGATTAGGTTAATAGTAAGCCGCTTAAGCAAGGTAACCATATAGATTAGTTAATTAACAACTAGATTAACTACAAAACAATTTAATTAACTATCATGGCTTCAAAAACCCTAGTTTAATACAAACTATTCTTTTATAAACTAGATTAGAAATTAGTTAAACTTTTAACACTAAAACCATATACTTAAGGAATTTAGCCAAAAGAAATTAACTTGATGGAAATTATACCTCAAGATCTATGGATCAAGCATGTGATTTGCCTCTAAGGATGGCTTCCTAGCTCCAAGATTCAAGCAAGAATGGCTAAGGATAAATGATAGCATAAGGATTTTGTTTGGATTTTTGAATAAATTGTGGATTTTGATGTGTTTTTTTGAAGAAATTTGAAGCAAATGAAAAGAAAAGAGATGAAGAAGAGGGGGGTACAGGTTTCGGCCAGTATGAGGTAAGGGGGAGGGGTGTGGGTGAGTGGGAAAGTCATTGGTCAACTCCCCAAAAGTCAATGCCCCATACCTAATCAAACTATAATTAAAATAATTCCATAAACCAACAATTCAACACAAGAAAGGAAACAAAGAATGAGGCCAGAAATTTCTGGACTTGAACAAGGTGGGGCTGTCCTAGGGCTGAGGGAAAAGAGAGAGGGTTTTTACAAAAGAAATTTTATGCAAAAAGACCCCCTACAAGTCAAAAATTGCAAGTTTTAGCTTAAAATTCAATAAATTCGTTTCCTATCATAAAAATTTGTTAAAAATCAAAATAAAATACTAAAAATTTATGTTACAACTAGATTTTAATTATCATAATTTTAAAGATTAAAATTAGCCCGGAAAAATTTGTATTTATCGCTAATTTAATGTATTTTCTTACCGGCTTAAAATAATATTAAAAAATTGAAAAATAGGGAAAATTTTTTAAATGACCAAAATTTCATAAGTAACTCATTAGCTACTAAAAACAAGCAATTACCTATCCATTTTAGGTATAATTAGTCCTAAACTGCAAAATAACGAGAAAGACGGTTTTCGGAAAAATACCGAATTTTCACCGAATTTCAGGAAAACACCAAAACGACTTTTCAAGACGCTACACTAGGAGAGCCATTACACAAAGCTCTCGGCCGAGGCAGGAGATTTACTGGTAGGTATTCCAGTAGTATCTCAGGGTGTTCTGGGCTACACTCCGACATGACTTGTACCGCTTTTGGGGGTCTGACTTTTACCAACTCTCTAGGCCCGCCATGCGATACTCATAGACGAATGGACCGGACTGTACGGATATCGTCATTGACAGGCTCAGTAGGGTGTCAGGATGAGTTTGCTCATCGACGTCCCTTTTGGTCAATACCTGGTAGCCCGTTATGTATGGCTAATACCTCTGACGTGCTAGTGGTTAAATCCACAGCCAAGGGATTGATGAGTCTTTAAAGTCCCCCACAGACCGTTTTCTTAAGTTTCGGGCGAAACGCTGTAGAGGCCGTATGGAGATATGGCAGGGTTCGATCATATACGTGCGGTATTACACGGATCATGATCGGACGGATAATACTAGCGGGCTTTGGTTTAAGCCGGATCTTAGTATTGTAAAGTGTAGATTTTGTCTCATTGCATTTGTATTTCGGTCGGAATACAAATGCGGGTATGTATATACAGTAGCGGGGTTTCCTGTAATTTATTACGGGATCAGTTTTATGAAGTTGCCAGTTTGCTTTCCGGTTTCGGCCATTTTCCTTTGTATCTTTCCTTGGCTGAAAATTGGTGGAGGAGGGCTTATTTGCAAATGTGCAAATTAGCATTGTGGAGGGTGGTCTTTGCATATTGATGCTTCATGATGGTTGCACCATCATTTGACTTCTTCACTCATCATTGCTTGACTTTTGGGTTATGATTAGTTTGTAGAGTGTTGGATTTGGTTGGTGATCATTTCTTCTAATGATCACCTTTCTCTCTCTTTCTTACATGATAGCTTCCTCCCCCCTTGACTTTTCTCTCACTCCAATTCTCACTCATTCTTGGATGGGCCGGCCACTATTGAGGGAGTGAGGGAGGGATTCATTTTGGTGTAAGGATTTTGGTTCATTTTTTATTGCAAAAGAAAAATCCTCAAGTTCATTCCTCTTGCTCATTCTTCTCCTCCACCCAAAAAGGCAACTTCAACCCCTAGAGACACATAGAGTTCTACACTTCATCTACAGCACTTCTTGGGCACGTCGGCTCGCCAACTTCGTGCCCGAGTTGCCTCGGTCCAGAGGTGGGAGCCCGTAAAAGAACCCGGCGATGTGGTGCCCTTCCGACGAGGAGATGAAGACCGGAGATTCCGCGGGGAGATTGGGACGACGACGAGAAGACCGAAGGACACGGATCGCTCGGTATATCTCTCTACCCCTTCTCTAGTTTGCTAGGACTATGTTAATGGCCCGATCCGGGTTTATGGTCCACGGTGGCGCCGGTTTATAAAGTTAAGAAAATTTTTGGTTCCGTATTTTGGCCTAGAACAGACGGCCGGGGCGCCGCCGTACACCAACAAAAACTCCCATCGAGCCATTGGCAACACTAACCGTACAGTCCGATCTCTACGTCTGATATGCTGCATATCAAGTCTAGGGATGGAATCGACGAGCCCTAATAACTCAATAAGTCATGTCGATATGGACTATGACCGGTCGAGAAAGTACTGATAACATTTATCAGTAAATCTCATCAGCCCTGTCCAGGGACTTCAAGTCAGAGCCAATCGCATATTGCACAACATCAACTCCCAATACCGGGAGAGACAAAACCCCTCCTATAGCTCACTGTATCCATGTGTCTCGGGACTATACCTAAAATCCACCTGTTTGCACGACTCAGTAGAGCCGTGGTAGGGTGGAAATCAAAGTACAGTGGGAGAACACACAAGACTCTATGACGATCTCGGGTCTACAGACTAACATGTACCAATGTCACCAGAGAACTGCTATCCGACGATAGATATAATACCATATAGGAATTCTCGGTGAGTCCGTTCAGTGTACCCAGTCTCCACTGAGCACCCGTATACAATTTTCGATGTCACAACACCAATGGATATGGGATCATCCATCGCCCATCATATGGGTCAAGAAACGTATACGCTAGTCTACTCTGGAATATCGATGCCCTGTCTCGATATACCTACGACTAGGAACATTTAAGGATATGCTTATAGACCACACATGTCCCACTAGTATGATCTCCATCATAACCATGGAAGTTAAGCAAATATCCTCAGGGCTTTATCAACATGTATCAAATGAATATGTCAGATAAAGTAAAACCAGATAGCTTTCTATCATATCGAGCAAGAAAGTCATATATATAAATATACATATATACATGTCCAAGCATCCACTATACATATAATGGCCTCTAGGGCATACATATATCCAACAATCTCCCACTTGCACTAAGGCCAATTATTGGCGTATCTCATACCCAACATCTCAAAAAAGTCGCTCATGTTGCGGTTGTGGAAGGGCTTTGGTGAGTGGATCCACGGTGTTATCCTTTGTATCTACTCTCCGAATCTCGATCTCTTGGCGATCAACTATCACCCGGATCAAATGATATCGCCTGAGGATGTGTCTGGACTTTTTATGGGATCTGGGTTCTTTGGCCAACGCCATAGCTCCATTATTATCACAATACAATGGTATTGGATTAATAATGTTTGAAATTACTCCTAGCTCCGCGACGAACTTCCTCATTCAGACGGCTTCCTTGGCAGCATCATTTGCAGCAATATACTCAGCTTCCATCGTGGAGTCTGCAACGGTATCCTGTTTGGAACTCTTCCAACATACTGACCCTCCATTGAGGGTAAATACAAACCCTGAGATATATTTACTGTCATCCTTATCACTTTGGAAGCTGGAATCAGTAAAAGCCCCCATTTGGAGATCCCCATTACCATACACCAAGAACAATTCTTTAGTCCTTCGTAAGTACTTAAGAATGTTCTTCACGGCTATCCAGCATTGCTCCCCTGGATTGGATTGATACCTGCTCACTACAGCTAGTGCATAAGCTACATCAGTACGAGTACATATCATCGCATACATTATAGAGCATACGGCTGAAGCGTAGGGTATAATGCTCATGCGAGCTCTCTCTTCATCAGTCTTCGGACAGAAGTCCTTAGAGAGAGTGATTCCATGGCAAGCGGGCAAGGCACCACGCTTGGAATCTTCTATACTAAACCTTTTTAGGATGGTATCAATGTACTTTGATTGGGACAATCCCAATAATCTCTTGGATCTATCTCTATAGATCCTTATGCAAAAAATGCATGAGACATCACCCAGGTCCTTCATGGAGAACCTTTGTGATAAGAATAATTTGACCGACTGTAGCATAGGAAAATCTTTTCCTATCAAGAGAATGTCATCTACGTACAATACGAGGAAAGTGACAGTACTCCCTACAATCTTCTTATAAATGCATGGTTCATCTATATTTTTGATAAATTCAAACTCTTTGATTGTATCATCAAAACAGATGTTCCAGCTCCGAGATGCCTGCTTTAACCCATAAATGGATTTAAGCAACCTACACGCTTTTTCGCTGCTCCCACTGTCTGTGAAGCCCTCTGGATGATCCATAAAAACGCACTCTTCTAAATCACCATTTAGAAATGCAGTCTTAACATCCATCTGCCAGATTTCATAGTCGTAGTGAGCAGAAATAGCAAGTAGGATCCGAATAGATTTAAGCATTGCTACTGGAGAGAAAGTTTCATGATAGTCCAGTCCTGGTCTTTGACGAAAACCTTTCGCCACAAGCCTTGATTTATAGGTCACTACCTGTCCATCTACACGGATCTTTTTCATAAAGATCCATTTGCACCTTAGGGGTTTTATCCAAGGAGGTGCAACGTCCAAAATCTATACTTTGTTGGTGTACATGGACTCCATTTCAGATCTCAGGCATCCAGCTGTAAGTCCATGCTATCTCTCCCGGTACTTTCGGGCATGCGGAATTTGACGAAAACCGATTTTCTTAGAGGTGGTAACATGGACTTAAAGACCCGGATCTTTGTTAAACATCTAACTAACAACCTAACTACGAGTTGCTAACTACTCGGTTAGGGGGTTATACCTTTCTTTTTCTCGAACTCCTTCGTCTTCAAGCTTCGATGGTCGTCCGAATCGGCTTCTCCCCGTCGTCTCCTTGCGCCGAAGATAGATCCACCTGAAAGCTTCAACCTTTGGCTCCTTCTTCGAACTTTGAAGAAACTAGTTCACTCGGTTTGCTAAACCTTGTGAACTAGAGTGAGTAGAGAAGAGTTTGTATGGGATTTTATCTATGGTTCTTGGTTCTCAACTCATGAGACAAGTGAACCATAGAATCAAGAGAGGGAGAGCAAGAGGAGGAAGATGAGAGCTCAAGAACAAGAGAGAGAATGAGCATGAAAGAATGAGAGAAGACTTTTCTCATTTGGCTCTCATAATCCAAAACAATCATAACACCTCATATCAATCAAGTATTATGTGATGGTTTAAGCAACCATAGCCATATCATTTCATGCACTCATTTTGCACAAAAGAGCAAGCAAGCAAAAGTCTTTGCCATGAAATGATGGCTATAGTTATCATGATGGTCAACTAGTCAAGCCTAGTCAACCGGTCAACAAAGTTAACAAGTCAACAAAAGTCAACAAGTCAACAAAGTCAATCCCTCAACAACCATGTCACCATAATACTTAATTAATATAATTGTTAATCACATATCATATTCTCATTAGGGTTGAGCAAAAAGTCAATAGTCAACTGTCAACGGTCAACAACCCTAATGAGAATCCTCTGCCTCTGTCTCTCCGTCAACTGTGCATACACACCCGCATCTACGTTCCGAGGAACACGAATGCATACTGGATAAAACCAATCCCCAAAGGTACACTAGGATCTGGCTTAAACCAAAGCCCGCTAGTGTGAACTGTCCGGACACTGTACGTACACAAGTGCACGGATGTGACTGAACCCTGTCGCAAAACCATGCGACTTGTCGCAAAACCATGCGACCTCTACTCTTTTTCCTAAAGACGAATAGCTTTCTGTGTGGGACTCTAAAGACTCGACACTACGCTGGCAGTGGGTTTAACCACAGACCGCAAGCGATACTAGCTGTGCGTAACGGTCCACAGGTAGATGCCGACAAGAAGACTGACGAGGCGAAACCCATCTGAACTCCTACTGAGCCTGAAAGTGACATTCTCCGTACAGTCCGGTCTGTTCGTCTGATACATCGCATGGCGGGCCTAGGGGGCGGTAAACGTCAGTCCTCCAATAGCGGTACAAGTCGTGTCGGAGTGAAGCCCAAAACACCCTGAGATAACACTAGAAGCCTACCAGTATATCTCGTTTGCCCTGGCCAGGGACTACTCGTGTAATGGCTCTCCTAGACACAGCGCGATGTCAACCCCCAATACCGGAAGAGACGAATCCTGTCTAACCGTCACTGCCTCCAAGTGTTTCGGGACTGCACCCAACTACCACCTGTTTGCACGACTCCTTTGAGCCGTGGTAGGGTAGTAATCAAAGTACAATGGGAACACACTCGAGGCGAAGTGACAGTGTCAAGTCAGCGGACTAAGCTGTACTTATGTCACCTGGGAACTGATAACTGACGATAGGCATAATACCAACTAGTCAGTTCCCGATGAGTCCTGTCCAGTGCACACGTAACCCAACGAGCACCCGCATACTATCTCAAGTACGACGTACCGACGGCTGTGGGACAGACCGTCTCCCACACTGGGATGAGAAGCGCATGCGCTAGTCTACTCCGGAGTATCGATGCCCTGTCACCAGGGACCTGCATAAGGATGTGCTTATAGATTACCCAGCCCCACTAGTGTGACTGCCATCACAACGCTGGTAATCAAGCAAAGATCCTAAGGGCTCCACTAATGTGTATAGGCGATATACTAAAATAAACACATGTACACATTGAAGTAGAAACAAACCAAGTAGCATACTACTATTTTGAGCAAGATTGTATATACAAGGTGAATATCCCAAGCTTCCATTAAGTAATATACAAACTAGTATGATACAGTAATGGCCTCTAGGGCATATACACTAACAATCTCCCACTTGCACTAAGGCCATGTACTGGCGTATCGAAGACCTATCATCTCGATCAGCCGCTCGAACTGAGTCTGGGGCATAGCCTTGGTGAATGGATCTGCAGTGTTATCTTCTGAAGCGACTCTCCGAACCTCGATCTCCTGGCGATCCACGATCTCCCTGATCAGGTGATACCGCCTCAAGATGTGTCTGGATCTCTGATGGGACCTGGGTTCCTTCGCTAAAGCTATAGCCCCGTTGTTGTCGCAATACAGAGGTATTGGATCAACAATGGACGGAACCACCTGAAGTTCTTTCAAGAACTTCCTCATCCAGACAGCTTCTTTTGCGGCATCAGATGCAACGATGTATTCCGCTTCCATCGTCGAGTCTGCAATGGTTTCCTGTTTGGAACTCTTCCAACACACCGCCCCTCCATTGAGGGTAAAGACAAAACCCGACATGGACTTAGAATCATCCTTGTCACTCTGGAAGCTGGAGTCAGCAAAGGCCTCGATCTGGAGGACTTTTCAGCCATACACCAAGAACACCTCCTTAGTCCTTCTCAGGTACTTGAGAATGTTCTTTACCGCTATCCAGTGTTTCTCCCCAGGGTTTGACTGATACCGGCTTACCACACTCAGCGCATAAGCTACATCAGGTCTGGTACACAACATCGCATACATTATAGAGCCTACCGCAGAAGCGTAGGGTATAATAGACATGCGATCTCTCTCCAAATCAGTCTTGGGAGACATCTCTTTAGAGAGGGTGATCCCGTGACAAGCCGGTAGGTTACCGCGCTTGGAATCTTCCATACTGAATCTCTTCAGTATGGTGTCGATGTACCTGGACTGTGAAAGTCCTAATATCCTCTTGGATCTATCACGATGGATCCGGATCCCCAGGATGTATGAGGCATCACCCAGGTCTTTCATGGAGAACCTGTGTGACAAGAACCCCTTGACAGATTGTAGCATAGGAATGTCATTTCCTATTAAGAGAATGTCATCCACGTACAAAACGAGGAATACTACAGTTCTCGCTACAAATCTACAATAGATGCATGGTTCATCTGGATTTTTGATAAAGCCAAATTCCTTGACCATCTCATCAAAACAGATGTTCCAACTCCGCGATGCCTGCTTTAGTCCATAGATGGACTTAAGCAACTTGCACACCTTTCCGCTGCTCCCACTCTGAATGAAACCCTCTGGTTGGTCCATATAGACACACTCCTCTAAATTTCCATTTAGAAAAGCGGTCTTTACGTCCATTTGCCAGATCTCATAATCGTGGAAGGCAGCAATGGCAAGAAGGATCCGAATGGATTTCAGCATAGCCACTGGAGAAAAGGTTTCGTCATAGTCCAAGCCAGGTCTTTGACGGAAACCCTTTGCAACAAGTCTAGCTTTATAGGTCTCAACCTGTCCATCTACACCAATCTTCCTTTTGAAGATCCACTTGCATCCTACGGGTTTTACTCCGTCTGGAGCAATGTCCAACGTCCATACTTTGTTGGTGTACATGGACTCCATTTCGGTCCGCATTGCATCCAGCCATTTTACTGAGTCAACGCTCTTAACGGCCTGCTGGAAGCTAGTAGGCTCATCATAATCTATGATGCAATCCTCTCTATCCCCGTCTATGAGAAAACCGTAGTATCTCTCGGGCGGATGAGACTGCCTACTACTCCTGCGGAGCGGCGTAGGAATGTCCTGTTCTTTTGAACCCTCTGGTTCCACTAAGCTTTCAGTAATAGCTCGTGGTTCTGGAATTTCTTCCAGTTCTACTGCGCTTCCACTAATTTCCTTTTCTAAGAACTGGTGTTCTAGAAAGTGGGCATTATGAGAAACAAGGACTTTTGTTTCTCTGCGTGGTAGAAAAGATACCCCCTGGTGTTCTTTGGGTATCCCACAAACTTGCACAGTACTGAGCGTGCCTCGAGTTTGTCCGCATGCTGCTTTTTGACAAAAGCTGGACATCCCCAGATCTTCAGATATTGAAGATAGGGTTTCTTCCCACTCCATAACTCATAAGGTGTGGTAGGCACAGTCTTAGTGGGAACTCGGTTCAAAAGGTATGCAGCTGATTCTAGCGCATACCCCCAGAATGATCGCGGTAACTCAGCGTTACTCATCATGGACCGTACCATATCCAATAGGGTTCGGTTCCGTCTCTCCGATACACCATTATGTTGTGGAGTGTATGGAGGAGTAAGCTGAGAGAGAATTCCGTTCTCTTTTAAATAGTCCAGGAACTCGGCACTCAAGTATTCACCACCTCGATCCGATCTTAGAATCTTGATACTTTTGCCGGTTTGTTTTTCTACTTCATTCTTATATTCCTGGAATTTTCCAAAGGCTTCGGACTTATGTTTCATTAAGAAGACATAACCGTACCTTGAAAAGTCATCCGTAAAAGTAAAGAAGTAAGAAAAACCGCTTCGCGCATGTGTAGATATTGGACCGCACACGTTGCTGTGTACGAGTCCCAAGAGCTCGCTCACTCTTACTCCGTGTCCAGTGAACGGAGACTTTGTCATCTTTCCTTTGAGACAGGATTGACAAGTGGCATACGATTGATATTCGAACGGATTCAAATATCCTTCTGTATGTAACTTTGTCAACCTTCTTTCATTGATGTGACCCAGTCTACAATGCCATAAGAAAGTCTGATTTATTTCCGGAGACTTTCTTTTGTGTGTATTCTGGACATTGAAAATCTGTGGTTGGTTTAATACGTATATACCATTGCTCAATGTACCTGACCCAATCAGAACTTGATTAAGGTGAATGTTTACAACATTGCTTACAAACGCAAATTCATAACCTTCTTTAGAAACTAAAGATACAGAAATGATATTACAAGTTGCGTTGGGTACAAAAAAGCAATTACGCAAAACCAAAACATGTCCATCTGACATTCCCAGGTGATAGTCCCCCACGGCTTTTGCATCCATGCTAGCTCCGTTCGCAACTCTGAGGGTCATGTCACCTGCTTTCAAAACACTACGGTTTCTCAACGCCTGCAAAGAATTACAGATATGAGATCCTGATCCGGTATCCAATACCCAGGAAGTAGAGTTTATTGAAAGACAGTTTTCAATAACATACACACCTGAAGCTGAAGCTGCAACCTGCTTCAATTCCTGTGTTCTGGCCTTTCAGGCCCTGCAATCATTCTTCCAGTGTCCTTTCTTATGACAATAGAAGCATTCTTCCTTATCCACAAGCTTCCCCGCTTTCTTTGTTGCTTTAGGTTTTCCTTTCGTATCCACTTTACTAACACCGTCCCTTGGTTTGGCAGGGGCTTTCTTCTTCTTTCCCTTGGCTTTCGCCTTGGACCTAGAAGAAGATGATCCTCCTACAAACAAAGTGGATGTTTCCCTACCTTTCTGTAGGGTGCCCTCTGCGCTCCTCAGCATGTTGAGGAGCTCTGAAAGTTCAACTTCCTTTTCTTGTAAGTTGAAGTTCAGTATAAACTGGGTGTAAGTGGAAGGAAGGGACTGGAGAACTAATTCCGTATAGTGCTCACTCTCCAATGTGGTCCCTAGGTCCGCGAGCTCCTCAATGTAGCCGATCATCTTAAGCACGTGTTCTGCTACTGATGATCCGACGGCCATCCTTGCCGAAAATAACTTTTTCGACGCTTCGTATCTTACGATACGAGATTGCTCTCCATACAGTTCTTTTGTATGAAGAAATATGGATTCCAAGTCCATATTCTCGTGCCTCCTCTGATGTTCATTGTCCATAGAGGCAAGTACGAGGCACTTGGCCTTCGCGCTATCAATCTCCCAAGTCTTACGGATTTCCTTATCCGCGACGCTGGAAGTGGGACCAGGGACAGGGGGAGCTTTGGTCGTAAGAAGATACCCCAGCTTGTCGTAAGTGATTGCCATCTTGACATTCCTGAGCCAATCTTTGTAGTTTGGCCCTGTCAGTATGTTTTTATCTAGAAGTAACTTAAGTCCAGTCATGTCGAATGGTCGCTGCAATTAGGAGAGAGAGAAGAAACACTCAGCATGATGCTCTTGCAAGTTTAGAGTGGTTTTTAGTTTGTCTAAACAGGATGGCTCCCACTGTTTCTCGAATCCCTCCTCAAACCAAAAAGGAAGAATTAGTCGGGATCAATCCCACCGCACAATACTTGCTTAACCGTTCAGCCAGGCCAGTGTCGGTACTTCGAGGGAGGTTTTCCAACGCTTTCGCGAAGTTCCTTAATTAAATAACCTCTTTTCCCTGGGGGCGTAGCCCCGCTAACACCTTTCTAGACACCTACTCGGTTTATAGCATTGATCGTTTAGTGAGAAATTTCCCGAGGAGTAGCATATACTCACAGTAGGATCGGGATCCAAATATCATCGCGTGACGAAACTGAAGGAATCCTACCAGAATCATCACACTCCAAATGGTATGCAACACTAGCAAGTTTCAGTTCTTTTGAAACTCCCGATGTGGATTTTTGCCCCATGCACTTATGACCTTGGCGTCAGGTCAAAATGTCATAAGTCACATGTCAAGTTCTTCCCATCATTATCCAGGTTAATTTGAATCCACCCGTACCTACCCTTGACGTAGGCCAAAATGGTAGTACGGCTGTCCCAAACCAACGCATTCTATCTATGCAACAGATAAATATCCGGCAGCTACCAATCACTATGCCTTGGCGTGAGGTCAAAATACTTAGCTTGAATACTACCGAATATTTAACTGAAATTATGGAGGGCTACGAATGGTTTTGGCAAAACCGTGAACGTAGTGAACTTGATATAATCGATGGAATGAGATAGCTTTTAAAAGGAGTGGCTCAAGCTCCGCATTTAAAAGTTAGTTTTGAAAAGAACCGAGTGGTTTTCCTAAAGTGTTCCAACGATTTTAACTTGGTTTATTTTCTTGCATTAGTTCTTTTAATGCGTGATATTCTAGCATTAGTTCTTTTAATGTGTCCCATCATTTAATCCTACCATTGCAGAAAACAACCAAAATATGACGTACGCTTATACCATTCGCATTCGCCACGGGGCCCCGTCATTACCCGTTAGGTTACTTAACTAACGACAGAGCGGGGGCTGGGCTAGCGCGGCTGTAAAACATAAGCAACGCCTAAATAATATCATATATAGATATACTGCAATGATAGCCATTTCAGATCACAGATGAACACATTGGATATACTAGGAATCCGCAATTCGTACGAGCCTGTAACGAAAAGCAGATTACACGGTCGCGGTGAATAGCCAATACCCCACTCAAGACCCCTATGGGTGCGGCAAACTACCCGCCAAGTACCCGAAGCGAAGCAACCTCCCTCAACCCCGTGAGTAGGCCACTCGGCACTTCGGCATACCCGGTAGTTTGTGCACCCCCTCCATGGGTCTATCCTAGGAGCAAAAACAGTAAAAAGAAATTATACAATGACGGCTACAACCCCGACCCGGTTGTGCGGCCATACAAATAATTATTACATCAATTTACAAATTTACATGAATTGAAAGAAAAGAAAACTCTCGTCTCACAACCCCCGGCTATTCACCCGCGACAATCCAATGAATTCATATACACATTCCAATGACATTACAGATCACAGATTTGTATAACCCCCACTAATCGACATATAGCGATTAGTAGACGTTCAATACAAATATCACATCACAGAAAAACCCGTCAGCTTAAGTCTTTTAGAAGTTCGATAAAAAATACGGATTTTCAGGACCCCAAAAATAAAATTTTCGTTCTGGAAAATCTGGGCAGAAAATATATATTCCAAAAATCCCAAAATACCCCTATAAGCATACTGTAGCAAAGAACAACCAGAGAGGAGTCAAGACGGCCGCGGAACCGCGGCAATAGCAAGCTATTGCCGCGTTTCCGCGGCGCAATGATGAGATCAGGGGACCGTCTTTCTACAGTGCACTCTAAAAACCCTGAGTCGATTTTTGATGCATGATTTATTATTTTTACAGAACATAAAAAATCGACAGCAAGTATGAAATCGGGGTTCATTTCGGGACTTTTTTCTTTGATCGATCTTCTAGCTACTTTGCTAACATGTTAGATAGAGTTTAACTAGGCTCTGATACCACTGTAAGTCCATGCTACCTCTCCCGGTACTTTCGGGCATGCGGAATTTGACGAAAAACGATTTTCTTAGAGGTGGTAACATGGACTTAAAGACCCGGATCTTTGTTAAACATCTAACTAACAACCTAACTACGAGTTGCTAACTACTCGGTTAGGGGGTTATACCTTTCTTTTTCTCGAACTCCTTCGTCTTCAAGCTTCGATGGTCGTCCGAATCGGCTTCTCCCCGTCGTCTCCTTGCGCCGAAGATAGATCCACCTGAAAGCTTCAACCTTTGGCTCCTTCTTCGAACTTTGAAGAAACTAGTTCACTCGGTTTGCTAAACCTTGTGAACTAGAGTGAGTAGAGAAGAGTTTGTATGGGATTTTATCTATGGTTCTTGGTTCTCAACTCATGAGACAAGTGAACCATAGAATCAAGAGAGGGAGAGCAAGAGGAGGAAGATGAGAGCTCAAGAACAAGAGAGAGAATGAGCATGAAAGAATGAGAGAAGACTTTTCTCATTTGGCTCTCATAATCCAAAACAATCATAACACCTCATATCAATCAAGTATTATGTGATGGTTTAAGCAACCATAGCCATATCATTTCATGCACTCATTTTGCACAAAAGAGCAAGCAAGCAAAAGTCTTTGCCATGAAATGATAGCTATAGTTATCATGATGGTCAACTAGTCAAGCCTAGTCAACCGGTCAACAAAGTCAACAAGTCAACAAAAGTCAACAAGTCAACAAAGTCAATCCCTCAACAACCATGTCACCATAATACTTAATTAATATAATTGTTAATCACATATCATATTCTCATTAGGGTTGAGCAAAAAGTCGATAGTCAACTGTCAACGGTCAACAACCCTAATGAGAATCCTCTGCCTCTGTCTCTCCGTCAACTGTGCATACACACCCGCATCCACGTTCCGAGGAACACGAATGCATACTGGATAAAACCAATCCCAAAAGGTACACTAGGATCTGGATTAAACCAAAGCCCGCTAGTATGAACTGTCCGGACACTGTACGTGCACAAGTGCACGGATGTGACCGAACCCTGTCGCAAAACCATACAACCTGTCGCAAAACCATGCGACCTGTCGCAAAACCATGCGACCTCTACTCTTTTACCTAAAGGCGAATAGCTTTCTGTGTGGGACTCTAAAGACTCGACCCTACGCTGGCAGTGGGTTTAACCATAGACCGCAAGCGGCACTAGCTGTGCGTAACGGTCCCCAGGTAGATGCCGACAAGAAGACTGACGAGGCGAAACCTATCTGAACTCCTACTGAGCCTGAAAGTGACATTCTCCGTACAGTCCGGTCTGTTCGTCTGATACATCGCATGGCGGGCCTAGGGGGCGGTAAACGTCAGTCCCCCAATAGCGGTACAAGTCGTGTCGGAGTGAAGCCCAAAACACCCTGAGATAACACTGGAAGCCTACCAGTATATCTCGTTTGCCCTGGCCAGGGACTACTCGTGTAATGGCTCTCCTAGACACAGCGCGATGTCAACCCCTAATACCGGGAGAGACGAATCCCGTCTAACCGTCACTGCCTCCAAGTGTTTCGGGACTGCACCCAACTACCACCTGTTTGCACGACTCCTTTGAGCCGTGGTAGGGTAGTAATCAAAGTACAGTGGGAACACACTCGAGGCGAAGTGACAGTGTCAAGTCAGCGGACTAAGATGTACTTATGTCACCTGGGAACTGATAACTGACGATAGGCATAATACCAACTTGTCAGTTCCCGACGAGTCCTGTCCAGTGTACTCGTAACCCAACGAGCACCCGCATACTATCTCAAGTACGACGTACCGACGGCAGTGGGACAGATCGTCTCCCACACTGGGATGAGAAGCGCATGCGCTAGTCTACTCCGGAGTATCGATGCCCTGTCTCGATAGTCCTGCGACCAGGGACCTGCATAAGGATGTGCTTATAGATTACCCAGCCCCACTAGTGTGACTGCCATCACAACGCTGGTAATCAAGCAAAGATCCTAAGGGCTCCACTAATGTGTATAGGCGAAATACTAAAATAAACACATGTACACATTGAAGTAGAAACAAACCAAGTAGCATACTACTATTTTGAGCAAGATTGTATATACAAGGTGAATATCCCAAGCTTCCATTAAGTAATATACAAACTAGTATGATACAGTAATGGCCTCTAGTGCATATACACTAACACCAGCCACTTCACTGAGTCTCCACTCATGATAACCTGTTGAAAACTAGTAGGGTCATCATCATCCATGATGCAATCTTCTCTATCACCATCAATGAAAGAACCATAGTATCTCTCCGGTGGACGAGAAGTTCTACTAGATCTCCGGAGCGGCTGAGGTTCTTGTTGTTCTACTGCAACATCAGGTTCAACCAATTCTTCATGAATAATTTGTGTCTCTAGAACCTCCTCTAGTTCTACCACATTTCCATCAGTACTATTTGGAAAAATTTCATTTTCCAAAAATGTGGCATGTTGAGAAACAAACACCTTTTGTTCCTCCTTGTGGTAGAAAAGATATCCATATGAATTTTTTGGATATCCCACAAATGTACACATGACCGATCATGTCTCGAGTTTATTCGGATTCTGCTTTTTGACATAAGACGGACAACCCCATATCCTAACTCTTTTAAGAGATGGTCTCTTCCGACACCACATCTTATATGGAGTGGTAGACACTGTCTTGGTTGGAACCCTGTTCAATAGATAAATTACTGTCTCTAATGCATGTCCCCAATGTTGGATATAGTGCCCTCAAAGTCAATTATTTGATCGCAAGCACGTGATTGCAATGATTGAGGAGGACCTATGCCGGTAGGACAGTCTTACTCGAGATGATAGTATGCTATCTGGTTTGCCTTTATCAGTCGTGTACATGTTCAGGTGACTGATTACATGTTACATGTTGATAGAGCCCTTTGGATCTTGCTTGACTACCAACAGTATGAGGGCGATCATATACGTGAGAGTTAGGTAGTCCATAAGCACATCCTTAATAGTGGTCCCTAGTCGTGGGAGTTTCGAGACAGGGCATCGATACTCCAGAGTAGACTAGTGTATACAGTCAAGACCCTGACGAGAGGTAGTGGCCGGTCTCACAAGCCACTGGTGTCAGTTGGATCACCTAAGATGTATACAGGTGCTCATTGGGTTATGAGTACACCGGACAGGACTCGCCGGGAACCTGCTAGTTGGTATTATACATATCGTCAGATAGCAGTTCCCTGGTGACATGTGTACAGGTTAGTTCATTGACCTGAGGCCGTCATTTGTCTCGTGTGAGTTCCCACTATGCTTTGATTTCTACCCTACCACGGCTCAAAGGAGTCGTGCAAACAGGTATTTTTTGGGTACAGTCCCGAGCCACATGGAGGCAAGTGAGCGGATCGGCAGGGGATTCGTCTCTTCCGGTATTGGGGGTGGAGATTGCGCTGTGTCTAGGAAAGCCATTACACCAAGTCCTTGGCCAAGGCAGGTGAGAATTACTGGTAAGTACTCCGGTAGTTTCTCAGGGTGTTCAGGGCTTGTCTCCGACACGACTTATACCGCTATTGTGGGTCTGACGTTACTAGCCCCCTAGGCCGGATATGCGATACTCATACACGAACGGATCGGACTGTATATACATTATCACTGTTAGGCTCAATAGGGTTTTAGGATGAGTTCGCTCATCAGCCTCTCTTGAGGTCAGTACATGGGCAGCCGTTACGCACAGCTAGTACCGCTGACGGCTTGTAGTTAAACCCACTGCCAGGGTACTGATGAGTCATTAGAGTCCCTCACAGATAGTTTCCCAAGTTCGAGCGAAACGTTATAGAGGTCGTATGGTTTTATGGCAGGGTTTGGAAAATGCACGTGCGTTTACGCAAGTGTCATATTTCGGGCAGATAATACTGGTGGGCTTTGGTTTAAGCCGGATCCGAGTATTATACTGTGTAGATATAATATTTTTGTCTCAGTTGCATTTGTATTTGGTTGTAATACAAATGCGGGTATGTTTATACTGTTACGGGGTTATCCTGAAATTCGTTTCGGGATCGCTTTTGGAAGTTGCCAGTTTCCAGTTTTCTATCACGCGTCTTTAACATTCGGTTAAATACGGATTTATCTTTTCTTGAGGGTGAGTCATGAGTATGGAAGCTTCTAGATTGGTGACTAGGATTAGTGAGTCACTCATTTGCATTAATGGTTAATGACTAGGCTTATGACTCATTAGTTTTCATTTAATGTTTTTGATGATGTGTTTTATGAGTCACCCTTTACCATTAATTCCTTTTGTTTGCATGAAGGATATTTGATTAAGATCTTTTACCTTGTGGTCACCTCCTTTGTTCCTACACTCACCTCCCCCTCTTGATAAATGGCCGGCCCCTCATTTGCAAAAGGATATGGTTGTTGATTAAAAAGTTTATGTGATTTGGTGTATGGAAATTTCATAGCTCATTTCTCATTTCATATCATTCCAAATGGCAACTTCATTAACCGTTCGTCCATGGATTTGGACGAAGTGAGACAAAGTGTTCTACTCATTCTCTACATCAATCTTGGTCATCTGTTTTAGCAAACTTGATGACCGAGTTGCCTCGGGTCAGAGGCGGGAGCCCGTTTAAAGAACCGTTGACGTGGTGCCATCTAGACGGGGAGATCGGAGATCGAAGAGATCGGAGCAGCCGCAACAGGAGCATGGGATGATGGTTAAAGAACGAAGGACTCGGATCGTTCGGTATAACCTTTCTACCCTCTTTACAGTTTGTTAGTTTAGCGTTAATGGCAGATCCGGGTTATAGTATGCGATAGCGCCAGTTATAAAAGTTTTTGTTCCGCATTTGGCGTCAGATTGACGGCCGGGGCGCTACCGTAGACTTACATGGTATCAGAGCCACGCAATTAAGCTTTACTAACTTGTGCTAACGCGTTTAAAACATCGATCGAGCGGAATTTTCAAAATCGCAATTTCCACGTCTAAAGTTTCTGTCGATTTTAAAACATGCCTAAAAATCATTTTGAGCATCTCAGAAAATCGAGCAGGCTTTTCTAAGAAAACTGTGAAAATTTGGTGGGCTGATTTTACTGTAGCGCGGCGGATCAGCGGCCAAAACCACGTTTTGGCGGCGGATCCGCTGCCGTACTGTAGCTACAGTGCACCAAATTTCTATAGTTGCTTCTACATTGGAAATTGTGGTTTTTGGAATGGTTCTTTTAGGCCCAGTTTTTGTTACTGTACAGCAGATGTTTGTGGGGCCCACTTCGGGAAGTTTTGTCGATCGAAATTTAAACGTGTTAGTTTACAGTACTTACATTAAATCTCCGACCGTGAATGTCATTCGAGCGGTAAATTGCGTCTAATTGCTATAGTCCTTTTAGACGGATTTGCGAACGTGACATTCGCGTTGATGTTCTGTGTTGTGCTGTGATGTTGCGGATTTGTCGTGGTGGATAGCAGTGTGCAATGGTAGTGCAGTTTGGATTTATTTGTATATTTGATATTGTGGGGTGAGCGTCCAACATGTGGACTGCCGTCACTGCCTGTTTGTATAATATTCTTTTGGGGCACGACCGGGCTGAGGTCGATGTACCCGTTGTACATATTTTTCTTTTCTGTACTAGGTTTTCCCCGCGACGGAGTGTACGGATACCCGGGTTCTGGAGGGCAACGGGTCCGCATCTCATGGCTTTGAGAGGCAGAGGGGCCTCACTCTAGAATTGGCAGACTATTCGCCGCACTCGTAGAGGGTACAGGTTGACCCAAGGAGGGGTGCTCAAGTTACCGGATTCTGTGAAGTGCAGGGTGGTCCATTCACTATGCTGTAGAGGGCTGCCTCGCTTCAGGTTTTGGCGGGTAACTTGCCGCACCCGTAGGGGTCTAGGTTTCATTGCACAGGCTATCCACACGACCAGGGGAACGTTGGGTTTCAGCAGCGGCTCTGTGAAACCCGGGGATCCCAGATTATCTGTATTGTTCTGTGATGCTTATTACTTTTCTGTAATGTTGCATATTACCACGCCTGGAGCGATTATTGTATATTGGTATATATACTAGTACATGTTGTATATGTTTTGCACCCGCGCTAGTTCAGTCCCCGCTCTGTCGTTAGTTAAGTAACCTAACGGGTGATGACGGGACCCAGAGACGAATGTGGATGGCATATACGTACATTTTATTTTCGTTCTTTTCTGGTGTGATTAATTGATGGGATTGCGTTGATTCTGATCAATGCAAAGGAAAATAAACCTGTTTGGATGTTGTTGGAATAGTTTTAAAAAGTGTTATTACAAAGACGTTTCCTTTTGTTTTGCACAGTGGTATTCGGTTGGAATATCTTGCACCTCATTCGACAAGGCAAGGGCCGATATCCCTTCACCGGGAGTGACCCCTTGGGCAAAAGTTTGCGTCAGGGTAATAACTTCACTATAGTCGATTACAAGTTGCTTTGCATCGCGGTATTCAGTTGGAATATCCTGCACCTCATTCCACGAGGAAAGAGCCGAGATCCCTTCACCGGGAGTGAACTCTTTAGCAAAGGTTTTCGCCACTATATTTTTATAAAAAGCTATCAGGTTCCTTCAACGAGATCAAGTTCATTACATTAAAGGTTTTTCGCCAAAAACCAGCCGTAGCCCTCCGTCATTTCTTATGGATAGTCAGTAGTATTCAAGCTATGTTTGTTGGCCTTCATCAAGGCATAGTGTTTGGTAGCTGCTGGGGTATTCATTTGTTGCATAGATAGATGAGTTGGTTTGGGACAGTCGTATTACCTTGTTGGCCTTCGTCAAGGGTATGTACGGGTGGGTTCAAATTAACAAGATAATGACGGGCAGAACTTGACATGTGACTTATGATTTGTTGGCCTTCGTCAAGGTCATAAGAATATGGGGTAAAAATCACATCGGGGGTTTCTAAAGAAACTGAAACTTGCCGGGCATGCGCATACCTTCTGGAGTGTGATAACGCGAGTGGATTCCGTCACGTTATCATGAGATGAGAGTTGGATCCCGATTCCCACTGATGAGTTGGTTTACTCTTCAGGTGATCCCAATTGATTCTTCTTTTAGGTTTGGAGGAGAATTTGACAGTACAGTGGGAGGTTTCCGGATTAGATAAAGTGATAACCATTCTGATCTAGGTTAGAGTGCATGCAGAGTGTTTCTTTTCTCTCTCTCTTTGGCAGTGACCTTTGACCGACCCTAGACTATGACTCAATGACCAAGTTGACCGAACCATCTTAAAATACTGGCTTTTGGATTGTCTGAGTTGCATAAGTCATTGCCACTCCTTCTTTTACCCTTTGCATTTCTCAGAACACCCCGTATTACTACGGACATCCACTTCCATTAGATAGATCCATCATATGGTTATATATGAACTCGGAGGGACTTCTTCGAGGATGGATCAAGGTTCAGGAGAAATAGAATTGGTTTATTCAGTTGTCTTTTATTATCACCTTCTCTCAGGTTGCGAGGGCTCCTTGGTTTAGGAGAGTACGCCTATTACGCTTATTGGATAGTTTTCTTCCAAACCATAGGCAGGTGCCGAAAGGTAGGGAATGAAGAAAACCAATTAGCCTAAGTAGGGTGTACAGAAGGTAATATGTAAAGACAAAATAAAGGGATTAGAAAGAGGGCAAAGTAAATTGCGACTGTTATCATTCACGACTAAACCGCGTACTTCATCGCCACTCCTATTTCACCTTTAAAAGAATAAGGTATTATTCAGTTGTCTTTTATCATCACCTTCTCTCAAGATGTGAGTACTCCTAGGTTGAGGAGGGTATACTTATTATGCTTACTGGATAGTCTTCTTCCAAACCATAGGCTGGTGCCGAACGGTAGGGAAGGAAGAAAACCATTTAGCCTAACGATGGTGTACAGAAGGTAACGACTAAAGACAAATAAAGGGATTTGGAGAGATGGCAAAGAAATATACGGTTAAAGTCATGAATTGGATTATGGAAGAGGCATTACTATGAATACCAGGATACCCCTACGAAACATTTTCATGTTTCAGTGCATTGTTAATGGAAAACTATTTTCCCGATTAGATACTTACTCCACAGTATGTATTTAACAGGTTTCATTCTCACATCTGTATGGTTTTACAGATGATGAGTGGGAGGAAGTTATTGGGAATTAGGTGATCATCCTCATTATATCGGAATTCGTTGTAATTGGTGATATTTGAGGAAGTCGCCTGGGTTATTGCCGGCAGGCATGTATTTGGTTTTGAGTATCCGTTGTTGTGCACCAATTTCAAAATGATATATCTGTATGTTTATTTTAATAAAGTGAGATATAACTTTTTGATATTATGTCGATGACATTTACCTATATCAGTTAGCAATTGGGTAAGGAGCATTGAACAGCGGAGTAGTTCTTAACCATAAGTACAGTTTTCAACCTACGATGCACAGGTTTTGAGTTATTCAAACTCAACGGACTTATACAGAGTATTGTATGTTGTCCAGTGTCCATCAGGTTAAAGGGGTTGGTCCTCGTACTATGTTCTATTTACTTATGATTTCTCTAGTTTTTTAAACAAGTGTTTCGCAGAAATACAATGTCTAAGTTTTGAGAAGTTGTGGGTATAAGAATAAAGTAGAGAACCAGGTGTCGCAAATATCGGGATTCTTCAAAGAGATCGAAGATGTAGATACTTGTGATTGGTATTCAGATGATAGTAATGGTTTTAAGAAACTTGTTTCTCTTTCAGGTTACTCAAAATTGGATGTATTCCTAAGTTGAGTAATGCTGATTAGCCTCTCTCCATTAAGTTGGTATGCACTGGAGACAGCTGCATGATTAGAATATGGTTCCAATTAAATAAGTGCCAAAGTTTCTATATTGGATATAGAATGATCCATATCTTAACGATATTAAGGTACGGGGAGTTGTCCGGCTTATGTTTAAAACCAGACTCTGGATAACTCAAGGCACGTTTCTGTAATGTCAGTTTGTGGGTTGGCCCGGGCTATGTCGAGGGTTGACTTTTTACCATCTGGAAGATCAATAGTGATATTGTTCTTGACTCGCCACAGTTTTAGTAAAATGGATTTTTTCAGAAAACAGTAGTGGGAGTATGGTAGAACTGGAAGTGATTCCAGAACCGCAAACGATTACGGAAAATTTAATAGGACCTATAGATTCAATCAGATTTGACATTCCAATAGCCACTCCGCAGATATGGTGGGTAACCTCAGACACCCGAGAGGTACTCCGGTAGCCTCAAGGACGGTGACAGGGAGGTTCTTGCTTACCCAGACTTGACACTACTGTTGTTCCAGACTATGAAACCCGGCAGGAGGTTAAGTATAGCGTCGTTCTAAACTAGCTTTAGAAGTGCACGTATATATTATTCTGCCAGAGGGTTGTTGTGGTCAGTGGGAGCAGCGGAAGCATAGTGGGCAAGTAGCTTAAGTCTATTTATAGACTAGAGCAGTTATAGCGGAGATAGATCATCTAATTTTGATGTGACAGTCATGGCTTTGACTTCATCAGAATAGAGGATGGATCTGTTGAGAAGGTAGTAGGGTGTGATGTCCTGGTATTTGGATGACATACACAGGGTGGGAAGTAAAATTCCTATACTAGGATCGGTTTTACTTTGGTCGTCACACAGTTGTTTCTCCAGACAGGATATAGATATAATATCTGACATTCTGGTTTCTAGATCTATGGTTTTAGATCTAGATTTGGGTAATTTCCCAATGTGGGTACTTTGACAGTATTCTAATGGTTTTTAGAATAGATGACTCCTGGCATGGTGGTGTACCTGCAGGTGATGGAGTCACCCTCTCTAAAGATGTCTTACAGACTAAAGGGGAGAGGGATGTGCATGATTGGCAGATCACTTGCTTGTAGGGTTCCTAGGCACACTAATGAGGTCTCACAAGGCATCAACCATGCCAAATTCTAAAATTTCCGGTGCCGAGAAACCCTAATGCGATCGTTAACTAGAAATTAGGCGAAATTACAAGCTAGTTAACAACTTAACTACTAAGTGAATGGAAATACAACCTTTGTAGATCCGGTCGTCCGGTTCCTTAGCTCCGTGACGATGTCCCCTCGCTGCGATCATCGGATCTCGGACTCTAGTGTTGATTTCATCGGAGAAATGATCGGGCTAGGTCGTCGACTTCGATGCCGAAGATGATCTACGTCGAGGCAACACAAGATCAAGCTCCAACTTCACCAAGCCATGAAACTTGTGAAGAAAACACCCTATACTACTTGGCAAATGGTAGAGGATGAATAAATAGGAGTGGGTTCACTTTGGCTTTGGATTTCTCACTTGGAATCATCACATGCCATTTTTGAAGCAAGCTTTTCTTTTCTTTCTCAAGAGGAAGAAGAAGAAAAAGAATAATGAATTAATTCCAAAAGGAAAAATGAAGTGATGGTTATCATAATGCAACCATGGGTGAGGCTAACTCATGTAGAGAATAAACTAGGGTTAAGTAAATGGTTAGGGTTAAGGAAAGAAACAAAATGGTCAATCTTTCAAACCTTCATGAAGTTTCAACAAAAGAACAAAACAAGCCACCATTTCATTTATCTTTCCAAAAGAATAAATAAATAAATAAATAAATAAAAACCCTAACCATTAACATAACCATGGTTTAATAATACACACCCAAGTTTGCATGTATCATCAAACATGATACAAACTAGTGCACAAAACTATATCATTTATACAATGTGCACATCAAGTGAGAAAATCCATCTTAAGTGAACAAATACTAGTTAATGTAAAGTAATATATCAAATATATAATTATACATTAAATTATTAAATCAACACTTGATTTAACGATCCGGTCATATCGCATATGACCGAAAAATATCCAATGTATCGACTTATCGAATCAATCCTCGATTCGATAACTAGGTTATATCGCATACAACCAATCGATACATTCATCGCGAGAATAGAATACGGTATCACATACACGCATTATTCTCGGTCCCGCACATATCTCATATGCGCTCCTATTTCGTTTCGCTTGAGCCAGGAAACCTCTGTGTAGGACTCTAAAGACTCGTCAATACGCCGGCAGCAGGTGATGATCATATCAAACACCCACAAGCCGCAAGCGGTCTGCTAAACGTAACGGCCACCCGGGTATTGAGCGATCAGAAGATCGACGAGCAAGCCCGCTCACACCCCTGTGAATCCAACCGGTAACAATTACCGTACAGTCCGGTCTCGTCGTCTGATATGTCGCATATCTTGCCTAGGGGTGGTAAACGTCAGACCACAGTATCTCGATAAGTCGTGTCGATATGAGGTCTATAACAGTTCGAGAAACTACTGGTAACACTTACCAGTAAATCTCAGCAACCCTGGCCAGGGATTTCCGGTTATAGCCAATCGAACACAGCGCAACATCAACTCCCTATACCGGGAGAGACGAATCCCCTCCTATCGCTCATTGCCTCCATGTGATTCGGGACTGTACCCAAAAACCACCATTTTGCTCGCCCTCTTGGACGTGGTAAGGTGGAAATCAAAGCACAGTGGAAATCACACAAGACTCTATGACGATCTTGGGTCAACAGACTACTCTGTACCAGTGTCACCGGAAACTGCCATCTGACGTAAGGTATAATACCATCTGGGAGTTCTCGGCGAGTCCGTCCAGTGTACCCAGTCTCCACTGAGCACCCGTATATCATCTCTGATGTCAAACACCAATGGATATGGGGTCATCCATTGCCCATCTGTATGGGTCGAGAAGGTATACGCTAGTCTACTCTGGTATATCGATGCCCCGTCTCGATACACCCACGACTAGGGACCTTGAAGGATGTACTTATGGACTACCATGTCCCCACTAGTATGATCCGCATCATAGTGCAGGTAGTCAAGTACACATCCTAAGGGCTTTACCAACATGTAACAGAGAGACAATCAGTGTACATGTTAAGGTAAAGAGCAACCAGATAGCGTACTATCATGTCGAGCAAGAAAGTCCTCCCTATATATGTCTAAGCATCCACTACAATATACATCCTATGTATAGTAATGGCCTCTAGGGCATACATATAACTAACAATCTCCCACTTGCACTAGGGCCATCTGATAGCAGTGGTTGCAGTATCTCATATTCAACCATCCCATAATAGTCTCTCTCTGGGAAAAGGCCTTTGTGAGTGGATCCGCCGTGTTGTCCTCTGAGTCTACTCTCCTGACCTCGATCCTTTGGAGATCAACCATCTCCATGATCAGGTGATACTGCCTTAGAATATGTCTGGATCACTGATGGGACAGGCGTTCCTAGGCATAAGCCACAACTCCACTGTCACACAATGGGAGGAACGAAGTTCATCTCATGAACTAATATACACCCAAACAGTGTTAGTTATATGTATGCCCTAGAGGCCATTACTATACATAGGATGTATATTGTAGTGGATGCTGGGACGTATATAGGGAGGTCTTTCTTGCTCGACATGATAGTATGCTATCTGGTTGAACTTTACCTTAACGTGTATACTGATTGTCTCTATGTTACATGTTGGTAAAGCCCTTAGGATCTGTACTTGACTGCCTGGACTATGATGCGGATCATACTAGTGGGGACATGGTAGTCCATAAGTACATCCTTCAAAGTCCCTAGTCGTGGGTGTATCGAGACGGGGCATCGATATACCAGAGTAGACTAGCGTATACCTTCTCGATCCATACAGATGGGCGATGGATGATCCCATATCCATCGATGTTTGACATCAGAGATGATATATGGGTGCTCAGTGGAGACTGGGTACACTGGACGGACTCACCGAGAACTCCCTGATGGTATTATACCTCACGTCAGATGGCAGTTCTCTGGTGACACTGGTACAGAATAGTCTGTTGACCCGAGATCGTCATAGAGTCTTGTGTGGTTCCCACTGTGCTTTGATTTCCATCTTACCACGTCCAAGAGGGCGTGCAAAACGGTGGTTTTTGGGTACAGTCCCGAGTCACATGGAGGCAATGAGCGATAGGAGGGGATTCGTCTCTCCCGGTATAGGGAGTTGATGTTGTACTGTGTTCGATTGGCTATAACAGGAAATCCCTGGCCAGGGTTGCTGAGATTTACTGGTAAGTGTTACCAGTAGTATCTCGAACAGTTATAGACCTCATATCGACACGACTTATCGAGCTATTGGGGTCTGACGTATACCACCCCTAGGCAAGATATGCGACATATCAGACGATCAGACCGGACTGTACGGTAGTGTTACTGGTTGGATTCACTGGAGTGTGAGCGGGCTTGCTCGTCGATCTTCAGATCGCTCAATACCCGGGTGGCCGTTACGTTTAGCAGACCGCTTGCGGCTTGTGGATGTTTGATATGATCATCATCCGCTGCCGGCGTATTGACGAGTCTTTAGAGTCCTACACAGAGGTTTCCTGGCTCAAGCGAAACGAAATAGGAGCGCATATGAGATATGTGCGGGACCGAGAATAATGCGTGTATGTGATACCGTATTCCATTCTCGCGATGAATGTATCGATTGGTTGTATGCGATATAACCTAGTTATCGAATCAAGTATTGATTCGATAATTCGATACATTGTATACTAGTTGGTTATGTGCGACATGACCGGATCATTGAATCAAGTGTTGATTTAATGATTTAATGTATAATTATATATTTGATATATTACTTTGCATTTACTAGTATCGGTTCACTTTAAATGGATTTTCTCGCTCGGGTGTGCACATTGTATATTCGATATAGTTTTGTGCACTTGCTTGTATCATGTTTGATGATACATGCCTTATGGTTAAGTGTTAAGAATTAAACTATAGTTAAGTGGGTGATTAGGGTTTTTGATTTCATTTTATTCATTTATCTTTTTGGAAAAAGAAAAGGCAAAATGAGGAAAATGGTTGCTTTCTTTTGTTCATTCATGAACCTTCATGAAGACTTTGACTTAATGACCATTTTGTCTCATGCTTAACCCTAACCACTCACTTAAACCTTAGTTAACTCTCTACATCTAACCATGGTTCAATATATGATAAGGATTGATTTTTCTTTTCTAATATAATATTCTTATCATAATATTTTAGCTTCTTCTTCTTCTTCCTTCAACTGAAGAAAAGCTTGACCATCAATGGCAACTTGATGAAATGAGTGAGAAATCCAATTCTAAAGTCTACCCACTTCCTATTTCTTCATCCTCTACCTCTTGCCAAGTAGTAGAGTGTGTTTCCTTCACAAGTTTACATGGCAAGGTGAAGGTGGAGCTTGATTTAGCGATGCCTCGACGTAGATCATCTTCGGCATGGACATCGACGACCTAGCTTGCTTATTCTTCGACGAAGCCGACGCTGGAGTCCGGATTCTTTTTGGACAGCGGAGGGGGCTTCGTAGCGGAGCTATGGAGGTGGAGCACCGGATCTACAAAGGTTGTATTTCCATATCTCTTAGTTAATTGTTAACTAGTTATCTTTTCGCCTAGTTTTCTAGCAAACGATCCGTAGTCGGGTCTCTCGGCACCTAGAATTTTTGAAATTGGCATGGTTGATGCCTTGTGAGACCTCACTAGAGTGCCTAGGAACCCTACAGTGGTATCAGAGCCTAGCTAGAGCCTTAGGCGAAGTCTAGACGGATTTTGAAGTCCGAACGACCCGAAACCCCAACCCGAAAATGCTCTCTGGACGTTTTCTGAAAACGTGGATTTTTTCAAATTAAAAATTGCTAAAAAATTCAGCAGGAAAAAATAAGAATTATGATGCAAAATTTTTTCGATGAACAGTACAAACCGCGGCGGAACCGCGGCCTAAGCCTGCCTTAGGCGGCGGTTCCGCGGCGGAATGATGACGTCATCGTACACTGTTTGCACAGTAACTCCTATTATTTTATGCTGGATTTTCTGGGTATTTTTAAAATTTATTCTAGAGTTGAATTTTCTGGAGTTGTTTTGGGGATTCGGTGTTTCGATCGGGGTATCAAATTTTGTCTATTTGGCTTTCCGGATAATTTTTTGATTATGTTAAAAAGTTCGACCGGATATAAATACCCAATTTTTCCCCTGTCGGGAAATTTCCAAGTGTTGGATTTTTCCGTAGTTTAACGACGTTCTAAGTAGTGCAAGTAACTCGATGGACCCTCTAGAAGACAACAAACCTTAACTCGATTATGTGACCGTCTTGAACTGCCCTTTGAACCTTCGGGTTTGGGGCAGTACGGCGTGCCACATGTGAGGCGTTGGCTTGACCCTTCTACGGCTAGACCGTTGGTACTGAGGCACAAACGGAATGTTGTTAGACTTATTTCATGTGTTGAGCTGTATCGGGAAAACTTGGGTGTTTGACTGTTCGATCGAAAAGTTTAACATTTTCTGTTTATCTGGAATGTGATACAATAATTGGAATTCACAAATAGTTATGTGATAACTGAATGAATGTTATAAACACAGCAGTTTAGTCTCACTTGATCGGTTGCCACGGAATTTTGATGTGATCAAAAGTCCGTCGCAATCACGTAGCGTACGCGGATACTCGCCGGGTAAACTTAATAGACAGCTACACCCCATAGCCCCGACCAAGTGACTGTAGGAGAACCCCGTCGCCGAAAGCATCCGTCCGGGTGCTCGCGGTAGCGGTGTTCCGCCTTGGTGCACTTCGTCGACGGTATCGGGGGTGCGGCCGCCTACTGAAGTTTGCGACGAGCATTCGATCAGGATGTCGGGAATCTTGTTGAATTACCCGACTTGATAGTGAAAAGTGTTTTCGATTTTGAGACTAAAATGCGGGGTTTATAATTGTTAGGCATGCGATGTCTAAGTAATTCATTTGGTCAGGCATGTGATGTCTGAGGTGGTTGCGGATTCCAACTGTTGTAGTTTTACACTTTCTTTTCTGTGACCGTAAGTGTAATATGTGATATCGCCGGTTTCGTTGCTATATGTCAACGACAATTGGGATGCGCATATTTACTTACGTTGATGACATGTGATGTTATGTGTTGCTGGATATGTTATATTGGATCGTCGTGTTTGAATAGCCGGGGTTTTTTTTATGTGAGATGAGTGTTTTTCATTTTCATTCATGTAAAAAACTTGTATGTAATATTCTTTTATTGGGGCACTTCCAGGTTGCGGAAGATGTCACCCTTTGTATATTATTTACTTTTCCGCACTAGGATAGACCCAAGGAGGAGGGCACAAGTAACCGGGTTCTGGAGTCCAGTGGGAGACCAACTCGAGGAGTCGAGTCCGGGTCTCCTAACTCTAGAATTGGTAGGGTTGCTTGCCGCTCTCATAGGGGTCTTGGGGTGTGGGTTTGGCTATTCATCACGACCGTGGAATCCGTGTTTTATACTGGCTCGTATTGAAAACACGGACGTCCTAGTATATCCAATATTTCATATGTTTCTTCTGCTGCGATATCTGTGATGTGATCATGATATGTTCTGTGATAGATACAGTATATAGTATATATGATATATTATATAGACGTTACTTATGTTTTACACCCGCGCTAGCCCTGCCCCGCTCTGCCGTTAGTTACCTAACCTAACGGTGCACGAGGGGACATCGAGGCGAATGCGGATGGCATAAGTGTACGTCGTATTTATCTGTGATGTTTAGGTACAGTGTGATGGGACTTCATTAATGTGATTAATGAAATAAAAGAAACCTAAGATGTTGCAGAATCGAATTTCAAAATAAAAAGGGTAGCTACAGTTCTTGCTTTGCACAGCGGTATATGTGATATATCCTGCACCTTATTCGATAAGGAAAGGACCGAGATCCCTTCACCGGGAGTGACTCCTTTAGCAATAACTGGCAGATGCTACACACTCGGTTTGTCTTTTGATTGCTTTTAAGAGTTTTTGCTTTGCACAGTGATATATATGATATATCCCGCACCTCATTCGACGAGGAAAGGACCGACGATCCCTTCACCGGGAGTGACTCCTTTAGCAAAACTAGAAAAGCCTCAAAGACACTCCATTTTAAAAATTCATTCGATCCTACAACGATATCAAGTTCATTACGCAATAGGTTTTCAGAAAAACCTGTCGTAGCCCTCCGTCATTTCAGATAAGTCCTATTTAGTATTCGTGCTACGTTTGTTGACCTCCGTCAAGGCGTAGTGTGCGGTAGCTAACTAGTATTTATCTGTTTATGCATATGATGCAGATTGAGTTAGGGTAGTCGTGCGGCCTTGTTGACCTCCGTCAAGGGTCGTGCGGGTGGGTTTAATTCGATCAAGAAATGACGGGTTGAACTTGACTAGTAGCCTATGGTTTGTTGACCTCCGTCAAGGTCATAGGGTGCTAGGGGCAAAATATTATCGGGAATTTCAAGTGTTGAAATTTGCAATGAGATTGCATACCTTCTATGAGATAGTTGGATCCCGATACCCGCTGCGAGTAAGAGTTACTCCTGGGAGAGTTTTATACATTACAATTAGCCGATCAAGTAGGTGTCTAGAAAGGTGTCTACGGGGTTACGCCTCTGGGAAAACGAGGTTTGCATTAATTAGGTTCGTGCGAAAGCACGGGGGACCTCCCTCAAAGTACCGACACTGGCCTGGCTGAAAGATTGGCGAACTTGTAGTGTGTAATTAATCCCGGCTAGTTTTTCCTTTTAGGGTTTGAAGGAAGATTTGATAAAAAGCAGTGGGAGCCATCCTGATTAGATAAAATAAAAACCAATCTATTCTTGCAAGAGCGCACGCTGAGTGTTTTCTTCTCTCTCTCTCCTGGTAGCGACCATATCACGCCTTAATCAAGATAATAATACGGATTATTGACCGAACCCGCTTGTTATACTGAGCTAGGGAACGTTGGTCCCGCTCCACCTTATAATTGTTATAAGACAGAGCAGGAAATTGGGGATTACCAGAATTCCCGTGCCGCCCAAACGAAGAGAGTGCATGATGATGCATCATCTTCGGGTATGTTCATTATACAGAACTGTTTCTCAGTATCCTTTACGTCCTGGGTATATGATACCGGATCAGGATCCCAGATATGTAATCTGTTACATAGGGCTACAGAAAGGTGGAGAACTGAGAACGGGTGATAAGTTTCATGAGGCAGAAAACGGGGCAAGAGTTGCAGCCAAGTCTGTCGGTCACTGTCACCCTGTATTCCAAATACATTGATTCTGAACGAATGTTATTAGATACCGAACCCGATATACAAAATCATATCAGTCTCTTTATTAGTAAAGAAATGATAAAATTTTGTATTGTTGGATAATGTTTTGAACATTTCCTATATCAAAAGTTGATCGGATCAGGCACGTTATCTAAAAGCGTTGATGTTCTAAATCAAACTACAGTTCTTTAGTATATGGAACACACATAAGAGGAAGAGTTCAGAAATGAACGAATTCTTCTTGAGGCATTGTAGACTAGGTCAGATCAATGTGACCTGACTAGCTAGAGTTACATATAGATGCATATTTAAATCAGTTTGAATTTACATCTTGTGAAACTCGCCAGTTATGTCACAAAGATAAGATGACCATAGCTCCGTTTACTGGAAACAGAGAAAGAGTTAGTGAACTCTTGGGATGATACATGTTGATGTATGTAGGTCTTCTGTCTATACATACCAGGACTGGTTCTCTATACTTCATTACATTCTCTGATAATCTCTCAAGATTCAGACATATGTTCCTGTTGAAACACAAGTCCGAACCTTTTGAGATATTCATAGAATATAAGTTAGAAGTAGAGAACCAAAATACGGGTATAAGTATTATGTCCTTTGATGTGATCGAGGAGAAGAATACTTGAGCACGGAAATCCTGGATTATTCCAAAGGAGAATGAGATTCTCTCTCAGCATTACTCCTCCGTATACACCATAGCACGATGGAATATCGGGGCGGAGCAATCACACCCTATATGATAAGGTGTGCTCTATGATGAGTACTACCGAGTTACCTATTTCCTTTTGGGAGTTATGCACTTGAGAAGCTGCATACCTATTGAATAGGGTTCAAATCAAATCAGTTGCCTACCACTTCATATGTGATATGGAAAGGGAAGAGCCCATCTCTTAAGTTGCTTAAGATTTGGGGTTGTCCGGCCTATGTTTGAAAGCAAAATCCGGACAAGCTCGAGGAAAGGTCTGTAATGTAGAACTGGAAAGGTTCCAGCTATACAAACTGCAGCTGATGATTTGATAGAACCAAAGGATTCGATAGTTACCAACGAACCTCAGCCTCTCCGCCGATCTAGTAGAGTTCCTCACCCACTCGAGAGATATTTCGGTTTCTCTATGACAGTGGGAGCGAGGATTACATCATGAGATGATGACCCAACTAGTTTCGAGCTGGCCATCAGGAGTGGGACTCTGTAAGAATGGCTGGATGTTTATCGATCTGAGATGGAATCCTTATACACCAACAAAGTATGGACTTTGGTTGCTATATCTGAAGGGTTAAATCCCCATCAGGAGCAAGTATATCTTGAGAAGATTACTTGGTGTATATGGAAAAGTTGAGACTTTCAAAGCTAGACTTGTTAAAGGTTTTCGTCATCAACCAGGCGTGGATAATGATGAAACCTTTTCCATTACCGATGCTTAAGTCCACCCAGATCCTACTTGTCACGGCTACATACTATGACTACGATATCTGGTGGTTGGGTGTCATGACTGCTTTTCTAAATGATGTTTTAGAAGAGAGCGTCTATAAGTACACAGCCAGAGGGCTTCGTAGACAGTGGGAGCAGCGGAAACGTGTGCAAGATGCTTTATAGGATAAAGCAGGCATCGCGGAGTTGGAACATCTGTTTTGATGGATTAGTCAAAGAGTTTGACATCGTCAAAATGGTAGATGAACCTTGTATAAACAAAAAGGTAGTAGGGAGTATGGTGATGATCCTCGTAGAGTACGTGGATGACATACTCTTGATGGGGAAGGAGTTTCCTATGCTACGCTCGGTCAATCTCCGCTTATCACCACAATTCTCCATAAAGGATCAAAATTGATACCTCCTAAATCCTGGTGTTTGGCTCTATGAGATAGATCTAATTGGATGTTAGGACTCTCACTAGTTGTAGTGAGATGGTGTCAACCGATCCTGGGGAGAATCACTGGAAGGGTTCCAGGGTGATAATGACGACTGAGTGTCAGTCACAGACATTGTCTATACCCTCAGTAAAGGGACGGTATGTTGGAAGAGTTCCAAGCTAGATACCGTGACATACTAGACGATAAAGGCTGGATACATCGCTGCTTAAGATGCTACCAAAGAGGCTGTTTGGGTAAATATTGGTTCATGAGATGAACTTTGTTCCTCCCATTGTGTGACAATGGAGTTGTGGCTTATGCCAAGGAACGCCGGTCCCATCAGTGATCCAGACATATTCTATGGCAGTATCACTTGATCATGGAGATGGTTGATCTCCAGGGAGATCGAGGTTAGGAGAGTAGACTCAGAGGACAACACAGCGGATCCACTCACAAAGGCCTGTTCCCAGAGAGAGACTTTTTATGGGATGGTTGAGTATGAGATACTGCAACCACTGCTACCAGATGGCCCTAGTGCAAGTGGGAGATTGTTAGTTATATGTATGCCCTAGAGGCCATTACTATACATAGGATGTATATTGTAGTGGATGCTGGGACGTATATAGGGAGGACTTTCTTGCTCGACATGATAGTATGCTATTTGGTTGAACTTTACCTTAACGTGTATACTGATTGTCTCTATGTTACATGTTGGTAAAGCCCTTAGGATCTGTACTTGACTACCTGGACTATGATGCGGATCATACTAGTGGGGACATGGTAGTCCATAAGTACATCCTTCAAAGTCCCTAGTCGTGGGTGTATCGAGACGGGGCATCGATATACCAGAGTAGACTAGCGTATACCTTCTCGATCCATACAGATGGGCGATGGATGATCCCATATCCATCGGTGTTTGACATCAGAGATGATATACGGGTGCTCAGTGGAGACTGGGTACACTGGACGGACTCGCCGAGAACTCCCAGATGGTATTATACCTCACGTCAGATGGCAGTTCTCTGGTGACACTGGTACAGAGTAGTCTGTTGACCCGAGATCGTCATAGAGTCTTGTGTGGTTCCCACTGTGCTTTGATTTCCATCTTACCACGTCCAAGTGGGCATGCAAAACGGTGGTTTTTGGGTACAGTCCCGAGTCACATGGAGGCAATGAGCGATAGGAGGGGATTCGTCTCTCCCGGTATAGGGAGTTGATGTTGTACTGTGTTCGATTGGCTATAACAGGAAATCCCTGGCCAGGGTTGCTGAGATTTACTGGTAAGTGTTACCAGTAGTATCTCGAACAGTTATAGACCTCATATCGACACGACTTATCGAGCTATTGGGGTCTGACGTATACCACCCATAGGCAAGATATGCGACATATCAGACGATCAGACCGGACTGTACGGTAGTGTTACTGGTTGGATTCACTGGAGTGTGAGCGGGCTTGCTCGTCGATCTTCAGATCGCTCAATACCCGGGTGGCCGTTACGTTTAGCAGACCGCTTGCGGCTTGTGGATGTTTGATATGATCATCATCCGCTGCCGGCGTATTGACGAGTCTTTAGAGTCCTACACAGAGGTTTCCTGGCTCAAGCGAAACGAAATAGGAGCGCATATGAGATATGTGCGGGACCGAGAATAATGCGTGTATGTGATACCGTATTCCATTCTCGTGATGAATGTATCGATTGGTTGTATGCGATATAACCTAGTTATCGAATCAAGTATTGATTCGATAATTCGATACATTGTATACTAGTTGGTTATGTGCGACATGACCGGATCATTGAATCAAGTGTTGATTTAATGATTTAATGTATAATTATATATTTGATATATTACTTTGCATTAACTAGTATCGGTTCACTTTAAATGGATTTTCTCGCTCGGGTGTGCACATTGTATATTCGATATAGTTTTATGCACTTGCTTGTATCATGTTTGATGATACATGCCTTATGGTTAAGTGTTAAGAATTAAACTATAGTTAAGTGGGTGATTAGGGTTTTTGATTTCATTTTATTCATTTATCTTTTTGGAAAAAGAAAAGGCAAAATGAGGAAAATGGTTGCTTTCTTTTGTTCATTCATGAACCTTCATGAAGACTTTGACTTAATGACCATTTTGTCTCATGCTTAACCCTAACCACTCACTTAAACCTTAGTTAACTCTCTACATCTAACCATGGTTCAATATATGATAAGGATTGATTTTTCTTTTCTAATATAATATTCTTATCATAATATTTTAGCTTCTTCTTCTTCTTCCTTCAAGTGAAGAAAAGCTTGACCATCAATGGCAACTTGATGAAATGAGTGAGAAATCCAATTCTAAAGGCTACCCACTTCCTATTTCTTCATCCTCTACCTCTTGCCAAGTAGTAGAGTGTGTTTCCTTCACAAGTTTTCATGGCAAGGTGAAGGTGGAGCTTGATTTAGCGATGCCTCGACGTAGATCATCTTCGGCATGGACATCGACGACCTAGCTCGCTTATTCTTCGACGAAGCCGACGCTGGAGTCCGGATTCTTTTTGGACAGCGGAGGGGACTTCGTAGCGGAGCTATGGAGGTGGAGCACCGGATCTACAAAGGTTGTATTTCCGTATCTCTTAGTTAATTGTTAACTAGTTATCTTTTCGCCTAGTTTTCTAGCAAACGATCCGTAGTCGGGTCTCTCGGCACCTAGAATTTTTGAAATTGGCATGGTTGATGCCTTGTGAGACCTCACTAGAGTGCCTAGGAACCCTACAAACAGCCTCTTTGGTAGCATCTTAAGTAGCGATGTATCCTGCCTTTATCGTCTAGTAAGCCACGGTATTTAGCTTCGAACTCTTCCAACATATCGTCCCTCCATTGAGTGTAAAGGCAATGCCTGTGACTGACATTCAGTCGTCCTTATCACCCTGGAACACTTCCAGTGATTCTTCCCAGGATCAATTGATACCATCTCACTTCAACTAGTGAGAATCCTAACATCCATTTAGATCTATCTCATAGATCCAAAACCCAGGATTTAGTAGGTATCACTTTGATCCTATGTGGAGAATCATTGTGATAAGCGGAGATTGATCGAGCGTAGCATAGGAAACTCCTTCCCTATCAAGAGTATGTCATCCACGTACTCTACGAGGATCATCACCATACTCCCTACTACCTTTTTGTTTATACAAGGTTCATCTACCATTTTGATGATGTCAAATTCTTTGACTACTACATCAAAACAGACGTTCCAACTCCGCGATGCCTGCTTTATGCTATAAAGCATCTTGTACGTTTCCGCTTCTCCCACTGTCTACGAAGCCCTCTGGCTGTGTACTTACAGGTGCTCTCTTCTAAAACATCATTTTAGAAAAGCAGTCATGACACCCAACCGCCAGATATAATAGTCATGGTATGTAGCCGTGGCAAGTAGGATCCGGATGGACTTAAGCATAGCCACTGGAAAACGTTTCATCATTATCCACGCCTGGTCGATGAAGAAAACCTTTAACAAGTCTAGCTTTGAAAGTCTCAACTTTTCCATGTACACCAAGTAATCTTCTCAAGATATACTTGCTCCTGATGGGGATTTAACCCTTCAGATATAGCAACCAAAGTCCATACTTTGTTGGTGTACATGGATTCCATCTCAGATCGCTAAGCATCCAGCCATTCTTACAGAGTCCTACTCCTGATGGCCAGCTCGAAACTAGTTAGGTCATCATCCCATGATGCAATCCTCGCTCCCACTGTCATAGAGAAACCGGAGTATCACTCAGGTGGGTGAGGAAAACTACTAGATCGGTGGAGAGGCTGAGGTTCGTTGGTTACTATTGAATCCTTTGGTTCTATCAAATCATCAGCTATAGTTTGTATAGCTGGAACCATTCCAGTTCTACATAACAGATCTTGCCTCGAGCTTGTCCGGATTTTTCTTTTAGACATAGGCCGGACAACCCCAAATCTTAACTAACTTAAGATATAGGCTCTTCCCTTTCCATATCACATATGAAGTGGTAGGCAACTGATTTGATTTGAACCCTATTCAATAGCTATGCAGCTTCTCAAGTGCATAACTCCCAAAAGGAAAATAGGAAACTCAATAGTACTCATCATAGAGCGCACCATATCGAATAGGGTGCAATTGCTCCGCCCCGATATACCATCGTGCTATGGTGTATACGGAGGAGTAATGCTGAGAGAGAATCTCATTCTCCTTTAGAATAATCCAGGAATTCTATGCACAAGTATTCTCCTCCTTGATCTCATCAAAGGACATAATACTTATAGCCATATTGGTTCTCTACTTCTAACTTATATTCTGTGAATATCTCAAAAGGTTCGGACTTGTGTTTCAACAAGAACATATGTCTGAATCTAAAGAGATCATCAGAGAATGTAATGAAGTACAAAGAACCGGTCTTGGCATATGTAGACAGGGGACCTTCATACATCATCATGTATCAGTCCCAAGAGTTCACTAACTCTTTCTCTGTTTCCAATAAACAGAGCTATGGTCATTTTATCTTTGTGACATGACTGGCAAGTTTCACAAGATATAAATTCAAACTGATTTAAATATGCATCTAAAATGCAACTTAAGCTAGTCGGGTCACATTGATATGACCTAGTCTACAATACCTCAAGAAGGAATCGTTCATATCTGAACTCTTCCTCTTGTGTGTGTTATGTATACTAGGAACTGTAGTTTGATTTAGAATGTCAATGCTTTTAGATAACGTGCCTGAACCGATCAACTTTTGATATAGGAAATGTTCAAAACATTATCCAACAATACAAAATTATATCCTTCTTTACTAATAAAGAGACTGATATGATTTTGTATATCAGGTTCGGTATCTAATAACATTCGTTCAGAATTAATGTATTTAGGTAATACAGGGTGACAGTGACCAACAGACCTGGCTGCAACACTTGCACCGTTTTCTGCCTCATGAAACTTATCACCCGTTCTCAGTTCTCTACCTTTCTGTAGCCCTATGTAATAGATTACATATCTGGGATCTTGATTCGGTATCAAATACCCAGGACGTAGAGGATACAGAAAAACGGTTCTATGTAATGAACACACCCAAAGAAGATGCATCAGCATGCACTTTCTTCGTTTGGGCGGCATAGGAATTCTGGTATTCGTCTATTTCCTGCTCTGTCTTATAACAATTATAAGTTGGAGCGGGATCAACGTTCCCCAGCTCAGTATAACAAGCGGGTTCGGTCAATATTCGGTATTATTATCTTGATTAAGGCGTGATATGGTCGCTACCAGGAGAGAGAGAGAAGAAAACACTCAGCGTGCGCTCTTGCAAGAATAGATTGGTTATTATTTTAACTAATCAGGATGGCTCCCACTGTTTTTTATCAAATCTTCCTTCAAACCCTAAAAGGAAATACTAGCCGGGATTAATTACATGCTACAAGTTCGCCAATCTTTCAGCCAGGCCAGTGTCGGTACTTTGAGGGAGGTTCCCAGTGCTTTCGCACGGACCTAATTAATATAAACCTCGTTTTCCCAGAGGCGTAACCCCGTTAACACCTTTCTAGACACCTACTTGATCGGCTAATTGTAATGTGTAAAACTCTCTCAGGAGTTACTCTTACTCGCAGTGGGTATCGGGATCCAACTATCTCATAGAAGGTATGCAATCTCATTGCAAATTTCAACACTTGAAATTCCCGATAATATTTTGCCCCTAGCGTTCTATGACCTTGACGAATGCCAAACAACCCATAGTCTACTAGTCAAGTTCAACCCGTACATTTCTTGATTGAATTAAACCCACCCGCACGACCCTTGACGAATGCCAAACAACGCCGTACGGATACCCTAATCCAATCTGCATCATATGCATAAGCAGATAAATACTAGTTAGCTACAGCACACTACGCCTTGACGAATGCCAAACTACCGCAGCACGAATACTAACTAGTACTTATCTGAAATGACGGAGGGCTACGGCAGGTTTTTGTGAAAACCTATTGCGTAATGAACTTGATATCGTTGCAGAATCAAATGATTTTAAAATGGAGTGTTTTTGAGGCTTTTCTAGTTTTGCTAAAGGAGTCACTCTCGGTGAAGGGATCGTCGGCCCTTTCCTCGTCGAATGAGGTGCGGGATATATCATATATATCACTGTGCAAAGCAGAAACTATAGAAGCTATCAAAAGACAAACCGAGTGTGTAGCATCTGCCAGTTATTGCTAAAAGGGTCACTCCCGGTGAAGGGATCGTCGGCCCTTTCCTCATCGAATAAGGTGCAGGATATATCATATATACCGCTGTGCAAAGCAAGAACTGTAGCTACCTGTTTTAATTTTTGAAATTCGATTCCACAACATCTTAGGTTTCTTTTATTTCATTAATCTCATTAATGAAGTCCCATCATTTAAGTACCTAAACATCATAGATAAATACGACGTACACTTATGCCATCCGCATTCGCCTCGATGTCCCCTCGTTCACCGTTAGGTTAGGTAACTAACGGCAGAGCGGGGCAGGGCTAGCGCGGGTGTAAAACATAAGTAACGTCTATATAATATATCATATATACTATATACAGTATTTATCACAGAACATCACATGATCACATCACAGATATCGCAGCAGAAGAATCATATGAAACATTAGATATACTAGGACGTCCGTGTTTTCAATACGAGCTAGTATAAAACACGGATTCCACGGTCGCGATGAATAGCCAAACACACACCCCTAGACCCCTACGAGAGCGGCAAGCAACCCTACCAATTCTAGAGTTAGGAGACCCGGACTCGACTCCTCGAGTTGGTCTCCCACTGGATTCCAGAACCCGGTTACTTGTGCCCTCCTCCTTGGGTCTATCCTAGTGCGGAAAAGTAAATAATATACAAAGGGTGACATCTTCCGTAACCTGGAAGTGCCCTAATAAAAGAATATTACATACAAGTTTTTACATGAATGAAAATGAAAAACACTCATCTCATATAAAACCCCCCGGCTATTCAAACACGACGATCCAATATAACATATCCAGCAACACATAACATCACATGTCATCAACGTAAGTAAATATGCCCATCCCAATTGTCGTTGACATATTGCAACGAAACCGGCGATATCACATATTACACTTACGGTCACAGAAAAGAAAGTGTAAAACTACAACAGTTGGAATCCGCAAGCTCTTTAGACATCGCATGCCTAATCAAATGAATTCCTTAGACATCGCATGCCTAACAATTATAAACCCCACATTTTAGTCTCATTATCGAAAACTCTTTTCAATGTTAAGTCGGGCAATTCAACAAGATTCCCGACATTTTGATCGAATGCTCGTCGCAAACTTTATTAGGCGGCCGCACCCCCGATGCCGTCGACGAAGTGCACCAAGGCGGAACAGCGCTGCCGCGAGCACCCGAACGGATGCTTTCGGCGACGGGGTTCTCCTACAGTCACTTGGTCGGGGCTTTGGGATGTAGCTGTCTATTAAGTTTACCCGGCGAGTATCCGCGTACGCTACGTGATTGCGACGGACTTTTGATCGCATCAAAATTCCGTGGCAACCAATCAAGTGAGACTAAACTGCTAGATTTATAACATTCATTCAGTTATCTCATAACTACTTGTAAATTCCAAATGTTATATCACATTCCGGATAAATAGAAAATGTTAAACTTTCCGATCAAACAATCAAACACCCAAGTTTTCCCGAAACAGCTCAACACATGAAACAAGTTTAAAAACATCCAGTTCATGCCTCAGTACCAACGGTCCAGCCGTATAAGGGTCAAGCCAACGCCTCACATGTGGCACGCCGTACTGCCCCAAACCCGAAGTTTCAAAGGGCAGCTCAAGACGGTCACATAATCGAGTTCAGGTTTGTTGTCTTCTAGAGGGTCCATCGCGTTACTTGCACTACTTAGAACATTCTTAAACTACGGAAAAATCCAACACTTGGAAATTTCCCGGCAAGGGAAAAAGTGGGTATTTATATCCGGTCGAACTTTTTAACAGTTTCTAAAATATCCGGAAAAACATAAACGAAGTTAAATTATCCGATCAAATTAACGAGTCCCCAATAAAACCCTAGAAAACTCAACACTTGAATGGAATTAAAAAATTCCCATAAAAAATTTCCAAGAAAGGACCTAAGAATAAATATATGAAATTTCAGGACTAAGTCCAAATTTTGGCCGCGGAACCGCCGCCAAACCCATGGTTTCGCCGCGGTTCAGCGGTCAAATTATTGACTTAGTGGACCGTACTTCACAGTAACTCTTAGTTTTGCTTGCTTGTTGTTCTGAGAATTTTTAATTCACAAAAATCCACTGTTTTGAAAAATGTACAGAGAAGGGTTTTGTCGGGGTTTACGGGTTCGATCGTACTTCTAACTTCGTCTACACTTCGCCTAAAGCTCTAGCTAGGCTCTGATACCACTGTAGGGTTCCTAGGCACACTAATAAGGTCTCACAAGGCATCAACCATGCCAAATTCTAAAATTTCCGGTGCCGAGAAACCCTAATGCGATCGTTAACTAGAAATTAGGCGAAACTACAAGCTAGTTAACAACTTAACTACTAAGTGAACGGTAATACAACCTTTGTAGATCCGGTCCTCCGCTTCCTTAGCTCCGTGACGATGTCCCCTCGCTGCGATCATCGGATCTCGGACTCTAGTGTTGATTTCATCGGAGAAATGATCGGGCTAGGTCGTCGACTTCGATGCCGAAGATGATCTACGTCGAGGCAACACAAGATCAAGCTCCAACTTCACCAAGCCATGAAATTTGTGAAGAAAACACCCTATACTACTTGGCAAATGGTAGAGGATGAATAAATAGGAAGTGGGTTCACTTTGGCTTTGGATTTCTCACTTGGAATCATCACATGGCATTTTTGAAGCAAGCTTTTCTTTTCTTTCTCAAGAGGAAGAAGAAGAAAAAGAATAATGAATTAATTCCAAAAGGAAAAATGAAGTGATGGTTATCATAATGCAACCATGGGTGAGGCTAACTCATGTAGAGAATAAACTAGGGTTAAGTAAATGGTTAGGGTTAAGGAAAGAAACAAAATGGTCAAGCTTTCAAACCTTCATGAAGTTTCAACAAAAGAACAAAACAAGCCACCATTTCATTTATCTTTCCAAAAGAATAAATAAATAAATAAATAAATAAAAACCCTAACCATTAACATAACCATGGTTTAATAATACACACCCAAGTTTGCATGTATCATCAAACATGATACAAACTAGTGCACAAAACTATATCATTTATATAATGTGCACATCAAGTGAGAAAATCCATCTTAAGTGAACAAATACTAGTTAATGTAAAGTAATATATCAAATATATAATTATACATTAAATCATTAAATCAACACTTGATTTAACGATCCGGTCATATCGCATATGACCGAAAAATATCCAATGTATCGACTTATCGAATCAATCCTCGATTCGATAACTAGGTTATATCGCATACAACCAATCGATACATTCATCGCGAGAATAGAATACGGTATCACATACACGCATTATTCTCGGTCCCGCACATATCTCATATGCGCTCCTATTTCGTTTCGCTTGAGCCAGGAAACCTCTGTGTAGGACTCTAAAGACTCGTCAATACGCCAGCAGCAGGTGATGATCATATCAAACATCCACAAGCCGCAAGCGGTCTGCTAAACGTAACGGCCACCTGGGTAATGAGCGATCAGAAGATCGACGAGCAAGCCCGCTCACACTCCTGTGAATCCAACAAGTAACACTCACCGTACAGTCCGGTCTCGTCGTCTGATATGTCGCACATCTTGCCTAGGGGTGGTAAACGTCAGTCCACAGTAGCTCGATAAGTCGTGTCGATATGAGGTCTATAACAGTTCGAGAAACTACTGGTAACACTTACCAGTAAATCTCAGCAACCCTGGCCAGGGATTTCCAGTTATAGCCAATCGAACACAGCGCAACATCAACTCCCTATACCGGGAGAGACGAATCCCCTCCTATCGCTCATTGCCTCCATATGATTCGGGACTGTACCCAAAAACCACCGTTTTGCACGCCCTCTTGGACGTGGTAAGGTGGAAATCAAAGCACAGTGGGAATCACACAAGACTCTATGACGATCTCGGGTCAACAGACTACTCTGTACCAGTGTCACCGGAGAACTGCCATCTGACGTAAGGTATAATACCATCTGGGAGTTCTCGGCGAGTCCGTCCAGTGTACCCAGTCTCCACTGAGCACCCGTATATCATCTCTGATGTCAAACACCAATGGATATGGGATCATCCATCGGCCATCTGTATGGGTCGAGAAGGTATACGCTAGTCTACTCTGGTATATCGATGCCCCGTCTCGATACACCCACGACTAGGGACCTTGAAGGATGTACTTATGGACTACCATGTCCCCACTAGTATGATCCGCATCATAGTCCAGGTAGTCAAGTACACATCCTAAGGGCTTTACCAACATGTAACAGAGAGACAATCAGTGTACACGTTAAGGTAAAGAGCAACCAGATAGCATACTATCATGTCGAGCAAGAAAGTCCTCCCTATATATGTCCAAGCATCCACTACAATATACATCCTATGTATAGTAATGGCCTATAGGGCATACATATAACTAACAATCTCCCACTTGCACTAGGGCCATCTGATAGCAGTGGTTGCAGTATCTCATACTCAACCAACCCATAATAGTCTCTCTCTGGGAAAAGGCCTTTGTGAGTGGATCCGCCGTGTTGTCCTCTGAGTCTACTCTCTTGACCTCGATCCTTTGGAGATCAACCATCTCCATGATCAGGTGATACTGCCTTAGAATATGTCTGGATCACTGATGGGACAGGCGTTCCTAGGCATAAGCCACAACTCCACTGTCACACAATGGGAGGAACGAAGTTCATCTCATGAACTAATATACACCCAAACAGCCTCTTTGGTATCATCTTAAGTAGTGATGTATCCTGCCTTTATCGTCTAGTAAGCCACGGTATTTAGCTTCGAACTCTTCCAACATATCGTCCCTCCATTGAGTGTAAAGGCAATGCCTGTGACTGACATTCAGTCGTCCTTATCACCCTGGAACACTTCCAGTGATTCTCCCCAGGATCAATTGATACCATCTCACTTCAACTAGTGAGAATCCTAACATCCATTTAGATCTATCTCATAGATCCAAAACCCAGGATTTAGTAGGTATCACTTTGATCCTATATGGAGAATCATTGTGATAAGCGGAGATTGATCGAGCGTAGCATAGGAAACTCCTTCCCTATCAAGAGTATGTCATCCACGTACTCTACGAGGATCGTCACCATACTCCCTACCACCTTTTTGTTTATACAAGGTTCATCTACCATTTTGATGATGTCAAACTCTTTGACTACTACATCAAAACAGACGTTCCAACTCCGCGATGCCTGCTTTATCCTATAAAGCATCTTGTACGTTTCCGCTGCTCCCACTGTCTACGAAGCCCTCTGGCTGTGTACTTACAGGCGCTCTCTTCTAAAACATCATTTTAGAAAAGCAGTCATGACACCCAACCGCCAGATATCGTAGTCATGGTTTGTAGCCGTGGCAAGTAGGATCCGGATGGACTTAAGCATAGCCACCGGAAAAGGTTTCATCATTATCCATGCCTGGTCGATGACGAAAACCTTTAACAAGTCTAGCTTTGAAAGTCTCAACTTTTCCATGTACACCAAGTAATCTTCTCAAGATATACTTGCTCCTGATGGGGATTTAACCCTTCAGATATAGCAACCAAAGTCCATACTTTGTTGGTGTACATGGATTCTATCTCAGATCGCTAAACATCCAGCCATTCTTACAGAGTCCTACTCCTGATGGCCAGCTCGAAACTAGTTAGGTCATCATCCCATGATGCAATCCTCGCTCCCACTGTCTTAGAGAAACCGGAGTATCTCTCAGGTGGGTGAGGAAAACTACTAGATCGGTGGAGAGGCTGAGGTTCGTTGGTTACTATTGAATCCTTTGGTTCTATCAAATCATCAGCTATAGTTTGTATAGCTGGAACCATTCCAGTTCTACATAACAGATCTTGCCTCGAGCTTGTCCGGATTTTGCTTTTAGACATAGGCCGGACAACCCCAAATCTTAACTAACTTAAGATATAGGCTCTTCCCTTTCCATATCACATATGAAGTGGTAGGCAACTGATTTGATTTGAACCCTATTCAATAGCTATGCAGCTTCTCAAGTGCATAACTCCCAAAAGGAAAATAGGAAACTCAGTAGTACTCATCATAGAGCGCACCATATCGAATAGGGTGCAATTGCTCCGCCCCGATATACCATCGTGCTATGGTGTATACGGAGGAGTAATGCTGAGAGAGAATCTCATTCTCCTTTAGAATAATCCAGGAATTCTATGCACAAGTATTCTCCTCCTTGATCTCATCAAAGGACATAATACTTATAACCGTATTGGTTCTCTACTTCTAACTTATATTCTGTGAATATCTCAAAAGGTTCGGACTTGTGTTTCAACAAGAACATATGTCTGAATCTAAAGAGATTATCAGAGAATGTAATGAAGTACAAAGAACCGGTCTTGGCATATGTAGACAGGGGACCTTCATACATCATCATGTATCAGTCCCAAGAGTTCACTAACTCTTTCTCTGTTTCCAATAAACAGAGCTATGGTCATTTTATCTTTGTGACATGACTGGCAAGTTTCACAAGATGTAAATTCAAACTGATTTAAATATGCATCTAAAATGCAACTTAAGCTAGTCGGGTCATATTGATATGACCTAGTCTACAATACCTCAAGAAGGAATCGTTCATATCTGAACTCTTCCTCTTGTGTGTGTTATGTATACTAGGAACTGTAGTTTGATTTAGAATGTCAATGCTTTTAGATAACGTGCCTGAACCGATCAACTTTTGATATAGGAAATGTTCAAAACATTATCCAACAATACAAAATTATATCCTTCTTTACTAATAAAGAGACTGATATGATTTTGTATATCAGGTTCGGTATCTAATAACATTCGTTCAGAATCAATGTATTCAGGTAATACAGGGTGACAGTGACCAACAGACCTGGCTGCAACACTTGCACCGTTTTCTGCCTCATGAAACTTATCACCCGTTCTCAGTTCTCTACCTTTCTGTAGCCCTATGTAATAGATTACATATCTGGGATCTTGATTCGGTATCAAATACCCAGGACGTAGAGGATACAGAGAAACAGTTCTATGTAATGAACACACCCGAAGAAGATGCATCAGCATGCACTTTCTTCGTTTGGGCGGCATGGGAATTCTGGTATTCGTCTATTTCCTGCTCTGTCTTATAACAATTATAAGTTGGAGCGGGATCAACGTTCCCCAGCTCAGTATAACAAGCGGGTTCGGTCAATATTCCGTATTATTATCTTGATTAAGGCGTGATATGGTCGCTACCAGGAGAGAGAGAGAAGAAAACACTCAGCGTACGCTCTTGCAAGAATAGATTGGTTATTATTTTAACTAATCAGTATGGCTCCCATTGTTTTTTTTATCAAATCTTCCTTCAAACCCTAAAAGAAAAGACTAGCCGAGATTAATTACATGCTACAAGTTCGCCAATCATTCAGCCAGGCCAGTGTCGGTACTTTGAGGGAGGTTTCCCGTGCTTTCGTACGGACCTAATTAATATAAACCTCGTTTTCCCAGAGGCGTAACCCCGTTAACACCTTTCTAGACACCTACTTGATCGGCTAATTGTAATGTGTAAAACTCTCTCAGGAGTAACTCTTACTCGCAGTGGGTATCGGGATCCAACTATCTCATAGAAGGTATGCAATCTCATTGCAAATTTCAACACTTGAAATTCCCGATAATATTTTGCCCCTAGCGTTCTATGACCTTGACGAATGCCAAACAACCCCTAGTCCACTAGTCAAGTTCAACCCGTACATTTCTTGATTGAATTAAACCCACCCGCACGACCCTTGACGAATGCCAAACAACGCCGTACGGATACCCTAATCCAATCTGCATCATATGCATAAGCAGATAAATACTAGTTAGCTACAGCACACTACGCCTTGACGAATGCCAAACTACCGTAGCACGAATACTAACTAGTACTTATCTGAAATGACGGAGGGCTACGGCAGGTTTTTGTGAAAACCTATTGCGTAATGAACTTGATATCGTTGTAGAATCAAATGATTTTAAAATGGAGTGTTTTTGAGGCTTTTCTAGTTTTGCTAAAGGAGTCACTCCCGGTGAAGGGATCGTCGGCCCTTTTCTCGTCGAATGAGGTGCGGGATATATCATATATATCACTGTGCAAAGCAGAAACTATAGAAGCTATCAAAAGACAAACCGAGTGTGTAGCATCTGCCAGTTATTGCTAAAGGGGTCACTCCCGGTGAAGGGATCGTCGGCCCTTTCCTCATCGAATAAGGTGCAGGATATATCATATATACTGCTGTGCAAAGCAAGAACTGTAGCTACCTGTTTTAATTTTTGAAATTCGATTCCACAACATCTTAGGTTTCTTTTATTTCATTAATCTCATTAATGAAGTCCCATCATTTAATTACCTAAACATCAGAGATAAATACGACGTACACTTATGCCATCCGCATTCGCCTCGATGTCCCCCCGTGCACCGTTAGGTTAGGTAACTAACGGCAGAGCGGGGCAGGGGTAGCGCGGGTGTAAAACATAAGTAACGTCTATATAATATAGCATATATACTATATACAATATTTATCACAGAACATCACATGATCACATCACAGATATCGCAGCAGAAGAATCATATGAAACATTAGATATACTAGGACGTCCGTGTTTTCAATACGAGCCAGTATAAAACACGGATTCCACGGTCGCGATGAATAGCCAAACACACACCCCTATACCCCTATGAGAGCGGCAAGCAACCCTACCAATTCTAGAGTTAGGAGACCCGGACTCGACTCCTCGAGTTGGTCTCCCACTGGACTCCAGAACCCGGTTACTTGTGCCCTCCTCCTTGGATCTATCCTAGTGCGGAAAAGTAAATAATATACAAAGGGTGACATCTTCCGTAACCTGGAAGTGCCCCAATAAAAGAATATTACATACAAGTTTTTACATGAATGAAAATGAAAAACACTCATCTCATATAAAAGCCCCCGGCTATTCAAACATGACGATCCAATATAACATATCCAGCAACACATAACATCACATGTCATCAACGTAAGTAAATATGCCCATCCCAATTATCGTTGACATATAGCAACGAAACCGGCGATATCACATATTACACTTACGGTCACAGAAAAGAAAGTGTAAAACTACAACAGTTGGAATCCGCAAGCTCTTTAGACATCGCATGCCTAATCAAATGAATTCCTTAGACATCGCATGCCTAACAATTATAAACCCCACATTTTAGTCTCATTATCGAAAACTCTTTTCAATATTAAGTCGGGCAATTCAACAAGATTCCCGACATTTTGATCGAATGCTCGTCGCAAACTTTATTAGGCGGCCGCACCCCCGATGCCGTCGACGAAGTGCACCAAGGCGGAACACCGCTGCCGCGAGCACCCGAATGGATGCTTTCGGCGACGAGGTTCTCCTACAGTCACTTGGTCGGGGCTATGGGGTGTAGCTGTCTATTAAGTTTACCCGGTGAGTATCCGCGTACGCTACGTGATTGCGACGGACTTTTGATCGCATCAAAATTCCGTGGCAACCAATCAAGTGAGACTAAACTGCTAGATTTATAACATTCATTCAGTTATCTCATAACTACTTGTGAATTCCAAATGTTGTATCACATTCCGGATAAATAGAAAATGTTAAACTTTCCGATCAAACAATCAAACACCCAAGTTTTCCCGAAACAGCTCAACACATGAAACAAGTTTAAAAACATCCAGTTCATGCCTCAGTACCAACGGTCCAGCCGTAGAAGGGTCAAGCCAACGCCTCACATGTGGCACGCCGTACTGCCCCAAACCCGAAGTTTCAAAGGGCAGCTCAAGACGGTCACATAATCGAGTTAAGGTTTGTTGTCTTCTAGAGGGTCTATCGCGTTACTTGCACTACTTAGAATATTCTTAAACTATGGAATAATCCAACACTTGGAAATTTCCCGGCAGGGGAAAAAGTGGGTATTTATATCCGGTCGAACTTTTTAACAGTTTCTAAAATATCTGGAAAAACATAAACGAAGTTAAATTATCAGATCAAATTAACGAGTCCCTAATAAAACCCTAGAAAACTCAACACTTGAGTGGAATTAAAAAATTCCCATAAAAAATTTCCAAGAAAGGACTTAAGAATAAATATATGAAATTTCAGGACTAAGTCCAAATTTTGGCCGCGGAACCGACGCCAAACCCATGGTTTCGCCGCGGTTCAGCGGTCAAATTATTGACTTAGTGGACCGTACTTCACAGTAATTCTTAGTTTTGCTTGCTTGTTTTTCTGAGAATTTTTAATTCACAAAAATCCACTGTTTTGAAAAATGTACAGAGAAGGGTTTTGTCGGGGTTTACGGGTTCGATCGGACTTCTAACTTCGTCTACACTTCGCCTAAAGCTCTAGCTAGGCTCTGATACCACTGTAGGGTTCCTAGGAACACTAATAAGGTCTCACAAGGCATCAACCATGCCAAATTCTAAAATTTCCGGTGCCGAGAAACCCTAATGCGATCGTTAACTAGAAATTAGGCGAAACTACAAGCAAGTTAACAACTTAACTACTAAGTGAACGGAAATACAACCTTTGTAGATCCGGTCCTCCGCTTCCTTAGCTCCGTGACGATGTCCCCTCGCTGCGATCATCGGATCTCGGACTCTAGTGTTGATTTCATCGGAGAAATGATCAGGCTAGGTCGTCGACTTCGATGCCGAAGATGATCTACGTCGAGGCAACACAAGATCAAGCTCCAACTTCACCAAGCCATGAAACTTGTGAAGAAAACACCCTATACTACTTGGCAAATGGTAGAGGATGAAGAAATAGGATGTGGGTTCACTTTGGATTTGGATTGCTCACTTGGAATTATCACATGACATTTTTGAAGCAAGCTTTTCTTTTCTTTCTCAAGAGGAAGAAGAAGAAAAAGAATAATGAATTAATTCCATAAGGAAAAATGAAGTGATGGTTATCATAATGCAACCATGGGTGAGGCTAACTCATGTAGAGAATAAACTAGGGTTAAGTAAATGGTTAGGGTTAAGGAAAGAAACAAAATGGTCAAGCTTTCAAACCTTCATGAAGTTTCAACAAAAAAACAAAACAAGCCACCATTTCATTTATCTTTCCAAAAGAATAAATAAATAAATAAATAAATAAAAACCCTAACCATTAACATAACCATGGTTTAATAATACACACCCAAGTTTGCATGTATCATCAAATATGATACAAACTAGTGCACAAAACTATATCATTTATACAATGTGCACATCAAGTGAGAAAATCCATCTTAAGTGAACAAATACTAGTTAATGTAAAGTAATATATCAAATATATAATTATACATTGAATCATTAAATCAACACTTGATTTAACGATCCGGTCATATCGCATATGACCGAAAAATATCCAATGTATCGACTTATCGAATCAATCCTCGATTCGATAACTAGGTTATATCGCATACAACCAATCGATACATTCATCGCGAGAATAGAATACAGTATCACATACACGCGTTATTCTCGGTCCCGCACATATCTCATATGCGCTCCTATTTCGTTTCGCTTGAGCCAGGAAACCTCTGTGTAGGACTCTAATGACTCGTCAATACGCCGGCAGCAGGTGATGATCATATCAAACACCCACAAGCCACAAGCGGTCTGCTAAACGTAACGGCCAACCGGGTATTGAGCGATCAGAAGATCGACGAGCAAGCCCGCTCACACTCCTGTGAATCCAACCAGTAACACTTACCGTACAGTCCGGTCTCGTCGTCTGATATGTCGCATATCTTTCCTAGGGGTGGTAAACGTCAGACCATAGTAGCTCGATAAGTCGTGTGGATTTGAGGTCTATAACAGTTCGAGAAACTACTGGTAACACTTACCAGTAAATCTCAGCAACCCTGGCCAGGGATTTCCGGTTATAGCCAATCGAACAAAGCGCAATATCAACTCCCTATACCGGGAGAGACGAATCCCCTCCTATCGCTCATTGCCTCCATGTGATTCGGGACTGTACCCAAAAACCACCGTTTTGCACGCCCTCTTGGACGTGGTAAGGTGGAAATCAAAGCACAGTGGGAATCACACAAGACTCTATGACGATCTCGGGTCAACAGACTACTCTGTACCAGTGTCACCGGAGAACTGCCATCTGACGTAAGGTATAATACCATCTGGGAGTTCTCGGCGAGTCCGTCCAGTGTACCCAGTCTCCACTGAGCACCCGTATATCATCTCTGATGTCAAACACCAATGGATATGGGATCATCCATCGTCCATCTGTATGGGTCGAGAAGGTATACGCTAGTCTACTCTGGTATGTCGATGCCCCGTCTCGATACACCCACGACTAGGGACCTTGAAGGATGTACTTATGGACTACCATGTCCCCACTAGTATGATCCGCATCATAGTCCAGGTAGTCAAGTACACATCCTAAGGGCTTTACCAACATGTAACAGAGAGACAATCGGTGTACACATTAAGGTAAAGAGCAACCAGATAGCATACTATCATGTCGAGCAAGAAAGTCCTCCCTATATATGTCCAAGCATCCACTACAATATACATCCTATGTATAGTAATGGCCTCTAGAGCATACATATAACTAACATTGCTTAGGCAATTGAGTCAATCATGAGACGTCAAGTACCACACCAGATGTTGTTTTTGCACTAGATGCAATAAGTTTGTATTAATCCAATCCTGGAGAAACATAAGGAAGCAGTTTTAGAACATAAGTGGATGTTCTACGGATTTGATGACGGCAGACTCCTTCGGAGACGGTTATCATTCCTGGCTTCAAAGGTGACACAGATGACAGAGTGATTGTCAGAGTTATAGTTTTCCCTCTGTCGAAGGGGGCAGTATTATGGACAGGTGGTCCAAGAGGATACTGTGGGAGGCATGGTGCAGGATACTGATTAGGTTCAATGATCGGTACAGTCTAAGAAGTTTGGATTTGTAGTTCATTTATGAACTAGGTCCCATCAGATATCCAGACATATTCTAAGACAGGTATTACTCGATTCGGGAGATGGCTTTCTCCGCGAACTTGAGATTAAGAGAGACATAGAAAGAAACATCAGGGCGGATCCACTCACTGAGGCTATTTCTCGAACACAAGAGTTTTACGAACGGGCTTTGTGAAACTGATTAGTAGAGGAGTTGGGTGTTCGGTATCACACGGGCTGTGAGTATGCGACATCGCAATAATTAGCCTTAAGTGAAAGTGGGAGATTGTTGGATATAGTGCCCTCAAAGTCAATTATTGGATTGTAGGCACGTGATTGCAATGATTGAGGAGGACCTATGCCGGTAGGACAGTCTTACCGAGATGATAGTATGCTATCTGGTTTTCCTTTATTAGTCGTGTACATGTTCAGGTGACTGATTACATGTTACACGTTGATAGAGCCCTTAGGATCTTGCTTGACTACCAACAGTATGAGGGCGGTCATATACGTGAGAGTTAGGTAGTCCATAAGCACATCCTTAATAGTGGTCCCTAGTCGTGGGAGTTTCGAGACAGGGTATCGATACTCTGGAGTAGACTAGTGTATACAGTCGAGACCACGACGAGGGACGGTGGCCGGTCTCACAAGCCACTGGTGTCAGTTGGATCACCTAAGATGTATACAGGTGCTCATTGGGTTATGAGTACACCGGACAGGACTCGCCGGGAACCTGCTAGTTGGTATTATACATATCGTCAGATAGCAGTTCCCTGGTGACATGTGTACAGGTTAGTTCATCGACCTGAGGTCGTCATTTGTCTCGTGTGAGTTCCCACTGTACTTTGATTTCTATCCTACCACGGCTCAAAGGAGTCGTGCAAACAGGTATTTTTTAGGTATAGTCCCGAGCCACATGGAGGCAAGTGAGCGGATCGGCAGGGGATTCTTCTCTCCCGGTATTGGGGGTAGAGACCGCGCTATGTCTAGGAAAGCCATTACACCAAGTCCTTGGCCAAGGCAGGTGAGAATTACTGGTAGGTACTCCGGTAGTTTCTCAGGGTGTTCAGGGCTTGTCTCCGACACGACTTATACCGCTATTGGGGGTCTGACATAACTAGCCCCTAGGCCGGATATGCGATACTCATAGATGAACGGACCGGACTGTATATACATTGTCACTGTTAGGCTCAGTAAGGTTTTAGGATGAGTTCGCTCATCGGCCTCCCTTGAGGTCAGTACATGGGCAGCCGTTACGCACAGCTAGTGCCGCTGACGGCTTGTGGTTAATGTAACATTTCGAAATAATAAAAGTATTATTTTTGGGAATTTTTATAATTTAATATTATTTTATTGAATATTTTAATATTTTGGTATTATTAAATACAAATAAATGGGAAAAATTTTGGAAAAATTATGGAAAATTCTAAAATAGGGTAAATTAGAGAATTATGCCATTTCTAAGTTTAATTGATTAGTTATATGCTAATTTAGTGCTAATCGCGATTAAAAAATCGCTAATCGGTTTTTAGCTTTTTTTGTGCAAAACATGCACATATCACTTTTTCACACTTGTGCATTTTCTTGCCATGGTTCACTTTGGGTTTACTATTCTTGGGAGAAGGATTTTGAGAGAATAAGAAAAAGAAAAGGAAAAGAAAATGGGAAAAGAATAATGAAATTGGTAGTTGGTGAGAGAGAGAGGTATGGGCTTCCTTGACTAAAGACTTAGCCATTTTCCCTTCATTCTTCGTTCATTTTCTCTCTCCCTCTTCCTTTCCTCCTCCTGCTGCTGCTCCTTCATCTCCCTCCCCTCTTCAAAGCCCCAAATCATCTCAAAAACAATTCCAAAACCCAATCTCCATTTCATTAAAAGTGTGCACAAGCTCAAGATCTACACATTGGACTAAAGAGGCAAGGATTTTGGCCACTAGGGGCAACTCAAGAAAATTCTTGAGTTGCCAAATGAGGTATTTTCTGGATCATTAACTTAGTTTTAGCATTACTTATACCCCCATGTTTAGATTGAACCGATATTGTTTGATATTGTGGAGTTAAGGAAAACCTAGTTAGGGTTTGAGGAAATTATGAGTTGTGATGGGAAATTGAGCTCAGTAGAGGCTACACCAACACCCTAGTGTATGAATTGAGACCCAACCCTGAAGCTTAAACCCAGAATACGGATTTTTGAAACCGATATCGGAGAAATTGTGGAATCTGTGAAGGGTATATTGAATCTGCTATCACCCGAGACATCCTAAATTAAAATTGATTGGACAGTGACATGTGCAGGCACCCAGGAAGCTACCACCAAGACCCCAACCCCTAACTCATCAAGCCGACCACAGATTTATCCCAATTGGCCACAATTTGCGGCCATACCTGTACCAAACCTTCTCGTTTTGGTTCTGCTGCTCTTACTTGTATAGATTAGACCCCTGGTATATATAGATTTGTCTAATTTGACCTAGGGTGAAATCTGGAACATATTTCCAAAGTTGTTGTTTTGCATTCGTGTTTCCGTATTCCGTATTCTTAATTCTGAATTTGTGTCTTGTGATTTACCTCGACTATTTGGCGTTTATACGACGATATAGAGGACTTATTGATGGTTTTGAAGGCGTGCTATAGGTTCTAACCTATAGACCCCTTATCGTATCGTTTTGGTTTTCGTGTGCCGTTTTAGCTTTGATTTGGTTTTAATGCGCATATACGATACTTTGATATGTAGGTACCCATGAAGACTTCGGGACGACAAGAAAATGCGTGGCGACGTCGACAATGAAGACGCAAGGTGAGTAGATTATATCTGCAGGGGGAAGTCGGGTGGATGGCGTATAGCACCCCCGCAGTCCGTAGTTGATATATTATATGATAGTTAGGTGTATTATGGATAGTGTAGGGTTAGAAGCAACTAGTGTAGTTCATAATCGCGAACCCTAGAATAGATTTACACCTACACGCACTCCCTTGCATATTCATTATACTTGCACTGTGTTTGATGATATTGGATGACATTGGAGATGAGTCGATGATGTTGGGCATTGTGCCGCGAGATCGGTGATTTGATGTGATTCGTATTTGGGATACGATACGTGATCTCTAGCGGGCCTTGGGACGTGTGCTTGCACACGCAGTATATTGATGGTATCAGTTGTACTAGACTTAGATCAGTACCCCAGATTATGTGATACGATGATAGTGATACCTGAGATGTGATGAGATAGTGTGATATTGACCCGTAACCGGCTATTGGGATGCCGTACGACGATTTACCGTACAAGCCTATATTGATGATAGATCCGCACTCATGACTCGAGGATGTCTTACGATATACTGTATCGTTCACGATATTATTTAGGCGGGATCACCGACTATTATATCTATATATGTATCGACTCAGATTTAGGTGGTTTCCATACCTCTCCCGATTGACTTGATACTTAGATCTGTAGTTTGCATAGTAGATTCTTCACTGTGGTGTTGATTATTTGATTTCCGCATATTCATGCTATTCGCATTGCTTGCATATGTTTATTGCTATATTATTATCATGCTGTTAGGACACCAGTACCATTATCGATGATGCGTATATTCCACGTACACTAATTGCCGGCTCACACACTTCATCATCGATAATTGCCATTCCACTACACTGTAGTACTGTTGCATTCATGATATGATTCTTGCATGGCATATTGTACACTTATACCTGTACACATACATAGATGATTCTGACTTGATTAGAGATATGGGAACCGCAAGATATTCTTCAAAACTGATTCATTTTAAAAGAGCGGTTTCCCTCGACATGTGCACATTATTATTCCATGTTGCATGACTTCTGATATGCTTACCTTTCTTTACATGTCGCATACATTATGTTTTGATTATACGCATTGAGATATGTTGTTTCCATGATATTTCTGGATTTGGGAACCGTGGGTATTTCAAAAGAGAATGTATAATTGTTTTGAAAACCCGGTTACCCTTGATATGATATTTCAGTGCGTCCACCATGTATTTTCTCGGTGCTGAGAGCGACATATGAAACCTGATTCGAGGAGGCGGATGAGGCCGATTGCGGGTACATGGTGGACCCGGTATGGTACCCCCGGGAAAGAACGGTTTCGCTGTGTAGTAGACGGTGAGCCTGGCAGAGGGACCACTACCTACCGGTGATTGTATTTGAGCTCGGCGGATATCTGGAGGATACCGACCGGAGTTGAGAGATGGACATGGGCTGACCCGTACTGCCGGGGGCCGAGGGCCGATACCGCAGACGGAGCCCCATATGGATGAGGATTTACGTGCCGATGCTAGGCACAGGTTTCATGATGATTTCCATGGCTTTTATTATATCCTCATATTTGCATACATGATGTTATTGTCATTGGGTGACGGGTGGACGGGTTCCACGTTTATTGTCATTGGGTGACGGGTGGACGGGTTCCACGTTTATTGTCATTGGGTGATGGGTGGACGGGGTCCACGTTCATACAGACTTGATCACATACAGATTGGATTTACATTGATCATACTTCATTTGTATATATAACAGGGTATGAGGGCGCTGTTATATATACCCTTACACCAATATTAATGGAATGGGACGCTAATATATGTGTATTGATATCCATTTGATACTTCTTCATATTTACTTCATGCAGACATACCTTATACTGATGACATGTTATTACCTGAGTACTTGGCACTACATACCTGTTTAGATGTTACATTGCCACCTTATCATGCTTCAGACGTACTCTTGTGGCTTATATTACTGGTCGTATCGACCTAGGATTATGTCTTGCATTCGGTTTCTGCTTGTAGATATTTCTATTCACGAGTTGGCAACTCACCCCCGTTGTGCCACAGTTCTTGCAGGTTTTGCCGTACAGGTTCCATTGCGGCATTTCTGGCACACTGCTTCCTTGCGGGTGAATTGCATTTGGTAGGTGGATTCTTTTGCATCAAGAACCACTATTGTAGTTGTATTATTCATTGAATCTAGAATTTCCATCAACCAAAACTTGTATATTGTTTCAGACTTAGACACTAGTGATGTATTATTCGACCTTAGAGTCACGCTTAGTAGTTTTGCGATTTTCATGCTTATTGAGTTTCTTTTTGTTTGACCCTCGCCATTCGGCGATGTATATTATTATTGTTTGTGTGGTTGTGACCGTCGTTTGACGAAGAGCTAGCTCCCGCTTGGGGATTCCTTTTATCATTGCATATATATTGTTCTTGTTGTACCCCGTTCGGGGCCAGTATTTACAAAAGAAACTCTGCCGAAATTTTTAGAAAAGACTTTACATTTTAAAAATGCATATTCGGCTTAGTTATTTAAAAACCTTGACTTCAAACATGTTTTTCTTCACTTCTTTAAACCAGTTTTCTTTATTTACCCTTAAAATGGTTTTAGATTTCTGGGCTTTTGGCTTACTTGGATCAGATGGAGTCCTATAGACTTCATATGGTTCAAGGGCCAGTCACGTGTTCTTTCGGGTCGTGACAAAGTTGGTATCAGAGCGCTAGGTTGACCTTGGTTCGAGTCTAAGTTTGACTATGTGGAGCCTAGGGCGTCTATATATATACGGAACTTAGGCTTGACCTTACGGAACTTAGACTTAGTCGAGGGGGTATTAGACCCGAACTTTCGTCGCGTAGGATGACCCTTGGTTGATGGAATAGGTGACTAAAGTAGAGTGACGTACCGTGGGTATGTTCCGCGGCATACTTACGACACGCCACTCCGCTTAAGGAACCTTAGGATGTACATATTTTCGAGATCAGTGATTCTCTTCATATCCATGATTATACATCCATTTGAGATCCTCGATACTATTAGTTTCATGATCATACCTTCATTGATGCTGTTCCTTCTTATGATCATGTATCCACTCTGGATCTGTTGTTCTCTTTTTGCCATTGATTTGCTCTCTTCGATACTCGATTGAGGTTCCTGTCGCCATGTTGAGCGCAGTTTGGGCTGCTGCTAGGGTTACGGTCAGGGCGAGCTCGTCTAGTACGAGGGCCGACCATTGTGTTTTCTGGTGACATGGGAACGCCTCGAGTTAGTATCGATGATTGTGACCTCTAGTGGAGGCGAGTGCTTGGTCTTGCACCGGATGATCGGGCCATTGTTAGAGCTGCCAGTTGAGAGAGGACTGTTGATGTACAACATACCTCAGAGATTATGATGTCGCCTACCGTGCAGACAGATGGACCAGCTGTTGCTGAGATTGACAGGATTTCGCTTCCGGAGCTTACGAGCTGAGATTGCCGGAGCTTTCAGGCAGATATGAGACAGATGATAGCTAGTCTACCCGACTGAGAGACGAAGGTGATTGGTCCGATTTATGCGCCGGAGCGGACCCAGTTGAGTTGAAGATTTCCAGTGTGGAGAGTCTTACTCAGATCTAGAGCAGACTGATTCAGAGATGACCGCCAATGTATCGCCTTTTCTGGAGGGTTGAGGCGCTGTTCGGCGTACAGGTGAATGAGCCAGTTGTTGGTGCAAATGACGAGATATCGCCCAGATGGTTGGAGCTACTGTAGCATGAGCATATACTTAGAGATATGATGGACGACCGCTAGTCACCTGAGGATAAATGACTAGGACATGTGTTTCGTTCGTTTACCGATGCGAGGTTATCAGATAGATTGTTTCCAGCTAGAGACGGCTTCACACAGGTTCGTTGAGAGTCGATAGAGATGATCGAATGTCAGGAGCCCATTTTCCAAGTTTAAAGTATACGGAAAGACATGCAGGTGATTCTATGGACCCTCTAGAAGAATGAAACCCTAACTCGACTTAATGACCGTGTGAAAGCCTTTGAACCTTAGGGTTTGCGGCAGTTCCGCGGCGCCATTAGTGAGGCTTGGGTTTGCTCTTCTACGGCTGGACTGTGGCATGTACTCGATACTATTAAACTGTACTCAAGATGTTGATCTCTTGGGGGATTATAAGGTTCTGACGAGTCGATCGAATGTTTCGACATCATTCGGATATCATGTGATGGGATGCTTTGCTTGGGAGACTCCAGATACGAGTATAGCCGTTGGAGCACAGTTCATGCAGCCACGTTGAGACGAGTCCGAATCAGTCGACATTAAGGAAGAGTGAAGAAAAGAGTTTACAAGAGATTTCGACGAGATGACGTCCCACTCCGCTGACATCAGAGATGTAATACGCACCCAGAGGCGTTGTTTATGGATATATCTTCCAGAAAGAAGCGCGATAAGTATGCAGCTGTTCCGGAATGAGAATTAGCTTCAGCAATGGATGATGACTTCCGGGCAATTCGGCAGGAATGAGATTTGAGAGAGAAACCTCGACAGGACCTTTCTGGAAAACGATACGAGAAGACCTAGACCTAGGAGTGGTCAGATTGCGCACACCCAGCAGGCCAGAGTTCGGCATCGTCGACAAGGTAGTTGACCAGGTTCGGATAAAGGGCTTTACCCAGATGCGTTGCGAATTGATCAAGGGCGGACGAGTATTGAGTATTCCTCCGATGGTTGGGACGTGTTCCCGAGGACCTGTTCGGCCAGACATCTTCTACAGAGTGATGAAGCTACAGAGTACGCGATTTCGAGTCCGTGCGAGAGATTTCGGATTGACCGTGGCCAAGAACAGTGCAGTGCGTATTTATAGCATGGCGTGACGTCATAGTGGACGACGATACGACAAGAGGTTAAGAGGTTCGCGCGAGACGCTGACGAGCTGTCATTACTTTCCGTCGAGACTAGAGACCTGATATGCTTACCGAGGCGTTGGGATGCGACCAATTTCCGAGAAAATATTGTGCTGAGGACATAGATGTCCATCGAGTGAGAAGAGATTATGCAAGAGGGCCAGCCTCCGTACAGATCGGCATAGGCATGATTGGAAGAGACCTTGAGCAGGATCCTTTCCAAGACATTGCTGCAATGATGTTTGCACCCAGGATCAGATGTGTGATGTGCATTCAGAGAGCCAGAGGCCGACGCCAGTGACATGCTGCTTTACGAGTGGTCGTGAGGATTGATCGAGAGATGACCAGAGAAGTGCTAGAACGGAATCATCTCCGTTAGCACACCTGACAGGGCCGATGAGCCGATTGATTTCCAGATAGGTAATCCGCAGAGATGATAAGGACTCGGAGACAGAGGACGCCAGACCGTGGGCAAGAGGCAAGTAGATATCTTGCGCTGCTAGCATTGGGTGCACCGACTCCTTCTCGACCTTGAAGGAGGAACTACCGACGAGGGTATTTATGATTTGTGATTTTGTGATTCGATTATCACGTATCCGTCATCCTGGATTTTGGTATTTTGGGCGTTCTATTGCATGATTTAGTTTTGATGACTGAGTTTCATGATATTGTTTCATACACCCACTGGATATTTATATTTTGCGCATAAGTTATTACATTTGAGCTATTGATTGCGATTTCATGCCTATCTTATGCAGTGATTTGATTTACACTTCCAGCATAGTTTTCATGCACCTTTAGTGTTTTGATATACGATTTTGGTGCACGCCAGATGCACTAAATCGGGATTCTTCGTGCATGTCACATGCACCTGATTTTTGCTGTCAGGCACACACGTTGCCTATGACAGATTTTTCGTGCACACACGCTGCACGTAGATGTTGTTTTGTGCCCATGTATGGCACATATATGGATTTTGATTCCGTGCGCACCAGACGCACCGGATGTTCTTATATACATTTTTGGGGATTGATTTCTTATAGAGCAGTACATTTTTACGATATTCGCTACGTATTGATGTTTTCGGAACCCCGACAAATTGGATTTTACCGAAATGTTTTTGTATTTGGGGGTTTAAATTTAAATTCGGGGACCGAATTTATTTAAGGGGGGTAGATTGTAACATTTCGAAATCATAAAAATATTATTTTTGGGAATTTTTATAATTTAATATTATTTTATTGAATATTTTAATATTTTGGTATTATTAAATACAAATAAATGGGAAAAATTTTGGAAAAATTATGGAAAATTCTAAAATAGGGTAAATTAGAGAATTATGCCATTTCTAAGTTTAATTGATTAGTTATATGCTAATTTAGTGCTAATCGCGATTAAAAAATCGCTAATCGGTTTTTAGCTTTTTTTGTGCAAAACATGCACATATCACTTTTTCACACTTGTGCATTTTCTTGCCATGGTTCACTTTGGGTTTACAATTCTTGGAAGAAGGATTTTGAGAGAATAAGAAAAAGAAAAGGAAAAGAAAATGGGAAAAGAATAAAGAAATTGGTAGTTGGTGAGAGAGAGAGGTATGGGCTTCTTTGACTAAAGACTTAGCCATTTTCCCTTCATTCTTCTTTCATTTTCTCTCTCCCACTTCCCTTCCTCCTACTGCTGCTTCTATTTCATCTCCCTCCCCTCTTCAAAGCCCCAAATCATCTCAAAAACAATTCCAAAACCCAATCTCCATTTCATTAAAAGTGTGCACAAGCTCAAGATCTACACATTGGACTAAAGAAGCAAGAATTTTGGCCACTAGGGGCAACTCAAGAAAATTCTTGAGTTGCCAAATGAGGTATTTTCTGGATCATTAACTTAGTTTTAGCATTACTTATACCCCCATGTTTAGATTGAACCGATATTGTTTGATATTGTGGAGTTAAGGAAAACCTAGTTAGGGTTTGAGGAAATTATGAGTTGTGATGGGAAATTGAGCTCAGTAGAGGCTACACCAACACCCTAGTGTATGAATTGAGACCCAACCCTGAAGCTTAAACCCAGAATATGGATTTTTGAAACCGATATCCGAGAAATTATGGAATCTGTGAAGGGTATATTGAATCTGCTATCACCCGAGACATCCTAAATTAAAATTGATTGGACAGTGACATGTGCAGGCACCCAGGAAGCTACCACCAAGACCCCAACCCCTAACTCATCAAGTCGGCCGCAGATTTATCCTAATTGGCCGCAATTTGCGGCCATACCTGTACCAAACCTTCTCGTATTGGTTCTGCTGCTCTTACTTGTATAGATTAGACCCCTGGTATATATAGATTTGTCTAATTTGACCTAGGGTGAAATCTGGAACATATTTCCTAAGTTGCTGTTTTGGATTCGTGTTTCCGTATTCCGTATTCTTAATTCTGAATTTGTGTCTTGTGATTTACCTCGACTATTTGGCGTTTATACGACAATATAGAGGACTTATTGATGGTTTTGAAGGCGTGCCATAGGTTCTAACCTATAGGCCCCTTATCGTATCGTTTTGGGTTTCGTGTGCCGTTTTAGCTTTGATTTGGTTTTAATGCGCATATACGATACTTTGATATGTAGGTACCCATGAAGACTTCGGGACGACAAGAAAATGCGTGGCGACGTCGACAATGAAGACGCAAGGTGAGTAGATTATATCTGCAGGGGGAAGTCGGGTGGATGGCGTATAGCACCCCCGCAGTCCGTAGTTGATATATTATATGATAGTTAGGTGTATTATGGATAGTGTAGGGTTAGAAGCAACTAGTGTAGTTCATAATCGCGAACCCTAGAATAGATTTACACCTACACGCACTCCCTTGCATATTCATTATACTTGCACTGTGTTTGATGATATTGGATGACATTGGAGATGAGTCGATGATGTTGGGCATTGTGCCGCGAGATCGGTGATTTGATGTGATTCGTATTTGGGATACGATACGTGATCTCTAGCGGGCCTTGGGACGTGTGCTTGCACACGCAGTATATTGATGGTATCAGTTGTACTAGACTTAGATCAGTACCCCAGATTATGTGATACGATGATAGTGATACCTGAGATGTGATGAGATAGTGTGATATTGACCCGTAACCGGCTATTGGGATGCCGTACGACGATTTACCGTACAAGCCTATATTGATGATAGATCCGCACTCATGACTCGAGGATGTCTTACGATATACTGTATCGTTCACGATATTATTTAGGCGGGATCACCGACTATTATATCTATATATGTATCGACTCAGATTTAGGTGGTTTCCATACCTCTCCCGATTGACTTGATACTTAGATCTGTAGTTTGCATAGTAGATTCTTCACTGTGGTGTTGATTATTTGATTTCCGCATATTCATGCTATTCGCATTGCTTGCATATGTTTATTGCTATATTATTATCATGCTGTTAGGACACCAGTACCATTATCGATGATGCGTATATTCCACGTACACTAATTGCCGGCTCACACACTTCATCATCGATAATTGCCATTCCACTACACTGTAGTACTGTTGCATTCATGATATGATTCTTGCATGGCATATTGTACACTTATACCTGTACACATACATAGATGATTCTGACTTGATTAGAGATATGGGAACCGCAAGATATTCTTCAAAACTGATTCATTTTAAAAGAGCGGTTTCCCTCGACATGTGCACATTATTATTCCATGTTGCATGACTTCTGATATGCTTACCTTTCTTTACATGTCGCATACATTATGTTTTGATTATACGCATTGAGATATGTTGTTTCCATGATATTTCTGGATTTGGGAACCGTGGGTATTTCAAAAGAGAATGTATAATTGTTTTGAAAACCCGGTTACCCTTGATATGATATTTCAGTGCGTCCACCATGTATTTTCTCGGTGCTGAGAGCGACATATGAAACCTGATTCGAGGAGGCGGATGAGGCCGATTGCGGGTACATGGTGGACCCGGTATGGTACCCCCGGGAAAGAACGGTTTCGCTGTGTAGTAGACGGTGAGCCTGGCAGAGGGACCACTACCTACCGGTGATTGTATTTGAGCTCGGCGGATATCTGGAGGATACCGACCGGAGTTGAGAGATGGACATGGGCTGACCCGTACTGCCGGGGGCCGAGGGCCGATACCGCAGACGGAGCCCCATATGGATGAGGATTTACGTGCCGATGCTAGGCACAGGTTTCATGATGATTTCCATGGCTTTTATTATATCCTCATATTTGCATACATGATGTTATTGTCATTGGGTGACGGGTGGACGGGTTCCACGTTTATTGTCATTGGGTGACGGGTGGACGGGTTCCACGTTTATTGTCATTGGGTGATGGGTGGACGGGGTCCACGTTCATACAGACTTGATCACATACAGATTGGATTTACATTGATCATACTTCATTTGTATATATAACAGGGTATGAGGGCGCTGTTATATATACCCTTACACCAATATTAATGGAATGGGACGCTAATATATGTGTATTGATATCCATTTGATACTTCTTCATATTTACTTCATGCAGACATACCTTATACTGATGACATGTTATTACCTGAGTACTTGGCACTACATACCTGTTTAGATGTTACATTGCCACCTTATCATGCTTCAGACGTACTCTTGTGGCTTATATTACTGGTCGTATCGACCTAGGATTATGTCTTGCATTCGGTTTCTGCTTGTAGATATTTCTATTCACGAGTTGGCAACTCACCCCCGTTGTGCCACAGTTCTTGCAGGTTTTGCCGTACAGGTTCCATTGCGGCATTTCTGGCACACTGCTTCCTTGCGGGTGAATTGCATTTGGTAGGTGGATTCTTTTGCATCAAGAACCACTATTGTAGTTGTATTATTCATTGAATCTAGAATTTCCATCAACCAAAACTTGTATATTGTTTCAGACTTAGACACTAGTGATGTATTATTCGACCTTAGAGTCACGCTTAGTAGTTTTGCGATTTTCATGCTTATTGAGTTTCTTTTTGTTTGACCCTCGCCATTCGGCGATGTATATTATTATTGTTTGTGTGGTTGTGACCGTCGTTTGACGAAGAGCTAGCTCCCGCTTGGGGATTCCTTTTATCATTGCATATATATTGTTCTTGTTGTACCCCGTTCGGGGCCAGTATTTACAAAAGAAACTCTGCCGAAATTTTTAGAAAAGACTTTACATTTTAAAAATGCATATTCGGCTTAGTTATTTAAAAACCTTGACTTCAAACATGTTTTTCTTCACTTCTTTAAACCAGTTTTCTTTATTTACCCTTAAAATGGTTTTAGATTTCTAGTCTTTTGGCTTACTTGGATCAGATGGAGTCCTATAGACTTCATATGGTTCAAGGGCCAGTCACGTGCTCTTTCGGGTCGTGACAGTTAAACCCACTGCCAGGGTACTGACGAGTCATTAGAGTCCCCCACAGATAGTTTCCTAAGTTCGGGCGAAACGTTGTAGAGGCCGTATGGTTTTATGGCAGGGTTCGGAAAATGCACGTTCGTTTACGCACGTGTCATATTTTGGGCAGATAATACTGGTGGGCTTTGGTTTAAGCCGGATCCGAGTATTATACTGTGTAGATATAATATCTTTGTCTCAGTTGCATTTGTATTCGGTTGTAATACAAATGCGGGTATGTTTATACTGTTACGGGGTTATCCTGAAATTCGTTTCGGGATCGCTTTTGGAAGTTGCCAGTTTCCAGTTTTCTATCACCCGTCTTTAACATTCGGTTAAATACGGATTTATCTTTTCTTGAGGGTGAGTCATGAGTATGGAAGCTTCTAGATTGGTGACTAGGATTAGCGAGTCACTCATTTGCATTAATAGTTGATGACTAGGCTTATGACTCATTAGTTTTCATTTAATGTTTTTGATGATGTGTTTTATGAGTCACCCTTTACCATTAATTCCTTTTGTTTGAATGAAGGATATTTGATTAAGATCTTTTACCTTGTGGTCACCTCCCTTGTTCCTACACTCACCTCCCCCTCTTGATAAATGGCCGGCCCCTCATTTGCAAAAGGATATGGTTGTTGATTAAAAAGTTTATGTGATTTGGTGTATGGAAATTTCATAGCTCATTTCTCATTTCATATCATTCCAAATGGCAACTTCATTAACCGTTCGTCCATGGCTTTGGACGAAGTGAGACAAAGTGTTCTACTCATTCTCTACATCAATCTTGGTCATCTCTTTTAGCAAACTTGATGACCGAGTTGCCTCAGGTCAGAGGCGGGAGCCCGTTTAAAGAACCGTTGACGTGGTGCCATCTAGACGAGGAGATCGGAGCAGACGCAACAGGAGCGTGGGATGATGGTTAAAGAACAAATGACTCGGATCGTTCGGTATAACCTTTCTACCCTCTTTACAATTTGTTAGTTTAGCGTTAATGGCAGATCCGGGTTATAGTATGCGATAGCGCCAGTTATAAAAGTTTTTGTTCCGCATTTGGCGTCAGATTGACGGCCGGGGCGCTACCGTAGACTTACACCCAAAAGGAATGTGGTAACTCAGCATCACTCATCATGGACCGTACCATATCTAATAGGGTACGATTGCTCCGTTCTGACACACCGTTGTGCTGTGGTGTGTACGGAGGAGTGAGCTGGGAGAGAATCCCATCCACTTTTAAGAAGTCTGAAAACTCAGTGCTAAATAATCTCCACCTCATCTGATCGAAGTTTCTTGGTACTCGAGCCAGTTTGTTTTTCTACTTCAAGTTTGTACTCCTTGAAATTCTCGAAAGATTCGGATTTATGGTTCAATAAAAACACGTGTCCGAATCTTGAGAAATCATCAGTAAAAGTGATGAAGTATGAAAAACCGCCTCTAGCATGTGTAGACATTGGTCCGCATACATCACTATGTATGAGGCTTAAGAGTTCTGTAGCTCTCTCTCCGTGTCCTATAAACGGGGTTTTGTTCATTTTACCTTTGATACAAGACTGACAAGTCGCATAAGATTTATATTCAAAAGGTTTTAAATATCCATCTTTATATACCTTGTTTAGTCTTGTTTCATTAATATGACCAAGTCTACAATGCCAAAGAAAATATTCATTTATTTCTGAAATCTTTCTTTTATTTGTATGTTGTATATTGAAAAGTCTGTGTTGGTTTAGGATGTAAATTCCGTTACTTAGTGTACCATACCCAATCAACTGTTGATTCAAGTTAATGTTCATAACATTATTTTGCAACACATATTGATATCCTTCATTGTCCAACAAAGATACGGATATTATATTACATAGCATACCAGGTACAAAATAACAAGGGTTCAAAACCAAAATATATCCTGAAAGCAACCCTAGATGATACTCTCCTACGGATACAACATGTACATTGGAACCATTTCCAACCCGTAGAGTGTGGTCCCCAGTCTTCAAAACTCTACTGTTTCTCAATCCCTGCATACAATTACAGATGTGAGAACCAGAACCGGTATCTAATACCCAAGTTGCAGAGTTTAATGAAAAACAGTTTTCAGTTACAAACACATCAGAAGCGGAAGCATCAGTATGCTTCTTCTTCTTAAGATCAACAAGGTACAAAGCACAATTGCGTTTCCAGTGTCCCGACTTGTGGCAGAAAAAACCTTTTTCTTTTCCACTTCCCGCGGCCTCAGACTTGTCTTTCCTCTTCCCCTTTTCAACTCCACCTCTCGGCTTGGTGGGATTCTTCTTCTTCGTTCCCTTGGCCTTAGCTTTCGGGACTGAAGAGGAAGATGGCCCATAAAGCAGAGCGGGAGTTTTCGCTATTTTAAGCCTGCTCTCTGCACTTCTAAATATATTGAGAAGTTCAGGCAATGATTTCTCCAAATCGTTCATATTGAAATTCACTATGAACGGAGCAAAGACGGGGGAGAGAGACTGCAGAACAATATCTGTATATTTCTCATTATCCATAGTCCATCCCAGTTCCTCAAGTTCTTCTATAAGACCAATCATTTTTAGAACATGGTCTCCTACTAATGCGCCGGGGGCCATCCGCATCTGAAACAGCTTTCGAGATGCCTCGTATTGTAAAGTACGAGATTGCTCTTCATACAACTCCTTTGTATGAAGAAAGATGGATTGTACATCCATCTTCTTGGGCTGTTTCTGATGGATACTGTCCATAGAAGCAAGCGCGGGGCATGTGGCCGTATTGCAATCAATATCCCATATTTTTCGGATCTCCTTATCCGAACAGACGATTCAAGTCCTGGGACGGGTGGGGCTTTGGTAGTGAGGACATATGATACTTTGTCATATGTGAGTGCCATGTTCAAGTTCCTCAACCATTCTTTAAAATTCGGTCTAGTCAGTTTGTTTTTCTCTAAAAGAAGCTTAAGTCCCTGTAGGGTTCCTAGGCACTCTTGTGAAGGTTCATAAGGCATCAAACATGCCCGAATAAAATTTAGACGTGCCGAACAACCCAAAGCCGGGATCTTTGCTAGATTATTAGGGTTTAACATACAAGTAAACATCTTTACTACTAAGTGTGAGAGATTACAATCTTTGTAGTCCACTCATTCGCTTCATAAGCTCTGAGTAGAAGTCCCTTCGCCGCGATCCACGATCTCCCGGACTCAAGAGAGGCTCCACGACTCGAATGATCCATGCTAGCTTGTAGTGTTCCGCTTCTCCGATGATCTACGTCGAAGTTGCTATAACTCAAGCTCTCTCACTCTAATGAGGTGAACACCCTAATCTAATGGGCTAGATTAGATGAGGATGATGGAGTAGTATTTATGCTATCTTTTTATATCATTTTCTCACAAGAAATCATCACAAAAGAAATAACTAGTAAGCTTTCTCAAAGCTAAAGAGAGAAGAAGATGAATGAAAAATAGTTAATCCTTTTGTGATGAATAGTAGAAGTGAATATATGATTGATTATGGAACCAAGGTCAAGGATGAGAAACTTAACCTTTGTAGAGAATAAACTAGAGCTAGGGTTTGGTTAGGTTAAGGAATGTGTCATGGATAAATATCACCATAATATCTTAACCAAGACAAAAGGAAATCCTTCTAGAATGAACAAGAAGGAGCGAACCCTAATCAAACCTTAATCTCTTTTTATCATCACTAAACATGTTTCATAATAAATCATATCATGTTACTATAATATATATCACATATATATTATATTTGTAACAAAAGAAAATAATACAATTAATATATATCGCATATATATTAATGTATTATCCGGTGAGAAAATGAAATAATAAAGCGAGCCAATATTAGATAATGTAATACAATATATCATATATATTATTATATATTAAATCATCGAATCAACACTTGATCCGACAATCCAGCTATATCGAATATAACCGACTAATATATCATGTACCGATTCATCGAATCAACCCTTGATCCGATGACCCGGTTCATTTCTAAATATCACGAGAATATATTATGGTATCACATATCGCATTATCCTCGGTCCTGCACATATCACATATGTGCCTCTACTCCGTTTTGCCTGAGCCAAGAAACCTCTGTGTAGGACTCTAAAGAATCGTCAATATGCCGGTAGCAGGTGATGATCATATCAAACACCCACAAGCTGCAAGCGGTCAGCTAAACGTAACAGCCACCCAGGTATTGAGCGATCAGAAGATCAACAAGCTAGCCTGCACGTTCTCCTGTGAATCCAATCAGTAACACTCCCGTACAGTCCGGTCTGTTCGTCTGATATGTCGCATATCAAGTCTAGGGGTGGTATACGTCAAACCCCAGTAACCGATAAGTCGTATCGATGTGAGGCTCATAACAGGTCGAGAAACTACTGGTAACACTTACCAGTATATCTCTATATCAACCCTAGCCAGGGACTTCCAGTTATAGCCAATCGAACACAGCACAACATCAACTCCCTATACCGGGAGAGACGAATCCCCTCCTATCGCTCATTGCCTCCATGTGATTCGGGACTGTACCCAAAAGCCACCGTTTTGCACGCCCTCTTGGACGTGGTAAGGTGGAAATCAAAGCACAGTAGGAATCACACAAGACTCTATGACGATCTCGGGTCTACAGACTACCCTGTACCAGTGTCACCGGAGAACTGCCATATGACGTATGGTATAACACCATCTGGGAGTTCTCGGCGAGTCCGTCCAGTGTACCCAGTCTCCACTGAGAACCCGTACACCATCTTTGATGTCAAACACCGATGGATATGGGATCATCCATCGCCCATCATATGGGTCAAGATGCGTATACGCTAGTCTACTCTGGTGTATCGATGCCCTGTCTCGATATACCCTCGACTAGGAACAGTTATAGGATGTACTCATCGACTACCGTGGCCCCACTAGTATGATCTCATCATAGTCCCAGTAGTCGAGTACAGATCCTAAGGGCTTTATCAACATGTGAGAGAAAGTCAGTAAACCAGTACAAGTCAACATGTTAAGATAAAGTGAAACCAAATATCATACTATCATGACGAGCAAGAAAGTCCTCTCTGTATATATCCAAGCATCCATCATAATATACATCATATGTACAACAATGGCCTCTAGGGCATATACATAACTAACAATCTCCCACTTGCACTAAGGCCAGCTGCTGTAGTATCTCATACCTAGCATCCCGAATAATCTCTCAAAATGTATCTAGGGAATGGCCTTCGTGAGTGGATCCGCAGTGTTGTCCTTCGTATCTACTCTCCTGACCTCGATCTCCCGGCGATCAACTATCTCCCTGATCAGGTGATACCGCCTCAGAATATGTCTGGACTTCTGATGGGATCTGGGTTCCTTGGCCAAAGCCACAGCTCCATTGTTATCGCAATACAGAGGTATTGGATGCTCAATGGATGGAACCACACCAACTTCACTAATGAACTTTTTTATCCAGACAGCCTCTTTGGCAGCATCGTTGGCAGCGATGTATTCAGCCTCCTTCGTCGAGTCTGCAACGGTATCCTGTTTGGATCTCTTCCAACATACCGTCCCTCCATTGAGGGTAAAGACAAATCCCGAGTGCGACTTAGAGTCGTCATTATCACTTTGGAAGCTGGAATCGGTAAAGGACTCCACCCGGAGTTCTCCGTTACCATACACCAAGAACATGTCTCTAGTCCTTCGTAAGTACTTGAGAATGTTCTTCACAGCTGTCCACTAACTCTCTCAAGGATCTGCTTGATACCGACTCACTACACTTAGTGAGTATGCTACATCGGGTCTGGTACATAGCATTGCATACATGATAGAGCCTACTGCCGAAGCATAGGATATCCCTTGCATGCGAGCTCTCTCCAAATCAGTCTTGGGAGACATCTCTTTGGAGAGAGTGAGTCCAGAGATTGTGGGTTGGTTCCTACGCTTGGATTCTTCCATACTAAACCTCTTTAGTATGGTGTCAATGTACCTGGATTGGGACAATCCCAGTATCCGTTTAGATCTATCTCTATAGATCATGATTCCCAATATGCAGGAGGCATCACCTAGATCTTTCATTGAGAATCTTTGTGATAAGAAGAGCTTGACTGATTGCAGCATAGGAATATCATTTCGTATCAAGAGTATGTCATCCACGTACAATACGAGGAAGACAACCTTACTCTCTGCTACCTTCTTATAGATACAAGGTTCATCTATATTTTTGATGAAGTCAAACTCTTTGACTACGACATCAAAACAAATGTTCCAACTCCGAGATGCTTGCTTTAACCCATAAATGGATTTAAGCAGCTTGCACACCTTTCCGCTGCTCCCACTATCTACGAAGCCCTCTGGCTGAGTCATGTACACGCACTCTTCTAAATCACCGTTTAGAAAGGCGGTCTTAACATCCATTTGACAGATTTCGTAGTCATGGTATGCAGCGATGGCAGGTAAGATCCGGATGGACTTAAGCATAGCCACTGGAGAAAAGGTTTCGTCATAATTCACACCTGGTCGTTGACGAAAACTCTTTGCTACAAGTCTAGCTTTGAAAGTCTCAACTTTTCCATCTACACCAAATTTCTTTTTAAAAATCCACTTGCTCCCAATGGGTTTTACCCCTTCAGGAGCATTTTTCAAAGTCCATACTTTATTGGTGTACATGGATTCCATCTCAGATCGCATTGCATCCAGCCATTTCACAGAGTCACCACTCGTGATGGCCTGCTCGAAACTAGTTGGGTCATCATCTTCCATGATGCAATCCTCGCTTCCACCATCAATGAGAAAACCGTAGTATCTCTCAGGTGGACGAGAAACCCTACTAGATCGACGGAGAGGCTGGGGTTCGTCGGGTACTACTGAATCTTCTTGTTCCAACAAATCATCAGTTGTAGTTTGTGGTGCTGGAACCTCTTCCAGCTCTACCTCTTTGCCACTAATTTCTTTTGCAAGAAATTCCTTTTCCAAAAAGGTGGCATGTTGAGCAACAAACACTTTTTGTTTCTCAGCGTGGTAGAAAAAATATCCTTGAGAATTCTTTGGATATCCCACAAATTTGCAAAGAACTGATCGTGCCTCGAGTTTGTCCGGATTTTGCCTTTTGACATAGGCTGGACAACCCCATATCTTAACTCGTTTAAAATATGGTCTCTTCCCACTCCATATCTCATATGGTGTGGTAGGTACAGATTTAGACGGAACTAGATTCAATATGTATATGGCTGCCTCAAGCGCATACCCCCAGAAGGAAATAGGTAACTCAGCTTCACTCATCTCATATGGTGTGGTAGGTACAGATTTAGACGGAACTAGATTCAATATGTATATGGCTGTCTCAAGCGCATACCCCCAGAAGGAAATAGGTAACTCAGCTTCGCTCATCATAGAGTGCACCATATCTAATAGGGTGCGATTCCTCCGTTCCGATACACCGTTGTGCTGTGGTGTATAAGGAGGAGTAAGCTGAGAGAGAATTCCATTCTCTTTTAGATAATCCAGAAAATCATTGCTCAAGTATTCTCCTCCTCGATCAGATCGAAGGATCTTAATACTTTTGCCCGTTTGATTCTCTACTTCGTGCTTATATTCTCTGAATTTCTCAAAAGCTTCAGACTTGTGTTTCAACAGTAACACATGCCCGTATCTAGAGAGATCGTCAGTGAATGTAATGAAGTAGGAAGAACCGTTCCTGGCGTGTGTAGACATGGGACCGCATACATCACTATGTACCAGTCCTAAGAGTTCCGTAACTCTTTCTCCGTGTCCACTAAACGGAGCTTTGGTCATTTTTCCTTTGAGACATGAATGGCAAGTATCATAAGATGATAATTCGAATGAATTCAAATATCCATTTTTATATAACTTAGCTAGCCGTGTCTCATTGATATGGCCAAGTCTACAATGCCACAAGAAGGATTCGTTCATTTCTGAACTTTTCCTCTTGTGTGTGTTTTGTATATTGAGGACTGTATTTAGATTGAGAATGAATATGTCATTATGTAACGAGCCTGATGCAATCAACTTTTGATTTAGGAAGATGTTCATAACATTATCTTATACTACAAAATTATATCCTTCTTTACTTAATAAAGAAACCGATATAATGTTGCATATCATGGTCGGTATATAATAGCACTCATTCAGAATTAGTGTATTACGACTTGGCAATACTAGGTGATATTCGCCAACTGCTTTGGCTGCAATACTTGCACTGTTCCCTACTTGAACGGAATGATCACCTTTTCCCAGTTCTCTACCATTTCGTAGCCCATGTAACAATTTACATATGTGGGATCCTGATCCGGTATCTAATGCCCAGGACGTAGGGTGAACTGAGAAACAGTTCTCAATAACTAACACACCTGAAGAAGATGCATCAGCATGCATGTTCTTATGGGCGGCGTGAGAATCCAGATATTCTCCTGTTTCCTGTTCAGTCTTATAACACTTATAAGATAAAACGGGTCCAACGTTCCCCTGCCCAGTATAATACGCGGGTTCAGTCAATACATCCATATTATTATCTTGATTATGGCCTGACATGGTCGCTACCTGGAGAGAGAGAGAAGAAAACACTTTAGCGTATGCTCTTGCAAGATTAGATTGGTTATTATCTTATCTAATCAGGATGTCTCCCACTGTTTTTATCAAATCTTCCTTCAAACCCTAAAAGGTAAGATTAGCCAAGATTAATTACACCCTACAATTTCGTCAATCTTTCAGCCAGATCAGTGTCGGTACTTGAGGGAGGTTCCCCGTGCTTTCGCACGGACCTAATTAAAGTAAACCTCGTTTTCCCAGAGGCGTAACCCCATTAACACTTTTCTAGACACCTACTTGATCGGCTAATTGTCCTGTGTAAAACTCTCCCAGGAGTAACCCTTACTCGCAGTGGGTATCGGAATCCAACTATCTCATAGGAGGTATGCAATCTCATTGCAAATTTCAACACTTGAAATTCTCGATAATATTTTGCCCCTAGCGATCTATGACCTTGACTAAGTCAACAAACCATAAATCGCAAGTCAAGTTCAACCCGTACATTTCCCGATTGAATTAAACCCACCCGTACGACCCTTGACTGAGTCAACAAGGCCGTGCGAATACCCTAATCCAATCACATCTTATGTTTTAGCAGATAAACACTATTTAGCTACCGTACACTAGGCCTTGACTAAGTCAACAAACATAGCACGAATACTAAATAATATCTATCTGAAATGACGGAGGGCTACGCAGGTTTTTAAGAAAACCTTGAGCGTAATGAACTTGATATCGTCGTAGAATCAGGTGAATTTTGAAAAGGAGTGTTTTTGAGGATTTTCTAGTTTTGCTAAAGAGGTCACTCCCGGTGAAGGGATCTCGGCTCTTTCCTCATCGAATAAGGTGTAGGACATATCATATACATCGCTGTGCAAAGCAAAACTCTAAAAGCAATCAAAAGACAAACCGAGTTTTGTAGCATCTGCCAGTTTCGCTAAAGAGGTCACTCCCGGTGAAGGGATCTCGTCTCTTTCCTCATCGAATAAGGTGCAGGGTATATCATATATACCGCAATGCAAAGCAAGACTGTAGATACCCTTTTTATAAAGTTTTGATTCTACAACATCTTTTAGGTTTCTTTTCTTTTTATTAATCTCATTAATAAAATCCCATCAGCTTATGCTTCTTAAGCATCACAGAAGAAACGAAAGCAGTAATATTTATATATCAGCATATATATATATATAGTATAAGCATTCGTCTCAGGCAGTAATATGATATCATCACAGAACATTGCAGCAGAAGAACATATATGAAATATTGGATATACTAGGACGTCCGTGTTTTCAATACGAGCCTGTATAAAACACGGATTCCACGGTCACGATGAATAGCCAAACCCACATCCCTAGACCCCTACGAGAGCGGCAAGTAACACTGCCAATTCTAGGGTTAGGAGACCTGGTCTCCACTCCTCGATATGGCCTCCCACTGGACCCTAGAACCCGGTTACTTGTGCTCCCCTCCTTGGGTCTACCTAATGCGGAAAAGTAAATAATATACAATGGTGACATCAACCTCATCCCGGAAGTGCCCCAATAAAAGAATATTACATACAAATGAATTTTACATGAATGAAAATAAAAACCCTCATCTCACATAAAACCCCCGGCTATTCAGAACACGACGATCCGATATAACATATCACAGCAACACATAATATCACATATCATCAACGTAAGTAAGTATGCGTACACCGATCGTCGTTGACGTATAGCAACGAAAACCGGCAATACAACTACATACTACACTTACGGTCACAGAAAAGAAATTGTAAAACTACAATATTTGGAATCTACAATCACTTTAGACATCGTAAATCCGAAATATCACATACTTCGCATTTCATGCCTGACTCTATGAATTCCACATATTGTATCCCATTCCAGATAAATAGACAGTATTAAACTTTCCGAACAGATAATCAAATACCCAAAATTTCCTAAATTGCTCAACACTTGAGCGGAGTTCAAATAATCCCAGAATATGTCACAGTACTGGTGATCCAGCCGTAGAAGGGTCAAGCCAACGCCTCACATGTGGCACGCCGTACTGCCCCAAACCCTAAGGTTTGGAGGCAGTTCAAGACGGTCACATAATCGAGTTAAGGTTTGTTGTCTTCTAGAGGGTCCACCGTGTTACTTGCACATTTTTCCGAAAGATTTAAACCCGATAAAAATTCAATACTTGAAAGTTTTACGTGCAGGGAAAAAATGAGTTAATGATATCCGTTCGAACATTTTAACAGTTTCTAAATATCCGGAAAAAATAACGAATTTAAATTTTCCGATCGAATCAATCGATTACAAAATAAACCCCAGAACACTCAACACTTGAGTCAGAATAAAAAGTACCCTGAAAGTATAAAAGCAGCAAAAGGAATTACTGTGAAAATAGAAGTGTCCAATCAAACAGTAGTGCCGCGGATCCGCGACCCAAGCAAGGTACGGCCGCGGTTCCGCGGCGCTCTGTACGGATGACGTCATCGTTTTTCACAATTATTCTTGAATTTACCTGCTGATTTTTTTTTAGGTATTTTTAATTCATAAAAATCACAGTTTTTAAAAAATATCCAGAGAGGGGTTCATTTTCGTCGTATCAGGTTAGATTGGAGTTTTAACTTCGTATACACGTCGCCTAATTCTCTAGCTAGGCTCTGATACCACTGTAAGGTTCTTAGGCACTCTTGTGAAGGTTCATAAGGTATCAAACATGCCCAAATAAAATTTTAGACGTGCCGAACAACCCAAAGCTGGGATCTTTGCTAGATTATTAAGGTTTAACATACAAGTAAACATCTTTACTACTAAGTGTGAGGGATTACAAGCTTTGTAGTCCGCTCCTTCGCTTCATAAGCTCCGAGTAGAAGTCCCTTCGCCGCGATCCATGATCTCCCGGACTCAAGAGAGGCTCCACGATTCGAACGATCCATGCTAGCTTGTAGTGTTCCGCTTCTCCGATGATCTACGTCGAACTTGCTATAACTCAAGCTCTCTCACTCTAATGAGGTGAACACCCTAATCTAATGGGCTAGATTAGATGAGGATGATGGAGTAGTATTTATTCTATCTTTTTATATCATTTTCTCACAAGAAATCATCACAAAAGAAATAACTAGTAAGCTTTCTCAAAGCTAAAGAGAGAAGAAGATGAATGAAAAATAGTTAATCCTTTTGTGATGAATAGTAGAAGTGAATATATGATTGATTATGGAATCATGGTCAAGGATGAGAAGCTTAACCTTTGTAGAGAATAAACTAGAGCTAGGGTTTGGTTAGGTAAAGGAATGTGTCATGGATAAATATCAACCATAATATCTTAACCAAGACAAAAGGAAATCTTTCTAGAATGAACAAGAAGGAGCTAACCCTAATCAAACCCTAATCTCTTTTTATCATCACTAAACATGTTTCATAATAAATCATATCATGTTACTATAATATATATCACATATTTATTATATTTGTAACAAAAGAAAATAATACAATTAATATATATCGCATATATATTAATGTATTATCCGGTGAGAAAATGAAATAATAAAGCGAGCAAATATTAGATAATGTAATACAATATATCATATATATTATTATACATTAAACCATCGAATCAACACTTGATCCGACAATCCGGCTATATCGAATATAACCGACTAATATATCATGTACCGATTCATCGAATCAACACTTGATCCGATGACTCGGTTCATATCTAAATATCGCGAGAATATAGTACGGTATCACATATCGCATTATCCTCGGTCCTGCACATATCATATATGTGCCTCTACTCCGTTTTACCTGAGCCAAGAAACCTCTGTGTAGGACTCTAAAGAATCGTCAATACGCCGGTAGCAGGTGATGATCATATCAAACACCCACAAGCTGCAAGCGGTCAGCTAACGTAACAGCCACCCAGGTATTGAGCGATCAGAAGATCAACAAGCTAGCCTGTACGTTCTCCTGTGAATCCAATCAGTAACACTCCCGTACAGTCCGGTTTGTTCGTCTGATATGTCGCATATCAAGTCTAGGGGTGGTATACGTCAGACCCCAGTAACCGATAAGTCGTGTCGATGTGAGGCTCATAACAGGTCGAGAAACTACTGGTAACACTTACCAGTATATCTCTATATCAGCCCTGGCCAGGGACTTCCAGTTATAGCCAATCGAACACAGCACAACATCAACTCCCTATACCGGGAGAGACGAATCCCCTCCTATCGCTCATTGCCTCCATGTGATTCGGGACTGTACCCAAAAGCCACCGTTTTGCACGCCCTCTTGGACGTGGTAAGGTGGAAATCAAAGCACAGTGGGAATCACACAAGACTCTATGACGATCTCGGGTCTACAGACTACCCTGTACCAGTGTCACCGGAGAACTGCCATCTGACGTGTGGTATAACACCATCTGGGAGTTCTCGGCGAGTCCGTCCAGTGTACCCAGTCTCCACTGAGCACCCGTACACCATCTCTGATGTCAAACACCGATGGATATGGGATCATCCATCGCCCATCATATGGGTCAAGATGCGTATACGCTAGTCTACTCTGGTGTATCGATGCCCTGTCTCGATATACCCTCGACTAGGAACAGTTATAGGATGTACTCATCGACTACCGTGGCCTCACTAGTATGATCTCATCATAGTCCTAGTAGTCGAGTACAGATCCTAAGGGCTTTATCAACATGTGAGAGAAAGACAGTAAACCAGTACAAGTCAACATGTTAAGATAAAGTGAAACCAAATAGTATACTATCATGACGAGCAAGAAAGTCCTCTCTGTATATATCCAAGCATCCATCATAATATACATCATATGTACAACAATGGCCTCTAGGGCATATACATAACTAACAGCCCCGTCATCGGTATCTGCCATTAGGAGAGAGAAAAGAATACACTCAGCGAAATGCTCTTGCAAAGATCAGATTGGTTATTATCTTATCTAATCGATGTCTCCCACTGCTTTTATCAAATTTTCTTTCAAACCTGAAAAGAAAACTAGCCAGGATTATTTATATTCTACAGTTTCGCTAACCGGTCAGCCAGGCCAGTGTCGGTACTTTGAGGGAGGTTCCCCGTGCTTGCGCACGGACCAAATTAAAATAAACCTCGTTTTTCCCAGAGGTCAAACCCCGTTAACACCTTTCTAGACACCACTGGATTAGCTAATTGTAAAGTGTAAAACTCTCCCGGGAGTAACTCTTACTCACAGTGGGATCGGGATCCAAATATCATATAGATGGTATGCAATCTCATTGCAAATTTCAACACTTGAAATTCCCGATATAGTTTTTACCCCTAGATGCTTATGACCTTGGCTATGGTCAACATATCATAAGCACTAGTCAAGTTCTACCCGTCATTTCGTGATTAATTAGACCCACCCATATGACCCTTGACTATGATCAACATAATCACATGAATGTCCTAACTTATCGCATCATATGCTTTGTAAGAAGGAAACACTTAGCTATCGTACACTACGCCTTGACTATAATCAACATATGTAGCACGAATACTAAGTACTCTGCTTCCTAAAATGACGGAGGGTTGCGGATGGTTTTTACGAAAACCTTTAACGCTTTGAACTTGATTTCGTTGTAGAATCTAAATAGTTTTAGAAAAAGGAGTGGCTTAAGCTCCGCATCTTTTGAAACTTGCTTTTTCATAAAAGAGCCGAGTGGGTTTCAAATCCGATTCTACAACATCTTTATGTTTCATTTTCTTTACATTAATCTCATTAATGTATTCCTATCATTTAAGTTCCTAAGCCATTACAGAAAGAAACGAAAAACAGTATTACATATTACATATAAAACAATATTACATTCGTCTCAGATATTAAGCAATCACATCACAGAATAATTAGCAGCAGAAACACATATATGAAAATATAGGATATACTAGGAACTCCGTATTTTATACTTAGCCTAAGATAGAAAATACGGATTCCACGGTCGTGATGAATAGCCAAGACCACACCCTTAGACCCCTACGAGAGCGGCAAGTGACTCTTCAAATTCTGGAGTTTAGGAGACCCGGTCTCGACTCCTCGATATGGCCTCCCACTGAACTCCAGAACCCAGTCACTCGTGCTCCCCTCCTTAGGTATATCCTAATGCGGAAATGTAAAATATACATCAATGGAGACATCATCCTCAACCCGGATGTGCCCCAATAAATGAATAATATATACAATGAATTTTACATGAATGAAAAGATAAACTCTTGTCTCACATAAAACCCCCCGGACATTCGATCACGACGATCCTATACATCATATCACATCAACAATTGAAAAGAATAGACGGCGTTAAAATATATCAATCAACACATTAACATACCCACTATTGTAATAGATCTCAACACTTAAACCTGCATAAAAATTCCTAGAGAGCATATATAGTACCTACGGATCAACGCAAGAACACACGGTCCAAGCCTCACCAACGGCACTGCGGAACCGCCGCAAATACTCCTATTTGGCCGCGGTTCCGCGGCGCCGTTAGTGAGGCAAAGAGCTTGACCTAGGAATCTCCGGATGGATCATCGTAGACGACGAAGGACCTTGAGCGGAGTTGATCCAAGCTTCGAGCAAAGCCATAGGAGTCCTAAAGACCGAAGGAGTTGGCTATAAAGGTTGTATTTCCTTTTCCTTTAGCTTAGACTTCTTTTTATGTTGATATTACCATAATCTCTAGTTACAATTCGTAGTTCATTTGTAATTGCCCTCTGGAATTTGAAAGTTCACTACTTAAAGATGTTGTAACCCAACTAGAGGCGCTACTACACACCAACATGGTATCAGAGCCTAGCTAGAGCTTTAGCGTAAACCGGACAACGTTTTAAAACTCAATCGAACATGAAAAATGATATTTTTACATGCTCACTGGAAATTTTTTCAAAAGTTAGAAATTTTGTAATTAAAATTCCAACTTTTGAAAAAATTTCCAGTGAGCATGAAAAAATATCATTTTTCATGTTCGATTGAGTTTTTAAACGTCGTCCGGTTTACCCTAAAGCTCTAGCTAGGCTTTGATACCATGTTGGTGTGTAGTAGCGCCTCTAGTTGGGTTACAACATCTTTAAGTAGTGAACTTTCAAATTCTAGAGGGCTATTACAAAGGAACTACGAATCGTAACTAGAGATTAGGTTAATATCAACATAAAAAGAAGTCTAAGCTAAAGGAAAAGGAAATACAACCTTTGTAGCCAACTCCTTGGGTCTTTAGGACTCCTACGGTTTTGCTCGAAGCTTGGATCAACTCCGCTCAAGGTCCTTCGTCGTCTACGATGATCCAACCGGAGATTCCTAGGTGAAGCTCTTTGCCTCACAAAATCAAGATGAACTGGAGTAAACACTCTACACTGAAGGGCTAGGATGGTGTAGAATGGTTATGTGGTTTGTAAACTCACTTAAAAACCCTTTCTTTTTATATTCCTCACTCAAAATAAAACTCAAGAGAGCTTGAAGAAGGGGGAAGATAAAGATGGCAAAAGCTTTTGTGAATATAATGAAAAACTTAATCCAAAAAGAAAAAGAAAAGAATATATATGAGACACTCTCAAATATAACCATAATTAACTATGTTAGTTGTATGTATGCCCTAGAGGCCAGTATTGTACAGATGATGTATATTATATTGGATGCTTGGACATATATAGAGAGGACTTTCTTGCTCGATATGATAGTATGCTATCTGGTTGCTCTTTATCTTAACATGTATACTTGTCTCTTGATACTGTCTTATAGTTACATGTTGGTAAAGCCCTTAGGATGTGTACTTGACTACCTGGACTATGATGCAGATCATACTAGTGGGGACAGAGTAGTCCATAAGTACATCCTTTAATGTTCCTAGTCGTGGGTGTATCGAGACAGGGCATCGATATACCAGAGTAGACTAGCGTATACGCTTCTCGACCTATGAGATGGGCGATGGATGATCCCATATCCATTGGTGTTTGACATCAGAGATGGTATACGGGTGCTCAGTGGAGACTGGGTACACTGGACGGACTCGCCGAGAACTCTCAGATGGTATTATACCTCATGTCAGATGGCAGTTCTCTGGTGACACTTGAGCAGGTTAGTCTGTAGACCCGAGATCGTCATAGAGTCTTGTGTGATTCCCACTGTGCTTTGATTTCCACCTTACCACGTCCAAGAGGGCATGCAAAACGGTGGTTTTTGGGTACAGTCCCGAGTCACATGGAGGCAATGAGCGATAGGAGGGGTTTCGTCTCTTCCGGTATTGGGGGTTGATGTTGCGCTGTGCTCGATTGGCCATAACAGGGAAGTCCCTGGCCAGGACTGATTTAGAGATTTACTGGTAAGTGTTACCAGTAGTTTCTCGACCGGTTATGAGCCTCAGATCGGCACGACTTATCGGTTATTGGAGTCTGACGTTTACTACCCCTAGACTTGATATGCGACATATCAGACGAGGAGACCAGACTGTACGGGAAGTGTTACCGTTAGGCTTTTATAGGAGTTGGAGTGGGCTTGCTTGCTGATCTTCTGATCGCTCAATACCCGGGTAGCCGTTACGTCCAGCTAGTACCGCTGACGGCTTGTGGGTGTTTGATGTGATCATCACCTACTGCCGGCGTATTGACGAGTCTTTAGAGTCCTTCATAGAGGTTTTACTGGCTCAGGCAAAACGAAATAGGGGCGCATATGTGATATGTGCGGGACCGAGAATAATGCGTGTATATGATACCGTATTCTATTCTCGCGACTTTTTGTATCGGTCGGTTATATGTGATATAACCGGGTTATCGAATCAAGTGTTGATTCGATAAGTCGATACATTGGATGTTAGTCGGTTATATATGATATGACCAGATTATTAAGTCAAGTGTTGATTTAATAATTTAGTGTATAATTGTATATATGATATACTAATTTACATTAACATAAATTTGTTCACTTAAAGGATTTTTCTCACATGTGCATAACTTTAATATATATATATATGTGTGATATATATTAAAATGTGTTTTCTTTTTGTATCATGGTTGATGATATATCATACATGGGTGTGCAAGACATACACCATTCTATTTTAAATGGTGGTTAATAATTATATAAGGTAATTACAAATTAGTGGAGTTTTTTGTCATAAGCATGAAGCTTGTAGAAGCTTATGGATGCTTTGACAAAGTCCACTAACTTTGTTGTACTTTAAATTTTTATTAACCAAACCATTTAGGATTAGCCATAGTAATGTCTCTACATGAGTTAGTATATGATACTCACTCACCATGGTTAGCTCACTCACTTGATCATTATCCTCATCCTTTTCTTTTGTTCATCTTCTTCTTCTTTGAGCAAAAGAAAAAGCTTTCTAGGGTTTTAAAAAGAGAGTGAAAGATTGTGAGAAATAAACTTCTAAAGAGAACCCACTTCCTATTTCTCCATCCTCTACTAGACTAGCACTTTAGTATAGGGTGTTTGCTTCACTAATTCTCTAGTTAGTGAAGTAGTAGCTTGAGTTGATATTCCCTCGACGTAGATCATATTCGGCCTCGAAAACTTCAAGCAAGGACGCTTCATTCGCCCCGTGAAGCCATGCAAGAGCCCGGGAGAACCATGATCGCAGCGAAGGGACTACAACAAGGAGCTTTAGAAGTGAAGGACCGATCTACAAAGGTTGTATTTCGTATTCACTTAGTGGTAAATGTAATTTACTTGCATGTGAAACCCTAATTATCTAGCAAAGATCTTGTTTAGGGTTATTCGGCACGGCTAAAATTTTAAACGGGCATGGTTGATGCATTGTAGAACCTTATTAGAGTGCCTAGTAACCCTACAGTGGTATCAGAGCCTGGCTACAGCATTAGGCGACGTGTATACGAAGTTAAAACTCCGAACGAACCCTGAAACGTCAAAACGACCCCCTCTCTGGACATTTTTTAAAAACTGTGATTTTTCTGAATTAAAAATACCTAAAAAAATCAGCAGGGTAATATAAGCATTACAGTGAAAAATGACCGCATAAGCCGTACAAACCGCCGTGGAACCGCGGTCGTACCGCGCTTGGACCGCGGATCCGCGGCAGTACAGAAGACTTATGCACTCGTTTTAGCACAGTAATGACCGTAGCTGCATGTTTAGTTTTCTGGGTATTTTTAACTTGACTCATGTGTTGAGTGTTCTGGGGATTATTTTGTATTCGTTGATTCGATCAGAATATTTAATTTCGTTATGTTTTCCGGATATTTAGAAAGTATTAAAAAGTTCGAACGGATATCAATAACTCACTTTTTCCCGACCCGGGAAATTTCCAAGTGTTGGATTTTTCCGTAGTTTAAGAACGTCTAAATCGTGCAAGTTACGCAATGGACCCTCTGGAAGACAACAAACCTTAACTCGATTATGTGACCGTCTTGAACTGCCTTTTGAACCTTAGGGTTTGGGGGAGTACGGCGTTGCATCCAGCCATTCACATAAAGTCCCCACTCTTGATGGCCTGCTCGAAACTAGTTGGGTCATCATCTCATGATGCCATCCTTGCTCCCTCTGTCATAGAGAAACTGAAGTATCTCTCAGGTGGATGAGGAACCCTACCAGATCGACGGAGAGGCTGAGGTTCGTCGGAAACTATTGAATCCCCCAGTTTTACTAAATCATAAGCTGCAGTTTGTATAGATGGAACTCCTTCCAGTTCTACCTCATGACTACTAATTTCTTTACAAGAAATCCTTTTCTCTAAAAGGTAGCATGCCGAGAAACGAAACACTTTTTGTTCCTCGGTGTGGTAGAAGATATTCGCTTGCGAATGCTTGGGATATCCAATAAACATCCACAGAACTGACCTTGCCTCGAGCTTGTCCGGATTTTGCTTTTGGTATAGGCCGGGCCAGCGCTATCTTTCCCTTGATCTCTATCTGGTATATCTTATATCTGTTTTGATAATGTCACGACCCGAAAAATATGGAACATGACCGGCGCTTAAATTACGAAATGTCTCGAGGCGTACGTAATCTAAGTAAGCCAAAACCCAGAAATCAAAACCAATTAAAGCAGTAGAGTGAAGGAAAAACCAATTTTAGAGCAAGAAGTTTAACAACATAAGCCGAAGTATGTATTTTGAAATCTCAAGTCTTTTCTGAAAATTTCGGCAGAGTTTCCTTTGTAAATAAGGACCCCAAACCGGTACAAAACCTGATAAAGCATATATAATAGATAAGGCATCCCCAAGCGGGAGCTAGCTCTTCGCCAACCGGCGGACAAAACCACACAATGCAATATAATATACAACGCCGAAAGACGAGGATCAAATTCAGGATAAAAAATCCAACATCATCAAGATAACCAGAGGAAAACCATATAATACAGCGCGCGACTCTAAGGTCGAAAGAATATACACTGGTCATCTATCTCTAATAACATACAAGTCTGGTTGATGGAGTTTTACTAGATACAACTGAAATAACAAATATACAATGGTGGTCCTGATGCAAAATAACCCACCTACTAAAGCAATCACCCAGAAGGAACAGTGTGCCAGCAAAACCGTAACGAAACCTGTACGGGAAAACCTGTAAGAAACTGTGGCACAACGGGGGTGATTTGCCAACTCGTGAGTAGAAAACATCACAGAGCAGAAATCGCATTTATGACGCTATCCTAGGTCATAACGAGTAATATCCTCAAACAAATATCATGATCCATATACACATAAGTGCAACACCACGTGCACGTGTCAGTGCCTCAGATATCAACATATCAGATATATGATGTATGAATGCATTACTAATGGAAACAGAATACATCATGAAATCAACAGAGAAATCAGTGTCAAGTATCGACACAAAACAGAAATCTCAGTATCTCAGTATCTCAATATCTCAATGTCTCAAAACTCAATATCTCAGTATCTCAATATCTCAATATCTCAAAACTCAATATCTCAGTATCTCAATATCTCAAAACTCAATATCTCAGTATCTCAATACCTCGGGCTCCGTCAGTCCGGATCGACCTATATCATCAATCACACGATCACGAACGGTATCCTCTGGATATCCGCCACGCCAAACAATCACCGGTAGGCAGTCTGCCCCTGCCGGGCTCATCATCCTCCATGAAATCACTCTCGCCCCGGGGTACCATATCGGGTCCACCATGTACCCGAGACAGTTCATACTACTCCTCGAAACGGGTCTCGAAATCCAACAGCTATCATGAAAACTCATGGTGGACGACTCATACATCACGAGAAAACCACATCTTGCATTTTAAAAAGAGAGAGAGAGAAGTTTATATATATATATTCTTGCGGTTTTCCCCCAAATCCCGAAATCTCATGAAAATCCGAAATCCAAAATCAAGAGTAAGTAAACAGTGAATATCAGCATAAATCTCCATAATACTGCATGAACAATGAATATATAAATGCATCCGATATCATGCAATTAATGCAATAGTTAAACTAGCATATGAAAGCTATAACATATCGCAACTATCAACTAGCAAGCTATGTCAATGAATAGTATTTTCTAAAGTGTACATGACATGGCAATTACCGATGATGATGTGTGTGAGCCGGCAAGCAGGTGTACGTGGAACATACGCATCATCGATAATGGTGCTGGTGTCCTGACAGCATGGTTTCATGATAATTACAGATAACATATGTACAAGCATGCAATACGATGAAATATCATGAATATACAGAAAGTGATGTAGTAACAGCAACACTGAAAAATATACCTACCCAATATACGAGTCATACAGTTTGGTATTTAAAATACTCACGATTCTCCATTTTTGAAAATGAGTATGACTCGAGCCCAGTCAAAAGGGTAAGTGAATCCACCTAAGTCTGAGTCGATATATATATATATATATATATATATATATATATATATATATATATATATAGTAGTCGGTGATCTCGCCTCAATAGTATCACGTACGATACAATAAATAATATGACATCCTCGAGTCAAGAGTGCGGATCTATCCTCATAACTATATCTCGTACGGTAAATCTATCGTACGGCATCCTAAATCTGGGTACGGGTCAAATATCATATTTATCTCATTACTCATCTGGTATCCTTATCATCATATGTCATGAACTGGGGTACAGATCTAAGTCTAGTACAAGCTGATACCATCAAGAATTATATGTGCATGTGTCTGAAACACATCGCCTAAAGATCCGCTATAATCTCCTGTCGTATCTCATAGTGCGAACCAAATCACATCAATGATCTCACGGCATCATGCCCAATCACATCGACTCATCTCTATGTACCATATACTATTCTCAACCTCCGTGTATACGTGTGTGTGTGTGTATATATATATATATAAGCACCAACACATCCACCTATACATACATATATATATATATATACACACACACACATATGACGTATACACCCAAAACCATATCCCGTGCGTGTATGTGTATAAGTAACAACCTCACTCTAGGGTTCACGACTAAGAAATCCACTAAACCACTTTCCTCAATTCTCGCTAACATTAACCCAAGATCTCCTAAAGCTTCTCTTGCTAAGTGTTTATATCCTTCAATAACACATCTAAGTATATCTATATTACATCATATCATTTCTTACGACATTGCGGGGGTGCTATACGCTATCCACCCGACTTCCCCCGTAGATATAAATCTACTCACATTGATCTTCGCTTGCCGATGCCGATGTTCCACGCGCTTACTTGTCGTATCGAAGTCCTCGTGAGGTACCTACATATCACATATAGCATTGTAAACGAAATCACGCATGAAAACCAAAAGGTCGCATGAAACACCGATAGGTTAAAACCTATAGTCTCGCATGCAAAACACAACCAATAACCTTAGTCGTTGGCGTTCAAACGCCACACGACGGAATACAATGACAAATACCAAAACTTAAATTCAAAAACATCGCGAAATACAAGGCAGCAACTCAAGAAAATGGTCCCATATTTTACTTTAGATCAAATTAGCCAATTTTGCATATGGGAGGGGTCTAGTTTACTGAAGATAAAGCCACAGAACCAATACGAACCAATTTGAACCAGGTCTGGCCACAAATTGCGGCCAGAAAGTGTAACGTTTTAAAAATAATTAAATAAAGAATTAAATGAATAAAATTGTTTAAGTGAATTTTATGATTTTCGGTAAAGCAAAATGTATTTTTCGTAAAATCAAACCGCAATTGTTTTTCATTATAAATTCAAAAATACCTATTTAATTATGTAATTACTAGTAAATAGTGTTTATTTAGCCACTTATAAATTTTTAGTTTAATAAAATATTTTTCCTAAATTAATTATTTTAAATATTAACATAAGCTTTATTTTTACACTAAATTAGTGTAAATTACAAATTTGAATGGTTTTAATTTGTAAAAATGAACCATGGAATATTAGAATTTAGTGTGTATCATGCAAAAATTATTTGCAAATTTTTCCTATTTTCTAGAGCTTTCTTGAGTTGCTATAGTAAATAAATAAATAATTAAATAAAGCATGAAAAGACTTTATGTGATGTTTTCTTCTCTTGAAAGTTCTACACACTTTCACACTCACTTCTTTCTCTCCCTCACCTCACCAAGGCCGGCCACAAACCCCCCATGGCTGCCCCCCCCCCCCCATTTTCCACCTCATTTTTGTTCAAAATTCATCAAAAATACTTCAAAAATTCAATTAAAATTCCACAAAATCCTAATTTCTTCATACCCTTTATTCTCTACCCTTCTTTATATGGATTTTGGAGTGGGAAAGCATGTATTTTGGAGGCTCATTTCTTGTTGGGATTTCATATTTTGGGAGGTATAATTTCCTTCTTTTGATTTATTGTTTTAGATGTTCATTTAAGCTTAATTAGATTTAATGAATTAATTCTATGTTTTTTTAAAAAAATGCAAGTTAGGGTTGTAAATTCAAGTTAGGGTTTTTAATAATTAATTAGGGTTATAATAGTTAGTTTAACACTTTTAGAGTTGGAAAATATGGCATGGTTGTTAAATTGTAAAATTTTCATTTAAAATTGTTTTAAATAAGGAAATTAGCTAACTAGATTTTTCTAAAATGTGTTTGTGGGTAATATAAAATTCCAATTTAAGTTGCTATCATTAGATGGTAGTTTTAATGATGATATTAGCACATTAATTGAATGAAAAACTTAGTTTGATCACAAGATTACTTTGATAATTAGAAAATTAGTAATAAATTGCTAATTTTGTAAACTAGATTTTAGAAATTCCTATATAAATGAGATTAAAAATATAATTATGGTTTCATTAAATCATTATCATCATGAATTGTGGTTTAAGTCATTAATTTATGCAAAATCATGTTTTGTGGTGGAATTGTGGTATTTTGCTTGAAAAATGTTGAAAATTGTTAAAGGGTGCAAACTAGAAATTTCAAATTTATACAAAATTGTGTAATAAAAATATAGTAATGGTTTGTATAGTCTAGTAATGCTATTTAATGAGTTTTATGACCATTAGTTTCATTTAAATGTCAAGTTTTGATGAAAAACGGTATACTGACATTTTCGGGTTTTACGAAATTGGACGGTTTGATGGATTTTAGGGTTTCGATGGATTTAATCGTGTTTTATGGTATAAGTAATGTGTTTTAAAACTACAAGTTGTTTGATGATGTTATCTCGATCCATCGGAGTTTGTACGCCGATATCGAGCGGTATTTGGTTCTTTTGCGTGGACGGGACATAGGTTTTAACCTATGCTTGTTCCTTTAGATCGTCTGACTTTCGTATGTGATTCAGTTTACGATGCTATTTATATGTTTGCGTCTAGATACCCCCCACGTGGACTACGGGCGATGAAGAGGAGGATGGCGACACTGTCTTCGGCAGACATGGACCAGGTGAGTAGATGTATATCTACGGGGGGAAGTCGGGTGGATGGCGTTTAGCACCCCCGCAATGTAGAATAGGAATAGTACTTATTGACATTAGGAAACCCGATGTGACCCTAGATTCTTACTGAGCAGGACCCTAGTAATGACCCTAGGCGGGACTAGACTGATTTAGGAAAACCATACCTGAGGATGAATACTTTGGGAAAGGTTCGTAGGTTTCTGATAGAAACACACACGCACACACTAAAACTTGACATGGCGTATACGTATATGTGTGTATATATATAAAACTAGGTATAGGTGTATATATATACACCACACGTATATGGGATTCATTGATGTGATATGATATCTGAGGCATGATGAAACAGTATAACTGGGCTTGATGCCGCGATTCTTGACTATATAGTCGTATTAAAGTGTTAGCGGATCATTAGAGAATGAGATAATGAACATGAACATATAAATTATAAAGGGTGGTGGTGATATTGAGTTACATAGGACGCTAAAATAGTACCTGGGCTGTAGCTTGTGACTGATCACGATATGATATATGTATGACTTGATTACGACGTCATATAGGTGTGACCTGATGTCGATATCGTATAGGTGTGACTTGATAACGATAAGATATCGGTATGATTTAATCACAATATTACACATATGACATGATATTTCTGTGGATAAACAAATGATGCTTATCATGATGGCAATGATATATGATTGATGTATGCGATCACAGTTTAGCACCTTGATCATGAGATGTGTTGATGATGACATTATACGAATGAGGAGACACCTAGGAGATACTTGACCGTACCCCGATATTGGGATGCCGTACGATGGATTTTACCGTACGAGGCTTAGATTTGATGATTGATCCGCACTCTTGATTCGAGGAAGCCGTACTACGTACGTGACGCTATTGAGGCAGGATCGCCGACTATTAGAGATATTGATTTAGACCTTAGGTAGACTCTAGTTTCTTACTGACTAGTCTATTAGGTTTAGTTCCTTAGGATGTTAGATGGACACTGGTTTAGGTTCGACTCACATAGTGGTAGTTGTACTCGTATCCCGCAGAGGAGTGGATAATGCACACCTGTATTTACATTCTTACTGTAATCATCATGGTGCATGTTCTTACATATGTTGCAATAATCAGTACAAACCATACCTGTTAGGACACCAGCACCATTACCGATGATGCGCATATTCCACGCACACTTATTTGCCGGCTCACACACATCATCATTGGTAATTGCTATGTCACGTACACTTTAGATCATATTATCTTTCATTGATAGAATCAGTTAACAACTAAACCGATATAATATTGTGATCACTCTCTGATGTTAGTATAAGACATGATATTTATTACTTAGACATTCATGTATTCATATTTTCATGTTATCGCACAATAGTATGGGCATATGCCGACACTTATCATATACTTACTCATGATTTTTGAGATTTGGATTTCTATGAGATTTCTGGATTTTTGGGGAAAACCGCAAAAATATATAAAACTTCTCTCTCTCTCCTCTTCTCTTTTTAAAATAAGATGCGGTTTTATCATGATGTATGTGTCGTCCACCATGAGATTTCATGTTTTATGTTGGATTTCGAGACCCGATTCGAGGAGTGGATGAACCGTCTCGGGTACATGGTGGACCCGGTATGGTACCCCGGGGCAAGAAGATCGAGTTGTAGACGATGAGCCTGACAGGGGAAGACTACCTACGGGTGATGTCTGGCGCGGCGGATATCCGGAGGATACCGACCGTTGTCATGGGATTTGATGATATGGGCCGATCCGGACTGACGGAGCCCGACATATTGAGACTTGAGGTTACATGTGTTGTGTCGATGCTTGACACGGATTTCTATGGATTTCATTGTTGAGATTTCAGATGCTTATACACACTTTACTATGATAACAGCTAAAGAGTTCTTATACATATATATCTGGATTTCAGGATTTGTTACTTTACATTCATGGTGCATGCATTTCATTTCATATGACATAGTACCATATGAGGCACTGACACGACACGGAGTATTTGCACTTACACGTAGTATTACCCTGCTATTCTAGATGATTGAGATATAGTAGTATATTTTTATGACCTAGGATAGCGTCGTGCATTCGATTTCTTTTCGTAGATGTCTTCTACTCACGAGTTGGCAACTCACCCCCGTTGTGCCAAATTTTATTACAGGTTCGATGTACAGGTTTCCCTGGCAGCTTGCTGGCACATCTATTCTTTCAGGGTGATTTGCACGGTAGGTTGGTTCACTTGTATCCGAACCACCATTGTACTTTTATTCTTTTATTTGTATCTAGTAAGCTCCATCAACCATACTTGTATTACTTGATAAGTTTATTGGACCAGTCTTTTATTTCGACCTTAGAGTCGCGCATGTATTATTCTGATCTGGTGGTTTTGTTTTCTGTTGAGTTTCAGTCCATTACATCATCACAACATGGGTTGTAGTCCCTAATTACACCTCAATTTCACCTTTGGGATCAATTCAACCCTAATCCCTAACTTGAAATTTTCAAAGTTCGCTAAATTACACAATATCGATTCTAAACTTGTATGGATACTTAAGGAATCGAAATACAATTATGATGGTGCAGAAATTACCTCCTTTGGCACTCATGAATCCCCTAGAGCACCAAAATGCAAACTTTCTTGGTCCGTACTGTAGCTTGTGAGCTTGTACAAGTTTTTTGTGAAGTGGGGATGAGCTTTGGAGTTTGTTTTAATGATGTTTTGAGGGTTTGTAGTGGAGGGGGTGTGAGGTGCTACCATGGCCTGAAGAGAAGAGAGGGAGAAGATGAAGATGAGGAAAGAAACAAGAACCCAAGACCATGCTTTGACCCCTCACCCTCTCTCTTTCTCATGCCCATCCCTCATTCTTTATTCTTTTCCATTTTCATTTCTTTTTTCTTTTCTTTTCTTCTCTCTTCTCATAATAAAACCCAAATCAAGCATGAAGAAATAAAGTAAATCCATGATTAAATGTAACAAGTGTTAAAATGACATGGTGCATGTTTTGCACAAAACAAGCTTAATGCGAGATTAGCGATATTTAATCGCGATTAGCACTAAATAGTGTATAATTAATTATAAAAACTTATAATTTGCATATTTCACATAAAGCACCATCATTTCAGTAGTTTCCATAATTTTCCAATTTTTTCCCAATTTATCGGTATTTAATTATACCGCTTTATTAAAATAATCATTATAATATTATTTAATTATAAAAATTCCCAAAAATAATATTTTATTTTTCTGAAATATCACAATTTTCCGCCCTTAAAGAAATTCGGTCCCCGAATTTAAATTTAAACCCTACAAATACTAAAACATTTCAGTAAAAATCCATGTCGTCGGGGCTCCGAAATCATCAATATATAAAACGCATCGTAGCGCAATGCATGTGCATGAATAATGATCAGATAACTCAAAATCAAACTCCGTCAAACATCCCGCAATCATCGGAGTTATGGTGAAGACACCAATGTCAAAATCCAAAACGAAACCAATATGATGTGCTCAAACAATACATTTAAATATCATTAAAACATCGGGAAGAGATGCATGCCAAAACCTTTTTAAGTTGTTGTGCGATGCACGTAACACGGCACGGTGGCGGACGTTTATTATAAGAAAATAGCTATGTCTATATATATCCTTTGTTTAATATGCACGTCTCGACGTTTTGAAATTAATTTAGAAGGGTTTCCTTGTTTTTAAACGTTTCGTGTCATCTCAGACACGTAGGTAAATACTGAGACTATAACTCCTTTTTTTTTGAAATCCCTTCGATCGCTATCAATGCATGCAAAGTATATCCAGGTACTGTCCTCTGACTAGTCCTGCTCAGTATGAAAACAAATATTAAATATCATAAAATTGTACTGCTCCAAAAGAAATCAATCCCAAAATGTGCATAAGAATGTCGCGTGCGTCTGGTGCGTACGGAAATCAGAATCCATGAATGTGCCATACATGTGCACAGAAACAACATCTAAGTGCAACGGGTGTGCACGAAAAACCTGTCAGAGGCAATGGTGTGCCTGACAGCAATATCAGGTGCATCTGATATGCACAAAGAATCCCAATTTAGTGCATATGGTATGCACCAAAATCGCATCTCATAAAATGCGCCCAACATGCGCGAAAATCCAAATCAGGTGCATCCATCATGCACGAATAAAATCAAAATCATGTGCATTCAATATGCACGAAATCATGAAATCCAATATCAAGCGCCGAACATGCGCAAAATCCAATCCAAGCGCGTCAAATATGCGCAAGAATCCAATCAGGTGCACAAGGTGCACAAAACAAATATCGAGTATCACAATCGAAATCGACGGTATACAACACAATTCAATCCAAATCCAAATCAGATTTACCGTGGTATATAATCTCACAACCATGTGCATTAGCGTGCACAAAGCCAACCAAAATACTAAAAGTGCATGAAGACTATGCCGAAGCATAAGTCAAATCACATGCATAACATAGGCATGAAATCAAAATCAATGTCTTGAATGACATCAAAACGAAGTCAGGTGCAACTTTGGTGCATGTTCTCCGTCGAAGGACGCGACCGGGACGTTGGGACGTCAGGGCCTGAATTCCGAGGGCAGATGCTAAATAGTACTATCCGTCCACCTCTCCGAAGATGCCAAGTTGATTTATGAAACCATGTATCAAAGGTTTAAACGGATGCGACCGATGTAGCAGACTTCGTCAGATTCCCCCTCGTTGAGGGGTTTTTGATTGTGGGGACGCTCTTCCCTGTAGGCGCAAGCCCCTGCAGTTAATTACGCTACCGCACCGCGGTAACCACTTTCTCCTTCTCCAGATGATCACTGTAACATTTTCAAAAGTATAAAATATTAATTTTGGGAATTTTTATAATTTAATATTATTTTATTGATTATTTTAATATTAAATCTATAATTAAATGCAAATAAATAGGAAAAATGTTAGAAAAACTATGAAAAATTTTGGAAAATTCTAAAATAGGGTAAATTAGTGAATTATGACATTTTTAAGTTTTTGTGATTTGTTTGACACTAATTTAGTGCTAATCGCGATTAAAATCGCTAATCGGGTTTTTTGGCAATTTTGTGCAAAACTTGCACATATCACTTTTTCTCACACTTGTGCATTTTCTTTCATGATATTTGGGTTTACTATTCTTGTGAGAAGGATTATGGTTTAAAAAGAAAAGGAAAAGATTAAAGAATGAGAGTAGGTGAGAGAGAGGGGCATGGGCTCTTTGACCTTGAGACTTAGCCATTTTCTCCCATCATTTTCCCTTCCTCTCCTCCCTCCTCCTGCTGCTGCTCCTGCACCCCCTTTTCCCTCCCTCTTCAACTCCTCACTTCACCTCAAAATCTATCTCAAAACCTCACATCCCTTTCACGAAAAAGATGCACAAGCTCGAGATCTACGCAATGGACCAAGAAAGCGTGGATTTTGGCCACTAGGGGCAACTCAAGAATTTTCTTGAGTTGCTAATGGAGGCAATTACTGAACCATTAACTTAATTATAGCCTTTCCTATAACCCCATGTTAAGATTTAACCGATATTGTGTGATATTATGGACTTGGTGATAACCTAGTTAGGGTTTGAGGGAATTGGTGTTGTATTATGAAATTGAGCTCAGTAGAGGTCTTACCAACACCCTAGTGTATGAATTGGAACCCAAAACCTGAAGCTAGAACCAGAATACGGATTTTAGAAACCGATATCGGGGAAATTATGGAATCTGTGAAGGTTAATTGGAATCTGCTATCATACGAGGTATCCTAAAATAATATTGAGTGGATAGAGATATGTGCAGGCACCCAGGAAGCTAACCCCAAGACCCTAGCCCCCAACTCCCTTTCCCGGCCGCCAATTTTCCCCTTTTGGCCGCCAATTGCGGCCTGGGTCCCACCATTTTGGGTCGTGTTGGTTCTGTAGCTTCTACATGTTCATGTCAGACCCCTGATATATATAGATTTGTATAAACAGACCTAGGTTGAAATCTGGGACATATATCCTAAGTTGCTATTTTGGATTCGTGTTTCCGTATTCCGTATTTTTGATTCTGAAATGATGGGATGTGTTTTGCCTCGACTATTTGTCGTTTATACGACGATATAGAGGATTTATTGATGGTTTTGAAGGCGTGCCATAGGTTCTCACCTATAGGCCCCTTATCGTATCGTTTTGGATTTCATGCGCCGTTTTAGCTTGGATTTGGTTTTAATGCGCATATACGATATGTTGATGTGTAGGTACCCATGAAGATCTCGGGACGACAAGCAAATACGTGGTGACGTCCGCAATTGATGATGCAAGGTGAGTAGATTATATCTACAGGGGAAAGTCGGGTGGATGGCGTATAGCACCCCCGCAGTCCGTAGATAGATTATTATGTAGTTTATTGTGATAGTTAGGTGTATTATGGATAGTGTAGGGTCAGAAGTGACTAGTGTAGTTCATAGTCGCGAACCCTAGGATAGAATTACACCTACACACACACACCCTTGCATATTACTTATACTCGCACTGTGTGTGATGATATGGGATGACTTTGGAGATGAGTCGATGATGTGGGCTTGATGCCGTGAGATCGGTGATTGGATACGATTCATATGTGGGATATGACATGTGATTCTTGCGGGCTTAGGATGTGTGTTTACCCCCGCATGCATACCCTATTGATGGTATCGATTTGTACTAGACATAGAGTAGTACCCCAGATTATATGATCTGATGATAGTGATACCTGTTATGTGACGAGATTGTGAGATGTTGGCCCCTACCCAGCTTTTGGGGATGCCGTACGATGATTTACCGTACGAGCCGATATTGATGATAGATCCGCGCTCATGACTTGAGGATGTCATATGATATACTGTATCGTACGCGATACTATTGAGGCGGGATCACCGACTATTATATCTATATATATATCGACTCAGATTTAGGTGGTTTCCATACCCCTCCTGATTTACTTGATACTTAGATCTGTAGTTTGCATAGTAGATGTTACACTAGACCGAGGCATACCTATTTCAAAAACTATGAATCAGGGGTATCTTAAAAGACAAACAAAGGGATTCTGCGAATACTTAAAAGGCGTATCCTTTCTTAAAAACTTCGCATCCCTTATTTTACTAAAACCCTGATTCGTCTTATTTCAAAAGGCATCACTGCAAGACTTATAAATATTGATGTAATTTATTCACTGTAGTGTTGATTATTTGACTTCCGCATATTCATGCTATTCATATTTCCTGTATATGTTATTGCTATACTGATATCATGCTGTTAGGACACCAGCACCATTATCGATGATGCGTATGTTCCACGTACACTATTTGTCGGCTCACACACTTCATCATCGATAATTGCCATGCCACTACACTGTAGTACTGCTGCATTCACGATATGATTTCCGCATGGCATATTGTACACATATACCGGTACACAAACATATATGATTCTGACTTGATTAGAGATTTGAGGGCCGCAAGGTATTCTTTAAGAACTGATTTAGTCTAAGGGAGCGGTTTCCCTCGACATATGCACATTATCATTTATATGTGACTTGACATGCTACTCATACTTGATGCTTATAGCACATCTGATCATCATATTGTAGCTCATTTATATGTGACTTGACATGCTACTCATACTTGATGCTTATATCACATCTGATCATCATATTGTAGCTCTTCTATATGTGACTTGACATGCTACTCATACTTGATGCTTATATCACATCTGATCATCATATTGTAGCTCATCTATATGTGACTTGACATGCTATTTATATTTGACGCACATATCATAATCGGATCATTGACTTGCATTCTGGTTTGGATTACATGTGATTTCTGGATTTGGGAACCGTGGCTATTGCAAACATGTAATCATTTAAAAACCCGGTTCCCTTGATATGATATTTCGGTGCGTCCACCATGTGTTTTCTCGGTGCTAGAGTGATATATGTGGTCCCGAATCGAGGAGCTGGTTGAGGCCGATTACGGGTACATGGTGGACCCGGTATGGTACCCCGGGGCGAGAACGGTTTCGCTGTGTAGTAGACGGTGAGCCCGGCAGAGGGACTACTACCTACCGGTGATTGTATTTGAGCTCGGCGGATATCTAGAGGATACCGACCGGAGTTGAGAGATGGATATGGGCTGACCCGTACTGCCGGGGCCGAGGGCCGATACCGCAGACGGAGCCCAGAGATGGACATGGGTTGACTCGTACTGCCGGGGGCCGAGGGCCGATACCGCAGACGGAGCCCCATATGGACGAGGATTTACGTGTCGATGCTAGGCACGGGTTTCATGATGTTTTTCCATGATTTTGTTTATATCCTCATATTGCTTACATGATGCTTATTGTCATTGGGTGACGGGTGGACGGGTTCCACGTTTATTGTCATTGGGTGACGGGTGGACGGGTTCCACGTATATACAGATATAGATCATATACAGACATGGATCATATACAGACTGGATTTACACTGATCATACTTCATTTGTATATATAACAGGGTATGAGGGCGCTGTTATATATACCCTTACACCAATATTAGTGGTATGGGACGCTAATATATGTGTATTGATATCATTGATACTTCATCATATTTACTTCATGCAGACATACCTTATACTGATGACATGTTATTACCTGAGTACTTGGCACCACATACCTGTTTAGATGTTGATTTGCCACCTTATCATGTTTCAGGCTTATTCCTTGAGGTTTATTACTGATTGTTGACTTAGGTTTATGTCTTGCATTCGGTTTCTGCTTGTAGATGTTTCTATTCACGAGTTGGCAACTCAACCCCGTTGTGCCACAGTTCTTGCAGGTTCTGCCGTACAGGTTTCATTGCGGCATTTCTGGCACACTACCTTCTTGCGGGTGATTTGCTTTTGGTAGGTGGATTCTTTCGCATCAAGAACCACCATTGTACTTATTTATTTCATTGTATCTAGAATTTCCATCAACCAAAACTTGTATATTGTTTCAGACCTAGACTAGTGATGTATTATTCGACCTTAGAGTCGCGCTTAGTAGTATTGCAGTTTTCTTATTGCTTTTGAGCTTTCTTTTAGATTTGATCCTCGCCACTTGGCGTTGTATATCATATCATTGTTGCATATGTGGTTGTGACCGTCATTTGACGAAGAGCTAGCTCCCTCTTGGGGATGCCTTTATCATTGCATATATATTGTTATCCTTATTGTACCCCATTCGGGGCCAGTTTTACAAAAGAAACTCTGCCGAAATTTTTAGAAAAGACTGTACTGTTTTTAAAATGCATATTCGTCTTAGTTATTTAAAAACCTTGATTTCAAACATGTTTTCTTCACTTCTTTAAACCAGTTCTTTACTTATTCTTAATAATGGTTTTAGATTTCTGGGCTTTTGGCTTACTTGGATCAGATGGAGTCCTATAGACTTCATATGGTTCAAGGGCCAGTCACGTGCCCTTCGGGTCGTGACAAAGTTGGTATCAAAGCGCTAGGTTGACCTTGGTTCGAGTCTAAGTTTGACTATGTGGAGCCTAGAACGTTTATATATATACGGAACTTAGGCTTGACCTTACGGAACTTAGACTTGGTCGAGGGGGTATTAGACCCGAACTTTCGTCGTATTAGGATGACCCTTGGTTGATGGAATAGGTGACTAAAGTAGAGTGACGTACCGTTGGTATGTTCCGCGGCATACTTATGACACGCCACTCCGCTTAAGGAACCTTAGGATGTACATACTTTCGAGATCAGTGATTCTCTTCATATCCTGGATTATACATCCGTTTGAGATCCCCGATTCTATTAGTTTCATGATCATACCTTCATTGATGCTGTTCCTTCCTATGATCATGTATCCATATTGGATCTGTTGTTTCCTTTCTTGCCATCGATGTGCTCTTTTTGATACTCGACTGAGGTTCCTGTCACCATGTTTGAGCGCAGTTTGGGCTGCTGCTAGGGTTACGGCCGGTGTGAGCTCGTTTGGTACGAGGGCCGACCATTGTGTTTTCTGGTGACATGGGAACGTCTCGAGTTAGTGTTGGTGATTGTGACCTCTAGTGGAGGCGAGTGCTTGGTCTTGCACCGGATGATCGGGCCATTGTTAGAGCTGCCAGTTGAGAGAGGACTGTTGATGTACAGCATACCTCAGAGATTGTGATGTCGCCTACCGTGCAGGCAGATAGACCAGCTATTGCTGAGATTGACAGGATGTCGCTTCCGAAGCTTACGAGCTGAGATTGCCGTAGCTTTCAGGCAGATATGAGACAGATGATAGCTAGTCTACCCGATTGAGAGACGAAGGTGATTCGTCCGATTTTGCGCCAGAGCGTGCCCAGTGAGTTGAAGATTTCCAGTGTGGAGAGTCTTACTCAGATCTAGAGCAGACCGATTCAGAGATGACCGCCACTGTGTCGCTTTTCCTGGAGGATTGAGGCGCTGTTCGGCGTACAGGCGAATGAGCCAGTTGCTGCTGCAAATGATGAGATATCGCCCAGATGGTTGGAGCTACTGCAGCATGAGCATGTTCTTGGAGACGTGATAGTGAGTCGCTAGTCACCTGAGGATAAATGACTAGGACATGTGGTTCGTTCGGTTACCGATGCGAGGTCATCAGATAGATTGTTTCCAGCTAGAGACGACTTCACGCAGGTTCGTTGAGAGTCGATAGAGACGATCGAATGTCAGGAGCCCATTTTCCAAGTTTAAAGTATACGGAAAGACATGCAGGTGATTCTATGGACCCTCTAGAAGAATGAAACCCTAACTCGACTTAATGACCGTGTGAAAGCCTTTGAACCTTAGGGTTTGCGGCAGTTCCGCGGCACCATTAGTGAGGCTTGGGTTTGCCCTTCTACGGCTGGACCACCGACGCTGTGGCATGTACTCGATACTATTAAACTGTACCCGAGATGTGAGCTCTTGGGGGATTATGAGGATCTGACGAGTTGATCGGATGGTTCGACATCTTTCGGATATCGTGATGGGACACTGCTTGGGAGACTCCAGATGCGAGCGTAGCCGTCGGAGCGCAGTTCGTGTAGCCACGATGAGATAAGTCCGAATCAGTCGACATTTGAGCAGAGTGAAGAAAAGAGTTCGTATGAGATTTCGACGAGATGACGTCCCACTCCGCTGACATTAGAGATGTGATGCGCACCCAGAGGCGTGGTATATGGATATATCTTCCCGAGAGAAGGGCAATAAGTATGCAGCCATTCCGGAATAAGCTTTAGCTTCAACATTGGATGATGACTCCCGGGCATTTCGGCAGGATGAGATTTGAGAAAGGAACCTCGACAGGACCTTTCTGGAGTACGATACGAGAAGACCTAGACCCGGGAGTGGTCGTATTGCGCACACCAGCAGGACAGAGTTCGGCATGGTCGACGAGGTAGTTGACCAGGTTCGGATAAAGGGACTTACCCAGATACGTTGCGAATTGATCAAGGACGGACGGGTGATGAGTACTCCTCCGATGGTTGGGACGTGTTCCCGAGGACCTATTCGGCCTGACATCTTCTACAGAATGATGAAGCTACAGAGTACGCGATTTCGAGTCCGTGCGAGAGACTTCAGATTGACCGTGGCCGAGAACAGTGCAGTGCGTAGATAGCATGGCGTGGCGTCATAGTGGACGACGATAGAGACTGGTGGAACGAGAGGTTCGCGTGAGACACTGACGAGCTGCCATTACTTCCCATCGAGACTAGAAATATGATATGCTTACAGAGACGTTGGGATGTGACCAGTTTCCGAGAAAATATTGTGTTGAGGACACAGATGTCTCTCCAGTGTAAAGAGGTCATGTAAGAGGGCCAGCCTCTGTACAGATCGGCATAGGCATGATTGGAAGAGACCTTCCAGGACATTGCTGCAATGATGTTTACACCCAGGATCAGATGGGTGACGTGCATTCAGAGAACCAGAGGCCGACGCCAGTGATATGCTACCTTACGAGTGGTCGTGAGGATTGACCGAGAGGTGACCAGAGAAGTACCAGAACGGAATCGACCCCGTTAGCGCACCTGACAGGGCCGATGAGCCGATTGACCGCGAGATAGGAAATCCGCAAAGAAGATAAGGACCCAGAGTCAGAGGACGCTAGACCGTGAGCAAGAGGCAAGTAGATATCCTGCGCTGCTAGCAGTGGATGCACCGACTCCTTCTTGACCTTGAAGGAGGAACTACCGACGACGGTATTTATGATTTGTGATTTTGTGATTCGATGATCACGTATCCGTCATTTTGGATTTCGGTATTTGGGGCGTTCTGTTTGCATGATTTAGTTTTGATGACTGAGTTTCATGATATTGGTTTCATGCACCCACTGGATATTTATATATTTTGCGCTGAGTTATTACATTTGAGATATTGATTGAGATTTCATGCCTACTGTATTCAGTGATTTGATTTATACTTCCAGCATAGTTTTCATGCACCTTTAGTGTTTTGGTACACGATCCTGGTGCACACCAGATGCACTGAATCGGGATTCTTCGTGCATGTCACATGCACCTGATTTTTCTGTCAGGCACACACGTTGCCTACGACAGATGTTTCGTGCACACCCGTTGCATCTAGATGTTGTTTTGTACACCTGTTTGACACATATATGGATTTTGATTCCTTGCGCACCAGACGCATAGGATATTCTTATAATATGCATTTTGGGGATTGATTTCTAGTAGAGCAGTACATTTTATGATATTCTCTATGTATTGATGTTTTCGGAACCCCGACAAATTGGATTATTACTGAAATTGCTTTAGTCTTGGGGGTTTAAATTTAAATTCGGGGACCGAATTTCTTTAAGGGGGGTAAATTGTAACATTTTCAAAAGTATAAAATATTAATTTTGGGAATTTTTATAATTTAATATTATTTTATTGATTATTTTAATATTAAATCTATAATTAAATGCAAATAAATAGGAAAAATGTTAGAAAAACTATGAAAAATTTTGGAAAATTCTAAAATAGGGTAAATTAGTGAATTATGACATTTTTAAGTTTTTGTGATTTGTTTGACACTAATTTAGTGCTAATCGCGATTAAAATCGCTAATCGGGTTTTTTGGCAATTTTGTGCAAAACTTGCACATATCACTTTTTCTCACACTTGTGCATTTCCTTTCATGATATTTGGGTTTACTATTCTTGTGAGAAGGATTATGGTTTAAAAAGAAAAGGAAAAGATTAAAGAATGAGAGTAGGTGAGAGAGAGGGGCATGGGCTCTTTGACCTTGAGACTTAGCCATTTTCTCCCATCATTTTCCCTTCCTCTCCTCCCTCCTCCTGCTGCTGCTCCTGCACCCCCTTTTCCCTCCCTCTTCAACTCCTCACTTCACCTCAAAATCTATCTCAAAACCTCACATCCCTTTCACGAAAAAGATGCACAAGCTCGAGATCTACGCAATGGACCAAGAAAGCGTGGATTTTGGCCACTAGGGGCAACTCAAGAATTTTCTTGAGTTGCTAATGGAGGTAATTACTGAACCATTAGCTTAATTATAGCCTTTCCTATAACCCCATGTTAAGATTTAACCGATATTGTGTGATATTATGGACTTGGTGATAACCTAGTTAGGGTTTAAGGGAATTGGTGTTGTATTATGAAATTGAGCTCAGTAGAGGTCTTACCAACACCCTAGTGTATGAATTGGAACCCAAAACCTGAAGCTAGAACCAGAATACGGATTTTAGAAACCGATATCGGGGAAATTATGGAATCTGTGAAGGTTAATTGGAATCTGCTATCATACGAGGTATCCTAAAATAATATTGAGTGGATAGAGATATGTGCAGGCACCCAGGAAGCTAACCCCAAGACCCTAGCCCCCAACTCCCTTTCCCGGCCGCCAATTTTCCCCTTTTGGCCGCCAATTGCGGCCTGGGTCCCACCATTTTGGGTCGTGTTGGTTCTGTAGCTTCTACATGTTCATGTCAGACCCCTGATATATATAGATTTGTATAAACAGACCTAGGTTGAAATCTGGGACATATATCCTAAGTTGCTATTTTGGATTCGTGTTTCCGTATTCCGTATTTTTGATTCTGAAATGATGGGATGTGTTTTGCCTCGACTATTTGTCGTTTATACGACGATATAGAGGATTTATTGATGGTTTTGAAGGCGTGCCATAGGTTCTCACCTATAGGCCCCTTATCGTATCGTTTTGGATTTCATGCGCCGTTTTAGCTTGGATTTGGTTTTAATGCGCATATACGATATGTTGATGTGTAGGTACCCATGAAGATCTCGGGACGACAAGCAAATACGTGGTGACGTCCGCAATTGATGATGCAAGGTGAGTAGATTATATCTACAGGGGAAAGTCGGGTGGATGGCGTATAGCACCCCCGCAGTCCGTAGATAGATTATTATGTAGTTTATTGTGATAGTTAGGTGTATTATGGATAGTGTAGGGTCAGAAGTGACTAGTGTAGTTCATAGTCGCGAACCCTAGGATAGAATTACACCTACACACACACACCCTTGCATATTACTTATACTCGCACTGTGTGTGATGATATGGGATGACTTTGGAGATGAGTCGATGATGTGGGCTTGATGCCGTGAGATCGGTGATTGGATACGATTCATATGTGGGATATGACATGTGATTCTTGCGGGCTTGGGATGTGTGTTTACCCCCGCATGCATACCCTATTGATGGTATCGATTTGTACTAGACATAGAGTAGTACCCCAGATTATATGATCTGATGATAGTGATACCTGTTATGTGACGAGATTGTGAGATGTTGGCCCCTACCCAGCTTTTGGGGATGCCGTACGATGATTTACCGTACGAGCCGATATTGATGATAGATCCGCGCTCATGACTTGAGGATGTCATATGATATACTGTATCGTACGCGATACTATTGAGGCGGGATCACCGACTATTATATCTATATATATATCGACTCAGATTTAGGTGGTTTCCATACCCCTCCTGATTTACTTGATACTTAGATCTGTAGTTTGCATAGTAGATGTTAGACTAGACCGAGGCATACCTATTTCAAAAACTATGAATCAGGGGTATCTTAAAAGAAAAACAAAGGGATTCTGCGAATACTTAAAAGGCGTATCCTTTCTTAAAAACTTCGCATCCCTTATTTTACTAAAACCCTGATTCGTCTTATTTCAAAAGGCATCACTGCAAGACTTATAAATATTGATGTAATTTATTCACTGTAGTGTTGATTATTTGACTTCCGCATATTCATGCTATTCATATTTCCTGCATATGTTATTGCTATACTGATATCATGCTGTTAGGACACCAGCACCATTATCGATGATGCGTATGTTCCACGTACACTATTTGTCGGCTCACACACTTCATCATCGATAATTGCCATGCCACTACACTGTAGTACTGCTGCATTCACGATATGATTTCCGCATGGCATATTGTACACATATACCGGTACACAAACATATATGATTCTGACTTGATTAGAGATTTGAGGGCCGCAAGGTATTCTTTAAGAACTGATTTAGTCTAAGGGAGCGGTTTCCCTCGACATATGCACATTATCATTTATATGTGACTTGACATGCTACTCATACTTGATGCTTATAGCACATCTGATCATCATATTGTAGCTCATTTATATGTGACTTGACATGCTACTCATACTTGATGCTTATATCACATCTGATCATCATATTGTAGCTCATCTATATGTGACTTGACATGCTACTCATACTTGATGCTTATATCACATCTGATCATCATATTGTAGCTCATCTATATGTGACTTGACATGCTATTTATATTTGACGCACATATCATAATCGGATCATTGACTTGCATTCTGGTTTGGATTACATGTGATTTCTGGATTTGGGAACCGTGGCTATTGCAAACATGTAATCATTTAAAAACCCGGTTCCCTTGATATGATATTTCGGTGCGTCCACCATGTGTTTTCTCGGTGCTAGAGTGATATATGTGGTCCCGAATCGAGGAGCTGGTTGAGGCCGATTACGGGTACATGGTGGACCCGGTATGGTACCCCGGGGCGAGAACGGTTTCGCTGTGTAGTAGACGGTGAGCCCGGCAGAGGGACTACTACCTACCGGTGATTGTATTTGAGCTCGGCGGATATCTAGAGGATACCGACCGGAGTTGAGAGATGGATATGGGCTGACCCGTACTGCCGGGGCCGAGGGCCGATACCGCAGACGGAGCCCAGAGATGGACATGGGTTGACTCGTACTGCCGGGGGCCGAGGGCCGATACCGCAGACGGAGCCCCATATGGACGAGGATTTACGTGTCGATGCTAGGCACGGGTTTCATGATGTTTTTCCATGATTTTGTTTATATCCTCATATTGCTTACATGATGCTTATTGTCATTGGGTGACGGGTGGACGGGTTCCACGTTTATTGTCATTGGGTGACGGGTGGACGGGTTCTACGTATATACAGATATAGATCATATACAGACATGGATCATATACAGACTGGATTTACACTGATCATACTTCATTTGTATATATAACAGGGTATGAGGGCGCTGTTATATATACCCTTACACCAATATTAGTGGTATGGGACGCTAATATATGTGTATTGATATCATTGATACTTCATCATATTTACTTCATGCAGACATACCTTATACTGATGACATGTTATTACCTGAGTACTTGGCACCACATACCTGTTTAGATGTTGATTTGCCACCTTATCATGTTTCAGGCTTATTCCTTGAGGTTTATTACTGATTGTTGACTTAGGTTTATGTCTTGCATTCGGTTTCTGCTTGTAGATGTTTCTATTCACGAGTTGGCAACTCACCCCCGTTGTGCCACAGTTCTTGCAGGTTCTGCCGTACAGGTTTCATTGCGGCATTTCTGGCACACTACCTTCTTGCGGGTGATTTGCTTTTGGTAGGTGGATTCTTTCGCATCAAGAACCACCATTGTACTTATTTATTTCATTGTATCTAGAATTTCCATCAACCAAAACTTGTATATTGTTTCAGACCTAGACTAGTGATGTATTATTCGACCTTAGAGTCGCGCTTAGTAGTATTGCGGTTTTCTTATTGCTTTTGAGCTTTCTTTTAGATTTGATCCTCGCCACTTGGCGTTGTATATCATATCATTGTTGCATATGTGGTTGCGACCGTCATTTGACGAAGAGCTAGCTCCCGCTTGGGGATGCCTTTATCATTGCATATATATTGTTATCCTTATTGTACCCCATTCGGGGCCAGTTTTACAAAAGAAACTCTGCCGAAATTTTTAGAAAAGACTGTACTGTTTTTAAAATGCATATTCGGCTTAGTTATTTAAAAACCTTGATTTCAAACATGTTTTCTTCACTTCTTTAAACCAGTTCTTTACTTATTCTTAATAATGGTTTTAGATTTCTGGGCTTTTGGCTTACTTGGATCAGATGGAGTCCTATAGACTTCATATGGTTCAAGGGCCAGTCACGTGCTCTTTCGGGTCGTGACAATCACTTCGTGTCGTGGGTGTTTGTTTTGTTTTTGGTTTCCCATGGATTGTATACGGAGACTAATTTATGTTGTCGCCCGTAGGGCGTGGATTAGTCCAAATCCGTATTTTCTTAGATTTGGGTTTGGTGGTTGGGTTTAAGGATACGTTAGTCTCATTTGAGACTAAGATCAACTTAAATGTTTGTTAAGGATACATTAGTCTAATTTTAGACTAAGATCAACTTAACAGTTTGTTAAGGACACGTTAGTCTAATTTTAGACTAAGGTCAACTTAACCATTTGTTAAGGATACGTTAGTCTAATTTTAGACTAAGATATACTTAACAGGATCATTTAGATCCAACAAAATAGCATTTGGGCTCTATTGTTTTAGTTTAGGGACTTTGCGGTCAAAGGTTAAGGACATCATAGTCCGTGGGTTTAAGGAACCCACAGTCCAAGGTTAAGGACATCATAGTCCGTAGGTTTAAAGGGACCCCACAGTCCGAGGTTAAGGACATCATAGTCCATGGGCTTAAGGACCCCACAGTCCAGTTTAAAGACGTCATAGTCTATGAAATGTATGGTTGTCGGGACCCGTCACCTCTCTGAAGACGTTGAAGGATTACAACGATAAATATCAGAGGGGTTCAGAGATGTACCCTTGAACCAATTTTGATTGGGAAATCTGTAGTCCAATTTAGGAATAAGATCAATTAATTCGATTATGAGCACATCGGCTCAGTTAAATCTGAATTGAGGACTTATGGCCAACTTAGGCTAAGTCCAATTAGGTTTAGAATGTTAGACCTTTGTTGGACTGTTAAACATTTGTCTGGGTTCAACCTCCCCAATATTTAGCAATGCTAAGCATGGGTCTGGGTTCTGACCATATTTTTATGTCTTATTGAGGGCTGAGCACTCATATGCCATATAAGATGATCAATCTTGGAAGTCGAGGATGTATTTGAGGTTCAGTCAAAGGGGAGTCTTGCCTCTGGAAGACTTAGCCAATTTGGGCTAAGACTGGTTTTTTAAATAGTGTTAAACACTAGAGGATATTTGGCGGCCACGTGTTCCCATGTGATGCGCTGAAAATAGTGTTAAACACTAAAATTGAATTGGTCACGTGGGGTCACGTGGGGCATCTGAAGATGGGGGCCAGACTCCCTTTATTTTTTTGTCAGAATATTCAAATAAGTGTTAAACACTTTTAGTCTTCACGGCCATCACGTGTAGGCACGTGATGGGTACCCGTGCATTGATTTGTCAAAGTGTTTATTAGGGGTCACGTGGGGACACGTGAGGGTGCCCAAAATCTGTATTGTCTTTGGCTTTATTCCCTTCATTTTTTGAGGGTCACGTGTGAGCACGTGAGGCATTGCCTCCAAGCTTTGTTTTTTCTCATTTTGAGGAGTCTGTTTAAGGGTCACGTGGGGGCACGTGACCTAGTCTTGTTCTTTCTTTTCTACTCATTGAGGATGAGGGTCACGTGTTACCGCGTGACCAAGTTCTTTACGTGCATGGAGAACTTTAAGTCTCTTGTTTTAAGAATTAGATTCTTTTGTAGGGTTAAACTCTAATTCTGTTTAGAGGAATTAAATTCCTATGTGTTTGGAAGAATTAAATTCTTATGTAGGGTTAAACTCTAATTCCATTTGGAGGAATTAAATTCCTGTGAATTTGGGGGAATTAAATTCCCTAAACTCAATTCTCCCTCTATGTTTTGGATCTGCATGGCAGAATCTCCCCGATAAGAATTAAATTCTCAACTTGTGGGGAGATCTGCTTCTGCAGATCTTCAACCAAAAGAAGAACTAATTTCTTTTCAGAAGAGTTAAACTCTTAAATTGATAATTAAATTCTCTTTTTTGTTTTATGAGCTTAGATCTCTTTCCCTTTCTCACCCAGGGTTTCTTTTCTCTGAAAAGATCTTCTTTTCTCTCTTGAGAATTAAATTCTCCTCTCTTTTTTCTCTCTGTTGTTGTTTTTCTCCAAAAACCCAAGATCCCCTCACTTCTCTTCTTGGCTCCTATTTATAGGAGAAAGAAAAGAATCAGTTTTTTCAGTCAATCTTTCATTGAAAGATTTTAATTGATTTTGTAACCAACATGATCTTTTAGACTACTCAGTGAATTTATTCACCATTGGATTTTTAATCCAAAAGATATTCTGTTTGTTATTCTTGGTGAATTTCAGGAAAATCTTTTCTTGTATAGAATCTTTCTATAAATTGATGATTTTTAATCACCATTGGATTTTTAATCCAACGGTGCTCCACTTTACAGAGCATAATCTTTTTGTTTGGAAAGATCTAGGGAAATATTTTCCAGTTAAGGTTCTTAATTCCTTCTTAGTTAGAATTTAATTCTATTAGTTCGGAAGGCTTAAAAGCCCATCACGTGTTGGCACGTGATCCCGCTGTTTGATCATTTAAATAGAATTTAATTCTATTAATTAAAGAGCTTAGGAACCCATCACGTGTTGACACGTGACCCCCCTTGATTAACATTTTAACCAGAATTTAATTCTGCTGTTTTAAAGAACTAAGGAATCATCACGTGATCCTTGGTCACTTGTGAGCACGTGATGCCCCATTGGGGTTTTTTCTTAGTTTTTATTATATCTTTTAATCCCTTTCAGTGGGTTTAAAGCCCCATCACGTGTGGGCACGTGACTCCTGTTGATTAGAATTCAATTCTATTATAACAGAGTTCCCAGTAAACCATCGCGTGTCAGCACGTGACCCTTGGTCACGTATGAGCACGTGATGCCCCATAAGGGTTTCTTTCCCGGAATTTTATGAGGGAACGGTGCACAAAATACGTATCAATGCACTACAAGCATATGTGAACCATACCGAGTGGAAAAAACCAAATCGGGTGCGTACCATATGCACAAAATCAACCCAACTGTATGAAATCCATGAAATCATAAACATGTGCAACCAAGGCATAAAACGATATCAAGTGCAATAACTGTGTACAAATCATAAATCAACACAACGGTGTATAAAGCATATCTTAAGTGCAATAACTATGCACAAAATATGAATACCCAGTAGGTGTAACCATGGTGCACAAAAGCAAATATCATGAAACTCGGTCATCAAAACTCAATCTTGCAATAAATCACCAAAAATACTGAAATCCAAAGTGACTGATACGTGATAGTGTTAGTGTATATGCCCTAGAGGCCATTACTGTATCATACTAGTTTGTATATTACTTAATGGAAGCTTGGGATATTCACCTTGTATATACAATCTTGCTCAAAATAGTAGTATGCTACTTGGTTTGTTTCTACTTCAATGTGTACATGTGATTATTTTAGTATATCGCCTATACACATTAGTGGAGCCCTTAGGATCTTTGCTTGATTACCAGCGTTGTGATGGCAGTCACACTAGTGGGGCTGGGTAATCTATAAGCACATCCTTATGCAGGTCCCTGGTCGCAGGACTATCGAGACAGGGCATCGATACTCCAGAGTAGACTAGCGCATGCGCTTCTCGTCCCAATGTGGGAGACGGTCTGTCCCACAGCCGTCGGTACGTCGTACTTGAGAGAGTATGCGGGTGCTCGTTGGGTTACGAGTACACTGGACAGGACTCGTCGGGAACTGACTAGTTGGTATTATGCCTATCGTCAGTTATCAGTTCCCAGGTGACATGAGTACAGCTTAGTCCGCTGACTTGACACTGTCACTTCGCCTCGAGTGTGTTCACACTGTACTTTGATCACTACCCTACCACGGCTCAAAGGAGTCGTGCAAACAGGTGATGGTTGGGTGCAGTCCCGAAGCATTTGGAGGCAGTGACGGTTAGACAGGATTCATCTCTCTCGGTATTGGGGGTTGACATCGCGCTGTGTCTAGGAAAGCCATTACACGAGTAGTCCCTGGCCAGGGCAAACGAGATATACTGGTAGGCTTCCAGTGTTATCTCAGGGTGTTTTGGGCTTCACTCCGACACGACTTGTACCGCTATTGGGGGACTGACGTTTACCGCCCCTAGGCCCGCCATGCGATGTATCAGACGAACAGACCGGACTGTACGGAGAATGTCACATTCAGGCTCAGTAGGAGTTCAGATGGGTTTCGCCTCGTCGGTCTTCTTGTCGGCACTACCTGGGGACCGTTACGCACAGCTAGTGCCGCTTGCGGTCTGTAGTTAAACCCACTGCCAGCGTAGTGTCGAGTCTTTAGAGTCCCACACAGAAAGCTTTTCGCCTTTAGGCAAAAGAGTAGAGGTCGCATGGTTTTGCGACAGGTCGCATGGTTTTGCGACAGGGTTCGGTCACATCCGTGCACTTGTGCACGTACAGTGTCCGGACAGTTCACACTAGCGGGCTTTGGTTTAAGCCAGATCCTAGTGTACCTTTTGGGATTGGATTTATCCAGTGTGTATTCGTGTTCCTCGGAACGCGGATACGGGTGTGTATGCACAGTTGACGGAGAGACAGAGGCAGAGGATTCTCATTAGGGTTGTTGACTGTTGACAGTTGACCATTGACTTTTTGCTCAACCCTAATGAGAATATGATATGTGATTAACAATTATATTAATTAAGTATTGTGGTGACATGGTTGTTGAGGGGTTGACTTTGTTGACTTGTTGACTTTGTTGACCGGTTGACTAGGTTGGACTAGTTGACCATCATGATGACTATGGCTATCATTTCATGGCAAAGACTTTTTACTTGCTTATTTCTTTTGTGAGAAATGAGTGCATGAAATGATTTAGCCATTTTGACTTGAACCATTTTACACAATACTTGATTATTATTTTTGTGATGATGGTTTTGGATTATGAGAGCCAAATGAGAAAAGTCTTCTCCCATTCTTTCATGCTCATTCTCTCTCTTGTTCTTGAGCTCTCATCTTCCTCCTCTTGCTCTCCCTCTCTTGATTCTATGGTTCACTTGTCTCATGAGTTGAGAACCAAGAACCATAGATAAAATCCCATACAAACTCTTCTCTACTCACACTAGTTCACAAGATTTAGCAAACCGAGTGAACTAGTTTCTTCAAAGTTCGAAGAAGGAGCCAAAGGTTGAAGCTTTCAGGTGGATCTATCTTCGGCGCAAGGAGACGACGGGGAGAAGCCGGTTCGGACGACCATCGAAGCTTGAAGACGAAGGAGTTCGAGAAAAAGAAAGGTATAACCCCCTAACCGAGTAGTTAGCAACTCGTAGTTAGGTTGTTAGTTAGATGTTTAACAAAGATCCGGGTTTTAGGTCCATGTTACCACCTCTAAGAAAATCGTTTTTCATCAAATTCCGCATGCCCGAAAGTACCGGGAGAGGTAGCATGGACTTACAGTGGTATCAGAGCCTAGTTAAACTCTATCTAACATGTTAGCAAGTAACTAGAAGATCGATCAAAGAAAAAGTCACGAAAACGAACCCGAGAATTTCAAGTTTCTGTCGATTTTTATTCTGTTCAAAAGTTGATAATTTTCATCTTAAAAATCGGCTCAGGCTTTTGTGTGAACACCCACCAAATTTGGTCCAACGATCGAGTCAAAGAGCCGCGGAAACGCGGCGGGAGCACGCTCCCGCCGCGGTTCCGCGGCCGAGTTGACTCGGCCGAGGTCCATCTTTGGTGCAGTGTGTTTCTGGGGTTGTTTTGGGATTTTTGGAATGTGTTTTCTGCCCAGATTTTCCAGAACGAAAATTTTATTTTTGGGGTCCCGAAAATCCATATTTTTGATCGAACTTCTAAAAGACTTAAGCTGAGGGTTTTTCTGTAATGTGATATTTGTATTGAACGTCCACTAATCGCTATATGTCGATTAGTGGGGGTTATACAAGTCTGTGATCTGTAATGTTGCTGGAATGTGTATATGAATTCATTGGATTGTCGCGGGTGAATAGCCGGGGGTTGTGAGACGAGAGTTTTCTTTTCTTTCGATTCATGTAAATTTGTAAATTGATGTAATAATTATTTGTATGGCCGCACAACCGGGTCGGGGTTGTAGCCGTCATTGTATAATTTCTTTTTACTGTTTTTGCTCCTAGGATAGACCCATGGAGGGGGTGCACAAACTACCGGGTATGCCGAAGTGCCGAGTGGCCTACTCACGGAGTTGAGGGAGGTTGGTTCGCTTCGGGTACTTGGCGGGTAGTTTGCCGCACCCGTAGGGGTCTTGGATGGGGTTTTGGCTATTCACCGCGACCGTGTTATCTGCTTTTCGTTACAGGCTCGTACGAATTGCGGATTACTAGTATATCCAATGTATTCATCTGTGATCTGATATGGCTATCATTGCAATATATCTATATATGATATTATTTAGGCGTTGCTTATGTTTTACAGCCGCGCTAGCCCAGCCCCCGCTCTGTCGTTAGTTAAGTAACCTAACGGGTAATGACGGGGCCCCATGGCGAATGCGAATGGCATAAGCGTACGTCATATTTTGGTTGTTTTCTGCAATGGTAGGATTAAATGATGGGACGCATTAAAAGAACTAATGCAAGAATATCACACATTAAAAGAACTAATGCAAGAAAATAAACCAAGTTAAAATCGTTGGAACACTTTCGAAAAACCACTCGGTTCTTTTCAAAACAAACTTTTAAAAAGCGGAGTTTGAGCCACTCTTTTTAAAATCTATCTCGTTCCATCGATTATATCAAGTTCTCTACGTTCACGGTTTCGCCAAAACCATTCATAGCCCTCCGTCGTTTCACATGAATAGTCAATAGTATTCAAGCTGTGTTTGTTGGCCAAAGTCAAGGCATAGTGATTGGTAGCTATTGGGTATTCATGTGCAGCATAGATAGATGCGTTGGTTTGGAACAGTCGTACTGCCTTGTTGGCCAAAGTCAAGGGTAGGTACGGGTGGATTCAAATTAACTTGGAGAACGACGGGTAGAACTTGACATGTGACTTATGATTTGTTGGCCAAAGTCAAGGTCATAAGAGCATGGGGCAAAAATCCACATCGGGAGTTTCATAAGTACTGAAACTTGCTAGCGCTGCATACCATTTGGAGTGTGATGATTCTGGTAGGATTCCTTCAGTTTCGTCACGCGATGATATTTGGATCCCGATCCTACTGTGAGTATATGCTACTCCTCGGGAAATTTCTCACTTAACGATCAATGCTATAAACCAAGTAGGTGTCTAGAAAGGTATTAGCGGGGCTACGCCCCCAGGGAAAAGAGGTTATTTAATTAAGGAACTTCGCGAAAGCGTTGGAAAACCTCCCTCGAAGTACCGACACTGGCCTGTCCGAGCGGTTAAGCAAGTATTGTACGGTGAGATTGATCCTGACTAATTCTTCCTTTTTGGTTTGAGGAGGGATTCGAGAAACAGTGGGAGCCATCCTGTTTAGACAAACTAAAAACCACTCTAAACTTGCAAGAGCATCATGCTGAGTGTTTCTTCTTCTCTCTCCTAATTGCAGCGACCAATCGACATGACTGGACTTAAGTTACTTCTAGATAAAAATATACTGACAGGGCCAAACTACAAAGATTGGCTCAGGAATGTCAAGATGGCAATCACTTACGACAAGCTGGGGTATCTTCTTACCACCAAAGCTCCCCCTGTCCCTGGTCCCACTTCCAGCGTCGCGGATAAGGAAATCCGTAAGACTTGGGAGATTGATAGCGCGAAGGCCAAATGCCTCGTACTTGCCTCTATGGACAATGAACATCAGAGGAGGCACGAGAATATGGACTTGGAATCCATATTTCTTCATACAAAAGAACTGTATGGAGAGCAATCTCGTATCGCAAGATACGAAGCGTCGAAAAAGTTATTTTCGGCAAGGATGGCCGTCGGATCATCAGTAGCAGAGCACGTGCTTAAGATGATCGGCTACATTGAGGAGCTCGCGGACCTAGGAACCACTTTGGAGAGTGAGCTCTATACGGACTTAGTTCTCCAGTCCCTTCCTTCCACTTACGCCCAGTTTATACTGAACTTCAACTTACAAGAAAAAGAAGTTGAACTTTCAGAGCTCCTCAACATACTGAGGAGCGCAGAGGGCACCCTACAAAAAGGTAGGGAAACATCCACTTTGTTTGTAGGAGGATCATCTTCTTCTAGGTCCAAGGCGAAAGCCAAGGGAAAGAAGAAGAAAGCCCCCGCCAAACCAAGAGGCGGTGTTAGTAAAGTGGATACGAAGGGAAAAGCAAAAGCAACAAAGAAAGCGGGGAAGCTTATGGATAAGGAAGAATGCTTCTATTGTCATAAGAAAGGACACTGGAAGAATGATTGCAGGGCCTGGAAGGCCAGAACACAGGAATTGAAGTAGGTTGCAGCTTCAGCTTCAGCTTCAGGTGTGTATGTTATTGAAAACTGTCTTTCAATAAACTCTACTTCCTCGGTATTGGATACCGGATCAGGATCTCATATCTGTAATTCTTTGCAGGCGTTGAGAAACCGTAGGGTTTTGAAAGCAGGTGACATGACCCTCAGAATTGCAAACGGAGCTAGCATGGATGCTAAAGCCGTGGGGGACTATCACCTGGGAATGTCAGATGGACATGTTTTGGTTTTGCGTAATTGCTTTTTTGTACCCAACGCAACTTGTAATATCATTTCTGTATCTTTAGTTTCTAAAGAAGGATATGAATTTGCGTTTGTAAGTAATGTTGTAAACATTCACCTTAATCAAGTTTTGATTGGGTCAGGTACATTGAGTAATGGTATATACGTATTAAACCAACCACAGATTTTCAATGTCCAGAATACACACAAAAGAAAGTCTCCGGAAATAAATCAGACTTTCTTATGGCATTGTAGACTGGGTCACATCAATGAGAGAAGGTTGACGAAGTTACATACAGAAGGATATTTGAATCCGTTCGAATATCAATCGTATGCCACTTGTCAATCCTGTCTCAAAGAAAAGATGACAAAGACTCCGTTCACTGGACACGGAGTAAGAGCGAGCGAGCTCTTGGGACTCGTACACAGCGACGTGTGCGGTCCAATGTCTACACATGCGCGAAGCGGGTATTCTTACTTCATTACTTTTACGGATGACTTTTCAAGGTACGGTTATGTCTTCTTAATGAAACATAAGTCCGAAGCCTTTAGAAAGTTCCAGGAATATAAGAATGAAGTAGAAAAACAGACCGGCAAAAGTATCAAGATCCTAAGATCGGATCGAGGTGGTGAATACTTGAGTGCCGAGTTCCTGGATTATTTAAAAGAGAACGGAATTCTCTCTCAGTTTACTCCTCCATACACTCCGCAACATAACGGTGTATCGGAGAGACGGAACCGCACCCTATTGGATATGGTACGGTCCATGATGAGTAACGCTGAGTTACCGCGATCATTCTGGGGGTATGCGCTAAAATCAGCTGCGTACCTTTTGAACCGAGTTCCAACTAAGACTGTGCCTACTACACCATATGAGATGTGGTGTGGGAAGAGACCCTATCTTAAGCACATTAAGACATGGGGAGGTCCAGCTTTTGTTAAAAAGCAGCATGCGGACAAGCTCGAGGCACGCTCAGTACAGTGCAAGTTTGTGGGATACCCAAAGCACACCAGGGGGTATCTTTTCTACCATGCAGAGGAACAAAAAGTCCTTATTTCTCGTAATGCCCACTTTCTAGAACACCAGTTCTTAGAAAAGGAAATAAGTGGGAGCGCAGTAGAACTGGAAGAAATTCCAGAACCACAGACTATTACTGAAAGTTTAGTGGAACCAAAGGGTTCAAAAGAACAGGACATTCCTACGCCGCTCTGCAGGAGTAGTAGGCAGTCTCATCCGCCCGAGAGATACTACGATTTTCTCATAGACGGGGATAGAGAGGATTGCATCATAGATTATGATGAGCCTACTAGCTTCCAGCAGGCCGTTCAGAGCGTTGACTCAGTAAAATGGCTGGATGCAATGCGGACCGAAATGGAATCCATGTACACCAACAAAGTATGGACGTTGGACATTGCTCCAGACGGGGTAAAACCCGTAGGATGCAAGTGGATCTTCAAAAGGAAGATTGGTGTAGATGGGCAGGTTGAGACCTATAAAGCTAGACTTGTTGCAAAGGGTTTCCGTCAAAGACCTGGCTTGGACTATGACGAAACCTTTTCTCCAGTGGCTATGCTGAAATCCATTCGGATCCTTCTTGCCATTGCTGCCTTCCACGATTATGAAATCTGGCAAATGGACGTAAAGACCGCTTTTCTAAATGGAAATTTAGAGGAATGTGTCTATATGGACCAACCAGAGGGTTTCATTCAGAGTGGGAGCAGCGGAAAGGTGTGCAAGTTGCTTAAGTCCATCTATGGACTAAAGCAGGCATCGCGGAGTTGGAACATCTGTTTTGATGAGACGGTCAAGGAATTTGGCTTTATCAAAAATCCAGATGAACCATGCATCTATTGTAGATTTGTAGCGAGAACTGTAGTATTCCTCGTTTTGTACGTGGATGACATTCTCTTAATAGGAAATGACATTCCTATGCTACAATCTGTCAAGGGGTTCTTGTCACAAAGGTTCTCCATGAAAGACCTAGGTGATGCCTCATACATTCTGGGGATCCGGATCCATCGTGATAGATCCAAGAGGATATTAGGACTCTCGCAGTCCAGGTACATCGACACCATACTGAAGAGATTCAGTATGGAAGATTCCAAGCGCGGTAACCTACCGGCTTGTCACGGGATCACCCTCTCTAAAGAGATGTCTCCCAAGACTGATTTGGAGAGGGATCGCATGTCTATTATACCCTACGCTTCTGCGGTAGGCTCTATAATGTATGCGATGTTGTGTACCAGACCGGATGTAGCTTATGCACTGAGTGTGGTAAGCCGGTATCAGTCTAACCCTGGGGAGAAACACTGGATAGCGGTAAAGAACATTCTCAAGTACCTGAGAAGGACTAAGGAGATGTTCTTGGTGTATGGCGGAAAAGACCTCCAGATCGAGGCCTTTGCTGACTCCAGCTTCCAGAGTGACAAGGATGATTCCAAGTCCATGTCGGGGTTTGTCTTTACCCTCAATGGAGGGGCGGTGTGTTGGAAGAGTTCCAAACAGGAAACCGTTGCAGACTCGACGATGGAAGCGGAATACATCGCTGCATCTGATGCCGCAAAAGAAGCTGTCTGGATGAGGAAGTTCTTGAAAGAGCTTCAGGTGGTTCCGTCCATTGTTGATCCAATACCTCTGTATTGCGACAACAACGGGGCTATAGCTTTAGCGAAGGAACCCAGGTCCCATCAGAGATCCAGACACATCTTAAGGCGGTATCACCTGATCAGGGAGATCGTGGATCGCCAGGAGATCGAGGTTCGGAGAGTCGCTTCAGAAGATAACACTGCAGATCCATTCACCAAGGCCTTGCCCCAGACTCAGTTCGAGCGGCTGATCGAGATGATAGGTCTTCGATACGCCAGTACATGGCCTTAGTGCAAGTGGGATATTGTTAGTGTATATGCCCTAGAGGCCATTACTGTATCATACTAGTTTGTATATTACTTAATGGAAGCTTGGGATATTCACCTTGTATATACAATCTTGCTCAAAATAGTAGTATGCTACTTGGTTTGTTTCTACTTCAATGTGTACATGTGATTATTTTAGTATATCGCCTATACACATTAGTGGAGCCCTTAGGATCTTTGCTTGATTACCAGCGTTGTGATGGCAGTCACACTAGTGGGGCTGGGTAATCTATAAGCACATCCTTATGCAGGTCCCTGGTCGCAGGACTATCGAGACAGGGCATCGATACTCCAGAGTAGACTAGCGCATGCGCTTCTCGTCCCAGTGTGGGAGACGGTCTGTCCCACAGCCGTCGGTACGTCGTACTTGAGAGAGTATGCGGGTGCTCGTTGGGTTACGAGTACACTGGACAGGACTCGTCGGGAACTGACTAGTTGGTATTATGCCTATCGTCAGTTATCAGTTCCCAGGTGACATGAGTACAGCTTAGTCCGCTGACTTGACACTGTCACTTCGCCTCGAGTGTGTTCCCACTGTACTTTGATCACTGCCCTACCACGGCTCAAAGGAGTCGTGCAAACAGGTGATGGTTGGGTGCAGTCCCGAAGCATTTGGAGGCAGTGACGGTTAGACAGGATTCGTCTCTCCCGGTATTGGGGGTTGACATCGCGCTGTGTCTAGGAGAGCCATTACACGAGTAGTCCCTGGCCAGGGCAAACGAGATATACTGGTAGGCTTCCATTGTTATCTCAGGGTGTTTTGGGCTTCACTCCAACACGACTTGTACCGCTATTGGGGGACTGACGTTTACCGCCCCCTAGGCCCGCCATGCGATGTATCAGACGAACAGACCGGACTGTACGGAGAATGTCACATTCAGGCTCAGTAGGAGTTCAAATGGGTTTCGCCTCGTCGGTCTTCTTGTCGGCACTACCTGGGGACCGTTACGCACAGCTAGTGCCGCTTGCGGTCTGTGATTAAACCCACTGCCAGCGTAGTGTCGAGTCTTTAGAGTCCCACACAGAAAGCTTTTCGCCTTTAGGCAAAAGAGTAGAGGTCGCATGGTTTTGCGACAGGTCGCATGGTTTTGCGACAGGGTTCGGTCACATCCGTGCACTTGTGCACGTACAGTGTCCGGACAGTTCACACTAGCGGGCTTTGGTTTAAGCCAGATCCTAGTGTACCTTTTGGGATTGGATTTATCCAGTGTGTATTCGTGTTCCTCGGAACGCGGATGCGGGTGTGTATGCACAGTTGACGGAGAGACAGAGGCAGAGGATTCTCATTAGGGTTGTTGACCGTTGACAGTTGACCATTGACTTTTTGCTCAACCCTAATGAGAATATGATATGTGATTAACAATTATATTAATTAAGTATTGTGGTGACATGGTTGTTGAGGGGTTGACTTTGTTGACTTGTTGACTTTGTTGACCGGTTGACTAGGTTGGACTAGTTAACCATCATGATGACTATGGCTATCATTTCATGGCAAAAACTTTTTACTTGCTTATTTCTTTTGTGAGAAATGAGTGCATGAAATGATTTAGCCATTTTGACTTGAACCATTTTACACAGTACTTGATTATTATTTTTGTGATGATGGTTTTGGATTATGAGAGCCAAATGAGAAAAGTCTTCTCTCATTCTTTCATGCTCATTCTCTCTCTTGTTCTTGAGCTCTCATCCTCCTCCTCTTGCTCTCCCTCTCTTGATTCTATGGTTCACTTGTCTCATGAGTTGAGAACCAAGAACCATAGATAAAATCCCATACAAACTCTTCTCTACTCACACTAGTTCACAAGGTTTAGCAAACCGAGTGAACTAGTTTCTTCAAAGTTCGAAGAAGGAGCCAAAGGTTGAAGCTTTCAGGTGGATCTATCTTCGGCGCAAGAAGACGACGGGGAGAAGCCGGTTCGGACGACCATCGAAGCTTGAAGACGAAGGAGTTCGAGAAAAAGAAAGGTATAACCCCCTAACCGAGTAGTTAGCAACTCGTAGTTAGGTTGTTAGTTAGATGTTTAACAAAGATCCGGGTTTTAGGTCCATGTTACCACCTCTAAGAAAATCGTTTTTCATCAAATTCCGCATGCCCGAAAGTACCGGGAGAGGTAGCATGGACTTACAGATAGTCAACTCACGAAATCACAAATCGTAAATACTGTCGTCGATATGTCCTTCCTTCAAGGTCGAGAAAGTGTCGGTGCGTCCAATGCTAGCAGAGCAAGATATCTACTTGCCTCCTGATCATGGCTGGTCGTCTGGTGCCCTTAGGCTCTCGTCTCTCACTGCGAATTGCTAAGTACATAGCTTCTCGGCTCAACGGTCCAATATGGAAACGATAATGGAAGTAGTCCGCTCTGGCTCATTCTCTAAGAATCTTTGGCCAACTCTTATGGTCACTCATAACATGTATCGTCGACGATGCTGAACTCTGGCCTGCTGGGCGTGTGCAATATGACTAATTCTGGGTCCAAGTCTTCTCGTACAGTATTTCCAGAAAGGTCCTGTCAAGGTCTCTCCCCAATATCGTTTCTGCCGAACTGTCCGGAAGTCATCATCTTTACTATATCTATTTCTTGTTCCGGAACGGTTGTATACTCATCACGACTCCTCTTGGAAGATATACCCATAGTCAACGCCTCTGCTTGCGTATCACATCTCTGATGTCAGCGGAGTGGAACGTCCTCTCGTCACGATCTCGTACGAACCTCTTACTTCACTTTCCTCCAATGTCGACTGATTCGGACTCGTCTCCTCATGGCTGCATGGACTGCGCTCCAACTGCTATACTCGTATCTGGAGTCTCCCAAACAATGTATCCCATCACATGATATCTGAATGATGTCGAACTTTTCGATCGATTCGTCAAGGTTCCATAATCCCCAATGAGCTCAACATCTTGGGTACAGTTTAATAGTATCGAACATATGTCACAGCACCTATGGACCAACCGTAGAAGGGCAAACCCAAGCCTCATTAATGGCATGTAACATTTCAAAAAAATAAAACATTATTTTTGGGAATTTTTGTAATTAAATAATAAAATATTGAATATTTTAATAAGGCGATATAATTAAATACCGATAAATTGGGAAAAATTTGGAAAATTACGGAAATTACTATAAAAAAAAAGGATGCTTTATGTGATTTAAGCAAATTATGAAATTTTACGATTTATTATACACTAATTTTGTGCTAATCGCGATTAAAAATCGCTAATCGGGCTTTAAGCGTGTTTTGTGCACATGACATGCACATGTCATTTTAACACTTGTTACATTTTTCCTACATGGTTTTTGGGTGTATGGTTATTTGTTATGGGTTTACTATTGCAAAGAGAAGAGAAGAAAAGAAAACAAAAGAAAAGAAAAAAAAAAGAATGATAGAATAATGAGGTATGGGCAAGTGAGAGAAAGTGAGGGGTCAAGAGAGAGCCATGCCCACTTATTCCCTTCTTCTTCCTTCATCATTTTCTCCCCCCATTTCCTCATGTGCTGCTGCCTTCATCTCCCCCTACACAAATCAGCTCACTTCATCACCAAAACAAATCCAAAACCCCACTCCCACTTCACAAAAAATGTGCACAAGCTCTCAAGTAATCCTTTGGACCAAGAAAGTTTGAGTTTTGGCGATGTAGAGGATCCATGAGTGCAAAATGAGGTAATTATTCCATCATTAGTGTAGAATTTCCATTCCTTTAGCATCCATGTTAAATTAGAATCGATATTGTGTGGTTTTGGGAACTTTGAAAACTTTAAGTTGAGGATTAGGGTTTGAGATGAACCCAAAGGTGAAATTAAGGTTAGTAGAGGCTATACAACCCCTGTGGTGATTGATTGGAGACCTAAACCAGAGACTAGAACCCCTATTAGTGAACTTAGAAACCCGATATCGGAAGAATTGAGGATTCTATGAGTGTATATTGAAATCTGCTAACACCCGGGTGACCTGAAAATTATTTAGCAAAGACAATGATACATGCAGGCACCCAGGAAGCTACCCTAAAGACCTGAGCCCAAACCCTAGTATCCCGGCCGCAAATAAAGTCTTTCTGGCCGCAAATTGTGGCCAGACCTGTCCCAAATGAGTTCGTATTTGCTCTGTGGTTTTATCTCCTGTAAACTAGACCCTTGGCATATGCAAAATTGGCTGATTTGACCTAGGGTTAAATCTGGGACCATTTTCAAGAGTTGTTGTTTTGATTCGGGCTTTCATTTCTCATATTTTGAATTCTGTATTGTTATATCTGTGTTTTACCTCGATCACTTGACGTTTGTACGACGATATCGAGGGTTGTTGGTGGTTTTGAAGGCGTGGTCCATAGGTTCTAACCTATAGACCTTTAGCGTGTCGTTTTGGTTTTCCAATGTGATTTTAATACGCATTTGCAATTGGATTATATATGCAGGTACACCACGTGATGGCAAGACGTTGTAGATGAAGATGGCGACATCGGCATCGGCACACAAGAAGCAAGGTGAGTAGATATATATCCATGGGGGAAGTCGGGTGGATGGCGTACAGCACCCCTGTTGGAGATAGTGCCCTCAGAGTCAATTATTGGATCACAGGCACGTGATTGCAATGATTGAGGGAGGACCTATACCGGTAGGACAGTCTTACTCAAGATGATAGTATGCTATCTGGTTTATCTTTATCATCGTGTACTACTTTAGGTGACCTTATGAGTCGCTATTGCACGTTGATAGAGCCCCTAGGATTCTTGCTTGACTGCCAGCAGTATGAGAGCGATCATATACGTGGGAGCTGGGGTCTATAAGCACATCCTTAAAAGGTCCCTAGTCGTGGGAGTTTCGAGACAGGGCATCGATACTCCAGAGTAGACTAGTGTATACAGTCGAGACCCCGACGAGGGGCGGTGGCCGGTCTCACAAGCCACTGGTGTCAGTTGGTTCATCTAAGATGTATACAGGTGCTCATTGGGTTATCAGTACACCGGACAGGACTCGCCGGGAACATGCTAGTTGGTCTTATACCTGACGTCAGATAGCAGTTTCCTGGTGACATGTGTACAGGTTAGTTCATCGACCTGAGATCGTCATTTGTCTCGTGTGAGTTCCCACTGTGCTTTGATTACTACCCTACCACGCTCAAAGGAGACGTGCAAACAGGTTTTAGTTGGGTACAGTCCCGAGCCACATGGAAGCAGTGAGCGGATCTGCAGGGGTTCGTCTCTCCCAGTATTGGGGGTGAGGTCGCGCTGTGTCAAGGAGAGCCATTACACAAAGCCCTCGGCCGAGGCAGGAGATTTACTGGTAGGCATTCCAGTAGTATCTCAGGGTGTTCTGGACTATACTCCGACACGACTTGTACCGCTTTTGGGGGTCTGACTTTTACCAACCCCCTAGGCCCGCCATGCGATGCTCATAGACGAACGGAACGGACTGTACGGATATTGTCACTGACAGGCTCAGTAGGGTGTCAGGATGAGTTCGATCATCGACGTCCCTTTTAGTCAATACCTGGTAGCCCGTTACGTATTGGCTAATACCTCTGACGTGCTAGTGGTTAAATCCACAACCAAAGTATTGACGAGTCTTTAGAGTCCCCCACATACCGTTTTCTCAAGTTTCGGGCGAAACGCTATAGAGGCCGTATGGAGATATGGAAGGGTTCGATCTTATACGTGCGGTATTGCACGGATCATGATCGGACGGATAATACTAGCGGGCTTTGGTTTAAGCCGGATCCTAGTATTGTATAGTGTAGATTTTGTCCCATTGCATTTGTATTCGGTCGCAATACAAATGCGGGCATGTATATGCAGTCGCGGGGTTTTCCTGTTATTTATTACGGGATCAGTTTTCTGAAGTTGCCAGTTTGTATTCCGTTCCGGCCAGTTTTCCTTTGTTCCTTCACGGCCGGATCTTTCCGATGGAGGGGGTTATTTGTAAGTATGCAAATTAGCATTTATGGAGGGGGTTATTTGTATATGTGGCATTATGATTTTACTATCATCATGAGATTCTTTTTACATCTCTTCACTTGCATTTATGAGATGAGAGTTGATTAGGATTTGGATTTGAATTGGTGTGACTTTAATCCTCATTATCATCACACATTATTCTCTTCTTGCATTATTGATTCCTTTTTCCCTCCACCATATTAGTGGCCGGCCACCTTTTCGAGTGAGGAGAGAGAGAGAGTTCTTTTGGAGGTGGGAAATCATTCATCTCATTTTCATTCTATGCTTGCTACAAAAAATCCCACACCTCTCTCCAAAGATTATTCTTCTCCACCTTCAAAGGCAACTTCATAACCCCAAAGAGACAAGCCACTACACTTAGCCTACAGCATTTCTTGGGCACGTCGGCTTGCCAACTTCGTGCCCGAGTTGCCTCGGTCCAGAGGTGGGAGCCCGTAAAAAAACCCGGCGTTGTGGTGCCCGTTCCGACGAGGAGCTGAAGACCGGAGATTCCGCGAGGAGATCGGAGTGGAGGCCGAAGACCGAAGGACACGGATCGCTCGGTATAGCTTCCTTCCCCTTTTCTAGTTTGCTAGAGTTAGATTAATGGCCCGATCCGGGTTTTTAGTGCGCGGTGGTGCCGGTTCTAGTTTATAGAAAAGTTTTCATTTCCGCATTCCGACGTCGGATTGACGGCCTGGGCGCCGCCGTGCACTTACATTGGTATCAGAGCCACGCCATTAACCTTGTCTAGCTTGCTCTAATGTGTTTACATGTTCGATCGAACGAATTTTCAAAAACCGCGTTTTCATTGCATTAGTTTCTGTCGAAATTTTTTTGGGCTCGAAAAATTTTTCAGGTTGTTGCAGAAATACATGCAGGGAATTCTAAGAGTTCTGCAAAAATTTGATGGCATGACTTCACTATTCCACCGCGGAACCGCGGCCAAACCCATGCATTGGCCGCGGTTCCGCGTCCATGTTGAGTCCTTGCTGCACCAATTTTTTCCAGAGGGTCTTAGACTGTGAAATGGGGTTTTTGGAATATTCTGTTTGGGCCCAGATTTTCTTTGAGTGCTACAGTAGTGCTTGGGGCCCACTTCGGTAAATTTGATCGATCGAAAATTTTAAACATGTTAGTTCACAGTATTTACATTATATCTGCGACCGTGAATGTCATTTGATCGGTAAATCCAGTCTATCTGCTATAGCCCTTTTAGACGGATTTGCGAACATGACATTCACGTTGATGTTCTGTGTTGTGCTGTGATGTTGCGGATTAGTCGTGGGGGATAGCCTGGATGCAATGGTAGTACAGTTTTGTTTTATATGTACATTTGATATTGCGGGGCGAGCGTCCGACATGTGGACTGCCGTTACTGCCTGTTTGTATATTATTCTTTTGGGGCACGACCTGGCTGAGGTCGATGTACCCGTTGTATATTTTACTTTCTGTACTAGGATTACCCCGCGAATGGGTGCACGGATAGCCGGGTTCTAGAGGGCAACGAGCCCGCATCTCATGGCTTTGAGACGGAGGGGGCTTTACTCTTGAATTGGCGGGCTATTCGCTGCACTCGTAGGGGGTACAGGTTGACCCAGGAGGGTTGCCCAAGTTACCGAATTCCGTAAAGTGCTGGGTGGTCCATTCACGTTGCTGAAGGGGGCTGCCTCGCTTCAGGTTTTGGCGGGTAACTTGCCGCGCCCGTAGGGGTCAAGGATTTCATTGCACAGGCTATCCACATGACCAGGGGAACGTCGGGTTTCAGTAGCGGCTCTATGAAACCCGGGGATCCCAGATATCTGTATTGTTCTATGCTGATTACATTTCTGTGATGTTACATTTTATCACGCCTTGAGCGAATATTATATATTGATATATATACTAGTAGATGCTGTATATGTTTTGCATCCGCGCTAGTCCAGTCCCCGCTCTGTCGTTAGTTAAGTAACCTAACGGGAGATGACGGGACCCAGTGGCGAATGCGGATGGCATATAGGTACATCATTATTTTCGTTCTTTATTGGTGTGATCAATTGATGGGACTGCATTGATTCGGATCAATGCAAGCTAAACAAACCTATTCTGATGTTGTTGGAACACTTTTCAAAAAGCTGTTATTGCAAGGGCGTTCTCTTTTGTTTTGCACAGTGGTATTCAGTTGGAATATCCTGCACCTCAGTCGATGAGGCAAGGGCCGAGATCCCTTCACCGGGAGTGACCCCTTGGACAGAAGTTTGTGTCAGGGTAATAACTTCACTATAGCCGATTACTTTTGCTTTGCATCATGGTATTCAGTTGGAATATCCTGCACCTCATTCTACGGGGAAAGAGCCGAGATCCCTTCACCGGAAGTGACCTCTTTAGCAAAGGTTTTCGTTACTATATTTTTAAAAGCTACCAGTTCCTTCAACGATATCAAGTTCATTACGTTAAAGGTTTTCGCCAGAAACCATTCGTAGCCCTCCGTCGTTTCATATGGATAGTCAATAAGTATTCAAGCTGTGTATGTTGGCCAAAGTCAAGGCACAGTGATTGGTAGCTATTGGGTATTCATATGCAGCATAGATAGATGCGTTGGTTTGGGACAGTCGTACTACTATTTTGGCCAAAGTCAAGGGTAGGTACGGGTGGGTTCAAATTAACCTGGAGAATGACGGGTAGAACTTGACATGTGACTTATGATATGTTGGCCAAAGTCAAGGTCATAAGAGCATGGGGTAAAAATCACATCGGGAGTTTCTAAAGAAACTGAAACTTGCCAGATATGCGCATACCTTCTGGAGTGTGATAACGTGAGCGGATTCTGTCACGTTATCATGCGATGATAGTTGGATCCCGATTCCCACTGATGAGTTGGTTTACTCCTCGGGTAATCCCGACTAATTCTTCTTTCAGGTTTGGGGAAGAATTTGACGTTACAGTGGGAGGTTTCCTGATTAGATAAAGTGATAACCATTCTGATCTAGGTTAGAGTGCACGATGAGTGTTTCTTTTCTCTCTCTCTCTTTGGCAGCGACCATGACCCGACCCTTGACTATGACTCAATGACCAAAATTAACCGAACCTTCTTAAACACTGGCTTTTGGATTGTCAGAGTTGCAAACCTCATTGCCACTCCTACTTTTACCCTTTTCTCCAGGACACCTCGTATTACTACGAACGTCCACTTCCATTGGACAAAACCATCGTATGATTATATACGAACTCGAAGGAATTTATTCGAGGATGGATTCTGGTTCTGGAGAAAATGAATATGACTATTCGGTTGTCTTTTCTTTTTACCTTCTCTCAGGTTGGGAGTACTCCTTGGTTTAGGAGATAGTACACCTATTATGCAAATTGGATAGTCTTCTTCCAAACCTTAGGCTGGTGCCGAACGGTGGGGAATGAAGAAAACCAATTAGCATAACAATGGTGTACAGAAGGTATTAAGTAAAGACATATCAAGGAATTAGTAAGAGGGCAAAGTAAACTGCGACTGCTATTCACGACCAAACCAAGTATTTCTTCGCCAATCCTATATCACCTTTGTATTTCTGCAGAACACTCCGTATCACTACGAAGATCCACAGTTTATTGGATACTCCATCGTATGGTTATATACGAACTCGAAAGGAACTTGTTCCGGTTCGGGGATGGATTCTGGTTCAGGAGAAATAAGAATAAGGTTATATTCGGTTGTCTTTTATCTTCACCTTCTCTCGCATTGCGAGTGCTCCTAGGATTAGGACAGTACACCCATTATGCTTATTGGATAGTCTTCTTCCAAACCATAGGCTGGTGCCGAAAGGTAGGGAAGGAAGAAAACCATTTAGCCTAAGAGGGTGTACAGAAGGTAATGACTAAAGACATATAAAGGGATTTGTAGAGATGGAAAAGAATAATACGGTTACAGTTGTGAATCTGGATAATGGAAGAGGCATTACTAGGAATACCGGGATACCCCATCGAAACATTTCAATGTTTCAGTTTCACTGTGTATTGTTACAAAAAAATGATTTCCTAATTAGACACTTGCTCCAGGGTATGTATTTACCAGGTTTGATTATCACATCTGTATGGTTTTACAGATGATGAGTGGGAGTAAGTTATTGGAAATTAGGTGATCATCCTCATTATATCGGAATTCTTTGTAATTTATGATATTTGAGGAAGTCACCTGGGTTGTTTGCCGGACGGTAAATATTTGGTTTTGAATATCCGTTATAATGCACCAATTTCAAATTGATATATCTGTACGTCTATTTTTATAGAGTGAGATATAACTTTTTGAAATTATGTCGGTGACATTTACCTATATCAGTAGATGGTTAGGTAAGGAGCATTAAACACCGGTGTAATTCTTCTTAACCATAAGTACAGTTTTCAACCTACGACACACAGGGAATGAGTTATTAGACTCAGGGGACTTATACAGAGTATTGTATGTTGTCCAGTGTCCATTAGGACAGAGGGGTTGGTCCTCGTACTATATTCGGTTTACTTATGACTTCTCTAGGTTTTAGACAAGTGTTTCGTAGAAACACAGGGTCCAAGTTTTGAGAAGTTATAGGTATAAGAGTAAAGTAAAGAACCAGGTATTGCAAGTATCGGGATTCTTCAAGGTGATCGAAGATGTAGATACTTGTGTATGGTATTCAGTTGATAGTAATGATTAAGAGAACTTGCTTCTCTTTCAGGTTAATCATAATTGGAAGTATTCCTAAGTTGAGTAATGCTGATCGGCCTCCCTCCATTTAGTTGACATGCGCTGGAGACAGCTGAATGATTTGAATCTGGTTCAATTAAATCAGTGCCTCTGTTTCTGTATTGGATATAGAATAGTTCATATCTTAACATTGTTAAGGTACGGGGATTTGTCCAGCTTATGCTTAAAACCAGACTCTGGATAACTCAAGGCACGTTTCTGTAATGGCTGTTTGTGGGTTGACCCAGGCTATGACGAGGGTTGACATTCTACCATCTGGAAGATCAATAGTGATATTGTTCTTGACTCGCCACAGTTTTAATAAAAATGGATTTTTTCAGAAAACAGTAGTGAGAGTATGGTAGAACTGGAAGTGATTCCAGAAACGGAAACGATTACTGAAAATTTGAGAAGAACCTAAAGATTCAATCTGGTTTGACATTCCATTAGCCACTCCGCAGATATGGTGGGTAACCTCAGGCGCTCGAGAGGTATTTCGGTATGCTCAAGGACGGTGGCAGGGAGGTTCTTGTTTACCCAGACTTGCCATTGCTGTTGTTCCAGACTGTGAGATCCGGCAGGAGGATGAGTATAGCGTCGTTCTAAACTTGTTTTAGAAGTGTACGTCTATATGACTCTGCCAGAGGGTTGTCGTAGTCAGTGGGAGCAGCGGAAGCATTGGTGGACAAGTAGCTTATGTCTATTTATGGACTAAAGCAGATAAAGCGGAGATAGATCATCTATTTCTGATGTGACAGTCATAGGTTTGACTTCATCAGAATAGGAGATGGATCTGTTAAGAAGGTAGTAGGGTGTGATGTCCTGGTATTTGGATGACATGCACAGAGTAGGAAATAAGAGTAGGAAATGATATTCCTATACTACGATCGGTTATACTTTGGTTGTCACACAGTGTTTTCTCCACATAGGACTTGGATATTATATCAGACATTCTGGTTACTAGATCTATGGTTTTAGATCTAGATTTGGGAATTTTCCCAATCAGGGTACTTAGACAGCATTCTATAAGTATTTAGAATGGACGACTCCTGGCACGGTAGTGTACCTGCGGGTAATGGAGTCACCCTCTCTAAAGGTGTCTTATAGACTAAAGGGGAGAGGGATGTGCATGATTGGCAAATCACTTGCTTAGGTAATTGAGTCAATCATGATATGTCAAGTACCACACCAGATGTTGTTTTTGCACGAGATGCAATAAATTGATATTGATCCAATCCTGGAGAAACGATCGGAAGCAGTTTTAGAACATAAGTTGATGTTCTAGGGAAATGATAACGGCAGCCTCCTTTGGGAGACAGTTATCATTCTAGGCTTCCAAGGTGACCTGGATGACAGAGTGACTGTCAGAGTTATAGTTTTCCCTCTGAAGAGGGGCAGTATTTTGGACAGGTGGTCCAGGCTGATACTGAGGGAGGCATGGCGCAGGACACTGATTAAGTTCAGTCGACGATACAGTCTAAGAAGTTTGGATTTGGAGTTCACTTGTGAACTAGGTCCCATCAGACATCCAATCATATTCTAAGACGGGTATTGCTCATTTCGGGAGATGGGTTTCTCCGCGAACATGAGATAAAGAGAGACATAGAAAGAAACATCATAGCGGATCCACTCACTGAGGCTATTCCTCGAACGCAATAGTTTCGCAAACGAGCTTTGTGAGACTGACTAGTAGAGGAGTTGGGTGTTCGGTATCACACGGGCTATGAGTATGTGACATCGCAATACTTAGCCTTGAGTGCAAGTGGGAGATTATTGGAGATAGTGCCCTGAGAGTCAATTATTGGATCACAGGCACGTGATTGCAATGATTGAGGGAGGACCTATACCGGTAGGACAGTCTTACTCAAGATGATAGTATGCTATCTGGTTTATCTTTATCATCGTGTACTGTTTTAGGTGACCTTACGAGTCGCTATTGCACGTTGATAGAGCCCCTAGGATTCTTGCTTGACTGCCAGCAGTATGAGGGCGATCATATACGTGGGAGCTGGGGTCTATAAGCACGTCCTTAAAAGGTCCCTAGTCATGGGAGTTTCGAGACAGGCATCGATACTCCAGAGTAGACTAGTGTATACAGTCGAGACCCCGACGAGGGGCGGGGGATGGTCTCACAAGCCACTGGTGTCAGTTGGTTCACCTAAGATGTATACAGGTGCTCATTAGGTTATGAGTACACCGGACAGGACTCGCCGGGAACATGCTAGTTGGTCTTATACCTGACGTCAGATAGCAGTTTCCTGGTGACATATGTACAGGTTAGTTCATCGACCTGAGATCGTCATTTGTCTCGTGTGAGTTCCCACTGTGCTTTGATTACTACCCTACCACGCTCAAAGGAGACGTGCAAACAGGTTTTAGTTGGGTACAGTCACGAGCCACATGGAGGCAGTGAGCGAATCTGCAGGGGTTCGTCTCTCCCGGTATTGGGGGTGAGGTCGTGCTGTGTCAAGGAGAGCCATTACACAAAGCCCTCGGCCGAGGCAGGAGATTTAGTGGTAGGCATTCCAGTAGTATCTCAGGGTGTTCTGGACTACACTCCGACACGACTTGTACCGCTTTTGGGGGTCTGACTTTTACCAACCCCCTAGGCCCGCCATACGATGCCCATAGACGAACGGACCGGACTGTACGGATATTGTCACTAACAGGCTCAGTAGGGTGTCAGGATGAGTTCGATCATTGACGTCCCTTTTAGTCAATACTTGGTAGCCCGTTACGTATTGGCTAATACCTCTGACGTGCTTGAAAGGTTCCTAGGCACCCTATAGTGGTCTCACAAGGCATCGAACATGCCAATTTAAAATTTTTGGTGCCGAGAAACCCTAGACTACGGATCTTAAACTAGATGTTCAGGCGAAACGGAAAACTAGTTAACTATTTAACTAAAGTTGAGATGCTACAACCTTTGTAGATCCGGATTTCCGCCTCCTTAGCTCCACGTGGTCATGCCCTCGCTGTCCATCATGAATCCTCGACTCGATCATCGGCTTCATCGGGAAAACAAGCGGAATAGGTCGTCGGCTTTGTGTCAAAGACGATCTACGTCGAGGTTGCACAAACTCAAGCTCCGACTTCACAAACTTGTGAAACTTGTGAAGTAAACACCCAAAACAACTTGGCAAGAGGTAGAGGGTGAATAAATAGGAGGTGGGTTCACTTTAGAATTGGATTTATCTCACTAGATCTCAAGTTGCCATTGTTGTAGCAAGCTTGAAGAAGAAGAAGAAGATGAGCTAGTCATGATAAGTTATGATAAGTTCATTTTAAAAAGAAATAGAAAATCAAATACTTATCATAACTTAAACTAGGGTTAAGTGTAGAGAATTAACCATGGTCACTTGGATGGGTTAGGGTTAAGCATGAAGATAAGGATGGTTAGCAAAGTCAAAGCTTCATGAAGCTTCAATGTAAAACAAATAAAGCCACCATTCTTATCATAATCCATTTCAAATAAATAAATAAACAAATAAACAAATAAATGAATATGCAAAACCCTAATTATCAAATTAACCATGGATTAATTCTATACACTTAACTTAATGATCAAGTATCATCAAACATGATACAAAAAAGTGCACGAAAGCATATCACATATACAATGTGCATCAAGTGAGAAAAATCCGTTTAAAGTGAACCAATACTAGTTAATGCAATGCAATATATCAAATATATAATTATGCATTAAATCATTAAATCAACATTTGATTCAATGATCCGGTCATGTCGCACATAACCGACTAGAATCCAATGTATCGATTTATCGAATCAATGATTCGATAACTAGGTCATATCGAATATAACCAATCGAAACATATATCGCGAGAATGAAATGCGGTATCACATACACGCATTATTCTCAGTCCTGCACACATCTCATATGCGCTCCTATTTCGTTTCGCTTGAACCAGGAAACCTCTGTGTAGGACTCTAAAGACTCGTCAATACGCCGGTAGCAGATGATGATCATATCAAGCACCCACAAGCCGCAAGCGGTCTGCTAAACGTAACGGCCACCCGGGTATTGAGCGATCAGAAGATCGACGAGCTAGCCCGCTCACACTCCTGCGAATCCGACCAGTAACACTTACCATACAGTCCGGTCTCTTCGTCTGATACGTCGCATATCAAGTCTAGGGGTGGTATACGTCAGACCCCAATAACCCGATAAGTCGTGCCGATGTGAGGCTCGTAACGGGTCGAGAAGCTACTGGTAACACTTACCAGCAAATCTCTGATCAGCCCTGGCCAGGGACTTCCCTGTTACGGCCAATCGAGCACAGCGCAACATCTACCCCCAATACCGGGAGAGACGAAACCCCTCCTATCGCTCATTGCCTCCATGTGACTCGGGACTGTACCCAAAGACCACCGTTTTGCACGCCCTCATGGACGTGGTAAGGTGGAGATCAAAGCACAGTGGGAATCACACAAGACTCTATGACGATCTCGGGTCTACAGACTAACCTGTGCAAGTGTCACCTGAGAACTGCCATCTGACGTGAGGTATAATACCATCTGGGAGTTCTCGGCGAGTCCATCCAGTGTACCCAGTCTCCACTGAGCACCCGTATACCATCTCTGATGTCAAACACCAATGGATATAGGATCATCCATCGCCCATCACATAGGTCGAGAAGCGTATACGCTAGTCTACTCTGGTATATCGATGCCCCGTCTCGATACACCCACGACTAGGGACCTTGAAGGATGTACTTATGGACTACCATGTCCCCACTAGTATGATCTGCATCATAGTCCAGGTAGTCAAGTACAAATCCTAAGGGCTTTACCAACATGTAACTATAAGACAGTATAAAGAGACTAGTGTACATGTTAAGATAAAGAGCAACCAGATAGCATACTATCATGTCGAGCAAGAAAGTCATCTCTATATATGTCCAAGCATCCAATATAATATACATAATCTGTACAATACTGGCCTCTAGGGCATACATACAACTAACAGTGCTAGTGGTTAAATCCACAACCAAAGTATTGACGAGTCTTTAGAGTCCCCCACAGACCGTTTTCTCAAGTTTCGGGCGAAACACTGTAGAGGCCGTATGGAGATATGGCAGGGTTCGATCTTATACGTGCGGTATTGCACGGATCATGATCGGACGGATAATACTAGCGGGCTTTGGTTTAAGCCGGATCCTAGTATTGTATAGTGTAGATTTTGTCTCATTGCATTTGTATTCGGTCGCAATACAAATGCGGGCATGTATATGCAGTCGCGGGGTTTTCCTGTTATTTATTACGAGATCAGTTTTCTGAAGTTGCCAGTTTGTATTCTGTTCCGGCCATTTTTCCTTTGTTCCTTCACGACCGGATCTTTCCGATGGAGGGGGTTATTTGCAAGTATGCAAATTAGCATTTATGGAGGGGGTTATTTGTACATGTGGCATTATGATTTTACTATCATCATTGTAGGGTTACTAGGCACGCGCACAAGGGGCTACGAGGCATCAACCATGCCCGAATAAAAATTTAGCCGTGCCGAACAACCCGAATACAGAACTTTAAACTAGAGATTAGGCGAAAACTAACATGCTAAACATTTTAACACTAAGTGAGAGGGATTACAACCTTTATAGATCCGGTCCTTCACTTCATATGCTCCGTGTTGTGGTCCCTTCGCTGCGATCATCGAAATCCAGACTCTCGAGAGGTTCCACGAAGAGAAAGACGCAACCTTTGCTTCCGATCTTCGATACTAAGATGATCTACCTTGAAGTTTCTTTAACACAAGCTAACACTCATGAAATGATGTGAACACCCTCATCTAAATGGCAAGGGAAGATGAGGATGATGAAGTAGGATTTTTGCTCTATTTATTTATCTTTTTCTCACAATTATTCATCACCTTTGAAAAATCAAGCAAGCTTTTTCCATGAAAAGAATGAAGGAGGAAGATGAATAATGTTTGTGATGAATAATAAAAAGGTTATCATAATTATTTATGCAACCATGGTTGTAGTAACCAATGTAGAGAGTTTACTAGGGTTAGGGTTTGGGTTGGGTTAAGTGTGAGTCGGATAAAGATCAACACAAATATCTTTATCATGACAAAGTAAAACCATCTAGAAACTTCTAGAAGCCATTAACCCAAATCAAACCCTAATCTCGTTTAAACTCCTCTAATCATGTTGCATTAATAATTATAACATGTTACAATATTATATATCACATATACAATATTTATTGCAACAAAATAAAATAATACAATTAACATATATCGCATATATATCAATGTATTACCCGAGTGAGAAAAAGAATCTTTTAGTGAGCTAATATTAGTTAATGCAATTTAATATATCAAATATATTATTGTACATTAAATTATCGAATCAACACTTGATCCGACAATCCGGCTATATCGCATATAACCGACTAATATTTATCCGTACCGATTTGCCGAATCAACACTTGATCCGACGACCCGGCTGATATCAAATATCGCGAGAATATAATACGGTATCACATATCGCATTATCCTCGGTCCCGCACATATCACATATGTGCTCCTACTCCGTTTTGCCTGAGTCAAGAAACCTCTGTGTAGGACTCTAAAGAATCGTCAATACGCCGGCAGTAGGTGATGATCATATCAAACACCCACAAGCTGCAAGCGGTCAGCTAAACGTAACAGCTACCCAGGTATTGAGCGCTCAGAAGATCAACAAGCAAGCCTGTAACTTCTCCTGCGAATCCAAACAGTAACACTACCGTACAGTCCGGTCTCGTCATCTGATATGTCGCATATCTCGCCTAGGGGTGGTAATCGTCAGACCCCAGTAGCTTGATAAGTCGTGTCGATTTGAGGTCTATAACAGTTCGAGAAACTACTGATAACACTTACCAGTAAATCTCAGCAACCCTGGCCAGGGATTTCCGGTTATAGCCAATCGAACACAGCACAACATCAACTCCCTATACCGGGAGAGACGAATCCCCTCCTATCGCTCATTGCCTCCATTTGATTCGGGACTGTACCCAAAAGCCACCTTTTTGCACGCCCTCTTGGACGTGGTATGATGGAAATCAAAGCACAGTGGGAATCACACAAGACTCTATGACGATCTCGGGTCGACAGACTACTCTGTACCAGTGTCACCGGAGAACTGCCATCTGACGTATGGTATAATACCATCTGGGAGTTCTCGGGGAGTCCGTCCAGTGTACCCAGTCTCCACTGAGCACCCGTACACCATCCTTGATGACAAACACCGATGGATATGGGATCATCCATCGCCCATCATATGGGTCAAGATGCGTGTACGCTAGTCTACTCTGGTGCATCGATGCCCTGTCTCGATACACCCACGACTAGGAACAGTTATAGGATGTACTCGTCGACTACCGTGGCCCCACTAGTATGATCTCATCATAGTCCCAGTAGTCGAGTACATATCCTAAGGGCTTTATCAACATGTAACACAGAGACAATCAGAGTACAAGTTAAGATAAAGTACAACCAGATAGCATACTATCATGTCGAGCAAGAAAGTCCTCCCTATATATGTCCAAGCATCCACTACAATATACATCGTATGTACAGTAATGGCCTCTAGGGCATACATATAACTAACAATCTCCCACTTGCACTAGGGCCATCTGTTATGGTATCGCATACCCAACAATTAGCTGCGGTTGAAGTATCTCATACTCGACCATCCCATAAAAGTCTCTACTGGGAAAAAGGCCTTTGTGAGTGGATTCGCGCTGTTGTCCTCTGTGTCTACTCTCCTAACCTCGATCTCCCTGGAGATCAACCATCTCCATGATCAGGTGACACTGCCTAAGAATTATATCTGGATTTCTGATGGGACGGTAGTTCCTTGGCTAAAGCCACAACTCCATTGTCACACAATGGTAGGAACGAAGTTCATCTTATGAACTTATATATATCCAGACTGCCTCTTTGGTAGCATCCTTGGTAACGATGTATCTTGCCTTTAATCGTCTAGTATGTCACGGTATCTAGCTTGGAACTCTTCCAACATACCGTCCCTCCACTGAGGGTATAGACAAGCCTGCGACTGACATTCAGTCATCCTTATCACCCTGGAACCTTTCCAGTGATTCTCCCCAGGATCGATTGATACCCTCTCACTACAACTAGTGAGTATCCTAACATCCAATTAGATCTATCTCATAGATCCAAAACCCCGGATTTAGGAGGTATCACTTTGATCCTATATGGAGAATCCTTGTGATAAGCGGAGATTGACCGAGCGTAGCATAGGAAACTCCTTCCCTTTCAAGAGTACGTCATCCACGTACTCTACGAGGATCATCACCATGATCCCTACTACCATTTCGTATATACAAGGTTCATCTACCATTTTGATGAAGTCAAACTCTTTGACTACCACATCAAAACAGATGTTCCAACTCCGCGATGCCTGTTTTATCATATAAAACATCTTGCACACGTTTCCGCTGCTCCCACTGTCTACGAAGCCCTCTGGCTGTGTACTTATAGACGCTCTTTTCTAAAACATCATTTAGAAAAACAGTCATGACACCCAACCACCAGATATCATAGTCATGGTATGTAGCCGTGGCAAGTAAGATCTGGATGGACTTAAGCATAGATCCTTAGAAAAGGTTTCAACATAATCCATACCTGGTCTATGATGCAAACCTTTAACAAGTCTAGCTTTGAAAGTCTCAACTTTTCCATGCACACCAAGTAATCTTCTCAAGATATACTCGCTCCTGATGGGGATTTAACCCTTCAGATAAAGCAACCAAAGTCCATACTTTGTTGGTGTATAAGGATTCCATCTCAGATCGATAAGCATCCAGCCATTCTTACAGAGTCTTACTCCTGATGGCCAGCACGAAACTAGTTGGGTCATCATCTCATGATGCAATCCTCGCTCCCACTGTCATAGAGAAACCGAAGTATCTCTCAGGTGGGTGAGGAACCCTACTAGATCGGCGGAGAGGCTGAGGTTCGTTGGTATCTACTGAATCCTTTGGTTGTACCAAATCATCTGCTGTATTTTGTATAGCTGGAACCCTTCCAGTTCTACATAACAGACCTTGCCTCGAGCTTGTCCGGATTTTGCTATCAGACATAGGCCGGACAACCCCAAATCTTAACAAACTTAAGATATGGGCTCTTTCCTTTCCATATCACATATGAAGTGGTAGGCAACTGATTTGATTTGAACCTTATTCAATAGGTATGCAACTTCACAAGTGCATAACTCCCAAAAAGAAATAGGCAACTCAGTGGTACTCATCATAGAGCACACCATATCACATAGGGTGCTATTGCTCCGCCCCGATATACCATCGTGCTATGGTGTATACGGAGGAGTAATGCTGAGAGAGAATCTCATTCTCCTTTAGAATAGTCCAGGAATTCCGTGCTCAAGTATTCTCCTCCTCGATCACATCAAAGGACATAATACTTATACCCGTATTTTGGTTCTCTACTTCTAACTTATATTCTGTGAATATCTCAAAAGGTTCGGACTTGTGTTTCAACAGGAACATATGTCTGAATCTTGAGAGATTATCAGAGAATGTAATGAAGTACAAAGAACCGATCTTGGCATGTGTAGACAGGGGACCTTTCATACATCATCATGTATCAATCCCAAGAGTTCACTAACTCTTTCTCTGTTTCTAATAAACAGAGCTGTGGTCATCTTATCTTTGTGACATGACCGGCAAGTTTCACAAGATGTAAATTCAAACTAATTTAAATATGCATCTATATGTAACTTCAGCCAGTCGGGTCGCATTGATATGACCTAGTCTACAATGCCTCAAGAAGGATTTGTTCATTTCTGAACTCTTCCTCTTGTGTGTGTTCCGTATACTAAGAACTGTAGTTTGATTTAGAACGTCAATGCTTTTAGATAACGTGCCTGAACCGATCAACTCTTGATATAGGAAATGTTCAAAACATTATCCAACAATACAAAATTATATCCTTTCTTTACTAATAAAGAGACTGATATGATTTTGTATATCAGGTTCGGTATCTAATAACATTTGTTCAGAATCAATGTATTCTGGTAATACAGGGTGACAGTGACCAACAGACTTGGCTGCAACACTTGCACCGTTTTCTGTCTCATGAAACTTATCACCCGTTCTCAGTTCTCTACCTATCTGTAGCCCATGTAACAGATTACATATGCAGGATCCTGATCCGGTATCACATACCCAGGACGTAAAGGATACTGAGAAACAGTTCTGTGTAATGAACACACCCGAAGATGATGCATCAACATGCACTTTCTTCGTTTGGGCGGCACGGGAAATCTGGTATTCCCCAATTTCCTGCTCTGTCTTATAACAATTATAAGTTGGAGCGGGACCAACGTTCCCCAGCTCAGTATAACAAGCGGGTTCGGTCAAAATATCCGTTTTATTATCTTTGATTAAGGCGTGATATGGTCGCTACCTTGAGAGAGAGAGAAGAAAACACTCAGCGTATGCTCTTGCAAGATTAGATTGGTTATCTAATATATCTAATCAGGATGTCTCCCACTGTTTTAATCAAATCTTCCTTCAAACCCTAAAAGGAAAGACTAGCCGGGATTAATTACACGCTACAAGTTCGCCAATCTTTCAGCCAGGCCAGTGTCGGTACTTTGAGGGAGGTCCCCCGTGCTTTCGCACGAACCTAATTAAAGTAAACCTCGTTTTCCCAGAGGCGTAACCCCGTTAACACCTTTCTAGACACCTACTTGATCGGCTAATTGTAATGTGTAAAACTCTTCCAGGAGTAACTCTTACTCGCAGCGGGTATCGGGATCCAACTATCTCATAGAAGGTATGCAATCTCATTGCAAATTTCAACATTTGAAATTCCCGATAATATTTTTCCCCAAGCCTCCTATGACCTTGACAAAGGCCAACAAACCATAGGCTGCTAGTCAAGTTTAACACGTCATTTCTTGATTGAAGTAAACCCACCCGCACGGCCCTTGACAAAGGCCAACAAGGTCGCACGACTACCCTAATCCAATCTGCATCATATGCATAAGCAGATAAGTACTATTCAGCTACCGCACACTACGCCTTGACAAAGGCCAACAAACGCAGCACGAATACTAAACAGTCCTTATCTGAAATGACGGAGGGCTACGACAGGTTTTTTTAAGAAAACCCTTTGCGTAATGAACTTGATATCGTTGTAGAATCGAGTGATTTTAAATGGAGTGTTTTTGAGGCTTTTCTAGTTTTGCTAAAGGAGTCACTCCCGGTGAAGGGATCGCCGGTCCTTTCCTCGTCGAATGAGGTGCGGGATATATCATATATATCACTGTGCAAAGCAAAAACTATTAAAAGCAATCAAAAGACAAACCGAGTGTGTAGCATCTGCCAGTTATTGCTAAAGGAGTCACTCCCGGTGAAGGGATCTCGGTCCTTTCCTCATCGAATAAGGTGCAGGATATATCATATATACCGCTGTGCAAAGCAAGAACTGTAGCTACCTGTTTTATTTTGAAATTCGATTCTACAACATCTTAGGTTTCTTTTATTTCATTAATCTCATTAATGAAGTCCCATTTTATTATGCTTCACAAGCATCTCTTTTGAAACGAAATCTGCAATATAACATATATCTCATATATATAATATAAACATTCGTCACAGGCAGTAATATGATCTCATCACAGAACATTGCAGCAGAAGAACATATATGAAATATTGGATATACTAGGACGTCCGTGTTTTCAATATGAGCCTGTATAAAACACGGATTCCACGGTCGCGATGAATAGCCAAACCCACATCCCTAGACCCCTACGAGAGCGGCAAGTAACACTGCCAATTCTAGGGTTAGGAGACCCGGCCTCGACTCCTCGAGATGGTCTCCCACTGGACCCTAGAACCCGGTTACTTGTGCTCCCCGCCTTGGGTCTATCCTAATGCGGAAAAGTAAATAATATACAACGGTGACATCTTCCGCTACCTGGAAGTGCCCCAATAAAAGAATATTACATACAAATGAATTTTACATGAATGAAAAAGAAAAAAAAACTCTCATTACACATAAAACCCCCGGCTATTCAAAACACGACGATCCAATAGAACATATCACAGCAACACATAATATCTCATATCATCAACGTAAGCAAGTATGCGTATCCCGATTGTCGTTGATGTATAGCAACGAAGCCGGCAATACACCACATACTACGCTTACGGTCACAGAAAAGAAAGTGTAAAACTACAACAGTTGGAATCCGCAACCTCTTTAGACATCGCATGCCTAACCAAATGAATTCCTTAGACATCACATGCCTAACAATTATAAACCCCGCATTTTAGTCTCATTATCGAAAACTCTTTTCAATATCAAGTCGGCCAATTGAACAAGATTCCCGACGTCCTGATCGAATGCTCGTCGCAAACTTTAGTAGACGGCCGCACCCCCGATACCGTCGACGAAGTGCACCAAGGCGGAACACCGCTACCGCGAGCACCCGAACGGATGCTTTCGGCGGCGGGGTTCTCCTACAGTCACTTGGTCGGGGGCTATAGGGCGTAGCTGTCTATTAAGTTTACCCGGCGAGTATCCACGTACGCTACGTGATTGCGACGGACTTTAGATCACATCAAAATTCCGTAGCAACCGATCAACTGAGACTAAACTGCTATGTTTATAATATTCAAATCAGTTATCTCATAACTTCCTGTGGATTCCAAATATTGTATCACATTCCAGATAAATAGAAAAAGTTAAACTTTCCGATCGAATCATCAAGCACCCAAGATTTCCCCAATATATCTTAACACTTGAAATCAGTTTAAAAACGTCCATCACATGCCACAGTACCAATGGTCCAGCCGTAGAAAGGTCAAGCCAACGCCTCACATGTGGCACGCCGTACTGCCCCAAACCCTAAGGTTCAAAGGGCAGTTCAAGACGGTCACATAATCGAGTTAAGGTTTGTTGTCTTCTAGAGGGTCCATCGGGTTACTTGCACGACTTAGAACATTCTTAAACACGAGGAAAAATCCAACTTTTGAAAAATTTTCCGACAGGGGAAAAAGTGAGTTATTGATATCCGTTCGAACTTTTTAACAGTTTCTAAAATTATCCGGACAAAACTAAACAAAGTTATAATATCCGATCGAAACTTTAAGTCCCCAATACAACCCAGATAATTCAACAGTTGAATAAAAAATAAAAATTTCCAGAAAATACAACATTAAAAATTAGGAGTTACTGTGAAAAGCACGTGCGATGAATCGACCACATGGCCGCGGAACCGCCGCATATGGTGGGGTGGGACCGCGGTTCCGTGCCTCTTTGGGCGACTTACACTCACGTGCTTCACAGTAGTTCTTATAATTACCTGCTGTAATTTTTGGATATTTTTAATGTGGAAAAATCCCAATTTTTAGAAAATTTCCAGAGAGCATGTTTCGGACGGGGTTTTTGGTTCGATCGGACTTCAAACTTCGTCTAGACTTCGCCTAAAGCTCTAGCTTGGCTCTGATACCACTGTAGGGTTACTAGGCACGCGCATAAGGGTCTACGAGGCATCAACCATGCCCGAATAAAAATTTAGCCGTGCCGAACAACCCGAATACGGAACTTTAAACTAGAGATTAGGCGAAAACTAACATGCTAAACATTTTAACACTAAGTGAGAGGGATTACAACCTTTGTAGATCCGGTCCTTCACTTCATATGCTCCGTGTTGTGGTCCCTTCGCTGCGATCATCGGAATCCGGTCTCTCGAGAGGTTCCATGAAGAGAAAGACGCAACCTTTGCTTCCGATCTTCGATACTAAGATGATCTACCTTGAAGTTTCTTTAACACAAGCTAACACTCATGAAATGATGTGAACACCCTCATCTAAATGGCAAGGGAAGATGAGGATGATGAAGTAGGATTTTTGCTCTATTTATTTATCTTTTTCTCACAATTATTCATCACCTTTGAAAAATCAAGCAAGCTTTTTCCATGAAAAGAATGAAGGAGGAAGATGAATAATGTTTGTGATGAATAATAAAAAGGTTATCATAATTATTTATGCAACCATGGTTGTAGTAACCAATGTAGAGAGTTTACTAGGGTTAGGGTTTGGGTTGGGTTAAGTGTGAGTCGGATAAAGATCAACACAAATATCTTTATCATGACAAAGTAAAACCATCTAGAAACTTCTAGAAGCCATTAACCCAAATCAAACCCTAATCTCGTTTAAACTCCTCTAATCATGTTGCATTAATAATTATAACATGTTACAATATTATATATCACATATACAATATTTATTGCAACAAAATAAAATAATACAATTAACATATATCGCATATATATCAATGTATTACCCGAGTGAGAAAAAGAATCTTTTAGTGAGCTAATATTAGTTAATGCAATTTAATATATCAAATATATTATTGTACATTAAATTATCGAATCAACACTTGATCCGACAATCCGGCTATATCGCATATAACCGACTAATATTTATCCGTACCGATTTGCCGAATCAACACTTGATCCGACGACCCGGCTGATATCAAATATCGCGAGAATATAATACGGTATCACATATCGCATTATCCTCGGTCCCGCACATATCACATATGTGCTCCTACTCCGTTTTGCCTGAGTCAAGAAACCTCTGTGTAGGACTCTAAAGAATCGTCAATACGCCGGCAGTAGGTGATGATCATATCAAACACCCACAAGCTGCAAGCGGTCAGCTAAACGTAACAGCTACCCAGGTATTGAGCGCTCAGAAGATCAACAAGCAAGCCTGTAACTTCTCCTGCGAATCCAAACAGTAACACTACCGTACAGTCCGGTCTCGTCATCTGATATGTCGCATATCTCGCCTAGGGGTGGTAATCGTCAGACCCCAGTAGCTTGATAAGTCGTGTCGATTTGAGGTCTATAACAGTTCGAGAAACTACTGATAACACTTACCAGTAAATCTCAGCAACCCTGGCCAGGGATTTCCGGTTATAGCCAATCGAACACAGCACAACATCAACTCCCTATACCGGGAGAGACGAATCCCCTCCTATCGCTCATTGCCTCCATTTGATTCGGGACTGTACCCAAAAGCCACCTTTTTGCACGCCCTCTTGGACGTGGTATGATGGAAATCAAAGCACAGTGGGAATCACACAAGACTCTATGACGATCTCGGGTCGACAGACTACTCTGTACCAGTGTCACCGGAGAACTGCCATCTGACGTATGGTATAATACCATCTGGGAGTTCTCGGGGAGTCCGTCCAGTGTACCCAGTCTCCACTGAGCACCCGTACACCATCCTTGATGACAAACACCGATGGATATGGGATCATCCATCGCCCATCATATGGGTCAAGATGCGTGTACGCTAGTCTACTCTGGTGCATCGATGCCCTGTCTCGATACACCCACGACTAGGAACAGTTATAGGATGTACTCGTCGACTACCGTGGCCCCACTAGTATGATCTCATCATAGTCCCAGTAGTCGAGTACATATCCTAAGGGCTTTATCAACATGTAACACAGAGACAATCAGAGTACAAGTTAAGATAAAGTACAACCAGATAGCATACTATCATGTCGAGCAAGAAAGTCCTCCCTATATATGTCCAAGCATCCACTACAATATACATCGTATGTACAGTAATGGCCTCTAGGGCATACATATAACTAACAATCTCCCACTTGCACTAGGGCCATCTGTTATGGTATCGCATACCCAACAATTAGCTGCGGTTGAAGTATCTCATACTCGACCATCCCATAAAAGTCTCTACTGGGAAAAAGGCCTTTGTGAGTGGATTCGCGCTGTTGTCCTCTGTGTCTACTCTCCTAACCTCGATCTCCCTGGAGATCAACCATCTCCATGATCAGGTGACACTGCCTAAGAATTATATCTGGATTTCTGATGGGACGGTAGTTCCTTGGCTAAAGCCACAACTCCATTGTCACACAATGGTAGGAACGAAGTTCATCTTATGAACTTATATATATCCAGACTGCCTCTTTGGTAGCATCCTTGGTAACGATGTATCTTGCCTTTAATCGTCTAGTATGTCACGGTATCTAGCTTGGAACTCTTCCAACATACCGTCCCTCCACTGAGGGTATAGACAAGCCTGCGACTGACATTCAGTCATCCTTATCACCCTGGAACCTTTCCAGTGATTCTCCCCAGGATCGATTGATACCCTCTCACTACAACTAGTGAGTATCCTAACATCCAATTAGATCTATCTCATAGATCCAAAACCCCGGATTTAGGAGGTATCACTTTGATCCTATATGGAGAATCCTTGTGATAAGCGGAGATTGACCGAGCGTAGCATAGGAAACTCCTTCCCTTTCAAGAGTACGTCATCCACGTACTCTACGAGGATCATCACCATGATCCCTACTACCATTTCGTATATACAAGGTTCATCTACCATTTTGATGAAGTCAAACTCTTTGACTACCACATCAAAACAGATGTTCCAACTCCGCGATGCCTGTTTTATCATATAAAACATCTTGCACACGTTTCCGCTGCTCCCACTGTCTACGAAGCCCTCTGGCTGTGTACTTATAGACGCTCTTTTCTAAAACATCATTTAGAAAAACAGTCATGACACCCAACCACCAGATATCATAGTCATGGTATGTAGCCGTGGCAAGTAAGATCTGGATGGACTTAAGCATAGATCCTTAGAAAAGGTTTCAACATAATCCATACCTGGTCTATGATGCAAACCTTTAACAAGTCTAGCTTTGAAAGTCTCAACTTTTCCATGCACACCAAGTAATCTTCTCAAGATATACTCGCTCCTGATGGGGATTTAACCCTTCAGATAAAGCAACCAAAGTCCATACTTTGTTGGTGTATAAGGATTCCATCTCAGATCGATAAGCATCCAGCCATTCTTACAGAGTCTTACTCCTGATGGCCAGCACGAAACTAGTTGGGTCATCATCTCATGATGCAATCCTCGCTCCCACTGTCATAGAGAAACCGAAGTATCTCTCAGGTGGGTGAGGAACCCTACTAGATCGGCGGAGAGGCTGAGGTTCGTTGGTATCTACTGAATCCTTTGGTTGTACCAAATCATCTGCTGTATTTTGTATAGCTGGAACCCTTCCAGTTCTACATAACAGACCTTGCCTCGAGCTTGTCCGGATTTTGCTATCAGACATAGGCCGGACAACCCCAAATCTTAACAAACTTAAGATATGGGCTCTTTCCTTTCCATATCACATATGAAGTGGTAGGCAACTGATTTGATTTGAACCTTATTCAATAGGTATGCAACTTCACAAGTGCATAACTCCCAAAAAGAAATAGGCAACTCAGTGGTACTCATCATAGAGCACACCATATCACATAGGGTGCTATTGCTCCGCCCCGATATACCATCGTGCTATGGTGTATACGGAGGAGTAATGCTGAGAGAGAATCTCATTCTCCTTTAGAATAGTCCAGGAATTCCGTGCTCAAGTATTCTCCTCCTCGATCACATCAAAGGACATAATACTTATATCCGTATTTTGGTTCTCTACTTCTAACTTATATTCTGTGAATATCTCAAAAGGTTCGGACTTGTGTTTCAACAGGAACATATGTCTGAATCTTGAGAGATTATCAGAGAATGTAATGAAGTACAAAGAACCGATCTTGGCATGTGTAGACAGGGGACCTTTCATACATCATCATGTATCAATCCCAAGAGTTCACTAACTCTTTCTCTGTTTCTAATAAACAGAGCTGTGGTCATCTTATCTTTGTGACATGACCGGCAAGTTTCACAAGATGTAAATTCAAACTAATTTAAATATGCATCTATATGTAACTTCAGCCAGTCGGGTCGCATTGATATGACCTAGTCTACAATGCCTCAAGAAGGATTTGTTCATTTCTGAACTCTTCCTCTTGTGTGTGTTCCGTATACTAAGAACTGTAGTTTGATTTAGAACGTCAATGCTTTTAGATAACGTGCCTGAACCGATCAACTCTTGATATAGGAAATGTTCAAAACATTATCCAACAATACAAAATTATATCCTTTCTTTACTAATAAAGAGACTGATATGATTTTGTATATCAGGTTCGGTATCTAATAACATTTGTTCAGAATCAATGTATTCTGGTAATACAGGGTGACAGTGACCAACAGACTTGGCTGCAACACTTGCACCGTTTTCTGTCTCATGAAACTTATCACCCGTTCTCAGTTCTCTACCTATCTGTAGCCCATGTAACAGATTACATATGCAGGATCCTGATCCGGTATCACATACCCAGGACGTAAAGGATACTGAGAAACAGTTCTGTGTAATGAACACACCCGAAGATGATGCATCAACATGCACTTTCTTCGTTTGGGCGGCACGGGAAATCTGGTATTCCCCAATTTCCTGCTCTGTCTTATAACAATTATAAGTTGGAGCGGGACCAACGTTCCCCAGCTCAGTATAACAAGCGGGTTCGGTCAAAATATCCGTTTTATTATCTTTGATTAAGGCGTGATATGGTCGCTACCTTGAGAGAGAGAGAAGAAAACACTCAGCGTATGCTCTTGCAAGATTAGATTGGTTATCTAATATATCTAATCAGGATGTCTCCCACTGTTTTAATCAAATCTTCCTTCAAACCCTAAAAGGAAAGACTAGCCGGGATTAATTACACGCTACAAGTTCGCCAATCTTTCAGCCAGGCCAGTGTCGGTACTTTGAGGGAGGTCCCCCGTGCTTTCGCACGAACCTAATTAAAGTAAACCTCGTTTTCCCAGAGGCGTAACCCCGTTAACACCTTTCTAGACACCTACTTGATCGGCTAATTGTAATGTGTAAAACTCTCCCAGGAGTAACTCTTACTCGCAGCGGGTATCGGGATCCAACTATCTCATAGAAGGTATGCAATCTCATTGCAAATTTCAACATTTGAAATTCCCGATAATATTTTTCCCCAAGCCTCCTATGACCTTGACAAAGGCCAACAAACCATAGGCTGCTAGTCAAGTTTAACACGTCATTTCTTGATTGAAGTAAACCCACCCGCACGGCCCTTGACAAAGGCCAACAAGGTCGCACGACTACCCTAATCCAATCTGCATCATATGCATAAGCAGATAAGTACTATTCAGCTACCGCACACTACGCCTTGACAAAGGCCAACAAACGCAGCACGAATACTAAACAGTCCTTATCTGAAATGACGGAGGGCTACGACAGGTTTTTTTAAGAAAACCCTTTGCGTAATGAACTTGATATCGTTGTAGAATCGAGTGATTTTAAATGGAGTGTTTTTGAGGCTTTTCTAGTTTTGCTAAAGGAGTCACTCCCGGTGAAGGGATCGCCGGTCCTTTCCTCGTCGAATGAGGTGCGGGATATATCATATATATCACTGTGCAAAGCAAAAACTATTAAAAGCAATCAAAAGACAAACCGAGTGTGTAGCATCTGCCAGTTATTGCTAAAGGAGTCACTCCCGGTGAAGGGATCTCGGTCCTTTCCTCATCGAATAAGGTGCAGGATATATCATATATACCGCTGTGCAAAGCAAGAACTGTAGCTACCTGTTTTATTTTGAAATTCGATTCTACAACATCTTAGGTTTCTTTTATTTCATTAATCTCATTAATGAAGTCCCATTTTATTATGCTTCACAAGCATCTCTTTTGAAACGAAATCTGCAATATAACATATATCTCATATATATAATATAAACATTCGTCACAGGCAGTAATATGATCTCATCACAGAACATTGCAGCAGAAGAACATATATGAAATATTGGATATACTAGGACGTCCGTGTTTTCAATATGAGCCTGTATAAAACACGGATTCCACGGTCGCGATGAATAGCCAAACCCACATCCCTAGACCCCTACGAGAGCGGCAAGTAACACTGCCAATTCTAGGGTTAGGAGACCCGGCCTCGACTCCTCGAGATGGTCTCCCACTGGACCCTAGAACCCGGTTACTTGTGCTCCCCGCCTTGGGTCTATCCTAATGCGGAAAAGTAAATAATATACAACGGTGACATCTTCCGCTACCTGGAAGTGCCCCAATAAAAGAATATTACATACAAATGAATTTTACATGAATGAAAAAGAAAAAAAAACTCTCATTACACATAAAACCCCCGGCTATTCAAAACGCGACGATCCAATAGAACATATCACAGCAACACATAATATCTCATATCATCAACGTAAGCAAGTATGCGTATCCCGATTGTCGTTGATGTATAGCAACGAAGCCGGCAATACACCACATACTACGCTTACGGTCACAGAAAAGAAAGTGTAAAACTACAACAGTTGGAATCCGCAACCTCTTTAGACATCGCATGCCTAACCAAATGAATTCCTTAGACATCACATGCCTAACAATTATAAACCCCGCATTTTAGTCTCATTATCGAAAACTCTTTTCAATATCAAGTCGGCCAATTGAACAAGATTCCCGACGTCCTGATCGAATGCTCGTCGCAAACTTTAGTAGACGGCCGCACCCCCGATACCGTCGACGAAGTGCACCAAGGCGGAACACCGCTACCGCGAGCACCCGAACGGATGCTTTCGGCGGCGGGGTTCTCCTACAGTCACTTGGTCGGGGGCTATAGGGCGTAGCTGTCTATTAAGTTTACCCGGCGAGTATCCACGTACGCTACGTGATTGCGACGGACTTTAGATCACATCAAAATTCCGTAGCAACCGATCAACTGAGACTAAACTGCTATGTTTATAATATTCAAATCAGTTATCTCATAACTTCCTGTGGATTCCAAATATTGTATCACATTCCAGATAAATAGAAAAAGTTAAACTTTCCGATCGAATCATCAAGCACCCAAGATTTCCCCAATATATCTTAACACTTGAAATCAGTTTAAAAACGTCCATCACATGCCACAGTACCAATGGTCCAGCCGTAGAAAGGTCAAGCCAACGCCTCACATGTGGCACGCCGTACTGCCCCAAACCCTAAGGTTCAAAGGGCAGTTCAAGACGGTCACATAATCGAGTTAAGGTTTGTTGTCTTCTAGAGGGTCCATCGGGTTACTTGCACGACTTAGAACATTCTTAAACACGAGGAAAAATCCAACTTTTGAAAAATTTTCCGACAGGGGAAAAAGTGAGTTATTGATATCCGTTCGAACTTTTTAACAGTTTCTAAAATTATCCGGACAAAACTAAACAAAGTTATAATATCCGATCGAAACTTTAAGTCCCCAATACAACCCAGATAATTCAACAGTTGAATAAAAAATAAAAATTTCCAGAAAATACAACATTAAAAATTAGGAGTTACTGTGAAAAGCACGTGCGATGAATCGACCACATGGCCGCGGAACCGCCGCATATGGTGGGGTGGGACCGCGGTTCCGTGCCTCTTTGGGCGACTTACACTCACGTGCTTCACAGTAGTTCTTATAATTACCTGCTGTAATTTTTGGATATTTTTAATGTGGAAAAATCCCAATTTTTAGAAAATTTCCAGAGAGCATGTTTCGGACGGGGGTTTTGGTTCGATCGGACTTCAAACTTCGTCTAGACTTCGCCTAAAGCTCTAGCTTGGCTCTGATACCACTGTAGGGTTACTAGGCACGCGCATAAGGGTCTACGAGGCATCAACCATGCCCGAATAAAAATTTAGCCGTGCCGAACAACCCGAATACGGAACTTTAAACTAGAGATTAGGCGAAAACTAACATGCTAAACATTTTAACACTAAGTGAGAGGGATTACAACCTTTGTAGATCCGGTCCTTCACTTCATATGCTCCGTGTTGTGGTCCCTTCGCTGCGATCATCGGAATCCGGACTCTCGAGAGGTTCCACGAAGAGAAAGACGCAACCTTTGCTTCCGATCTTCGATACTAAGATGATCTACCTTGAAGTTTCTTTAACACAAGCTAACACTCATGAAATGATGTGAACACCCTCATCTAAATGGCAAGGGAAGATGAGGATGATGAAGTAGGATTTTTGCTCTATTTATTTATCTTTTTCTCACAATTATTCATCACCTTTGAAAAATCAAGCAAGCTTTTTCCATGAAAAGAATGAAGGAGGAAGATGAATAATGTTTGTGATGAATAATAAAAAGGTTATCATAATTATTTATGCAACCATGGTTGTAGTAACCAATGTAGAGAGTTTACTAGGGTTAGGGTTTGGGTTGGGTTAAGTGTGAGTCGGATAAAGATCAACACAAATATCTTTATCATGACAAAGTAAAACCATCTAGAAACTTCTAGAAGCCATTAACCCAAATCAAACCCTAATCTCGTTTAAACTCCTCTAATCATGTTGCATTAATAATTATAACATGTTACAATATTATATATCACATATACAATATTTATTGCAACAAAATAAAATAATACAATTAACATATATCGCATATATATCAATGTATTACCCGAGTGAGAAAAAGAATCTTTTAGTGAGCTAATATTAGTTAATGCAATTTAATATATCAAATATATTATTGTACATTAAATTATCGAATCAACACTTGATCCGACAATCCGGCTATATCGCATATAACCGACTAATATTTATCCGTACCGATTTGCCGAATCAACACTTGATCCGACGACCCGGCTGATATCAAATATCGCGAGAATATAATACGGTATCACATATCGCATTATCCTCGGTCCCGCACATATCACATATGTGCTCCTACTCCGTTTTGCCTGAGTCAAGAAACCTCTGTGTAGGACTCTAAAGAATCGTCAATACGCCGGCAGTAGGTGATGATCATATCAAACACCCACAAGCTGCAAGCGGTCAGCTAAACGTAACAGCTACCCAGGTATTGAGCGCTCAGAAGATCAACAAGCAAGCCTGTAACTTCTCCTGCGAATCCAAACAGTAACACTACCGTACAGTCCGGTCTCGTCATCTGATATGTCGCATATCTCGCCTAGGGGTGGTAATCGTCAGACCCCAGTAGCTTGATAAGTCGTGTCGATTTGAGGTCTATAACAGTTCGAGAAACTACTGATAACACTTACCAGTAAATCTCAGCAACCCTGGCCAGGGATTTCCGGTTATAGCCAATCGAACACAGCACAACATCAACTCCCTATACCGGGAGAGACGAATCCCCTCCTATCGCTCATTGCCTCCATTTGATTCGGGACTGTACCCAAAAGCCACCTTTTTGCACGCCCTCTTGGACGTGGTATGATGGAAATCAAAGCACAGTGGGAATCACACAAGACTCTATGACGATCTCGGGTCGACAGACTACTCTGTACCAGTGTCACCGGAGAACTACCATCTGACGTATGGTATAATACCATCTGGGAGTTCTCGGGGAGTCCGTCCAGTGTACCCAGTCTCCACTGAGCACCCGTACACCATCCTTGATGACAAACACCGATGGATATGGGATCATCCATCGCCCATCATATGGGTCAAGATGCGTATACGCTAGTCTACTCTGGTGCATCGATGCCCTGTCTCGATACACCCACGACTAGGAACAGTTATAGGATGTACTCGTAGACTACCGTGGCCCCACTAGTATGATCTCATCATAGTCCCAGTAGTCGAGTACATATCCTAAGGGCTTTATCAACATGTAACATAGAGACAATCAGAGTACAAGTTAAGATAAAGTACAACCAGATAGCATACTATCATGTCGAGCAAGAAAGTCCTCCCTATATATGTCCAAGCATCCACTACAATATACATCGTATGTACAGTAATGGCCTCTAGGGCATACATATAACTAACAATCATGAGATTCTTTTTACATCTCTTCACTTGCATTTATGAGATGAGAGTTGATTAGGATTTGGATTTGAATTGGTGTGACTTTAATCCTCATTATCATCACACATTATTCTCTTCTTGCATTATTGATTCCTTTTTCCCTCCACCATATTAGTGGCCGGCCACCTTTTTGAGTAAGGAGAGAGAGAGTTCTTTTAGAGGTGAGAAATCATTCATCTCATTTTCATTCTATGCTTGCTACAAAAAATCCCACACCTCTCTCCAAAGATTATTCTTCTCCTCCTTCAAAAGCAACTTCATAACCCCAAAGAGACAAGCCACTACACTTAGCCTACAGCATTTTTTGGACACGTCGGCTTGCCAACTTCGTGCCCGAGTTGCCTCGGTCCAGAGGTCGGAGCCCGTAAAAGAACCCTGCATTGTGGTACCCGTTCCGACGAGGAGCTGAAGACCGGAGATTCCGCGAGGAGATCGGAGTGGAGGCCGAAGACCGAAGGACACGGATCGCTCGGTATAGCTTCCTTCCCCTTTTCTAGTTTGCTAGAGTTAGATTAATGGCCCGATCCGGGTTTTTAGTGCGCGGTGGTGCCGGCTCTAGTATATAGAAAAGTTTTCGTTTCCGCATTCCGGCGTCGGATTGACGGCCGGGGCGCCGCCGTGCACTTACAACCTCCGCAGTTCGTAGTATAGTTATGATATATATATATATATGGATATATATGTGGTTTATGATACATGGATGATTATCAAGATATGATTATGTGTTCATGGTTAGTTTGGTGTTATTAGAAGTGAACTAGCATAGCTTCTTAGTCACGAAACCTAGAATAAGTTTACACCCACACGCACACACCTGCATTCATTTTATTACCTGTGCGTATATGGGGATATGTGTGTATATATATATATATATATATATATATACACACAAACACACACATATGGATATGGTACTGTGTGTGTGTGTGTGTGTATATATACGTATACATATACATGGATTATGAGGATAGTACTTGGGATTGGAGATGAGTCGATGAGATGAGGCTTGAGGCCGTGAGATCGGTGATGGGATATGGTTCGTATTTGAGATACGACGTGATGTTTTAGCGGGTCCTTTCGGCATGGTGTTTTCAGACACACGCATGCATATACATATGTGGTATCAGTATTGTACTAGACGTAGATCAGTACCCCCGATCATGATATTTGATAAAGAGGATACCCGATGAATAATGTGATTGATGTGACAATGACCCGTACCCAGATTTGGGATACCGTACGACGGATTTACCGTACGAGCTATATTGATGTTAGATCTGCACACTTGACTCGAGGATGTCATATTGTATTAGGGTATCGTATGGGATACTATTGAGGCGGGATCACCGACTATTATATATATATGTATCGACTCAGATGTTAGGTAGTTTCCTTACCTTTCGATCATCCTGTTAGTTTATCCCGGTAGTTTACTTGTAAATGATGGATTAGACTCGAGTCATACCTATTTCAAAACTAACGAATCGCGAGTATTTTAAAGACGGCCAAGGGATTCTACGGATATTTTAAAGGACGTACCTTTTCTTAAAAACACTGTAGCCCTTATTTTCAAAACACCACGATTCGTGTGATTTCAAATGGCAAAAACAGTATGACTCATATTTATATACATGCAGATTAGTTATCATTGTGTTTATTGTTCAGCTCCCGCATATTCTTGCTGTTCGCATCGCACCGCATGTTTATATTGTGTTTTTATATGCCCTTATTGAGATCATGCTGTCAGGACACCAGCACCATTACCGATGATGCGTATGTTCCACATACACTTACTTACCGGCTCACACACATCATCATCGGTAATTGCCATGTCACGAACACTTTAGAGAATATTACTCACTGACATAGCTTGTTAACTGATAGTTCGACATGGTATTCGCGTACTCGTCTTTATATGCTAGTTTAGGCATTGCAGTTATTACTTGCTACTGCATGCATATTATTATTCACCGTTATGCAGTATTATGGAATTTTATGCCGATATTCACTGTTTACTTGCTATTGATGATTGGATTTCGGATTTTCATGAGATTTCCTGGATTTGGGAAAAACCGCAAGAATATATATAAACTTCTCTCTCTCTCTCTCTCTCTCTCTCTCTCTCTCTTTCTTTTTAAAATGAAAAGTGTGGTTTTCTTGTGATGTTTGAGTCGTCCACTATGATGTTTTCTCGGTTATGAGATGTATTTCATGATCCGATTCGAGGAGTTGGATGAACCGTCTGCGGGTACATGGTGGACCCGATAAGGTACCCCGGGGCAAGAAGCTCGAGGTGTAGACAATTAGCCCGGCAAGGGCAGACTGACTACCGGTGATTTTAACTGGCGCATCGGATATCCGGAGGATACCGTTCGTGGTCGTGTGATTGATGATAGGGGCCGATCCGGACTGACGGAGCCCTAGATAGTGAGATTGAGACACTGAGATTTTGAGATTTGAGATATTGAGGTATTGAGATTTGATGATATAGGCCAGTCCGGATAGCCGGAGCCTGAGATATCAAGATATTGAGATTTATGTTTTGTGTTGATGCTAGACACTGTTTATGTTGATTTCATTGATGATACCTCGTTTTAAATATACAAAAATCTCACTAAGTTATGAAAGCAGTTTCTTCATTTACATGTATTATGTTTTCATGCATTCATACCTCATTCATATGATATGTTGCTACCTGAGGCACTGACACGAGCACATGGGATTACACTTATGTATAGATGTTTACCCTTGCCACCTTTTCATGATTCAGACTTTATCATATTGAGGATATATTTATATATTGATCGTATTGACCTAGGATTGTGTCATACATACGATTTCTGCTCGGTGATGTTTTCTACTCACGAGTTGGCAACTCACCCCCGTTGTGCCACAGTTTCTTGCAGGTTTTGCCGTACAGGTTTCGTTACGGCTGTACTGGCACACTGCTTCCTTTCAGGGTGATTGCTTTGGTAGGTGGGTTCCTTTGCATCAGGACCACCATTGTATATATGTTATTCAGTTGTATCTAGTAAACTCCATCAACTAGACATGTATATTTTATTGACTTAGAGACCAGTGATGTGTATTCTTTCGACCTTAGAGTCGCGCATTGTATTTTTATGGATTTCATATTGTTTAGAGTTTTCCTTTCAGTTTTGATCATCGCCCATCGGCGTTGTATATTATCTTGCTTGCGTGGTTGTGGCCGTCGATTGACGAAGAGCTAGCTCCCGCTTGGGGATGCCTTTTATCATTATGTATATATTGATCATGTTGTACCCCGTTCGGGGCCAGTATTTACAAAGGAAACTCTGCCGAAATTTTTAGAAAAGACTTGTGATTTTAAAAATACATATTTCGGCTTATGTTGCTAACTATTTGATTTAAATTGGTTTTTTCTTCACTCTACTGCTTTACTTGGTTTTGATTTCTGGTTTTTGGCTTATTTAGATTACGTACGCCTCGAGACGTTTCGTAATTTAAGTGCCGGTCATGTTCCGTACTTTTCGGGTCGTGACAAAGTTGGTATCAGAGCGTTAAGTTTTACCTTCGGAGTGTAGGATGACCCTTGGTTGATAGAGTAGGTAGTTTGAGTAGAGTGGCGTACCGTACGTATGTTCCGCAGTATATTTACGATACGCTACTCCGCTTAAGAAGCCTTATGATGTACATTTCCTTGCACATTATTATATTCCTTCCTATGATTTAGCCTCATCGGTACCGGTTATGGTTTTGTTACCACGGTTGTATGGGCACAGAGAGCTACGGCTAGAGTTGCGGTCAGCACGAGATCGTCACGGACGAGGACTGACCAGGGCGTGATTCCAGGGATATACGATTTGCATAGATGCGCCGTGTTATTGTGTTTTCACGCCATGAGCGTTTGATGGATCGTTGTTATGAGATTTCTCGGGCGTGCAGATTTGCACCAGAGGATTGAGCCACTGATAGAGGCCAGCCAGAATGTGATGACCATTGATGTATCGCTTATTCATGATGATTGAGGCATTGTTCAGCATGCAGATGAATGAGCCAGTTGCTGCTGCGAACGACGAGATATTGCTCCAGATGTTGGAGCTATTGCAGTACGAGTTATACTTAGAGATATGATAGAAGGTCGCTAGTCACCCGAGGATGAATGACTAGGACATGTGGTTCGTTCGCTTACCCCAATGCGAGGTCATCAGATAGATTGATTCCAGCTAGAGACGACTTCACGCAGGTACGATGAGAGTCGATAGAGGCGATCGAATGTCAGAAACTCATATTCCAAGTTTAAAGTATTCGGAAAAACATGCAAGCAATTCTATGGACCCTCTAAAAGAATGAAACCCTAACTCGACATAATGACCGTGTGAAAGCCTTTGAACCTTAGGGTTTGCGGCAGTTCCGCGGTGCCATTAGTGAGGCTTGGGTTTGCCCTTCTACGGTTGGTCCACCGATGCTGTGGTATGTACTCGATACTATTAAACCGTACCCAAGATGTTGAACTCTTGGGGGATTATGAGGTTTTGACGAATCGATCGAATGGTTCGACTTCATTCGTATGCTATGTGGTGGGATGCATTGCTTGGGAGACTCCAGATACGAGTATAGCCGTTGGAGCATAGTCCATGCAGCCACGAAGAGACGAGTCCGGAGCAGTCGACATTAGATAAAAGTGGAGTAAGAGATTCGTACAAGATCTTGATGAGATAACGTTCCACTCTGCCGACATCAAAGATGTGATACGCATGTAGAGGCGTTGTATATGGATATATCTTCCAGAAGGAGTCGTGATGAGTATGCAGCCATTCCGGAACAAGAAACAGATTTAGTGAAGGGTGATAACTTCCGGACAGTTCGGCAGAGACGAGATTTGGGTGAGATCTCGACAGGACCTTTCTGGAATAAATTACGAGAAGACTTGGACCCAGGAGTGGTCATTTTACGCACACCAGAAGGCCAGAGTTCGGCATCGTCGACGAGACATGTTATGAGTGATCATGACAGTTGGCCAGAGATTTTTAGAGGTTGTACTTGAGCGGGACTATTCCGCCATACTTGATTTCGGTATTTTGGGCGATCTATTCGCATGATTGAGTTTTGATGATTGAGTTTCATGATATTTGTTTCGTGCACCATGGTTGCACCTACTGGGTATTTATGGTTTGTGCACAGTTATTGCACTTGATATCGTTTTCGTGCATTGGTTGCACATGTTTATGATTTCATGGGTTTCATACAGCTAAGTTGATTTTGTGCATATGTACGCACACGATTTGGTTTTTGCACTCGGTATAGTTCACATATGCTTGCAGTGCATCGATAAATATTTGTGCACCGCAGTTGCACTGGACTACGATTTGATATCATTGAGATATGGATTTTGATTGTGATACACGATATTTGTTTTGTGCACCTTATGCACCTGATTGGATTCTTGCGCATATTTGACGCGCTTAGATTGGATTTGTGCATGTTCGGCGCTTGATATTGGATTTCATGATTTCGTGCATGTTGGATGCACATGATTTAGATTTTATTCGTGCATGATGGATGCACCTGATTTGTATTTTCGTGCATGTTGGGAGCATGTTATGAGATATGATTTGGGTGCACGCCAGATGCACTAAATCGAGATTCTTCGTGCATGTCAGATGCACCTGATTTTGCTGTCAGGCACACTGTTGCCTTTGACAGGTGTTTCGCGCACACCCGTTGCACTTAGATATTATTTCTGTGCAAATGTATGACACATATATGGATTTTGATTTCCGTGCGCACCAGACGCACGTAGCATTCATATGCACATTTTGGGATTGATTCCTTATGGAGCAGTACGTTTTATGATATTTACTATTGTTTTCGTACTGAGCAGGACTAGTCAGAGGACAGTACCTGAATGTATTTTGCATGCATTGATAGTTATTGAAGGGATTTCCAAAAAGAGAGGTATAGTCTCAGTATTTACCTACGTTTCTGATATAACACGAAACGTTTAAAACAAGGGAACCCTTCTAAATTGTTTTCAAAAAAACGGCAGGACGTGCATATTAAACAAAGGATATATATAGAGAGAGTTATTTTCTTACTAGAGATGTCCGCCACCGTGCAGTGCTTTGCGCATCGCACAGCAACTTAACACGGTTTGGCATGCATTTCCTTCAGGTGTTTATATGTATAGTGTTGATGTATATCATATTGGTTTTCGTATTGGATTTAGACATTGATGTCTTCACCATGACTCCGATGATTGCGGGATACTTGATGGAGTGTTGTTTTTGAATTATCTGCTCATTGTTCATGCGCACGCATTGCTCTACGACGTGTTTTATGTATTGATGGTTTCGGGACCCCAACGGCTTAGTCTTTTACTGAAATGTTTTAGTATTTAGTGGTTTAAATTTAAATTCGGGGACAGAATTTCTTTAAGGAGGGAAGATTGTAACATTTCAAAAAAATAAAATATTATTTTTGGGAATTTTTGTAATTAAATAATAAAATATTGAATATTTTAATAAGGTGGTATAATTAAATACCGAAAAATTTGGAAAATTATGGAAATTACTAAAAAAAAAAAGGGTGCTTTATGTGATTTAAGCAAAATATGAAATTTTACGATTTATTATACACTAATTTTATGCTAATCGCGATTAAAAATCACTAATCGGACTTTAAGCGTGTTTTGTGCACATGACATGCACATGTCATTTTAACACTTGTTACATTTTTCCTACAAGATTTTTGGATGTATGGTTATTTGTTATGGGTTTACTATTGCAAAGAGAAGAGAAGAAAATAAAACAAAAGAAAATAAAAAGAAATGATAGAATAATGAGTTATGGGAAAATGTAAGAAAGTGAGGGGTCAAGAGAGAGCCATACCCATTTGTTCCCTTCTTCTTCCTTCATCATTTTCTCCCCCCATTTCCTCATGTGCTGCTGCCCTCATCTCCCCCTCCACAAATCACCTCACTTCATCACCAAAACTGTAACACTTGAGAAAAATAAAATATTAATTTTGGGAATTTTAATAATTAAATAATATTATATTGAATATTTTAATATTTCGGTATAATTAAATACCGATAAATTGGGAAAAATTTTGGAAAATTATGGAAAATTCTAAAAGAGGGTGTTTTATGGAATTATGCCATTTTTAATATTTTTATGATTAATTATATGCTAATTTAGCGCTAATCACGATTAAAAATCGCTAATCGCACTTTAAGCGTATTTGGGCAAAACATGCACCGTATCTTTTTCTACATTTGTTACATATTTTTCCATGGCTTCCTACATGTTTTTATCATGGTTGATGTTTTATTTGAGAGGGGAAAAGAAAAGAAAAAGAAAAGATTTGAATAATAGAGGTATGGGTGAGAGAGAGAAAGGTAAGGGTTTACCTTTGACTTTAGACTTGGCCATTCCCTCACCATTTCCTCTCCTCTCCTCTCCATTCCCTGCTGCTGCTGCTGCTCCTTCTCCCTCCCCTCTTCATCTCCCCAAAACACCATGCCAAACACTTCAAAACCCTATCCCCATTTCACAAATTTTGTGCACAAGCTCAAGGGAAGCACATTGGACCAAGAAAGTAAGGATTTTGGCTACTTGGGGCAACTCAAGAATTTTCTTGAGTTGCCAAATAAGGTAATTTCTGAACCATAAGCTTAGTGTTTCCATTACTTATACCCCCATGTTAGATTTGAATCGATATCGAGTGGTTTTGTGGACTTGGGAAAAACCTAGTTAGGGTTAATGGGAATTGAGAGTGGTGATGGGTAATTAAGCTCAGTAGAGGCCACACAAACCCCCTAGTGTTAGAATTAAGACTCAAACCAGATACTAGGAACCCAGAATACGGATTTAGAAACCGATATCGGGAGAATTGTGAATTCTGTGGATGTAAATTGGAATCTGCTAACACCCGGAGCCTCTAAAATTAATTTTGCAAACACTGTAGCACATGCAGGCACCTAGGAAGCTACCACAGAGACCTGAGACCAAACCCTAACCTTTGGGCCGCAGATTTAATCCCCTGGGACGTAATTTGTGGCCTGGGTATCTCATTTTTGGTTCTTGCTTCTTCTGTAGCTCCTATGTCAGTAAAATAGACCCCTCCTATATGCAAAATTGGCTAATTGTCACCTGGGGAAAATCTGGGAGCATTTTGGTGTATTTTAGGCTATGTTTTCCGTATTTTAAAATGCGCTTTCTTGATATTTGGATTTGTATTGGGTTGTTGGATGTTTGTACATCGACAACATTGGTTGTTTGATTGTTTTTGCACGTGTAGGCCATAGGTTCTAACCTATGAGCGCACCGTGCGCCGTATCGGTTTTTCGAATTCGATTTTAATACGCATTGCGACTGTTGATTATAGTAGGTACCTTCGCATGTATTCCGAGGTGACAGAGCATGGCGTCATCGATTTCGGAGAGCGAAGACCAGGTGAGTGGATCTATATCCACGGGGGAAGTCGGGTGGATGGCGTATAGCACCCCCGCAAAGTATTTAATGAAAACTGATTATAGGATATGGTTAGAAAACCTAGATTAGGAAATTAGGGTTATAGTAAAGGATAGTTAGTGATACTATATTAGAAACTAAGGATAGTTAGAAATGAGATAATACGGCTATTATGTGATGACGGGATTCGAGGACGACGTTTGCCGATATTGCCGTTTAGGGTACCATAGGACTAGATAGTCGATGTAGATGCGTCATCCGAACCATACCTTTTTCTAAACCGAAGAGTTGTATGTATCTTTTAAAAGTATACCTTGAGGGATGTTACGGATTGTCAAATGATATCTTTTTCTTAAAAACACTGAAACCCTTATTTTCAAAACTACGATTCGCTTCTTTAAAAGTCCGATTGTATGGTTCGGGTGTGTATGTTAGATTAGATACCTATATTTATAGTAGAGATAGAATGTTTAGGTAAACTCGGCTTGATATGAGTTATAGATGCGATGAAAAGATTATAAGACGGATATGATGACCTGATGATATGTTTTTATACGGATGCGAGTCGATCGAGATGATTTATACCATGTCGGTCCCCTGATATGAGATTATTGCGGATGTGACCTGGGACATAGGTATATAGATATATATAGAATATGGTGAATCATGGATGATAGGTCGTACGTGATTTCAGGCCGTACCCTCATTTGTCGTATAGGATGATAGGATCCCTATTAGCTTAATGCCGTCGTACGATGATTTTCCGTGCGTGATGAGTTTGACTTGATGACTGATCCTTACCCTTGACTAGAGGTTGCCGTACGATGGATCATACCGTACGCGATGTTGTTAGGCTGGATGCCGATTGATAGATTCCCAGACTCGGTCATATTAGATACGTATACCCGTCAGCATTGCATATGATTTACCTTATGCTGCATTCATATTATTTTCATTGCATTGCATATACCTGTGTTAGTACACTTACACCATTATCGATGATGCGTATGTTACACGTACACAGATTTACCAGCTCACACACTTCATCATCGATAATTGCCATGTCACTATACAGTAGGATTGCTGCATCATGATATGACTCTTTGCATAATCTACCTTCTATAGTTACCTGTGCACTTTTATACGATGCTGCATGATATATTGCTATGCTTACATTTCCATCACATGTCGCATACATCATGCTTTATGATTTTACGCATTGAGATATGCCGTTTTCATGAGATTTCTGGATTTGAGAACCGTGGCTATTTCAAAGAAAGCATGTACTGATTTAAAAACCGGTTTCTCTTGATATGATATTTCAGTGTGTCCACCATGCGTTTTCTCGGTTCTGAGACGTGTGACTTGTGAACCCGAATCGAGAAGCTGGATGAGGCCGATTGCGGGTACATGGTGGACCCGGTATGGTACCCCGGGACGAGAACGGATCTGTCGTGCAGTAGGCGATGAGCCTGGCAGTGGGATCACTACCTACCGGTGATTGGTTGGACCTGGCGGTTATCTGGAGGATACTGACCAGAGTCGATAGATGGATACGGGATTACCCGTACTGCCGGGGCCGAGGGCCGATTCCGCAGACGGAGCCCGATATATGAGGATTTACGTGCCGATGCTGGGCACGGTTTTCATGATGTTTTCGAGTGTCAATGCTAGGCACTCAGGTTCCATAATTTTGATGTGTCGGGAGGGACACCGTTGATATATATATATATATATATATATATATATATATATATATATATATATATATATATATATATATCCTCATACTTTCATGCGCACCCCTTTATGATATTTACGTGCATGTAGACATTGATTTTGGGTGGACGAGATCCACATGCATACATACCTTGATTATAGTTGGATGAGATCCATATACATGCATTGATTATTACTGTTGGATGTTATCCACATGCATATAGGTATTGACTACCTTGTTGGCATATACAGACCCGGTCACCCTAGATATCATAGTATTACCTTTATGATATAGTTGACCTAGGAGTCGTTGTTTATTCGATTTCTATCTGTTGATATTTTTCTACTCACGAGTTGGCAACTCACCCCCGTTGTGCCACAGTTCTTGCAGGTTGACCGCTTGGATCAGTAGCGGCTTCGTTGGCACACAGTCGCATTCGGGTGTTTTGCATTGGTAGGTGGGATATTTGTATCATTCCCACTCTTGTATCTATATTTCATATTGTATCTAGTTAACTCTATCAATCAAAAGTTGTAAATTGTATAAGTGATGAGACTTAGTGAGACTTGTAGTTGCGATATTTGAGCGATGGGTTTTATATTCACTTTTGGGGTTATATCTTGCTCTTTTCTTTATCTTTTTGTGGTGAACTTCGCCGTTGGGCGTCGTATACTTATTTATACTGTATTGCGTGGTTGTGATCCGCCGTTTGGCGAAGAGCTAGCTCCCGCTTGGGGATGCCATTATCCTTATTATGTATTTGTGGTTTTGGATCAAAATTTACAAAGGAAGTGCTGCCAAAATTTTTAAAAGACCAAACATGTTTTTTTGTTTAAACTAGTAAATTTCACTTGCATCATTCAAGTTCTTTTCTATGCATTAAGAAAACTTGATTTCATATACCTTTATTTCAAAACTCACCTCCTTTATTTTTTTCAAAAAGGTTTAGATTTTTGGGTTTCAGCTTACTTGAATTCCGTTACGCCTTTAGACGTTGCGTGATTAAAGTGCTGGTCACGAGCTAATATTTCTGGTCGTGACAAAGTTGGTATCGGAGCGCTAGGTTTAACCTTGTTCGAGTCTATGTTTTACTATGCGGAGTCTAGGGCGAGAGTGTATTTCGGAACCTAGGCTTGACCTTACGGAACTTAGACTTGGACGGGGGGTATTAGACCCGAACTTTCGTTTCATAGGCTGGCCCTGATTGATGGAGTAGGTAGCTTGAGTAGAGTGACGTACCGTACGTATGTTCCGCGGCATATTTACGATACGATACTCCACTTAAGAAACCTTATGATCATATTTTTGAGACCAGTGATTCTCTTCGTATCCATGATTATACATCCATTCGAGATCCTCGATTCTATTTGTTTCCATGATCATACTCTTATTGATGATGTTCCTTCTTATGATCATGTATCCATTCTGAATCTGTCGTTTCCTCTCATGCCGTTGATCTGCTTTCTTCGATACTCGATTGCGGTTCCTATCACCATGGTTTGAGCTACTGCTAGTGTTGCGGTCAGGGCGAGCTCGTCTGGTACGAGGCTGACCATTGTGTTTTCTGGTGACATGGGAACGTCTCGATGTAGTGTTGTGTTGTGGCCTCTTGTGGAGGCGAATGCTTGGTTTTACACCGGATGATCGGGCCATTGTTAGAGCTGCCAGTTGCGAGAGGACTGTTGATGTACAACGCACCTCAGAGATTTTGATGTCGCCTACCATGCAGACAGGTGACCCAGCTGTCGCTGAGATGATGGGATGTCGCTTCTAGAGCTTACGAGCTAAGATCGCCGGAGCTTCCAGGCAGAAAGGCGATAGATGATAGCTAGTTTACCCCGATTTGAGAGACGAAGGCGATTCGTCAGATTGATGCGCCGACGCAGGCCCAGTTGAGTTGAAGATTTCCAGTGTAGAGAGTCTTACTCAGATCTAGAGCAGACCGATCCAGAGATGACCGCCGATGTATCGCCTTTCCTGGAGGATTGAGGCATTGTTTAGCGTGTGGACGAAGGGTATTCACATGTTGTATAGGCTAAGCAAAAAGGTTCGAACGAGTGTCAGAAACCCATTTTTCCCAAGTTTAAAGTGTTCGGAGGAACATGCAGGTAATTCTGTAGACCCTCTAGAAGAATGAAACCTTAACTCGACATGATGACCATGGAACCGCTTTGAACCTTAGGGTTTGTGGCAGTTTATCGATGCCATCAGTGAGGCTTAGGTTTGCCCTTCTACGGCTGGTCCAGAAATGCTGTGGTATGTACCAGATATTTTTAGACTGTGCTCATGTGCTGAGCCTTCGAGAAATTTTGGGACCTTGATGACTCGATCGAAAAGTTTGACATCGTCCGGATACCAGGTGATAAGAGATCAACAAGCTGACCAGGTTTGGATAGAGGACCTCACCCAGAGGCGTTGTGAGTTGATCGAGAACGGATGAGTATTGAGTATTCCTCCGATGGTTGGGACAAGTTCTCAAGGACGTGTTCGGCCAGATATCTTCTACAAAGTGATGAAGCTACAGAGTACGCGATTTCGAGTCCGTGCGAGAGACTTCGGATTGACCGTGGCCGAGAACAGTTGTAGTGCGCAGATAGCGTGGCGTGACGTCATAGTGAGAGATGCTAAAGACGAGTGGAACCAGAAGTTCGTGCGAGACGCTGACAAGCTGTTATTACTCCCCGTCGAGATCAGAGACCTGATATGCTTATAGAGGCGTTGGGATACGGCCAGTTTCCAAGGAAATGTGTGCGGAACACGCAGATGTCCAGAAAACGAGAAAAAATTATGTGAGAGTACCAGCCTCCGTACAGTTCGGCATAGGCGAGATCGGAAGAGACCTTGAGCAGGTTTCCTTCCAGGACACTACTGCAATGAGAATTGCACCCCGGATCAGATGTGCCACGTGTATTCAGAGGACTAAAGACCGATGCCAGTAACGTGCTGCTTTATGAGTGGTCGTGACAAATGACCGGGAGATTACCAGAGGAGTGCTAGAGCGGAGTCGTTCCCGTTAGCACACCTGACAGGGTCGATGAGCCGATGGATTGCGAGATTGGTAATCCGAGGAGAAGATGAGTAACCAGAGACAAAGGGCGCCAGACCGTGAGCAGGAGGCGAGCGGATGTTCTTGCCCTGTCAGTTTTGGGCGCACTGATATTTTCCAACATTGTAGGAGGTGTACCTCGATGTCATTTTTTTTTTTTTGCGATTTGCGTTTGTGATCCGAGTGTCACGCTTATATCGCTTGGATTTGAATTTTGATGACGAGTTTCCTGATATTGATTTCGTGCACCATGGCTGCACCTACTGAGTGTTTACGTTTTGCGCATAGTTATCGCACCTGATATATATGTTATACACCGTTGTGTTGATTTGCGACTTGTGCATGCTTATTGCATTTGATGTCGATTTTATACCTGCGTAGCATATGTTTATGATTTCATGGATTTCATACGGATGATTTGATTTTTGCACTCGGTATAGCTTATATGTGCTTGCAGTGCATTGATATGTGTTTTATGCACGCAGTTGCACACGATTTTGATTTATACACCTTTGTATACTCGGTGTTGCTTTTGATGCGTTCGAGTTATTGATTGTATTTCGTGCATTTGATACACCCGAAGTTATTTCGTGCACAATAGGTGCACCAGATATTGTTATCATGCACACCGTTGCAATGGACAGATGCTTTCGTGCACACACGTTGCACGTAGTTTTGGATTTTTGTGCATATTGTGGCACCTGTATTTGGATTTGATTTCCATGCGCACCAGATGCATGTGATTTTTGGATACGCCTTTTAGGCTGATTTTTGCTTTTGAGCACTTGGTTTTCATGTTGAGCACTATATTGTGTATTAACCAACAGGACTGATCTGAGAACAGTACCTGAGTACTTTGCATGCATTAATATACTACCAAAAGGGTTTTCAAAAGGAGATATAGTCTCGCTATTTCCTACGTGTCCGTGAGCGACACGAACGTTTATAAGGAAAACCTTTTGGGATATTTTGGAAACGACGGAATGTGTATTTAAGAAAACATATATGAACATATATTATTATTTTAAAATGAGCGTCCGTCAGTTATGCCGTGAGTTACGCATTTCCGCGGCGGTTTAGAAAAGATTTTGCATGTATTTCATTCAGATTTTGGAGTTTTTCAAAGATGCGTACTATACACGTATTATAGTATTTGACTAGTGTATATTGGATTTCAGTAGTGGATTTCGAGATCTGTATCTCCATTGTAACTCCGAGGATATGTGTGGAAAATGAGATGATTTGCGTAACGCTTGACGGAGTTCGATTTTGAGCTTTGTACTCGTTTTCACGCGCACTTGGCGCGTTATGCTATTTCAGCGTTTTCTATGATCTCGGAACCCCAACGACTTGGATTTTTACTGAAATATTTTAGTATTGAGGGGTTTAAATTTAAATTCGGGGACCGAATTTCTTTAAGGGGGGAAGATTGTAACACTTCAGAAAAATAAAATATTAATTTTGGGAATTTTAATAATTAAATAATATTATATTGAATATTTTAATATTTCGGTATAATTAAATACCGATAAATTGGGAAAAATTTTGGAAAATTATGGAAAATTCTAAAAGAAGGTGTTTTATGGAATTATGCCATTTTTAATGTTTTTATGATTAATTATATGCTAATTTAGCGCTAATCGCGATTAAAATCGCTAATCGCGCTTTAAGCGTATTTGGGCAAAACATGCACCGTATCTTTTTCTACACTTGTTACATATTTTCCCATGGCTTCCTACATGTTTTTATCATGGTTGATGTTTTATTTTAGAGGGGAAAAGAAAAGAAAAAGAAAAGATTTGAATAATAGAGGTATGGGTGAGAGAGAGAAAGGTAAGGGTTTACCTTTGACTTTAGACTTGGCCATTCCCTCACCATTTCCTCTCCTCTCCTCTCCATTCTCTGCTGCTGCTGCCCCTTCTCCCTCCCCTCTTCATCTCCCCAAAACTCCATGCCAAACACTTCAAAACCCTATTCCCATTTCATAAATTTTGTGCACAAGTTCAAGGAAAGCACATTGGACTAAGAAAGCAAGGATTTTGGTTACTTGGGGCAACTCAAGAATTTTCTTGAGTTTCCAAATAAGGTAATTTTTGAACCATAAGCTTAGTGTTTCCATTACTTATACCCCCATGTTAGATTTGAATTGATATCGAGTGGTTTTGTGGACTTGGGAAAAACCTAGTTAGGGTTAATGGGAATTGAGAGTGGTGATGGGTAATTAAGCTCAGTAGAGGCCACACAAACCCACTAGTGTTAGAATTAAAACTAAAACTAGAGACTAGGAACCCGGAATACGGATTTAGAAACCGATATCGAGAGAATTGTGAATTCTGTGGATGTAAATTGGAATCTGCTAACACCCGGAGCCTCTAAAAATAATTTTGCAAACACTGTAGCACATGCAGGCACCTAGGAAGCTACCACTGAGACCCGAGACCAAACCCTAACCTTTGGGCCGCAGACTTAATCCCCCGGGCCGCAATTTGCGGCCCGGGTACCTCATTTTTGGTTCTTTCTTCGTCTGTAGCTCCTATGTCAGTAAAATAGACCCCTCCTATATGCAAAATTGGCTAATTGTCACCTGGGGAAAATCTGGGAGCATTTTGGTGTATTTTAGGCTATGTTTTCCGTATTTGAAAATGCACTTTCTCGATATTTAGATTTGTATTGGGTTGTTGGATGTTTGTACATCGACAACAAGGGTTGTTTGATTGTTTTTGCACGTGTAGGCCATAGGTTCTTGTTGGAGATAGTGCCCTCAGAGTCAATTATTGGATCACAGGCACGTGATTGCATTGATTGAGGGAGGACCTATGCCGGTAGGACAGTCTTACTCAAGATGATAGTATGCTATCTGGTTTATCTTTATCATCGTGTACTGCTTTAGGTGACCTTACAGGTCACTATTGCGCATTGATAGAGCCCTTAGGATTCTTGCTTGACGGCCAGCAGAATGATGGCGATCATATACGTGGGAGCTGGGGTCTATAAGCACATCCTTAAAAGGTCCCTAGTCGTGGGAGTTTTCGAGATAGGGCATCGATACTCCAGAGTAGACTAGTGTATATAGTCGAGACCCCGACGAGGGGCGGTGGCCGGTCTCACAAGCCACTGGTGTCAGTTGGTTCACCTAAAATGTATACAGGTGCTCATTAGGTTATGAGTATACCGGACAAGACTCGCCGGGAACATGCTAGTTGGTCTTATACCTGACGTCAGATAGCAGTTCCCTTGTGACATGTGTACAGGTTAGTTCATCGACCTGAGATTGTCATTTGTCTCGTATGAGTTCCCACTGTGCTTTGATTACTACCCTACCACGGCTCAAAGGAGTCGTGCAAATGGGTTTTAGTTGGGTACAGTCCCGAGTCACATGGAGGCAGTGAGTGGATCTGCAGGGGTTCGTCTCTCCCGGTATTGGGGGTGAGATCGCGCTGTGTCTAGGAGAGCCATTACACAAAGCCCTCGGCCGAGACAGGAGATTTACTGGTAGGTATTCTGGTAGATCTTAGGGTGTTCTGGGCTACACTCCGACATGACTTGTACCGCTTTTAGGGGTCTGACTTTTACCAACCCCCTAGGCCCGCCATGCGATGCTCATAGACGAACGGACAGGACTGTACGGATATTGTCACTGACAGGCTCAGTAGGGTGTCAGGATGAGTTCGCTCGTCGACGTTCCTTTTGGTCAATACCTGGTAGCCCGTTACGTATGGCTAATATCTCTGACGTGCTAGTGGTTAAATCCACAGCCAAAGTACTGATGAGTCTTCAGAGTCCCCCACGGACAGTTTCTCAAGTTTCGGGCGAAACGCTGTAGAGGCCATATGGAGATATGGCAGGGTTCGATCATGTACGTACGGTATTGCACGGATCATGATCGGACGGATAATACTAGCGGGCTTTGGTTTAAGCCGGATCCTAGTATTGTACAGTGTAGATTTTGTCTCATTGCATTTGTATTCGGTCAGAATACAAATGTGGGTATGTATATACAGTCGCGGGGTTTTCCTGTAATTTATTACGGGATCGTTTTTCTGAAGTTGCCAGTTTGCTTTCCGTTACGGCCATTTTCCTTTGTATCTTTCTTTGGCTGAAAATTGGTGTGGAGAGGGTTATTTGCAAATGTGCATTTAATAATGGAGAAGACTTTTTGTAGCTTCATGATGGTTCTAGCTTCCATTGACTTCCTTTTTCATCATTGCTCGATGAGATGGTTGATGAGGAGGAGACTTTGTTGTGATTCATTTTCATGGTTATCATTCATATCCTTTTAGCTCATGATCACTTTTTCTCTCTCCTCTCATTGCTTGGACGGCCACACATTATGGGGGGCTATCCAAATTTATTAGGGGGGATTCATTTCTCATTTGGCTTGCACAAAATGAAAGAGCTCCATTTTTTTAAAAGCTCATATCCAATGTTGATATCATTCTTCACCTCCACCAAAATGGCAACTTCACAACCCTTTGAGACAAAGTAATCCACACTTAGCCTACAACATCCTTGGACACGTCGACTCGCCAACTTCGTGCCCGAGTTGCCTCGGTCCAGAGGTGGGAGCCCGTAAAAGAACCCGGCGATGTGGTGCCCTTCCGACGAGGATATGAAGACCGGAGATTCCGCGGGAAGATCGGGATGACGACGAGAAGACCGAAGGACACAGATCGCTCGGTATATCTCTCTACCCTTCTCTAGATAACTAAGATTAGGCTAATGGCCCAATCTGGGTTTTATAGTCCGCGGTAGCGCCGGTTTCTGTTTAAAGAAAAGTTTTCGTTTTCCGCATTTTGGCCTCATTCAGATGGCCAGGACGCTGCCGTGGTCCTACATGGTATCAGAGCCACGCCATTAACCTAGTCTAGCTTGCTCTAACGTGTTTACAAGTTCGATCGAACGGATTTTCTGAAAAACCCATTTTCAACTCCAGTTTTCTGTCGAATTTTTCCAGTGCTCAAAAAATTATTTGGTACATTGTAAAAATACGAGCAGGGTTTTTTAAGAGTTTTGTAAAAATTTGGTCGCAAGGTATTACTGTTCCGCCGCGGAACCGCGGCCAAACCCATGCTTGGGCCGCGGTTCCGCCGCCATTTTGACTATTTAATGCACCAAATTTTTACAGTGTCTGAGTTAAGATTGGGGTTTTTGGAATATTCTGTTTGGGCCCAGATATTTTTGAGTGCAACAGTTGTGCTTGGGGGCCCACTTCGGGAATTTTAGTCGATCGAAAATTTTAAACATGTTAGTTCACAGTATTTACATTATATCTGCGACCGTGAATGTCACTTGATCGGTAAATCCTGTCTAACTGCTATAGCCCTTTTAGACGGATTTGCGAACGTGACATTCACGTTGATGTTCTGTGTTGTGCTGTGATGTTACGGATTGGTCGTGGGGGACAGTTTGGTTGTTTATGTACATTTGATATTGCGGGGCGAGCGTCCGACATGTAGACTGTCGTCACTGCCTGTTTGTATATTATTCTTTTGGGGCACGACCGGGCTGAAGTCGATGTACCTGTTGTATATTTTACTTTCTGTACTAGGATTACCCCGCGGAGGGGTGCACGGATAGCCGGGTTCTAGAGGGCAACGAGCCCGCATCTCATGGCATTGAGACAGAGGGGGCTTTACTCTAGAATTGGCGGGCTATTCGCCGCACTCGTAGGGGGTACAGGTTGACCCAAGGAGGGATGCCCAAGTTACCGGATTCCGTGAAGTGCTGGGTGGTCCATTCACGTTACTGAAGGGGGCTGCCTCGCTTCAGGTTTTGGCGGGTAACTTGCCGCGCCCGTAGGGGTCTAGGATTTTATTGCACGGGCTATCCACACGACCAGGGGAACGTCGGGTTTCAGTAGCGGCTCTATGAAACCCGGGGATTCCAGATATCTGTATTGTTCTGTGATGCTTATTACATTTTCTATGATGTTGCATTTTATCACGCCTTGAGCGAATATTATATATTGATATATATACTAGTAGATATTGTATATGTTTTGCATCCGCGCTAGTCCAGTCCCCGCTCTGTCGTTAGTTAAGTAACCTAACGGGTAATGACGGGACCCAGTGGCGAATGCGGATGGCATATACGTACATCATTATTTTCGTTCTTTATTGGTGTGATCAATTGATGGGACTGCGTTGATTCGGATCAATGCAAGCTAAACAAACCTATTCTGATGTTGTTGGATCATTTTTCAAAAAGTTGTTATTGCAACGACGTTCTCTTTTGTTTTGCACAGTGGTATTCGGTTATGAATATCCAGCACCTCAGTCGACGAGGCAAGGGCCGAGATCCCTTCACCGGGAGTGACCCTTTGGAAAGAAGTTTGCGTCAGGGTAATAACTTCACTATAGCCGATTGCCTTTTGCTTTGTATCGTGGTATTCAGTTGGAATATCCTGCACCTCATTCTACGGGGAAAGAGCCGAGATCCCTTCACCAGGAGTGACCTCTTTAGCAAAGGTTTTCGTCACTATATTTTTTATAAAAAGTTATCCGATTCCTTCAACGATATCAAGTTCATTACGCTAAAGGTTTTTCGCCAAAAACCAGTCGTAGCCCTCCGTCATTTTAGATTGGTATTGCTTAGTATTCGTGCTACGTATGTCGTGCTCAGCCGAGGCGTAGTGTGCGGTAGCTCTGTAATGCTTTTCTGTCACATGGATATGTGATTGGTTAGGACAGTCATACAGTCATTTTGGCTCAGTCAAGGACTCGTGCGGGTGGGTCTAATGCAATCAAGACAATGACGGGTTGAACTTGACTAGGATCCTTTGATATGTTGGCTCAGTCAAGGTCACTTGGGTCCTAGGGGTAAAAATCACATCGGGAGTTTCTAAAGAAACTGAAACTTGCCAGATATGTGCATACCTTCTGGAGTATGATAACGTGAGTGGATTCCATCACGTTATCATATGATGATAGTTGGATCCCGATTCCCACTGATGAGTTGGTTTACTCCTCGGGTGATCCCGACTAATTCTTCTTTCAGGTTTGGAGGAGAATTTGACGTTACAGTGGGAGGTTTCCTGATTAGATAAATTGGTAACCATTCTGATCTAGGTTAGAGTGCACGCTGAGTGTTTCTTTTCTCTCTCTCTCTTTGGCAGCGACCATGACCCGACCCTTGACTTTGACTCGGTGACCAAGATTAACCGAACCTTCTTAAAACACTGGCATTTGGATTATCTGAGTTGCATATCTCATTGTCACTCCTACTTTTACCCTTTTCTCCAGGACACCCCGTATTACTACGAACGTCCACTTCCATTGGATAAAACCATCATATGGTTATATACGAACTCGAAGGAATTTATTCGAGGATGGTTTCTGGTTCTGGAGAAAACGAATAAGACTATTCAGTTGTCTATTCCTTTTACCTTCTCTTAGGTTGCGAGTGCTCCTTGGATTAGGGCAGTACACCCATTACGCAAATTGGATAGTCTTCTTCCACACCATAAGCAGGTGTCGACCGGTAGGGAATGAAGAAAACCAATTAGCCTAACGATGGTGTACAGAAGGTGTTATGTAAAGAAAAATAAAGGGATTAGAAGGAGGGCAAAGTAAATTGTGACTGCTATTCACGACCAAACCAAGTATTTCATTACCACTCCCACTTCACCTTTGTATTTCTCCAGGACACTCCGTATCACTACGAAGATCCACGGTTTATTGGATACTCCATCGTATAGTTATATACGAACTCGAAAGGAACTTGTTCCAGTTCGGGGATGGATTCTGGTTCAGGAGAAATAGGAATAAAGTTTATTCAGGTGTCTTTTATCTTCACCTTCTCTCGCGTTGCGAATGCTCCTAGGATTAGGACAGTACACCCATTACGCTTATTGGATAGTCTTCTTCCAAACCATAGGCTGGTGCCGAACGGTAGGGAAGGAAGAAAACCATTTAGCCTAAGAGGGTGTACAGAAGGTAATGACTAAAGACATATGAAAGGATTTGGAGAGATGGCAAAGAAATATACGGTTACAGTTGTGAATCTGGATAATGGAAGAGGCATTACTAGGAATACCCGGATACCCCTACGAAACATTTCAATGTTTCAGTTTCACTGTGTACTGTTAAAAGAAAACTGATTTCCCAATTATCCCTTGCTCCAGGGTATGTATTTACCAGGTATGATTCTCACATCTGTATGGTTTTACAGATGATGAGTGGGAGTAAGTTATTGGGAATTAGGTGATCATCCTCGTTATATCGGAATTCGTTGTAATTGGTGATATTTGAGGAAATCGCCTGGGTTGTTTGCCGGACGGCAGATATTTGGTTTTGAATATCCGTTGTTATGCACCAATTTCAAATTGATATATCTGTACGTCTATTTTTATAGAGTGAGATATACCTTTTTGAAATTATGTCCATGACATTTACCTATATCAGTGGATGGTTAGGTAAGGAGTATTAAACAGCGGTATAATTCTTCTTAACCATAAGTACAGTTTTCAACCTACGACACACAGGGAATGAGTTATTAGACTCAAAGGACTTTTACAGAGTATTGTATGTTGTCCAGTGTCCATTAGGGCAGAGGGGTTGGTACTCGTACTGTATTCTGTTTACTTGTGACTTCTCTGGTTCTTAGATATGTGTTTCGTAGAAACACAAGGTCCAAGTTTTGAGAAGTTATAGGTATATGAATAAAGTAGAGAACCAGGTATTGCAAGTATCAGGATTCTTCAAGGTGATCGAAGATATTGATACTTGTGTATGGTATTCAGTTGATAGTAATGATTTTGAGAAACTTGTTTCTCTTTCAGGTCACTCATAATTGGAAGCATTCCTAAGTTGAGTAACGCTGATAGGCCTCCTTCCATTTAGTTGACATGCACTGGAGACAGTTGCATGATTTGAATCTGGTTCCAATTAAATCAGTGCCTCTGTTTCTATATTGGATATAGAACGGTTCATATCTTAACGATGTTAAGGTACGGGGAGTTGTCCGACTTATACTTAAAACTAGACTCTGGATAACTCAAGGCAGGTTTCTGTAATGGCTTTTTGTGGGTTGACCCAGGCTATGACAAGGGTTGACTTTCTACCATCTGGAAGATCAATAGTGATATTGTTCCTGACTCGCCACAGTTTTAACAAAAATGGATTTTTTCAGAAAACAGTAGTGGGAGTATGGTAGAACTGGAAGTGATTCCAGAACCGCAGACGATTACTGAAAATTTGATAAGAACCTAAAGATTCAATCTAACTTGATATTCCATTGGCCACTCCGCAGATATGGTGGGTAACCTCAGGCACCCGAGAGGTACTTCGGTATGCTCAAAGACGGTGACAGGGAGGTTCTTGTTTACCCATACTTGCCATTGCTGTTGTTCCAGACTATGAGACCCGGCAGGAGGATGAGTATAGCGTCGTTCTAGACTAGCTTTAGAAGTGCACGTGTATATGACTCTGCCAGAGGGTTGTCGTAGTCGGTGGGAGCAGCGGAAGCATTGGTGGAAAAGAGGCTTATGTCTATTTATAGACTAAAGCGGTAATAGCAGAGATAGATCATCTGATTCTGATGTGACAGTCATAGGTTTGACTTCATCAGAATAGGGGATGGATCTGTTAAGAAGGTAGTAGGGTGTGATGTTCTAGTATCTGGATGACATACACAGAGTAGGAAGTGATATTCCTATACTACGATCGGTTATACTTTGGTTGTCATACAGTGGCTTCTCCATAAAGGATATAGACTGTATATCAGATATTCTGGTTACTGGATCTATGGTTTTAGATCCAGATTTGGGTAGTTTGCCAATTAGGGTACTTAGACAGCATTCTAATAGTATTTAGAATGGATGACTCCTGGCACGGTAGTATACCTGCAGGTAATGGAGTCACCCTCTCTAAAGGTGTCTTACAGACTAAAATGGAGAGGGATGTGCATGATTGGCAGATCACTTGCTTAGGCAATTGAGTCAATCATGAGATGTCAAGTACCACACCAGATATTGTTTTTGCACCAGATGCAATAAGTTGATATTAATCCAATTCTGGAGAAACATTCAGAAGCAGTTTTAGAACATAAGTGGATGTTCTAGGGATATGATAACGGCATCCTCTTTCGGGAGATAGTTATCATTCCAGGCTTCCAAGGTGACCTGGATGACAGAGTGACTGTCAGAGTTATAGTTTTCCCTCTGACGAGGGGCAGTATTTTGGACAGGTGGTCCAAGGGGTGTAAGTGCACGGCAGCGCCCCGGCCGTCAATCCGACGCCGGAATGCGGAAACGAAACTTTTCTAAAAACTAGAACCGGCACCACCGCGCACTAAAATCCCGGATCGGGCCATTAACCTAATGCTAGCAAACTAGAGAAAGGAGTAGAGAGCTATACCGAGCGATCCGTGTCCTTCGGTCTTCGGCCTCCACTCCGATCTCCTCGCGGAATCTCCGGTCTTCATCTCCTCGTCGGAACGGGCACCACATCGCCGGGTTCTTTTACGGGCTCCCACCTCTGGACCGAGGCAACTCGGGCACGAAGTTGGCGAGTCGACGTGCCCAAGGATGCTGTAGATGAAGTGTAGAAACCATTGTCTCAATGGGGTTGAAGTTGCCTTTGATGATGGAAGAGAGAATGAACTTTGGAGTGATGTGAGGAATTTTGTAGCAAGCTAAAAATGTGATGAATATTTTTCCCTCATCAAATATGAACCCTCTCTCCTCACCCTATCAAAGTGGCCGGCCTCTCGATATGGAATCAAGAGGGAATGAAAAGAATATACAAATGTGTGAAGATAAATAAGGAAATTATCTCACCTCAAGGTCAAATCCAAATCCATTCTCATAAATGCAAAGGAGAAGATGGAAAAAGAATCTCATGATGGTAGAACCATCATGAAGCCTCAATTTATAAATAACACCCTCCACAATACTAATTTGCACAATTGTAAATTAGCCCCTCCCATCATAAAAGTCCGGCCGTGAAGGAACAAAGAAAAACTGGCCGAAACGGAATGCAAACTGGCAACATCAGAAAACTGATCCCGTAATAAATTACAGGAAAACCCCGCAACTGTATATACATACCCGCATTTGTATTCCTACTGAATATAAATGCAATGAGACAAAATCTACACTATACAATACTAGGATCCGGCTTAAACCAAAGCCCGCTAGTATTATCCGTCCGATCATGATCCATGCAATACCGCACGTATAAGATCGAACCCTGCCATATCTCCATACGGCCTCTACAGCGTTTCGCCCGAAACTTGAGAAAACGGTCTGTGGGGGACTCTAAAGACTCGTCAATACTTTGGCTGTGGATTTAACCACCAGCACGTCAGAGGTGTTAGCCATACGTGACGGGCTACCAGGTATTGACCAAAAGGGAAGTCGATGAGCGAACTCATCCTGACACCCTACTGAGCCAGTCAGTGACAATATCCGTACAGTCCGGTCCGTTTGTCTATGAGCATCGCATGGCGGGCCTAGGGGGTTGGTAAAAGTCAGACCCCCAAAAGCGGTACAAGTCGTGTCGGGGTGTAGCCCAGAACACCCTGAGATACTACTGGAATACCTACCTGTAAATCTCCTGCCTTGGCCAAGGACTTCGTGTAATGGCTCTCCTAGACACAGCGCGACCTCACCCCCAATACCGGGAGAGACGAACCCCTGCAGATCCGCTCACTGCCTCCATGTGGCTCGGGACTGTACCCAACTAAAACCTGTTTGCACGACTCCTTTGAGCGTGGTAGGGTAGTAATCAAAGCACAGTGGGAACTCACACGAGACAAATGACGATCTCAGGTCAATGAACTAACCTGTACACATGTCACCAGGGAACTGCTATCTGACATCAGGTATACGACCAACTAGCATGTTCCCGGCGAGTCCTGTCCGGTGTACTCATAACCCAATGAGCACCTGTATACATCTTAGGTGAACCAACTGACACTAGTGGCTTGTGAGACCAGCCACCGCCCCTCGTAGGGGTCTCGACTGTATACACTAGTCTACTATAGAGTATCGATGCCCTGTCTCGAAACTCCCACGACTAGGGACCTTTTAAGGATGTGCTTATAGACCCCAGCTCCCACGTATATGATCGACCTCATACTGCTGGCAGTCAAGCAAGAATCCTAGGGGCTCTATCAACGCGCAATAGTGACCTTTAAGGTCACCTAAAGCAGTACACGATGATAAAGATAAACCAGATAGCATACTATCATCTTGAGTAAGACTGTCCTACCGGTATAGGTCCTCCCTCAATCATTGCAATCACGTGCCTGTGATCCAATAATTGACTCTGAGGGCACTATCTCCAACAAGGGGATACTGAGGGAGGCATGGCGCGGGATACTGATTAAGTTCAGTTGACGATACAGTCTAAGAAGTTTGGATTTGGAGTTCATTTATGAGCTTGGTCCCATCAGATATCCAAACATATTCTAAGACAGGTATTGCTCATTTCGGGAGATGGGTATCTCCTCGAACTTGAGATAAAGAGAGACATAGAAAGAAACATTAGGGCAGATCCACTCACTGAGGCTATTCCTCGAACGCAATAGTTTCGCAAACGAGTTTTGTGAGACTGATTAGTAGAGGAGTTGGGTGTTCGGTATCACACGGGCTGTGAGTATGTGACATCGCAATAATTAGCCTTGAGTGCAAGTGGGAGATTGTTGGAGATAGTGCCCTCAGAGTCAATTATTGGATCACAGGCACGTAATTGCAATGATTGAGGGAGGACCTATACCGGTAGGACAGTCTTACTCAAGATGATAGTATGCTATCTGGTTTATCTTTATCATCGTGTACTGTTTTAGGTGACCTTACAGGTCACTATTGCGCGTTGATAGAGCCCTTAGGATTCTTGCTTGATGGCCAGCAGTATGATGGCAATCATATACTTGAGATAAAGACAGTCATAGGTTTGACTATTATATATCCAGACTGCCTCTTTGGTGCATCCTTGGTAACGATGTATCTTGCCTTTAATCGTCTAGTATGTCACGGTATCTAGCTCGGAACTCTTCCACAATACCGTCCCTCTACTGAGGGTAAAGACAATGCCTGGGACTAATTCAGTCGTCCTTATCACCCCGGAACATTTCCAGTGATTCTCCTCGGGATCGATTGATACCATCTCACTACAACTAGTGAGAATCCTAACATCCAATTAGATCTATCTCATAGATCCAAAACCCAGGATTTAGGAGGTATCACTTTGATCCTATATGGAGAATCCTTATGATAAGCGGAGATTGACCGAGTGTAGCATAAGAAACTCTTTACCTATCAAGAGTATGTCATCCACGTACTCTACGAGGATCACTACCATACTCTCTACTACCTTTCTGTATATACAAGGTTCATCTACCATTTTGATGAAGTCAAACTCTTTGACTACCACATCAAAACAGACGTTCCAACTCCGCGATGCCTGCTTTATCACATAAAACATCTTGCACACGTTTCCGCTGCTCCCACTGTCTACGAAGCCATCTGGCTGTGTACTTATAGACGCTCTCTTCCAAATCAACATTTAGAAAAGCAGTCATGACACCCAACCGCCAGACATCGTAGTCATGGTATGTAGCCGTGGCAAGTAGGATCTGGATGGACTTAAGCATAGCTTTGAAAGTCTCAACTTTCTATGTACACCAAGTAATCTTCTCAAGATATACTTGCTCCTGATGGGGATTTAACCCTTCAGATAAAGCAACCAAAGTCCATACTTTGTTGGTGTATAAGGATTCCATCTCAGATCGCTAAGCATCCAGCCATTCTTACAGAATCCCACTCCTGATGGCCAGCTCGAAACTAGTTAAGTCATCATCTCATGATGCAATCCTTGCTCTCACTGTCATAGAGAAACAGAAGTATCTCTCAGGTGGGTGAGGAACCCTACTAGATCGGCGGAGAGGCTGAGGTTCGTTGGTTCCTATTGAATCCTTTGGTTCTACCAAATCATCAGCTGCAGTTTGTATAGCTGGAACTCTTTCCAGTTCTACCTCATGACCACTAATTTCTTCACAAGAAATTCCCTTTCACAAAGGTGGCATGTTGAGAAACAAAACATATTTTGTTCCTCTGTTTGGTAGAAGATATTCCCTTGCGAATGCTTGGGATATCCAACAAACTTCCACAGAACTGACTTTGCCTCGAGCTTGTCCGGATTATGCTTTTCGACATAGGTTGGACAACCCCAAATCTTAACACACTTAAGATATGGGCTCTTCCCATTCCATATCACATATGAAGTGGTAGGCAACTGATTTGATTGGAACCCTATTCAATAGGTATGCAGCTTCTCAAGTGCATAACTTCCAAAAGGAAATAGGAAACTCAGTAGTACTCATCATAGAGCACACCATATCAAATAGGGTGCGATTGCTCCGCCCCGTTACACCGATGTGCTGTGGTGTATACGGAAGAGTAATGCTGAAAGAGAATCTCATTCTCCTTTAGAATAGTCCAGGAATTCCGTGCTCTAGTATTCTCCTCCTTGATCACATCAAAGGACATAATACTTATACCCGGTTTTTGGTTATCTACTTCTAACTTATATTCTGTGATTATCTCAAAAGTTTCGGACTTGTGTTTCAACAGGAACATATGTCTGAATCTTGAGAGATCATCAGTGAATGTAATGAAGTACAAAGAACCGGTCTTAGCATCTGTAGACAGGGGATGTTCATACATCAGCATGTATCAATCCCAAGAGTCCACTAACTCTTTCTCTGTTTCCAATAAACAGAGCTGTGGTCATCTTATCTCTGTGACATGACCGGCAAGTTTCACAAGATGTAAATTCAAACTAATTTAAATATGCATCTATATGTAACTTCAGCTAGTCGGGTCGCATTGATATGACCTAGTCTACAATGCCTCAAGAAGGATTCGTTCATTTCTGAACTCTTCCTCTTGTGTGTGTTCTGTACGTTAAGAACTGTGGTTTGATTTAGAATGTCTATGCTTTTAAATAACGTGCCTGAACCGATCAACTCTTGATATAGGAAATGTTCAAAACATTATCCAACAATACAAAATTATATCCTTCTTTACTAATAAAGAGACTGATATGATGTTGTATATCAGGTTCTGTTAGGTCCATGTTACCTCTCCCGATACTTTCGGGGTTGCGGAAACGGTAAAACAAAAAAATTTCTGGACTTGGTAACATGGACCGTAAAAGCCGGATCTTTACTAAACAACACACTAGCATCCTAACTAGAGATTTATCTGCTCGGTTAGGGGTTATACCTCAACTTGAACTCCTTCTCTTCTTGTTGTTCTTCTCCTTGCTTGCTCCGAGGGTTGATCCGAACATTGGTCACCTCCGCGGCCTCCTTGAGTCGAAGACGATCCACCCGAGAGATGTACACCGAGCTCCACCTCGAGCCGAGGTAACTAGGGCAAAGAGATTGCTAATCTAGAAGCCCTAGGTTGTGTAGAAGTGGTAGAGGGATGGTTTTGTCTTTGTGGGATCTTTATCTCTCAACACATGAGATCAAAAGATGAATCAAGATGAGGAAGAAGGAGGAGCTAGCAACCATGGTGCATTTCTTTTCTTCTCACTAGAAAAAGGCAAGAGAGGGAATGAGAAAGAAAAATTATGAGCTAAAGAAAATAAACCATGGTTCAATAATTCACTAAACCATCATTACCAATCCTATCAAGATAAAGTTTGATGGCACCATTGAAATGACCATTATCATAATCAAAAAGAAAAAGAAAAAGAAAAGAAGAGTGTAGACCTCTCTTGAAGGTCAATGGTCAACACGGTCAACCGGTCAACAAAGTCAAGAGAGGTCATGGTGGTCAAATGGTCAATGCAATTAGCCATCATAAAATTATCACTAAAAGGATTAGTCAAGAGAGGTCATGGTGGTCAAATGGTCAACACTTGATTAGTATTCTATTCTCGCGATTTGTATCATCGGAAGGTTATATGTGATATAGCCGGGTTACCGGATCAAGTGTTGATTCGATACATTGATACACTTGATACTAGTCTGTTATATGCGATATGACCGGATCATTAAATCAAGTGTTGATTTAATGATTTAATGTATAATTATATATTTGATATATTACTTTGCATTAAATAGTATTGGTTCACTTTAAAAGGATTTTCTCACTTGATGTGCACATTGTATATGTGATATATTTTTGTGTGCACTTGATTATATCATGTTTGATGATACATGCTAACTTGAGTTTGTGTAAAGATTAAACCATGGTTATATGAATGGTTAGGGTTTTGTTTACTTATTCATTTATTTATTTTGTTTATTTATTTTGGAAAAGAAAATGGAAATGGTGGCTTTCTTTGTTTCTTTCATGAAGCTTCATGAAGGGTTGAAAGCTTGACCATTTTTGTTTTATTCCCTTAACCTAACCATTCACCTAACCCTAGTTTACTCTCTACACTTGACCATGGTTAGTATATGATAAGTATTCATATTATTTTCATTAAAAAAAACAGGGACTTATCATATTCTTTTGCTTCTTCTTCTTCTTCTTCAAGATGAAGAAGCTTGCTACCAACAATGGTGCCTTGACAAAAAGAGTGAGAAATCCAATTCTAAAGTGAACCCACTTCCTATTTCTTCATCCTCTACCACTTGCCAAGTAGTATAGGGTGTTTTCTTCATAAGTTTCATGACTTGGTGAAGTGGGAGCTTGATCTTGTGTTGCCTCGACGTAGATCATCTTCGGCATCGAAGTCGACGACCTAGCCCGCCCTTTTCTCCGATGAAGCCGACGCTAGAGCCCGAGATCCGATGATCGCAGCGAGGGGACCTCATCACGGAGCTATGGAGGTGGAGGACCGGATCTACAAAGGTTGTATTTCCGTTCAACTCTTAGTTAAGTTGTTAACTAGTTGCATGTTTCGCCTAAAAATCTAGTTAACGATCCGTATTAGGGTTTCTCGGAACTTGTAAAATTTGAAATTGGCATGGTTGATGCCTTGTGAGACCTCATTAGTGTGCCTAGGAACCCTACAGTGGTATCAGAGCCTAGCTAGAGCCTTAGGCGATGCGTAGACAGAGTTTGAAGTCCGATCGAACCGAAACCCTAATTCAAAAATGCTCTCTGGATTTTTTTCAAAAACTGGATTTTTTCCAGATTAAAAATGCTTAAAAAATTCAGCAGGGAATTCTAAGAATTACGGTGCAAAAATTACCCAAAGATCCATCTAAAGCGCGGCGGAACCGCGGCACAAGCATGGCTTGTGCGGCGGTTCCGCGGCCATTTTTTCATATTATTTTATAAATTTTGCACGGTAATTCATGTTTTCAGGTGCTGAGTTTTCTGGGAATTTTTAATTTGAACTCAAGAGTTGAGTTTTCTGGGGTGTTTTGGAGCTTAGATGATTCGATCGGATTATCAGACTTTGTCTATGTGGCTTTCCGGATATTTTAGAATATGTTAAAAAGTTCGACCGGATATAAATACCCACTTTTTCCCCTGCCGAAAAATTTCCAAGTGTTGGATGTTTCTGTGGTTTAAGGACGTTCTAAGTAATGCAAGTAACGCGATGGTCCCTCTAGAAGACAACAAACCTTAACTCGATTATGTGACCGTCTTGAACTGCCCTTTGAACCTTAGGGTTTGGGGCAGTACGGCGTGCCACATGTGAGGCGTTGGCTTGACCCTTCTACGGCTGGACCGTTGGTACTGAGGCATGAAGTGAATGTCTTTGAACTTATTTCATGTGTTGAACGGTTTCGGGAAAACTTGGGTGTTCGAATGTTCGATCGGAAAGTTTAATATTTTCTATTTATTCGGAATGGGTTACAATAATTGGAATTCACAAGTTGTTATGAGATAACTGAATGAATGTTATAAACATAGCAGTTTAGTCTCACTTGATCGGTTGCCATGGAATTTTGATGTGATCAAAAGTCCGTCGCAATCACATAGCGTACGCGGATACTCGCCGGGTAAACTTAATAGACAACCTCACTCCATAGCCCCGACCAAATGACTGTAGGAGAACCCCGTCGCCGAAAGCATCCATAAGGGTGCTCGCGGTAGCGGTGTTCCGCCTTGGTGCACTTCGTCGACGGTATCAGGGGTGCGGCCGCCTACTAAAGTTTGCGACGAGTATTCGATCAGGATGTCGGGAATCTTGTTGAATTGCCCGACTTGATATTGAAAAGTGTTTTCGATAATGAGACTAAAATGCGGGGTTTATAATTGTTAGGCATGCGATGTCTAAGGAATTCATTTGATTAGGCATGCGATGTCTATGTAGGTTGCGGATTCCAACTGTTTTAGTTTTACACTTTCTTTTCTGTGACCGTAAGTGTAATATGTGATATCGCCGGTTTCGTTGCTATATGTCAGCGACAATTGGGATGCGCATATTTACTTACGTTGATGACATGTGATGTTATATGTTGCTGGATATGTTATATTGGATCGTCGTGTTTGAATAGCCGGGGGTTTTATGTGAGATGAGTGTTTTTCATTTTCATTCATGTAAAAACTTGTATGTAATATTCTTTTATTAGGGCACTTCCATGTTGCGGAAGATGTCACCTTTTGTATATTATTTACTTTTCCGCACTAGGATAGACCCAAGGAGGAGGGCACAAGTAACCGGGTTCTGGAGTCCAGTGGGAGACCAACTCGAGGAGTCGAGTCCGGGTCTCCTAACTCTAGAATTGGTAGGGTTGCTTGCCGCTCTCGTAGGGGTCTAGGGGTGTGGGTTTGGCTATTCATCGCGACCGTGGAATCCGTGTTTTATAATGGCTCGTATTGAAAACACGGACGTCCTAGTACATATTTCATATGATTTTTCTGCTGCGATATCTGTGATGTGATCATGTGATATGTTCTGTGATAGATACTGTATATAGTATATATGATATATTATATAGACGTTACTTATGTTTTACACCCGCGCTAGCCCTGCCCTGCTCTGCCGTTAGTTACCTAACCTAACGGTGCACGAGGGGACATCGAGGCCAATGCGGATGGCATAAGTGTACGTCGTATTTATCTGTGATGTTTAGGTATTTAAATGATGGGACTTCATTAATATGATTAATGAAATAAAAGAAACCTAAAGATGTTGTAGAATTGAATTTCAAAAATAAAACATGTAGCTACAGTTCTTGCTTTGCACAGCGGTATATATGATATATCCTGCACCTTATTCGATAAGGAAAGGACCGAGATCCCTTCGCCGGGAGTGACTCCTTTAGCAATAACTAGCAGATGCTACAACCCTCGGTTTGTCTTTTGATTGCTTCTATAGTTTCTGCTTTGCACAGTGATATATATGATATATCCCGCACCTCATTCGACGAGAAAAGGACCGACGATCCCTTCACCGGGAGTGACTCCTTTAGCAAAACTAGAAAAGCCTCAAAAGCACTCCATTTTAAAATCATTTGATTCTACAATGATATCAAGTTCATTACGCAATAGGTTTTCAGAAAAACCTGTCGTAGCCCTCCGTCATTTCAGATAAGTACTAGTCAGTATTCGTGCTACGTTTGTTGACTATGTTAAGGCGTAGTGTGCGGTAGCTAATTAGTGCTTATCTGTATAAGCATATGATGCGATTGGATTAGGGTAGTCGTGCGACTTTGTTGACTATGTTAAGGGTCGTGCGGGTGGGTTTAATTCAATCGGGAAATGACGGGTTGAACTTGACTAGCACTTATGATTTGTTGACTATGTTAAGGTCATATAGCTGCTAGGGGCAAAATATTATCGGGAATTTCAAGTGTTGAAATTTGCAATAAGATTGCATACCTTCTATGAGATAGTTGGATCCCGATACCCGCTGCGAGTAAGAGTTACTCCTGGGAGAGTTTTACACATTACAATTAGCCGATCAAGTAGGTGTCTAGAAAGGTGTCAACGGGGTTACGCCTTTGGGAAAACGAGTTTTACTTTAATTAGGTCCGTGCGAAAGCACGGGGAACCTCCCTCAAAGTACCGACACTGGCCTGGCTGAAAGATTGGCGAAGTTGTAGGGTGTAATTAATCCCGGCTAGTCTTTCCTTTTAAGGTTTGAAGGAAGATTTGATAAAAACCAGTTGGAGCCATCCTGATTAGATAAGATAATAACCAATCTGATCTTGCAAGAGCGCACGCTGAGTGTTTTCTTCTCTCTCTCTTCCGGTAGCGACCATATCACGCCTTAATCAAGAAAATAATACGGATGCATTGACCGAACCCGCTTGTTATACTGAGCTGGGGAACGTTGGTCCCACTCCAACTTATAATTGTTATAAGACAGAGCAGGAAATAGGGGATTACCAGAATTCCCGTGCCACCCAAACGAAGAGAGTGCATGCTGATGCATCATCTTCGGGTGTGTTCTTTATACAGAACTGTTTCTCTATTCTCTACGTCCTGGGTATTTGATACCGGATCAGGATTCCAGATATGTAATATGTTACATAGGGCTACAGAAAGGTAGAGAACTGAGAACGGGTGATAAGTTTCATGAGGCAGAAAACGGGGCAAGTGTTGCAGCCAAGTTTGTTGGTCACTGTCACCCTGTATTACCAATACATTAATTCTAAACGAATGTTATTAGATACCAAACCTGATATACAAAATCATATCAGTCTCTTTATTAGTAAAGAAAGGATATAATTTTGTATTGTCGGATAATGTTTTGAACATTTCCTATATCAAAAGTTGATCGGTTCAGACACGTTATCTAAAAGCATTGATGTTCTAAATCAAACTACAGTTCTTAGTATACGGAACACACACAAGAGGAAGAGTTCATAAATGAACGAATCCTTCTTGAGGCATTATAGACTAGGTCATATCAATGCGACCCGACTAGCTGAAGTTACTTGTAGATGCATATTTAAATCAGTTTGAATTTACATCTTGTGAAACTTGCCAGTCATGTCACAAAGATATAATGACACCAGCTCTGTTTATTGGAAACAGAGAAAGAGTTAGTGAACTCTTGGGATGATACATGTTGATGTATAAAGGTCCCCTGTCTACACATGCCAAGACCGGTTCTTTGTACTTCATTACATTCTCTGATGATCTCTTTAGAGTCAGACATATGTTCCTGTTGAAACACAAGTCCGAACCTTTTGAGATATTCACAGAATATAAGTTAGAAGTAGGGAACCAATAAGGGTATAAGTATTATGTCCTTTGATGTGATCAGGGAGGAGAATACTTGAGCACGGAATTACTGGACTATTCTAAAGGAGAATGAGATTCTCTCTCAGGATTACTCCTCCGTATACACCATAGCACGATGGTATATCGGGGCGGAGCAATCACACCCTATATGATAAGGTGTGCTCTATGATGAGTACTACTGAGTTACCTATTTCCTTTTTGGGAGTTATGCACTTGAGAAGCTGCATACCTATTGAATAGGGTTCAAATCAAATCAGTTGCCTACCACTTCATATGTGATATGGAAAGGGAAGAGCCCATATCTTAAGATGGTTAAGATTTGGGGTTGTCCAGCCTATGTCTAAAAGCAAAATCCGGACAAGCTCGAGGCCAGGTCTGTTATATAGAACTGGAAAGGTTCCAGCTATACAAACTACAGCAGATGATTTGGTAGAACCAAAGAATTCAGTAGATTACCAACGAACCTCAGCCTCTCCGCCGATCTAGTAAGGTTCCTCACCCGCCTGAGAGATACTTCGGTTACTCTATGACAGTGGGAGCGAGGATTGCATCATGAGATGATGACCCAACTAGTTTCGAGCAGGCCATCGAGAGTAGTGACTCTGTAAGAATGGCTAGATGCTTTGCGATCTGAGATGGAATCCATGTACACCAACAAAGTATGGACTTTGGTTGCTATATCTGGAGAGTTGAATCCCCATCAGGAGCAAGTATATCTTGAGAAGATTACTTGGTGTAGATGGAAAAGTTGAGACTGTCAAAGCTAGACTTGTTAAAAGGTTTGCATCATTGACCAGGTATGGATAATGATGAAACCTTTTCCAGTGGCTATGCTTAAGTCCATCCGGATCCTACTTGCCATGGCTACATACCATAACTACGATATCTGGCGGTTGGGTGTCATGACTGCTTTTCTAAATGATGTTTTAGAAGAGAAAGTCTATAAGTACACAGTCAGAGGGCTTCGTAAACAGTGGGAGCAGCAGAAACGTGTACAAGATGCTTTATAGGATAAAGCAGGCATCGCGGAGTTGGAACATCTGTTTTGATGTAGTAGTCAAACAGTTTGACATCATCAAAATGGTATATGAACCTTGTATATACAAAAAGGTAGTAGGGAGTATGGTGACGATCCTCGTAGAGTACGTGGATGACATACTCTTGATAGGGAAGGAGTTTCCTATGCTACGCTCGGTCAATCTCCGCTTATCACAATGATTCTCCATAAAGGATCAAAGTGATACCTCCTAAATCCTAGGTTTTGGATCTATGAGATAGATCTAATTGGATGTTAGAATTCTCACTAGTTGTAGTGAGATGGTATCAATCGATCCTGGGGAGAATCACTGGAAGGGTTCCAGAGTGATAAGGACGACTGAAAGTCAGTCACAGGCATTGTCTTTACCCTCAGTAAAGGGACGGTATGTTGGAAGAGTTCCAAGCTAGATACCGTGGCTAACTAGACGATAAAGGCAGGATACATCACTACTTAAGATGCTACCAAAGAGGATGTTTGGGTGTATATTGGTTCATGAGATGAACTACATTCCAACCATTGTGAGACAATGGAGTTATGGCTTATGCCAAGGAACGCCGGTCCCATCAGTGATCCAGACATATTCTAAGGCAGTGTCACCTGATCATGGAGATGGTTGATCTCCAAGGGATCAAGGTTAGGAGAGTAGACTCAGAGGACAACACGGCGGATCCACTCACAAAGGCCTTTTCCCAGAGAGAGACTATTATGGGATGGTTGAGTATGAGATACTTCAACTACTGCTATCAGATGGCCCTAGTGCAAGTGGGAGATTGTTAGTTATATGTATGCCCTAGAGGCCATTACTATACATAGGATGTATATTGTAGTGGATGCTTGGACATATATAGGGAGGACTTTCTTGCTCGACATGATAGTATGCTATCTGGTTACTCTTTACCTTAACGTGTATACTGAGTATCTCTCTGTTACATATTGGTAAAGCCCTTAGGATGTGTACTTGACTACCTGGACTATGATGCAGATCATACTAGTGGGAACATGGTAGTCCATAAGTACATCCTTCAAGGTCCCTAGTCGTGGGTGTATCGAGATGGGGCATCGATATACCAGAGTAGACTAGCGTATACCTTCTCGACCCATATAGATGGACGATGGATGATCCTATATCCATTGGTGTTTGACGTCAGAGATGATATACGGGTGCTCAGTGGAGACTGGGTACACTGGACGGACTCACCGAGAACTCCCAGATGGTATTATACCTTACGTCAGATGGCAGTTCTCTGGTGACACTGGTACAGAGTAGTCTGTTGACCCGAGATCGTCATAGAGTCTTATGTGATTCCCACTGTGCTTTGATTTCCACCTTACCACGTCCAAGAGGGCGTGCAAAACGGTGGTTTTTGGGTACAGTCCCGAATCACATGGAGGCAATGAGCGATAGGAGGGGATTCGTTTCTCCCGGTATAGGGAGTTGACGTTGCGCTGTGTTCGATTGGCTATAACCGGAAATCCCTGGCCAGGATTGCTGAGATTTACCGGTAAGTGTTACCAGCAGTTTCTCGAACTGTTATAGACCTCATATCGACACGACTTATCGAGTTATTGTGGTCTGACGATTACCACTCCTAGGCGAGATATGCGACATATCAGACGAACAGATCGGACTGTACGGTGAGTGTTACTGGTTGGATTCACAGGAGTATGAGCGGGCTTGCTCGTCGATCTTCTGATCGCTCAATACCCGGGTGGCCGTTACGTTTAGCAGACCGCTTACGGCTTGTGGGTGTTTGATATGATCATCACCTGCTGCCGGCGTATTGACGAGTCTTTAGAATCCTACACAGAGGTTTCCTGGCTCAAGCGAAACGAAATAGGAGCGCATATGAGATATGTGCGGGACCGAGAATAATGCGTGTATGTGATACCGTATTCTATTCTCCCGATTTGTATCATCGGAAGGTTATATGTGATATAGCCGGGTTACCGGATCAAGTGTTGATTCGATACATTGATACACTTGATACTAGTCGGTTATATACGATATGACCGGATCATTAAATCAAGTGTTGATTTAATGATTTAATGTATAATTATATATTTGATATATTACTTTGCATTAACTAGTATTGGTTCACTTTAAAAGGATTTTCTCACTTGATGTGCACATTGTATATGTGATATATTTTTGTGTGCACTTGATTGTATCATGTTTGATGATACATGCTAACTTGAGTTTGTGTAAAGATTAAACCATGGTTATATGAATGGTTAGGGTTTTGTTTACTTATTCATTTATTTATTTTGTTTATTTATTTTGGAAAAGAAAATGGAAATGGTGGCTTTCTTTGTTTCTTTCATGAAGCTTCATGAAGGGTTGAAAGCTTGACCATTTTTGTTTTATTCCCTTAACCTAACCATTCACCTAACCCTAGTTTACTCTCTACACTTGACCATGGTTAGTATATGATAAGTATTCATATTATTTTCATTAAAAAAAACAGGGACTTATCATATTCTTTTGCTTCTTCTTCTTCTTCTTCAAGATGAAGAAGCTTGCTACCAACAATGGTGCCTTGACAAAAAGAGTGAGAAATCCAATTCTAAAGTGAACCCACTTCCTATTTCTTCATCCTCTACCACTTGCCAAGTAGTATAGGGTGTTTTCTTCACAAGTTTCATGACTTGGTGAAGTGGGAGCTTGATCTTGTGTTGCCTCGACGTAGATCATCTTCGGCATCGAAGTCGACGACCTAGCCCGCCCTTTTCTCCGATGAAACCGACGCTAGAGCCCGAGATCCGATGATCGCAGCGAGGGGACCTCATCACGGAGCTATGGAGGTGGAGGACCGGATCTACAAAGGTTGTATTTCCGTTCAACTCTTAGTTAAGTTGTTAACTGGTTGCTTGTTTCGCCTAAAAATCTAGTTAACGATCCGTATTAGGGTTTATCGGAACTTGTAAAATTTGAAATTGGCATGGTTGATGCCTTGTGAGACCTCATTAGTGTGCCTAGGAACCCTACATATAGGTGATATAATAAAGAAACACACATGTACACATTAAAGCAGAGACAAACCAAGTAGCATACTACTATATCGAGCAAGATTGTCTATACAACTGTGAATATCCCAAGCTTCCATCAAGTAATATACATACTAGTATGATACAGTAATGGCCTCTAGGGCATATACACTAACAATCTCCCATTTGCACTAAGGCCATGTACTGGCGTATCGAAGACCTATCATCTCGATCAGCCGCTCGAACTGAGTCTGGGGTAAGGCCTTCGTGAATGGGTCCGCTGTGTTGTCCTTTGTGTCCACTCTCCGCACCTCGATCTCCTGGCGATCAATGATCTCCCTGATCAGGTGATACCGCCTTAAGATGTGCCTGGACTTCTGATGGGACCTTGGTTCCTTCGCTAAAGCTATAACCCTATTGTTATCGCAATACAAAGGTATTGGGTCAACAATGGACGGAACCACCTGAAGTTCACTAATGAACTTCTTCATCCAGACCGCCTCTTTTGCGGCATCGCTTGCAGCAATGTATTCAGCCTCCATCGTCGAGTCTGCGACGGTATCCTGTTTGGAACTCCTCCAACATACCGCCCCTCCGTTGAGGGTAAACACAAAACCCGAGACAGACTTGCTGTCATCTTTGTCACTCTGGAAGCTTGAATCGGTAAAGGACTCGACCCTGAGGTCTCTATTACCGTAAACCAGGAACATCTCCTTAGTCCTTCTCAGGTACTTGAGAATGTTCTTCACTGTTGTCCAGTGGTCCTCACCTGGGTCTGACTGATACCGGCTCACCGCGCTCAGCGCGTAAGCTACATCTGGTCTTGTACATAACATCGCATACATTATAGATCCTACCGCCGAAGCGTAGGGTATAGTGCTCATGCGAACCCTCTCCTCGTCAATCTTTGGAGACATCTTCTTGGAGAGGGTAATTCCGTGCAATGTGGGTATGTTACCGCGCTTGGAATCCTCCATACTAAATCTCTTTAGTACGGTCTCTATGTACCTGGACTGCGAAAGTCCCAGTAGTCTCTTAGATCTATCTCTATAGATCTTGATCCCCAGAATGTACGAGACATCACCCAGGTCCTTCATGGAGAACCGTTGTGACAAAAATAGCTTGACCGATTGTAGCATAGGAGTGTCATTTCCTATCAAAACAATGTCGTCCACGTACAATACTAGGAATACGACAGTTCATCCTACAATCTTCTTATAGACACAAGGTTCATCTTCGTTCTTGATGAAATCAAATTCCTTGATTGCCTCATCAAAACAGATGTTCCAGCTCCGCGATGCCTGCTTTAATCCATAAATGGATTTAAGCAACTTGCACACCTTCCCGCTGCTCCCACTGTGTACGAAACCTTCTGGCTGATCCATGTAAACGCACTCTTCCAAACAACCGTTTAGGAAAGCCATTTTAACATCCATCTGCCAAATTTCATAGTCATGGAAGGCAGCAATGGCAAGTAGGATCCGAATGGATTTGAGCATAGCCACCGGAGAAAAAGTTTCGTCATTGTCCAAACCAGGTCTCTGACGAAAACCTTTTGCAACGAGTCTAGCTTTATAGGTTTCTACCTGCCCATCTACACCAAGTTTCCTTTTGTAGATCCATTTGCATCCAACGGGTTTTACCCCAGGTGGAGCAATATCCAAGATCCACACTTTATTGGCGTACATGGACTCCATTTCGGATTGCATTGCTTCCTGCCACTTATCAGAGTCCCTACTGATAATGGCCTGCCTGAAACTGGTAGGGTCATCTTCTTCCAAGATGCAATCCTCTCGATCCCCGTCTATGAGAAAACCGTAGTATCTCTCGGGCGGATGAGAAATCATACCAGATCTACGGAGTGGCTGAGGTTCGTTGGTTGTAACCGAATCTAGCGGTTCCACCAAATCTTTTGTTAAAGCTTGTGTTTCTGGAATTTCATCCAGTTCTACCGTGCTGCCACTAATATTTTTAACAAGAAATTATTTTTCTAAAAATATGGCATTTCTTGAAACAATTATCTTCTGTTCCTCTGCATGGTAGAATAGATACCCACTTGAATCTTTTGGGTATCCCACAAACTTACACAAAACTGCCCGTGCCTCAAGTTTGTCTGGGTTCTGCTTTTTGACATAAGCTGGGCAACCCCAAATCTTAATACGTTTAAGATACAAACTCTTACCACTCCATATTTCATACGGAGTCTTAGGCACGGATTTGGATGGAACTTGATTCAATAGATGCGCTGCAGTTTGAAGTGCATATCCCCAGAATGAAAGAGGCAACTCAGCACTACTCATCATGGAGCGAACCATATCCAATAGGGTACGGTTCCTCCGCTCCGAAACACCGTTGTGCTGTGGTGTATAAGGAGGAGTAAGTTGAGAGAGAATACCATTCTCTTTTAAGTAATCTAGGAATTCCGTGCTTAAGTACTCCCCTCCCCTGTCAGACCGGAGGATCTTGATACTTTTGCCAGTCTGGTTCTCTACTTCGTTTCTAAATTCCTTGAATTTCTCAAAAGCTTCAGATTTGTGTTTCATAAGATACACATATCCGAATCTAGAGAGATCGTCAGTGAATGTGATGAAGTAGGAGAACCCACCCCTTGCATGTATAGACATCGGACCACATACGTCACTGTGTATGAGTCCCAAGAGCTCTGCTGCTCTTTCTCCATGTCCGGTGAACGGAGATTTGGTCATCTTCCCTTTGAGACAAGACTGACAAGTTTCATAAGATGAAAACTCGAACGCATCCAAGAGTCCATCTTTATGCAACTTATTCAGTCTTTTCTCTCCGATATGACCAAGTCTACAATGCCACAAGTAGGATTCATTCGTATCTGAATTCTTCCTCTTGCGTGTGTTTTGTATATTGAGAACTGTATTCTGATTTAGAACGTAGATACCATTACACAGTGTACCCTCTGCAACCAGTACCTTATGAAGGTAAATGTTCATGATATTTCTATCAAGAACAAAGTTATATCCATCTTTATCGAGTAAAGAAACTGATATGATGTTGCAAACCATGGAGGGTACATAGTAGCAATCGTTCAAAATCATAATCTTGCCATTTGGCAATACTACGTGATATTCACCGACGGCTGCCGCATTAACTTGTGCTCCGTTCGCTACTCTGAGCGACATATCACCCGGTGCAACTTTCCTACTTTTTCTCAGTCCCTGCAATAAATTACAGATATGAGATCCTGATCCGGTATCAAGTACGCAGGAGGTAGGGCTGACCGTAAAACAGTTCTCAATTACAAGAACACCTGAAGTAGATGCAAAACATGCTTCTTCTTCAACTGGGTATCCTGGGAATCCATACAATCCCCTTTCCCTTGCTCATACTTATGACTGTTGTCACAAGTTAGAGCCGAACCAATGTTCCCCAGCCCCGAATAAGAATTCGGATTGGTCAAGCGATACATTTTATTATCTTGATTAGGGCGTGAAATGGTTGCTACCTGGAGAGAGAGAAAAGAAACACATAGCGTGCGCTCTTGCAAGTTTAGATTGGTTTTTAATTTATCTAAACAGGATAGCTCCCACTGTCTCTCGAATCCCTCCTCAAACCATAAAGGAAGAATTAGTCGGGATCAATCTCACCGTACAATACTTGCTTAACCGTTCAGCCAGGCCAGTGTCGGTACTTCGAGGGAGGTTTTCCAATGCTTTCGCGAAGTTCCTTAATTAAGTAACCTCTTTTCCCTGTGGGCGTAGCCCCGCTAACACCTTTCTAGACACCTACTTGGTTTATAGCATTGATCGTTAAGCGAGAAAGTTCCCGAGGAGTAGCATATACTCACAGTAGGATCGGGATCCAAATATCATCGCGTGACAAAACTGAAGGAATCCTACCAGAATCATCACACTCCAAATGGTATGCAACACTAGCAAGTTTCAGTACTTTTGAAACTCCCGATGTGGTTTTTGCCCCTAACGGTTTATGACCTTGACTAGGTCAACAAGCCACAAACTGTTAGTCAAGTTCTACCCGTCATTATCCTGATTGCATTAGACCCACCCGTACGTGCCCTTGACTAGGTCAACAAGGCCGCACGACTGTCCTAACCAATCACATTTGCAATCCACAGAAAAATATTATTTAGCTACCGTTCACTACGCCTTGACTAGGTCAACAAACGCAGCACGAATACTAAATAATATTAATCCGAAACGACGGAGGGCTACGGCTGGGTTTTTGGCGAAAAACCCGTTAACGTAATGAACTTGATATCGTTGAAGGAACGTGATTGCCTTTTTGAAAATATAGTGGCGAAAACTTTTGCTAAAGAGGTCACTCCCTGTGAAGGGATCTCGGCTCTTTCCTCGTCGAGTGAGGTGTTGGGCATTCATAAGATGAATACCTAGATGCAAAGCAAGAATAATCGACTATAGTGAAGTTATCACCCTGACGCAAACCTTTTGTCCAAGGGGTCACTCCCGATGAGGGGATCTCGGCCCTTGCCTCGTCGAATGAGGTGCTGGGCATTCATAACCGAATACCTCGATGCAAAACAAAAGTGAACGTCCTTGCAATAACAGCTTTTTGAAAAATTGTTCTAACAACGTCTTTTAGGTTTATTTTCTTGCATTAGTTCTTTTAATGCGTCCCATTATTTAAATCCTACCATTGCAGAAAACAACCAAAATATGACGTACGCTTATGCCATTCGCATTCGCCACGGGACCCCGTCATCACCCGTTAGGTTACTTAACTAACGACAGAGCAGGGGCTGGGCTAGCGCGGCTGAAAAACATAAGCAACGCCTAAATAGTTATTATATATAGATATATAGCAATGATAGCCAATCCAGATCATAGATGAACACTTTGGATATACTAGGAACCCGCGATTCGTTCGAGCCTGCAACGAAAAGCGGATTACACGGTCGCGATGAATAGCCAATACCCCACCCAAGACCCCTACGGGTGCGGCAAACTACCCGCCAAGTACCCGAAGCGAAGCAACCTCCCTCAACACCGTGAGTAGGCCACTCGGCACTTCGAGATACCCGGTAGTTTGTGCACCCCCTCCATGGGTCTATCCTAGGAGCAAAAACAGTAAAAAGAATTATACAATGACTGCTACAACCCCGATCCGGTTGTGCGGCCATACAAATAATATTACATCAATTTACAAATTTATTAAATGAATGAAAGAAAAAGAAACTCTCATCTCACATCCACCCCGGTTATTCATCCGCGACAATCCAACGAGTTCATATACACATACCATCAACAACACAGATCACAGATATGTATAACCCCCATTAATCGACGTATAGCGATTAGTAGACGTTCAATACACATATAACAATACAGATATAACCATTAGCCAAAGTCTACAGAACATCGACCAAAAAATATGGATTTTTAAGCCCCAAAATCAAATTTTGCTTTCTGGAAAATCTGGGCAGAAAAATCATATTTCAGAAATCCCAAAATACCCAAATAAGAACACTGCAGGAAACCGGAACCCCAACCGAGTTAAATCGGCCGCGGTTCAGCGGTATAAGCAAGCTTATGCAGCTGTTCCGCGGCGCTTTAACCGAGTTAGGGGATCGTTTTTCTCCAGTGTTTTCTAAAAAGCCTGAGCAGATTTTTAGTGCATGATTTATTAATTTTTGAACAGAAAAAAAATCAGCAGAAACTTAGGGTTTCCGGGGTGTTTTGCGGTTTTTCGGTTCGGTCGATATTCTAAATACTTTGCTAACATGCTAGGGTGTGTTTAGTTAGGCTTTGATACCACTGTTAGGTCCACGTTACCTCTCCCGGTACTTTCGGGGTTGCGGAAACGGTAAAACAAAAATTTTCTGGACTTGGTAACATGGACCGTAAAAGCCGGATCTTTACTAAACAACACACTAGCATCCTAACTAGAGAATTATCTACTCGGTTAGGGGTTATACCTCAACTTGAACTCCTTCTCTTCTTGTTGTTCTTCTCCTTGCTTGCTCCGAGGGTTGATCCGAACTTTGGTCACCTTCGCGGCCTCCTTGAGTCGAAGACGATCCACCCGAGAGATGTACACCGAGCTCCACCTCGAGCCGAGGTAACTAGGGCAAAGAGATTGCTAATCTAGAAGCCCTAGGTTGTGTAGAAGTGGTAGAGGGATGGTTTTGTCTTTGTGGGATCTTTATCTCTCAACACATGAGATCAAAAGATGAATCAAGAGGAGGAAGAAGGAGGAGCTAGCAACCATGGTGCATTTCTTTTCTTCTCACTAGAAAAAGGCAAGAGAGGGAATGAGAAAGAAAAATTATGAGCTAAAGAAAATGAACCATGGTTCAATAATTCACTAAACCATCATTACCAATCCTATCAAGATAAAGTTTGATGGCACCATTGAAATGACCATTATCATAATCAAAAAGAAAAAGAAAAAGAAAAGAAGAGTGTAGACCTCTCTTGAAGGTCAATGGTCAACACGGTCAACCGGTCAACAAAGTCAAGAGAGATCATGGCGGTCAAATGGTCAATGCAATTAGCCATCATAAAATTATCACTAAAAGGATTAGTAAATGATGTCATCAACGTTCATCTCACAAAAAAATGATGTCATCAGCGCCCCAAATAAAAGAATATTACATACAAGTTTTTACATGAATGAAAATGAAAAACACTCATCTCACATAAAAACCCCCCGGCTATTCAATCACGACGATCCAATATAACATATCCAGCAACACATAACATCACATGTCATCAACGTAAGTAAATATGTCCATCCCAATTGTCGTTGACATATAGCAACGAAACCGGCGATATCATATATTACACTTACGGTCACAGAAAAGAAAGTGTAAAACTACAACAGTTGGAATCCGCAACCACCTCAGACATCGCATGCCTGACCAAATGAATTACTTAGACATCGCATGCCTAACAATTATAAACCCCGCATTTTAGTCTCAAAATCGAAAACTCTTTTCAATATCAAGTCGGGCAATTCAACAAGATTCCCGACATCCTGATCGAATACTCGTCGCAAACTTCAGTAGGCGGCCGCACCCCTGACGCCGTCGACGAAGTGCACCAAGGCGGAACACCGCTACCGCGAGCACCCGAACGGATGCTTTCGGCGACGGGGTTCTCCTACAGTCACTTGGTCGGGGCTATGGAGTGAGGCTGTGTCACGACCCGAAGTTTGGCCCGTGACCGGCACTTAACCACGTAACGTCTACAGGCGTAACGCGACTAAGTGAACCGAAAACCCAGAAATCAAACCAGTGAAAGTATAGAGTGATAGAAGTTTTAAAGAAAGCACTAACTAAAACATGATAAGAAATCTAAGTAAACAATCTCCAAGAAAACAATATACGACGCCGTAGCGAAGGTCAAGATCTACAAGTGGGAACATCACAGATAGAATAAACTGCAAGTACAGCCGGCTCACAACGAGCTCGACACCAGAATACAAAATAATACAACATCGTCCTCACACTGTTTCTAAGTCAAATACATACATGGTAGATGGAGAATACTAGATACAACAATGTACATACTGAAAGATAAACAGATACCGCACTAAACCCACCTATCAGCAAAAGAACTAGTACACCAACTGTGGGGGTATCTGTGCCAAAAGATGCAAAGCAGCCTGCCGCGACTACTCCGAAGGGCAACCTGCAAACACTGTGGCACAACGGGGGTGAGTTGCCAACTCGTGAATAGAGATAACATATAAAGGTAATCGCGAGCATGTACGTACTACACTACTCTATCATATGCCAACAGATGATATCAATATGGGATGAGCAGTATGTGCAATAATCATGCAAGTGCTCTATAGGGTCCTGTACTACCATATGAGGTACAAATGCTCTAACAGGTAATGCATCTACAGGATGAGGTACAAAAGTAATGCTGAGCAGGGGCAATATAATATCTACACGGAATGTCAACGTGGAACATATATAATCGGCTTCCCAATGCACCCAGATCTCCCAAAACTAGCTCATGCGCCGGCACTCTCCTCGGCCCTCAATCCTGTACATCTCTGAGAATCCCGAGTGCCCAACATCGGCACCCAAATATCATAAATACTCGTGTCAAGCATCGACACGCAAAACATCCTGTATCGGACATCCGTCATTCCGGGTCAGCCCTCTCTCAAAGTATATATCGGGAATCCGTCAGTCCGGGTCATCCCTGTCTCAATACATCGGGCATCCGTCATTCCGGGTCAGCCCTATATCAAAGTACATATATCGGGAATCCGTCATTCCGGGTCATCCCTCTCTCAATACATCGGGCATCCGTCATTCCGGGTCAGCCCTATATCAAAGTACATATATCGGGAATCCGTCATTCCGGGTCATCCCTCTCTTAATACATCGGGCATCCGTCATTCCGGGTCAGCCCTATATCAAAGTACATATATCGGGAATCCGTCATTCCGGGTCATCCCTCTCTCAATACATCGGGCATCCGTCATTCCGGGTCAGCCCTCTCTCAGTACATGCCTCTAGCACCGAGAAAATACGGGGCGGCGCCCCAAATATCATATCAAGGGAACCGGGTTTGTAAATGATTATTTATTTGAAAAGGCCACGGTTCCCAAATCCAGAAAACACATGAAATCTCAGCCAATAATACACGTAATTGTGATGTGATATGTGCATCAAGTATGTATATCAAGTCATGTCACACAAAGATAAGCTACAATGCAATGATCCAATGTGATATAGGTATCAAATATGAGTATCAAGTCATGTCACATATAAATGAGCTGCAATGCAATGAATCAATGTGATATAGGTATCAAATATGAGTATCAAGTCATGTCACATATAAATGAGCTACAATGCAATGAATCAATGTGATATGTGTAGTAGGTATGCAATGCACTAGCTAGTAACCATGAACATGCAATATATATATAAGGAACACTATAAGGTCCTATCTGCCCTGACGTAGAATGCCATGCGGGCGATATCCCCGTAGATGTGAAATCTACTCACCGTAGTCTTCCACTAGGTATAGCCAACAACCTGTTTCCCCTCCTGCGCGGCGTTCGCTGTACTCGCCTGCGAACCTATAATTACACAATATATCACACGTAAGCATGAAATCACAGAAACGCGACATGTTAAGCCGAACCAGTAACTCGTGTCGCGAACCAAGCGCGCGTGTGCGCGATACGCTAAAACGTGTGGTTACGTGTCTGAAATCACTCCGACGCGTCGCGATACGCAGAAACCCAAAACCCACACACACGTATCACGCGTGTCGCGAAAGGTTGAAAATACGGGAAAATAGGTATTCTACCCCAGATTTTGATACAGGACAGATATTGCAAAACTATAAATACCAAAATAACCCACATAGCAGCAGACACCTACACCCCAAACCCCAACCCATGTCTCCCCTATCTGGCCGCAATTTGCGGCCAGAATGCAATAATTGGCGGCCCCAAATGGGAATTGGGCTCCCAGGTTGGGTGTGTGCACTCTATATCCCCCATACATGCTACAGTAATATCTAGATTTAAACTGAAAAGTCTCGGGTAACAGCAGATCCTACAGTGCCCAAATTCTAGTTAAAATCCACACTTTGCACTAAAAATGGAACTTTAGGGTATTTTTGTGCAACCTGAGGTATAACCTAGTTAAAATAGCTCTAATAACACTTAAAGGAGCTAACTAAACTATGAGAACACCAATCTAACATGTGAATCACAAATATCCTATAATATCACAAAAAAAAGCATAAAAAAGGGATTTTTGCTAAACAATACTACAAGTTATGGAAAAAGAGGTTAAGACCAGAGTTTATACCTTCTAGAGATCTTGCAAAACACCAAAGTCTCATCTTTTCCCCTCTTGTATGCAGATTTGCCTTAAACACCCTAAAAAGCTCACTTTTCTTAAGGTTTAGTGATGAAAAAGAGTGGTTTTCATGTAGGATTTGAAGAGGGATCAAAGGAACATGAAGAGGAGGAGAAAAGATGATGAAAAGGGGAGGGTTTTGCTGCTGGAACTCAGCAGAAAAATGAAGTGGAGAAGAGAGAGAGAGAGAAGGGATGAAAATGGGTCAAAAAGTCTACCCTTTACCTAACCACCATGCTCATTTGTTTTATTTGGATTTCTTTTCTTTTGTTGTTTCTCTTAGAATTATAAAAAGGGTTTAGAAAAGGATTAAATGGTGGGAAAAGAGTTTGCAACCATGCACAAGAATGGTTAACAAGTCACAAGAAAAAGTCTAAGTGTGCAAGTGTGCACAACAAGGGAAAATTTCCAATATGCTAACACTACCAATAATAACTACAAATCCTATGAACACACAATTATAAAAACATGCATGACTACTAATTAACACCAAAACAATCAACGAAAATTTCAAAGTGTTACAGGCTGTCTATTAAGTTTACTCGGCGAGTATCCGCGTACGCTACGTGATTGCGACGGACTTTTGATCACATCAAAAATCCGTGGCAACCGATCAAGTGAGACTAAAGTGTTAAATTCAGTTATCTCATAACTTTTTGTGAATTCCAATTATTGTATCCCATTCCGGATAAATAGAAAATGTCAAACTTTCCGATCGAACAATCGAACACCCAAGTTTTCCCGATACAGATCAACACATGAAATAAGTCTAACAACATTCAGTTCGTGCCTCAGTAGCAACGGTCCAGCCGTAGAAGGGTCAAGCCAACGCCTCACATGTGGCACGCCGTACTGCCCCAAACCCGAAGGTTCAAAGGGCAGTTCAAGACGGTCACATAATCGAGTTAAGGTTTGTTGTCTCCTAGAGGGTCCATCGCGTTACTTGCACTACTTAGAACATCGTTAAACTACGAAAAAATCCAACACTTGGAAATTTCCCGACAGGGGAAAAATTGGGTATTTATATCCGGTCGAACTTTTTAACATATTCTGAAAATTTATCCGGAAAGCCAAATAGACGAAATTTGATACCCCGATCGAAACACCGAATCCCCAAAACAACTGCAGGAAATTCAACTCTTGAATAATTTTTAAAAATACCCAGAGAACTCAGCACAGCAAACTAATAATTACTGTGCAAATTTTGGTCAACGATGCAACAGTGTTGCCGCGGAACCGCCGCTCCACGTAGGCTAAGGCCGCGGTTCCGCGGCTGTTTGATGGAATTACGACCAAAATTTTTCACCGTAATTCTTAGAAAACCCTGCTTATTTTTCTGCATATTTTTAATTTGGAAAAATCCCAATTTTTGGAAAAAGGACAGAGAGCATTTTGGGTTTGGGTTTTCGGGTTCGTTCGGGTTTCAAAATCCGTCTAGACTTCGCCTAAGGCTCTAGCTAGGCTCTGATACCACTGTAGGGTTCCTAGGCACACTAGTGAGGTCTCACAAGGCATCGATCATGCCAAATTAAAATTTTAACGGTGCCGAGAAACCCGACTACGGATCGTCGGCTAGAAGTTTAGGCGAAAAAGCTAACTAGTTAACAATTAACTAAGAGATACGGAAATACAACATTTGTAGATCTGGTGCTCCACCTCCATAGCTCCGCAACGAAGTCGTCTCCGCTGTCCAAAAGGAATCCGAGCTCTAGAGTCGGCTTCGTCGGAGAAAAAGCGAGCTAGGTCGTCGATGTCCATGCCGAAGATGATCTACGTCGAGGCATCGCTAATTCAAGCTCCACCTTCACCAAGCCCTAAAAACTTGTGAAGGAAACACACTCTACTACTTGGCAAGAAGTAGAGGATGAAGAAATAGGAAGTGGGTAGACTTTAGTTTTGGATTTCTCACTCTTTTCATCAATCCACCATTGAAGCAATCAAGCTTTTTCAAGTGAAGAAAAGAAAAAAGAAGAAGAAGCTTGTTATGATAAGAATTAATTTAATTAGAAAAGAAACTCATTCTTATCATAACATGACCATGGTTAGTTGTAGAGAGTGAACTAGGGTTAGTGGAGTGGTTAGGGTTAAGCATGAGACAAAATGGTTAACTAAGTCAAAGCTTCATGAAGATTCATGAACAAAACAAAATAGCAACCATTTTTCCCTTTTTGCTTTTAATTTTCTTTTCCAAATGAATAACAAATAAATAAATGAAATGAAAAAGAAAACATAACCCTAACCATTCACAACCATGGTTTAATCTTTACACTTAACCAATTTAGCATGCATCATCAAACATGATACAATCATGTGCACAAAAACATATCGCATATATAATGCGCACACCCGAGTGAGAAAATCCATTTTAAAGTGAACCGATACTAGTTAATGAAAAGTAATATATCAAATATATAATTATGCATTAAATCATTAAATCAATACTTGATTTAACGATCCGGTCATATCGCATATAACCGACTAGTATTCTATGTATCGGCTTATCGAACCAACCCTTGATTCGATAACTAGGTTATATCGCATACAACCTTTCGATACATTCATCGCGAGAATGGAATACGGTATCACATACACGCATTATTCTCGGTCCCGCACATATCTCATATGCGCTCCTATTTCGTTTCGCTTGAGCCAGGAAACCTCTGTGTAGGACTCTAAAGACTCGTCAATACGCCGGCAGCAGGTGATGATCATATCAAGCACCCACAAGCCGCAAGCGGTCTGCTAAACGTAACGGCCACCCGGGTATTGAGCGATCTGAAGATCGACGAGCAAGCCCGCTCACACTCTAGTGAATCCGACCAGTAACACTACCGTACAGTCCGGTCTGATCGTCTGATATGTCGCATATCTTGCCTAGGGGTGGTAAACGTCAGACCCCAATAGCTCAATAAGTCGTGTCGATATGAGGTCTATAACTATTCGAGAAACTACTGGTAACACTTACCAGTAAATCTCAGTAACCCTGGCCAGGGATTTCCTGTTATAGCCAATCGAACACAGCGCAACATCAACTCCCTATACCGGGAGAGACGAATCCCCTCCTATCGCTCATTGCCTCCATGTGACTCGGGACTGTACCCAAAAACCACCGTTTTGCACGCCCACTTGGACGTGGTAAGATGGAAATCAAAGCACAGTGGGAACCACACAAGACTCTATGACGATCTCGGGTCAACAGACTACTCTGTACCAGTGTCACCAGAGAACTGCCATCTGACGTGAGGTATAATACCATCTGGGAGTTCTCGGCGAGTCCGTCCAGTGTACCCAGTCTCTACTGAGCACCCGTATATCTCCTCTGATGTCAAACACCAATGGATATGGGATCATCTATCGCCCATCTGTATGGGTCGAGAAGGTGTACGCTAGTCTACTCTGGTATATCGATGCCCCGTCTCAATACACCCACGACTAGGGACTTTGAAGGATGTACTTATGGACTACCATGTCCCCACTAGTATGATCCGCATCATAGTCCAGGTAGTCAAGTACAGATCCTAAGGGCTTTACCAACATGTAACAGAGAGACAATCAGCATACACGTTAAGGTAAAGGATAACCAGATAGCATACTATCATGTCGAGCAAGAAAGTCCTCCCTATATATGTCCCAGCATCCACTACAATATACATCCTATGTACAGTAATGGCCTCTAGGGCATACATATAACTAACAATCTCCCACTTGCACTAGGGCCATCTGTAGCAGTGGTTGCAGTATCTCATACTCAACCATCCCATGAAAGTCTCTCTCTGGGAACAGGCCTTTGTGAGTGAATCCGCTGTGTTGTCCTCTGAGTCTACTCTCCTAACCTCGATCTTCCTGGAGATCAACCATCTCCATGATCAAGTGATACTGCCTTAGAATATGTCTGGATCACTGATGGGACCGGCGTTCCTTGGCATAAGCCACAACTCCATTGTCACACAATGGTAGGAACGTAGTTCATCTTATGAACCAATATACACCCAAACAGCCTCTTTGGTAGCATCTTAAGTAGCGATGTATCCTGCCTTTATCGTCTAGTATGTCACGGTATCTATCTTGGAACTTTTCCAACATACCGTCCCTTTACTAAGGGTAAAGACAATGCCTGCGACTGACATTCAGTCGTCTTTATCACCCTGGAACCCTTCCAGTGATTCTCCCCAGGATCGGTTGATACGGTCTCACTACAACTAGTGAGAGTCCTAACATCCAATTAGATCTATCTCATAGATCTAAAAAACCAGGATTTAGGAGGTATCACTTTGATCCTATATGGAGAATCATTGTGATAAGCGGAGATTGATCGAGCGTAGCATAGGAAACTCCTTCCCTATCAAGAGTATGTCATCCACGTACTCTACGAGGATCGTCACCATACTCCCTACTACCTTCTTGTTTATACAAGGTTCATCTACCATTTTGATGATGTCAACTTCTTTGACCGCTTCATCAAAACAGATGTTCCAACTCCGCGATGCCTGCTTTATCCTATAAAGCATCTTGCACACGTTTCCGCTGCTCCCACTGTCTACGAAGCCCTCTGGCTGTGTACTTATAGACACTCTCTTCTAAACATCATTTAGAAAAGTTGTCATGACACCCAACCACCAGATATCGTAGTCATGGTATGTAGCCGTAGCAAGTAAGATCTGGATGGACTTAAGCATAGCTACTTAGAAAAGGTTTCATCATCATCCAGACCTGGTCAATGATGTAGACCTTTAACAAGTCTAGCTTTGAAAGTCTCAACCTTTCCAAGTACACCAAGTAATCTTCTCAAGATACACTTGCTCCTGATGGGGATTTAACCCTTCAGATATAGCAACCAAATTCCATACTTTGTTGGTGTATAAGGATTCCATCTCAGATCGCTAAACATCCAGCCATTCTTACAGAGTCTTACTCTCGATGGCCTGCTCGAAGCTAGTTGGGTCATCATCTCATGATGCAATCCTCGCTCCCACTGTCATAGAGAAAACGAAGTATCTCTCAGGTGGGTAAGGAACCCTACTAGATCGGCGGAGAGGCTGAGGTTCATTGGTAATTATTGAATCCTTTGGTTCTTTCAAATCATCAGCTGCAGTTTGTATAGGTAGAACATTTCCAGTTCTACATAACAGTCCTTGCCTCGAGCTTGTCCGGATTTTGCTTTTAGACATAGCCCGGACAACCCCAAATCTTAACCAACTTAAGATATGGGCTCTTCCCTTTCCATATCACATATGAAGCGGTAGGCAACTGATTTGATTTGAACCCTATTCAATAGGTATGCAACTTCTCAAGCGCATAACTCCCAAAAAGGAAATAGGTAACTCAGTAGTACTCATCATAGAGCACACCTTATCACATAGGGTGTTATTGCTCCGCCCCGATATACCATCGTGTTATGGTGTATACGGAGGAGTAATGCTGAGAGAGAATCTCATTCTCCTTTAGAATAGTCCAGGATTTCCGTGTTCAAGTATTCTTCTCCTTGATCACATCAAAGGACATAATACTTATACCCGTATTTTGGTTCTCTACTTCTAACTTATATTCTGTGAATATCTCAAAAGGTTCGGACTTGTGTTTCAACAGGAACATAGGTCTGAAACTCGAAAGATCATCAGAGAAAGTAATGAAGTATAAAGAACCATTCCTGGCATGTGTAGACAGGGGACCTACATACATCAACATGTATCATCCCAAGAGTTCACTAACTCTTTCTCTGTTTCCAGTAAACGGAGCTATGGTCATCTTATCTTTGTGACATGACTGGCGAGTTTCACAAGATGTAAGTTCAAACTAATTTAAATATGCATCTTTATGTAACTCTAGCCAGTCAGGTCGCATTGATATGACCTAGTCTACAATACCATAAGAAGGATCCGTTCATTTCTGAACTCTTCCTCTTATGTGTGTTCCATATACTAAGAACTGTAGTTTGATTTAGAACATCAACGCTTTTAGATAACGTGCCTGAACCGATCAACTTTTGATATAGGAAATGTTCAAAACATTATCCATCAATACAAAATTATATCATTTCTTTACTAATAAAGAGATAGATATGATTTTGTATATCAGGTTCGGTATCTAATAACATTTGTTCAGAATCAATGTATTCGTAATACAGGGTGACAGTGACCAACAGACTTGGCTGCAACTCTTGCCCCGTTTTCTGTCTCATGAAACTTATCACCCGTTCTCAGTTTTTCTACCCTTTTGTAGCCCTATGTAACAGATTACATATCTGGGATCCTGATCCGGTATCATATACCTAGGATGCGGAGGATACTGAGAAACAGTTCTGTATAATGAACACACCCGAAGATGATGCATCAGCATGCACTCTCTTCGTTTGGGCGGCACGGGAAATCTGGTATTCCCCAATTTCCTGCTCTGTCTTATAACAATTATAAGTTGGAGCGGGACCAACGTTCCCCAGCTCAGTATAACAAGCGGGTTCGGTCAATATTCCGTATTATTATCTTGATTAAGGCGTGATATGGTCGCTACCTGGAGAGAGAGAGAAGAAAACACTCAGCGTGCGCTCTGGCAAGAATAGATTGGTTATTATTTTATCTAATCAGGATGGTTCCCACTGCTTTTTATCAAATCTTCCTTCAAACCCTAAGAGGAAAGACTAGCCGGGATTAATTACACACTACAAGTTCGCCAATCTTTCAGCCAGGCCAGTGTCGGTACTTTGAGGGAGGTCCCCCGTGCTTTCGCACGAACCTAATTAATGTAAACCTCGTTTTCCCAGAGGCGTAACCCCGTTGACACCTTTCTAGACACCTACTTGATCGGCTAATCGTAATGTATAAAACTCTCCCAAGAGTAACTCTTACTCGCAGCGGGTATCGGGATCCAACTATCTCATAGAAGGTATGCAATCTCATTGCAAATCTCAACACTTGAAATTCCCGATAATATTTTGCCCCTAGCGTCCTATGACCTTGACGCAGGCCAACAAACCATAGTCCGCTAGTCAAGTTCAACCCGTCATTTCCTGATTGAATTAAACCCACCCGCACGACCCTTGACGCAGGCCAACAAAGTCGCATGACTACCCTAATCCAATCACATCATATGCTTATGCAGATAAGCACCAGTTAGCTACCGCACACTACGCCTTGACGCAGGCCAACAAACGTAGCACGAATACTAACTACTACTTATCTGAAATGACGGAGGGCTACGACAGGTTTTTCTGAAAACCTATTGCGTAATGAACTTGATATCGTTGTAGAATCAAATGAATTTTGAAATGGAGTGTTTTTGAGGCTTTTCTAGTTTTGCTAAAGGAGTCACTCCCGGTGAAGGGATCGTCGGTCCTTTCCTCGTCGAATGAGGTGCGGGATATATCATATATATCACTGTGCAAAGCAGAACTCTTAAAAGCAATCAAAAGACAAACCGAGGGCGTAGCATCGACCAGTTATTGCTAAAGGAGTCACTCCCGGTGAAGGGATCTCGGTCCTTTCCTCATCGAATAAGGTGCAGGATATATCACATATACCGCTGTGCAAAGCAAGAACTGTAGCTACCTGTTTTATTTTGAAATTCGATTCTACAACATCTTAGGTTTCTTTTATTTCATTAATCATATTAATGAAGTCCCATCATTTAAGTACCTAAACATCACAGATAAATACGACGTACACTTATGCCATCCGCATTCGCCTCGATGTCCCCTCGTGCACCGTTAGGTTAGGTAACTAACGGCAGAGCGGGGCAGGGCTAGCGCGGGTGTAAAACATAAGTAACGCCTATATAATATATCATATATACTATATACTGTATCTATCACAGAACATCACATGAACACATCACAGATATCGCAGCAGAAGAAACATATGAAATATTGGATATACTAGGACGTCCGTGTTTTCAATACGAGCCAGTATAAAACACGGATTCCACGGTCGCGATGAATAGCCAAACCCACACCCCTAGACCCCTACGAGAGCGGCAAGCAACCCTACCAATTCTAGAGTTAGGAGACCCGGACTCGACTCCTCGAGTTGGTCTCCCACTGGACTCCAGAACCCGGTTACTTGTGCTCCCCTCCTTGGGTCATCCTAGTGCGGAAAAGTAAATAATATACAAGAGGTGACAACTTCCGCAACCTGGAAGCGCCCTAAATAAAAGAATATTATATACAAGTTTTTACATGAATGAAAATGAAAAACACTCATCTCACATAAAAAACCCCCGGCTATTCAATCACGACGATCCAATATAACATATCCAGCAACACATAACATCACATGTCATCAACGTAAGTAAATATGTCCATCCCAATTGTCGTTGACATATAGCAACGAAACCGGCGATATCACATATTACACTTACGGTCACAGAAAAGAAAGTGTAAAACTACAACAGTTGGAATCCGCAACCACCTCAGACATCGCATGCCTGACCAAATGAATTACTTAGACATCGCATGCCTAACAATTATAAACCCCGCATTTTAGTCTCAAAATCGAAAACTATTTTCAATATCAAGTCGGGCAATTCAACAAGATTCCCGACATCCTGATCGAATACTCGTCGCAAACTTCAGTAGGCGGCCGCACCCCTGACGCCGTCGACGAAGTGCACCAAGGCGGAACACCGCTACCGCGAGCACCCGAACGGATGCTTTCGGCGACGGGGTTCTCCTACAGTCACTTGGTCGGGGCTATGGAGTGAGGCTGTCTATTAAGTTTACTCGGCGAGTATCCGCGTACGCTACGTGATTGCGACGGACTTTTGATCACATCAAAATTCCATGGCAACCGATCAAGTGAGACTAAAGTGTTATGTTTATAACATTCATTCAGTTATCTCATAACTTTTTGTGAATTCCAATTATTGTATCCCATTCCGGATAAATAGAAAATGTCAAACTTTCCGATCGAACAATCGAACACCCAAGTTTTCCCGATACAGATCAACACATGAAATAAGTCTAACAACATTCAGTTCGTGCCTCAGTAGCAACGGTCCAGCCGTAGAAGGGTCAAGCCAACGCCTCACATGTGGCACGCCGTACTGCCCCAAACCCGAAGGTTCAAAGGGCAGTTCAAGACGGTCACATAATCGAGTTAAGGTTTGTTGTCTTCTAGAGGGTCCATCGCATTACTTGCACTACTTAGAACATCGTTAAACTACGGAAAAATCCAACACTTGGAAATTTCCCGACAGGGGAAAAATTGGGTATTTATATCCGGTCGAACTTTTTAACATATTCTGAAAATTTATCCGGAAAGCCAAATAGACGAAATTTGATACCCCGATCGAAACACCGAATCCCCAAAACAACTGCAGGAAATTCAACTCTTGAATAATTTTTAAAAATACCCAGAGAACTCAGCACAGCAAACTAATAATTACTGTGCAAATTTTGGTCAACGATGCAACAGTGTTGCCGCGGAACCGCCGCTCCACGTGGGCTAAGGCCGCGGTTCCGCGGCTGTTTGATGGAATTACGACCAAAATTTTTCACCGTAATTCTTAGAAAACCCTGCTTATTTTTCTACATATTTTTAATTTGGAAAAATCCCAATTTTTGGAAAAAGGACAGAGAGCATTTTGGGTTTGGGTTTTCGGGTTCGTTCGGGTTTCAAAATCCGTCTAGACTTCGCCTAAGGCTCTAGCTAGGTTCTGATACCACTGTAGGGTTCCTAGGCACACTAGTGAGGTCTCACAAGGCATCGATCATGCCAAATTAAAATTTTAACGGTGCCGAGAAACCCGACTACGGATCGTCGACTAGAAGTTTAGGCGAAAAAGCTAACTAGTTAACAATTAACTAAGAGATACGGAAATACAACCTTTGTAGATCCGGTGCTCCACCTCCATAGCTCCGCAACGAAGTCGTCTCCGCTGTCCAAAAGTAATCCGAGCTCTAGAGTCGGCTTCGTCGGAGAAAAAGCGAGCTAGGTCGTCGATGTCCATGCCGAAGATGATCTACGTCGAGGCATCGCTAATTCAAGCTCCACCTTCACCAAGCCCTAAAAACTTGTGAAGGAAACACACTCTACTACTTGGCAAGAAGTAGAGGATGAAGAAATAGGAAGTGGGTAGACTTTAGTTTTGGATTTCTCACTCTTTTCATCAATCCACCATTGATGCAATCAAGCTTTTTCAAGTGAAGAAAAGAAAAAAGAAGAAGAAGCTTGTTATGATAAGAATTAATTTAATTAGAAAAGAAACTCATTCTTATCATAACATGACCATGGTTAGTTGTAGAGAGTGAACTAGGGTTAGTGGAGTGGTTAGGGTTAAGCATGAGACAAAATGGTTAACTAAGTCAAAGCTTCATGAAGATTCATGAACAAAACAAAATAGCAACCATTTTTCCCTTTTTGCTTTTAATTTTCTTTTCCAAATGAATAACAAATAAATAAATGAAATGAAAAAGAAAACATAACCCTAACCATTCACAACCATGGTTTAATCTTTACACTTAACCAATTTAGCATGCATCATCAAACATGATACAATCATGTGCACAAAAACATATCGCATATATAATGCGCACACCCGAGTGAGAAAATCCATTTTAAAGTGAACCGATACTAGTTAATGAAAAGTAATATATCAAATATATAATTATGCATTAAATCATTAAATCAATACTTGATTTAACGATCCGGTCATATCGCATATAACCGACTAGTATTCTATGTATCGGCTTATCGAACCAACCCTTGATTCGATAACTAGGTTATATCGCATACAACCTTTCGATACATTCATCGTGAGAATGGAATACGGTATCACATACATGCATTATTCTCGGTCCCACACATATCTCATATGCGCTCCTATTTCGTTTCGCTTGAGCCAGGAAACCTCTGTGTAGGACTCTAAAGACTCGTCAATACGCCGGCAGCAGGTGATGATCATATCAAGCACCCACAAGCCGCAAGCGGTCTGCTAAACGTAACGGCCACCCGGGTATTGAGCGATCTGAAGATCGACGAGCAAGCCCGCTCACACTCCAGTGAATCCGACCAGTAACACTACCGTACAGTCCGGTCTGATCGTCTGATATGTCGCATATCTTGCCTAGGGGTGGTAAACGTCAGACCCCAATAGCTCAATAAGTCGTGTCGATATGAGGTCTATAACTATTCGAGAAACTACTGGTAACACTTACCAGTAAATCTCAGTAACCCTGGCCAGGGATTTCCTGTTATAGCCAATCGAACACAGCGCAACATCAACTCCCTATACCGGGAGAGACGAATCTCCTCCTATCGCTCATTTCCTCCATGTGACTCGGGACTGTACCCAAAAACCACCGTTTTGCACGCCCTCTTGGACGTGGTAAGATGGAAATCAAAGCACAGTGGGAACCACACAAGACTCTATGACGATCTCGGGTCAACAGACTACTCTGTACCAGTGTCACCAGAGAACTGCCATCTGACGTGAGGTATAATACCATCTGGGAGTTCTCGGCGAGTCCGTCCAGTGTACCCAGTCTCTACTGAGCACCCGTATATCTCCTCTGATGTCAAACACCAATGGATATAGGATCATCCATCGCCCATCTGTATGGGTCGAGAAGGTATACGCTAGTCTACTCTGGTATATCGATGCCCCGTCTCGATACACCCACGACTAGGGACTTTGAAGGATGTACTTATGGACTACCATGTCCCCACTAGTATGATCCGCATCATAGTCCAGGTAATCAAGTACAGATCCTAAGAGCTTTACCAACATGTAACAGAGAGACAATCAGCATACACGTTAAGGTAAAGGATAACCAGATAGCATACTATCATGTCGAGCAAGAAAGTCCTCCCTATATATGTCCCAGCATCCACTACAATATACATCCTATGTACAGTAATGGCCTCTAGGGCATACATATAACTAACATGTACACATTAAAGCAGAGACAAACCAAGTAGCATACTACTATATCGAGCAAGATTGTCTATACAACTGTGAATATCCCAAGCTTCCATCAAATAATATACATACTAGTATGATACAGTAATGGCCTCTAGGGCATATACACTAACAGGTTCTGTATCTAATAACATTCGTTCAGAATCAATGTATTCTGATAATATAGGGTGATAACTGCCAACAGACTTGGCTGCAACACTTGCATCTTTTCCAACTCTTGAAACTTATCACCCGTTCTCAGTTCTCTACCTATCTGTAGCCCATGTAACAAATTACATTTGTGGGATCCTGATCCAGTATCTCATACCCAGGACGTAAAGGATACTGAGAAACAGTTCTCGGTAATGAACATACCCGAAGAAGGTGCATCAGCATGTACTTTCTTCGTTTGGGCGGCACGCGAAATCTGGTAATCCCCAATTTCCTGCTCTGTCTTATAACAATTATAAGTTAGAGCGGGACAAATCGTTCCTTAGCTCAGTATGACAAGCGGGTTCGGTCAATACTCCGTATTATTATCTTGATTAAGGCGTGACATGGTCGCTACCTGGAGAGAGAGAGAGAAGAAAACACTCAGCGTGCGCTTTTACAAGATTAGATTGGTTATCAATTTATCTAATCAGGATGTCTCCCACCGTTTTAGTCAAATCTTCCTTCAAACCCTAAAAGGAAAGACTAGCCGGGATTAATTACACTCTACAAGTTTGCCAATCTTTCAGCCAGGCCAGTGCCGGTACTTTGAGGGAGGTTCCTCGTGCTTTCTCACGGACCTAATTAAAGTAAACCTCATTTTCCCAGAGGCATTGACACCTTTCTAGACACCTACTTGATCGGCTAATTGTAATGTGTAAAACTCTCCCAGGAGTAACTCTTACTCGCAGCGGGTATCGGGATCCAACTATCTCATAGAAGGGATCCAATCTCATTGCAAATTTCAACACTTGAAATTCCCAATAATATTTTACCCCTAGCGTGCTATGACCTTGACGCATGCCAAACAACCCATAGTCCGCTGGTCAAGTTCAACCCGTACATTTCTTGATTGAATTAAACCCACCCGCACGACCCTTGACGCATGCCAAACAACGCCGTACGAATACCCTAATCCAATCGCATCGTATGCTAGCAGATAAGCACTAGTTAGCTACCGTACACTACACCTTGATGCATGCCAAACTACCGCAGCACGAATACTAAGTAGTACTTATCTGAAATGACGGAGGGTTACGACAGGTTTTTAAGAAAACCCTTTTGCGTAATGAACTTGATATCGTTGTAGAATCGAGTGATTTTTAAAAGGAGTGTTTTTTAGGCTTTTCTAGTTTTGCTAAAGAGGTCACTCCCGGTGAAGGGATCGTCGGCTCTTTCCTCATCGAATAAGGTACGGGATATTTCACAAATATCGTTGTGCAAAGCAAGAACTATAGAAGCAATCAAAAGACAAACCGAGTTTGTAACATCTGCTAGTTTCACTAAAGAGGTCACTCCCGGTGAAGGGATCTCGGCTCTTTCCTTATCGAATAAGGTGTTGGATGTTCTACAAGGAACACCGCTATGCAAAGCAAGAACTAGAGCTACCAGTTTTTAAACAAGTTTCTACAACATTTTTAGGTTTCTTTTAGTTTCATTAATCTCATTAATGAAGTCCCATTTTATTATGCTTCGCAAGCATCACATTTGAAACGAAATCTGCAATATAATATATATCTCATAAATATAATATAAACATTCGTCTCAGGCAGTAATATGATCTCATCACAGAACATTGCAGCAGAAGAACATATATGAAATATTGGATATACTAGGACGTCTATGTTTTAATACGAGCCTGTATAAAACACGGATTCCACGGTCGCGATGAATAGCCAAACCCACATCCCTAGACCCCTACGAGAGCGGCAAGCAACACTGCCAATTCTAGGGTTAGGAGACCCGGTCTCGACTCCTCGAGATGGTCTCCCACTGGACCCTAGAACCCTGTTACTTATGCTCCCCTCTTTGGGTCTACCTAATGCGGAAAAGTAAATAATATACAATGGTGACATCATCCTCAGCCCGGAAGTGCCCCAATAAAAGAATATTACATACAATGAATTTTACATGAATGAAAATAAAAACCCTCATCTCACAGAAAACCCTCGGCTATTCAAAACGCGACGATCTAATATAAAATATCACAGCAACATATAATATCTCATATCATCAACGTAAGCAAGTATGCGTATCCCGATTGTCGTTGATGTATAGCAACGAAGCCGGCGATACACCACATACTACGCTTACGGTCACAGAAAAGAAAGTGTAAAACTACAACAGTTGGAATCCGCAACCTCCTTAGACATCACATGCCTAACCAAATGAATTCCTTAGACATCGCATGCCTAACAATTATAAACCCCGCATTTTAGTCTCATTATCGAAAACTCTTTTCAATATCAAGTCGGGCAATTCAACAAGATTCTCGACATCCTGATCGAATGCTCGTCGCAAACTTTAGTAGACGGCCGCACCCCCGGATGCCGTCGACGAAGTGCACTAAGGCGGAACACCGCTGCCGCGAGCACCCGAACGGATGCTTTTGGCGACGGGGTTCTCCTACAGTCACTTGGTCGGGGCTATGGGGCGTGGCTGTCTATTAAGTTTACCCGGCGAGTATCCGCGTACGCTACGTGATTGCGACGGACTTTTGATCACATCAAAATTCCGTGGCAACCGATCATCTGAGACTAAACTTCTATGTTTATAACATTCAAATTAGTTATCTGATAACTTTTTGTGGATTCCAAATATTGTATCACATTCCAGATAAATAGACAGTGTTAAACTTTCCGATCGAATAATCAAACACCCAAGATTTCCCAAATAGCTCAACACTTGAGCGAAGTTCAAAAAATATCCATCACATGCCGCAGTACCAATGGTCCAGCCGTAGAAGGGTCAAGCCAACGCCTCACATGTGGCAATGCCGTACTGCCACAAACCCTAAGGTTTAGAATCAGTTCAAGACGGTCAGATAATCGAGTTAAGGTTTGTGTTCTTCTAGAGGGTCCACCGCGTTACTTGCATGATTTTCCGGAAGTTTCAAACTCGAGAAAAAATCCAACTTTTGAAAAATTTCCGACAGGGGAAAAAGTGAGTTATTGATATTCGTTCGACTTTTTAACAGTTTCTAAACTTATCCGGAAAAAACTTAAACGAAGTTAAATTATCCGATCGAATCAACGAGTCCCTAATACAACCCAGAAAACTCAACACTTGAGTAAAATTAAAAATTCCCAGAAAAATGCAGAGACACCTACGGATGTTACTGTATAAAATTGAGTGCCTAATCTTCACATACGGCCGCGGAAACGCCACAATATGCATGTTATGGCCGCGGTTCCGCTGCGCATTAATTGAATTAAGTGGTCGTATTTTACAGTAATTCCTATATTTCCCTGCTGATTTTTTTGAGTATTTTTAATATGAAAAATCAACAGTTTTGAAAAATTTCCAGAAAAGGGTATAAATCGGGGTTTCCGGGTTCGATCGGACTTTAAACTTCGCCTAGACTTCGCCTAAAACTCTAGCCTGGCTCTGATACCACTGTAGGGTTACTAGTCACACACACAAGGGTCTATAAGGCATCAACCAGGCCCGATTTAAAATTTAGCCGTGCCGAACAACCCTAAACCAAGATCTTAAACTAGAGATTAGGCGAAACAAAGCATGTTAAACACTTTAACACTAAGTGAGAGGGATTACAACCTTTGTAGATCCGGTCCTTCACTTCTTAAGCTCCATGTTGAGGTCCCTTCGCTGCGATCATCATGCATCCGGACTCTAGAGAGGCTCCACGAAGAGAATGATGCAAACTTGCTTCCGATCTTCGATAACAAAGATGATCTACCTTGAAGTTTCATTAACACAAGCTCTCACTCACTAAATGAAGTGAACACCCTCATCTAAATAGCAAGGATAGATGAGGATGATGAAGTAGGATTTATGCTCTCATTTGTTTTCTATTTCTCACTCATTTTCATCACCTTTGAAAACGCTAGAAAGCTTTTCCATGAAGAACTCAAGGAAGAAGAAGAAGAAGAAAAATCAATTAAAAACCTTTTGTGATGAACAATGAAATAATATATGATTAATAATGTAACCATGGTCAACTAAACCTTTGTAGAGATTTAACTAGGGCTAGGGTTTGGGTTGGGTTAAGAATGAGTCACACAAAAATATCAAGCATAATATCTTAGCTCAATCCAAAAGAAAACCTTCTAGAAGCATCATGAAGGAACTAACCCAAATCAAACTCTAACCTTGTTTAATCTCCACTAAACTTATTGCATTAGTAATCATATCATGTTACAATATTATATATCACATATATAATATTTATTGCAACAAAATAAAATAATACAAATAACATATATCGCATATATATCAATGTATTACCCGAGTGAGAAAAAGAATCTTTTAGTGAGCTGATATTAGTTAATGTAATTTAATATATCATATATATAATTATACATTAAATCATCGAATCAACACTTGATCTGACAATCCGGCTATATCGCATATAACCTACTAATATATCATTTACCGATTCATTGAATCAACACTTGATCCGATGACCCGGCTGATATCAAATATCGCGAGAATAGAATACGGTATCTCATATCGCATTATCCTCGGTCCTGCACATATCACATATGTGCCCCTACTCTGTTTTTCCTGAGTCAAGAAACTTCTGTGTAGGACTCTAAAGAATCGTCAATACGCCGGCAGTAGGTGATAATCATATCAAACACCCACAAGCTGCAAGCGGTCAGCTAAACGTAACAGCCACCCAGGTATTGAGCGATCAGAAGATCAACAAGCAAGCCTGTACATTCTCCTGCGAATCCAATCAGTAACACTCCCATACAGTCCGGTCTCGTCGTCTGATATGTCGCATATCTCGCGTAGGGGTGGTGTACATCAGACCCCAGTAGCTTGATAAGTCGTGTCGATATGAGGTCTATAACAGTTCGAGAAACTACTGATAACACTTACCAGCAAATCTCAGCAACCCTGGCCAGGGATTTCCAGTTATAGCCAATCGAACACAGCGCAACATCAACTCCCTATACCGGGAGAGACGAATCCCCTCCTATCGCTCATTGCCTCCATGTGATTTGGGACTGTACCCAAAAGCCACCTTTTTGCACGCCCTCTTGGACGTGGTATGATGGAAATCAAAGCACAGTGGAAATCACACAAGACTCTATGACGATCTCGGGTCAACAGACTACTCTGTACCAGTGTCACCGGAGAACTGCCATCTGACGTGAGGTATTATACCATCTGGGAGTTCTCGGCGAGTCCGTCCTGTGTACCCAGTCTCCACTGAGCACCCGTACACCATCCTTGATGTCAAACACCGATGGATATGGGATCATCCATTGCCCATCATATGGGTCAAGATGCGTATACGCTAGTCTACTCTGGTGTATCGATGCCCTGTCTCGATACTCCCACGACTAGGAGCATTTAAAGGATGTACTTGGCGACTACACTGTCCCCACTAGTATGATCCGCATCATAGTCCTGGTAGTCAAGTACTCATCCTAAGGGCTTTATCAACATGTAACATAGAGACAATCAGAGTACATGTTAAGATAAAGAGTAACCAGATAGCGTACTATCATGTCGAGCAAGAAAGTCCCCCCTATATATGTCCAAGCATCCACTACAATATACATCGGATGTACAGTAATGGCCTCTAGAGAATACATATAACTAACAGTATCACGTACTATACAATAAAAAATATGACATCCTCGAGTCAAGAGTGCGGATCTATCCTCATAACTATATCTCGTACGGTAAATCTATCGTACGGCATCCTAAATCTGGGTACGTGTCAAATATCATATTTGTCTCATTACTCATCTGGTATCCTTATCATCATATGTCATGAACTGTGGTAAAGATCTAAGTCTAGTACAAGCTGATACCATCAACAATTATATGTGCGTATGTCTGAAACACATCGCCTAAAGATCCGCTATAATCTCCTTTCGTATCTCATAGTACGAATCAAATCACATCACTGATCTCACGGCATCATGCCCAATCACATCGACTCATCTCCAAGTACCATATACTATCCTCAACCTCCATGTATACGTGTGTGTGTGTGTGTGTATATATATAAGCACCAACACATCCACCTATACACACACACACACACACACACACACACACACACACACACATAACGTATACACCCAAAACCATATCCCGTGCGTGTATGTGTATAAGTAACAACCTCACTCTATGGCTCGCGACTAAGAAACCCACTAAACCACTTTCCTCAATTCTCGCTAACATTAACCCAAGATCTCCTAAAGCTTTTCTTGCTAAGTGTTTATATCTCTCAATAACACATCTAAGTATATCTATATCACATCATATCATTTCTTACGGCATTGCGGGGGTGCTATACGCCATCCACCCGACTTCTCCCGTAGATATAAATCCACTCACATTGATCTTCACTTGCCGATGCCGATGTCGCCACGCACTTACTTGTCATCTCGAAGTCCTCGTGACGTACCTACATATCACATATAGCAATGTAAATGAAATCACGCATGAAAACCAAAAGGTCGCACGAAACACCGATAGGTTAAAAGCTATAGTCTCGCATGCAAAACACAACCAATAACCCTAGTCGTTGGCGTTCAAACGCCACATGACGGAATACAATGACAAATACCAAAACTTAAATTCAAAAACATCGCGAAATACAAGGCAGCAACTCAAGAAAATGGTCCCAGATTTACCCTAAATCAAATTAGCCAATTTTGCATATGGGAGGGGTCTAGTTTACTGAAGATAAAGCCACAGAACTAATACGAACCAATTTGAACCAGGTCTGGCCGCAAATTGCGGCCAGAACGAATATATTTGCGGCCATGGTGAGGGATTAGGGGATAGGGTTTCAGTGGGGGTCCTAGGTTGCCTGCACACTCCCCTGTGTTTGCTAAATAATTTTTAGGTCCCCCGGGTGTTAGCAGATTTCATTATACTCTCACAGAATCCACAATTTTTCTGATATCGGGTTTCTAAGTTCGTAATCCATGGTTTAAGTCTCGGTTTCAGTCCATTACATCATCACAACGGTGGTCGTAGTCCCTAATTACACATCAATTTCACCTTTGGGATCAATTCAATCCTAATCCGTAACTTGAAATTTTCAAAGTTCGCTAAACTACACAATATCGATTCTAAACTTGTATGGATACTTAAGGAATCGAAATACAATTATGATGTTAATGTATATGCCCTAGAGGCCATTACTGTATCATACTAGTTTGTATATTACTTAATGGAAGCTTGGGATATTCACAGTTGTATACACAATCTTGCTCAAAATGGTAGTATGCTACTTGGTTTGTTTCTGCTTAAATATGTGCATGTGTTTCTTTTAGCATATCGCTTATACATATTAGTGGAGCCCTTAGGATCTTTGCTTAATTACCAGCGTTGTGATGGCAGTCACACTAATGGGGGCTGGGTAATCTACAAGCACATCCTTATACAGGTCCCTAGTCGTAGGATTATCGAGACGGGGCATCGATACTCCGGAGTAGACTAGCGTATACGCTTCTCATCCCAGCAGGGGAGATGATCTGTCCCACAGCCATTAGTACGTCGTACTGGAGATAGTATGCGGGTGCTCGTTAGGTTACGAGTACACTGGACAGGACTCGTCGGGAACTGTTGGTTGATACTATACCTATCGTCAGATAACAGTTCCCAGGTGACAGGAGTACAGCTTAGTCCGTCGACTTGACACTTGCTACTTCGCCTCGAGTGTGTTCCCACTGTACTTTGATTACTACCCTACCACGGCTCAAAGGAGTCGTGCAAACAGGTAGTAGTTGGGTGCAGTCCTGAAGCACTTGGAGGCAGTAGCGGTGAGATAGGATTCGTCTCTCCCGGTATTAGGAGTTGATATCGCGCCGTGTCTAGGAGAGCCATTACACAAAGTCCCTGGCCAGGGCAAGCGAGAATTACTGGTAGTGTTTCCAGTAGTTTCTCAGGGTGTTCTGGGATACACTCCGGCACGACTTGTACCGCTATTAGGAGTCTGACGTTTACCGCCCCTAGGCCCGACATGCGATATTCATATATGAACAGACTGGACTGTACGGAGATTTTCACATTCAGGCTCGGTAGGAGTTCGAATGAGTTTGCCTCATCAGCCTTCTTGTCGGCATCTACCTGGAGACCGTTACGTACAGCTAGTGCCGCTTGCGATCTGTGGTTAAACCCACTGCCAGCGTAGTGTCGAGTCTTTAGAGTCCCACACAGAGAGTTTCCCTGCATTGGGCAAAAGGTGTAGAGGCCATATGGTCTTACGGCAAGGCATTGAACACTTACGTGCACTTGTGTGCGTATGATGTTCGGGCAGACGATACTACTGGGCTTTGGTTTAAGCCGGATCCTAGTATTGTATAGATGGATTAGTTTTGTCTTCTGTGCATTCGCATTCTACGGGATGCGGATGCGGGTGTGTATGCACGGTTGTGAGGAGCGAAGAAGGAGGTGCCTCATTAGGGTTTTGACCGTTGATTCGGTCAAAACCATTATGAGGCGAGGGAAACATTTACTAATCTTTTTAATGATAATTATGTTATGGCTAATTGTTTTGACCATTTGACCATGTTGACAATTTGACTTATTTGATCTTTGTTGACTTGGATCTTTCTTGTGAGCTCTAGACTCTTCTTTGGCTTTGGATTTGATTTGAGATGATAATGGTCAAATCAATGTAACCATCACACTTTATCATGATAAGAGATTAGTAATTATTTTGCATATGAATCATTATCTCTTGCTCATTCTCTCTCATCCAAATGAGAGCTCCCATGGTTCCTCCTTCTTCTTCCTCTCTTGATTTTTCTATAGCTCTCATGTGTTGAGAAAAATAGAAACAAAATAGACAAACAAATCCAACATCATATTCTACATCACCTAGGACATCAAGAGTAGCATACTTGTTGCCCTAGTTACCTCGGCTTGAGGTGGAGCTCGGACTACAGACTCTCGGGTGGATCGTCTTCGACTCAAGGAGGCCGCGGAGGTGACCAAGATCCGGATTGACCAATGGAGCCTACGAACACGAGGAGGGTAGTGGAGAAGACCCGAAGGACTAGTGGCATGAGGTATAATCTCCTTGCATAGTAGATAGAACCTCATGTAGTTTGTTAGCAATGGTTTGGCAAAGATCCTCAAGTTTTAGTCTATGTTACCAAGTGTTAAAAATTTGATTTTTACCTATTCCGCCTCCCCGTAAGTACCGGGGTGGGTAACGTAGACTTACAGTGGTATCGGAGCCTCGCTAAACCATTACTAACTTGTTAGCAAAGTGTTAGAAATTCGATCGCCGGAAAAAAATCGCAAAACACGTCAAAAATTGCACTTTTCTGTCGATTTTAAAATCTGGTCCAAAATTTTTTTCCAGGGACCTTAAAAATACGTGCAGGCTTTTTGAAGGACACACAAGAAAAATGAGGCAGTGACTCGGTGAGACCGCCGCGGATCGGCGGCCGAGTCGAGGCCGAGTCGACTCGTTTTTCCTGCAGTCTGTCCAGATTTGTATTTTTTGATTTTTCTGATACTTTGTTTCTGCCCAGATTTAGTTGAGTACTGTGTTGTGCTTGGGGTAATTTCAAATCAAGTTTTCGATCGAAATTCTAAGTACTTTAGCTAATCGGATTTTCTGTGATGTAATATATGTATTGAACGTTCACTAATCACTATACGTCGATTAGTGGGGGTTGTGCATATCTGTGATCTGTAATGTTGGTTTGTGTATATGAACTTGTTGGATCGTCGTGATGAATAGCCGGGGATGTGAGATGAGAGTTTTCATTTTTCATTCAATGTAAAATTTGTAATTTGATGTAATATTATTTTATGGCCGCACATCCGGATTGAGGTTGTAGCCGCCATTGTATATTATTTCTTTTACTGTTTTTGCTCCTAGGATAGACCCAAGGTGGGGTGCACAAACTACCGGGTACTTTGAAGTGCCGAGTGGCATACTCACATTGTTGGGGGAGGTTTCTTCACTTCGGGTACTTGGCAGGTAGATTGCCGCACCCGTAGGAGTCTAGGGTGGGGTTTGGCTATTCATCGCAACCGTGTAATCCGTCTTTCGTTGCAGGCTCGAACGAAACGCGGATTCCTAGCATATCCAATGTGTTCATCTGTGATCTGTAATGGCTATCATTGCATCTGAAAAATGTATATATCTATATATGATATCTAGTAGGGTTGCTTATGTTTTGCATCCGCGCTAGTCCAGCCCCCGCTCTGTCGTTAGTTAAGTAACCTAACGGGTGATGACGGGGCCCCGTGGCGAATGCGGATGGCATAAGCGTACGTCATATTTTCGTTGTTTTCTGCAATGGTAGGATTAATTGATGGGACGCATTATAATAATGCAAAGAAAATAAACAAAAGTTAAATCGTTGGAACAATTTTAAAACCACTCGGTTTTTTCAAAACAGAAAAACTTTTTAAAACGCGGAGCTTAAACCACTCCTTTTAAAAGCTATCAAGGTTCCTTCGATTATATCAAGTTCACTACGTTCACGGTTTTGCCAAAACCATTCGTAGCCCTCCGCCATTTCGTATGAATATTCAATAGTATTCAAGCTATGTTTGTTGGCCTTAGTCAAGGCATAGTGATTGGTAGCTGCTGGGTATTCATATGTTGCATAGATAGATGTGTTGGTTTGGGACAGTCGTATTACTTTGTTGGCCATAGTCAAGGGTATATACGGGTGGGTTCAAATCAACCTGGACAATGACGGGTAGAACTTGACATGTGACTTATGATTTGTTAGCCTTAGTCAAGGTCATAAGAGCATGGGGCAAAAATCCACATCGGGAGTTTCTAAGGAAATTGAAACATGCTAGTGCCGCATACCATTTGGAGTTTGATAATGTTGGTAGGATTCCTTCAGCATTATCACACAATGATATTTGGATCTCGATCCTACTGTGAGTATCCGCTACTCCTCGGAAAACTTTTCACTTAACGAACAATGCTATAAACCAAGTAGGTGTCTAGAAAGGTGTTAGCGGGGCTACGCCCACAGGGAAAAGATGTTATTTAATTAAGGAACTTCGCGAAGGCGTCGTAAAACCTCCCTCGAAGTACCGACACTAGCCTGGCTGAACGGTTAAGCAAGTATTGTACGGTGAGATTAATCCTGACTAATTATTCTTTTATGGTTTAAGGAAGGATTCGAGAAACGGTGGGAGCCATCCTGTTTAGATAAACTAAAAATCAATCTAAACTTGCAAGAGCATCATGCTAAGTGTTTTCTTTTCTCTCTCTTAATTGCAGCGACCCAGTGACCAGACATAGGTTACATCTAGATAATAAAATGACTGAATCTGACTGTTATGACTGACAAAGGTCTGTCCAAATGTCCATTACCCATGACAAGCTGGGACACCTCTTAACTAATCAAACCCCTGCCGTCTCAGGACTAGTTTTCCCTATCACGGATATTGACATCCGTGGGACATCAGAAAAAGACTGTGTGAATGCCAAGTGCCTCGTGTTGGCCTCAGTTGATGGTGCATACCAGAGGCAGCACGAGAAGATGGACTTAGTTTCTATCTTCCTCCATAACAAAGATTTATATGGAGAGCAATCTCGTATCGCAAGATATGAGACCTCGAACGAATTGTTTCAAGCGAGGTTGGCTGTCAGGTCATCTGTAGGGGACAACGTCCTTACAGAGACTAGCTATTTTGATGAGCTCACGGACCTGAAGACCACGTTGAAGAACGGGTCAAATACTGACTTGATTCTACAGTCTCTACCCTCTACTTATACCCTGAAGGAAACCAGGGAAGAAGGAGGAAAGGGAACGGCAAAAGTTTCGGGACTATATGTAGTGAAGGAGGTACGTTCCTATTGTTACGGGAAAGGACATTGGCAGAATGATTGCAGGGCTTTGAAAGCCAGTAGCCAGGATTCGAAGCATGTTGTGGCTTCGTCTTCGGGTGTGTTTGTAATAGAAAACTGTATGTCAATTAACCCTACTTCCTGGGTATTGGATACCGGATCAGGATCTCACATCTGTAATTCATTACAGGCTCTGAGAAACCGTAGAGTTATCAGGATAGGTGATATGACTCTCAGGGTTGCCAACGGAATGAGCATGGATGCTGAATCCGTAGGGGAATATCACCTTGGATTGACAAGTGGGCAGATATTGATTCTGCGTAACTGTTTGCATGTACCTAGTATAGCTTATAATATCATTACTGTATCCATACTTTCTAAGGAAGGATATGATTTTACTTTTGTAAGCGATGTGGTCCACATCCACCTAAATCAAGTTCTGATTGGGTCAGGTACATTAGAAAACGGAATATACGTACTGAATCAAGCTCAGGTTTTCAGTGTCCAGAACACACTTAAAAGAAAGTCTCCGGACACAAATCAGGCTTTCTTATAGCATTGTAGACTGGGTCACATTAATGAGACACGGTTAACAAAGTTACATAAAGAGGGATACTTGAATCCGTTCGAGTATCAGTCTTATGCTACTTGTGAATCTTGTCTCATGGGAAAGATGACAAAGACTCCGTTCACTGGACACGGAGTAAGAGCGAGCGAGCTCTTGGAACTCATACACAGTGATGTGTGTGGTCCAATGTCTACACATGCGCGAAGTGGTTATTCATACTTCATTACTTTTACAGATGATTTCGCTAGGTATGGACATATCTTCCAGATGAAGCATAAATCCGAGGCCTTTGAGAAATTTCGGGAATATAAGAATGAAGTTGAAAAACAAACAGGCAAAAGTATCAAGACACTGAGATCTAATCGAGGTGGTGAATACTTGAGTGCCGAGTTTCTGGGCTACTTAAAAGAGAATGGAATTCTCTCTCAGCTTACTCCTCCATACACACCACAGCACAACGGTGTATCGGAAAGGCAGAATCCAACTCTATTAGATATGGTTCGTTCCATGATGAGTAAGACTGAGTTACCGCGATCTTTCTGGGGTTATGCACTAGAAACAGCTGCATATCTTTTGAACCAAGTTCCTACTAATTCGGTGCCTACCACACCATATCAGATGTGGAGTGGGAAGAAACCCTGTCTTAAACACTTTAAGACATGGGGATGTCCAGCTTTTGTCAAAAAGCAGCATGCGGACAAGCTCGAGGCACGCTCAGTACAGTGTAAGTTTGTGGGATACCCAAAGAACTCCAAGGGGTATGTTTTCTATTACGCAGAGGAGCAAAAGGTCTTTGTTTCTCGTCATGCCCGCTTCTTGGAAACTGAGTTTTTTTAGAAAATCAGATAAGTGGGAGCGCAATAGAACTGGAAGAAATTCCAGAACCACAAGCTATTGCTGAAAGCTTGGTAGAACCAGAAGTTTCAGGAGAACCGGACATCCCAGCGCCACTCCGCAGGAGTAGTAGGCAGTCTCATCCGCCCGAGAGATACTACGGTTTTCTCATAGACGGGGATCGAGAGGATTGCATCATTGAAAATAATGAGCCTACTAGCTTCCAGTAAGCCATTCAGAGAGGTGACTCAGTAAAATGGCTGGATGCAATGCGGACCGAGATGGATTCCATGTACACCAACAAAGTTTGGACTTTGGACATTGCTCCAGAAGAGGTAAAACCCATAGGATGCATATGGATCTTCAGAAAGAAGATTGGTGTAGATGGGCAGGTTGAAACCTATAAAGCTAGACTTGTTGCTAAGGGTTTTCGTCAAAGACCTGGTTTGGACTATGACGAAACCTTTTCTCCAGTGGCTATGCTCAAATTCATTCGGATCCTTCTTGCCATTGCTGCCTTCCACGATTATGAGATCTGGCAGATGGATGTGAAGACGGCTTTTCTAAATGGAAATTTGGAAGAGTGCGTCTATATGGATCAGCCGGAGGGTTTCATTTAGAGTGGGAGCAGCGGTAAAGTGTGTAAGTTGCTTAAGTCCATTTATGGACTGAAGCAGGCATCGTGGAGCTGGAACATCTGCTTTGATGATACTGTCAAAGAATTCGACTTTATCAAAAATCCGGATGAACCATACATTTACAGTAAGATTGTAGGGAGAACTGTGGTATTCCTCGTCTTGTACGTGGATAACATTCTCCTAATAGGAAATGACATTCCTATACTACAGTCAGTCAAAGGATTCTTGTTACAGAGGTTCTCCATGAAGGACCTGGGCGATACCAACTACATTCTGGGGATCCAGATCTATCGTGATAGATCTAAGAGGATGTTGGGACTCTCGCAGTCCAGGTACATCGACACCATACTAAAACGATTCAGTATGGAAGATTCAAAGCGCGGTAATCTACCGGCTTGTCACAGAATCACCCTCTCCAAAGAGATGTCTCCCAAGACTGATTTGGAAAGGGCCCGCATGTCATCTATACCCTACGCATCTGCGGTTGGCTCTATAATGTATGCGATGTTTGTGTACCAGACCAGATGTAGCATACGCACTGAGCGTTGTAAGCCGGTATCAGTCGGACCGAGGGGAGAAACACTGGATAGCAGTAAAGAACATTCTCAAGTACCTGAGAAGGACTAAGGAGATGTTCTTGGTGTATGGCGGAAAAGACCTCCAGATCGACGCCTTTGCTGACTCCAGCTTCCAGAGTGACAAGGATGACTCCAAGTCCATGTCGGGTTATGTCTTTACCCTCAATGGAGGGGCGGTTTGCTGGAAGAGCTCCAAGCAGGAAACCATTGCTGACTCAACTATGAAAGCGGAGTACATAGCTGCTTGCGATGCCGCAAAGGAAGCTGTCTGTATGAAGAAGTTCCTCACGGGGCTTTAGGTGGTTCCTACCATTGTTGATCTATTACCATTGTATTGTAATATCAACGGCACTATAGCTTTAGCGAAGGAACCCAGGTCCCATCAGAAGTCTAGACACATTTTGAGGCGGTACCACCTGATCAGGGAAATCGTAGTTCGCCGGGAGATCAAGGTGAGGAGAGTAGATTCGGAGAATAACATTGCAGATCCACTCACGAAGGCCATACCCCAGACTCAGTTTGAGCGGCTGATCGAGATGATAGGTCTTTGATACGCCAGTACATGGTCCTAGTGCAAGTGGGAGATTGTTAGTGTATATGCCCTAGAGGCCATTACTGTATCATACTAGTTTGTATATTACTTAATGGAAACTTCGGATATTCACAGTTGTATAGACAATCTTGCTCAAAATGGTAGTATGCTACTTGGTTTGTTTCTGCTTAAATATGTGCATGTGTTTCTTTTAGCATATCGCTTATACATATTAATGGAGCCCTTAGGATCTTTGCTTGATTACCAGCGTTGTGATGGCAATCACACTAGTGGGGGCTGGGTAATCTACAAGCACATCCTTATACAGGTTGTAGGGTTACTAGGCACTCTAAGAAGGTTCTATAAGGCATCAACCATGCCCGATTAAAATTTTAGCCGTGCCGAATAACTCTAAACAAGATCTTTGCTAGATAATTAGGGTAACACATGCTAGTAAATAACAATTATCTCTAAGTGAATACGAAATACAACCTTTGTAGATCGATCCTTCACTTCTTAAGCTCTTTGTAGTAGTCCATTCGCTGCGATCATCGTGCTCCCGGACTCTCGGACGGCTCCATGAGAAGAGGGCAACGGTTTTGCTTGAAGTCTTCGAGGCCGAAGATGATCTACGTCGAGAGAGTACGAACTCAAACTTCTACTTCACTAACTAGAGAATTAGTGAAGCAAACACCCTAAACTAAAGTGCTAGTCTAGTAGAGGATGATGAAATAGAAAATGGGTACACTTTAGAATTTCTTTTCTCACTATCATTCTCTCTCTTTATCAAACCCTAGCAAGAATTTGAAGGAGGAAGAAGATGAGCTCAAAATGAGAATGAAAACTAATCAAGAGTGAGAGAGAGCTAACCATTGTGAGTATCATATACTAACTCATGTAGAGAATTAATCATGGCTAAGTGTGATGGTTAGGTTAACAAAAATCCAAAGTAAAAACAAACTTAGTGGACTTTAGTCAATGCATCCACAAGCTTCCACAAGCTTCATGCATTTTCTAATTTTCCACTAATTTTGTAATTACTTTAAATGCATTAAACCCAACATAACAAATAGCATGGTGTAAGTCTCATACACCCATGAATGTTGTATCAACAACCATGATACAAAAAGAAAACATATTTTAATATATATCATATATATATTAAGTTGTGCACAAGTGAGAAAAACAAATGCTTAAGTGAACCAATGTTAGTTAATGTAAATTAGTATATCACATATACAATTATACACTAAATTATTAAATCAACACTTGACTTAATAATCCGGTTATATCACATATAACCGACTAACATCCAATGTATCGACTTATCAAATCAATCCTTGATTCGATAACCTGGTTATATCACATATAGCCGATCGATACAAATATCGCGAGAATAGAATACGGTATCACATACTCATATTATTCTCGGTCCCGCACATATCACATATGCGCTCTTATTTCGTTTTTCCTGAGCCAGTAAAACCTCTATGTAGGACTCTAAAGACTCGTCAATAGGACGGCAGTAGGTGATGATCATATCAAGCACCCACAAGCCGTCAGCGGTACAAGCTGGACGTAACGGCTACACGGGTATTGAGCGATCAGAAGATCAGCAAGCAAGCCCGCTCCAACTCCTGCAAAAAGCCTGACATTGACACTACCGTACAGTCCGGTCTTCTCGTCTGATATGTCGCATATCAAGTCTAGGGGTGGTAAACGTCAGACCCCAATAACCGATAAGTCATGCCGATACGAGGCTCATAACGGGTCGAGAAACTACTGATAACACTTACCAGTAAATCTCTAAACCAGCCCTGGCCAGGGACTTCCCTGTTATGGCCAATCGAGTATAGCGCAACATCAACCCCCAATATCGGGAGAGACGAAACCCCTCCTATCGCTCATTGCCTCCATGTGACTCGGGACTGTACCTAAAAACCACCATTTTGCACGCCCTCTTGGGCGTGGTAAAGTGGAAATCAAAGCACGGTGGGAATCACACAAGACTCTATGACGATCTCGGGTCTACAGACTAACCTGTACCAGTGTCACCAGAGAACTGCCATCTGACGTAAGGTATAATACCATCTGGGAGTTCTCGGCGAGTCCGTCCAGTGTACCCAGTCTACAATGAGCACCCGTATATCATCTCTGATGTTAAACACCAATGGATATAGGATCATCCATCACCCATCTACATGGGTCGAGAAGGTATACGCTAGTTTACTCTGGTATATCGATACCCCGTCTCGATACACCCACGACTAGGGACCTTGAAGGATGTACTTATGGACTACCATGTCCCCACTAGTATGATCCGCATCATAGTCTAGGTAGTCAAGTACACATCTTAAGGGCTTTACCAGCATGTGACAGAGAGACAATCAGTGTACACGTTAAGGTAAAGAGTAACCAGATAGTATACTATCATGTCGAGCAAGAAAGTCCTCCCTATATATGTCCAAGTATCCACTACAATATACATCTCATGTATAGTAATGGCTTCTAGGGCATACATATAACTAACAATCTCCCACTTGCACTAGGGCAATCTGATAACAGTGGTTGTAGTATCTCATACTCAACCATCCCATAAAACTCTCTCTCTGGGAAAAGGCCTTTGTGAGTGGATCCGCCGTGTTGTCCTCTGAGTCTACTCTCCAGACCTCGATCCCCTGGAGATCAACCATCTCCATGATCAGGTGATACTGCCTTAGAATATGTCTGGATCACTGATGGGACGGGCATTCCTAGGCATAAGCCACAACTCCATTGTCACACAATGGTAGGAATGAAGTTCATCTCATGAACTAATATACATCCAGACTGCCTCTTTGGTAGCATCTTTGGTAGCGATGTATCCAGCCTTTATCGTCTAGTATGCCACGGTATCTATCTTGGAACTCTTCCATCATACCGTCCCTTTACTAAGGGTAAAGACAATACCTGTGACTGATATTCAGTCGTCCTTATCACCCTGGAACCTTTCCAGTGATTCTCCCCAGGATCAATTGATACCATATCACTACAACTAGTGAGTATCCTAACATCCAATTAGATCTATCTCATAGATCCAAAACCCAGGATTTAGTAGGTATCACTTTGATCCTATATGGAGAATCATTGTGATAAGCGGAGATTGACCGAGCGTAGCATAGGAAACTCCTTTCCTATCAAGAGTATGTCATCCATATTCTCTACGAGGATCACCACCATACTCCCTACTACCCTTTTGTATATACAAGGTTCATCTATCATTTTGATGAAGTCAAACTCTTTGACTAACACATCAAAACAGACGTTCCAACTCCGCGATGCCTGCTTTATCACATAAAATATCTTGCACACGTTTCCGCTGCTCCCACTGTCTATGAAGCCCTCTGACTGTGTACTTATAGACTCTCTCTTCTAAAACATTATTTTAGAAAAGCAGTCATGACACCCAACCGCCAGATATTGTAGTCATGGTATGTAGTCGTGACAAGTAGGATCTGGATGGACTTAAGCATAGCTTTGAAAGTCTCAACTTTTCCATGTACACCAAGTAATCTTCTCAAGATATACTTGCTCCTGATGGGGATTTAACCCTTCAGATAAAGCAACCAAAGTCCATACTTTGTTGGTGTATAAGGATTCCATATCAGATCGTTAAGCATCCAGCCATTCTTACAGGGTCCCACTCCTGATGGCCAGCTCGAAACTAGTTGGGTCATCATCTCATGATGCATTCCTCGCTCCCGCTGTCATAGAGAAACTGAAGTATCTCTCAGGTGGGTGAGGAACCCTACTAGATCGGCGGAGAGGCTGAGGTTCGTTGGAAACTATTGAATCCTTTGGTTCTACCAAATCATCAGCTGCAGTTTGTATAGCTGGAACTCCTTCCAGTTCTACCTCATGTCCACTAATTTCTTCACAAGAAATTCTCTTTCACAAAGGTGGCATATTGAGAAACAAAACATCTTTTGTTTTTCGGTTAGGTAGAAGATATTCCCTTGCGAATGCTTGGGATATCCAACAAACTTCTACAGAACTGACTTTGCCTCGAGCTTGTCCGGATTATGCTTTTAGACATAGGCTAGACAACCCCAAATCTTAACAAACTTAAGATATAGGCTCTTCCCTTTCCATATCACATATGAAGTGGTAGGCAACTGATTTGATCGGAACCCTATTCAATAGGTATGCAACTTTTCCAGTGCATAACTCCCTAAAAGAAATAGGTAACTCAGTAGTACTCATCATAGAGCACACCTTATCACATAGGGTGTGATTGCTCCGCCCCGATACACCTCCGTACTGTGGTGTATACGGAGGAGTAATGCTGGGAGAGAATCTCATTCTCCTTTAGAATAATCCAGGAATTCCGTGCGCAAGTATTCTCCTCCTTGATCACATCAAAGGATATAATACTTATACCCGTTTTGGTTCTCTACTTCTAACTTATATTCTGTGAATATCTCAAAAGCTTCGAACTTGTGTTTCAACAGGAACATATGTCTGAATCTTGAGAGATCTTCAGAGAATGTAATGAAGTACAAAGAACCGGTCTTGGCATGTGTAGACAGGGGACCTTCATACATCAACATGTATCATCCCAAGAGTTCACTAACTCTTTCTCTGCTTCCTAAAAACAGAGCTATGGTCATCTTATCTCTGTGACATGACCGGCAAGTTTCAGAAGATGTAAATTCAAACTAATTTAAATATGCATCTATATGTAACTTCAGCTAGTTGGGTCACATTGATATAACCTAGTCTACAATACCTCAAGAAGGATTTGTTCATTTCTGAACTCTTCCTCTTGTGTGTGTTCTGTATACTAAGAACTGTAGCTTGATTTAGAACGTCAATGCTTTTAGATAACGTGCCTGAACCGATCAACTCTTGATATAGGAAATGTTCAAAACATTATCCAACAATATAAAATTATATCTTTTCTTTACTAACAAAGAGACGGATATGATGTTGTATATCAGATTCGGTATCTAATAACATTCGTTCAGAATCAATGTATTCTGGTAATACAGGGTGATAACTACCAACAGACTTGGCTGCAACACTTGCTCCGTTTCTATCTCATGAAACTTATCACCCGTTCTCAGTTCTCTACCTATCTGTAGCCCATGTAACAAATTACATATGTGGGATCCTGATCTGGTATCTTATACCCAGGACGTAAAGGATACTGAGAAACAGTTCTCTGTAATGAACATACCCGAAGAAGATGCATCAACATGCACTTTCTTCGTTTGGGCGGCACGGGAATTCTGGTAATCCCCAATTTACTGCTCTGTCTTATAACAATTATAAGTTGGAGCGGGACCAACGTTCCCCAGCTCAGTATAACAAGCGGGTTCGGTCAATACATCTATATTATTATCTTGATTAAGGCATGATATGGTCGCTACCTGGAAAGAGAGAGAATAAAACACTCTGCATGCGCTCTTGCAAGATCAGATTGGTTATTATTTTATCTAATCAGGATGGCTCCCACTATTTTTATCAAATCTTCCTTCAAACCTTAAAAAGAAAGACTAGCCGGGATTAATTACACCCTACAACTTCGCCAATCTTTCAGCCAGGCCAGTGTCTGTACTTTGAGGGAGGTTCTCCGTGCTTTCGCACGGACCTAGTTAAAGTAAACCTCGTTTTCCCAGAGGCGTAACCCCGTTGACACCTTTCTAGACACCTACTTGATCTGCTAATTGTAATGTGTAAAACTCTCCCAGGAGTAACAATTACTCGCAGTGGGTATCGGGATCCAACTATCTCATAGAAGGTATGCAATCTCATTGCAAATTTCAACACTTGAAATTCCCGATAATTTTGCCCCTAACCTCCTATGACCTTGACAAAGGCCAACAAACCAGAGGATGCTAGTCAAGTTCAACCCGTCATTTCTTAATTGAATTAAACCCACCCGCACGACCCTTGACAAAGGCCAACAAGGTCGTACGACTACCCTAATCTAATCTGCATCATATGCATAAACAGATAAGCACTAGTCAGATACCGCACACTACGCCTTGACAAAGGCCAACAAACGCAGCACGAATACTAACTACTACTTATCTGAAATGACGGAGGGCTACGACAGGTTTTTCTGAAAACCTATTGCGTAATGAACTTGATATTGATGTAGAATCAAATAATTTTAAAATGGAGTGTTTATGAGGCTTTTGCTAGTTTCGCTAAAGAGGTCACTCCCGGTGAAGGGATCTCGGCTCTTTCCTCGTCGAATGAGGTGCAGGATATATCATATATATCACTGTGCAAAGCAAGAACCAGAAAAGCAATCAAAAGACAAAACCGAGGGTGTAGTATCTGCCAGTCATTGCTAAAGGGGTCACTCCCGGTGAAGGGATCTCGGCCCTTTCCTTATCGAATAAGGTGCAGGATGTTCTACAAGGAACACCGCGATGCAAAGCAAGAACTGTAGCTACCTGTTTTTAAAAATTCGATTCCACAACATCTTTTAGATTTATTTTCTTTCATTAATCACATTAATGAAGTCCCATCATTTAAGTTACCTAAACATCACAGATAAATACGACGTACACTTATGCCATCCGCATTCGCCTCGATGTCCCCTCGTGCACCGTTAGGTTAGGTAACTAACGGCAGAGCGGGGCAGGGCTAGTGCGGGTGTAAAACATAAGTAACGTCTATATAATATATCATATATACTATATACAGTATCTATCACAACATATCAAATGATCACATCACAGATATCGCAGCAGAAGAAACATATGAAATATTGGATATACTAGGACGTCCGTGTTTTATTTTGAGCCTCTATAAAACACGGATTCCACGGTCGCGATGAATAGCCAATCCCACATCCCTAGACCCCTAAGAGAGCGGCAAGCAACCCTACCTATTCTAGAGTTAGGAGACCCGGACTCGACTCCTCGAGTTGGTCTCCCACTGAACTCTAGAACCCGGTTACTTGTGCTCCCCTCCTTGGGTCTAACTAATGCAGAAAAGTAAATAATATACAATGGTGACATCATCCTCATCCCAGAAGTGCCCCAATAAAAGAATATTACATACAATGAATTTTACATGAATGAAAATAAAAACTCTCATCTCATATAAAACCCCCGGCTATTCAAATCGCAACGATCCAATATAACATATCCAGCAACACATAACATCACATGTCATCAACGTAAATAAATATGCGCATCCCAATTGTCGTTGACATATAGCAACGAAACCGGTGATATCACATATTACACTTACGGTCGCAGAAAAGAAAGTGTAAAACTACAACAGTTGGAATCCATAACCTCCTTAGACATCACATGCCTAACAATTATAAACCCCGCATTTTAGTCTTTATATCGAAAACACTTTTCAATATCTAGTCGGGCAATTCAACAAGATTCCCGATATGTGATCGAATGCTCGTCGCAAACTTTAGTAGACGGCTGCACCCCCGGATGCCGTCGACGAAGTGCACTAAGGCGGAACACCGCTGCCGTGAGCACCCAAATGGATGCTTTTGGTGACGGGGTTCTCCTACAGTCACTTGGTCAGGGCTTTAGGGCGTGGCTATCTATTAAGTTTACCCGGCGAGTATCCGCGTACGCTACGTGATTGCGACGGACTTTTGATCGCATCAAAATTCCGTGGCAACCGATCATTTGAGACTAAACTGCTATGTTTATAACATTCAAATTAGTTATCTCATAACTACTTGTGGATTCCAAATATTGTATCACATTCAAGATAAATAGATAATGTTAAACTTTCCGATCGAATGATCAAACACCCAAGTTTTCCCAAATAGTTCTCAACACTTGAGGGGAGTTTTAAAACATCCATCACATGCCACAGTACCAATGGTCCATCCGTAGAAGGGTCAAGCCAACGCCTCACATGTGGCAACGCCGTACTGCCTCAAACCCTAAGGTTCAAAAGGCAGTTCAAGACGGTCACATAATCGAGTTAAGCTTTGTTGTCTTTTAGAGGGTCCATTGCGTAACTTGCACGATTTAGACGTTCTTAAACTACGGGAAAAATCCAACACTTGGAAATTTCCTGGGTCGGGAAAAAGTGAGTTATTGATATCCGTTCGAACTTTTTAGTACTTTCTAAATATCCGGAAAACATAACGAAATTAAATTTTCCGATCGAATCAACGAATACAAAATAAACCCCAGAACACTCAACACTTGAGTCAGATTAAAAATACCAAGAAAATATCACTTACAGAAATAGAAATAACTGTCCAAAAACGAGTGCATAGTCTTTCCTTACTGCCGCGGATCCGCGGCCCAAGCGTGGTACGGTCGCGGTTCCGCAGTGGGTTGTACGGATTCAGACCTCGTTTTTCACAGTAATGTTTAAATTCCCCTGCTGAATTTTTTAGGCATTTTTAATACAGAAAAATCACAGTTTTTAAAAAATGTCCAGAGAAGGGTATATTTCGTCGTTTCGGAGTTCGTTCGGAGTTTTAACTTCGTATACACGTCGCCTAATGCTCTAGCTAGAATCTGATACCACTGTAGAGTTACTAGGCACTCTAAGAAGGTTCTATAAGGCATCAACCATGCCCGATTAAAATTTTAGCCGTGCCGAATAACTCTAAACAAGATCTTTGCTAAATAATTAGGGTAACGCATGCTAGTAAATAACAATTATCTCTAAGTGAATACGAAATACAACCTTTGTAGATCGGTCCTTCACTTCTTAAGCTCTTTGTAGTAGTCCCTTCGCTGCGATCATCGTGCTCCTGGACTCTCGGACGGCTCCATGAGAAGAGGGCAACGGTTTTGCTTGAAGTCTTCGAGGCCGAAGATGATCTACGTCGAGGGAATACGAACTCAAGCTTCTACTTCACTAACTAGAGAATTAGTGAAGCAAACACCCTAAACTAAAGTGTTAGTCTAGTAGAGGATGATGAAATAGGAAATGGGTACACTTTAGAATTTCTTTTCTTACTATCATTCTCTCTCTTTATCAAACCCTAGTAAGAATTTGAAGGAGGAAGAAGATGAGCTCAAAATGAGAATGAAAACTAATCAAGAGTGAGAGAGAGCTAACCATGGTGAGTGAGTATCATATACTAACTCATGTAGCGACTTAATCATGGCTAAGTGTGATGGTTAGGTTAACAAAAATCCAAAGTAAAAACAAACTTAGTGGACTTTAGTCAATGCATCCACAAGCTTCCACAAGCTTCATGCATTTTCTAATTTTCCACTAATTTTGTAATTACTTTAAATACATTAAACCCAACATAACAAATAGCATGGTGTAAGTTTCATACACCCATGAATGTTGTATCAACAACCATGATACAAAAAGAAAACACATTTTAATATATATCACATATATATTAAGTTGTGCACAAGTGAGAAAAACAAATGCTTAAGTGAACCAATGTTAGTTAATGTAAATTAGTATATCACATATACAATTATACACTAAATTATTAAATCAACACTTGACTTAATAATCCGGTTATATCACATATAACTTACTAACATCCAATGTATCGACTTATCGAATCAACCCTTGATTTGATAACCTGGTTATATCACATATAACCGATCGATACAAACATCGCGAGAATAGAATACGGTATCACATACTCGTATTATTCTCGGTCCCGCACATATCACATATGCGCTCCTATTTCGTTTTGCCTGAGACCCACAAGCCGTCAGCGGTACTAGCTGGACGTAACGGCTACCCGGGTATTGAGCGATCAGAAGATCAGCAAGCAAGCCCGCTCCAACTCCTGCAAAAAGCCTGACATTGACACTACCGGACAGTCCGGTCTCCTCGTCTGATATGTCACATATCAAATCTAGGGGTGGTAAACGTCAGACCCCAATAACCGATAAGTCATGTCGATACGAGGCTCATAACGGGTCGAGAAACTACTGGTAACACTTACCAGTAAATCTCTAAACCAGCCCTGGCCAGGGACTTCCCTGTTATGGCCAATCGAGCATAGCGCAACATCAACCCCCAATACCGGGAGAGACGAAACCCCTCCTATCGCTCATTGCCTCCATGTGACTCGGGACTGTACCTAAAAACCACCGTTTTGCACGCCCTCTTGGACGTGGTAAGGTGGAAATCAAAGCACAGTGGGAATCATACAAGACTCTATGACGATCTCGGGTCTACAGACTAACCTGTACCAGTGTCACCAAAGAACTGCCATCTAACGTAAGGTATAATACCATCTGGGAGTTCTCGGCGAGTCCGTACAGTGTACCCAGTCTACACTGAGCACCCGTATATCACCTCTGATGTCAAACACTAATGGATATGGGATCATCCATCGCCCATCTACATGAGTCGAGAAGGTATACGCTAGTCTACTCTGGTATATCGATGCCCCGTCTCGATACACCCACGACTAGGGACCTTGAAAGATGTACTTATGGACTACCATGTCCCCACTAGTATGATCTGTATCATAGTCCAGGTAGTCAAGTACACATACTAAGGGCTTTACCAACATGTGATAGAGAGACAATCAGTGTACACGTTAAGGTAAAGAGTAACCAGATAGCATACTATCATGTCGAGCAAGAAAGTCCTCCCTGTTGGAGATAGTGCCCTCAGAGTCAATTATTGGATCACAGGCACGTGATTGCAATGATTGAGGGAGGACCTATCCCAGTAGGACAGTCTTACTCAAGATGATAGTATGCTATCTGGTTTATCTTTATCATCGTGTACTGCTTTAGGTGACCCTACAGGTCACTATTGCACGTTGATAGAGCCCCTAGGATTCTTGCTTGACTACCAGCAGTATGAAGGCGATCATATACGTGGAAGCTGGTAGTCTATAAGCACATTCTTAAATGGTCCCTAGTCGTGGGAGTTTCGAGACAGGGCATCGATTCTCTAGAGTAGACTAGTGTATACAGTCGAGACCCCAACGAGGGGCGGTGGCCGGTCTCACAAGCCACTGGTGTCAGTTGGTTCACCTAAGATGTATACAGGTGCTCATTGGGTTATGAGTACACCGGAAAGGACTCGCCGGGAACCTGCTAGTTGGGATTATACCAGACGTCAGATAGCAGTTCACAGGTGACATGTGTACAGGATAGTTCATCGACCTGAGATCGTCATTTGTCTCGTGTGAGTTCCCACTGTGCTTTGATTACCACCCTACCACGCTCAAAAGAGACGTGCAAACAGGTTTTAGTTGGGTACAGTCCCGAGCCACATGGAGGCAGTGAGCGGATCTGCAGGGGTTCGTCTCTCCCGGTATTGGGGGTGAGGTCGCGCTGTGTCTAGGAGAGCCAGTACATGAAAAATCCTTGGCCAAGGCAGGAGATTTACTGGTAGGTATTCCAGTAGTATCTCAGGGTGTTCTGGGCTACACTCCGACACGACTTGTACCGCTTTTTGGGGTCTGACTTTTACCAACCCCCTAGGCCCGTCATGCGATGCTCATAGACGAACGGACCAGACTGTACGGATATTGTCACTGACAGGCTCAGTAGGGTGTCAGGATGAGTTCGCTCATCGACGTCCCTTTTGGTCAATAGCTGGTAGCCCGTCACGTATGGCTAATACCTCTGATGTGCTACTGGTTAAATCCACAGCCATAGTATTGACGAGTCTTTAGAGTCTACCACACACAGTTACTCAAGTTTCGGGCGAAACGCTGTAGAGGCCGTATGGAGATATGGCAGGGTTCGATCAGATGCGTGCGGTATTGCACGGATCGTGATCAGACGGTTTTTACTAGCCGGCATTGGTTTGAGCCGGATCCTAGTATTAGACATTGTAGATTTTGTCTCTTTGCATTTGTATTCAGTGGGAATACAAATGCGGGCATGTATATGCAGTCGCGGGATTTTCCTGTAATTTATTACGGGATCAGTTTTCTGAAGTTGCCAGTTTGCATTCCGTTCCGGCCAGTTTTCCTTTGTTCCTTCACGGCCGGACTTTCCGATGGAGGGGTTATTTGCAAGTGTGCAAATAACATTTTGTGGAGGGGTTTTCTTGCATTATGTGGCTTCATGATGAGATTCTTTTTCCATCTCTTCCTTTGCATTAAATGGTGATTAGGATGGATTAGAAATTGATATGATATGGTTATCATTTCTTTTGGATGTGGTCACTCCCTTTGCTTTTACTACACTTACCTTCCTTCTTGTTTTGTCTTTCCCTCCACCATTTTTATCATAAGGGGCCGGCCACATTAGGAGGGAAGTAGAGGTTCATTTTATTTTGGTGTGGGAAAAAGTATCATTGATCTCCTTTCTTGCTAGGAAAAATGAAAGCACCATTTTTCCTTATCTTCATTCCTCCACATCCATGGCAACTTCACCCCAAAGAGACAACCATTCTACACTACACCTACAGTACCCTTGGACGCGTCGGCTAGCCAACTTCGCGTCCGAGTTGCCTCGGTGCAGAGGTGGGAGCCCGTAAAAGAATTCGGCGATGTGGTGCCCGTTTCGACGAGGAGGTGACGGACGGAGATTCCACGGGAGATTGGAGTGGAGACGAAGACCGAAGGACACGGATCGCTTGGTATATCTCTTCACCCATCTTTTAGTTTGCTTGTAGCTAGGTTAATGGCCCGATCCGGGATTTTTGTGCGCGGTGGTGCCGGTTTGCAAGTTTCGCAAAGTTTTTCGTTTCCGCGTTTCCGGCGTCGGATCGACCGCCGGGGCGCCGCCGTGCACTTACATTGGTATCAGAACCACGCCATTAACCATGCCTAGCTTGCTCTAGTATGTTTAGAACTAGATCGAACAAAAATCCCGAAAACCCGATTACAAGTTGCACAGTTTCTGTCGAAATTTTTTTGGAGTCTAAAATTTTTTCAGGTTGTTGCAGAAACATGAGCAGGGAATTCTAAGAACACTGTAAAAATTTGGTGACCTAATCCCTCAAGAGAGCTGCGGAACCGCGGCCATAACCCCACTTTGGCCGCGGTTCCGCCGCAGGAATATAGCTTCATTGCACCAATTTTTTTCAGTGGGTCCTAGTCTGTGAAATAGCGGTTTTGGGATATTCTTTTTGGGCCCAGATTTTCTTTGAGAGCTACAGTAGTGCTTGGGGGCCCACTTTGATAAATTTGTTCGATCGGATATTTTAAACATGCTAGTTCACAGTATTTACATTATATCTGCGACCGTGAATGTCATTTGATCGGTAAATCCAGTCTATCTGCTATAGCCCTTTTAGACGAATTTGCGAACGTGACATTCACGTTGATGTTCTGTGTTGTACTGTGATATTGCGGATTGGTCGTGGGGGATAGCCTGGATGCAATGTTAGTACAGTTTTGTTTTATATGTATATTTGATATTGCGGGGCGAGCGTCCGACATGTGGACTGTCGTCACTGCCTGTTTGTATTATTCTTTTGGGGCACAACCAGGTCGAGGTCGATGTACCTGTTGTATGTATATTTTACTTTCTGTACTGGGATTACCCCGCGGAGGGGTGCACGGATAGCCGGGTTCTAGAGGGCAACAAGCCCGCATCTCATGGCGTTGAGACGGAGGGGGCTTTACTCTAGAATTGGCAGGGCTATTCGCCGCACTCGTAGGGGGTACAGGTTGACCCAGGAAGGGTGCCCAAGTTACCGGATTCTGTGAAGTGCTGGGTGGTCCATTCACGTTGCTGAAGGGGGCTGCCTCGTTTCAGGTTTTGGCGGGTAACTTGCCGCGCCCGTAGGGGTCTAGGATCTCATTGCACAGGCTGTCCACACGACCAGGGGAACGTCGGGTTTCAGTAGCGGCTCTATGAAACCCGGGGATCCCAGATATCTGTTTTGTTCTGTGATGCTGATTACTCTCTGTGATGTTGCATTTTATCACGCCTTGAGCGAAATATTATATATTGATATATATACTAGTAGATGTTGTATATGTTTTACATCCGCGCTAGTCCAGTCCCCGCTCTGTCGTTAATTAACAAACCTAACGGGTAATGACGGGACCCAGTGGCGAATGCGGATGGCATATACGTACATCATTATTTTCGTTCTTTATTGGTGTGATCAATTGATAGGACTGCGTTGATTCGGATCAATGCAGGCTAAACAAACCTATTCTGATGTTGTTGGAACATTTTTCAAAAAAGCTGTTATTGCAAGGGCGTCCTCTTTTGTTTTGCACAGTGGTATTCAGTTGGAATATCCTGCTCCTCAGTCGACGAGGCAAGGGCCGAGATCCCTTCACCGGGAGTGACCCCTTGGACAAAAGTTTGTGTCAGGGCAATAACTTCACTATAGCCGATTACTTTTGCTTTGCATCGTGGTATTCAGTTGGAATATCCTGCACCTCATCCAACGGGGAAAGAGCCGAGATCCCTTCACCGGGAGTGACCTCTTTAGCAAAGGTTTTCGTCACTATATTTTTAAAAAGCTATCCGGTTCCTTCAACGATATCAAGTTCATTACGTTAAAGGTTTTCGCCAGAAACCATTCGTAGCCCTCCATCATTTCAGTTAAATATTCGGTAGTATTCAAGCTATGTATTTTGACCTCACGCCAAGGCATAGTGATTGGTAGCTGCCGGATATTTATCTGTTGCATAGATAGATGCGTTGGTTTGGGACAGTCGTACTACTATTTTGGCCTTCGTCAAGGGTATGTACGGGTGGGCTCAAATTAACCTGGACAATGATGGGTAGAACTTGACATGTGACTTATGATATTTTGACCTCACGCCAAGGTCATAAGAGCATGGGGCAAAAATCCACATCGGGATTTTCTAAAGAAACTGAAACTTGCCAGATATGCGCATACCTTCTGGAGTGTGATGACGTGAGCGGATTCCGTCACGTTATCATGCGATGATAGTTGGATCCCGATTCCCACTGATGAGTTGGTTTACTCCTCGGGTGATCCCGACTAATTCTTCTTTCGGGTTTGGAGAAGAATTTGAGGTTACAGTAGGAGGTTTCCAGATTAGATAAAGTGATAACCATTCTGATCTAGGTTAGAGTGCACGCTGAGTGTTTCTTTTCTCTCCCTCTTTGGCAGCGACCATTGACCCGACCCTAGACTATGACTCTGTGACCAAGTTGACCGAACCTTCTTAACACTGGATTTTGGAGTGTCAGAGTTGCAAACCTCATTACCACTCCTACTTTTACTCTTTTCTTCAGGACACCCCGTATTACTACGAACGTCCACTTCCATTGGACAAAACCATCATATGGTTATATACGAACTCGAAGGAATTCGAGGATGGTTTCCGGTTATGGAGAAAATGAATAGGACTATTCAGTTGTCTTTTCCTTTTACCTTCTCTCAGGTTGCGAGTACTCCTTGGTTTAGGAGATAGTACACCTATTACGCAAATTGGATAGTCTTCTTCCAAACCATAGGCAGGTGCCGACCTGTAGGGAATGAAGAAAACCAATTAGCCTAAACGGTGTACAGAAGGTATTAAGTTAAGACAAAGAAAGGGATTAGTAAGAGGGCAAAGTAAATTGCGACTACTATTTACGACCAAACCAAATATTTCTTCGCCAATCCTAAATCACCTTTGTATTTCTCCAGGACACTCCGTATCACTACGAAGATCCACAGTTTATTGGATAATCCATCGTATGGTTATATATGAACTCGAAAGGAACTTGTTCCAGTTCGAGGATGGATCCTGGTTCAGGAGAAATAGGAATAAGGTTTATTCGGTTGTCTTTTATCTTCACCTTCTCTCGCATTGCGAGTGCTCCTAGGATTAGGACAGTACACCCATTATGCTTATTGGATAGTCTTCTTCCAAACCATAGGCTGGTGTCGAACGGTAGGGAAGGAAGAAAACCATTTGGCCTAAAGGGGTGTACAGAAGGTAATGACTAAAGACATATAAAGGAATTTGGAGAGATGGCAAAGAGTTATACGGTTACAGTTGTGAATATGAAATGGAAGAGACATTACTAGGAATACCGGGATACCCCATCGAAACATTTCAATGTTTCAGTTTCACTGTGTACTGTTAAAAGAAAACTGATTTCCCGATTAGACACTTACTCCAGGGTATGTATTTACCAGGTTTGATTCTCACATCTGTATGGTTTTACAGATGATGAGTGGGAGTAAGTTATTGGGAATTAGGTGACCATCCTCATTATATCGGGATTCATTGTAATTGGTGATATTTGAGGAAGTCGCCTGGGTTGTTTGCCGATCGGCAAATATTTGGTTTTGAATATCCGTTGTTGTGCACCAATTTCAAATTGATATATCTGTACGTCTATTTTTATAGAGTGAGATATACTTTTTTTGAAATTATGTCCATGACATTTACCTATATCAGTGGATGGTTAGGTAAGGAGCATTAAACAGCGGTGTAATTCTTCATAACCATAGTACAGTTTTCAACCTACGACACACAGTGAATGAGTCATTTGACTCAAGAGACTTATACAGAGTATTGTATGTTGTCCAGTGTCCATTAGGATAGAGGGGTAGGTACTCGTACTATATTCTGTTTACTTGTGACTTCTCTAGTTCTTAGACAGGCGTTTCGTAGAAACGCAGGGTCCAAGTTTTGAGAAGTTATAAGTATAAGATTAAAGTAGAGAACCAGGTATTGCAAGTATCGGGGTTCTTCAAGGTGATCGAAGATGTAGATACTTGTGTATGGTATTCAGTTGATAGTAATGATTAAGAGAACTTGCTTCTCTTTCAGGTTACTCATAATTGGAAGCATTCCTAAGTTGAGTAAAGCTGATCGGCCTCCTTCCATTTAGTTGACATGCACTGGTGACAGCTGCATGATTTGAATCTGGTTCAATTAAATCAGTGCCTCTGTTTCTGTATTGGATATAGAACGGTTCATATCTTAACGATGTTAAGGTACGGGGAGTTGTCCGGCTTATACTTAAAACTAGACTCTGGATAACTCAAGGCACGTTTCTGTAATGGCTGTTTGTGGGTTGACCCGGGCTATGACGAGGGTTGATTTTCTACCATCTGGAAGATCAATAGTGATATTGTTCTTAACTCGCCACAGTTTTAATAAAATGGATTTTTTCAGAAAACAGTAGTGGGAGTATGGTAGAACTAGAACTGATTCCAGAACCGCAAACGATTACTGAAGATTTGATAAGAACCTAAAGATTCAATCTGGCTTGACATTCCATTGGCCACTCCGCAGATATGGTGGGTAACCTCGGGCACCCGAGAGGTACTCCGGTAGCCTCAAGGACGATGACAGAGAGGTTCTTGTTTACCCAGACTTACCATTGCTGTTGTTCCAGACTGTGAGACCCGGCAGGAGGATGAGTTTAGCGTCGTTCTAAACTGGCTTTAGAAGTGTACGTCTATATGACTCTGCCAGAGGGTTGTCGTGGTCAGTGGGAGCAGCGGAAGCATGGTGGACAGGTGGCTTATGTCTATTTATAGACTAAAGCAAATATAGCGGAGATAGATCATCTATTTCTGATGTGACAGTCATAGGTTTGACTACATCAGAATAGGGGATGGATCTGTTAAGAAGGTAGTAGGGTGTGATGTCCTGGTATTTGATGACATACACAGAGTAGGAAGTAATATTCCTATACTACGATCGGTTATACTATGGTTGTCACACAGTGGTTTCTCCACATAGGACTTGGATATTATATCAGACATTCTGGTTACTAGATCTATGGTTTTAGATCTAGATTTGGGTGGTTTCCCAATCTGGGTACTTTGACCGCATTCTATGAGTATTTAGAATGGACGACTCCTGGCACGGTAGTATACCTGCAGGTGATGGAGTCACCCTCTCTAAAGGTGTCTTACAGACTAAAGGGGAGAGGGATACGCATGATTGGCAGATCACTTGCTTAGGCAATTGAGTTGATCATGAGATGTCAAGTACCACACCAGATGTTGTCTTTGCACTAGATGCAATAAGTTGATATTAATCCAATTCTGGAGAAACGATCGGAAGCAGTTTTAGAACATAAGTTGATGTTCTAGGGATTTGATAACGGCAGCCTCCTTTAGGAGACGGTTATCATTCCAGGCTTCCAAGGTGACCTGGATGACAGAGTGGCTGTCAGAGTTATAGTTTTCCCTCTGACAAGGGGCGGTATTTTGGACAGGTGGTCCAGGCGGATACTGAGGGAAGGATGGCGCAGGATACCGATTAAGTTCAGTTGACGATACAGTCTAAGAAGTTTGGATTTGGAGTTCATTTTTGAGCTAGGTCCCATCAGACATCCAGACAAATTCTAAGACAGGTATTGCTCATTTCGAGAGATGGCTTTCTCCGCGAACTTGAGATATAAAGAGACATAGAAAGAAACATCACAGCGGATCCACTCACTGAGACTATTCCTCGAATGCAATAGTTTCGCAAACGAGCTTTGTGAGACTGACTAGTAGAGGAGTTGGGTGTTCGGTATCACACGGGCTGTGAGTATGCGACATCGCAATAATTAGCCTTGAGTGCAAGTGGGAGATTGTTGGAGATAGTGCCCTCAGAGTCAATTATTGGATCACAGGCACGTGATTGCAATGATTGAGGGAGGACCTATCCCGGTAGGACAGTCTTACTCAAGATGATAGTATGCTATCTGGTTTATCTTTATCATCGTGTACTGCTTTAGGTGACCCTACAGGTCACTATTGCACGTTGATAGAGCCCCTAGGATTCTTGCTTGACTACCAGCAGTATGAGGTCATATACGTGGGAGCTGGTAGTCTATAAGCACATCCTTAAATGGTCCCTAGTCGTGGGAGTTTCGAGATAGGGCATCGATTCTCCAGAGTAGACTAGTGTATACAGTCGAGACCCCGACGAGGGGCGGTGGCCGGTCTCACAAGCCACTGGTGTCAGTTGGTTCATCTAAGATGTATACAGGTGCTCATTGGGTTATGAGTACACCGGACAGAACTCGCCGGGAACCTGCTAGTTGGGATTATACCAGACGTTAGATAGCAGTTCCTAGGTGACATGTGTACAGGATAGTTCATCGACCTGAGATCGTCATTTGTCTCGTGTGAGTTCCCACTGTGCTTTGATTACTACCCTACCATGCTCAAAGGAGACGTGCAAACAGGTTTTAGTTGGGTACAGTCCCGAGCCACATGGAGGCAGTGAGCGGATCTGCAGGGATTCGTCTCTCCCGGTATTGGGGGTGAGGTCGCGCTATGTCTAGGAGAGCCAGTACATGAAAAGTCCTTGGCCAAGGCAGGAGATTTACTGGTACGTATTCCAGTAGTATCTCAGGGTGTTCTGGGCTACACTCTGACACGACTTGTACCGCTTTTGGGGTCTGACTTTTACCAACCCCCAAGGCCCGCCATGCGATGCTCATAGACGAACGGACCGGACTGTACGGATATTGTCACTGATAGGCTCAGTAGGGTGTCAGGATGAGTTCTCTCATCGACGTCCCTTTTGGTCAATAGCTGGTAGCCCGTCACGTATGGCTAATACCTCTGACGTGCTAGTGGTTAAATCCATAGCTATAGTATTGACGAGTCTTTAGAGTCCACCACACACAGTTACTCAAGTTTCGGGCGAAATGTTGTAGAGGTCGTATGGAGATATGGCAGGGTTCGATCAGATGCGTGCGGTATTGCACGGATCGTGATCGGACGGTTTTTACTAGCCGGCTTTGGTTTGAGCCGGATCCTAGTATTAGACAGTGTAGATTTTGTCTCTTTGCATTTGTATTCAGTGGGAATACAAATGCGGGCATGTATATGCAGTCGCGGGATTTTCCTGTAATTTATTACGGGATCAGTTTTCTGAAGTTGCCAGTTTGCATTCCGTTCCGGCCAGTTTTCCTTTGTTCCTTCACGGCCGGACTTTCCGATGGAGGGGTTATTTGCAAGTGTGCAAATAACATTTTGTGGAGGGGTTTTCTTGCATTATGTGGCTTCATGATGAGATTCTTTTTCCATCTCTTCCTTTGCATTAAATGGTGATTAGGATGGATTAGAAATTGATATGATATGGTTATCATTTCTTTTGGATGTGGTCACCCCTTTGCTTTTACTACACTTACCTTCCTTCTTGTTTTGTTTTTCCCTCCACCATTTTTATCATAAGGGGCCGGCCACATTAGGAGGGAGGTAGAGGTTCATTTTATTTTGGTGTGGGAAAAAGTATCATTGATCTCCTTTCTTGCTAGGAAAAATGAAAGCACCATTTTTCCTTATCTTCATTCCTCCACATCCATGGCAACTTCACCCCAAAGAGACAACCATTCTACACTACACCTACAGTACCCTTGGACGCGTCGGCTAGCCAACTTCGCGCCCGAGTTGCCTCGGTCCAGAGGTGGGAGCCCGTAAAAGAATTCGGCGATGTGGTGCCCGTTTCGACGAGGAGGTGACGGACGGAGATTCCGCGGGAGATTGGAGTGGAGACGAAGACCGAAGGACACGGATCGCTTGGTATATCTCTTCACCCATCTTTTAGTTTGCTAGTAGCTAGGTTAATGACCCGATCCGGGATTTTTGTGCGCGGTGGTGCCGGTTTGCAAGTTTCGCAAAGTTTTTCGTTTCCGCGTTTCCGGAGTCGGATCGACGGCCGGGACGCCGCCGTGCACTTACACTCCCTATATATGTCCAAGCATCCACTACAATATACATCTCATGTATAGTAATGGCCTCTAGGGTATACATATAACTAACACAGGTCCCTAGTCGTAGGATTATCGAGACGGGGCATCGATACTCCGGAGTATACTAGCGTATACGCTTCTCATCCCAGCAGGGGAGATGGTCTGTCCCACAGCCATTAGTACGTCGTACTGGAGATAGTATGCGGGTGCTCGTTGGGTTACGAGTACACTGGACAGAACTCGTCGGGAACTGTTGGTTGGTACTATACCCACCGTCAGATAACAGTTCCCAGGTGACAGGAGTACAGCTTAGTTCGTCGACTTGACACTTGCTACTTCGCCTCGAGTGTGTTCCCACTGTACTTTGATTACTACCCTACCACGGCTCAAAGGAGTCGTGCAAACAGGTAGTAGTTGGGTGCAGTCCCGAAGCACTTGGAGGCAGTAGCGGTTAGATAGGATTCGTCTCTCCCGGTATTGGGAGTTGATATCACGTTGTGTCTAGGAGAGCCATTACACAAAGTCTCTGGCCAGGGCAAGCGAGAATTACTGGTAGTGTTTCCTGTAGTTTCTCAGGGTGTTCTGCGATACACTCCGGCACGACTTGTACCGCTATTAGGGGTCTGACGTTTACCGCCCCCCTAGGCCCGACATGCCATAGACGAACAGACCGGACTGTACGGAGATTGTCACATTCAGGCTTAGTAGGAGTTCGGATGGGTTTACCTCATCGGCCTTCTTGTCGGCATCTACCTGGGGACCGTTACGTACAGCTAGTGCCGCTTGCGGTCTGTGGTTAAACCCACTGCCAGCGTAGTGTCGAGTCTTTAGAGTCCCACAAAGAGAGTTTTCCTGCACTGGGCAAAAGGTGTAGAGGCCGTATGGTCTTACAGCAAGGCTTTGAACACTTACGTGTACTTGTGCGCGTATGATGTTCGGGCAGACGATACCAGTGGGTTTTGGTTTAAACCGGATCCTAGTATTGTATAGATGGATTAGTTTTGTCTTCTGTGCATTCGCATTCTACGGGATGCGGATGCAGGTGTGTATGCACGGTTGTGAGGAGCGAAGAAGGAGGTGCCTCATTAGGGTTTTGACCGTTGATTCGGTCAAAACCATTATGAGGCGAGGGAAACATTTACTAATCTTTTTAATGATAATTGTGTTATGGCTAATTGTTTTGACCATTTGACCATGTTGACAATTTGACTTATTTGATCTTTGTTGACTTGGATCTTTCTTGTGAGCTCTAGACTCTTCTTTGGCTTTGGATTTGATTTGAGATGATAATGGTCAAATCAATGTAACCATCACACTTTATCATGATAAGAGATTAGTAATTATTTTGCATATGGATCATTATCTCTTGCTCATTCTCTCTCATCCAAATAAAAGCTCCCATGGTTCCTCCTTCTTCTTCCTCTCTTGATTTTTCTATAGCTTTCATGTGTTGAGAAAAATAGAAACAAAATAGACAAACAAATCCACCATCATATTCTACATCACCTAGGACATCAAGAGTAGCATACTTGTTGCCCTAGTTACCTCGGCTTGAGGTGGAGCTCGGACTACAGACTCTCGGGTGGATCGTCTTCGACTCAAGGAGGCCGCGGAGGTGACCAAGATCCGGATTGACCCATGGAGCCTACGAACACGAGGAGGGTAGCGGAGAAGACCCGAAGGACTAGTGGCATGAGGTATAATCTCCTTGCATAGTAGATAGAACCTCATGTAATTTGTTAGCAATGGTTTGGTAAAGATTCTCAAGTTTTAGTCTATGTTACCAAGTGTTAAAAATTTGATTTTTACCTATTCCACCTCCCCGTAAGTACCGGGGTGGGTAACGTAGACTTACATATGATGGTGCAGAAATTACCTCCTTTGGCACTCATGAATCTCCTAGAGCACCAAAATGCAAACTTTCTTGATCCATAGTGTAGCTTGTGAGCTTGTGCATGTTTTTTGTGAAGTGGGGATGAACTTTGGAGTTTGCTTTAATGATGTTTTGAGGGTTTGTAGTAGAGGGGGTGTGAGGTGCTGCCATGGACTGAAAAGAAGAGAGGGAGAAGATGAAGATGAGGAAAGAAACAAGAACCCAAGACCATGCTTTGACCCCTCACCCTCTCTCTCTCTCTCATGCTCATCCCTCATTCTTTATTCTTTTCCATTTTCATTTCTTTTTTCTTTTCTTTTCTTCTCTCTTCTCATAATAAAACCCAAATCAAGCATGAAGAAATAAAGTAAAGCCATGATAAAATGCAACAAGTGTTAAAATGACATGGTGCATGTTTTGCACAAAACAAGCTTAATGCGCGATTAGCGATATTTAATCGCGATTAGCACTAAATAGTGTATAATTAATCATAAAAACTTATAATTTGCATATTTCACATAAAGCACCATCATTTCAGTAATTTCCATAATTTTCCAAATTTTTCCCAATTTATCGGTATTTAATTATACCGCCTTATTAAAATATTCATTATAATATTATTTAATTATAAAAATTTCCAAAAATAATATTTTATTTTTCTGAAATGTTACAGATAGTTTTAGTGACTGCATTTCTCTTTACCTGTGCTGTGATTACTAATTACCACGTAGTGCTAGAAACCGAAGTGTGACTACGGCAGGATATTTTCTCGACCGTAGGAGCATGGCTGGCTTTGTCACCCCTCGTATTCCGTATTTTGGGAAACGTGGCGAGACAATTTGCATGTTAACCTTTTATACAGAATTAGAGGAAAAGAAATTAGTGTAATGTAAAGTGAAACGCAAATGACTAAGAATAGTATTTTTTTTTTAAAATGAATGCATAGTTGGCAATTCTAAAAGTATCTTATTAAATGTTGATTGGAAATATAGTAGTATTTTTTTCCTTCTTTCCATGTTTTTTTCTTAAATCTCATTAATTATGATTGGAATAACAATGATTACCTCTTATTTCGAATTTCGAAGTAATTTTCTTTTCATTCCACCATTTTGATCATGTATTCTTCTTCTCTCTTTCTTTGCATTCTTCTTGGCTCAAGCTTAACCTATGAAAACTCTAAATGCCAAAATACGTATAAGTATCTCTCTCGCCCCATCTATTCCTTTTTGTGTTTTCAAATAATTCTTTTCTTGCCTTTTTAGCAGATTTCTGACAGAACATGGATGTTTAGGCCTAAAACTTTCTGGATTGGGAAAATTCCTGTTGAAATTTTGCTAATATTGACTATAGTTTCGGCCAAAACTAGACCGATGCAGATTAGTTTCAGCCGAAACCGGACCGATACAAACCGCTATATTAACGTTTCGCCCGATACCGAGATTTTATGGTATAGTTTCAGAGCGGTTTGGACCGATACGGTTGAAACCAAAGGGTTTCGGCCGATACCTCTGACCTTGCTTAAAGACACCAACGATTCATTAAGATTCTATCATTCTTTCATTCAATATGATATTTTCCAATTTATAAGTAATTTACAAGGTACACAAATAGAATGATTAAGGCGATAAATGTAAATACCAAACCATATGATGCGCAAAATAAAGATGTCAAGATAATAATTGGCAAGACAAATAAAAAAAAGCGGTAGTCAACTATAATTAGTAAGACAAAATAATAAATGTGGTAGTCAACTACTAACGAGACAATAGAGAGGTCAAGGAGAGATATAACAAACAAGCTCGATATTGGTTCAACTAAGTTGGATAACACATGAATATGCAACCCAGGGTTTGGCTGAAGAAAAGGTGGATTACCGCTGGACTTCAATCCCCTTAAAAGCGGCTGAAGCAGAGTTCCTAGCCTCTCAAGCAATATAGAGGCTTTGTGCGACAGCTTTAGGCAAAGCGAAGATTCTTACGGTCTACACTGAAGCGGGGATTATTGGTCTATTTACAGCAACTTATTGTACAAATAAGTTATGAATAATCAGCTATACAGCAACCTGTGCATTTATGTCATTATGGTTGAACAAATATTTCACAGGCCGTGCAGATATGTCATAAGCCTATGAGTAGTACAAATCCTATAAACTCGAGAAATTAGACGGTCCACCACAATTTCTATATTTCAGATGATACATTTGCATCTCATAGTTTGGAACTGCATCAGACATTTGTCAGAGACTTCATAGGAAACTGAATTAATCAAAGAGATTACCTCAATACCTAACTAGTTGCTATATATATGCAGTAAGAAATGAAGCTTGAATAATGTTAATTATACAGGCTCCATCATATAAATGGACACCTCAGTTGTATTATATGTGATCTGCGTGCAACAAACAAGGCGCAAATATATTTGGTCAGGAAGTTAGGGAGTACCTTTAAATCGAAGGCGTTGACTGCTCTTCCTTCAGTTTGCATTATGAGTACTCAGGCCTTAGAAAACACTCGGAAAAAATAAGGATGTTATCTCCTCACAAGGAGAATTGGTCATTTGAAATTAGCATTCTGCAGTATGAAGAACATATTTTATAACTTCCCATGAGATTAGGTAATTCTGAATTCAAATTACACATCAAAATTGCTGGTGTGTACCAACTTACGCAAATAATATAAATACTGAACTTAAATGAAGAGATTAGTGGTGACAATTATATGCTTATCCAATTCCTCAAAATAGTCAGAATAGAATCAATACGACAGCAAGAAGTTTTTTTATACTTCGACAAAAATACTAGTTTCAACAGTGCACTGGTCAAAATAAAGTCCGTACCTTCTTCATATCATCAATTCAATTAATAGGAAGATTTGCAGTTACTCCATGATTAGTTTAATCTCATAACCATAAACATAAGTTAGCACTTGCAATATAAAGTTGAAGTGTGAAGCCATCAAAGTTTGAGAATTCGAGTGAACCTGAATACACTCACATTGTTTTACTGGATACCCACCATCCTGACTCAAACCTCTATAATTGCAAGTGCCCTGGAGAAGATAAACCTCATGTTCTACACCTACTTAAATAGTATGTACTATTTGTTGTATCCTCTTATTCATATTTTGCACATGATATAAGTTATGAGATTGTGGTTCATAGTTCGTCAATTTTTCTAGACACGGTAAGCTGTGGACGTAATCTCTTTATGGTCAGAATTCAATATCAAATTTCTTTACCGAACGGCTTTAGTTGGTCACATATGGTTTCAGGCACTACACAAGTCTAATTTTTTTTATTGAAACATGGACTGCAATCATCACTTGCTAATCTCTCAACAAACCATTGGTTCACTCCATTTTCTAGTCTACACTAATTCTCCTTCCTCTCTCCTTTCCCAGATTGGTTTTCTCTATAGAAAAGACTTTTAACACCTCTACTTGTAGAAATCTTTACATAATTTTTGATAGTTAAGTTTAGCTGATCTGATTGATACGAATCCAAATGTATATATATGGACAACTATGAAAATACCATGAGAACTATGAAGAGAGGAAACATGGCGTAGAAGAAACATAGATCTTCACAGGGACAATCATATGCTCCAATACTCAGTGGATACACATCAATTACATTCCCTTACATCAACATTGTGCAAATTCAGGTGCATGGATGTCTGCATGATTTCATGCAAACCTGATGATAGCTACTGAGAAAGACATGGCAAAATTAAAAGTTCTATCAGTGTCAACTCATAAATCCAAGTTAGTGTATACAGTAGAAATAATTAGAAAATAAAAAAAGAAAAACATATAGCGTCCTATCTTATGGGGTTTAATTAACGAATAACAAATGCACACACTTTATTATAACAGTTTCCTCCGTACTTAACATACATAGTTACACTTATTGCACCAAAGGTGAATCACTGGGTATGATGAGAGAGAGAGAGAGAGAGAGAGAGAATGGCTAGAAAAAAGAAGGTAATGCTAGAGAAATAAAACTAAACCAAAGAGTTAGCATGAATACTATGAACACTGTAAAATATACCTCAAAAAGCTCTTGAGCAGATTGCTGAAGTTGATCATATGAGGTTCTGACCATCCAAAGCCACAGGATTTGAACATACTGATCAAGTTTTCCCATGCAATTTTTACATTGAAGATCACTACATTGAGTAAATGATTAAGCCATAAAACAGCAAACTCTCAAAAAGGGTTTACGAAGAAAGAAAAATATAACATAACATGCATTGGCTCTTTTCTTTATCAAGCAATTAATGGACAAACAACAGAAAAACTTAAAAACTATATGTAATAGTATATGATATGGAGTAAAATTTGTTCTAATACATGGGCTAATCATCCACCCAGAATACCAAATACCACTTATTCCATCTCATAATTTTATCTACCTTATTTTCTATAAAAAGAACAGAAGTACTGTGAAATAGCATAACCATGCATCGCTACTTCTTAATCCTCCTCACTTTCTTGGGGCCCCAAACCTCCATTCTTCCAGCCAGGCATCCACACCGTTGTCGAAAGATCAATACAGTTCGACCATTCATTGGCGCCATTTTCTTAAGCTCGGCTTCAAGCTCCTTATGGTCCTGTCCTAGTTCGAGTGGGCGAGCCCCAATCGCATCCATGGGCACTTGTGGCAAATATTTCAAACACTCTTCTGATTCCAACTGAATATCAAATTCAGCGGCTTTTCTGAGACCTTTACAATAAGGATTCCCACATTTCCTAAATTGGTGAGTAACCATTTCCCACATTGCTATTATAGTGATAGCCATTAAGATAAACCCAACAAAATAAGCAATCGGGGCATGGTAGATTACTTCGGCCATGAGTTCCACAGCTAATGGAAACAGCTCGGAAGCTCCATTAATGAAGAACTTGAAGTAAGGGACAATGAGAATTGCAAGAGCTCCGAGGACTAGTAGGAGCAAAACGATGTCGATGGCTGCAAATGGGGAATGCTCGCAAAAGGGGTGGGAAAGGGGGTTGAGGGTTTTGAGCTTCTTGATGGTGCGTTGGTGTTCGGATAAGGGTTGGGGTTTGGGTCGGTTTCGATGCTGCTCGAAAGCTCGGCAGAATTCGATTAAGCTACGACAATCAACCATTGTTGAATCCAGCTTGCCAAATCTGCATTAAAATTTCAATATATTTTTTTCCTCGTAAGAATCTATGTAACTAGGGATTGTAATAAAATATTAAATTCTCTTACCTACGATGGATACATAATCTAAATATAGTAGACCCAATGATTATGGTGCTCATAGACAATGTAAAAAATTTCAAAGCAAACAAAAACAAAAATAAAATCATCTATCTACCCTTGATAATTGAAACTTCAATGCAACTTAATCAATTTACAAGAATTATGTAACCAAACAGTCAATTAAAAACATATTTCAATTTTTTTAACAAAAGAATCCCTTTTTCTTATAGGAATCTCAAAAAATACAGTTCAATGATAAAGGAATTCAATCAGCAGAGATCTAAATATTGGATTAGAGATCAAAAAAACAATCAATGATTTTAACACTCATGAACCATTCAATTAGCTAAAACTCCAATGTCAATTTTTGAATAAAACGGTTGATAACTATTCATCAATAATCTAAATTAGATGAATAAACACCTGACGAATTTCGAAGCCAACGGCAGCTCACTAATTCAGTAAATCTCGAAACGAAATCAGATGGAATCTGCCGACGAAATCCAATACGATTTGAATTAAGATCGATTAAGCTCTAAACGCTGGAAAATTGCGGTCGAATCTCGGAATTGAGAATTGAGATCTGATCTAATCAACAAATCGAGATTAGGGTAAAAATAAAATAAAAAAACTAGCAGATGTGACACGATTTATTGGGAAATGATCTGAGGGTTGAGGATTTGGGGATCGCTGTAGGAATCTGACCTTTTCTTTCTTCGAGGGAGTGATCCCAGAGAAGAAACTTATAGGGACTGTTGGGATGCAGAACTCTGAAATTTGGATTTTCAAACAGTGCAATTGAAAAAATTTGGATTAGATAGGGAAAATTTTCGGATTAATTAATTTTGTGTTTGATTAGTGTTGGAGCGGGTGATTTGGCTTTGAGAATTTTAGCGAGAGAGAGAAAATTAATTTTTTAATATATAAAATGCAGTGGGCCCCATGTATTTTGCTTGAATCCACAAGAATCCAACAAAAAAGATTTGAGGATCCATGTTTTCTTGTGGGCCCCTCACTAAAAACAACCTAATCCAAACTTACTCAATCCTACAACCAAACATAATATTTGCTGATTCAAAGATCCTAGAATCCAAATAGTGCAAAATCCACACAAATCCTACCACCAAACAGGCCATTTAGTCCTTTAAATTTCACAATATTATTAAAGCTTATAATATAGTTTCACGGAGATCTTCTAGAGCGATAATGTTTTGGTGTTTTTCAGATTGATATCATAAATGTTGTTACTCATACACATAAATTTCTATGATTTTTTCCCAAATAAATGTTGTTACTGTGTATTAAGGTATATAAGCACACTGAAAATATCAATAAGGTATATAACTACAATGTAAGTGTTAGGAATATGTATGCCCTAAAGACCATTATTGTATGATATAGTGGATGCTTAGACATATATATAGAAGACTTTTGTAGAGTTGCATAGCACGACAGTAAGGTTTCGGGAGGTATCGTCCATGCCATTTTACAAAAAATTGCCATGCTAAACAAACCTAACTCTAGAATCTTAACTAGAGAATTAGACAATAGAACATGTAAACAACTTTACATCTAAGTGAACATAGAATACAACATTTATAGACCGGTCCTTCACTTCAATAGCTCCGTGTAGTAGTCCTTTCACTGCAAGTAGTGATCTTTCGGACTCTAGAATGGCTCCACAAGATGAAAGGAACAACCTTACACGAAGTTTTCGAGGCCGAAAATGATCTACGTCGAGGAGACACCAACCAAACCTATCTCTTCACTAATTAGGGATTAGTGAAGCTAACACCCTAAACTAAATGGCTAATCTAGTAGAGAATGATGAAGTAGGATTTTTGCGCACTTTAAAATTAATTTTCTCACTAATTTTATTCACCTCTCCAAAACCTAGAGAGCTCGTACTCTTGATGAAGAAGAAGATGAATAGAATAATGTTGTGAATGAATCATGAGAGAGATTGCAACCATGGGTGAGAAATATCTCATATAACTCATGTAGAGACATAACCATGGTTTTAGATAATGGTTAGGTTAAAAAAATATCTAAGGTAAAGCAAAATTAGTGGACTAAGTCAATGGTTCAACAAGCTTCTACAAGCTTCAGCCATGTGCTTAATTTCTATCTGTAGGGTTGCTAGGCACGCGCACAAGGGTCTACGAGGCATCAACCATGCCCGATTAAAATTTTAGCCGTGCCGAACAACCCGAAGCCGGATCTTTAAACTAGGGTTTAGGCGAAAACAAGCATGTTAAACTTTTTAACACTAAGTGAGAGGGATTACAACCTTTGTAGATCCGGTCATTCACTTCTTAAGCTCCATGTTGAGGTCCCTTCGCTGCGATCATCGTGTTCTGGACTCTCGAGAGGCTTCACGAAGAGAATAATGCAATCTTTGCTTCCGATCTTCGATACAAAGATGATCTACCTTGAAGTTTCGTTAACACAAGCTAACAATCATAATATGAAGTGAACACCCTCATCTAAATGGAAAGGATAGATGAGGATGATGAAGTAGGATTTTTGCTCTTATTTATAATCTTTTTCTCACTCACTTTCATCACAAAAGAAAGCTTTTTCAAGAAGAAAACCAAGGAAGAAGAAGAAGAATGAATATGATCACTTAATCCTTTTGTGATGAACAATGAATTATTGTAGTGGTTACAAATCTAACCAAGGGTTAAGCATGAAAGAGTTAACCCTTGTAGAGAGTTAACTAGAGTTAATGGTTTGGATTGGGTTAACATAATATCTCACAAAAATATCAAGCAACCACAAAGTCAAAGCTTCATGAAGCTTCATGCAAAAGCTAACCCTAATCCTAACCCTAACCAAGTTTAAACCCTAAACCATTGTTAAATTTGTAACCCTAACATGTTACAATATTATATATCACATATACAATATATTTTGTAACAATAGAAAATAATACAATTAACATATATCGCATATATATCAATGTATTATCCCGTGAGAAAATGAATCTTTTAGTGAGCTAATATTAGTTAATGTAATTTAATATATCATATATATTATTATACATTAAATTATCGAATCAACACTTGATCCGATAATCCGGCTATTTCATAAATAACCGACTAATACGATGACCCGGCTATATCACATATACCCGGCCGATATCTCATATCGCGAGAATCCAATACGGTATCATATATCGCATTATTCTCGGTCCCGCACATATCACATATGTGCTCCTACTCCGTTTTGCCTGAGCTAAGAAACCTCTGTATAGGACTCTAAAGAATCGTCAATACGCCGGCAGTGGGTGATGATCATATCAAACACCCACAAGCTGCAAGCGGTCAGCTAAACGTAACAGCCACCCAGGTATTGAGCGCTCAGAAGATCAACAAGGGAGCCTGTACATTCTCCTGTGAATCCAAACAGTAACACTCCCGTACAGTCCGGTCTCGTCGTCTGATATGTCGCATATCTCGCCTAGGGGTGGTAAACGTAAGACCCCAGTAGCTCGATAAGTAGTGTCGATATGAGGTCTATAACAGTTCGAGAAACTACTGGTAACATTTACCAGTAAATCTCAGCAACCCTGGCCAGGGATTTTCGGTTATAGCCAATCGAACACAGCGCAACATCAACTCCCTATACCGGGAGAGACGAATCCCCTCCTATCGCTCATTGCCTCCATGTGATTCGGGTCTGTACCCAAAAGCCACCATTTTGCACGCCCTCTTGGACGTGGTAAGGTGGAAATCAAAGCACAGTGGGAATCACACAAGACTCTATGACGATCTCGGATCAACAGACTACTCTGTACCAGTGTCACCGGAGAACTGCCACCTGACGTGAGGTATAATACCATCTGGGAGTTCTCGGCGAGTCCGTCCAGTGTACCCAGTCTCCACTGAGCACCCGTACACCATCTTTGATGTCAAACACCGATGGATATGGGATCATCCATCGCCTATCATATGGGTCAAGATGCGTATACGCTAGTCTACTCTGGTGCATCGATGCCCTGTCTCGATACACCCTCGACTAGGAACAGTTATAGGATGTACTCGTCGACTACCGTGGCCCCACTAGTATGATCTCATCATAGTCCCAGTAGTCGAGTACATATCCTAAGGGCTTTATCAACATGTAACATAGAGACAATCAGAGTACATGTTAAGATAAAGGGTAACCAGATAGCGTACTATCATGTCGAGCAAGAAAGTCCTCCCTATATATGTCTAAGCATCCACTACAATATACATCGTATGTACAGTAATGGCCTCTAGGGCTTACATATAATTAACAATCTCCCACTTGCACTAGAGCCATCTGTTGTGGTATCACATACCCAACAAATTAGCTGTGGTTGAAGTATCTCATACTCAACCATCCCATAAAAGTCCCTACTGGGAAAAAGGCCTTTGTGAGTGGATCCGCGCTGTTGTCCTCTATGTCTACTCTCCTAACCTCGATCTCCCTGGAGATCAACCATCTCCATGATCAGGTGATACTGCCTAAGAATTATATCTGGATTTCTGATGGGACACTAGTTCCTTGGCATAAGCCACAACTCCATTGTCACACAATGGTAGGAACGAAGTTCATCTCATGAACTTATATATATCCAGACTGCCTCTTAAGTAGCATCCTTGATAATGATGTATCTTGCCTTTAATCGTCTAGTATGTCACGGTATCTAGCTCTGAACTCTTCCAACATACCGTCCCTCCACTGAGGGTAAAGACAATGCCTGCGACTGACATTCAGTCCTTCTTATCACCCTGGAACCTTTCCAGTGATTCTCCCCAGGATCAATTGATACCATCTCACTACAACTAGTAAGAATCCTAACATCCAATTAGATCTATCTCATAGATCTAAAAATCCAGGATTTAGGAGGTATCACTTTGATCCTATATGGAGAATCCTTGTGATAAGCGGAGATTGACCGAGCGTAGCATAGGAAACTCCTTCCCTATCAAGAGTATGTCATCCACGTACTCTACGAGCATCACCACCATACTCCCTACTACCTTTTTGTATATACAAGGTTCATCTACCATTTTGATAAAGTCAAACTTTTTGACTACCGCATCAAAACAGATGTTCCAACTCCGCGATGCCTGATTTATCATATAAAACATCTTGCACACGTTTCCGCTGCTCCCACTGTCTACGAAGCCCTCTAGCTGTGTACTTATAGACGCTCTTTTCTAAAACATCATTTAGAAAAGCAGTCATGACACCCAACCACCAAATATCGTAGTCATGGTATGTAGCTGTGGCAAGTAGGATCTGGATGGACTTAAGCATAGTTTTGAAAGTCTTAACTTTTCCATGTACACCAAGTAATCTTCTCAAGATATACTCGCTCCTGATGGGGATTTAACCCTTCAGATAAAGCAACCAAAGTCCACACTTTGTTGGTGTATAAGGATTCCATCTCAGATCACTAAGCATCCAGCCATTCTTACAGAGTCCCACTCCTGATGGCCTGCTAGAAACTAGTTGGGTCATCATCTCATGATGCAATCCTTGCTCCCACTGTCATAGAGAAACCGAAGTATCTCTCAGGTGGGTGAGGAATCCTACTAGATCGGCGGAGAGGCTGAGGTTCGTTGGAAATTATTGAATCCTTTGGTTCTACCAAATCATCAGCTGCAGTTTGTATAGCTGGAACCTTTCCAGTTCTACATAACAGACCTTGCCTCGAGCTTGTCCGGATTTTGCTTTTAGACATAGTCCGGACAACCCCAAATCTTAACAAACTTAAGATATGGGCTCTTCCCTTTCCATATCACATATGAAGTGGTAGGCAACTGATTTGATTTGAACCCTATTCAATAGGTATGCAGCTTCTCAAGTGCATAACTCCCAAAAGGAAATAGGAAACTCAGTAGTACTCATCATAGAGCACACCATATTACATAGGGTGCTATTGCTCCGCCCCGATACACCGAGGTGCTGTGGTGTATTCGAAGGAGTAATGCTGAGAGAGAATCTCATTCTCCTTTAGAATAATCCAGGAATTCCGTGCTCAAGTATTCTCCTCCTTGATCTCATCAAAGGACATAATACTTTTACCCGTTTTTGGTTCTCTACTTCTAACTTATATTCTGTGAATATCTCAAAAGCTTCGGACTTATGTTTCAACAGGAACACATGTCTGAATCTTGAGAGATTATCAGAGAATGTAATGAAGTACAAAGAACCGGCCTTGGCATGTGTAGACAGGGGACCTTCATACATCAACATGTATCAATCCCAAAAGTTCACTAACTCTTTCTCTGTTTCTAATAAACAGAGCTATGGTCATCTTATCTTTGTGACATGACCGACAAGTTTTACAAGATGTAAATTCAAACTAATTTAAATATGCATCTAAATGTAACTTCAGCTAGTCGGGTCGCATTGATATGACCTAGTCTACAATGCCTCAAGAAGGATTCGTTCATTTCTGAACTCTTCCTCTCGTGTGTGTTCTGTATACTAAGAACTGTAGTTTGATTTAGAACGTTAATGATCTTAGATAACATACCTGAACCGATCAACTCTTGATATAGGAAATGTTCAAAACATTATCCAACAATACAAAATTATATCCTTTCTTTACTAATAAAGAGAGTGATATGATGTTGTTTATCAGGTTCGGTATCTAATAACATTTGTTCAGAATCAATGTATTCTGGTAATACAGAGTGATAGTGACCAACATACTTGGCTGCAACAATTGCACCGTTTTCTATCTCATGAAACTTATCACCCGTTTTCAGTTCTCTACCTATTTGTAGCCCATGTAATAGATTACATATGCGGGATCCTGATCCGGCATCACATACCCAAGACGTAAAGGTTACTGAGAAACAGTTCTCTGTAATGAACACATTCGAAGATGATGCATCAACATGCACTTTCTTCGTTTGGGCGGCACGGGAAATATGGTATTCCCCAATTTCCTGCTCTATCTTATAACAATTATAAGTTGGAGCGGGACCAACGTTCCCCAGCTCAGTATAACAAGCGGGTTCGGTCAATATATCCATATTATTATCTTGATTAAAGCGTGATATTGTCGCTACCTGGAGAGAGAGAAGAAAACACTCAGCGTATGCTCTTGCAAGATTAGATTGGTTATCTAATATATCTAATCAGGATGTCTCCCACTGTTTTAATCAAATCTTCTTTCAAACCCTAAAAGGAAAGACTAGCCGGGATTAATTACACGCTACAAGTTCGCCAATCTTTCAGCCAGGCCAGTGTCGGTACTTTGAGGGAGGTCTCCCGTGCTTTCGCACGAACCTAATTAAAGTAAACCTCGTTTTCCCAGGGGTGTAACCCCGTTAACACCTTTCTAGACACCTACTTGATCGGCTAATTGTAATGTGTAAAACTCTCCCAGGAGTCGCAGCGGGTATCGGGATCCAACTATCTCATAGAAGGTATACAATCTCATTGCAAATTTCAACACTTGAAATTCCCAATAATATTTTGCCCCAAGCGATCTATGACCTTGACTGAGTCAACAAACCATAGACCGCAAGTAAAGTTCAACCCGTCATTTCCCGATTGAATTAAACCCACCCGCACGACCCTTGACTGAGTCAACAAGGCCGCACGACTACCCTAATCCAATCGCATCATATACTTTGCAGATAAGCACTAATCAGCTACCGCACACTACGCCTTGACTGAGTCAACAAACGCAGCACAAATACTAAATACTACTTATCTGAAATGACGGAGGGCTACGACAGGTTTTTAAAAAAACCCTTTGCGTAATGAACTTTATATCGTTGTAGAATCGAGTGATTTTAAATGGAGTGTTTTTTAGGCTTTTCTAGTTTTGCTAAAGGGGTCACTCCCGGTGATGGGATCGTCGGCCCTTTCCTCATCGAATAAGTTGCAGGATATATCATATATACCACTATGCAAAGCAAAAACTATAGAAGCAATCAAAAGACAAACCGAGGGGTGTAGCATCTGCCAGTTATTGCTAAAGGGGTCACTCCCGGTGAAGGGATCTCGGCCCTTTCCTTATCGAATAAGGTGCAGGATGTTCTACAAGGAACACCGCTATGCAAAGCAAGAACTAGAGCTACCAGTTTTTAAACAAGTTTCTACAACATTTTAGGTTTTCTTTTATTTCATTAATCTCATTAATGAAGTCCCATTTTTATTATGCTTCACAAGCATCACATTTGAAACGAAATCTGCAATATAACATATATCTCATATATATAATATAAACATTCGTCTCAGGCAGTAATATGATCTCATCACAGAACATTGCAGCAGAAGAACATATATGAAATATTGGATATACTAGGAAGTCCGTATTTTCAATACGAGCCTGTATAAAACACGGATTCCACGGTCGCGATGAATAGCCAAACCCACATCCCTAGACCCCTACGAGAGCGGCAAGCAACACTGCCAATTCTAGGGTTAGGAGACCCGGTCTCGACTCCTCAAGATGGTCTCCCACTGGACCCTAGAACCCGGTTACTTGTGCTCCCCGCCTTGGGTCTACCTAATGCGGAAAAGTAAATAATATACAATGGTGACATCATCCTCAGCCCGGAAGTGCCCCAATAAAAGAATATTACATACAAATGAATTTTACATGAATGAAAAAGAAAAACTCTCATCTCACATAAAACCCCCGGCTATTCAAAACACGAAGATCCAATATAACATATCACAGCAACACATAATATCTCATATCATCAACGTAAGCAAGTATGCGTATCCCGATTGTCGTTGATGTATAGCAACGAAGCCGGCGATACACCACATACTACGCTTACGGTCACAGAAAAGAAAGTGTAAAACTACAACAGTTGGAATCCGCAACCTCTTTAGACATCGCATGCCTAACCAAATGAATTCCTTAGACATCGCATGCCTAACAATTATAAACCCCGCATTTTAGTCTCATTATCGAAAACTCTTTTCAATATCAAGTCGGGCAATTCAACAAGATTCCCGACATCCTGATCGAATGCTCGTCGCAAACTTTAGTAGACGGCCGCACCCCCAGATGCCGTCGACGAAGTGCACTAAGGCGGAACACCGTTTCCGCGAGCACCCGAACGGATGCTTTTAGCGACGGGATTCTCCTACAGTCACTTGGTCGGGGCTTTGGGGCATGGCTGTCTATTAAGTTTACCCGGCGAGTATCCGCGTACGCTACGTGATTGCGACGGACTTTTGATCACATCAAAATCCCGTGGCAACCGATCATCTGAGACTAAACTGCTATGTTTATAACATTCAAATTAGTTATCTCATAACTACATGTGGATTCCAAATATTGTATCACATTCCAGATAATTAGACATGTCAAACTTTCCGATCGAATAATCAAACACTCAAGATTTCCCCAATATATCTCAACACTTGAAATCAGTTTAAAAACATCCATCACATGCCACAGTACCAATAGTCCAGCCGTAGAAGGGTCAAGCCAACGCCTCACATGTGGCACGCCGAACTGCCCCAAATCCTAAGGTTCAAAAGGCAGTTCAAGACGGTCACATAATCGAGTTAAGGTTTGTTGTCTTCTAGAGGGTCCACCGCGTTACTTGCACGACTTAGAACGTTCTTAAACTCGAGAAAAAATCCAACTTTTGAAAAATTTTCCGACGAGGGAAAAAGTGAGTTATTGATATCCGTTCGAACTTTTTAACAGTTTCTAAAAATTATCCGGACAAAACTAAATAAAGTTAAATTATCCGATCGAATCAACGGGTCCCCAATACAACCCTAGAAAACTCAACACTTGAGTGGAATTAAAAAATTCCCAGAAAAAATTAACAAGAAAGGACCTAAGAATAATTACATGAAATTCCAGGGACTAAGTTACAATTTGGGCCGTGGAACCGCCGCCAAACCCTTGTTCTGGCGGCGGTTCCGCGGTCAAATTATTGACTTAGAGGACCGTACTTCACATTAATTCTTAGTTTTTCCTGCTTGTTTTTCTGAGCATTTTTAATTCATAAAAAATCAACTTTTTGAAAATTATCCAGAGAAGGGTAAACATCGGGGATTCCGGGTTCGATCGGACTTTAAACTTCGCTCAGACTTCGCCTAAAACTCTAGCTTGGCTCTGATACCACTATAGGGTTGCTAGGCACGCGCACAAGGGTCTATGAGGCATCAAACATGCCCGATTAAAATTTTAGCCGTGCCGAACAACCCGAAGCCGGATCTTTAAACTAGGGTTTAGGCGAAAATAAGCATGTTAAACTCTTTAACACTAAGTGAGAGGGATTACAACCTTTGTAGATCTGGTCCTTCACTTCTTAAGCTCCATGTTGAGGTCCCTTCGCTGCGATCATCGTGTTCTGGACTCTCGAGAGGCTTCACGAAGAGAATGATGCAACCTTTGCTTCCGATCTTCGATACAAAGACGATCTACCTTGAAGTTTCGTTAACACAAGCTAACAATCATAATATGAAGTGAACACCTTCATCTAAATGGAAAGGATAGATGAGGATGGTGAAGTAGGATTTTTGCTCACATTTATAATCTTTTTCTCACTCACTTTCATCACAAAAGAAAGCTTTTTCAAGAAGAAAACCAAGGAAGAAGAAGAAGAATGAATATGATCACTTAATCCTTTTGTGATGAACAATGAATTATTGTAGTGGTTACAAATCTAACCAAGAGTTAAGCATGAAAGAGTTAACCCTTGTAGAGAGTTAACTAGAGTTAATGGTTTGGATTGGGTTAACATAATATCTCACAAAAATATCAAGCAACCACAAAGTCAAAGCTTCATGAAGCTTCATGCAAAAGCTAACCCTAATCCTAACCCTAACCAAGTTTAAACCCTAAACCATTGTTAAATTTGTAACCCTAACATGTTACAATATTATATATCACATATACAATATATTTTGTAACAATAGAAAATAATACAATTAACATATATCGCATATATATCAATGTATTATCCCGTGAGAAAATGAATCTTGTAGTGAGCTAATATTAGTTAATGTAATTTAATATATCATATATATTATTATACATTAAATTATCGAATCAACACTTGATCCGATAATCCGGCTATTTCACAAATAACCGACTAATACGATGACCCGGCTATATCACATATACCCGGCCGATATCTCATATCGCGAGAATCCAATACGGTATCATATACCGCATTATTCTCGGTCCCGCACATATCACATATGTGTTCCTACTCCGTTTTTCCTGAGCTAAGAAACCTCTGTGTAGGACTCTAAAGAATCGTCAATACGCCGGCAGTAAGTGATGATCATATCAAACACCCACAAGCTGCAAGCGGTCAGCTAAACGTAACAGCCACCCAGGTATTGAGCGCTCAGAAGATCAACAAGGGAGCCTGTACATTCTTCTGTGAATCCAAACAGTAACACTCCCGTACAGTCCGGTCTCGTCGTCTGATATGTCGCATATCTCGCTTAGGGGTGGTAAACGTCAGACCCTAGTAGCTCGATAAGTCGTGTCGATATGAGGTCTATAACAGTTCGAGAAACTACTGATAACACTTACCATTAAATCTCAGCAACCCTGGCCAGGGATTTCTGGTTATAGCCAATCGAACACAGCGCAACATCAACTCCCTATACCGGGAGAGACGAATCCCCTCCTATCGCCTATTGCCTCCATATGATTCGGGACTGTACCCAAAAGCCACCTTTTTGCACGCCCTCTTGGACGTGGTATGATGGAAATCAAAGCACAGTGGGAATCACACAAGACTCTATGACGATCTCGGGTCAACAGACTACTCTGTACCAGTGTCACCGGAGAACTGCCACCTGACGTGAGGTATAATACCATCTGGGAGTTCTCGGCGAGTCCGTCCAGTGTACCCAGTCTCCACTGAGCACCCGTACACCATCTTTGATGTCAAACACCGATGGATATGGGATCATCCATCGCCTATCATATGGGTCAAGATGCGTATACGCTAGTCTACTATGGTGCATCGATGCCCTGTCTCGATACACCCTCGACTAGGAATAGTTATAGAATGTACTCGTCGACTACGTGGCCCCACTAGTATGATCTCATCATAGTCCCAGTAGTCGAGTACATATCCTAAGGGCTTTATCAACATGTAACATAGAGACAATCAGAGTACATGTTAAGATAAAGGGTAACCAGATAGCGTACTATCATGTCGAGCAAGAAAGTCCTCCCTATATATGTCCAAGCATCCACTACAATATACATCGTATGTACAGTAATGGCCTCTAGGGCATACATATAATTAACACTATCTAATTATTTGATTTACATTAAATAAATAAACCCCTCATTATCATAAGCATGGTGTGAGTTTCATACACCCATGTAGCATATGGCATCAAGCATGACACAAAAAGAAACACAATTAATATATATCACATATATATTAAATGAGAAAAGAAATGCTTAAGTGAGCTAATATTAGTTAATGTAAATTAGTATATCAAATATACAATTATACATTAAATTATTAAATCAACACCTAATTTAATAATCCGGTTATATCACATATAACCGACTAATATCATATGTATCAACTTATCGAATCAATACTTGATTCGATAACCCGGCTATATCATATATAACCGTCCGATGTCACATATCGCGAGAATAGAATAGGTATCACATACTCGTATTAATCTCGGTCCCGCACATATCACATATGTTCTCCTACTTCATTTCTCCTGAGCCAGGAAACCTCTGTGTAGGACTTTAAAGACTCGTCAATACGCCGGCAGTAGGTGATGATCATATCAAGCACCCACAAGCCGTCAGCGGTACTAGCTGGACATAACGGCTACCCGGGTATTGAGTGATCAGAAGATCAACAAGCAAGTATGCTCGTATTCCTGTAAAGCCTGTCAGTAACACTACCGTACAGTCCAGGCTCTTCGTCTGATATGTCGCATATCTAGTCTAGGGATGGTAAACGTCAGACCCCAGTAACCGATAAGTCGTGCTGATGTGAGGCTCATAACAGTTCGAGAAACTACCGATAACACTTACCAGTAAATCTCCGTATCAGCCCTGGTCAGGGACTTCCTGTTATAGCCAATCGAGCACAGCGCAACATCAACCCCCAATACCGGGAGAGACGAATCCCCTCCTATCGATCATTGCCTCCGTGTGATTCGGGACTGTACCCAAAAGCCACCGTTTTGCACGTTCTCTTGAACGTGGTAAGGTAGAAATCAAAGCACAGTGGGAATCACACAAGACTCTATGGCGATCTCGGTTCTACAGACTAACCTGTACCAGTGTCACCAGAGAACTGCTATCTGACGATAGGTATAATACCATCTAGGAGTTCTCGGCGAGTCCGTTCAGTGTACCCAGTCTCCACCGAGCACCCGTATACCATCTTTGATGTCAAACACCAATGGATGTGGGATCATCCATCGCCCATCATATCGGTCAAGAAGCGTATACGCTAGTCTACTCTGGAATATCCATGCCCTATCTCGATACACCCCCGACTAGGAACAATTAAAGGATGTACTTGTGGACTGCCTTGGCCCCACTAGTATGATCTCCATCATAGTCCTGGTAGTCAAGTACACATCCTGAAGGCTTTATCAACATGTGAGAGCAAGACAGTATTGTTAGTTGTATGTATGCCCTAGATGCCATTATTGTACATGAGATGTATATTATAGTGGATGATGGGACATATATAGGGAGGACTTTCTTGCTCGACATGATAGTATGCTATATGGTTGCCCTTTTATCTTAACATGTACACTTACTGTCTCTCTATTACATGTTGATAAAGCCCTTAGGATGTGTACTTGACTACCAGGATTATGATGCAGATCATACTAGTGGGGCATGTGTAGTCCATGAGTTCATCCTTTAATGTTCCTAGTCTTGGGAGTATCGAGACGGGGCATCGATATTCCAGAGTAGACTAGCGTATATCTTCTCGACCCATATGATGGGCGATGGATGATCCTATATCCATTGGTGTTTGACATCAGAGATCGTATACGGGTGCTCAGTGGAGACTGGGTACACTGAACGGACTCGGCGAGAACTCCTAGATGGTATTATACTTCACGTCAGATAGCAGTTCTCTGGTGACACTGGTACATGTTAGTCTGTCGATCCGAGATCGTCATAGAGTCTTGTGTGTCTCCTACTGTGCTTTGATTTCCACCCTACCACGGCTCTACTAAGTCGTGCAAACATGTGGTTTTTGGGTACAGTCACGAGTCACATGGCAGCAATGAGCGATAGGAGGGGATTCGTCTCTCCCGGTATTGGGGGTTGATGTTGCGCTATACTCGATTGGCCATAACTGAAATCCCTGGCCAGGGTAGATGTGATTTACTGGTAAGTGTTATCAGTAGTTTCACGCTCGTCATGGACCTTACATCGGCATGACTTATCAATCTATTGGGGTCTGACGTTTACCACCCCTAGGCGAGATATGCGACATATCAGACGAAGAGACCGGACTGTGCGGTAGTGTTACTGATTGGATTCGCAGGAGTATGAGCAGGCTTGCTTGTTGATCTTCTGATCGCTCAAAACCCGGGTGGCCGTTACGTTTAGCAGACCTCTTGTGGCTTATGGGTGTTTAATATAATAATCACCCACTGCCGGCGTATTGACGAGTCTTTAAAGTCCTACACAGAGGTTTCCTGGCTCAGGAGAAACGGAGTAGGAGCACATATGAGATATGTGCGGGACCGAGATTAATACGCGTATGTGATACCGTATTCTATTCTCGTGATTTGTATCATCGGTCAGTTATATGCGATATAGCCGGGTTATCGAATCAAGTGTTGATTCGATAAAATTGATACATATGATATTAGTCGGTTATATGTGATATGACCAGATCATTAAATCAAGTGTTGATTTAATGATTTAATGTATAATTATATATATTTGATATATTACTTTACATTAACTAGTATTGGCTCACTTAAGATTGTTTTTCTCACTTGATGTGCACATAGTGTATATGTGATATATGTTTGTGTACATGATTGTATCATGCTTGATGATACATGCAAACTTGGGTGTGTGTATGACATACACCATGCTACCAATAATGAGGGGTTTTAATTATCTTAGTAAATCAAAATGAGGTGGAAATTGGTCATGGCATGAAGCTTTTGGATAACCATTGACCAAGTCCACTTGATTTGTTTTACTTAAGATATTTTAAACCTAACCATTATTATTTTAGCCATGGTTATGTCTCTACAACGGTTAGTATATGATACTAACTCACTTATGGTTGCATAACTCATTCATTCACCTTGGTTTATTTTCTTGAGTTGCTTTCTTCATCTTCTTTCTCTTGCTCTCTAGCTCCATGGAAAATGGTGAAAATGAGTGAGAAAGTAAGATGTAAAGTGAGCTCACTTCCTACTTCATCATTCTCTACTACTTACCATTTAGTTTAGGGCGCTCTCTTCACAAAGTTCATCACCTAGTGAAGAGGTAGTTTGGGTTTGAGTCTCCTCGACGTAGATCATCTTCGGCCTCGAAGATTTCGAGCAAGATTGTTCATTTCTCCAAGAGAACACATACTAGTGTAACATTTCAGAAAAATAAAATATTATTTTTGGGAATTTTTATAATTAAATAATAAATATATTGAATATTTTAATATTTCGGTATAATTAAATACCGATAAATTGGAAAAAAAATTAGAAAATTACTGAAATTACTGAAATGGGGGTGCTTTATTTGATGTAAGAAAATTATGAAATTTTATGAATTATTATACACTATTTTAGTGCTAATCGCGATTAAATATCGCAAATCGCGCATTAAGCTTGTTTTGTGCAAAACATGTACCAAGTCATTTTAACACTTGTTACATTTTTATCATGGATTTTTCTCTTTATCATGCATGGTTTTGATTTTTAAAAGAGAATAGAAAAGAATAGAAAATAAAATAAAAGAAAGAGAGAATATAAAATATGAGGGATGAGCAAGAGAGAGAGAGGCCGCACTGTGATTCGATTGGTCAGGACCATAAGACCTTGGCCAAGGCACTTGGGATTTACTGATAGGTTGATCAGTAGTTTTCCAGATTGGTCCTGAGCCACATCGACACGACTTATCAGGTTGTTAGGGTCTGACGTTCACCATCCCCTAGACCCGGTATGCGATACTCTTTGACGAAGAGACCAGACTGTACGGATATTGTCATGGATAGGCTCAGTAGGAGATCCGGATGAGTTTGCTCATCGGCCTTCTTTTCGACAGGTACCTGGGTAGCCGTTACGTACAGCTAGTGCCATTGACGTGCTTATGGTTAAACCCAGTGCCAGAGTACTATCGAGTCTTTAGAGTCCCACACAGAGGGTTTTCCTGATTCAGGCGAAATGATGTAGTAACCGTATTGGATACGTACAGGATTCGATCGATTGATGTACTTATTACTCGGATTTTCGATCGGACAGTTTGTAATACTAGCCGGCTCAGGTTTGAGTCGGATTATTAAATCAGGTATTGATTTAATAATTTACGTATATGTATTTCGATATATATATTCTAGTATTACGTTCTTCGTGTTATTCTATCTCTTTTGGGCGTTCGGATTTTTATCTGATTACCGGTATATTTGTACAGTAGACTGAAATCCGTATTTATTACAGATTTCCTTCAAGAAGGTGGTCACCTCATTATGGATTTTCCATTTATTTGATAAATGGAAATGAGGTGTAAAGTGAGAGGTGAGGGAGGTATGGAGTTGACCATGCTTCAATAGTTTACAAATGAATTTATCATTCATTTTGGGTTTACTATTGAATCATGGTTGCTATTGTTTAATGAAAGAAATGAACATACAAAAGTCTTGTGTGTGAATTTCTCTCTCATGCTTGATTCATTATTTTTCTTGAGCTCTCTTTTGCTCTTCATCTCCTCCCTCCTCTTGCTTTGCTCCACCTTCATCTTCTTCTTCTTCACTAACATTCTCATGAGTTGAGAAACAAGTGAAGAGGTTAGAAAAGAGATAACAAACACTTAGACACCCTCACTACATCCTAGACTACTTGGTTTAGCAAACCAAGTTTTCTAGTTGCTCCTTTTGTTACATAGTTAGGAGCTAGAGCCATGGATCATACTCCCCGGCTGGATCATCAAGGACCAAGGAAGACCGGAGAAAAGGCTCGATCCCGGAGAACCGACGGAGCAAGGAAAGAAGATCAAGCAAGTTCAAGGTGGCTAGTAGGAGCTAAGGATGAAGAACGAAGACCGAAGGACTTGGTTCGTTTGGTAAGAATTCCTCATCATAGTAGATAGCTCTCCTAGGGTAGCTAGTTAGTTTTATGGAAAGATCCGGATTTAGAGTTAAACTAGTGCCAAGTTTTTGTTCGTTAGAAAAATTTTGTTCCGTATTTGACCACGAAAGTTGGCCGGGGCACTAGGAAAACCCTTCATGGTATCAGAGCCACCCATAAAACCTATACTAGCTTGTTTAAACCTGTTTAGAACAACGATCGACCGAAAATTTCAAAAACTGCATTTCAAATCATGAGTTTTCTGTCAATTTTTAAACGTGCTCGAAAAATCAATTTTATGGTCCCAGAAAATCATGCAGGCTTTTTTATGACCCTTGAAGAAATTTGGTCACGTGATCTCTCCAAACCGCCGCGGATCCGCCGCAAAAACCTCCTATTGGCGGTGGTTCCATGGCCGTTTTGGGGGCCATGTGAACAAAATTTCTTCTGGGCCTCTTATTTTTGGAAATTGTTGTTTCTGAAATAATTACTTTTTGGGCCCAGATTTGTTACAGTATTGGTTTAATACTTGGGGCCCACTTGGAAAGTTTAGTCGATCGTAATTTTAAAATACGTATTTTATTTTCAGTACATTCACTTTTATCTGCGACCGGGAATGTCACTCGATTGGTAAAACTCGTCTAACTACTATATGTTCCATTAGACGGGTTTTGCGAACGTGACATTCGCGTTGATATTTTGTGCTTGTGCTGTGTTTGTGGTTGGATTGTCTGTCACGACCCGAAATTGGCACGTGACGGCCCTAATACTACGCAACGTCTACAGGCGTAACGTAGTAAAAGAAAGCCAAAACCCAGAAATCTAAACCATTAAAAGACAAGAAAAGATAAGAAACAATGTTTAAACCTTTAAAAAAAAATAGAAAAATCTCAAGTATAAATTCTTTAAGTCCAATTTTCTTTCCTTAAAATTTCGGCAGCACCTCCTTTATAAAAACCAACCCCAAAAATGGGTACAACATAAATATAAAGTAAAGCATCCCCAACGGGAGCAAATCCACGCCCAAAGACGGAAAACAACCACCACAACAAATATACGACGCCGTAGCGAAGAAATAGAAGACGATAGAAAGGAAACTGTATAAAAGACAACAAATCCAACATAATATACAACATCGTCCTCACTAAGTCTCTAAGTCAATATGAAAATAGTAGATGGAGAGTACAGGGATACAACGAATATACAATACAACGAATAACCACAAAACCCACCTAAGCAAACTGCACACTGTGAGCTGATGCGGTATCCGTAGCAAAAGATGATAAGATGTGTGATAATAGCCTGCCTCTGACTATCCTGAGGAACACCTGCAAACACTGTGGTACAACGGGGGTGAGTTTCCAACTCGTGAATAGTAAATAACATATGCAGGTAATCACAAGTATGCACGTAAAGCGTGAATCTAAGATATGCAATTAACAGTAATAACATCTCATATGAATGCAGAATAATGGAAAGTACACTAGCAGGTACAACCAATATATAAAGCAATGATGATATGACAACAGTATGCAATAATCATGCAATAGGGATATGAGAAAGTAAATGTGCAACAATCATGAAAGGTACACTAACAGGTACTACTAATACATGAAGCAGTGCACAAACAGATAAAGGTGAGGTATGGAGTGAAGTATGTCATTTCCACGGAATCCTGACATCGTGGTAGGATCATAATCCAGCAAGACAATTCAAATCCCAATTCCTCAAATCAACCCCCAAATTGGCTCTCATATCATCTAAGTATCATATCTCCTCAATTGCACAATATCAAGTATATCACATATATCGAATGTACAACATCAAGTATATCTCACATATCTCGTATGTACAATATCAAGTATATCTCACATAATCGAATGTACAATCATCAAGTATATCTCACATATATCGAATGTACAACATCAAGTGGATCTCACATATCTATCCAGTATCCAATCTCAAATGAATCTCTTATATCCCGAATCAAATCTCCAGCAAAATTCTAACATCCTAAATATAATGACATAAATAAATATGATGAGGTCAATACACATATATTAGCGTCTCATTCCACTAATATTGGTGTAAGGGTATATATAACAGCGGATAAATCCCCTGTAATATATACAAGGAGTAATTAGAAATATCATGAAACCAATGTGCCAAGCATCGACACAGAAATACTGATCTATCATATGCCGTCTCCCAGACTAACATCCTGATAGGTACGTATCATACGCTATCCCGAAAGCTCGAGTGTCTAGCACTGACCCTCGCCTCTCGACGTATCCATACGTACATGACTCCCGTCGGTATCCACATGATAGCCGCTGAGTCATTGGTCCTGTCATCGGATAGTATGGTTCCCCTAAGCATCATCGCCTGACACCACGACATCGTTCTTGCTTCGGAGTACCTCCGGGCCCCACCATGTACCCGCACACGGACCCCTCCTTTCCTCGCGTGGGGTATACACATCGTAAACGACAAATCTCATGGTGGCTGCTGAAATATCATATCAAGGGAAATCGGGTTTTTCAAATAATGCATAATTTCATGAACTACCACGGTTCCCAAATCCAGAAAACATCATGAAAAATCCATATCTCAATACGAAAATCCATGAATAAAGTATACGCATCATAAATCTTAAATGCGAGCATATAGAGGAAAAACAGCAATTAACTGTAACAAGTTAATATAATATCATGCGGTTCCTAATCTCTCCAATTCTAAAATAACATCAAGTAAAGGTAAACATGTAGCTATAACCAGATATATGTGCAACATAAAGGTATAGCAAGATATATGTATCTACCTATAAGTAATGATGTAGTATACCCCCTGGGTATAAGAATAGTATGTGCAAGGTATACCTGTAGCTATGACGTAAAGTGTGCATGTACCTATCACTAATGGTACAATACTCTATAGGTATACAGGTAACTAGCATGTAAGTATGTCAGAACATATGTGTAAACATGTAGGTATACAGGTATCCTATAAGTCAATGCGTAAAGAAATATGAATCAAAGTCTCAATGTCCCTAACCAAGCAATATTATATCTATAAGTGGGTTATGCGTGACATGGCAATTATTGACGGTGTGTGTAGCATACAATCAGTGCTCGTGCAACATGAATCGTCAATAATATGTGCAGTGTCCTACTACTACTAGTCCAGGCACAACTACATCTAAGTAATAGGGTAAAGGCGCAATTCTAACAATAACGTAGAATATGCGACAAGTAATAAAATCTCTAGCCCTGACGCATGACGCCATGCGGGCGATTCCTCTGTAAATGTTAAATCTACTCACCAACGCTCCAAGCTAGGTGAAGCCTACCACCTGTTTTCCCCTTGTCGTAGCGTCCGAAGTCCCTGCTTGCGAACCTAAAATTTCACAAACACATCACATAAACATATATTCTACATCGACGAAAAGATATCGAAACGCAAGAATAATGCCCCGAAAATTACACTGCGCGCTTAGCGCATCTAACGCGCACGACCACGGCTAAAAATCCTAACTAGGGTCGCCAAACAACGAAACACCTAGTCTAGATTCCGATCGTCCCGATCGCGCATTCAAAACGCAATAATAAACGTGGACTCAAAATAAATAACGTCGCAACGTCAAAAGAAACCCACGCCTAAAAGTTACCGAAATCTAGTAAGCAGTACTTATCTTTATAGCACAAAACTACGAGTTTTACCAAAACTATAATTTACAAACATCTTCAAATAGCAAGGTTAAACCATTTAAACCATTTCTATATTTTTAAACTTGCTTAATTAAGCTTTAGCAAAAACCTAGTAAGCAAAAACCCTTAATTAGGCAAAGTAGTAATTAACAAAAATTAGCATTTTCTACTAGGTTAAGCTTTTCAAATTCACAAATTAGCACTTCAATTAAATATTAAACACTTAAATTAAGATTTAACCTTAACTTGAATTTCTAAAACCATTTCTAGAATTTTGAAACATGAAATTTAAAGCTTAAACTAACATCTAATTAAGCTAGCATAAAGTATTAAGTAACAATTAGAGATTAGGGTTAGGGTTTTATACCTTCAAGAACACCACTAGAATCAAGGATAAAACCAAACTTTAGCCTCCAAAATCCTCACTAGAATGAAGATCCAAGCAACTTTTGTGAAGAAGAAAGAAGGTTTTGGATTTTATTTGAATTTCTATGAATTTATTTGGATTTTTCATGATTTTTGAAGCTTTAGAAGTGAAGAAATGAGTTTAGAAAAAGAGAGGGCAGCAAGAAGATGATGTGGCCGGCCAAAGCAAGGAGGGGGGGTGTTTTTGATGAAGGGTAGAATTTTCTAGAAGAAAATTGGAATAATTGGATAATAAAACAAAGCTTATGTTCACACTACTTTTCTTTTTCTTTATCTTTAAAAAAATAAATCCTTTCACCATAAAAATCTAGATATTTTAAAAGAAGATTCTAAAATAATTGTGGTGATGATTTCCAAGAATTTTCATTTAGAAGAAATTTCCCGATTTACGTGCACCAAACACCGCTTAAAATAATATTTTATTTGGGAAAAAATCTATTTGAACCAAAACCTCCCAAATACCCCTAAAGTTCGCGCACAAGCTTTATTTTAGCTAAAATAGGTGCTGGTAAGTTTTTACGGACGTTTGATCGAAATCGGGTTAAAACGGGAAAAACCGACAATTTTGTCCTAAAACGGAAAAATTCGCAAAACGATTTCTGAAACGTTACAATCTCCCCCTTTATAAAAATTCGTCCCCGAATTTAAAAGTTTTCACTAAGCGTACCTTCAAAGAGAAGAGTATAAAACTCCCAATTCTCCCTCGCAGCCTACCAAGTGATCATCTCACTATACAGTTACGTCCAAGACAACTCTCCACAGATGGCAGGACCCTTGACCGAAGTTTCTCCACCTGCCGGGCCATTAACACAATTGGCTGCTGGTGAACGAAAGATCGCGTCCAAGCTGAATGGTCTGGCGTTGAATCATGTGAGAAAGGTCATGAAGGTAATAGCAAAGTATCGACACAAGGAATACGGGGTGAAAACTCAATAATCTGGGAGGAAGTGCCAAATTAAAGGCAACGAACTAACTCGCTTAAAGGTTCTCGAAAGGACCTACAATTCTGGGTAAGCTTCCCAAAACTCAACACGTCCTTCATCGGAAAAATCCGTAGGAATACATGATCTCCTATAGCGAACTCGAGCCTGCGATCACCATGGTCGGCATAAGACCTCTGTCCGCACAGGACTATCATCATCATCACCTGCAACAGCTGGATCATTTCCGAAGTCTCTAGACAAGCTGGGGTCCAAAAATCCTACTACGCAGAGTCAGAAAAACAGACTGGAGATCGACACCACCTAACAAACAAAACTTAAAGGTTGCCAATCAGAATGTCTCCTGATAACTGCTATCGAAGGAGAATCCGAACAATGGCAAGTGACGATCCTAACTGCCGAAAACAATTAATACGTATGCACGAGTATAACCTCTAGAGTCGGTATAGCCCGCTCTCACAAAACCATCATCCTGCGGATGGAAAGATGGAGCTAAAGCTCAACTAGTACCTAAGGCTCCCTGAAGCTCCTACCCAAGACGGCAAGCGAGCAGGGTGCCTTCATTGGATACGACCCTCGAAGGAACTCCATGCAACGCATAAACTTAACCAAGAACAACTGAGCAGACTGAGAAAAACCGGACAACAAGCATCCGAATGGAGTCACACCCTGACTAAACCTGGGTAGACACCATAACGAATTTCATGGAGATCTGTTCCTATTCCCACTTCGGAACAGTTAAAGATTGTAATTCTCCAGCCGGTCTCAGATGCTCAACCAAAACACACAACAAGACAACACCTTGAAATGAAACCTGAAATTTCTCTTTACATTCCTGTCCACGCGTAACTATCTCACAAGTTACATCAATGTTGGTGGAACTTGAATGAATACAGAGAATTAACAGATGTGCCAGCTCTAGGATTTCACGTCTCTACCCGATAATATCAGGTACACAAACGCGTCCCTAACTTAGCACACTATTGTCACAAATCAAGGACTCCAAATCATTACCCAGCCGAGTATGCTCAAGTATCTCTAACGAACGAGCATCGTCGGGCAGTGTCTCGCGAAAGCGATTAAAGAAAAGTGGTCGGGCGCGGACATGAGCAAGCTGTCCCTTCTGTAGAGACGAACTTAAGCTGTACTCAACGATCGCACAAGAACTGTAAATCTGCAGAAGACTATCACAACAATCAAAATCCGCTGCAGGAAGATTGTATTAAGCTCTGGTGGTCCGTGAGAATCTGACATGACTCTCGAACAAATAGTGTCTCCAAATCCCCAAAGCAAAACCACCGCGGACATCTCCAGATCATGAGTGGAATATCCTTCTCGTACTTCCTCCAAGTGTAGGGAAGAAAAAGCGATAACTCTATAACGTCACCTCTGTACACACTCGAGCCCCACTCACGAAACATTACAGTTAAACAACAAAGTCGCCCGAACCAGAAAGTAAAGAAAGACCGATGCAGTTGTTAACCGAGTCTTCAACTGCCGAAAACTTTGCACACATGCCTCAGTCTAAGGAAAAGGAAACCTCCACTCCGGTCAGTTCAGTCGACTGAGCAGCACTACACTAACGATCCTGCACGAAACGGCGGTAGAAACCTGCTAAGCCCAAAATCTACGGACCTTCGTCCATACACAAGCCTGGGCCAAAGCTGTACGACCTCGATCTTCCTCGGGACCATACGAAAACCGTCTCCCGTAACTACAAGACCTAGGAGTCAACACAAACAAGCCTGAAGGAACACTCCGAGAATCTAGCAACAGCTGGGCTTTCCTAATGTCTGCAAAACAAATCCTTAAGTGCTACTCCTGTCCCTCACGACACATTGAATAGACCAGAATGTCGTCAATAATACAACAATAACTGGTCGAGGAACGACCTGAAGAAATCTGGTGTATCATGTCTATGAATGCTGCAAGGGCATTGGCGAGTCCAAAGACACCACCAAAACACACAAAGCCGTAGCATGCACAAGGCAGCCTTCGGAATGCCATCACTCCGAACCCGCAACAATGATGACTTGATCCCAACAACTTAGAAAAAGTCTCGCACTTAGGAGCCGATCAAAGAAATCGTCAATGCGAGGTAAATGATACCTATCCGCACCGTAAGCCGGTTCAATTGACGATCTATCAATACACAACCTCAACTGCCGTTCTTCTCCTTGACGAACAGAAATAGGAGCTCCTCAAGGCGAAACACACAGACGCACAAACCCCCCAACAAACAACTCTGCAGCTGATCCTTAAGCTCCCTAAGCTCCGCCGGCTCATCTGGAACAACATCGGAAAACTCTCGCATGATAAGAACCCGGTCCAACAAACCCACTATGGCTCCGGTATCACGAATGAACGCAAAGAATCCTCGACATCCTCTCCTCAAAAGCCGACTAGCGAAAAAGGATGAATTCAAGCTGTGAGAGGCGACACCACTGTCCCCCTGCACAACAAGAACTGACTTGCCGGGAAAACAAACCTAACTGTTTCCTCGCGGTGGTCCACAGACGCCTAGCACGTAACTAACCAATCCGTACCCTGGAGAACGTCAAATCCAACATCTCTAGAAGGATCAAGTGATGGATGAATCTCCTAACCGATTGGCATACGACTGAAATACGTGTTGCGCAACAAAAGAATCGCTGACAGAAATTAACACAACAAACGGCTGATCTAGCTAACACGAATCCACTCGTCCCCAAACCTCTGCTACTCCCGCAACGGTCATGAAAGATGTCTCGACGACCAAGCCTCTGTCTCTGAGCTGATACCCCGGTACGAGTCCTCCACGGTTCCGGAACTCCCGAAGTCTCTGGAATACGTGTCTCGTCAACTAGGGCTGCATCCACTGGTGCTATGTAAGTGACGGAAAGCTGTGCGCTGATCACAAGGAACAACTGGGTAACATGGGTGACAACCTCCTGTCGCTGCGCTCGAATGGTCTCCACCAAAGAACTCATCGTTTAGCACAAGTCCTGCATCTCTGCCACAAGCCTGACGATACTATCAGTCGAAGGCGAAACCGTCTGCACCTATGCAACGAGCGTTCCATCCTGGTCAGTCCTCGCTCTCCCCGAGTCAAAACTGACCTCGGCCTTCGCTGCACCTCACTGAGTCCCCATAGTCGTCGTCGGCAAAGGCTATAATTAGGAATAGGATTCGATATGAACACGGAAATCGAATCACAAGGATATGAATCATCAAGGAAGGAATTTCAAGTAATTGTACTTAGGTCACTTTAGGCGGAGTACTGCATCGTGAGTATGCTACAGACATACACACACTACGTTATTCTGCTTAAGCTACGTACTCCATCATATCAAGGTCATCCTACACTCCGTAAGGTAAAACCTAGCGCTCTGATACCAATTTTGTCACGACCCGAAATTGGCACGTGACGGCCCTAATACTACGCAACGTCTACAGGCGTAACGTAGTAAAAGAAAGCCAAAACCCAGAAATCTAAACCATTAAAAGACAAGAAAAGATAAGAAACAATGTTTAAACCTTTAAAAAAAATAGAAAAATCTCAAGTATAAATTCTTTAAGTCCAATTTTCTTTCCTTAAAATTTCGGCAGCACCTCCTTTATAAAAACCAACCCCAAAAATGGGTACAACATAAATATAAAGTAAAGCATCCCCAACGGGAGTAAATCCACGCCCAAAGACGGAAAACAACCACCACAACAAATATACGACGCCGTAGCGAAGAAATAGAAGACGATAGAAAGGAAACTGTATAAAAGACAACAAATCCAACATAATATACAACATCGTCCTCACTAAGTCTCTAAGTCAATATGAAAATAGTAGATGGAGAGTACATGGATACAACGAATATACAATACAACGAATAACCACAAAACCCACCTAAGCAAACTGCACACTGTGAGCTGATGCGGTATCCGTAATAAAAGATGATAAGATGTGTGATAATAGCCTGCCTCTGACTATCCTGAGGAACACCTGCAAACACTGTGGCACAACGGGGGTGAGTTTCCAACTCGTGAATAGTAAATAACATATTCAGGTAATCGCAAGTATGCACGTAAATCGTGAATCTAAGATATGCAATTAACAGTAATAACATGTCATATGAATGCAGAATAATGGAAAGTACACTAGCAGGTACAACCAATATATAAAGCAATGATGATATGACAACAGTATGCAATAATCATGCAATAGGGATATGAGAAAGTAAATGTGCAACAATCATGAAAGGTACACTATCAGGTACTACTAATACATGAAGCAGTGCACAAACAGATAAAGGTGAAGTATGGAGTGAAGTATGTCATTTCCACGGAATCCTGACATCGTGGTAGGATCACAATCCAGCAAGACAATTCAAATCCCAATTCCTCAAATCAACCCCCAAATTGGCTCTCATATCATCTAAGTATCACATCTCCTCAATTGCACAATATCAAGTATATCACATATATCGAATGTACAACATCAAGTATATCTCACATATCTCGTATGTACCATATCAAGTATATCTCACATAATCGAATGTACAATCATCAAGTATATCTCACATATATCGAATGTACAACATCAAGTGGATCTCACATATCTATCCAGTATCCAATCTCAAATGAATCTCTTATATCCCGAATCAAATCTCCAGCAAAATTCTAACATCCTAAATATAATGACATAAATAAATATGATGAGGTCAATACACATATATTAGCGTCCCATTCCACTAATATTGGTGTAAGGGTATATATAACAGCGGATAAATCCCCTGTTATATATACAAGGAGTAATTAGAAATATCATGAAACCAATGTGCCAAGCATCGACACAGAAATACTGATCTATCATATGCCGTCTCCCAGACTAACATCCTGATAGGTACGTATCATACGCTATCCCGAAAGCTCGAGTGCCTAGCTCTGACCCTCGCCTCTCGACGTATCCATACGTACATGACTCCCGTCGGTATCCACATGATAGCCGCTGAGTCATTGGTCCTGTAACCGGATAGTATGGTTCCCCTATGCCTCATCGCCTGACACCACGACATCGTTTTTGCTTCGGGGTACCTCCGGGCCCCACCATGTACCCGCACACGGACCCCTCCTTTCCTCGCGTGGGGTATACACATCGTAAACGACAAATCTCATGGTGGCTGCTGAAATATCATATCAAGAGAAATCGGGTTTTTCAAATAATGCATAATTTCATGAACTACCACGGTTCCCAAATCCAGAAAACATCATGAAAAATCCATATCTCAATGCGAAAATCCATGAATAAAGTATACGCATCATAAATCTTAAATGCGAGCATATAGAGGAAAAGCAGCAATTAACTGTAACAAGTTAATATAATATCATGCGGTTCCTAATCTCTCCAATTCTAAAATAACATCAAGTAAAGGTAAACATGTAGCTATAACCAGATATATGTGCAACATAAAGGTATAGCAAGATATATGTATCTACCTATAAGTAATGATGTAGTATACCCCCTGGGTATAAGAATAGTATGTGCAAGGTATACCTATAGCTATGACGTAAAGTGTGCATGTACCTATCACTAATGGTACAATACTCTATAGATATACAGGTAACTAGCATGTAAGTATGTCAGAACATATGTGTAAGCATGTAGGTATACAGGTATCCTATAAGTCAATGCGTAAAGAAATATGAATCAAAGTCTCAATGTCCCTAACCAAGCAATATTATATCTATAAGTGGGTTATGCGTGACATGGCAATTATTGACGGTGTGTGTAGCATACAATCAGTGCTCGTGCAACATGAATCGTCAATAATATGTGCAGTGTCCTACTACTACTAGTCCAGGCACAACTACATCTAAGTAATAGGGAAAAGGCACAATTCTAACAATAACGTAGAATATGCGACAAGTAATAAAATCTCTAGCCCTGACGCATAACGCCATGCGGGCGATTCCCCTGTAGATGTTAAATCTACTCACCAACGCTCCAAGCTAGGTGAAGCCTACCACCTGTTTTCCCCTTGTCGTAGCGTCCGAAGTCCCCGCTTGCGAACCTAAAATTTCACAAACACATCACATAAGCATATATTCTATATCGCTGAAAAGACATCGAAACGCAAGAATAATGCCCCGAAAATTACACTGCGCGCTTAGCGCATCTAACGCGCACGAGCTCGGCCAAAAATCCTAACTAGGGTCGCCAAACAACGAAACACCTAGTCTAGATTCCGATCGTCCCGATCGCGCATTCAAAACGCAATAATAAACATGGACTCAAAATAAATAACGTCACAACGTCAAAAGAAACCCACGCCTAAAAGTTACCGAAATCTAGTAAGCAGTACTTATCTTTATAGCACAAAACTACGAGTTTTACCAAAACTATAATTTACAAACATCTTCAAATAGCAAGGTTAAACCATTTAAACCATTTCTATAGTTTTAAACTTGCTTAATTAAGCTTTAGCAAAAACCTAGTAAGCAAAAACCCTTAATTAGGCAAAGTAGTAATTAACAAAAATTAGCATTTTCTACTAGGTTAAGCTTTTCAAATTAACAAATTAGCACTTCAATTAAATATTAAACACTTAAATTAAGATTTAACCTTAACTTGAATTTCTAAAACCATTTCTAGAATTTTGAAACATGAAATTTAAAGCTTAAACTAACATCTAATTAAGCTAGCATAAAGTATTAAGTAACAATTAGAGATTAGGGTTAGGGTTTTATACCTTCAAGAACACCACTAGAATCAAGGATAAAACCAAACTTTAGCCTCCAAAATCCTCACTAGAATGAAGATCCAAACAACTTTTGTGAAGAAGAAAGAAGGTTTTGGATTTTATTTGAATTTCTGTGAATTTATTTGGATTTTTCATGATTTTTGAAGCTTTAAAAGTGAAGAAATGAGTTTAGAAAAAGAGAAGGCAGCAAGAAGATGATGTGGCCGGCCAAAGCAAGGAGGGGGGGGTGTTTTTGGTGAAGGGTAGAATTTTCTAGAAGAAAAATGGAATAATTGGATAATAAAACAAAGTTTATGTTCACACTACTTTTCTTTTTCTTTATCTTTAAAAAAATAAAACCTTTCACCATAAAAATCTAGATATTTGAAAAGAAGGTTCTAAAATAATTGTGGTGATGATTTCCAAGAATTTTCAATTAGAAGAAATTTCCCGATTTACGTGCACCAAACACCGCTTAAAATAATATTTTATTTAGGAAAACATCTATCTGAACCAAAACCTCCCAAATACCCCTAAAGTTCGCGCACAAGCTTTATTTTAGCTAAAATATGTGCCGGTAAGCTTATACGGACGTTTGATCGAAATCGGGTTAAAACGGGAAAAACCGACAATTTTGTCCTAAAACGGAAAAATTCGCAAAACGATTTCTGAAACGTTACATTGTCGTGGTGGATAGCATGTGGTGCAATGTTAGAAATATAGTTTATAATTCATTTGTACATTTGTTATTGCGGGGCGAGCGTCCGACATGTGGACTGCCGTCTTTGCCGGGTTGTATATTGTTTTGGGGCACGACCGGGTTGAGGTCGATGTCACCGCTTGTATATATTATTTTCATTTTCTGTATTAGGATTACCTCGCGATAGGGGTGCACGAATAGCCGGGTTCTAGAAGGAAACAACCCCGTATCTCAAGGCGCTGAGACGGAGGGGGCTTCATTCTAGAACTGGCAGGCTATTCGCCGCACTCGTAGGGGGTATAGGTTTTCATTGCACAGGCTATCAACACGACCGGGAACTTCGGGTTTTATTTGCGGCTCAAATGAAACCCGGGGCTCCAAGATTATCTACCATTCTGTATTGTTATCTGTGATGTTGTTTATTATCATGCCTGGGACGAATGTTATATATACTTATATATATACTGGTAGATGTTGTATATGTTTTACACCCGCGCTAGTCCAGCCCCCGCTCTGTCGTTAGTTAAGTAACCTAATATACGTACATTTTATTTTCGTTCTTTTCTGGTGTGATAGGCTGCAAATTGATGGGACCGCATTAATTTTGATTAATGCAAGATAATAAACCTAAAAGATGTTGTTGGAACCAAGCTTTAAAAACCGACATTACAGACGTTCTCTTTTGCTTTGCACAGTGGTATTCAGTTTGGAATATTCAGCACCTCATTCGACGAGGCAAGGGCCGAGATCCCTTCACCGGGAGTGACCCCTTGAGTAAAAGTTTGCGTCAGGGTAATAACTTCACTATAGTCGATTAATTTTTGCTTTGCATCGTGGTATTCATTTTGGAATATCCCGCACCTCATTCAACGAGGAAAGAGCCGAGATCCCTTCACAGGGAGTGACCTCTTTAGCAAAGATTTTCGCCACTATATTTATAAAACCACTCAGGTTCCTTCAACAATATCAAGTTCATTACGTTAACGGGTTTTTCGCTAAAAACCCAGCCGTAGCCCTCCGTCATTTCTTATAAGTTATACTTAGTATTTATGCTGCGTTTGTTGACTGTGTCAAGGCGCAGTGAACGGTAGCTGAGTATTGCTTATTTGTAGCATACAATGCGATTGGTTAGGACAGTCGTGTAACCTTGTTGACTGTGTCAAGGGTTATGCGGGTGGGTTTAATGCAATCAAGATAATGATGGGTTGAACTTGACTAGGACTCTTTGATTTGTTGACTGTGTCAAGGTCACTTGGGTCTTAGGGAAAAAAACCACATCGAGAGTTTCAAACATACAGGAAACTTGCAGATTTTAGCATACCTTCTAGAGTGTGGTGACAATAGTGGATTCCATCTAGTGCATCACACAATGATAGTTGGATCCCGATCCCACTGATGAGTAGGATTACTCTCGGGAGATTATCACACTTACACAATCAATGCTATAAACCAAGTAGGTGTCTAGAAAGGTGTTAGCGGGGCTACGCCTCCAGGGAAAAGAGGTTATGTAATTAAAGAACTTCGCGAAAGCGTTGGAAAACCTCCCTCGAAATACCAACACCGGCCTGGCTGAAAGGTTAAGCAAGTATTGTGACGTGCGATTAATCCTGACTAATTCTTATTTTAGGGTTTGAAGAAGAATTTGAGGAAACAGTGGGAGCCATCCTGGTTAGATAAATTAATAACCAATCTAATCTTGCAAGAGCGCACGCTGAGTGTTTTCCCTCTCTCTCTCTCCAGGTAGCAACTATTTCACGCCCTAATCAAGATAATAAAATATATCGCTTGACCGATCCGAATTCTTATTCGGGGCTGGGGAACGTCGGTTCGACTCTAACTTATGACAACGGTCATGAGTATGAGCAAGGGAAAGAGGAAAGTTTGAATTCCTTGATAACCCCATCGAAGAAGAAACATACTGTTGCATCTTCTTCAGGTGTTCTTATTATTGAGAACTATTTTTCGGTCAGTCCTACTTCCTGGGTACTAGATACCGGATCAGGATCTCATATCTATAATTTATTGCAGGGACTGAGAAAAAGTAGGATAGTTGGACCTGGTGATATGTCCCTCAGAGTAGGGAACGGAGCACAAGTTAATGCTGCAGCCGTCGGTGAATATCACCTAGTGTTGCCAAATGGCAGTACTATGATTTTGAACAATTGCTACTATGTACCTTTCATGGTTTGCAACATCATATCAGTTTCTTTACTTGATAAAGATGGATATAACTTTGTTCTTGATAGAAATATCATGAACATTTACCTTGATAAGGTACTGGTTGCAGAAGGTACACTGTGTAATGGTATCTACGTTCTTAATCAAAACACAGTTCTCAATATACAAAACACGTGCAAGAGGAAAAGTTCAGATATGAACGAATCCTACTTGTGGCATTGTAGACTTGGTCATATCAGAGAGAAAAGACCGAGTAAGTTGCATAAAGATGGATTTTTGGATACGTTCGAGTTTTCATCTTATGAAACTTGTCAATCTTGTCTCAAAGGAAAGATGACTAAATCTCCGTTCACCGGACAAGGAGAAAGAGCAACAGAGCTCTTGGGGCTCATACACAGTGATGTATGTGGTCCAATGTCTATACATGCAAGGGGTGGGTTCTCGTACTTCATCACATTCACTGACGATCTCTCTAGGTTCGGATATGTGTATCTTTTGAAACACAAATCTGAAACTTTTGAGAAATTCAAAGAATTCAGAAACGAAGTAGAGAACCAGACTGGCAAAAGTATCAAGATCCTCCGATCTGATAGAGGAGGGGAGTACTTAAGCACGGAATTCCTAGATTACTTAAAAGAGAATGGAATTCTCTCTCAACTTACTCCTCCGTATACACCACAGAACAACGGCGTATCGGAGTAGAGGAATCTTACCCTATTGGATATGGTTCGCTCCATGATGAGTAGTGCTGAGTTGCCTCTTTCATTCTGGGGATATGCACTTTAAACAACAGCACATCTTTTGAATCAAGTTCCATCCAAATCCGTGCCTAAAACTCCATACGAAATATGGAGTGGTAAGAGTTTGTATCTTAAACGTGTTAAGATTTGGGGTTGTCCAGCTTATGTCAAAAAGCAGAACCCAGATAAACTTGAGGCACGGTCAGTTTTGTGTAAGTTTGTGGGATACCCAAAGGATTCTAATGGGTATATATTCTACCATGCAGAGGAACAGAAGATTATTGTTTCCAGGAACGCCACATTTTTGGAAAAAGAATTTCTTGTTAAAAATATTAGTGGCAGCATGGTAGAACTGGATGAAATTCCAGAGACACAAACTATAACTGAAGATTTGGTGGAACCGCTAGATTCAGTTAAACCCAACGAACCCCAGCCACTCCGCAGATATAGTAGGATTTCTCATCCGCCCGAGAGATACTACGGTTTTCTCATAGATGGGGATCGAGAGGATTGCATCTTGGAAGAAGATGATCCTGCTAGTTTCAGGCATGCCATTATCAATAGAGACTCTGATAAGTGGCTGGATGCTATGCAATCTAAAATGGAGTCCATGTACACCAATAAAGTATGGACCCTGGAAGTTGCTCCACCGGGGGTAAAACCCGTTGGATGCAAATGGATCTACAAGAAGAAACTTGGTGTAGATGGGCAGGTGGAAACCTATAAGGCTAGACTCGTTGCAAAAGGTTTTCGTCAAAGACCAGGAGTGGACTATGACGAAACTTTTTCTCCAGTGGCTATGCTCAAATCCATTAGGATCCTGCTTGCCATTGCTGCCTTCCATGACTATGAGATCTGGCAGATGGACATGAACACGAATTTTCTAAACGGAAGTTTAGAAGAGTGCGTTTATATGGATCAGCCAGAAGGTTTTGTAAACAGTGGGAGCAGCGGGAAGGTGTGCAAGTTACTCAAATCCATTTATGGATTGAAGCAAGCATCGCGGAGCTGGAACATCTATTTTGATGAGACAGTCAAGGACTTTGACTTCATCAAGAATGAAGATAAGCCTTGTATTTATAAGAAGATTGTAGGACGAACTGTCGTTTTCCTAGTCTTGTACGTGGACGACATTCTTTTGATAGGAAATGACATTCCTATGCCACAATCGGTCAAGCTATTCTTATCGCGAAGGTTCTCTATGAAAGACCTAGATGATGCCTCATACATTCTGGGGATCAAGATCTACAGAGATAGATCCAAGAGATTACTGGGACTTTCACAGTCCAGGTACATAGAGACCGTACTAAAGAGATTTAGTATAGAAGATTCCAAGCGCGGTAACATACCCGCATTGCACGGAATCACCCTCTCCAAGGAGATGTCTCCCAAGACTGACGAGGAGAGGGTTCGCATGAGCACTATACCCTACGCTTCGGCGGTAGGATCTATAATGTATGCGATGCTATGTACAAGACCAGATGTAGCTTATGCGCTGAGCGTGCTGAGCCGGTATCAGTCGAACCCAGGTGAGGACCACTGGACAGCAGTAAAGAACATTCTCAAGTATTTGAGAAGGACTAAGGAGATGTTCCTAGTTTACGGTAATGGAGACCTCAGGGTTGAGTCCTTTACCGATTCAAGATTCTAGAGTGACAATGATGAAAACAAGTCTGTCTCGGGTTTTGTATTTACCCTCAACGGAGGGGCGGTGTGTTGGAAGAGCTCCAAACATGATACCGTCGCAGATTCGACGATGGAGCCTGAATACATTGCTGCAAGCGATGCCGCAAAAGAGGCGGTCTGGATGAAGAAGTTCATAGCTGAACTTCAGGTAGTTCCGTCCATTGTTGACCCAATACCTGTGTATTGCGATAACAATGGGGCTATAGCTTTAGCAAAGGAACCACGGTCCCATCAGAAATCTAGGCACATCTTAAGGCGGTATCACCTGATCAGGGAGATCATAGATCGCCAGGAGATTGAGGTCCGGAGAGTGGATACGAAGGACGACACGGCGGATCCATTTACGAAGGCCCTCCCTCAAGCACAGTTCGAGCGACTTTTTGGGATGTTGGGTATGCGGTACGCCAGCAGTTGGCCTCAGAGCAGACGTTGGGTATTCGGTACACCAATCACTGGCCTTTAGTACAACTGGGAGATTGTTGGATGTATATGCCCTAGACGCCAGTATTGTATATGTATACATATGGATACTAGGGATATGTATGTACAGAACAATCTTGCTCAGTTTTATAGTATATTATTTGACTTGTCTTTGTCGGGATATGTGTATTTATTTGTTTTGTTGTTATATCTGGTTTGCACATATTAATAAAGACTCGATACGGTAGTATACTATTATGGCTTGTCTTTATCTTAACATGGCATATGTCATACTCGTTATTACATATTGCGGTTACATGTTGATAAAGCCCCTAGGATCTTGCTTGACTACCTACGTTGTGATGGCGATCATACTTGTGGGAGCAGGGTAGTCCATAAGCACATCCTTAAATTGTCCCTAGTCGCGTGAGTATCGAGACTGGGCACTGATACTCCAGAGTAGACTGGTGTGTACGTTTTTAACCCCGTCGGGCGGATGGTTGGTCCCGCAACCATTGGTCTGATGCACCTAAGATCGTATACATGTGCTCACTGGTGAGTACACTGGACGGACTCGCCGAGAACTTCCATGTGGTACTATACCTATCGTCAGATGGAAGCTCTCAGGTGACATGTGTACAGGTTAGTCTTTGGACGCGAGATCGGCATTTGTCTCGTGTGAGTTCCCACTGAACTTTGATCACTACCCTACCACGGCTCTACTAAGTCGTGCAAATAAGTTTTGGTTAGGTTCAGTCCCGAGCCACATGGAGGCAGTGAGCGATTGTCGGGGATTCGTCTCTCCCGGTATAGGGAGGATATATCGCACTGTGATTCGATTGGTCAGGACCATAAGACCTTGGCCAAGGCACTTGGGATTTAATGATAGGTTGATCAGTAGTTTCCCGGATTGGTCCTGAGCCACATCGACACGACTTATCAGGTTGTTAGGGTCTGACGTTCACCATCCCCTAGACCCGGTATGCGATACTCTTTGACGAAGAGACCAGAATGTACGGATATTGTCACGGATAGGCTCAGTAGGAGATCCGGATGAGTTTGCTCATCGGCCTTCTTTTCGACAGGTACCTGGGTAGCCGTTACGTACAGCTAGTGCCACTGACGTGCTTATGGTTAAACCCACTGCCAGAGTACCGTCGAGTCTTTAGAGTCCCACACAGAGGGTTTCCCTGATTCAGGCGAAATGATGTAGTAGCCGTATTGGATACGTGCAGGGTTCGATCGATTGATGTACTTGTTACTCGGATTTTCGATCGGACAGTTTGTAATACTAGCCGGCTCGGGTTTGAGTCGGATTATTAAATCAGGTATTGATTTAATAATTTACGTATATGTATTTCGATATATATATTCTAGTATTACGTTCTTCGTGTTATTCTATCTCTTTTAGGCGTTCAGATTTTTATCTGATTGCCGGTATATTTGTACAGTAGACTGAAATCCGTATTTATTACAGATTTCCTTCAAGAAGGTGGCCACCTCATTATGGATTTTTCATTTATTTGATAAATGGAAATGAGGTGTAAAGTGAGAGGTGAGGGAGGTATGGAGTTGACCATGCTTCAATAGTTTACAAATGAATTTATAATTCATTTTGGATTTACTATTGAAGCATGGTTGCTATTGTTTAATGAAAGAAATGAACATACAAAACTCTTGTGTGTGAATTTCTCTCTCATGCTTGATTCATTATTTTTCTTGAGCTCTCTTTTGCTCTTCATCTCCTCCCTCATCTTGCTTTGCTCCACCTTCATCTTCTTCCTCTTCACTAACATTTTCATGAGTTGAGAAACAAGTGAAGATATTAGAAAAGAGATAGCAAACACTTAAACACCTTCACTACATCCTAGACTACTTGGTTTAGCAAACCAAGTTTTCTAGTTGCTCCTTATGTTACATAGTTAGGAGCTAGAGCCATGGATCATACTCCCCGGGTGGATCATCAAGGACCAAGGAAGACCGGAGAACAAGCTCGATCCCAGAGAACCGACGGAGAAAGGAAAGAAGATCAAGCAAGTTCAAGGTGGCTAGTAGGAGCTAAGGATGAAGAACGAAGACCGAAGGACTTGGTTCGTTTGGTAAGAATTCCTCATTATAGTAGATAGCTCTCCTAGTGTAGCTAGTTAGTTTTATGGAAAGATCCGGGTTTAGAGTTAAACTAGTGCTAAGTTTTTGTTCGTTAGAAAATTTTTGTTCCGCATTTGGCCACGGAAGTTGGCCGGGGCACTAGGATAACCCTTCATATATGTCCAAGCATCCACTATAATATACATCAATGTATAATAATGGCCTCTAGGGCATACATATCCCTAACATAGAGAAGCTATAAAAATAAAACCGAGTGGGTTGTAGCATTTGCTAATTTTGCTAAAGAGGTCACTCCTGGTGAAAAGATCTCGGCTCTTTCCTTATCGAATGAGGTGCTGGATATTCATCAAGGAATACCACTATGCAAAGAAAGAACAAGAGCTACCTTTTTAAAAATTTCGATTCTAAAACATCTTCTGGTTTCTTTTCTTTCCATTAATCTCATTAATGAAGTCCCATCATTTATGTTTCCCTAAAGATCACAGAAAAGAAATGAAAATAGAACGTATACTTATGTCATCCGCATTCGCTACGGGGCCCCGTCATCCACCGTTAGGTTACTTAACTAACGGCAGAGCGGGGCCTGGACTAGCGCGGGTGAAAACATAAGCAACGATTATTATATATATCATATATATAGCATTCGTCTCACGCGGTTATATGATCACATCACAGAACCAAGCTGCAGAAGTCAACATATGAAATATTAGATATACTATGAGATCCGTGTTTTAAATTAAGCCGGTAATGAAAAACACGGATTCTACGGTCGTGATGAATAGCCAAACCCACATCCCTAGACCCCTATGAGAGCGGCAAGCAACCCTGCCAATTCTAGAGTTAGGAGACCCGGTCTCGACTTCTCAAGATGGTCTCTCACTGGACTCTAGAACCCGGTTACTTGTTCTCCCCGTCTTGGGTCTATCCTAATGCGGAAAAGTAAATAATATATATCAATGGTGATATCATCCTCAACCCGGAAGTGTCCCAATAAAATAATATTACATACAAATTTTTACATGAATGAAAATTGAAAAACTCTCATCTCATGCAAAACCCCCAGCTATTCATTCACGACGATCCAATATAACATATCAAGCAACACGTCACATCACATGTCATCAACGTAAGTAAATATGCGTATCCCAAATTCCGTTGACATATAGCAAGGAGATCGGGGATACACCATATATTACACATACGGTCACAGAAAAGAAATGAAAAATTATAATATTTAGAATCCGCAAACACCTTAGACATCATAAACCCGGAATATCTCATATTCCGAATTTTATGCCTAACCTATAAACCTTGCATTTTAGTCTCAGACTGAAAACTCTTTTCAATAAGCAGTCAGATAATTCAACAAGATTCCCGACTAAGTGATCGTGTACAATACGTGATTGCGACGGAGTTTTGATCCGAATTGAAACACCGTGTCAATCGATCAACCGAGACTAAAATGCTAGATTTATAAAACACAAACTAGTTTTCTCAAAACTAATTGTCGTGGATTCCAAATATTGTATCACATATCATCAAAATCTATACAGTGTTAAACATTTCGATTGATTTATTGAACACCCACAAATTCCATAGACCTCAACTACTTGAGCATCACAAAAAACATACAGAAAGTGCCAAATCTAAGAATGGAGCAGCACAAGAAAAACCAACCTGGAACATCCCAAACTTGCGGCGGAACTGCGGCCAAACATGGGTTTGGGCCGCGGTTCCGCGGCGCTTTGTGGGAGCTAGTGTAAGTCCACGTTGCCCACCCCAGTTCTTACGGGGAAGCGGAAACGGTAAAAAATGATTTTTATGACAAGAGGCAACATGGACTAAAAAGAGGATCTTTGCTAAACAAAAACCTAGCAAACTAACTACAAGTTTAACTACTATGTTAGAGGGTCATACCTAGGTCTTGAACTCCTTCTCTTCTTGCTCCTTGGGATGGTTTGAACGGCTCCACCTCGTAGTCTCCTCTTTGTCAAAGAAGGATCCACCCGAAAGCCTCTACCTTGAGCTCCTACCTCAACCGGGAGGCAACTAAAGTGCTTGGCTTGCTAAACCTAGAACTCTAGAGTGAGTAGAGAAGAGTTTTGAAGGTTTTATCTCAATAGCTCATGCTTCTCAACACATGAGACATGGGAGCTTTGAGAGAGAGGAAGAGGATGAGCTTTGGATGAGAGAGAATGATCAAGTGAGAATGAGAGAATTTTACAACCATTCTCTCATATTTGGAATAATGGTACTAATAATAATAATTAAGAAAAGGTGTGATGGTTAGTTTATGAATGACCATTATCATTTCATTCAGTAAATGCATTTTGCAAAGGACAAGAAGCATCTTTGAAAAGAAATTATGATGGTCAACAAGTCCACTATGGTCAACCGGTCAACAAAGTCAACAAGTCAAAAAAAGTCAAATTGTCAACAACCCTAACCATGGCACATTTATCCTTAATTAATATTATTAACCATATTCCTCATTCTCATTAGGGTTTGGAAAAAGTCAACGGTCAATAACCCTAATGAGAATCCTCTGCCTCTGTTTACTGTGCATACACACCCGCATCCGTGTTCCGAGGAACACGAATACAATGAGATAAAACCAATCCCAAAACATATACTAGGATCTGGCTTAAACCAAAGCCCGCTAGTAATAACTGTCCGGACACCAAACATGCACAAGTGCACGGATGTGACCGAACCCCATCGCAAAACCATGCGACCTCTACTCTGTTTTGCCCAAAGGCGAATACCTCTCTGTGTGGGACTCTAAAGACTCGACACTACGCTGGCAGTGGGTTTAACCACAGGCCGCAAGAGGTACTAGCTGTACGTAACGGTCCCCAGGTAGATGTCGATAAGAAGACTGATGAGGTGAACCCATCCGAACTCCTACTGAGCCTGAATATGACAATCTCCGTACAGTCCGGTCTATTCGTCTGAGAATATCGCATGGCGGGCCTAGGAGGTGGTAAACGTCAGTCCTCTAATAGTGGTACAAGTCGTTGTAGGGTTCCTAGGCACACTCAAGAGGTTCCAGAAGGCATCTACCATGCCAAATTCAAAAATTTCATGTGCCTAACAACTCTATGTAAGATCGTTAACTAGAGATTAGGCGAAAACCATGCAAGCAAACTACTTTGCTAGTAAGTGAAAGGGACTACAACCTTTGTAGATCCGGTCCTCCACTTCCAAAGCTCCATGATGACGTCCCTTCGCTGCGATCACCGGTATCCCGGACTCTAGCGATGGTTTCGTCGGAGAAATGAGCGGGCTAGGTCGTTGACTTCGATGCCGAAGATGATCTACGTCGAGGCAACTCTAACTCAAGCTCCATCTTCACTTGGTCATGAAACTTGTGAAGAAAACACCCTATACAACATGGCAAGTGGTAGAGGATGAAGAAATAGGAAGTGGGTTCACTTTAGAATTGGATTTCTCACTTGATTTCAACACTTGAAAATTTTCAAGAAGAGTTTCTTCTCTTCATGAAGAAGAAGAAGAAGGAAATGAAAAATAAATTAATTCCAAGAAGAAAATTCAAGTGAAGGTTATCATAATGCAATCATGGGTAAGTTAACTCATGTAGAGAATAAACTAGGGTTTAGGTGTAATGGTTAGGTTAAGGGAAAAAAACAAAATGGTCAAGGCTTTCAAAGCTTCATGAAGCTTCAAGAATAAAATAAAGCAAGCCACCATTTTATTTTTGCCAAAAATAAATAAATGGAATAAATAAATAAGACCTTAACCATTAACCTAAACTATGGTTTAAAGCATTCACACCCAAGTTTGCATGTATCATCAAACATGATACAAACTAGTGCACAAACATATATCATATATACAATGTGCACAATCAAGTGATAAAATCAATCTTAAGTGAACAAATACCAGTTAATGTAAAGTAATATATCAAATATATAATTATACATTAAATCATTAAATCAACACTTGATTTAATGATCCGGTCATACTGCATATAACCGACTAATATCAAGTGTATCAATGTATCAAATCAACACTTGATTCGGTAACCCGGCTATATCTCATATAACCGTTCAATGATACAGATCGAGAGAATAGAATACAGTATCACATACTGGTATTATTCTCGGTCCCGCACATATCTCATATGCGCTCCTATTTCGTTTCGCTTGAGCCAGGAAACCTGTGTGTAGGACTCTAAACACTCGTCAATACGCCGACAGTAGGTGATGATCAAATCAAACACCCACAAGCCGCAAGCGGTCTGCTAAACGTAACGGCCACCCGGGTATTGAGCAATCAGAAGATCAACGAGCAAGCCCACTCACACTCCTGTAAATCCAACCAGTAACACTTACCGTACAGTCCGGTCTCGTCGTCTGATATGTCGCATATCTCGCCTAGGGGTGGTAAACGTCAGACCCCAGTAGCTCGATAAGTCGTGTCGATATGAGGTCTATAACAGTTCGAGAAACTACTGGTTACACTTACCAGTAAATCTCAGCAACCCTGGCCAGGGATTTCCGGTTATAGCCAATCAAACACAGCGCAACATCAACTCCATATACCGGGAGAGATGAATCCCCTCCTAACGCTCATTGCCTCCATGTGATTCGGGACTGTACCCAAAAGACACCGTTTTGCACGCCCTCTTGGACTTGGTAAGGTGGAAATCAAAGCACAGTGGGAATCATACAAGACTCTATGACGATCTCGGGTCTACAGACTAACCTGTACCAGTGTCACCAGAGAATTGCCATCTGACGTAAGGTATAATACCATTTGGGAGTTCTCGGCGAGTCTGTCTAGTGTACACAGTCTCCACTGAGCACCCGTATATCATCTCTGATGTCAAACACCAATGGATATGGGATCATCCATCGCCCATCTGTACGGGTCGAGAAGGTATGCGCTAGTCTACTCTGGTATATCGATGCCCCGTCTCGATACACCCACGACTAGAGACCTTGAAGGATGTACTTATGGACTACCATGTCCCCACTAGTATGATCCGCATCATAGTCCAGGTAGTCAAGTACACATCCTAAAGGCTTTACCAACATGTAACAGAGAGACAATCAATGTACACGTTAAGGTAAAGGGTAACCAGATAGCATACTATCATATCGAGCAAGAAAGTCATCCCTATATATGTCCAAGCATCCACTACAATATGCATCCTATGTATAGTAATGGCCTCTAGGGCATACATATAACTAACAATCTCCCACTTGCACTAGGGCCATCTGTAGCAGTGGTTGCAGTATCTCATACTTAACCATCCCATAAAAGTCTCTCTCTGAGAAAAGGCCTTTGTGAGTGGATCCGCCGTGTTGTCCTCTGAGTCTACTCTCCTAATTTCGATCACCCTGGAGATCAACTATCTCCATGATCAGGTGATGCTGCCTCAGAATATATCTGGATCACTGATGGGACAGGCGTTCCTAGGCATAAGCCACAACTCCATTGTCTCACAATGGTAGGAACGAAGTTCATCTCATGAACTAATATACACCCAGACTTCCTCTTTGGTAGCATCTTTGGTAACGATGTATCTTGCCTTTAATCGTCTAGTATGTCACGGTATCTAGCTTGGAACTCTTCCAACATACCGTCCCTCCACTGAGGGTAAAGACAATGCCTGTGACCGACATTCAGTCGTCCTTATCACTCTGGAACCTTTCCAGTGATTCTCCCCAGGATCGATTGATACCATCTCACTACAACTAGTGAGAATCCTAACATCCAATTACTTCTATCTCATAGATCAAAACTCAGGATTTCGGAGGTATCACTTTGATCCTTTATGGAGAATCCTTGTGATAAGCGGAGATTGACCGAGCGTAGCATAGGAAACACCTTCCCCATTAAGAGTATGTCATCCATGTACTCTACGAGGATCACCACCATACTCCCTACTACCCTTTTGTATATACAAGGTTCATCTACCATTTTGATGAAGTCAAACTCTTTGACTACCACATCAAAACAGATGTTCCAACTCCGCGATGCCTGCTTTATCACATAAAACATCTTGCTCACGTTTCCGCTGCTCCCACTGTCTACGAAGCCTTCTGGCTGTGTACTTATAGACGTTCTCTTCTAAATCAATATTTAGAAAAGCAGTCATGACACCCAACCACCAGATATCGTATTCATGATATGCAGCAATGGCAAGTAGGATCCGGATGGACTTAAGCATAGCTACTGGAAAAGGTTTCATCATTTTCCACGCCTGGCCGATGACGAAAACCTTTAACAAGTCTAGCTTCGAAAGTCTCAACTTTTCTATCTACACCAAGTAATCTTCTCAAGATATACTTGCTCCTGATGGGGATTTAACCCTTCAGATATAGCAGCCAAAGTCCATACTTTGTTGGTGTACATGGATTCCATTTCAGATCGCTAAGCATCCAGCCATTCTAACAGAGTCCCTACTCTCGATGGCCTGCTCAAAACTAGTTGGGTCATCATCTCATGATGCATTCCTCGCTCCCACTGTCATCGAGAAACCAAAGTATCTCTCAGGCGGATGAGGAACCCTGCTAGATCGGCAGAGAGGCTGAGGTTCGTTGGGGACTATTGAATCCTTTGGTTCTGTCAAATCATCAGGTGCAGTTTGTATAGCTGGAACCTTTCCAGTTCTACAGAACCGACTTTGCCTCGATCTTGTCCGGATTTTGCTTTTGACATAGGCCGGACAATCCTAAATCTTAACTTACTTAAGAGATAGGCTCTTCCCATACCATATCTAATATAGATTGGTAGGCATTGATTTGATTCGAACCCTATTCAATAGGTATGAAACTTCATAAGTGCATAACTCCCTTAAAAGGAAATAGGAAACTCAGTAGTACTCATCATAGAGCACACCATATCACATAGGGTGCTATTGCTCCACCCCGATATACCATCGTGCTATGGTGTATACGGAGGAGTAATGCTGAGAGAGAATCTTATTCTTAGAATAGTCCAGGAATCCCGTGCTCAAGTATTCTCCTCCCTGATCACATCAAAGGACATAATACTTATACCCGTTGTTGGTTCTCTACTTCTAACTTATATTCTGTGAATATCTCAAAAGTTTCGGACTTGTGTTTTAACAGGAACATATGTCTGAATCTCGAGAGATCATCAGAGAATTTAATGAAGTACAAAGAACCGGTCTTGGCATTTGTAGACAGGGGACCTTCATACATCAATATGTATCATCCCAAGAGTTCACTAAGTCTTTCTCTGTTTCCAATAAACAAAACTATGGTCATTTTATCTCTGTGACATGACTGGCAAGTTTCACAAGATGTAAATTCAAAATAATTTAAATATGCATCTTAATGTAACTTCAGCTAGTCGGGTCGCATTGATATGACCTAATCTACAACGCCTCAAGAAGGATTCGTTCATTTCTGAACTATTCCTCTTGTGTGTGTTCTGTATACTAAGAACTGTAGTTTGATTTAGAACATTAATATTTTTAGATAACGTGCCTGAACCGATCAACTCTTGATATAGGAAATGTTCAAAACATTATCCAACAATTCAAAATTATATCCTTTCTTTACTAATAAAGAGACTGATATGATTTTGTATATCAGGTTCGGTATCTAATGACATTTGTTCAGAATCAATATATTTAGGTAATACAGGGTGACAGTGACCAACGGACTTGGCTGCAACACTGGCACCGTTTTCTGTCTCATGAAACTTATCACCCGTTCTCAGTTCTTTACCTTTCTGTATCCCATGTAATATATTACATATGTGGGATCCTGATCCGGTATCATATACCCAGGACGTAAAGGACATTTGAGAAACAGTTCTCTGTAATGAACACACCCGAAGATGATGCATCAACATGCACTTTCTTCGTTTGGGCGGCACGGGAATTCTGGTAATCCCCAATTTCCTGCTCTATCTTATAACAATTATAAGTTGGAGCGGGACCAATGTTCCCCAGCTCAGTATAACAAGCGGGTTCGGTCAATATATCCGTTTTATTATCTTGATTAAGGCGTGACATGGTCGCTACCTGGAGAGAGAGAGAGAAGAAAACACTCTGCGTGCGCTCTTGTAAGATCAGATTGGTTATTATTTTATCTAATCAGGATGGCTCCCACTGTTTTTATCAAATCTTCCTTCAAACCCTAAAAGGAAAGACTAGCCGGGATTAATTACACGCTACAAGTTCGCCAATCTTTCAGCCAGGCCAATATCGGTACTTTGAGGGAGGTTCCCCGTGCTTTCGCATGAACCTAATTAAAGTAAACCTCGTTTTCCTAGAGGCGTAACCCCGTTGACACCTTTCTAGACACCTACTTGATGGGCTAATTGTAATGTGTAAAACTCTCCCAGGAGTAACAATTACTCGCAGTGGGTATCGGGATCCAACTATCTCATAGAAGGTATGCAATCTCATTGCAAATTTCAACACTTGAAATTCCCGATAATTCTGCCCCTAGCACCCTATGACCTTGACGGAGATCAACAAACCATAGGCTACTAGTCAAGTTCAACCCGTCATTTCTTGATTGAATCAAACCCACCCGCACGACCCTTGACGGAGGTCAACAAGGCCGTACGACTACCCTAACCCAATCTGCATCATATGCATAATCAGATAAATACTAGTTAGCTACCGCACACTACGCCTTGACGGAGGTCAACAAACGTAGCACGCATACTAAGTAGGACTTATCTGAAATGACGGAGGGCTGCGACAGGTTTTTTTGAAAACCTATTGCGTAATGAACTTGATATCGTTGTAGAATCAAATGATTTTAAAATGGAGTGTTTTGGTGGCTTTTACTAGTTTCGCTAAAGAGGTCACTCCCGGTGAAGGGATCGTCGGCTCTTTCCTCGTCGAATGAGGTGCAGGATATATTATATATATCACTGTGCAAAGCAAGAACTAGAAAAGCAATCAAAAGACAAACCGAGGGTTGTAGCATCTGCCAGTTATTGCTAAAGGGGTCACTCCCGGTGAAGGGATCTCGGCCCTTTCCTCATCGAATAAGGTGCAGGATGTTCTACAAGGAACACCGCGATGCAAAGCAAGAACTGTAGCTACCTGTTTTTGAAAATTCGATTCCACAACATCTTTTAGGTTTCTTTTCTTTCATTAATCATATTAATGAAGTCCCATCATTTAAATCACCTAAACATCACAGATAAATACGACGTACACTTATGCCATTCGCATAGCCTTGATGTCCCCTCGTGCACCGTTTGGTTAGGTAACTAACAATAGAGCGGGGCAGGGCTAGTGCGAGTGCAAAACATAAGTAACGTCTATATAATATATCATATATACTATATACAATATCCATCACAACATATCAAATGATCACATCACAGATATCGCAGCAAAAGAAACATATGAAACATTGGATATACTAGGACGTCCGTGTTTTCAATACGAGCCTGTATAAAACACGGATTCCACGGTCGCGATGAATAGCCAAACCCACACCCTTAGACCCCTACGAGAGCGGCAAGCAACCCTACCAATTCTAGAGTTAGGAGACCCGGACTCGACTCCTCGAGTTGGTCTCCCACTGGACTCTAGAACCCGGTTACTTGTGCTCTCCTCCTTGGGTCTATCCTAGTGCGGAAAAGTAAATAATATACAAATGGTGACATCAACCTCAACCCGGAAGTGCCCCAATAAAAGAATATTACATACAATAAATTTTACATGAACGAAAATAAAAACTCTCATCTCACATAAAACCCCCGGCTATTTAAAACGCGACGATCCAATATAACATATCCAGCAACACATAACATCACATGTCATCAACGTAAGTAATTGTGCCATCCCAATTGTCGTTGACATATAGCAACGAAACCGGCGATATCACATATTACACTTACGGTCACAGAAAAGAAAGTGTAAAACTACAACAGTTGGAATCCGCAACCCCTTTAGACATTGCATGCCTAACCAAATGAATTCCTTAGACATCGCATGCCTAACAATTATAAACCCCGCATTTTAGTCTCATTATCGAAAACTCTTTTCAATATCAAGTCAGGCAATTCAGCAAGATGTTAGTGTATATGCCTTAGAGGCCATTACTGTATCATACTAGTTTGTATATTACTTAATGGAAGCTTGGGATATTCACAGTTGTATATACAATCTTGCTCAAAATGGTAGTATACTACTTGGTTTGTCTCTGCTTTAATGTGTACATGTATTTCTTTTATTGTATCACCTATACGCATTAGTGGAGCCCTTAGGATCTTTGCTTGATTACCAGCGTTGTGATGGCAGTCACACTCGTGGGGGCTGGGTAATCCACAAGCACATCCTTATATTCACGTCCCTAGTCGTGGGATTATCGAGACAGGGCATCGATACTCCGGAGTAGACTAGCGCATGCGCTTCTCATCCCAGTGCGGGAGACAGTCTGTCCCAAAGTCGTCAGTACGTCGTACTTGAGATAGTATGCGGGTGCTCGTTAGGTTACGAGTACACTGGACAGGACTCGTTAGGAACTGATTGGTTGGTATTATACCTATCGTCAGTTATCAGTTCCCAGGTGACATGAGTACAACTTAGTCCGCTGACTTGACACTGTCACATCGCCTCAAGTGTGTTACCACTGTACTTTGACTACTACCCTACCACGGCTCAAAGGAGTCGTGCAAACAGGTGGTAGTTGGGTGCAGTCCCGAAGCACTTGGAGGCAGTGACGGTTAGACATGATTCGTCTCTCCTGGTATTGGGGGTTGACATCGCGCTGTGTCTAGGAGAGCCATTACACGAGTAGTCCCTGGCCAGGGCAAGCGAGATATACTGGTAGGTTTCCAGTGTTATCTCAGGGTGTTCTGGGCTTCACTCCGACACGACTTGTACCGCTATTAGGGGACTGACGTTTACCACCCCCCTAGGCCCGCCATGCGATGTATCAGACGAACAGACCGGACTGTACGGAGACTGTCACATTCAGGCTCAGTAGGAGTTCAGATGGGGTTCATCTCGTCAGTCTTCTTATCAGCATCTACCTGGGGACCGTTACGTACAGCTAGTGCCGCTTGCGGTCTGTGGTTAAACCCACTGCCAGCGTAGTGTCGAGTCTTTAGAGTCCCATACAGAGAGCTATTCGCCTTTTGGCAAAATGAGTAGAGGTCGTATGGTTTTGCGACAGGGTTCGTTCACATCCGCGCACTTGTGCACGTTTGTTGTCCGGACAGCTTATACTAGCGGGCTTTGGTTTAAGCCGGATCCTAGTATATGATCTGGGATTGGTTTTATCTCTTTGTGTTCGTGTTCCTCGGAACATGAACGCGGGTGTGTATGCACAGTTGATTGAGGCGGAGGAAAAGGTTTTTCATTGGGGTTTTGGAACGGGTGTGTATGAACAGTTGACAGTCATCTTTTTCCAAACCCTAATGATATTGTGATTTATCAAATTAATAATATTAATTAAGTGAAATTGTGTCATGGTTGGGCTTGTTGACTTGTTGACCAAGGTTGACTAGTTGACTAGGTTTGAAACTTTGACCATCATCATTACCTTTTGTAGATGCTCTTTGATCTTTGCAAAATCATTTATGGTGATATGATAATGGTCTATTCAAACTAACCATCACCTTTTCATTTTTGATTAATATTATTTTTGATAAATCACTTATATTTTGTTATGGTTGGAAAACCATTTTTCATTCTATCATATACTTTCTCTCTCTTGCTCTTCCTCTTCCTCAAGCTCTCCCCTCTCATGTGTTGAGAAACACTTGAGCTTGAGAAAAACCACTTCTTGATAATCTCTACTCTCATCTAGGGTTCTAGGATTAGCACTTCTAGCACCCTAGTTACTTCTAGCTTGGAGTTGAAGCCAAAGGTTGAAGCTTTCGGGTGGATCCTTCTTCGACGTGAGAAGACGACAAAGGTGATCCCTTTCTACTACTCCAAGGAGCAACGAGAGAAGGACATAAAGCCCTAGGTATAACATCTTTTCCGAGTAGCTAACTCTCTTTAGCTTGGTAGCTAGTTTTGTTTAGAAAAGATCCCGACTTTTGTTAGTCCATGTTGCCTAGAGCAGTAAAAATCCGATTTTTATTCCGTTTTCCGCCTCCCCGCAAGCACCGGGGTGGGCAACGTGGACTTACAGTGGTATCAGAGACTAACTAAACATAAACTAGCTAGTTAGTAAAGTGTATAGAAGTTCGATCGGTAAAAATCGCAAAACTAAAAACACAAAACCCTAACTTTCTGTTGAAATTTTTTATGCTCAAAAAATAAAAAATCATACTTCAAAAATCGGCTCAGGGTTTTGTGAAGAAGCCCACCAAAAACGGTCGAGTGATCCCTTCAAAGAGCGGCGGTTCCGCGGCAAAAGTATACCCATTGCCGCGGAACCGCGGCCGTTTTGACTCGGATCATGACCGAGTTTGGTGCAGTGTTCTTAGGTTGTGGTTTTGGGATTTTTAAGATGGTTTATTTCAGCCCAGATTTTCCAGAAAAGAAATTTGTATTTGGGGGCCTATAAATCCGTATTTTTTGATCGAACTTCACTATACTTTGACTAATCGGTTATATCTGTGATGTTTATATGTATTGAACGTCGACTAATCGCTATATGTTGATTAGTGGGGGTTGTACATATCTGTGATCTGTGTTTGATGATGGTATGTGTATATGAATGCGTTGGATTGTCGCGGGTGAATAGCCGGGGTGGATGTGAGATGAGTGTTTCTTTTTCTTTCATTCATGTAATATGTAAATTGATGTAATATTATTTGTATGGCCGCACAACCGGGTCGGGGTTGTAGCCGTCATTGTATAATTCTTTTTACTGTTTTTTCTCCTAGGATAGACCGATGGAGGGGGTGCACAAACTACCGGGTATCTCGAAGTGCCGAGTGGCCTACTCACGGTGTTGAGGGAGGTTGCTTCGCTTCGGGTACTTGGCAGGTAGTTTGCCGCACCCGTAGGGGTCTTGGGTGGGGTATTTGGCTATTCACCGCGACCGTGTAATCCTCTTTTCGTTGCAGGCTCGAACGGATTGCGGATTCCTAGTATATCCAATGTATTCATCTGTGATCTGTAATGTCTATCATTGCTATATATTTATATATAATAACTATTTAGGCGTTGCTTATGTTTTACAGCCGCGCTAGCCCAGCCCCCGCTCTGTCGTTAGTTAAGTAACCTAACGGGTGATGACGGGGCCCCGTGGCGAATGCGAATGGCATAAGCGTACGTCATATTTTGGTTGTTTTCTACAATGGTAGGATTAAATGATGGGACGCATTAAAAGAACTAATGCAAGAAAATAAACCAAGAAAAAGTCGATTGGAACACTTTGAAAACCACTCGGTTCTTTTCAAAACTAAACTTTTAAATGCGGAGCTTGAACCACTCCTTTTAAAAGCTATCTTGTTCCATCGATTATATCAAGTTCACTACGTTCACGGTTTCGCCAAAACCATTCGTAGCCCTCCATCATTTCAGTTAAATATTCGGTAGTATTCAAGCTATGTATTTTGACCTCACGCCAAGGCATAGTGATTGGTAGCTGCCGGATATTTATCTGTTGCATAGATAGAATGCGTTGATTTGAGACAGTCGTACTGCCATTTTGGCCTACGTCAAGGGTAGGTACGGGTGGGTTCAAATTAACCTGGATAATGATGGGTAGAACTTGACATGTAACTTATGACATTTTGACCTCATGCCAAGGTCATAAGAGCATGGGGCAAAAATCACATCGGGAGTTTCATAAGTACTGAAACTTGCTAGCGTTGCATACCATTTGGAGTGTGATGATTCTGGTAGGATTCCTTCAGTTTTGCCACGCGATGACATTTGGATCCCGATCCTACTGTGAGTATATGCTACTCCTCGGGAAATTTCTCACTAAACGATCAATGCTATAAACCTAGTAGGTGTCTAGAAAGGTGTTAGCGGGGCTATGCCCCCAGGGAAAAGAGGTTATTTAATTAAGGAACTTCGCGAAAGCGTTGGAAAACCTCCCTCGAAGTACCAACACTAGCCTGGCTGAACGGTTAAGCAAGTATTGTGCGGTGAGATTGATCCCGACTAATTCTTCCTTTATGGTTTGAGGAGGGATTCGAGAGACAGTGGGAGCCATTCTGTTTAGACAAATTAAAAACTACTCTAAACTTGCAAGAGCATCATGCTAAAGTGTTTCTTCTCTCTCTCCTAATTGTAGCGACCAAACATCATGACTGGACTTAAGTTACTACTAGATAAAAACATACTGACAGGGCCAAACTACAAAGATTGGCTCAGGAATGTCAAAATGGCAATCACTTATGACAAGTTGGGGTATCTTCTTACCACCAAAGCTCCCCCTGTCCCAGGTCCCAAAACCAGCATCGCGGATAGGGAAATCCGTAAGACCTGGGAAATCGACTGCGCGAAGGCCAAGTGCCTCGTGCTTGCCTCTATGGATAACGAACATCAGAGGAGGCATGAGAATATGGACCTTGAATCCATATTTCTCCATACAAAAGAACTGTATGGAGAGCAATCTCGTATCGCAAGATACGAAGTGTCGAAGAAGCTATTTTCGGCAAGATTGGCCGTCGGATCATCGGTAGAGGAACACGTGCTTAAGATGATTGGCTACATAGAGGAGCTCGCGGACCTTGGGACCACGTTGGAGAATGAGCTCTATACGGACTTGATTCTTCAGTCCCTTCCTTCCACTTACGCCCAGTTTATCCTGAATTTCAACTTGCAAGAAAAGGAAGTTGAACTTTCAGAGTTCCTCAACATGCTGAGGAGTGCAGAGGGCACCCTATAGAAAGGTAGGGAAACATCCACTTTGTTTGTAGGAGGATCTTCCTCTTCTAGGTCCAAGGCGAAAGCCAAGGGAAAGAAGAAGAAAACCCCAGCCAAACCAAGGGGCGGTGTTAGTAAGAAGGATACGAAGGGAAAGGCAAAAGCAACAAAGGTAGCAGGGAAGCTTGTGGATAAGGAAGAATGCTTTTACTGTCACAAGAGTGGACACTGGAAGAAAGATTGCAGGGCTTAGAAAGCCAGGACACAGGATCTGAAGCAGGTTGCGGCTTCAGCTTCAGGTGTGTATGTTATTGAAAACTGTCTATCAATAAACTCTACTTCCTGGGTATTGGATACCGGATCAGGATCTCATATCTGTAATTCTTTGCAGGCATTGAGAAAGCGTAGGTTTTTGAAAGCAGGTGACATGACCCTCAGAGTTGCAAACGGAGCTAGCATGGATGCTGAGGCCGTGGGGGACTATCACCTGGGTTTGTCATATGGACATTTTTTGGTTTTGCGTGGTTGTTATTTTGTACCAAATGCAACTTGTAATATCATTTCTGTATCTTTATTATCTAAAGAAGGTTATGAATTTGCATTTGTAAGTAATGTTGTGAACATTCACCTTAATCAAGTTCTGATTGGGTCAGGTACATTAAGCAACGGTATATACGTATTAAACCAACCACAGATTTTCAACGTCCAGAATACACACAAAAGAAAGTCTCCAGATATCAATCAGGCTTTCTTATGGCATTGTAGACTGGGTCACATCAATGAGAGAAGGTTGACTAAGTTACATAAAGAAGGATATTTGGATCCGTTCGAGTATCAATCTTATGCAACTTGTCAATCCTGTCTCAAAGGAAAGATGACAAAGACTCCGTTCACTGGACACGGAGTAAGAGCGAGCGAGCTCTTGGGACTCGTACACAGCGACGTGTGCGGTCCAATGTCTACGGATGCACGAAGCGGTTATTCTTACTTCATTACTTTTACGGATGATTTTTCAAGGTTCGGACATGTCTTCTTAATGAAACATAAATCTGAAGCCTTTGAAAAGTTCCAGGAATACAAGAATGAAGTAGAAAAACAAACAGGCAAAAGTATCAAGACACTAAGATCAGATCGAGGTGGTGAATACTTGAGTGCCGAGTTCCTGAACTACTTAAAAGAGAATGGAATTCTCTCTCAGCTTACTCCTCCATACACTCCGCAATATAACGGTGTATCGGAAAGACGGAACCGAACCCTATTGGATATGGTACGGTCCATGATGAGTAACGCTGAGTTACCGCGATCATTCTGGGGATATGCGCTAGAATCAGCCGCATACCTTTTGAACCGGGTTCCAACTAAGACTGTGCCTACCACACCGTATGAATTATGGAGTGGTAAGAAACCCTATCTTCAATACCTGAAGATCTGGGGATGTCCAGCTTTTGTCAAAAAAAAGCATGCGGACAAACTCAAGGCACGCTCAGTACTGTGTAAGTTTGTGGGATACCCAAAGAACACCAGGGGGTATCTTTTCTATCACGCAGAGGAACAAAAGGTTTTTGTTTCTCGTAATGCCCATTTTCTAGAACACCAGTTCTTGGAAAAGGAAATTAGTGGGAGCGCAGTAGAACTGGAAGAAATTTCAGAACCACAAGCTATTACTGAAAGCTTAGTAGAACCAGAGGGTTCGATAGATCAGGACATTCCTACGCCGCTCCGCAGGAGTAGTAGGCAGTCTCATCCGCCCGAGAGATACTACGGTTTTCTCATAGACGGGGATAGAGAGGGCTGCATCATTGATAGTGATGAGCCTACTAGCTTCCAGCAAGCCATTCAGAGCGTTGACTCGGTAAAATAGCTGGATGCAATGCGGACCGAAATGGAGTCCATGTACACCAACAAGGTATGGACGTTGGACATTGCTCCAGATGGGGTAAAACCCGTAGGATGCAAGTGGATCTTCAAAAGGAAGATTGGTGTAGATGGACAGGTTGAGACCTATAAGGCTAGACTTGTTGCAAAGGGTTTTCGTCAAAGACCTGGTTTGGACTATGATGAAACCTTTTCTCCAGTGGCTATGCTGAAATCCATTCGGATACTTCTTGCCATTGCTGCCTTCCACGATTATGAGATTTGGCAGATGGACGTAAAGACCGCTTTTCTAAATGGAAATTTAGAGGAGTGTGTCTATATGGACCAGCCAGAGGGTTTCATTCAGAGTGGGAGCAGCGGAAAGGTGTGCAAGTTGCTTAAGTCCATCTATGGACTAAAGCAGGCATCGCGGAGTTGGAACATCTGTTTTGATGAGACGGTCAAAGAATTTGGCTTTATCAAAAATCCAGATGAACCATGCATCTATAGTAGATTTGTAGCAAGAACTGTCGTATTCCTCGTTTTGTACGTGGATGACATTCTGTTGATAGGAAATGACATTCCTATGCTACAATCTGTCAAGGGGTTCTTGTCACACAGGTTCTCCATGAAAGACCTGGGTGATGCCTCCTACATTCTGGGGATCCGGATCTATCGTGATAGATCCAAGAGGATATTAGGACTTTCGCAGTCCAGGTACATCGACACCATACTGAAAAGATTCAGTATGGAAGATTCCAAGCGCGGTAATCTACCGGCTTGTCATGGGATCACCCTCTCCAAAGAGATGTCTCCCAAGACTGATTTGGAAAGGGATCGCATGTCTATTATACCCTACGCTTCTGCGGTAGGCTCTATAATGTATGCGATGTTGTGTACCAGACCAGATGTGGCTTATGCACTGAGTGTAGTAAGCAGGTATCAGTCAAACCCTGGGGAGAAACACTGGATAGCGGTAAAGAACATTCTCAAGCACCTGAGAAGGACTAAGGAGATGTTCTTGGTGTATGGAGGAAAAGACCTCCAGATCGAGGCCTTTGCTGATTCCAGCTTCCAGAGTGACAAGGATAATTCCAAGTCCATGTCGGGCTTTGTCTTTACCCTCAATGGAGGGGCGGTGTGTTGGAAGAGTTCCAAACAGAAAACCGTTGCAGACTCGACTATGGAAGCGGAATACATCGCTGCATCTGATGCCGCAAAAGAAGCCGTCTGGATGAGGAAGTTCTTGAAAGAACTTCAGGTGGTTCCGTCCATTGTTGATCCAATACCTCTGTATTGCGACAACAACGGGGCTATAGCTTTAGCAAAGGAACCCAGGTCCCATCAGAAATCCAGACACATCTTGAGGCGGTATCACCTTATCAGGGAGATCGTGGATCGCCAGGAGATCGAGGTTCGGAGGGTTGCTTCAGAAGATAACACTGCAGATCCATTCACCAAGGCCTTGCCCCTGACTCAGTTCGAGCGGCTGATCGAGATGATAGGTCTTCGATACGCCAGTATATGGCCTTAGTGCAAGTGGGAGATTGTTAGTGTATATGCCTTAGAGGCCATTACTGTATCATACTAGTTGTTATATTACTTAATGGAAGCTTGGGATATTCACAGTTGTATATACAATCTTGCTCAAAATGGTAGTATGCTACTTGGTTTGTCTCTGCTTTAATGTGTACATGTATTTCTTTTATTGTATCACCTATACGCATTAGTGGAGCCCTTAGGATCTTTGCTTGATTACCAGCGTTGTGATGGCAGTCACACTCGTGGGTGCTGGGTAATCCACAAGCACATCCTTATATTCACGTCCCTAGTCGTGGGATTATCGAGACAGGGCATCGATACTCCGGAGTAGACTAGCGCATGCGCTTCTCATCCCAGTGCGGGAGACGGTCTGTCCCACAGCCGTCAGTACGTCATACTTGAGATAGTATGTGGGTGCTCGTTAAGTTACGAGTACACTGGACAGGACTCGTTGGGAACTGATTGGTTGGTATTATACCTATCGTCAGTTATCAGTTCCCAGGTGACATGAGTACAACTTAGTCCGCTGACTTGACACTGTCACTTCGCCTCAAGTGTGTTCCCACTGTACTTTGACTACTACCCTACCACGGCTCAAAGAAGTCGTGCAAACAGGTGGTAGTTGGGTGCAGTCCCGAAGCACTTGGAGGCAGTGACAGTTAGACAGGATTCGTCTCTCCCGGTATTAGGGGTTGACATCGCGCTGTGTCTAGGAGAGCCATTACACGAGTAGTCCCTGGCCAGGACAAGCGAGATATACTGGTAGGTTTCCAGTGTTATCTCAGGGTGTTCTGGGCTTCACTCCGACACGACTTGTACCGCTATTAGGGGACTGACGTTTACCGCCCCCCTAGGCCCGCCATGCGATGTATCAGACGAACAGACCGGACTGTACGGAGAATGTCACATTCAGGCTCAGTAGGAGTTCAGATGGGGTTCACCTCGTTAGTCTTCTTATCGGCATCTACCTGGGGACCGTTACGTACAGCTAGTGCCGCTTGCGGTCTGTGGTTAAACCCACTACCAGCGTAGTGTCGAGTCTTTAGAGTCCCACACAGAGAGCTATTCGCCTTTTGGCAAAATGAGTAGAGGTCGCATGGTTTTGCGACAGGGTTCATTTACATCCGCGCACTTGTGCACGTTTGTTGTCCGGACAGCTTATACTAGCGGGCTTTGGTTTAAGCCGGATCCTAGTATATGATCTGGGATTGGTTTTATCTCTTTGTGTTCGTGTTCCTCGGAACATAAACGCGGGTGTGTATGCACAGTTGATTGAGGCGGAGGAAGAGGTTTTTCATTGGGGTTTTGGAACGGGTGTGTATGCACAGTTGACAGTCGTCTTTTTCCAAACCCTAATGATATTGTGATTTATCAAATTAATAATATTAATTAAGTGAAATTGTGTCATGGTTGGGCTTGTTGACTTGTTGACCAAGGTTGACTAGTTGACTAGGTTTGAAACTTTGACCATCATCATTACCTTTTATAGATGCTCTTTGATCTTTGCAATATCTTTTATGGTGATATGATAATGGTCTATTCAAACTAACCATCACCTTTTCATTTTTGATTAATATTATTTTTGATAAATCACTTATATTTTGTTATGGTTGGAAAACCATTTTTCATTCTATCATATACTTTCTCTCTCTTGCTCTTCCTCTTCCTCAAGCTCTCCCCTCTCATGTGTTGAGAAACACTTGAGCTTGAGAAAAACCACTTCTTGATAATCTCTACTCTCATCTAGGGTTCTAGGATTAGCACTTCTAGCACCCTAGTTACTTCTAGCTTGGAGTTGAAGCCAAAGGTTGAAGCTTTCGGGTGGATCCTTCTTCGACGTGAGAAGACGACAAAGGTGATCCCTTTCTACTACTCCAAGGAGCAAGGAGAGAAGGACATAAAGCCCTAGGTGTAACATCTTTTCCGAGTAGCTAACTCTCTTTAGCTTGGTAGCTAGTTTTGTTTAGAAAAGATCCCGACTTTTGTTAGTCCATGTTGCCTAGAGCAGTAAAAATCCGATTTTTATTCCGTTTTCCGCCTCCCCGCAAGCACCGGGGTGGGCAACGTGGACTTACACAAGATTTCCGACATCCTGATCGAATGCTCGTCGCAAACTTTAGTAGACGGCCGCACCCCCGGTTGCCGTCGACGAAGTGCACCAAGGCTGAACACCGCTGCCGCGAGCACCAGAACGGATACTTTCGGCGACGGGGTTCTCCTACAGTCACTTGGTCGGGGCTATGGGGCGTGGCTGTCTATTAAGTTTACCCGGCGAGTATCCGCGTACGCAACGTGATTGCGACGGACTTTTGATCACATCAAAATTCCATGGCAACCGATCAAGTGAGACTAAAGTGCTAGATTTATAACATTCATTCAGTTATCTCATAACTACTTGTGGATTCCAAATATTGTATCAGATTCCAGATAAATAGACAATGTTAAACTTTCTGATCGAATAATCAAACACCCAAGTTTTCCTGAAAAGCTCAACACATGAAATAAGTTTAAAAACATCCACTTCATGCTACAGTACCAACGGTCCAGCCGTAGAAGGGTCAAGCCAACGCCTCACATGTGGCACGCCGTACTGCCCCAAACCCTAAAGTTCAAAGGGCAGTTCAAGACGGTCACATAATCGAGTTAAGGTTTGTTGTCTTCTAGAGGGTCCATCGCGTTACTTGCACTACTTAGAACGTTCTTAAACTACGGAAAAATCCAACACTTGGAAATTTCCCGGCAGGGGAAAAATGGGTATTTATATCCAGTCGAACTTTTAACAGTTTCTAAAATATCCGGAAAAACATAAACGAAGTTAAATTATCCGATCGAATTAACGAGTCCCCAATAAAACCCTAGAAAACTCAACACTTGAGTGGAATTAAAAAATTCCCAGAAACAAATGACAAGAAAGGACCTAAGAATAAATATGTGAAGTTTGAGGGACTAATTCACAATTTGGGCTGCGGAACCGTCGCCAAACCCTTGGTTTGGCCGCGGTTCCGCGGTCAAATTTTTGAGTTAGGGGTCCGTACTTCACAGTAATTCTTATATTTTCCTGCTTAATTTTCTGAGCATTTTTAATTCACAAAAATCCACAGTTTGAAAAAATGTACAGAGAAGGGTTTTGATCGCGGTTTCGGGGTTCGATCGGATCTCTAACTTCGTCTACACTTCGCCTAAAACTCTAGCTAGGCTCTGATACCACTGTAGGTCAGGCAGCCACCCCATCCAATGGGGTCGCCGTGGCACCAACGGGTCCCTCAGCCGCTACTTTTTACGCATGCCCCCTCGTGAGGACTACAACCCGCCGGAACACCTTCCGGTCTCGGGACACCCTGGGGGTAAGAGCCTATGCTTCGCCACACTGTCACACAGTGAGAACCCCCCATAGGTCGACATCCAATGCCTAGTAGCTCTGATACCACTGTAGGGTTCCTAGGCACACTCAAGAGGTTCCAGAAGGTATCTACCATGCCAAATTCAAAAATTTCATGTGCCTAACAACTCTATGTAAGATCGTTAACTAAAGATTAGGTGAAAACCATGCAAGCAAACTACTTTGCTAGTAAGTGAAAGGGACTACAACCTTTGTAGATCCGGTCCTCCACTTCCAAAGCTCCATGATGACGTCCCTTCGCTGCGATCACCGGGATCCCGGACTCTAGCGATGGTTTCGTCGGAGAAATGAGCGGGCTAGGTCATTGACTTCGATGCCGAAGATGATCTATGTCGAGACAACTCTAACTCAAGCTCTATCTTCACTTGGTCATGAAACTTATGAAGAAAACACCCTATACAACATGGCAAGTAGTAGAGGATGAAGAAATAGGAAGTGGGTTCACTTTAGAATTGGATTTCTCACTTGATTTCAACACTTGAAAATTTTCAAGAAGAGTTTCTTCTCTTCATGAAGAAGAAGAAGAAGGAAATGAAAAATAAATTAATTCCAAAAAGAAAATTCAAGTGAAGGTTATCATAATGCAACCATGGGTAAGTTAACTCATGCAGAGAATAAACTAGGGTTTAGGTGTAATGGTTAGGTTAAGGGAAAAAAACAAAATGGTCAAGGCTTTCAAAGCTTCATGAAGCTTCAAGAATAAAACAAAGCAAGCCACCATTTTATTTTTGCCAAAAATAAATAAATGAAATAAATAAATAAGACCTTAACCATTAACCTAAACTATGGTTTAAAGCATACACACCCAAGTTTGCATGTATCATCAAACATGATACAAACTAGTGCACAAACATATATCATATATACAATGTGCACAATCAAGTGAGAAAATCAATCTTAAGTGAACAAATACCAGTTAATGTAAAGTAATATATCAAATATATAATTATTCATTAAATCATTAAATCAACACTTGATTTAATGATCCGGTCATACTGCATATAACCGACTAATATCAAGTGTATCAATGTATCGAATCAACACTTGATTCGGTAACCCGGCTATATCTCATATAACCGTCCAATGATACAGATCGCGAGAATAGAATACAATATCACATACTGGTATTATTCTCGGTCCCGCACATATCTCATATGCGCTCCTATTTTGTTTCGCTTGAGCCAGGAAACCTGTGTGTAGGACTCTAAACACTCGTCAATACGCCGGCAGTAGGTGATGATCAAATCAAACACCCACAAGCCGCAAGCGGTCTGCTAAACGTAACGGCCACCCGGGTATTGAGTGATCAGAAGATCAACGAGCAAGCCCGCTCACACTTCTGTGAATCCAACCAGTAACACTTACCGTACAGTCCGGTCTCGTCGTCTGATATGTCGCATATCTCGCCTAGGGGTGGTAAACGTAAGACCCCAGTAGCTCGATAAGTAGTGTCGATATGAGGTCTATAACAGTTCGAGAAACTACTGGTAACACTTACCAGTAAATCTCAGCAACCCTGGCCAGGGATTTTCGGTTATAGCCAATCGAACACAGCGCAACATCAACTCCCTATACCGGGAGAGACGAATCCCCTCCTATCGCTCATTGCCTCCATGTGATTCGGGTCTGTACCCAAAAGCCACCATTTTGCACGCCCTCTTGGACGTGGTAAGGTGGAAATCAAAGCACAGTGGGAATCACACAAGACTCTATGACGATCTCGGGTCTACAGACTAACCTGTACCAGTGTCACCATAGAACTGCCATCTGACGTAAGGTATAATGCCATCTGGGAGTTCTCGACGAGTCCGTCCAGTGTACCCAGTCTCCACTGAGCACCCGTATATCATCTCTGATGTCAAACACCAATGGATATGGGATCATCCATCGCCCATCTGTACGGGTCGAGAAGGTATACGCTATTCTACTCTGGTATATCGATGCCCCATCTCGATACACCCACGACTAGGGACCTTGAAGGATGTACTTATGGACTACCATGTCCCCACTAGTATGATCCGCATCATAGTCTAGGTAGTCAAGTACACATCCTAAGGGCTTTACCAACATGTAACAGAGAGACAATCAATGTACACGTTAAGGTAAAGGGTAACCAGATAGCATACTATCATATAGAGCAAGAAATTCATCCATATATATGTCCAAGCATCCACTAAAATATACATCCTATGTATAGTAATGGCCTTTAGGGCATACATATAACTAACAGTCGTGTCGGAGTGTAGCCCAGAACACCCTGAGATAACACTGGAAAACCTACCAGTATATCTCGCTTGCCCTGGCCAGGGACGACTATGTGTAATGGCTCTCCTGGACACAGTGCGATATCAACCCCCAATATCGGGAGAGACGAATCATGTCTAACCGTCATGCCTCCAAGTGCTTCGGGACTGCAAACAACTGCTACCTGTTTGCACGATTCATTTGAGACGTGGTAGGGTAGCAATCTAAGAACAGTGGGAACACACTCGAGGCGAAGTGACAGTGTAAAGTCAGCGGACTAAGCTGTACTCATGTCACCTGGGAACTGATAACTGACGATAAGTATAGTACCAACCAACAGTTCTCGACAAGTCCTGTCCAGTGTACTCATAACCTAACGAGCACCCACATACTATCTCAAGTACGACGTACTGACGGCTGTGGGACAGACCGTCTCCCATGCTGGGATGAGAAGCGCATACGCTAGTCTACTCCGGAGTATCGATGCCCTGTCTCGATAGTCCTATGACTAGGGACCTGTATAAGGATGTGCTTGTGGATTACCCAGCCCCCACGAGTGTGACTGCCATCACAACGCTGGTAATCAAGCAAAGATCCTAAGGGCTCCACTAATGTGTATAGGCGATATGCTAAAAGAAACACATGCACACTTTAAAGTAGAAACAAACCAAGTAGCATACTACCATTTCGAGCAAGATTGTCTATACAACTGTGAATATCCTAAGCTTCCATCAAGTAATATACAAACTAGTATGATACAGTAATGGCCTCTAGGGCATATACACTAACAATCTCCCACTTGCACTAAGGCCATGTACTGGCGTATCGAAGACCTATCATCTCGATCGGCCGCTCGAACTGAGTCTGGGGTAAGGCCTTCGTGAATGGATCTGCAGTGTTATCTTCTGTAGCAACCCTCCGAACCTCGATCTCCCGGCGATCCACGATCTCCCTGATCAGGTGATACCGCCTCAAGATGTGTCTGGACTTCTGATGGGACCTGGGTTCCTTCGCTAAAGCTATAGCCCCGTTGTTGTCACAATACAGAGGTATTGGATCAACAATGGACGGAACCACCTGAAGTTCTGTCAAGAACTTCCTCATCCAGACGGCTTCTTTTACGGCATCAGATGCAGCGATATACTCCGCTTCCATCGTCGAGTCAGCAACGGTTTCCTGTTTGGAACTCTTCCAACACATCGCCCCTCCATTGAGGGTAAAAACATAACCCGACATGGATTTGGAGTCATCCTTGTCACTCTGGAAGCTGGAGTCAGCAAAGGCCTCCATCTGGAAGTCTTTTCCGCCGTAAACCAAAAACATGTCCTTAGTCCTTCTCAGGTACTTCAGAAGTTTCTTTACCGCTATCCAATGTTTCTCCCCAGGGTTTGACTGATACCTGCTTACCACACTCAGTGCATAAGCTACATCTGGTCTGGTACACAACATCGCATACATTATAGAGCCTACCGCAGAAGCGTAGGGTATAATAGACATGCGATCCCTTTCCAAATCAGCCTTGGGAGACATCTCCTTAGAGAGGGTGATCCCGTGACAAGCCGGTAAATTACCGCGCTTGGAATCTTCCATACTGAATTTTTTCAGTATGGTGTCGATGTATCTGGAATATGAAAGTCCTAATATCCTCTTGGACCTATCACGATGGATCCGGATCCCCAGAATGTAAGAGGCATCACCCAGGTCTTTCATGGAGAACCTGTGTGACAAGAACCCTTAGACAGATTGTAGCATAGGAATGTCATTTCCTATCAAGAGAATGTCATCCACGTATAAAACGAGGAATACGACAGTTCGTGCTACAATTTTACTATAGATGCATGGTTCATCTGGATTTTTGATAAAGCCAAATTCTTTGACCATCTCATCAAAACAGATGTTCCAACTCCGCGATGACTATTTTAGTCCATAAATGGACTTAAGCAACTTGCACACCTTCCCGCTACTCCCACTCTGAATGAAACCCTCTGGCTGGTCCATATAGACACACTCCTCTAAATATCCATTTAGAAAAGCGGTCTTTACGTCCATCTGCCAAATCTCATAATCGTGGAAGGCAGCAATGGCAAAAAAGATCCGAATGGATTTGAGCACAGCCACTGGAGAAAAGGTTTCGTCATAGTCCAAACCAGGTCTTTGATGAAAACTCTTTGCAACAAGTTTAGCCTTATAGGTCTCAACTTGTCCATCTACACCAATCTTCCTTTTGAAGATCCATTTGCAGCCTACGGGTTTTACCCTTTCTGGAGCAACGTCCAAAGTCCATAATTTGTTGGTGTACATGGACTCCATTTCGGTCCACATTGCATCCAGCCATTTTACCGAGTCACGCTCTGAATGGCCTGCTGGAAGCTAGTCGGCTCATCATTATCAATGATGCAATCCTCTCTATCCCCGTCTATGAGAAAACCGTAGTATCTCTCGGACGGACGAGACTGCCTACTACTCCTGCGGAGCGGCGCAGGAATGTCCTGTTCTTTCGAACCCTCTGGTTCTACTAAGCTTTCAGTAATAGCTTGTGGTTCTGGAATTTCTTCCAGTTCTATTGCGCTCCCACTTATTTCTTTTTCTAAGAACCGATGTTCCAGAAAGTGGGCATTACGAGAGACAAAAACCTTTTGTTCTTCTGCGAAATAGAAAAGATACCCCCTGGAGTTCTTTGGGTATCCCACAAACTTGCACTGTACTGAGCGTGCCTTGAGTTTGTCCGCATGCTGCTTTTTGACAAAAACTGGACATCCCCAAATCTTCAGATATTGAAGATAAGGTTTCTTCCCACTCCATATCTGATATGGTGTGGTAGGCACAGTCTTAGTTGGAACACGGTTCAAAAGATATGCAGCTGATTCTAGTGCATATCCCCAGAATGATCGCGGCAACTCAGCATTACTCATCATGGAACGTACCATATCCAATAGGGTTCGGTTCCGTCTCTCCGATACACCGTTATGTTGTAGAGTGTATGGAGGAGTAAGCTGAGAGAGAATTCCATTCTCTTTTAGGTAGTCCAGGAACTCGGCACTCAAGTATTCACCACCTCGATCAGATCTCGGTGTCTTGATACTTTTGCCTGATTGTTTTTCTACTTCATTCTTGTATTCCTGGAATTTTTCAAAAGCTTCAGATTTATGCTTCATTAAGAAGTGTAGGGTTACTAGGCACTCTAACAAGGTTCTACAAGGCATCAACCATGCCCGGTTAAAATTTTAGCCGTGCCGAACAACCCTTAACAAGATCTTTAAACTAGAGATTAGCCTAAAACTAGAAAGTTAAACTCTTTAACACTAAGTGAATACGAAATACAACCTTTGTAGATCGGTCCTTCACTTCATAAGCTCCTTGTAGTAGTCCCTTCGCTGCGATCATCGAACTCCCGGACTCTCGGACGGCTCCATGAGAAGAGGGCAACGGTTTTGCTTGATGTCTTTGAGGCCGAAGATGATCTACGTCGAGGGAATACGAACTCAAGCTTCTACTTCACTAACTAGAGAATTAGTGAAGCAAACACCCTAAACTAAAGTGCTAGTCCAGTAGAGGATGAGGAAATAGGAAATGGGTTCACTTTAGAATTTCTTTTCTCACAATATTTCTCTCTCTTTATCAAACCCTAGCAAGCATTTGAAGGAGGAAGAAGATGAGCTCAATAAAATGAGAATGAAAAACTAATCAAGAGAGAGAGAGAGAGCTAACCATGGGTGAGTGGGTATCATATACTAACTCATGTAGAGACATAACCATGGCTAATTATAGTGGTTAGGTTTATAAATATCCTAAGTATAACAAAACTAGTAGACTTTGGTCAATGCACTCACAAGCTTCATGAAGCTTCATGCACTTGAACAATTATCCTCTAATTTTGTATTTACTTTGTATATTAAAACCCCACCAATATAATTATAATGGTATATGTCTCATACACCCATGTAGAGTGTACCAACAACCATGATACTAAATGAACACAAATAAATATATATCACATATATATTAAGTTTTGCACAAGTGAGAAAAACAAATGCTTAAGTGAACCAATATTAGTTAATGTAAATTAGTATATCTAATATACAATTATACACTAAATTATTAAATCAAAACTTGACTTAATAATCCAGTTATATCTCATATAACCGACTAACATCCAATGTATCGACTTATCAAATCAACACTTGATTCGATAACCTGGTTATATCACATATAACCGATCGATACAAACATCGCGAGAATAGAATACGGTATCACATACTCGCATTATTCTCGGTCCCGCACATATCACATATGCGCTCCTATTTCGTTTTGCCTGAGCCTGTAAAACCTCTATGTAGGACTCTAAAGACTCGTCAATATGCCGGCAGTAGGTGATGATCATATCAAGCACCCATAAGCCGTCAGCGGTACTAGCTGGACGTAACGGCTACCCGGGTATTGAGCGATCAGAAGATCAGCAAGCAAGCCCGGTCCAACTCCTGCAAAAAGCCTGACAGTGATACTACCGTACAGTCCGGTCTCCTCGTCTGATATGTCGCATATCATGTCTAGGGGTGGTAAACGTCAGACCCCAATAACCGATAAGTCATGCCGATATGAGGCTCATAACGGGTTGAGAAATTACTGATAACACTTACCAATAAATCTCTAAACTAGCCCTGGCCAGGGACTTCCCTGTTATGGCCAATCGAGCACAGCGCAATATCAACCCCCAATACCGGGAGAGACGAAACCCCTCATATCGCTTATTGCCTCCATGTGACTCGGGACTGTACCTAAAAACCACCGTTTTGCACGCCCTCTTGGACGTGGTAAGGTGGAAATCAAAGCACAGTGGGAATCACACAAGACTCTATGACGATCTCGGGTCTACAGACTAACCTGTACCAGTGTCACCAGAGAACTGCTATCTGACGTAAGGTATAATACCATCTGGGAGTTCTCGGCGAGTCCGTCCAGTGTACCCAGTCTCCACTGAGCACCCGTATACCATCTCTGATGTCAAACACCAATGGGTATGGGATCATCCATCGCCCATCTACATGAGTCGAGAAGGTATACGCTAGTCTACTCTGGTATATCGATGCCCCGTCTCGATACACCCATGACTAGGGACCTTGAAGGATGTACTTATGGACTACCATGTCCCCACTAGTATGATCCGCATCATAGTCCAGGTAGTCAAGTACACATCCTAAGGGCTTTACCAACATGTAACAGAGAGACAATCAGTGTACACGTTAAGGTAAAGAGTGACCAGATAACATACTATCATGTCGAGCAAGAAAGTCCTCCATATATATGTCCAAGCATCCACTACAATATACATCTCATGTATAGTAATGGCCTCTAGGGCATACATATAACTAACAATCTCCCACTTGCACTAGGGCCATCTGATAACAGTGGTTGTAGTATCTCATACTCAACCATCCCATAATCGTCTCTCTCTGGGAAAAGACCTTAGTGAGTGGATCCGCTGTGTTGTCCTCTGAGTCTACTCTCCTAACCTTGATCCCCTGGAGATCTACCATCTCCATGGTCAGGTGATACTGCCTTAGAATATGTCTGGATCACTGATGGGACGGGCGTTCCTTGGCATAAGCCATAACTCCATTGTCACACAATGGAAGGAACGAAGTTCATCTCATGAACTAATATACACCCAGTCTGCCTTTTTGGTAGCATCTTTGGTAGCGATGTATCTAGCCTTTATCGTCTAGTATGCCAAGGTATCTGTCTTGGAACTCTTCCAACATACCGTCCCTCTACCGAGAGTAAAGACAATGCCTGCGACTGACATTCAGTCGTCCTTATCACCCTGGAACTTTTCCAGTGATTCTCCCCAGGATCGTTTGATACCATCTCACTACAACTAGTGAGTATCCTAACATCCAATTAGATCTATCTCATAGATCCAAAACCCAGGATTTAGTAGGTATCACTTTGATCCTATATGAAGAATCATTGTGATAAGCGGATATTGACCGAGCGTAGCTTAGGAAACTCTTTCCCCATCAAGAGTATGTCATCCATGTACTCTACGAGGATCACCACCATACTCCCTACTATCATTTTGTATATGCAAGGTTCATCTACTATTTTGATGAAGTCAAACTCTTTGACTACCACATCAAAACAGACGTTCTAACTCCGCGATGCCTGCTTTATCACATAAAACATCTTGCACATGTTTCCGCTGCTCCCACTACTTACGAAGCCCTCTGGCTGTGTACTTATAGACGCTCTCTTCCAAATCATTATTTAGAAAAGCAGTCATGACACCCAACCGCCAGATATCGTAGTCATGGTATGTAGCCGTGGCAAGTAGGATCTGGATGGACTTAAGCATAGCTTTGAAAGTCTCAACGTTTTCATGTACACCAAGTAATCTTCTCAAGATATACTTGCACCTGATGGGGATTTAACCCTTCAGATAAAGCAACCAAAGTCCATACTTTGTTGGTGTATAAGGATTCCATCTCAGATCGCTAAGCATCCAGCCATTCTTACAGAGTCCCACTCCTGATGGCCAGCTCGAAACTAGTTGGGTCATCATCTCATGATGCATTCCTCGCTCCCACTGTCATCGAGAAACCGAAGTATCTCTCAGGTGGGTGAGGAACCCTACTAGATCGGCGGAGAGGCTGAGGTTCGTTAGAAACTATTGAATCCTTTGGTTCTACCAAATCATCAGCTGCAGTTTGTATAGCTGGAACTCCTTCCAGTTCTACCTCATGTCCACTAATTTCTTAACAAGAAATTCCTTTTCACAAAGGTGGCATGCTGAGAAACAAAACATCTTTTGTTTCTCGGTTTGGTAGAAGATATTCCCTTGCGAATGCTTGGGATATCCAACAAACTTCTACAGAACTGACTTTGCCTCGAGCTTGTCCGGATTATGCTTTTAGACATAGGCTGGACAACCCCAAATCTTAACAAACTTAAGATATGGGCTCTTCCCTTACCATATCTCATATGAAGTGGTAGGCAACTGATTTGATCGGAACCCTATTCAATAGGTATGCAACTTCACAAGTGCATAACTCCCTAAAAGAAAATAGGAAACTCAGTAGTACTCATCATAGAGCGCACCATATCAAATAGGGTGTGATTGCTCCGCCCCGTTACACTGACGTGCTGTGGTGTATACGGAGGAGTAATGCTGAGAGAGAATCTCATTCTCCTTTAGAATAGTCCAGCAATCCCATGCTCAAGTATTCTCCTCCCTGATCACATCAAAGGACATAATACTTATACCCGTTTTGGTTCTCTACTTCTAACTTATATTCTGTGAATATCTCAAAAGCTTCGGACTTGTGTTTCAACAGGAACATATGTCTGAATCTTGAGAGATCATCAGAGAATGTAATGAGGTACAAAGAATCGGTCTTGGCATGTGTAGACAGGGACCTTCATACATCAGCATGTATCAATCCCAAGAGTTCACTAACTCTTTCTCTGTTTCCAATAAACAGAGCTATGGTCATCTTATCTCTGTGACATGACCGGCAAGTTTCACAAGATGTAAATTCAAACTAATTTAAATATGCATCTATATGTAACTTCAGCTAGTTGGGTCGTATTGATATGACCTAGTCTACAATACCTCAAGAAGGATTCGTTCATTTCTGAACTCTTCCTCTTGTGTGTGTTCTGTATACTAAGAACTGTAGTTTGATTTAGAACGTCAATGCTTTTAGATAACGTGCCTGAACCGATCAACTCTTGATATAGGAAATGTTCAAAACATTATCCAACAATACAAAATTATATCCTTCTTTACTAATAAAGAGACTGATATGATGTTGTATATCAGGTTCGGTATCTAATGACATTCGTTCAGAATCAATGTATTCTGGTAATACAGGGCGATAACTACCAACAGACTTGGCTGCAACACTTGCACCGTTTCTATCTCATGAAACTTATCATCCGTTCTCAGTTCTCTACCTATCTGTAGCTGATTTTCTCAAAAACTATCTATTACCGCAATCAAGAACGGCGTCGCTTTGCAGCTAGCCGGTGAGTACGGGTCGGTCCACAGGGATGTTGTGAATTTCTTAATCGCTCTAACGAGTTAATTCCGATGGGAGCCGGATTGATTATTAAATCTAAAAACTAAATCTATCTAAAAACTAAATTAATCTAGATCTAAATCTTGCTAGGGTTAGGTTTAGGTTAAGTTTGGAAAGTCTATAAATCTCACCGTTTTCTATACCCATATGAAGATCTATTAGGAGTTATGGTAATTATTAATAAAGGGGTTAGAACCATTTGGAAAGATGTTTCTTCCTCTAGGTTCTCGTCCTTCCTTTAGAAATCCTTACCCTAACCTCCATGGAAAACCATCACAACCGGGCCTTTATACTATGGTATCACCGCTATCTCGTGGGATAGGGTGCCGTAGGGAGCGGTATGTGCATGTATGCATGGAGTCCTATTAAAAAGTATGACGGACAAGAAAGGGGATGAGAGATCTTTGTCTCTCAAACCTTCCCCAGATCTAACCTTAACAAGCGAGGAGACTACTCACTCATTATACATTTATCTAGGGCAGAGAATAAAAGATTAACTAGGGCAAGGAATTAAATTTATCTAGGGCAAGAATAGAAAATTAACCTAGGGCTGAAAATAAAGAACTTACAAAAATGAGGCTCTCCAAAAGAATGCTGAAATTTATTAATGAAGGGAGGCATAACCTTTACAATGATTTAGAGTTTCTATTTATAGAGGATAGGAAACCCTAGGTTACAATTGATTCTCACGTTTACATTTACCAAAATATCCTTAGGAAGATCTAGTCAAAGTAGACTCCAAGTTTTGGTAAAATTTTATGTCTCTGTCTCTTTAAAAGGAAGTATTGGGCCTTGAAATTTCCTTTGTTGGCTCTTCTGTCTTTAGGCTTCCTTATTATTTGGTTCTTTTATTAAAATAGCTTTTATGTTTCTTCCAGATCTCCAGTGAATAATTGCGGTGGACTTTTAACCGTTTGCTTTGTAATCTTGGACCTTGCATTGCCTTGTACTTTGTGAATTTTATCTTTGATGTAGGCTTGATCAAAAGTCTTCTGTTTGTTGGTCAAAATCCACTTTTGCAATGTCTTTTCATCGTTTTCACTGTTTTATGTCCGAGAACCTGTAACCTGTAATATGTAGTAGACATGCGTCAAAAGCACCTGTTTATTTATAAAACGAATAATAATGGGGAATATAATAATACAATATTATGGTGTGAACAAATACCCCCAAACTTATCTCTTGCTCGTCCTCGAGCAAACTTATTTTTATTCTCTACAAAAAACCTAACCGCACTTTCGCAGGGAAACGCGATTGCACTGAGCTTGTGCAACAAGCCGTTAAACTTCTAGGTGTCCCTAGTAGGAGGAGTGTTGTCTCCTGAGGGTTTTCAGCGGATACTACCCACAAAATCCTATCAATTTGGCTTTTCGACTTTAATTCTCCAATTAGGTTTTCTAACAAGGAATTCTATTATCGTTGACTCGTAAATTATCCACCCATATTCTTTACACTTCCTCATCATTTAACTTAAGATTATGTATGTTTTATAGACTTACTTAGCTTTCGGCATCTCTTAAGTTTTCCTTCTAGGGTTCCATCTCCACTTAGGAATTTCTATCAACTCTACTAAAGATACAAGTTCTATTCTTCACTCCTTTCTCTCATCTAAACTCCGATCACATATCCCTACGTGTGTGTATATATCACCCCTACACTCGGAAATTCAAATCAAGCAATCATACTCTTGTCCGTTGTCCAAAGCACTTCTTAATTGGTGAATTTTTATGAATTTTGCTTACACATTCTTCATGCGACCGTTAATACTTCTTGAGGTACCAACGACCGATTACAAAATACGTTTGCACTTTAAAGGGTAATTCCTAGTCTTGCAACACCTAAGGTTTTTTAGCAGTGACTCTCAAACCAGTTGGTCTAAGGCACTAGGTGATGAAGCACCCTCGCTAAATATTTTTTTCATTAATGCAGCCTTAAGTAATCACAAAAACTAGTGTTCATTTTTTTTCTCTTTATTCACTTTTTTTCTTTTATTTTCATTGTACTAAGGACTTTAGACAAGAGCATTTCAAGGTCTCCTCTACTATTCCAAGTTTCAAGGTGCGTGATTGTGCAAATTGTAGGGTATACATTTTCAGAATCCAGACTTAAGCTAGGAACTATTTTTCAAACTTATACTCTAATAAGAACATCAATACTTTTCCTTTGTTTCGACTTAGCCCAAGAAGTGAACTCAAAATTTGTCTATTTCTAAATAAATTACAAAGACATATACTTTCTACCGCTAAACTTTAAGGAAGGTTATCTTTAGGGTTTTTAATTTACTACATCAAAGATCTAGTTGTTCCTAGCTAGTTAACCTATCTGTCAAACTCTAGTCAAATAAGCCAAAATTGAATACAATAATTTTTATAATTTTTGAAAATTTTCAATTTTTACGGGTTTTCAAATAAATATGCAAATGCAAAAATATTCATATGAATGCGAAGGAAGAAGATGTACCGAGCATACCCCCAAACTTAAACTTGACAGTGTCCTCACTGTCATGCCACACCAAGAGGGTCAAAATGTCGGCACTCCCCTGTTTATTTATTTATAAAAAATTTTATATATTTTTTTAATGTTTTGAATTTTTTTTTAATTTTTCTTATAGAAAAACAAAATATATATATACATATATACAACAAAGGTCCTCCCCAAACTAAACAAGGCCTTACACAAGCCAAAGGTTAGCACCAACCATTAAAAAATCTGATCGTGGTAATGGTCGAGTTGGTGAAAGAATGGAGTGGAAATGTAACACCTTAGAATGTGTTTTGTAGCTAATTATATTTTAATGTATGGATTTTAATAAAAAGTTTACCAAATTAAGTTTTAAATATTTTACCCTATTTTATGAGTATTTTATTAGAATTTTTCTAGGCACACACACACTTGTGCATGATAACTAGGGTTGTAATTTGGAGGTTAACCATGATTAGCAATCATGGTTAGCTAACCATTTGTCTTAAGTTAGTTTTATGTTTTGTTTAAGTGTTATGGTTGTTTTTAAACAAAATGAAAATGAATTTGAAATGGAATTTTAATATTGTTTGAATGGTTGACCATGGAAGAGAGAGAGAGAGAAAGCATGGTGCTACATGGCTTGTGCCATGCTTCACTAATGAAGTGAGAGAGAGTGAGAAAGGGGGGGGGGGGTTGAATTATTTTCCCTCATTACTCTCATTTACCTCATTGCTCTCATTCTCTCACTCCCATTCCTCACACACACACACTCAGCAGCAGAAGAAGCTTCAGTAGCAGCAGCAACTAGTAGCAGCAGCAACATCACCATCATCAGCAACAGCATCATCATCATCATCAGCAGCAGCAGCAGCAGCAGCAGGCAGCAGCAGTAGTAGCAGGAGCTCCAGCAACCTACAACAGCTCTTCTCCACTTCTTCACCTACTCTCTAGGGTTCTTTAGGGTATACTTCTTAACCCGATCCCCTAGTTGCTTAAGTTGTGCATCGATTAGCTTCGATTAGTGTTAAATAGCTAGTTTAGTGCTAGATTATGGTGTTTTGTGTGGAAGTTTGGTTATTTGATGATTGTGTTGGTAAACCCTACCTATTTAAGTGTTATTAGGGCCACTTCAACTGAGAATTAACCCAGATTCCACTAAAATTGTCGTTTTTATGCGATATATTAGCATTTCTGTGATCTGCTATTGACCCAGACACTTCAGGATAAAATTGAGAAGACTGGAACATGCTCACTAAGTGTGGAAAACACCACCAGAACACGAGCCCCTACCCCCAAATTCTGGCCGCCGATTTTATCTTATTGGCCGCAAATTGCGGCCAGGGTAGGGTGTTGGGTTTTGAGGTTTTGGGTAGGGTTGTCTGCAGCGTATTGTAGTGTTTTGGAATGTCTAGTTTTGTAAGATTTTACCTGTAGGAAAATCTGGGACTATATATCATTTTTGTGTCCGTTGTGTTTGCGCGATACGCGCGATACGTGAGTGGGTTCTGTGATCCAGCGTATCACGGCGTGTCGCGATGGTTTTAGACGCGTATACACACGTTTTAGCGTATCGTGCACGCGCGCGTTTAGTTCGCGACGCGAGTTTCTCGTTTGGGTTCGATATCGCGTTTTGCGAAATATGTGGCTTATATATGATTTCCATATCTTATTTGCAGGTTTGCAGGCAGGGACTACGGACACTGCTACAGGGGGAGCAGATGGTAGGATTCACCTAGCGTGGAGCGTAGGTAAGTAGATTTAACATCTACAGGGGAATCGCCCGCATGGCATTATGCGTCTGGGCTAGGATTCTAATACTTGTCGCATATTCTACGTCATTGTTAGAATTGCGCTTTTACCCTATTTACTTAGATATAGTTGTACTGTGACTAGTAGCCGTAGGGCACTGCACACATTATTGACGGTTCATGTTGCACGAGCACAGATTGTATGCTACACACACACCGTCAATAATTGCCATGTCACACACTAACCATCATAGATACTATTGCTTGTCACACATGACATCTAGCTTATCGGTATATCTATAGTGTATCATACCTTTAGTGATAGGTACATATACACCTTGCGATACAGCTACAGGTATACCTTGCACATATTTTACTTATACCGGGGGGATATCCTACATATTTTACTTATACCCAGGGGGTATACGACATCAGTTCTTATAGGTAGATCTTGCACACAGTTCTTATATGTATACAGGGGGGTATACATACATTGCTACACCTGTATGTTATACACATATTCAGTTGCAGTTACATATTTACCTTTACTGATGTTACTTAGCTGTTCCTTATTGGTTTCGCATACATCTGGTTTCAGCTACATATTCTCATTTATATGCTCGCATTTCAGATATATCGTATATGTTTATTCCTGGATTGCGCATTATTATTTGGATTTTACATGATGTTTTCTGGACTTGGGAACCGCGGGAGTTCATGAAATTATGCATACATTGAAAAACCCGATTTCCTTGATATGATATTTGCGCATCCACCATGGGTTTTATCGGTGCTGATTATATATATACCCCTACGAGGAGACGTCGAGGCCGTAGAGGGTACATGGTGGGGCCCGGAGGTACCCCGGGGCAAGAAAAGGATGTCGATGTGCTTTGAGCCGATGAGCCCGGCAGGGGAACCATACCATCCGGTGACAGTACCAATGACTTGGCGGGGATCATGGAGATACCGTTGGGAGTCATGCACGTATGCATACGTCGAAAGGCGAGGGTCAGAGCTAGGCACTCGTGCTTTCGGGACAGCGTATGATACGTACCTATCAGGATTTCTGTGTCGATGCTTGGCACATTGTTTTCATGATATTTCTTTTAATACCTTTGTATATATAACAGGGGATTAGCCATTGTTATATATACCCTTACACCAATATTAGTGGAATGGGACGCTAATAAATGTGTATGGCCCCCATCATATTTATTTCTGCAAATATATATACCTTTAGGATATTAGAAACTTACTTGAGATTCGGCTTGGGATATAGATGATTCATTGAGATTGGATATTGGATATGAAAGAGATTGTTGATTGTACATTCGAGATATAGGAGAGCTATTCGATATTGTACATTGAGGTGATGTGATACTTATACGATGTGAGAGCCCAGTTTGGGGCTGATTTGAGGATTTGGGATTTGAGTGTCTTGATGGATTGTGATCCTACCACGATGTCAGGTTTCCGTGGAAATGACATATTCCACCCCCTACCTCACACTTATCTACCTTATGCACAGTTCATATATTGGTAGTACCTGTTAGTGTACCCTTGTGATAGTTGCATATTTACATTCTCATATCCCTATTGCATGGTTATTGCATATTATTGTCATGTTACTATTGCCTCACATATTGATTGTACCTGCTAGTGTACTTTCCTTTATTCAGCATTTGCATGACATGTTATTACTGTAATCGCATATCTTAGATTCATGCTGTACATGCATTCCTTCGATTACCTGCATATGTTATCTACTATTCACGAGTTGGAAACTCACCCCCGTTGTGCCACAGGTGTTTCAGGTTGTTTCCCAGAGTAGTCGAGGCAGGCTATTCCGCTATTCCAGCTATCATCTTTCGCTACAGATACCGCATCGGCTCACAGTATACTATTTTTGTTTAGGTGGGTTGGATGATTATCTGTATTTCATATTGTACATTCGTTGTATCTTGTACTCTCCATCTACTAGTATGTTGTTGACTTAGAGAGTTGGTGAGGACGATAATATATATTATTTGTGGATTTGTTATCTTCTATATACAGCTTTCTCTCTATTGTCTTTATTTCTTCGCTACGGCGTCGTATATTTGTATTGTATTCATCTTGGCTAGTTTTTACAAAAAGGGGGTGTTGCCAAAATTTTAAAGAAAGAAAGTAGAACTTTTAAAGAATTTGGGTTGCTATTTCAAGTGTTTCAAAAACTTATATTATCTTTTCCGTATTTTTCTTGGTTTAGATTTCTGGGTTTTGGCTTTCTTTTACTGCGTTACGTATTTGGGCGTTGCGTAGTATTAGGACCGTCACGGGCCAATTTTGGGTCGTGACAGGAAAGAAAAGAGATGAGAAGCACACGAGACCGTGTGGAGGTAGAAACGGGATACGGTCTCGGTGGGGGAGAAGAATGGCGGAAAAGAGAAAGAAGTGGAGTATGATCTTGAGGGTGTAAATCGAGTGAATAAATTAGCGCAATTTGTGATGACCGATGTGTTAAAAGCAATTGTGCTAACCTATCAACCCGTCGAGAAATGGGGTCAAATCCCTCAAGATTCGCAAGAAAGCATGGGCACGCCGAACTTGGTATTGGAGATGAAAGCGTAACGGTCTCTTGTAAGGTCGGAACGATTGGAAGGACGAAAGGGAGTGAATTAGGGATAGTCTCATTCTCACCGTAGTAAACTGTCTCGAACTGGAAAGATTCCAACAATGGTTCGAAACGACTGTAAGCAACCGAGTCTGATGGTTCAACTAACTCATCTGAAAATGTAAAGGACTCAAACTCGGGCGGTGAGTCATCAACATCATCCAGAAAAGTGAAACACTCGTACGTATTATCGGCTGTGAGAACTGTGTCAGATTCAAAGGAAAAATTTTCAAGCTCACAGTCTTCAAGAGTGATATTAGGTGTGGTCGGAACGATGGAAAGGAGGGGGGGTGATTTAGGTAAAGGTTCAAGAGGATGAATTGGAAAATCCGACACATCAAACAAAAATGGTTCATCCTCAATACTATCTTCATAATCCTCCTCAATACTATCATCATAATTCTCCTCAAAATTTAGCCTATCCATGCCATTATCATCAAAATCAAGATGCATATGGAGTTCGGGAGAAACATTTAATGACTCGGAATGATGAATTGGATATAAAATTTCAATCAAATCGACGGGTTCATCATCCGAAATATTCCCGGCGTCTATATCCTCAATCAAGTTAAAATCAATATTTTCTGACACCTCATCAAAAGCATGGATATTTATCAATGTAGGTTCTAGAGTGGAGGTGTAAAGGTCAAACGGATTAGGTGTGGTTTCACTCGAAAGGGGTTCTTCACAATCTGGAAAATCAAGAACTACAAAGTCACACAACTCGTTAGATGTTTTATTTTTAACTTGTGAATCATTTGGGACAATCGATGGAAAACCGGAGTTGTGGTCTTCAATTGGGTATGGGTAGGTTTGATTTGGAAATGTGTAGAACTCACTCGCTCCTCTCAAATTCTCACTCTGTCCAACCGCCTCCTCATACATTGGAATATTTGGAGCTAGTTGGAAACTAGCTACCGGTTTAGTAGGTTGCATAAGGGCGGCTATGGATGCATCCACATTCCTCACCGTTTTGTTTGTTGCTAAAATATAAGCTTCCAACGACTGTTCCAAACTAGACATGGGTGGTGAGGGGGTTTCGGTAAAAGATTCGAAATTGTTTGGATACGTGAAACTCTCAAATTGCTGTGTAGAAATAGTGTCTAGTGACGATGGGAAAGTCGGGTAGGACTGGTAGGAATTGGATAGTTGAACAGGAGTAGGATCAACAGTTGGATAAAAAGGTGAATGGACTTGTGGATCCCTAGAACTAGATGTGTGGAGAGGAGTTGTAACACCCGAGCCCAATGCTACTAATTTCAGTTACCGTTTGAACGTAGTGTGGCGCTTATTTCATTTATCTTGCTTGATTGTCACTTATTGTAATTTTACCCCGTTAATTCATTTCTGCATATAACAATTTATGTAATCTAAAATAAAATTGAAAATATTCATCTTGGCCTGCTTGACACCCCTAACCCTGTTGTAGCGTCCGTGTATCGTGTTCTCGTCCCGTTCAGTGAAACGGGCGAGTTTGGACGGCAACGTGTACGTACGTGTGTCCGTTTTGGGGGTATGCTTTTTGATTGTAAAACACTTCATTTTAGATTTTGGATCCCGCCTAAAATTCTATTATTTCAATTTCAAATTTTTGGACCCGACCCGGGCGCGATTTGGAAATGTTTTACTTTGCGCCAAAATCCTAAATATTTAATATTTTTTTAAACCGTCGAAATATTTTAAAACCTTACACTATATTTTTCCGTTTCAATCTTTTGTTAAATCCCAAATATTTAATATTTTTTTAAACCGTCGAAATATTTTAAAACCTTACACTATATTTCTCCGTTTCAATCTTTTGTTAAATTTCCTAAACCCACAAATCTTTTTAATCCCTCCCAGCCAATCGCAACCTCTCCTTTAACCCCGTGGGCCCCACTTTTCTCTCTCTCTCCCCTCTCGCTAACCTCCCTCTCTCCTCAACTCCTTCCTCCTTTTCTTTTAGCAATGGCAGAACCCACCATCGCGCAAACCCCCAGCCGCCATCCCTCGCCGTTTCCTCCTCTGAACCATCCCTAGCCAACTCCGGCCACCACTACTTAGCCGACCACCTCCCATCAACACTCAAGAGAACCCCGACACCTCTGTTGTCACTGGGCCGAGCACCTTTACCTCGTAGCAACCTTAGTCGCGACCGTCGCCACCCCTTCATCACCGCGGCCCTCGCCGACTTTAGAACCCATGCCATCACCATCTCCTTCGCCTACGAAACCCTAGCAGCCCTAGCCTCCAAGCACGTAGCCGCCGGCACCCCTTGAACACCACCGCCGCCATCTTCCCTTAACCCTCATCCCTCCGACAACCTTCACCCGACTCCTAATCCATCAACTCCGCCGTTGTTGACTTATTTTCCATAACTCCTCCCCATCGCGGCAGCCACCTGAATCGTCGCGGCCTCCTTCACCCGAGCACAACACTGAACCCATCAACCTAAGTACCTTTAGCAACCAAGATCCCTAGCCGGGCCCAAGTACAAACCAAGAACAAAGCTTTGATCATTCGTTGCCTCAGGTCTCCGAGCCATATTGTTTCCGTAATCGTGTCTAAGTTCGCCGGAATCCGGCCGTGCCGGCGACGCGTCCCGACGTTCCAGCGAGGTACCCCGACCCGTGTGGTTCCACTGTTCGTCGTTTGGGTTCTTTCCGTGAACCGTGCACCCGTCGCGAGTTTCCCCCGCCGACGTTTATCGTTCCGTATTCCCGGTTCGCGACCCGTCGAGGCAAGTACCCCTTGCTACATGCTAAACAATATTTACTTATAATTAACAACACCCTAAAACCCGTAATTTAACTTTAGTATTATAATTTCCCATTTTTTCATGTTCAATATTGTTAAATATCATTTATCTTTTAAAACTTGGAACCTACCTGTTGTAATTACTAATTTGGAACTTAATAATCACATTTACATGTTTCGATTACACTTTCACTGATGATGTAGCCTATGGCACCTTTTCTACCGTCTTACTTCATTCGGACACTCGTATACATTTAACCTGCTTAAACTGTGATTTCATTCGTGGAACCTATATACACATATAACATTGCATTTATGAAGTCTTAAACTTGTTAACATGATGAAATGGCTATAATTGTCTTACTGCATTCTTATATGGTTGAAATCATCTCTGTGACACATTTGATAATGGTATTGCTAATTGAATGAATCTGCCTATTGCTTAATTCATTGCTTATCTCATGTTGTTGATACCCATGCTTGATTATATAACTGGTTGTGAGTACACCTATGATATCGCTTGCTTCTTGACCTGTCTTGCTACCTACACATTGATTGACCCGTCATGGTACCGTATACTGCTTGACTTGACATGATGTACCATGACCTGACCCGTTACCTGATCCTGTGTCTAATGCCAACAAACCTGACATGTAGTCCTCATGGACCGTTCCTGTTGTCTATCCAGACAAACCTGTTTACCTGATCCTATGTTGGCATTAATTTCTTGATTTCGGGATACCTGACTTGACATACACATATAACTTGGGGGTAGGGGAAATCAAAGGCGAAACTTGACTTGTAACTTAACAGTTCACTACCTGTCCTGAGGGTACACATTCCTGTTTTATGCCTAGCGGCATGTCTCGGTTTCAGCCGAGAATATTGTGGCCGTGGTCCCTGGTATTGTAACACCTTAGAATGTGTTTTGTAGCTAATCATATTTTAATATATAGTTTTTAATAAAAAAGTTTACCAAATTTAGTTTTAAATATTTTATCCTATTTAATGAGTATTTTATTAGATTTTTCCTAGGCTTGCACACACTTGTGCATGATAACTAGGGTTGTTTTGGGGGTTTAACCATGATTAGCAACATGGTGAAATAACCATTCCCTAATCTAGTTTAAGTTAATTACTTAGGTGTTTTGGGTTTAATAGTGTATGGTTGTTTTAAAATGAAAATGAATTTGAAATGGAATTTTAAATGGTTGACCTTGGTGAGAGAGAGAGAGAGAGTGCATGATGGGGCATCATGGCTTTGCCCATGCCTTCATTAATGAAGAGAGAAAGAGAGGGAGAGAGAGAGGGTTGACCAAGCCTAGCTCTCATTTTTCCCTTGCCTTCTCATTCTTTTTCTCTCATACTCTCACACTCTCTCAACACACACACACCCTCACCTCTCCAGCAGCAGCAACAACAGCACCATTGGCAGCAGAAGCAGCAGCAACACCAGAAGCAACAGCAGTGACAACAACAGCAGCAACAACATCATCATCTTCACCAGAATCAGCAGCAGCAGCAGCTTCTGCAATAGCAACAGAAGGAGCTCCAGCAACTGCAACAGCCCTCATCTCCTCCACACACTTCTTCCCTTGCTTTCTACGGTTCGTTTGGGTATATTTTCTGAACCCAATTTCTAGTTTGCTTAATTGTGTGTTAGTTTAGCTTCGGTTTGCGATTAATGTGAGTTTAGTGCTAGTTAAGGTGATTTGTGTGGAATTTTGGTTGGAATGAGTTGGAGTTGGTTAACCTAGCTCATTTTAGTGTTTTTAGGTCACCTTAACTGAGTTTAACCCCAGATTACACTAAAATACCATAGGGTTTGCCTATTGTGCTAAATTGTCGTTTTTATACGATATATTGGGTATCTGGAATCTGCTATGGACCCGGACCCTACAGAGCAAAATTGAGGAAACTGGAGCATGTACACTAGGTATAGATAACACCACCAGAACACGAGACCCTCATTCTCAACTGTGGCCGCCAATTAATTCAGTTTGGCCGTAAATTGCGGCCAAGTAGGGGGCAGGGGTGTTGGGGTTTTGTGTAGGGCTCTCTTATGTGTTTTCTAGGTCCTTGGCATGTCTAGTTTTGTAATATTTTACCTGTAGGAAAATCTGGGATCATATATCGTTTTTGGTGTCCGTTGTGTTTGCGCGATACGCGCGATACGTGAGAGGGTTCTGTGATCCAGCGTATCGCGGCGTGTCGCGATGGTTTTAGACGCGTACACACATGTTTCAGCGTATCGTGCACACGCGCGTTTAGTTCGCGACGCGAGTTTCTCGTTTTGGTTCGACATCGCGTTTCGCGGAATATTTGGCTTATATGTGATTTTCATGCCTTATTTGCAGGTTTGCAGGTAGGGACTACGGACACGGCTACAGGGGGAGCAGATGATAGGATTCACCCAGCGTGGAGTGTAGGTGAGTAGATTTAACATCTACAGGGGAATCGCCCGCATGGCGTTATGCGTCTGGGCTAGGATTCAATACCTGTCGCACATTCTACGTCATTGTTAGAATTGCGCCTTTACTTTATTTCCTTGATATAGTTATACTGTGACTAGTAGCCGTAGGGCACTGCACACATTATTGACGGTTCATGTTGCACGAGCACGGATTGTATGCTGCACACACACCGTCAATAATTGCCATGTCACACACAACCCCTTATAGATACTATTGCTTGTCACACATGACATCTAGCTTACCGGCATACCTGTAGTGTATCATATCCTTAGTGATAGGTACATATACACCTTGCGATACAGCTACAGGTATACCTTTTAGATATTTTACTTATACCGAGGGGGGATATCTTACTCATATTCTTCTTATACCCCGGGGGGGTATACGACATCAGTTCCTTTAGGTAGATACCTATACATTGCTACACCTGTATGTTACACACATATTCAGTTGCAGTTACATATTTACCCTTACTGATGTTACTTAGCTGTACCTTATTGGTTTTGCATACATCTGGTTTCAGCTACATATTCTCATTTATATGCTCGCATTTCAGATATATCGCATATATTTATTCCTGGATTTGCACATTGTTTATTTGGATTTTATATGATGTTTTCAGGATTTGGGAACCGCGGGAGTTCATGAAATTATGCATACATGGAACAACCCGGTTTCCTTGATATGATATTTGCGCGTCCACCATGAGTTTTATCGGTGCTGATTATATACTCCATACGAGGTGTGGTTGCCGTATAAGAGCACATGGTGGGGCCCGGTATGGTTCCCCTCGGCAAGAAGATCGATGGGTTTTCCGATTGAGCCTGGAGGCGGGCGAGTACCTACCGGTGACTGGTTGGACCTGGCAGTTGTCCGGAGGATACTGGCCAGAGTCGAGAGATGGATGCGGGATGATCTGTACTGCCGGGGCCGAGGGCCGACACCGCAAACGGACCCCGTGGGCCGATCCGGACTGACGGAGCCCGATATACGAGGATTTCTGTGTCGATACTTGGCACATTGTTTTCATGATATTTCTCTTAAACCCCTTTTGTATATATAACAAGGGATTTAGCCGTTGTTATATATACCCTTACACCAATATTAGTGGAATGGGACGCTAATATATGTGTATTGCCCCCATCATATTTATTTCTGCAAATACATATATACCTTTAGGATGTTAGAAACTTACTCGAGATTTGACTTGGGATATAGGTGATTCATTGAGATTGGATATTGGATATGAAAGAGATTGTGGATTTGTACATTCGAGATATAGGAGAGCTACTCGATATCGTACATTGAGGTGATGTGAGACCTATGTGATGTGAGAGCCCAGTTGGGGGCTGATTTGAGGATTTTGGGATTTGAGTGTCTTGATGGATTATGATCCTACCACGATGTCAGGTTTCCGTGGAAATGACATACTCCACCCTATACCTCACACTTATCTACTTTATGCACAGATTCATATATTGGTAGTACCGGTGAGTGTACCCTTATGATAGCTGCATATCGACTTTCTCATATCCCTATTGCATGGTTATTGCACATTATTGTCATGTTACTATTGCTTCACATATTGATTGTACCTGTTAGTGTACTTCCCTTTATTCAGCTTTTGCATGACATGTTATTACTGTAATCGCATATCTTAGATTCATGCTGTACGTACATTCCTGCGATTACCTGCATATGTTATTTTCTATTCACGAGTTGGCAATTCACCCCCGTTGTGCCACAGGTGTTTCAGGTTGTTCCCCAGAGTAGTCGAGGCAGGCTATTCCTCTATTCAGCTATCCCGCTTTCAGCTATCATCTTTTGCTCCAGATACCGCATCAGCTCACAGTACTATTTTGCTTAGGTGGGTTGGTGGTTATCTGTATTTCATATTGTACATTCGTTGTATTTTGTACTCTCCATCTACTATTGTGCAGTTGACTTAGAGACTTGGTGAGGACGCTATTGTATATTATTTGTGGTTTTGATGTCTTTTATATACAGTTTCCTTTCTAATGTCTCTTATTTCTTCGCTACGGCGTCGTATACTTGTGAGGAGATTGTTTTTCGCCTTTGGGCCACTTTTTACAAAAGGGGGTGTTCCTAAAATTTTAAAGAAAGAAAGTAAGACTTTTTAAAGAATTTGGGTTGTGTTTTCAAATGTTTCAAAAACTTATACTATCTTTTCCGTATTTTCTTGGTTTAGATTTCTGGGTTTTGGCTTTCTTTTACTACGTTACGTCTTTAGGCGTTGCGTAGTATTAGGGCCGTCACGGGCCAATTTCGGGTCGTGACAAAGTTGGTATCAGAGCGTTAGGTTTTACCTTTCGGAGTGTAGGATGACCTTAGTATGATGGAGTAGGTAGCTTAAGCAGAGTAACGTAGTGTGTGTATGTCTGCAGCATACCCACGATGCGGTACTTCGCATTAAGTGACCTAAGTACAATTTGCTTGAAATTCCTTCCTTGATGATTCCTACCCATAAGATTCGATTTCCTTATTCTTATCGAATCTTATCTTATATCTATTTTTCCTAGCCTTGCCGCCGATGACTATGGGGACTCAGAGTGATGCAGCGAGGGCCGAGATCAGAGTTGGCTCGGGTGAGACGAGTACTGACCAGGATGGCACTCTAGTTGCACAGGTGCAGACGGATCAGCCTACGATCTATACTATGGATAGACTTTTAGTAGAGATGCAGGACTTCCGCCAGACTATGAGTTCTTTGGTTGATGTCGTTCGGGAGCTACGACAGGAGGTTGTCACCCCTGTTACTCAGCTGTCCCTTACGATCAGCATGCAGCAATCCGTCACTTACATAGCACCAGTAGTTGCAGCTCCAGTTAATGAGGCGCATATTCCAGAGGCTCGAGGAGTTCCAGGACAGTGGAGGACTCGTACCAGCGTACCAGCTCAGAGGCAGAGGTTTGGTCGTCGAGACAGATTTCGTAGCCACCGTGGGAGTAGCAGAGGCTTAGGACGAGGACGGTCGTTCAGCTCTTATCCCCAGGATGGTCAGCAGTCAGCGCGTGGATGTTTTCGATGCGGAAGCCTTCAGCACTTCGTCAGGGATTGTTCCTTAGCACCTCGTCAGAGTTGTATTCAGAGAGGCCGTGGACGTGGAAGAGTTGCTCAGAGGGCTCAGTCTACCAGAGGAGTTCATCCAGCTGCGAGTAGAGGGCAGACACAGGAGTTCGCTTCTACTCATCGGGATGCGCAGACGTCCAATGTGGAGTTTTCAGGTACCCTTGATTTATATGTACTTTGATGTATTTGTTTGTTTCTTGCTTGTATCGTAGTCGGGTAGTTTAGGCGTTGTTGTGTTAACTTCGGTCAGCGATCCTTTTGTTGCGCGATGTGTATTTCAGTTGTGTGCCAATCGGATAGGAGATAGAGATTCGTCCGTCGTTTTAATCCTTCTAGAGAAGTTGGATTTGACGTTCTCCTGGGCACGGACTGGTTAACTACGTGCTAGGCGTCTGTGGACTACCGTGAGGAAAACAGTCAAGTTTGTTTTTCCCGGCAGGTCAATTCTTGTTGTGCCGGTGGATAGTTGTGCCGCCTTTCACAGCTTGAATTCAGCCTTTTTCGCTAGTCGGATACTGAGGAGATGTCGTGGATTCTTGGCGCTTATTCGTGATACCGGAGCCACAGTTAGGATTGTTGGACCGAGTTCCTTTCATGCGAGAGTTTTTCCGACGTTGTTCCGGATGAGACGGCGAAGCTTGGGAGCTAAAGGATCAGCTGTAGAGTTGTGGTTTGGGGAGTTTTGTGTGTCTAAGTGTTTCGCTTTTGGAAGCTCCGATTTCTGTTCGTCGAGGAGAAAGACGGCAGTTTGAGGTTATGTATCGACGGATCGTCAATTGAACCGGCTTACGGTGCGGATAGGTGTCCCTTACCTCGCATTGATGATTTCTTTGATCAGCTCCAGAGTGCGAGACATTTTTTTCTAAGTTTGCTTGGGATCAGGTCATCATTATTGCAGGTTCGGAGTGATGGCATTCCGAAGACTGCCTTGTGCGTGCTACGGGCCTTGTGTGTTTTTGTGAGTCGTTGGATTCACTGATGCCCTAGCAGCATTCGTAGATGTGATGAACCAGATTTCTTCAGGCCGTTCCATGACCAGTTTCTGTTGTGTTATTTACGACATTACGGTCTATCTAACGTGTCTTGAGGAACAGGAGTAACACTTGGGAATTTGTTACGCAGATACTGGGGGAGTACCAGCAGTTTGCTAAATTCTCGGAGTGTTCCTTCAGGCTTGTTTTGTGTCGACTCCTAGGTCTTGTAGTCACGGGAGACGGTTTCGTATGGTTCCGAGGGAGATCGTGACCGTACAGCTTAGGTCCAGACATGTATGCAGTGTTAGTTATGTATATGCCCTAGAGGCCATTGTTGTACATATGATGTATATTATATGGATGCTTGGTTATATATAGAGATGACTTTCTTGCTCGTCATGATAGTATGCTATTTGGTTTCACTTTATCTTAACATGTTGACTTGTATTGGTTTACTGTTTTACTCTCACATATTGATAAAGCCCTTAGGATCTGTACTCGACTACTGGGACTATGATGAGATCATACTAGTGGGGCCATGGTAGTCGATGAGTACATCCTATAACTGTTCCTAGTCGAGGGTATATCGAGACAGGGCATCGATACGCCAGAGTAGACTAGCGTATTCGCATCTTGACCCATATGATGGGCGATGGATGATCCCATATCCATCGGTGTTTTGACATCAGAGATGGTGTACGGGTGCTCAGTGGAGACTGGGTACACTGGACGGACTCGCCGAGAACTCCCAGATGGTGATATACCACACGTCAGATGGCAGTTCTCCGGTGACACTGGTACAGGGTAGTCTGTAGACCCGAGATCGTCATAGAGTCTTGTGTGATTCCCACTGTGCTTTGATTTCCACCTTACCACGTCCAAGAGGGCATGCAAAACGGTGGCTTTTGGGTACAGTCCCGAATCACATGGAGGCAATGAGCGATAGGAGGGGATTCGTTTCTCCCGGTATAGGGAGTTGATGTTGTGCTGTGTTCGATTGGCTATAACTGGAAGTCCCTGGCCAGGGCTGATATAGAGATTTACTGGTAAGCGTTACTAGTAGTTTCTCGACCCGTTATGAGCCACACATCGACACGACTTATCGGTTACTGGGGTCTGACGTTTACCACCCCTAGACTTGATATGCGACATATCAGACGAACAGACCGGACTGTACAGGAGTGTTACTGATTGGATTCACAGGAGAACGCACAGGCTAGCTTGTTGATCTTCTGATCGCTCAATACCTTGGTGGCTGTTACGTTTAGCTGACCGCTTGCAGCTTGTGGGTGTTTGATATGATCATCACCTGCTACCGGCGTATTGACGATTCTTTAGAGTCCTACACAGAGGTTTCTTGGCTCAGGCGAAACGGAGTAGAGGCACATATGTGATATGTGCAGGACCGAGAATAATGCGATATGGAATACCGTATTATATTCTCGCGATATTTAGTTATGAACCGGGTCATCGGATCAAGTGTTGATTCGATGAATCGGTACTTGATATATTAGTCGGTAATATTCGATATAGCCGGATCGTCGGATCAAATGTTGATTCGATGATTTAATGTATAATAATATATATGATATATTGTATTACATTATCTAATATTGGCTCGCTTTATTATTTCATTTTCTCACTGGATGATACATTGATATATATGCGATATATGTTAATTGTATTATTTTCTTTTGTTGCAAATATATAATATATATGTGATATATATTATTGTGACATGATATGATTAATTGTTAAACATGTTTAAGGATGATTAATTGAGGTTAGGGTTTGATTAGGGTTAGATACTTCATGCACCTTCTAGAAGCTTTTTCTTTTGTCATTCTTAAGATATTTTAGGATGACACATTCTTTAACCCAACCAAACCCTAACTCTAGTTTATTCTCTACTAAATCCTAGCCACTCATCCTTGACCATGGTTTATAAATCAATCATATAGCTTTTATTCTATTCATCACAAAAGAATCTTATTCATTATCTTTTCCATTATCATCTTCTTCTCTCTTGAAGAAAGCTTACTAGAGTTTCTTTATGTGATGAATAAATATGAGAAAATGATTTAAAAAGAAAGCAAAAATACTACTCTCTCATCCTCATCTCATCTAGCCCATGAGATTAGTGTGTTCATCTCTTTAGAGTGAGAAAGCTTGAGTCTTTGCAACTTCGAGGTAGATCATCGGAGATTTGGAATACTTCAAGCTAGCATGGATCGTTCGAGTCGTGGAGCCTCTCATGAGTCCGGGAGATCGTGGATCGTGGCAAAGGGACTTCTACTCGGAGCTTGTGAAGTGAAGGAGCGGACTACAATGGTTGTAATCCCTCACACTTAGATAAAAAGTTATCATCTTGCATGTTAAACCCTAATAATCTAGCAAAGATCCCGGCTTTGGGTTGTTCGGCACGTCTAAATTTTTATCCGGGCATGTTTGATGCCTTATGAACCTTCACAAGAGTGCCTAGGAACCCTACAGTGGTATCAGAGCCTAGCTAGAGCATTAGACGATGTGTTTACGAAGTTAAAACTCCGATCGAACCCGAAACGACAAAATTAGACCCCTCTCTGGAAATTTTTTAAAATTTGGGATTTTTCTGAATTAAAAATATGTAAAAAAATCAGCAGGGAATTCTAAGAATTACCCTAAAACCCGAGCCCCCAATTCGTCCAAACGGCGGCGGAACCGCGGCGCAAGCATGCTTGCGCGGCGGTTCCGCGGCGGATTAATGGATTGGCGACACGTGGCTTTTATGGTAATATCCGTAGGTGCTTGTTGATGCTTATGGGTATTTTTAATCTGTTTCAGGTGTTGAAAATTCTGGGGTTTGTTTTGTAATAGTAGACTCGATCGAAAATTTTAAATTCGTTTTTCTTTCCGGATATTTAGAAACTGTTAAACTAGTTGAACGGATATCATTAACCCACTTTTTCCCGGCACGTAAAACTTTCAAGTGTTGAATTTTTATCGGGTTTAAATCTTTCAGAAAAATTGTATAAGTTAAGCGGTGGACCTTCTAGAAGACAACAAATCTTAACTCGATTATGTGACCGTCTTGAACTGCCTTTTGAACCTTCGGGTTTGGGGCAGTACGGCGTGCCACATGTGAGGCGTTGGCTTGACCCTTCTACGGCTGGATCACCGGTACTGTGACATATTCTGGGATTATTTGAACTCCGCTCAAGTGTTGAGCACTTTAGGAAATCTTGGGTATTTGATTATCTGTTCGGAAAGTTTAATACTGTCTATTTATCTGGAATGTGATACAATATGTGGAATTCATAGAGTTAGGCATGAAATGCGAAGTATGTGATATTTCGGATTTACGATGTCTAAAGTGATTGTGGATTCCAAATGTTGTAGTTTTACACTTTCTTTTCTGTGACCGTAAGTGTAATATGTGATATCGCCGGTTTCGTTGCTATATGTCAACGACAATTGGTATGCGCATATTTACTTACGTTGATGATATGTGATATTATGTGTTGCTGTGATATGTTATATTGGATCGTCGCGTTCAGAATAGCCGGGGGTTTTATGTGAGATGAGGGTTTTTATTTTCATTCATGTAAAATTCATTTGTAATGTAATATTCTTTTATTTGGGGCACTTCCAGGTTGCGGTTGCTGTCACCAGTGTATATTATTTACTTTTCCGCATTAGGTAGACCCAAGGAGGGGAGCACAAGTAACCGGGTTCTAGGGTCCAGTGGGAGGCCATCTCGAGGAGTCGAGACCGGGTCTCCTAACCCTAGAATTGGCAGTGTTACTTGCTGCTCTCGTAGGGGTCTTGGGATGTGGGTTTGGCTATTCGTCGCGACCGTGGAATCCGTGTTTTATACAGGCTCGTATTGAAAACACGGACGTCCTAGTATATCCAATATTTCATATATGTTCTTCTGCTGCAATGTTCTGTGATGAGATCATATTACTGCCTGAGACGAATGCTTATACTATATATATATGCTGATATATAAATATTACTGCTTTCGTTTCTTCTGTGATGCTTAGGAAGCATAAGCTGATGGGATTTTTATTAATGAGATTAATAAAAGAAAAGAAACCTAAAGATGTTGTAGAATTAAAACTTTATAAAAAGGGTAGCTACAGTTTTGCTTTGCACAGTGATATATATGATATCCTGCACCTTATTCGATGGGGAAAGGGCCGACGATCCCTTCACCGGGAGTGACCCCTTTAGCGAAACTGGCAGATACTACAAAACGCGGTTTGTCTTTTGATTGCTTTTAGAGTTTTGCTTTGCACAGCGGTATATATGATATATCCTGCACCTTATTCGATGAGGAAAGGGCCGACGATCCCTTCACCGGGAGTGACCCCTTTAGCGAAACTAAGAAAAAGCCTCAAAAACACTCCTTTTCAAAACTTCACTCGATTCTACTACGATATCAAGTTCATTACGCTCAGGGTTTTCTGAAAAACCTGCATAGCCCTCCGACATTTCAGATAGATAATATTTAGTATTCGTGCTATATTTGTTGACTTAGTCAAGGCGTAGTGTACGGTAGCTAAGTAGTGTTTATCTGCTAAAACATGAGATGTGATTGGATTAGGGTATTCGCACGGCCTTGTTGACTCAGTCAAGGGTCGTACGGGTGGGTTTAATTCAATCAAGAAATGTACGGGTTGAACTTGACTTGCGATTTATGGTTTGTTGACTTAGTCAAGGTCATAGATCGCTAGGGGCAAAATATTATCGGGAATTTCAAGTGTTGAAATTTGCAATGAGATTGCATACCTCCTATGAGATAGTTGGATCCCGATACCCACTGCGAGTAAGTGTTACTGTCACGACCCGAAAGTACGGAACGTGACCGGCACTTAGATTACGATGCGTCTAGAGGCGCCATGTAACCTAAGTAAGCCGAAGCCCAGAAATCTAAACCATAAGAGAAGAAAAAGAAAAAAAGAAAAGAAAACAAGTATAAAAACATCAGCAAATTTTACCAAAAATTTCGGCAGAGTCTCCTCTGTAAAAACTGGCCCCAAACGGGTACAACAAGTATAATATACATAAACAATAAAAAGCATCCCCAAACGGGAGCTAGCATCAACGCCAACAGGCGGAAACAACCACAACAAGCACAATAATATACAACGCCAATAGGCGAGGCTCAAAACTCAAAAGAAAACAAAACCACCAGATCAGAATAATACATGCGCGACTCTAAGGTCGAAATAAAAGACTGGTCCAATAACTTATCAAGTAATACAAATATGGTTGATGGAGCTTACTAGATACAAATGAAAGAATAAAAGTACAATGGTGGTTCGGATACAAGTGAACCAACCTACCGTGCAAATCACCCTGAAAGAATAGATGTGCCAGCAAGCTGCCAGGGAAACCTGTACATCGAACCTGTAATAAAATTTGGCACAACGGGGGTGAGTTGCCAACTCGTGAGTAGAAGACATCTACGAAAAGAAATCGAATGCACGACGCTATCCTAGGTCATAATAATACACTACTATATCTCAATCATCTAGAATAGCAGGGTAATACTACGTGTAAGTGCAAATACTCCGTGTCGTGTCAGTGCCTCATATGGTACTATGTCATATGAAATGAAATGCATGCACCATGAATGTAAAGTAACAAATCCTAAAATCCAGATATATATGTATAAGAACTCTTTAGCTGTTATCATAGTAAAGTGTGTATAAGCATCTGAAATCTCAACAATGAAATCCATAGAAATCCGTGTCAAGCATCGACACAACACATGTAACCTCAAGTCTCAATATGTCGGGCTTCGTCAGTCCGGATCGGCCCATATCATCAAATCCCACGACAACGGTCGGTATCCTCCGGATATCCGCCGCGCCAGACATCACCGGTAGGTAGCCTTCCCCTGCCAGGCTCATCGTCTACAACTCGATCTTCTTGCCCCGGGGTACCATACCGGGCCCACCATGTACCCGAGACGGTTCATCCACTCCTCGAATCGGGTCTCGAAATCCAACAGAAAACATGAAATCTCATGGTGGACGACACATACATCACGAGAAAACCGCATCTTATTTTAAAAAGAGAAGAGGAGAGAGAGAGAAGTTTTATATATTTTTGCGGTTTTCCCCAAAAATCCAGAAATCTCATAGAAATCCAAATCTCAAAATCATGAGTAAGTATATGATAAGTGTCGGCATATGCCCATAATACTGCATGATAACACGAAAATATGAATGCATGAATGTCTAAGCAATAAATATCATGTCTGTACTAATGTCAGAGAATAATCACAATATTATAGCGGTCTAGTTGTTAACTGATTCTATCCATAAAAGTCAATATGATCTAAAGTGTACGTGACATAGCAATTACCGATGATGATGTGTGTGAGCCGGCAAATAAGTGTGCGTGGAATATGCGCATCATCGGTAATAGTGCTGGTGTCCTAACGGGTAAAGTTTATACTGATTATAGCAACATATAAAAGAACATGCACCATGATAATTACAGTATGAATGTAAATACAGATGTGCATTATCCACTCCTCTGCGAGATACGAGTACAACTACCACTATGTGAGTCGAACCTAAACCAGTGCCCATCTAACATCCTAAGGAACTAAACCTAATAGACTAGTCAGTAAGAAACTAGAGTCTACCTAAGGTCTGAATCAATATCTCTAATAGTCGGCGATCCCGCCTCAATAGCGTCACGTACGTAGTACGGCTTCCTCGAATCAAGAGTGCGGATCAATCATCAAATCTAATCCTCGTACGGTAAAATCCATCGTACGGCATCCCAATATCGGGGTACGGTCAAGTATCTCCTAGGTGTCTCCTCATTTGTATAATGTCATCATCAGCACATCTCATGATCAAGGTGTTAAACTGTGATCGCATACATCAATCATATATCATTGCCATCATGATAAGCATCATTAGTTTATCCACAGAAATATCATGTCATATGTGTAATATTGTGATTAAATCATACCGATATCTTATCGTCATCAAGTCACACCTATACGATATCGACATCAGGTCACACCTATATGACGTCGTAATCAAGTCATACATATATCATATCGTGATCAGTCACAAGCTACAGCCCAGGTACTATTTTAGCGTCCCATGTACCTCAATATCACCACCACCCTTTATAATTTATATGTTCATGTTCATTATCTCATTCTCTAATGATCCGCTAACACTTTAATACGACTGTATAGTCAAGAATCACGGCATCAAGCCCAGTTATACTGTTTCATCATGCCTCAGATATCATATCACATCAATGAATCCCATATACGTGTGGTGTATATATATACACCTATACCTAGTTTTATATATATACACACATATACGTATACGCCATGTCAAGTTTTAGTGTGTGCGTGTGTGTTTCTATCAGAAACCTACGAACCTTTCCCAAAGTATTCATCCTCAGGTATGGTTTTCCTAAATCAGTCTAGTCCCGCCTAGGGTCATTACTAGGGTCCTGCTCAGTAAGAATCTAGGGTCAAATCGGGTTTCCTAATGTCAATAAGTACTATTCATATTCTACGTTGCGGGGGTGCTAAACGCCATCCACCCGACTTCCCCCCGTAGATATACATCTACTCGCCTGGTCCATGTCTGCCGAAGACGGTGTCGCCATCCTTCTCTTCATCGCCCGCAGTCCACGTGAGGGGTACCTAGACGCAAACATATAAATAGCATCGTAAACTGAATCATATACGAAAGTCAAACGATCTAAAGGAGCAAGCATAGGTTAAAACCTATGTCCCGTCCACGCAAAAGAACCAAATACCGCTCGATATCGGCGTACAAACTCCGATGGATCAAGATAACATCATCAAACAACTTGTAGTTTTAAAACACATTACTTATACCTATAAACACGATTAAATCCATCGAAACCCTAAAATCCATCAAACCGTCCAATTTCGTAAAAACCGAAATTGCCAATTTTTCCGTTTTTCATCAAAACTTGACATTTAAATGAAACCAATAGTTATAAAACTCATTATATAGCATAACTAGGACTATACAAACCGTTACTATATTTTTATTACACAAATTTATATTAATTTGAAATTTCTAGTTTGCAACATTTAACAAATTTCAACATTTTTCAAGCAAAGCACCATAATTCCACCACAAAACATGATTTGCATGAATTAATGTATTAAACCACAATTCATAATGATAATGATTCAATGAAACCATAAATTATATTTTAATCACATTTATTTAGAAATTCCTAAAATCTAGTTTACAAAATAATAGCATTTTATTACTATTTTTCTAATTATCAAAGTAATCTAGTGATCAAACTAAGTTTTTCATTCAATTAATATGCTAATATTCTCATTAAAACTACCATCTAATGATAGCAACTTTAATTGGAATTTTATATTACCCACAAACACATTTTAGAAAAATCTAGTTAGCTAATTTCCTTATTTAAAAACAATTTTAAATGAAAATTTTACAATTTAACAACCATGTAATATTTTCCAATTCTAAAAGTGTTAAACTAACTATTATAACCCTAATTAATTATTAAAACGCTAACTTGGAATTTACAACCCTAACTTGCATTTTAAAAAAAAAACATAGAATTAATTCATTAAATCTAATTAAGCTTAAATGAACATCTAAAACAATAAATCAAAAGAAAGAAATTATACCTCCCAAAATATGAAATCCCAACAAGAAATGAGCCTCCAAAATACTTGCTTTCCCCACTCACAAATCCGTATAAAGAAAGGTAGAGAATAAAGGGTATGAAGAAATTAGGATTTTGTGGAATTTTAATTAGAATTTTTGAAGTATTTTTGGATGAATTTTGAACAAAATGAGGTGGAAAATGGGGGGGGGGGGGCAGCCATGGGGGGTTTGTGGCCGGCCTTGGTGAGGTGAGGGAGAGAAAGAAGTGAGTGTGAAAGTGTGTAGAACTTTCAAGAGAAGAAAACATCACATAAAGTCTTTTTATGCTTTATTTAATTAATTATTTATTTATTTACTATAGCAACTCAAGAAAGCTCTAGAAAATAGGAAAAATTTGCAAATAATTTTTTCATGATACACACTAAATTCTAATATGCCATGGTTCATTTTTACAAATTAAAACCATTCAAATTTGTAGTTTACACTAATTTAGTGTAAAAATAAAGCTTATGTTAATATTTAAAATAATTAATTTAGGAAAAATATTTATTAAAACTAAAAATTATAAGTGGCTAAATAAACACTATTTACTAGTAATTACATAATTAAATAGGTATTTTTGAATTTATAATGAAAAAACAATTGCGGTTTGATTTTACGAAAAATACATTTTGCTTTACCGAAAATCATAAAATTCACTTAAACAATTTTATTCATTTAATTATTTATTTAATTATTTTTAAAACGTTACAATATTCCCCCCTTTAGGAAATTGGGTCCCCGAATTTAAATTAAAACTCCCCTTCCAAATACTAAAACATTTAGCAAAACACTCAAATCGTCGGGGCTCCGAAATCATCAATATATAACAAAAATCAACTCCGTCAAGCATGACGCAATCATCGGAGTTATGGCGATAATAAAATATCATAACCCAATGTGAAAACCATCATAATATACATCAATCTATAACTTATATATAATTCGCATCCTAGTAAAATCGCCGAATCATCATAATAAAGAAGCATACAAAAACCCCTTCTTGAAAATCGCCGTGCAATGCACGTGTCACGGTCTAAGTAGCGGACGTTTAATTTAAAAAAATAACTATATATATATATATCTTTTATTTAACATACACGTCCCTCCTGGTTACTAAATCAAATAATAATGATTATGAAAACATACTGCTCAAACTAAAATCAATCCCAATCACATCAATAAAATGTCATGTGCGTCCGGTGCGCACTGAAATCGAAACCAAATGCAGAAACCATGAATACCCACAAAACAAAACTAAGTGCAACAGGTGTGCACCAAAAACATCTGTCAAGTGCAACGGGCGTGCACGACTCAAAATCAGGTGCATCTAATCTGCACAAAACCCCGATTTAGTGCATCTGGTGTGCACAAAATCGCATCAAGTGCGCCAAGTATGCGCAAGAATCCTAATCAGGTGCACATGGAGCACGAAAACCAACATCGAATATCAGACTCGAATCACAGTACGAAAATGGATAAAAACTAGGTCGAAGCATATATCAAAATCATGTGTAACCCATATGCACGAAATCAAATCAAAATCACAAAAGGTATTAAAACCAAATCAAGTGCACTGGGTATGTACTAAACAACATCAATACAACCGGTATATGAAACACAACTAGAATGTAATGAAGGTACACACATGAAATACCAATCGTAAAACGAATTCCTCAAAATGCCAAAATCAAATAACAGAAAATATGAAATTCAAATCACTAAATCACAATTGTAAGCACGATCGTCAATGTCCGCCTCTTTCCTCTGATGTCGGTTGCTTCGAACTCGTCTCTTCGTAGCTGTGCTGACTGCGCTACCAACGGCAATACTCATATCTAGAGTCTCTCACGTAGTCGATCCCTTCACCTGATATCCGGACTACATTAAACTTTTCGATCGATCTATCAAAATCCCATAATTCCCCGAGAGCTCAACACTCAAGTACAGTTTAAAAATATCCGGTACATACCCCAGCATCGATGATCCAGCTGTAGAAGGGCAAACCCAAGCCTCACTAATGACACTGCGAAACTGCCGTAAACCCTAAGGTTCAAGGGCGTTCTCGTGGTCATTATGTCGAGTTAGGGTTTCATTCTTCTAGAGGGTCCATCGAAATACCTGCATGTTCTTCCGAATACTTTAAACTTAGGAAAATGGTTTTCTGATAATCGTTCGAACCCTTTAACTTTATCCGGACGGCATGTGAATACCCTTCGTCCGCACGCTAAGCAATGCTTCAATCCTCAAGAATAACCAATACTCTAATGGTTATCGCATTCGAGCCGCAGCTTCTTCTGCCCGTGCGCCCGTGGTAACAGAAACCACCATCCGACATTGACGAAGATAGATCAAAAGAATGAATGGAATACGGTGCAAACAATGTAAATCCTAGGGCTCCTTAAGCAGAGTAGCGTATCGTAAGCATGCCGCGGACCATACCCACGGTACGTTACTCCACCTAACTCGCCTACTCCATCAACCAAGGGTCACCTAGACTTATACAAGGTTAAACCTAGCGCTCTGATACCAACTTTGTCACGACCCGAAAGTACGGAACGTGACCGGCACTTAGATTACGAAGCGTCTAGAGGCGCCACGTAACCTAAGTAAGACGAAGCCCAGAAATCTAAACCATAAGAGAAGAAAAAGAAGAAAAGAAAAGAAAACAAGTATAAAAACATCAGCAAATTTTACCAAAAATTTCGGCAGAGTCTCCTCTGTAAAAACTGGCCCCAAACGGGTACAACAAGTATAATATACATAAACAATAAAAAACATCCCCAAACGGGAGCTAGCATCAACGCCAACAGGCGGAAACAACCACAACAAGCACAATAATATACAACGCCAATAGGCGAGGCTCAAAACTCAAAAGAAAACAAAACCACCAGATCAGAATAATACATGCGCGACTCTAAGGTCGAAATAAAAGACTGGTCCAATAACTTATCAAGTAATACAAATATGGTTGATGGAGCTTACTAGATACAAATGAAAGAATAAAAGTACAATGGTGGTTCGGATACAAGTGAACCAACCTACCGTGCAAATCACCCTGAAAGAATAGATGTGCCAGCAAGCTGCCAGGGAAACCTGTACATCGAACCTGTAATAAAATTTGGCACAACGGGGGTGAGTTGCCAACTCGTGAGTAGAAGACATCTACGAAAAGAAATCGAATGCACGACGCTATCCTAGGTCATAATAATACACTACTATATCTCAATCATCTAGAATAGCAGGGTAATACTACGTGTATGTGCAAATACTCCGTGTCGTGTCAGTGCCTCATATGGTACTATGTCATATGAAATGAAATGCATGCACCATGAATGTAAAGTAACAAATCCTGAAATCCAGATATATATGTATAAGAACTCTTTAGCTGTTATCATAGTAAAGTGTGTATAAGCATCTGAAATCTCAACAATGAAATCCATGGAAATCCGTGTCAAGCATCGACACAACACATGTAACCTCAAGTCTCAATATGTCGGGCTCCGTCAGTCCGGATCGGCCCATATCATCAAATCCCACGACAACGGTCGGTATCCTCCGGATATCCGCCGCGCCAGACATCACCGGTAGGTAGCCTTCCACTGCCAGGCTCATCGTCTACAACTCGATCTTCTTGCCCCGGGGTACCATACCGGGCCCACCATGTACCCGAGACGGTTCATCCACTCCTCGAATCGGGTCTCGAAATCCAACAGAAAACATGAAATCTCATGGTGGACGACACATACATCACGAGAAAACCGCATCTTATTTTAAAAAGAGAAGAGGAGAGAGAAAGAAGTTTTATATATTTTTGCGGTTTTCCCCAAAAATCCAGAAATCTCATAGAAATCCAAATCTCAAAATCATGAGTAAGTATATGATAAGTGTCGGCATATGCCCATAATACTGCATGATAACACGAAAATATGAATGCATGAATGTCTAAGCAATAAATATCATGTCTGTACTAATGTCAGAGAATAATCACAATATTATAGCGGTCTAGTTGTTAACTGATTCTATCCATAAAAGTCAATATGATCTAAAGTGTACGTGACATAGCAATTACCGATGATGATGTGTGTGAGCCGGCAAATAAGTGTGCGTGGAATATGCGCATCATCGGTAATAGTGCTGGTGTCCTAACGGGTAAAGTTTATACTGATTATAGCAACATATAAAAGAACATGCACCATGATAATTACAGTATGAATGTAAATACAGATGTGCATTATCCACTCCTCTGCGAGATACGAGTACAACTACCACTATGTTAGTCGAACCTAAACCAGTGCCCATCTAACATCCTAAGGAACTAAACCTAATAGACTAGTCAGTAAGAAACTAGAGTCTACCTAAGGTCTGAATCAATATCTCTAATAGTCGGCGATCCCGCCTCAATAGCGTCACGTACGTAGTACGGCTTCCTCGAATCAAGAGTGCGGATCAATCATCAAATCTTAGCCTCGTACGGTAAAATCCATCGTACGGCATCCCAATATCGGGGTACGGTCAAGTATCTCCTAGGTGTCTCCTCATTCGTATAATGTCATCATCAGCACATCTCATGATCAAGGTGTTAAACTGTGATCGCATATATCAATCATATATCATTGCCATCATGATAAGCATCATTAGTTTATCCACAGAAATATCATGTCATATGTGTAATATTGTGATTAAATCATACCGATATCTTATCGTCATCAAGTCACACCTATACGATATCGACATCAGGTCACACCTATATGACGTCGTAATCAAGTCATACATATATCATATCGTGATCAGTCACAAGCTACAGCCCAGGTACTATTTTAGCGTCCCATGTACCTCAATATCACCACCACCCTTTATAATTTATATGTTCATGTTCATTATCTCATTCTCTAATGATCCGCTAACACTTTAATACGACTGTATAGTCAAGAATCACGGCATCAAGCCCAGTTATACTATTTCATCATGCCTCAGATATCATATCACATCAATGAATCCCATATACATGTGGTGTATATATATACACCTATACCTAGTTTTATATATATACACACATATACGTATACGCCATGTCAAGTTTTAGTGTGTGCGTGTGTGTTTCTATCAGAAACCTAAGAACCTTTCCCAAAGTATTCATCCTCAGGTATGGTTTTCCTAAATCAGTCTAGTCCTGCCTAGGGTCATTACTAAGGTCCCTGCTCAGTAAGAATCTAGGATCACATCGGATTTCCTAATGTCAATAAGTACTATTCCTATTCTACGTTGCGGGGGTGCTAAATGCCATCCACCCGACTTCCCCCCGTAGATATACATCTACTCACCTGGTCCATGTCTGCCGAAGACGGTGTCGCCATCCTCCTCTTTATCGCCCGCAGTCCACGTGAGGGGTACCTAGACGCAAACATATAAATAGCATCGTAAACTGAATCACATACGAAAGTCAAACGATCTAAAGGAGCAAGCATAGGTTAAAACCTATGTCCCGTCCACGTAAAAGAACCAAATACCGCTCGATATCGGCATACAAACTCCGATGGATCGAGATAACATCATCAAACAACTTGTAGTTTTAAAACACATTACTTATACCATAAAACACGATTAAATCCATCGAAACCCTAAAATCCATCAAACCGTCCAATTTCGTAAAAACCGAAATTGCCAATTTTCCGTTTTTCATCAAAACTTGACATTTAAATGAAACCAATAGTTATAAAACTTATTATATAGCATAACTAGACTATACAAACCGTTACTATATTTTTATTACACAAATTTATATTAATTTGAAATTTCTAGTTTGCAACATTTAACAAATTTCAACATTTTTCAAGCAAAGCACCATAATTCCACCACAAAACATGATTTGCATGAATTAATGTATTAAACCACAATTCATAATGATAATGATTCAATGAAACCATAAATTATATTTTTAATCACATTTATTTAGAAATTCCTAAAATCTAGTTTACAAAATAATAGCATTTTATTACTATTTTTCTAATTATCAAAGTAATCTAGTGATCAAACTAAGTTTTTCATTCAATTAATATGCTAATATTCTCATTAAAACTACCATCTAATGATAGCAACTTTAATTGGAATTTTATATTACCCACAAACACATTTTAGAAAAATCTAGTTAGCTAATTTCCTTATTTAAAACAATTTTAAATGAAAATTTTACAATTTAACAACCATGCAATATTTTCCAATTCTAAAAGTGTTAAACTAACTATTATAACCCTAATTAATTATTAAAAACCCTAACTTGAATTTACAACCCTAACTTGCATTTTAAAAAAAACATAGAATTAATTCATTAAATCTAATTAAGCTTAAATGAACATCTAAAACAATAAATCAAAAGAAAGAAATTATACCTCCCAAAATATGAAATCCCAACAAGAAATGAGCCTCCAAAATACATGCTTTCCCACTCCAAAATCCATATAAAGAAAGGTAGAGAATAAAGGGTATGAAGAAATTAGGATTTTGTGGAATTTTAATTGAATTTTTGAAGTATTTTTGATGAATTTTGAACAAAATGAGGTGGAAAATGGTGGGGGGGGGGGGACAGCCATGGGGGGTTTGTGGCCGGCCTTGGTGAGGTGAGGGAGAGAAAGAAGTGAGTGTGAAAGTGTGTAGAACTTTCAAGAGAAGAAAACATCACATAAAGTCTTTTCATGCTTTATTTAATTATTTATTTATTTATTTACTATAGCAACTCAAGAAAGTTCTCGAAAATAGGAAAAATTTGCAAATAATTTTTTCATGATACACACTAAATTCTAATATGCCATGGTTCATTTTTACAAATTAAAACCATTCAAATTTGTAATTTACACTAATTTAGTGTAAAAATAAAGCTTATGTTAATATTTAAAATAATTAATTTAGGAAAAATATTTTATTAAACTAAAAATTTATAAGTGGCTAAATAAACACTATTTACTAGTAATTACATAATTAAATAGGTATTTTTGAATTTATAATGAAAAACAATTGCGGTTTGATTTTACGAAAAATACATTTTGCTTTACCGAAAATCATAAAATTCACTTAAACAATTTTATTCATTTAATTATTTATTTAATTATTTTTAAAACGTTACAGTTACTCCTGGAGAGTTTTACACAGGATAATTAGTCATTCAAGTAGGTGTCTAGAAAAGTGTTAACGGGGTTACGCCTCTGGGAAAACGAGGTTTACTTTAATTAGGTCCGTGCGAAAGCACGGGGAACCCCCCCTCAAAGTACCGACACTGATCTGGCTGAAAGATTGACGAAATTGTAAGGTGTAATTAATCCCGGTTAATCTTACCTTTTAGGGTTTTAAGGTAGATTTGATAAAAACAGTGGGAGACATCCTGATTAGATAAGATAATAACCAATCTAACCTTGCAAGAGCATACGCTAAAATGTTTTCTTCTCTCTCTCTCCAGGAAGCGACCATGTCAGGCCATAATCAAGATAATAATATGGATGTATTGACTAAACCCAATTATTGTACTGAGCTAGGGAATGTTGGACCCGTTCTTTCTTATAAGAGTTATAAGACTGAACAGGAAATAGAAGAATATCTGGATTCTCACGCCGCCCAAAAGAACATGCATGTTGATGCATCTCTTCTTCGGGTGTGTTAGTTATTGAGAACTGTTTCTCAGTTCACCCTACGTCCTGGGTATTAGATACCGGATCAGGATCCCACATATGTAAACAGTTACATGGGCTACGTAAAGGTAGAGAACTGGGAAAAGGTGATCATTCCGTTCAAGTAGGGAACGGTGCAAATGTTGCAGCCAAAGCAGTTGGGGAATATCACCTGGTATTACCAAGTCATAATACACTGATTCTAAATGAATGCTATTATATACCGAACATGATGTGCAACATTATATCAGTTTCTTTATTGAGTAAAGAGGGATATAGTTTTGTAGTACAGGATAATGTTATGAACATATTCCTAGATCAAAAGTTGATTGCATCAGGCTCGTTACATAATGGCATATTCATTCTAAATCAGAATACAGTCCTGAATATACAAAACACACACAAGAGGAAAAGTTCAGAAGTGAACGAATCCTTCTTATGGCATTGTAGACTTGGTCATATCAATGCGACACGACTCGCTAAGTTACATAAAGATGGTTATTTGAATTCGTTCGAATTATCATCTTATGATACTTGCCATTCATGTCTCAAAGGAAAAATGACCAAAGCTCCGTTTAGTGGACACGGAGAAAGAGTTACTGAACTCTTAGGACTAATACATAGTGATGTTTGTGGTCCCATGTCTACGCATGCCAGGAACGGTTCTTCCTACTTCATTACATTCACTGACGATCTCTCTAGATACGGACATGTGTTTCTGATGAAACACAAGTCTGAAGCTTTTGAGAAATTCAGAGAATATAAGCACGAAGTAGAGAACCAAACGGGTAAAAGTATTAAGATTCTTCGATCTGATCGAGGAGGCGAATACTTAAGCAATGAGTTCCTAGATTATCTAAAAGAGAATGGGATTCTCTCTCAGCTTACTCCTCCTTATACACCACAGCACAACGGTGTATCGGAACGAAGGAATCGGACCCTATTAGATATGGTGCGATCTATGATGAGCGATGCTGAGTTACCTATTTCCTTCTGGGGGTATGCGCTTGAGACAGCCATATACATATTGAATCTAGTTCCGTCTAAATCTGTACCTACCACACCATATGAGATATGGAGTGGGAAGAGACCATATTTTAAACGAGTTAAGATATGGGGTTGTCCGGCCTATGTCAAAAGACAAAATCCGGACAAGCTCGAGGCACGATCAGTCCTTTGCAAGTTTGTGGGATATCCAAAGAATTCTCAAGGATATTTTTTCTACCACACTGAGGAACAAAAAGTGTTTGTTGCTCAACATGCCACCTTTTTGGAAAAGGAATTTCTTGCAAAAGAAATTAGTGGCAGAGAGGTAGAACTGGAAGAGGTTCCAGCAACACAAACTACGGCAGATGATTTAATGGAACCACAGGATTCAGTAGTACCCGACGAACCCCAGCCTCTCCGCCGATCTAGTAGGGTTTCTCGTCCACCTGAGAGATACTACGGTTTTCTCATTGATGGTGGAAGCGAGGATTGCATCATGGATGATGATGACCCGACTAGTTTCGAGCAGGCCATCACGAGTGGTGACTCTGTGAAATGGCTGGATGCAATGCGATCTGAGATGGAATCCATGTACACCAATAAAGTATGGATTTTGGAAAATGCTCCTGAAGGGGTAAAACCCATTGGGAGCAAATGGATTTTTAAAAAGAAATTTGGTGTAGATGGAAAAGTTGAGACTTTCAAAGCTAGACTTGTAGCAAAGGGTTTTCGTCAACGACCAGGTGTGGACTATGACGAAACCTTTTCTCCAGTGGCTATGCTTAAGTCCATCCGGATCTTACTTGCCATTGCTGCATACTATGACTTCGAAATCTGGCAAATGGATGTTAAGACCGCCTTTCTAAATGGTGATTTAGAAGAGTGCGTGTACATGACTCAGCCAGAGGGCTTCGTAGATAGTGGGAGCAGCGGAAAGGTGTGCAAGCTGCTTAAATCCATTTATGGGTTAAAGCAAGCATCGCGGAGTTGGAACATCTGTTTTGATGTTGTAGTCAAAGAGTTTGACTTCATCAAAAATATAGATGAACCTTGTATCTATAAGAAGGTAGCAGAGGGTAAGGTTGTCTTCCTCGCATTGTACGTGGATGACATACTCTTGATAGGAAATGATATTCCTATGCTGCAATCAGTCAAGCTCTTCTTATCACAGAGATTCTCAATGAAAGATCTAGGTGATGCCTCCTGCATATTGGGAATCATGATCTATAGAGATAGATCTAAATGGATACTAGGATTGTCCCAATCCAGGTATATTGACACCATACTAAAGAGGTTTAGTATGGAAGAATCCAAAGCGTGGGAACCAACCCACGATCTCTGGACTCACTCTCTCCAAAGAGATGTCTCCCAAGACTGATTTGGAGAGAGCTCGCATGCAAGGGATACCCTATGCTTCGGCAGTAGGCTCTATCATGTATGCGATGCTATGTACCAGACCCGATGTAGCATACTCACTAAGTGTAGCGAGTCGGTATCAAGCAGATCCTGGAGAGAGTCATTGGACAGCTGTGAAGAACATTCTCAAGTACTTACGAAGGACTAAGGAGATGTTCTTGGTGTATGGTAACGGAGAACTCCAGGTGTAGGGTTCCTAGGCACTCTTGTGAAGGTTCAAAAGGCATCAAACATGCCCGGATAAAAATTTAGACGTGCCGAACAACCCAAAGCCGGGATCTTTGCTAGATTATTAGGGTTTAACATGCAAGATGATAACTTTTATCTAAGTGTGAGGGATTACAACATTTGTAGTCCGCTCCTTCACTTCACAAGCTCCGAGTAGAAGTCCCTTTGCCGCGATCCACGATCTCCCGGACTCATGAGAGGCTCCACGACTCGAACGATCCATGCTAGCTCGAAGTATTCCAAATCTCCGATGATCTACCTCGAAGTTGCAAAGACTCAAGCTTTCTTACTCAAAAGAGATGAACACACTAATCCCATGGGCTAGATGAGATGAGGATGAGAGAGTAGTAATTTTGCTTTCTTTTTATATCATTTTCTCATATTTATTCATCACTTAAGGATTTTCTAGCAAGCTTTTCAAGAGAGAAGAAGATGATAATGGAAAATCAATAATAAGAATAAACCTTTTGTGATGAATAGAATATAAACTATATGATTGAATTGTAAACCATGGTCAAGGATGACTGGTCAAGATTTTGTAGAGAAATAACTAGAGTTAGGGTTTGGTTGGGTTAAGAATGGGTCATCCTAAAATATCCTAAGAATGACAAAAGAATAAAGCTTCTAGAAGGTGCATGAAGTATCCAACCCTAATCAAACCCTAACCTCAATTAATCATCCTTAAACATGTTTAACAATTAATCATATCATGTCACAATAATATATATCATATATATATTATATATTTGCAACAAAAGAAAATAATACAATTGACATATATCGCATATATATCAATGTATCATCCACTGAGAAAATGAAATAATAAAGCGAGCCAATATTAGATAATGTAATACAATATATCATATATATTATTATACATTAAAATCATCGAATCAACACTTGATCCGACGATCCGGCTATATCGAATATTACCGACTAATATATCATGTACCGATTCATCGAATCAACACTTGATCCGATGACCGGTTCATAACTAAATATCGCGAGAATATAATACGGTATCCCATATCGCATTATTCTCGGTCCTGCACATATCACATATGTGCCTCTACTCCGTTTCGCCTGAGCCAAGAAACCTCCTGTGTAGGACTCTAAAGAATCGTCAATACGCCGATAGCAGGTGATGATCATATCAAACACCCACAAGCTGCAAGCGGTCAGCTAAACGTAACAGCCACCCAGGTATTGAGCGATCAGAAGATCAACAAGCTAGCCTATGCGTTCTCCTGTGAATCCAACCAGTAACACTCCCGTACAGTCCGGTTTGTTCGTCTGATATGTCGCATATCAAGTCTAGGGATGGTATACGTCAGACCCCGGTAACAGATAAGTCGTGTCGATGTGTGGCTCATAACGGGTCGAGAAACTACTAGTAACACTTACCAATAAATCTCTATATCAGCCCTGGCCAGGGACTTCCAGTTATAGCCAATCGAACACAGCACAACATCAACTCCCTATACCGGGAGAGACGAATCCCCTCCTATCGCTCATTGCCTCCATGTGATTCGGGACTGTACCCAAAAGCCACCGTTTTGCACGCCCTCTTGGACGTGGTAAGGTGGAAATCAAAGCACAGTGGGTATCACACAAGACTCTATGACGATCTCGGGTCTACAGACTACCCTGTACCAGTGTCACCGGAGAACTGCCATCTGACGTGTGGTATATCACCATCTGGGAGTTCTCGGCGATCCAGTGTACCCAGTCTCCTCTGAGCACCCGTACACCATCTCTGATGTCTAACACCGATGGATATGGGATCATCCATCGCCCATCATATGGGTCAAGATGCGTATACGCTAGTCTACTCTGGTGTATCGATGCCCTGTCTCGATATACCCTCGACTAGGAACAGTTATAGGATGTACTCATCGACTACTGCGGCCCCACTAGTATGATCTCATCATAGTCCCAGTAGTCGAGTACAGATCCTAAGGGCTTTATCAACATGTGAGAGTAAAACAGTAAACCAATATAAGTCAACATGTTAAGATAAAGTGAAACCAAATAGTATACTATCATGACGAGCAAGAAAGTCATCTCTATATATATCCAAGCATCCATTATAATATACATCATATGTACAACAATGGCCTCTAGGGCATATACATAACTAACAATCTCCCACTTGCACTAAGGCCAGCTGCTGTAGTATCTCATACCTAGCATCCCGAATAATCTCTCAAACTGTATCTGGGGAATAGCCTTCGTGAATGGATCCGCAGTATTGTCCTTCGTATCTACTCTCCTGACCTCGATCTCCCGGCGATCAACTATCTCCCTGATCAGGTGATACCGCCTCAGAATATGTCTGGACTTTTGATGGGATCTGGGTTCCTTGGCCAATGCCACAGCTCCATTGTTATCGCAATACAGAGGTATTGGATGCTCAATGGATGGAACCACTCCAATTTCACTAATGAACTTCTTGATCCAGACAGCCTCTTTGGCAGCATCGTTGGCAGCGATGTATTCAGCCTCCATCGTTGAGTCTGCAACGGTATCCTGTTTGGAACTCTTCCAACATACCGCCCCTCCATTGAGGGTAAAGACAAAACCCGAATGCGACTTAGAGTCGTCCTTGTCACTTTGGAAGCTGGAATCGGTAAAGGACTCCACCTGGAGTTCTCCATTACCATACACCAAGAACATCTCTTTAGTCCTTCGTAAGTACTTGAGAATGTTCTTCACAGCTGTCCAATGACTCTCTCCAGGATCTGCTTGATACCGACTCACTACACTTAGTGAGTATGCTACATCGGGTCTGGTACATAGCATCGCATACATGATAGAGCCTATTGCCGAAGCATATGGTATCTCTTGCATGCGAGCTCTCTCCAAATCAGTCTTGGGAGACATCTCTTTGGAGAGAGTGAGTCCAGAGATCGTGGGTTGGTTCCCACGCTTGGATTCTTCCATACTAAACCTCTTTAGTATGGTGTCAATGTACCTGGATTGGGACAATCCCAGTATCCGTTTAGATCTATCTCTATAGATCATGATTCCCAATATGCAGGAGACATCACCTAGATCTTTCATTGAGAATCTCTGTGATAAGAAGAGCTTGACTGATTGCAGCATAGGAATATCATTTCCTATCAAGAGTATGTCATCCACGTACAATACGAGGAAGACAACTTTATCTTCTGCTACCTTCTTATAGATACAAGGTTCATCTATATTTTTGATGAAGTCAAACTCTTTGACTACAACATCAAAACAGATGTTCCAACTCCGCGATGCTTGCTTTAACGCATAAATGGATTTAAGCAGCTTGCACACCTTTCCGCTGCTCCCACTATCTACGAAGCCCTCTGGCTGAGTCATGTACACGCACTCTTCTAAATCACCGTTTAGAAAGGCGGTCTTAACATCCATTTGCCAGATTTCATAGTCATGGTATGCAGCAATGGCAAGTAAGATCCGGATGGACTTAAGCATAGCCACTGGAGAAAATCGTCATAATCCACACCTGGTCGTTGACGAAAACCCTTTGCTACAAGTCTAGCTTTGAAAGTCTCAACTTTTCCATCTACACAAAATTTCTTTTTAAAAATCCACTTGCTCCCAATGGGTTTTACCCCTTCAGGAGCATTTTCCAAAATCCATACTTTATTGGTGTACATGGATTCCATCTCAGATCGCATTGCATCCAGCCATTTCACGGAGTCACCACTCGTGATGGCCTGCTCGAAACTAGTCGGGTCATCATCATCCATGATGCAATCCTCGCTTCCACCATCAATGAGAAAACCGTAGTATCTCTCAGGTGGACGAGAAACCCTACTAGATCTGCGGAGAGGCTGGGGTTCGTCGGGTACTACTGAATCCTCCGGTTCTACTAAATCATCTGTCGTAGTTTGTGTTGCTGGAACCTCTTCCAGTTCTACCTCATTGCCATCAATTTCTTTCATAAGAAAACCCTTTTCTAAAAAGGTGGCATGTCGAGAAACAAACACTTTTTGTTCCTCGGAGTGGTAGAAGATATACCCTCGCGAATGCTTGGGATATCCAATAAACTTACATAGGACAGACCTTGCCTCGAGCTTGCCCGGATTTTGTGTTTTAACATAGGCCGGGCAACCCCATATCTTAATAAAATTAAGATATGGTCTCTTCCCTTCCCATATCTCATATGGGGTGGTAGGCACAGATTTGGTAGGAACTTTATTCAGTATGTATGCCGCTGTCTCAAGCGCATACCCCCAGAAGGAAATAGGTAACTCAGCATCGCTCATCATAGAGCGCACCATATCTAATAGGGTGCGATTCCTCCGCTCAGATACACCGTTGTGCTGTGGTGTATAAGGAGGAGTAAGCTGAGAGATAATCCCATTCTCTTTTAGATAATCTAAAAACTCACCGCTTAAGTATTCACCTCCTCGATCAGATCGAAGAATCTTAATACTTTTGCCCGTTTGGTTCTCTACTTCGTGCTTATATTCTCTGAATTTCTCAAAAGCTTCAGACTTGTGTTTCATCAGAAAAACATGTCCGTATCTAGAGAGATCGTCAGTGAATGTAATGAAGTAGGAAGAACCGTTCCTGGCATGCGTAGACATGGGACTGCATACATCACTATGTACCAGTCCTAAGAGTTCGGTAACTCTTTCTCCGTGTCCACTAAACGGAGCTTTGGTCATTTTTCCTTTGAGACATGAATGGCAAGTATCATAAGATGATAATTCGAACGGATTCAAATAACCATCTTTATGCAACTTAGCCAGTCGTGTCGCATTGATATGACCAAGTCTACAATGCCACAAGTAGGATTCGTTCATTTCTGAACTTTTCCTCTTGTGTGTGTTTTGTATATTCAGGACTGTATTCTGATTTGGAATGAATATGCCATTATGTAACGAGCCTGATGCAATCAACTTTTGATCTAGGAATATGTTCATAACATTATCCTTTACTACAAAATTATATCCTTCTTTACTTAATAAAGAAACTGATATAATGTTGCACATCATGTTCGGTATATAATAACACTCATTCAGAATCAGTGTATTATGACTTGGTAATACAAGGTGATATTCACCAACTGCTTTGGCTACAATACTTGCACCGTTCCCTACTTGAACGGAATGATCACCTTTTCCTAGTTCTCTACCTTTTCGCAGCCCATGTAACAATTTACATATGTAGGATCCTGATCCGGTATCTAATACCCAGGACGTAGGGTTAACTGAGAAACAGTTCTCAATAACTAACACACCTGAAGAAGATGCATCAACATGCATGCTCTTTTGGGCGGCGTGAGAATCCAGATATTCTTCTATTTCCTGTTCAATCTTATAACTCTTATAAGAAAGAACGGGTCCAACATTCCCTAGCTCAGTACAATAATTGGGTTCAGTCAATACATCCATATTATTATCTTGATTATGGCATGACATGGTCGCTACCTGGAGAGAGAGAGAAGAAAACACTTTAGCGTATGCTCTTGCAAGATTAGATTGGTTATTATCTTATCTAATCAGGATGTCTCCCACTGGTTTTATCAAATCTACCTTAAAACCCTAAAATGTAAGATTAGCCGGGATTAATTACACCCTACAATTTCGTCAATCTTTCAG